>CAMRHE010000249.1:0-1445000 GCA_947044405.1 Leptodactylus fallax
CGACCGCCTGTTCCTCCCCTGGTTCAGGTAAAGGAAGAACCCCGCTCAGCCAGTTACCCCCCCAGTATGGCCGTCGCTAGCAGTTCCTCTAGTGACAGTGCTATTAGCACTTTAGCCAGGCTGACTGAAATGTTAGCTCAGGGCCTGCAGGCCACTCACTACAAGAAACTAAAAGTATTCTCTGGTAATGTCCCAGTACCACAAGGGGAGGAAAACTTTGAGATATGGAAAGAACATACTCTCCAATGCCTGAAGGAATGGTCTTGCTCTGAAGAAGGCAAGCGGCAGCGTATCAGTGAAAGTTTGCGGTCTCCTGCTGCAGAATTGATCCGCTTGTACAGAGACTCTCATGAAGGAGTGAGTGCATTGGACTATATACAAGTACTGTCTGATCACTTTGAGCCATACTATGACCTTGCCCAGATGGTTGCTGATTACCGAATGGTTCGTCAAAAAGAAGGGGAAAATGTCTCTACTTTTATTAACCGTTTACAGCTACTTCTTTCACGTCTGGTGTACCACGCAGCTATATCTACTTCAGAGGTAGACGCTATGAGAACCAGTCAGTTGGTGAGAGGGTTACAACCTCATCATCCTCTTGCTCAAGTACTCAAGGTCTTACTATCTGATAGAGTCCTTCCATTTCCTGACTTAATGAAGTTAGTGAAGAAACAAGAAGCTGACATTAGTTTTAGTACCCCTAAGAAAGCGAAAAGCATCTCTAAAGAAGATGTTGTTCCTAATTCAAACAAGGACAAACCAGCGGAGCGGTCAGAACTTAGACAGTCCGCCACTCCACCCACTGCCACTCAACGGAGGAAGGATGCTAGAACCTGTTATAAATGTGGTCAGACGGGCCATACTGCCAGACAGTGTACGGAGGACAGTGAGGGATTGGGACACAGTGCTGTCTTCTCTATTCAGAATCAAAGACACCAAAGGAAGGCGGGCCGAGTAAATACCAGAGGCGCTATCGCGGGCTCCAGGTCCGTTGTCAAAGTCACTGTCAATGGTCATGCCGCTCCTGCCCTGTTTGATACAGGATCTCAAGTGACCCTGATTTATCGCTCGTTCTACCAAAAGTATCTGAGGGATATACCTCTTCAGTCTACAGGACAAATGAAATTGTGGGGGCTTAATTCAGGATCATATCCTGTAGATGGCAGCCTACAAGTAGTTATAGCTGTCCCTGAATTAGAAGATCAGAGTGTCGCTCCCATGAAGATTACGGCTCTTGTCTGTCCTGATACAGGGGATTCTTGTGCAGCTCCTGTGATACTTGGCACTAATTGTCCCGCAGTGCATTATGCTTTTCAGAAGTTTCTTGGAAGAGATTGGAACCCTGCAGCTCAGCCGGTGAATATATCTTCTGATCTTAGAGAACTCTGTGATGCCCTGTCTACTGGCTATCGACATGGAATGGTATATCATATCGGTGAGAGAACCGTGGAAGTTCCTGCCGGCGGGGAGAGAGTTCTGAGAGTAGCCTCCAGCATTGCTCCCGATTTGCTTGAAGGGGGAGTTATGTCCTTATGGAAACCCCTGAAGAAATGATTAACCAGAATGGCTGGATGGTGATCCCAGAGAGAAAGGACTGGAGAAATAAAGTGGAGTTATCTACCTGTGTGACAGTGAGGAACTGTTCACCGCATCCGATTGTAATTGGACCATACCAGAATGTGGCCCACTGCTACCCTGTGCTTGGAGTAAATCCATACGCTGAAGTGTGCAGGATTCAAATCCGAGATGCAATCCCTAATCTCAATCTTGACTTGAGTGATCCACATTTACCAGAGGCCTGGAATCAGCGACTGACACAGAAGTTGTCTGAATTATCGGAAGTGTTCTCCATGGATGATATGGATGTAGGTTGTGCTAAAAGTGCTCAACACACTTTCCGATTGACCGATTCTACTCCCTTCCGGGAGCGACCACGGAGAGTTGCTCCAAAGGATGTTGATGAGTTAAGACAGACTCTACAGCAAATGAAAGGTCAGGGGATCATTGTGGACAGTAAGAGCCCCTATGCCTCACCTATTGTGGTGGTAAGAAAAAAAATCTGGAGCAATTCGCCTATGTGTGGATTACAGAACTCTGAACCGGAGAACCTTACCTGATCAGTATACACTGCCGAGAATTGAAGAAGCTCTGGAAGCTCTGAATGGAAACTGTTGGTTCACAGTGCTGGACCTAAGATCGGGATACTATCAAGTCCCAATGGCACCTGAGGATCAGGAAAAGACAGCCTTCATATGCCCCTTGGGTTTCTTTCAGTTCACTCGTATGCCGCAAGGTACAAAAGGTGCGCCAGCAACGTTCCAAAGGTTGATGGAAAGAGTGTTAGGTGATTTAGTGCCCCGGGAATGCCTTGTATATTTTGATGACATTATTGTGTTTGGAAAGACGCTGGAAGAACATGAAGAACGACTCATGAGAGTACTCCATCGCTTAAAAGAAGAGGGGCTGAAGTTGTCGGCTGACAAATGCAAATTTTGTAGATCTTCGGTCACTTATGTAGGTCATATTGTTTCTGCTGAAGGAGTTGCTACCGATCCTGGTAAGATTGAAGCTGTGGTGAATTGGCCCCGACCGCAAAATATTACGGAGTTGCAATCTTTCTTGGGGTTTTGTGGATTCTATCGACGATTTGTGGAAGGATATTCAAAAATTGCTCGAGCCCTCCTCGACCTGTTGAAGAGTGATGCAGGAGATCCGGGAAAGAAGAAAGGGTCTTCCAAAAGCCTTTTTGGCGATAGGTGGACTGCGGATTGTGAAGAAGCATTTAAGTTGTTGAAGAAGAAATTGACAGAAGCTCCCGTTCTGGCTTATGCTGATGCACAGAAGCCATATGTGCTACATGTAGATGCCAGCTTTGAAGGATTAGGTGGCGTGCTGCACCAAGAATACCCGGCCGGGTTACGGCCCATAGCTTTCATAAGTCGAAGTCTTTCTCCCAGCGAGAAAAATTATCCAGTACATAAATTGGAGTTTTTGGCGCTCAAGTGGGCCATTGTTGATAAATTACATGACTATTTATACGGAGCCACGTTTGAAGTAAGAACAGACAACAATCCACTGACATACGTTTTGTCAACCGCTAAGCTCGATGCTACAGGACATCGCTGGTTGGCAGCTTTATCCAACTACCAATTCACACTCAAGTATAAATCGGGGCCTAAGAACATTGGGGCAGATGCTCTATCAAGACGGCCTGGATTACCTAGTCCGGAAGTAGTGGATGAATGGGAAGAAGTGCTAAGTCCTGGAGTAGGAGCTTTGTGTGCCATGGCTGCTGTAGTTGAAGACCGAGTAGCCTTTTCTGAAACTCGGCTTATTGACTCTATTGGGGGAGGTCCCGAAGCTGTACCAGACATGTTTGCCTACCCTGCCGCTTTAGGATCCTTTGAGACTTGTTCTATATCTTCAAAGCGAATGATCTGGAGTCAAAAGACTGATCCTTTAATTGGACCTCTTTATCAAGCAGTGAGTTCTCAAGACAGAGAAATGTTAAAGACATCCCTACCCTCTGAATGCAGTCAACTTCTACGAGATTGGGAGAAGTTTGAAATAGACAATGGCCTACTTTATCGTGTGGTGCTGTATCATGATCACCCTGGAAGGCGCCAACTAGTTATTCCAAGCTGCTTTCAGAAGATGATTTTCCGAAGTCTGCATGATTATCATGGTCATTTGGGACCTGAGAAGACTTATGGCCTAATACAAGACCGATTCTACTGGCCCAAAATGAGAGATACCGTGACTCGTCTGTGTAGGTGCTGTCGCAGATGTTTGCAGAGGAAGACTGTCCCGGTTCGAGCGGCCTTCATGGGACACTTGAAGAGTTCGGGCCCCATGGATCTTGTCTGCATAGACTTCCTTTGTATTGACAACGACTCCAGAGGATTTGGAAATGTATTGGTGGTGACTGATCACTTCACACGATATGCTCAAGCCTTTCCGACTAAGGATCAAAAAGCAGTCACTGTTGCAAGAGTGCTTTGGGAAAAGTATTTTATCCATTATGGCTTACCACACCGGTTGCATTCTGATCAAGGCCGGGATTTTGAGAGTAACCTGATCAAAGAGTTACTTCAGTTGTTGAACATCCGCAAAAGTCGGACGACGCCTTACCATCCAGAGGGAGATGCCCTTCCTGAAAGATTTAACAGGACTTTACTTGATATGCTTGGTACCTTACGAATTGAGGATAAGCGATCCTGGAGTCGAAAAGTGGAGGCTATGGTGCATGCCTATAATAGTACAAGGCACGAGAGCACAGGATATTCACCATACTTTCTGATGTTTGGAAGAGAGCCTAGGCTACCTATTGACATCTTGTTGGGAGTCTCTACCGATGGTATCAGTCATCGAGATCATTACCGATACGTGGCACGTTTGAAAGAAACGCTTAAGAGTGCTTATCAGCTGGCTGAGGAAAATGCGGCCAAAGTGAATGAAGGAAATAAAAGGAGATTTGATCTTCGAGTAAGATACCGAGAATTGAACCCTGGGGACCATGTTCTGCTACGGAATTTGGGAGCATCTGCAAAACATAAGCTGGCTGATCGATGGCGGAGTGAACTCTTTACAGTGGTAGATCGGTTGCCTGGAATACCAGTCTACAAGATAAAAGGACGGGACGGGAGGATCAGGACTTGGCATAGAAATCATTTGTTGCCTGTACCTCAGATTGATGGTATGGATATCTCCAATGATGGTTCGGCCTGCGATTCTCCACAGTCCTTAGCCGATATTCCACCTGACCTTCCTGAGAGTGATTGGACTGTGGCTCCTGAAGTTCCTAGATCACCAGTATCTTCTCCTTCAGGGAGACCTATGAACCCTCAAACTCCAGAATTCGTACCTAGATCTGTGTCTACAGATGAGCAGGGATCTAGCTCTCCTACGCCACCAGCACCATCCCCTCCCATGGCAGACAACCCTAGTTTAGGGCCTGGACATGCTAGTTTACCTCAGAGAGAGGTACGGAGAGGAGAGAGAATTAGACACCCTCCACCTATGCTGACATATGATAGTTTGGGGGACCCCAGATTTACTACTCAGACTCATTTATACCATGCTTGGGTGGGTGCAGTGTCCACTTTGGTCAATATGTTACCAATTTTCGCTCCTGCTGGCATGTATACCTATTAACCTGTTGTGACTCTGTAAATGCAAAAGCAACCATATTGATATTGTCATTGGTAATGTTGACTGTATACTATGACTTTGTATGTCTTTGACGTGACGTAAAGATTTCACCAGAGGGAGAGTGTAGGGAACTGCCATTTCTACTAGTATATAATGTATCTGGCTTCTTTGCCCCTGCAGTTTGGCTTCAGAGACCCCAGGCATTTAGTGCAAGTTTTGTTTTGTAAATACAGTGAGTCAGACACATGTGAGGCAGAGCTGCTGGGGGGAGAGATGTGAGCAGAGCTGCTGAGACAGACATGTTATGTCTGGGGGAGTCTAAGAGCCACTTGTTCCTCTTTACTTCACAGTATATAGTTAGGTATGTGTTACCCCCTATATACTCACAGGACCTAGCTAGTAACTGTAGTTAGGGATCCATATATATATATAGTTCAGGGCAGTGATAGGTTAGGCTTCCGAAGGCCAACTAGCTAGTTAGAGGCCCGGTGGCACTAGTAGTTTAGCTGGCAGGTTAAGGACTCAGTGTTAGGGTAGTCAGGCCTGCATCTACTGCCGTCACCGTCGCCCTGTTTGCTGCCTGTGAAGAATCTCACCATCATCATTATCATCTCCTGATCGGCTGTCTGTCATCTCCTGGAAGAATCCGAGGATCCACAGTCATCCACAGGGGCCCCTGCATCTCTTCTGTTGCCTGGAGGTATTGTGCACTGGACTCTTGCTATATATCTATATATATACCCGGGTATATAACCTAAGACGGTTGAGGACTTGCTGGTTGTTGTAGTATTGCTGTGTTCTGAGTATATTGTATGTATGTATTATTACCCTGTTGATTCTTATAAAGCTACTGTTATAACCTTATGTGGTATCTGTATGTATTCTTCAGACTGTGAGATTAGTACAGTGATCCTTGTTAAGGCTACTAACTGTACTTCATGGGTAAGTCCCAGGAAGAGACCCCCCTGTAATACAGAGGCTCTATCCTGGGTGGAGGCACTGATATATTTCATATATGTTCCCACGCTTCCCTTCAGCGAAGGCTTCAGGTCCCATTATACACACAGGTCAGCGCCAGAGTCTGTTGCGGGAGGGATAATACTCATACCCCCCCCCCCAAATAGGGCTACACTATTAAGTGGGCTATCCCGGGGACAAAAAAAATTAAATATGTGGGTATAAACTGCTGCTTGGGCACACAGCAGGGCTCAGAAGGGAAGGAGCACTGTTTTTTTTTAGCTTTTGGAGTACTTTCTCGTCGCCATGTTGTTTTTGCAGAGCCCTGGAGGTGCCAGTAAATTGGAATTCCCCAAGAAGTGACCCCCATTTTGTAGGGGCAATTTTAGGGTCTCTGCAAATGTGACATGGCGTCCAAAAAAAACAACAATCTAAATATGCGCTCCAAAAGCACATAGCGCTCCTTCACATTTGCACCCTGCTGTGTGCCCAAATGACAGTTTATGCCCACATGTATGACACTGGTGTGCCCAGGATAACGTACTTAACAATGCCATATGTGGGTATAAACTGCTGTTTGGGCACAGCCGGGCACAGAAGGGAAGGAGCGCTATTTTGGTTTTTGGAGCACAGTTTGCTTTTTGGACACCATGCCACTTTTGCAGAGCCCATGAATTGCCAGTAAAGTGGAATCCGCAGACATGTCACCCCATTTTGGAAACTATACCCTTCAAGGGATTTATCAAGTGGGGTAGCGAGCATTATTAACCCTTAACTGTTGCATTCTTTTAATTTCCAGAAATGAATGCGCAGCTGATAATGAAAAGTTAAAAGTGAAATTTTTCTATAGATACGCCATTTCAGTGCCCAATATGTTGTGCCCAGTTTATGTCTGCACAGACACACACTCCAAAAACTGGTGAGCAGGGATCCCGGGCACAACAGCTTTTGGAGCGTTCATCTCTGATACAAGCCGGGCACAACATATTACGCACTGAAATGTCGTATTCCTGGATAAATTGTCATTTTCACATTTCACCATCAGCTGCGTATTCATTTATGGATAATAAATTATAGCAACACTTGGGGGTTAAAAATGCTCACTGTACCCCAGGATAAATTCCTTCAGGGGTGTAGTTTCCAAAATGGAGTGACATGTCAGGGGATTCCACTGTACTGGCATTTCAGCTCTGCAAAAGTGCAATGGCGTCCAAAAACCAAATAGCGCTCCTTCCCTTCTGTGCTCGGCTGTGCCCAAACAGCAGTTTATACCCACATATGACATTAAGTACGTTACCCTGGGTACAACAGTGTCATACATGTGGGTATAAACTGCAGTTTGTGCACACAGTAGGGCGCAGAAGGGAAGGAGCGCTATGTGGCTTTTGGAGCGCAGATTCAGATGTTTGGGATCTGGATGCCATGTCATGTTTGCAGAGCCTCTAAAGTACCAGTAAAGTGGAATCCCCTAAGGAATGACCCCATTTTGAAAAGTGCACCCCTCAAAGAATTTATCAAGGGGTGTAACGAGCATTAGTATCCCAGACGTGACTGCACAGCGGATGGGGAAAAGTGAATATGTAAGCTGTGCGTAGAACATTGGGTACACTAAATTCCCTACTATTTCCCCAGTAGTTCCTATTATTGGGGAGGTCACTCTGGGGGTCACTTCTGGTTTATTATCCCTCGTAAGCTCTAAATCTGGTTTGTACCCTCATATATGCTCGCACAGTTTATACATTCCCTTCCTGCCGCAGCCAGTTATGTTCTAATGATTTGGTGATTTTTTTGGGGGGGTTTTGTCTTCACATTGTACGAGCTATATTTTCTTTATTTCTCTGGTGATGTAGCCATATGAGGGCTTGTTGTTTGCAGTATGAGATGTATTTTTTAATGACATCATTTTTAGGTGTTTACAGCTTATTAAATCAATTTTATTAACTCTTTCTTGGTGGATTAAAAAACAACCCCATCAATTCTGGCAGTGCGTTTTACCGTTTAAATTTTTCACCATGCAGCGTAGAGCGTACGTAACATGTTATCTTTATTCTGCGGGTCGGTACGATTACGGCGATACCTCATTTATACTGTTTTTTTATGAAATACCAATTTTACAGAACAAAAACCTATTTGGGGACATAAATCAATTTTTTTTGCATCGTCATCTTCTAAGATGCGTAGCATTTCTATTTTTCAGTTTAGAGAGTTGGCTTAGGGCTTATTTTTTGCGGGACAACCTGTGCTTTTTATTGGTACTGTTTTGGGGTACATATGACTTTTTGATCACTTTTTATGGCATATTTTGTAAGGTGAGATGGCGAAAAATCATTACTTTTGGCGTTTTTTTTTCCTCGACGTTCACTGTGTACATTAAATATGGTTTCAGTTTTATTGTACAGGTTGTTACGGACGCGGCGATACCAAATATGTATTGTTTTTATTAATTTTTAGGTTTATTTTTTATATAATTCATTTTATGTAGGAAAAGGAATTTTTGGGGCTTTATTCTTTTATTAATTTTTCTCACATACTTTATTTATTTTTTTCACTTTTTTTACTTTTTCATGTGTCCCATTAGGACACCTGAGCCAGAGATGCTTTGATCTCTGGCTCAGTACTATAGACTGCAAGACACAAGCATGCAAGTGTCTTGCAGTCTATACAGGAAGTCAGCGCTATGGAAACACAGCGCTGACTTCCGCAGGTCTCGGCAGGATCAACCAGGTAGTGGGGTCTCCAGGCAGCCTGGGGTCACTTGGCAGACCCCGGGCTGCAGATTATCGATATCGGCACCCCCCGATCTCGCCACGGGGGGTGCCGGGGGGTGGCAAGATGGCGGAACCCCTTGGATGCCGCGGTCATGTTTGACCGCGGCATCCAAGGGGTTAAAACCTCCGATCGGAACTCAGTTCCGACCGGAGGTTAAGGAGCAGGGTGTTAGCTGTCAGTTACAGCTAACACCCTCTCCTGATACCGCCTGCGGCACTCAGTGCCGCTAGCAAACACTTAAAATGCCGCGGTCGCTATTGACCACGGCATCTTAAGGGTTTGTGAACCGAGAGCAAGGCAGGTGGTTTGGTCTCCGCAACCAGAAATGAACGCACACGCGGTAGTTCAAGAAAAGAATATATATTTACTATAAGTTAATAAAGGCTATTTGAAGGTAAAATGACAGGGATAAAGACAAGCAAAATATACAATATAGCATGAACAATTTCAAGGCAAATTCTGCAATGGTTTCTACTTTTACTCTGTCCAATTCTGCAGTATGGACACTGAATGAACAATATACTCAAAACTATCCCTAACTGACCCTGACATCACATTTGGGTGCACCCCTTTTCCCCAGTGGTCCAGGTGGACCGCTTACAGTCTGTAGAAGCGCGCGGTGGGGCCCAAAGTCGTTCCTTTCTTTTTATAGTGAAACGTCCTCTCCTCAGTGTTATCAGGATCTTGGGAGAAATGAAGTCCTCTTTAACAGGGAAACCCAATGAATGCAATGTAATCCAACAGCAGATTCCACTCAGCACACTGACAGTCCTGCCGAATCCATACACTGAGCTGGGATGTAATCCGGGGTTTAGCAGGTGCTGTCCAGTACATCAACAGCACTGCGAGTCTCTATCTGTGGTATCCATATACACAGTCACAATGTCAGTCTCACTGATCAGCCCCTGAGCACAGTTCCTTTCACGTGGACTCACTAGTCCTGTTGTCTCTTTACACTCTGTTTGTCTCTGGACCAAGATACAGCTTAGCTGTACAGAAAAATCTCCACACCAGTTCAATACAACACTTGCTAAGATGGCTGCTGCTCTTTGTCTCGTCACTTCCTGCTTCTCTGCTCACATTCTGTCTGCAGAACAGGCAAGCTGACATAAAAGGGGGGGGGGAGTCACTCCAGCATCATGTCACAATTACAATGGCTGCTGTCTTAAAGGAACAGAATCACAGAAATACATTCAACATTAACAGTTTATACAGACAAATGAAGCTTAGGACAACATTGGCTGTCTCTTACAGGTTAAACAGCGGGGATCGGTGTTACCACTGGTCCCCGCTGTTGCAGCGGGAGCCTGGCTGTCAAATAGAGCCGGGCTCCCGCGGTGATCGCACGGGCTCTGCTTCTGAGCCCGCTCAATCACCGTCACGTACCTGTACGTGGGGATGCAGTAACTAACCACATTCTCCCACGTACATGTACGTGAGAATGCGTGAAGGGGTTAATATAAGGAGCCATTAGAGGTGCAGTATTTATGTCAGGGTGAATCAGGGGCATAATACGAGGGTCAATTAATTTAATTAAGGTGGCAGTTGGGCTTTAATAAGACTAAGGCCCCACATAGTGGGCTGCAGAAAAAAAAGCGCTGCAGGAAAAGCGCAGCGGTAACATTGTGGTTTTTCCTGCAGCGCTTTTCACAGAAGGTCCGCAGAGGTTTCCCCTGTGGACTTTCTGATTTCAGTACACCTATATGGGAACCGCCAGTGTTTCTGTACGTATAATTGACATGCTGCAATTTCCAAAACCGCAACGGTTTTGGAAATCGCAGTGCATCTGCTGCACATATTTTTCCGCAATGTGTGGATGGGATTTGCTAGATGTAAAATGCCGGGTTTTTTTCTGTGGGTTTTCGCCACATGTGGTCCCCATCCCCACTTTGCGGTAAAATATATATTAATTCCATAGTGCTGTACATTTGAGGGTTTACATACAATACATAAAATACACAAAACAAGTACGATACTAACATTGATCAACTGGGACAGTGGGATAGAGGGCCCTGCAGGAAAAGCGCAGCGGTAACATTGTGGTTTTTCCTGCAGCGCTTTTCACAGAAGGTCCGCAGAGGTTTCCCCTGTGGACTTTCTGATTTCAGTACACCTATATGGGAACCGCCAGTGTTTCTGTACGTATAATTGACATGCTGCAATTTCCAAAACCGCAACGGTTTTGGAAATCGCAGTGCATCTGCTGCACATATTTTTCCGCAATGTGTGGATGGGATTTGCTAGATGTAAAATGCCGGGTTTTTTTCTGTGGGTTTTCGCCACATGTGGTCCCCATCCCCACTTTGCGGTAAAATATATATTAATTCCATAGTGCTGTACATTTGAGGGTTTACATACAATACATAAAATACACAAAACAAGTACGATACTAACATTGATCAACTGGGACAGTGGGATAGAGGGCCCTGTCCACAAGGCTTACAATCTATGAGGGAAAGGGGATGGAGACAGTAGGTGTCGGTAGATGCTGTTCAGGTGGTGGTGTGGTGGCAGTAGTGTTATTGACGGTTGTAGGCCTTCCTGAATAGGTTCGTCTTCAAAGTCTTTTTGAAGCTTGTGACTGTGGGGGACAGTCTTATGTGTTGTGGTATTGAGTTCCAGAATATGGGGGATGCACGGAAGAAGTCTTGGAGATGCTTGTGTTAAAAGCGGATAAGAGCAGAATAGAGTAGGAGGTTACGTGTGGGTAGGTAAAGGGAGATTATGTCAGAGAATTTTTGGATGGTATATTCATGCTATAATAATATTTCATGCAATAGTATTCATGCAATATTATTATAAAAAGTACATTGTAATGTATATGAACTCCTGAACTGAATCTAATAAGCAATGCAATTTCTCATAAAATATGGAGCCATACTGTGATGTCAATGAAAAAAGAAGAAGTTATGACTGATGAAATGCGGAGACTTACATAAAATAGTTATTAGGGCCCATTCAGACCTGGATGTTAGGGAATTGAAAGAGGTTTTACATTTCTAATATCAAGTAACTACAAATGTGCTATTTTAAGCACTAGCTTGGCAGTTAAGAAATCAAGAGATTCCTACAGGCTTATGCCATTCAGATCTCCTCTTACCCAAGGGCAGACTTGTCATTTTGCGGGCCCGAAGCAGAATTATGTCTTCACCTCTTTACCCATTTGCAGGTCAAACCACCCCTTTATTGACCCCCATGCAGTTTATACTCCCTTTACTGTCCCCCATAGTATATTGCCCACTTTACTGGTCCCCACACACAGTATACAGCCCCCTTTTTTGGACATCACAGTATATAAACATCTGTACTGACCCCCACAAAGAATATTGTCCCTTTTTTCTGGCCCCAAGGTATATTGATCTGTTTTTATGCCCCATACAGTATATTGCCCCCTTTTTTGACCCCCACACAGTGACAGGTTAGCCTGTTTACCTATTGCATTATTACAACGGGTAGCAGCCAATATTTTACTCCTACACCCACCCACACTTCTTCACATTATGCTGAAGAACATCTGGATGTCATGTTCTGACATTCTCCAATGTCAGGATATACTGTACAGTGCCTCCTGGAGGCTAAAGCAGAGGTGAGCCTGGACAGGACCAGAGATGGGTGAGTAAAATATTGGGTACATGTTGTAATAATCCAATTGGTAGTGGCCAATTTAAAAAAGAAATGCCATTACACAACCCACTGCTGTGGTGCCCATGTGATCTCGGGGGCCATGCATAATTGTGTGGGTTGCGTTGCGGCCAAACCTGCCCCTTCCATCATGTGTTATGTATCATCCCTGAGCTAAAGCCAGTTACTCATAATGTGTCCTGGTATGCAAACTAATCTTGTGTCTGTCTGCCTCATTCTCTATCCTTGGCTCAGAACTGGTTTGCCTGGAGGCAGGTACAGGAAGTTCTATTCATGCCATTTCATAGAAATGAATATTCACAAACACAATGTAACTGTCAAAGTTCCAGGGGTGTAGCAGTTGTCATGATTAAATAGACATTGTGATCAGCATTTTTTAGTACAATTAACAGCTGACATTAAGGGGCCAATGTTGAGGGCAATGACTTGCCAGAGGAACTTGTCATTGCAGAACAGACATTGAAACTAGTATTGTGATACTAGCACTGGGGCTAATAATGCTAGAGGATCACTGCTGTTAGCTTTGTTGCGGGGTTACTGTGCTTTCATAAGGAAACATAAGTTGTTAAGTATTTCATATATGACTCTATTTTAAGTCCATGGTTAAAACCTCATTATGAATTAATAAATAATTATGTTTACACGCCCAGTGGCTTCCCTTGACACAATTTAGGGACTCTGGGGAATTCCCTAAATTTCTGGCCACATTACTGGGCACATCTACCACACTAAGGCCCGGTTCACATCTGCATTTGGGTGTCTGTTCGGGGAGTCCGCTATTGTTCTTTTACTGATTTATTAGAACCAAGTAATTGCCCTGATGTACCTGGAAATCATGGAACACTTACTGCAGCTCCCATTCTGATCTGATATTGATGACCAATTCTATGGATAGGCCATTAATGTCAAAGTCCTGGAAACTCTTTTAACATTGTTATTTTAAAGATTAACCACTTCCATACCAGATGCTTTACCCCCCTTCCAGACCAGGCACATTTTCAAGTTTTAGCCATGTTCCAGTTTAACTGAAAATTGCTTTCCTATTACTGTGCAAACCTACATGTATTTGGTCTCCTTTTTCTCGAAACATAATGGGCTTTCGCATTTTATAACAAAATAAGCAATACATTTTACTATTTACAAAAATATAGAGGGAAAAGGGCAAAAAAAAGTGAAAAAAATGCTTTTTCCTACATTTAAACACATAATAACCTCAAAAAAATAAATTTATAATAAATATATATATTCTAAAATATATTTTCTTATTTCTTGTGTTTGTATAGATAGCACATTTGAGTATTTTCTCCATTATGTGGGCCTACAGCAGAGCTTGCAATGAATGGTGCGCAAAATGGCTTTTGAAAGCAAATTTTCCATAGCTGGTTTTCTGACACCATACTATCATTACAGCTGCTGTGAAGGCCCAAAACAGTATGAACATCCCCAAAATGACTCCACTCAATAAATTAGACCCCTCAAGGTATTCAATAAAGGGCATATAAAATATATTGGGCCTCTGTTTTTTTCCAGACTTTTCAATGAATTTGGTGGAAAAAAAATGAAAACAAAATTTTTTCCCAAATTTGTGAATTCAGGTGACTATTTTTAAAATCTGGTGAGTGCTACTTGAGAAACACACCTGATAACATATTTAGCAATTTATACAATTTTCATAGATGCCAAATGTAGGTGCATTCCTTACTTGCGGGGCCTACAGTAGGAGCCTGCAATGAATGGTGCACAAACTGGCTTCCGGAGGCCAAATTTCCCATAGCTGGTTTGCTGACACCATACAATAACAATAATGACAATAACCTTCATGTATATAGCAGAAAAAAATCTGCCTTCATGTGACAAATGTAGTTTAGGCTGCAGAAACATGCAGCGCAGAGGCATAGCTAGCGGGGGGGGGGGCAGAGGGGGCGGCTGCCCCGGGCCCACTGAATTTTTGGGGGCCCACCATTAATACATCCTTTATTTCTAACTAGATCGGTGTCTGCAGACACCGATCTAGTTAAACGTAACCTGAAACTTGACAGTATTGTAAACCGCAAGCCAATAGAGGCTTGCGGTTTACAAGACGCCGAGACCACAGACGATGTCTGCTTCTCAGCACGGGCGGCGCGATGACGTCACAACAACGCGCCGCCTGCGCTCAGACACAGATGTCCTGTGCGTGGACAGGGAGGAAGCGCCGGCGGCTCCATTCATCAGCATCGCAGGTGAGTATGACTTTTGTTTTTGTTTTTTTAGCTTAGTTGTGGGTATATTAATAGTATAAGGGGTGGATAGGAGGGGGAAATATAACTATAAGGGAGGGTTCATTAGGGGTCATTATGACGATGGGGGGGGTCATTTATATAAGGGTTATTAGGAGGTATTATTAATACAAGGGGGAGGTTATTTATATAAGGGGCCATTAGGGGGCATCATTTATATTAGGAGGTATTATGAACATAAGTGGGTGGTCATTAACCCCTTCAAGACCGAGCCCAAAAATGCGTTAAGGACCAGACCTCGTTTTTCAAAACTGACATGTGTCACTTTATATGGCAATAACTTTGAGACGACTTAACTTACACAAGTGATTTTGAGATTGTTTTTTCGTGACACATTGTACTTCATTTTAGTGGTAAACACTAATGAATATTTTTGTATTTATTTATAAAAAAATAGGAAATTTGATGGAAATTTGGAAAAAAAAAATCGCAATTTTCAAAATGTGAAATGCTCTGCTTTTCAGACAGATAGTCATACCACCCAAATACATTAATACATATTATCTACCATATCTCTGCTATATATCGGCATCATCTTTTAATCGTCCTGTAATTTATTTTGGATGTTATAAAGCTTACAAGTGTAACAGCGATTTTCCAGATTTACAAGAAAATTTCCCAAACTAATTTTTTAGGGACCACTTCAGTTCTGAAGAGGATTATAATGGCCTATATATTAGAAACCCCAATAAATGACCCCATTTTCAAAACTGCACCCCTCAAATAATTCAAAATAACATTTGGGAAGTTTGTTAACCCTTTAAGCATTTCACTGGAATTAAAACAATATGGAGGTGAAATTTAGACATTTAATTTTTTCCCACTAATTCCTTAATTTAGCCCTAAAATTAACACATTCACAAAGGGTTAAAGGAGAAAATGCATCTCACAGTTTGTTATGCAATTTCTCCCGAGCACGGAAATACCCCACAAGTGGGTGTAAACTGATGTTTGGGCGAATGGCAGCGCACGGAAGGGAAGGAGTGACACTGGGCGTCTGAAAAGCAGATTTTGCTGGAATAGTTTTCAGGTACCATGTCTCATTTGCAAAGCCCCTAGAGTACCAATACAAAGGAAAACCCCAAAAAGTGACCCCATTTTGGAAACTACACCCCTCACAGAATTCATCAAGGGGTATAGTGAGCATTTTGACCTTACAGCCGTTTCACAGATTTTGCTAACACTGGGATGTATAAATGAAACATTACTAAAATGTTACTTTATCCCCAAAGTTTTCATTTTCACAAGGGGTTAAAGGAGAAAAAGCACCTCACAGTTTGCAAAACAACTGCTCCTGAACACGGCAATACCCCATATGTGGTCGCAATCTGCTGTATGGGTACACGGCAGGGCTCAGAATGGAAAGAGCGCTATTTGGCTTTTGGAAGGCAGATTTTGGTGGAATAGTTTTCAGGTACCATGTCGCATTTGCAGAGCCCCCAAAGTACCAATACAGTGGAAGCCCCCTAAAAGTGACCCCATTTTGAAAACTACACCCCTCATAGAATTTATCTAGGGGTATAGTGAGCATTTTGACCTCACAGCTGTTTCACAGATTTTATCATCATTGGGACGTAAAAATGTAAAATTAC
Source organism: Leptodactylus fallax (assembly GCA_947044405.1). Classification (NCBI taxonomy): domain Eukaryota; kingdom Metazoa; phylum Chordata; class Amphibia; order Anura; family Leptodactylidae; genus Leptodactylus; species Leptodactylus fallax. The sequence goes on from CAMRHE010000249.1 coordinate 16,391, forward strand.
TTTTTTCCAATAAACCGTCCATTTAGCGACATATTTTTAATTTTTGCAAGTGGTTAAAGAAGAAAAAAACACCCCACAGTTTGTTACACAATTTCTTCTGAAAACAGAAATGCCCATATGTGGTTGTAAACTGCTGTATGGGTACATGGTGGGGCTCAGAATGGAAAGAGCGCTGTTTGGCTTTTGGAGGGCAGATGTGGCTGGAATAGTTTTCAGGTGCCATGTCGCATTTGCAGAGCCCCTAAAGTACCAGTACAATGGAAACCCCTGAAAAGTGACCCCATTTTAGAAACTACACCCCTCAAGGAATGTATCAAGGGATATTATGATTTTGAGCCTAAAAATGCTTCCCAAAAATTAATGTACAAAGTGAAAATTAAAGTTTTTAAAGAAATATCCAATTTCAGTGCCTAATACGTTGCGGCCACTTTGTGGCATCAGAGACCTGAACTCCTAAAACTATTAAGTGGGCTATCCCGGGGACAAAAAAATTAAATATGTGGGTATAAACTGCTGCTTGGGCACACAGCAGGGCTCAGAAGGGAAGGAGCACTGTTTTTTTTTAGCTTTTGGAGTACTTTCTCGTCGCCATGTTGTTTTTGCAGAGCCCTGGAGGTGCCAGTAAATTGGAATTCCCCAAGAAGTGACCCCCATTTTGTAGGGGCAATTTTAGGGTCTCTGCAAATGTGACATGGCGTCCAAAAAAACAACAATCTAAATATGCGCTCCAAAAGCACATAGCGCTCCTTCACATTTGCACCCTGCTGTGTGCCCAAATGACAGTTTATGCCCACATGTATGACACTGGTGTGCCCAGGATAACGTACTTAACAATGCCATATGTGGGTATAAACTGCTGTTTGGGCACAGCCGGGCACAGAAGGGAAGGAGCGCTATTTTGGTTTTTGGAGCACAGTTTGCTTTTTGGACACCATGCCACTTTTGCAGAGCCCATGAATTGCCAGTAAAGTGGAATCCGCAGACATGTCACCCCATTTTGGAAACTATACCCTTCAAGGGATTTATCAAGTGGGGTAGCGAGCATTATTAACCCTTAACTGTTGCATTCTTTTAATTTCCAGAAATGAATGCGCAGCTGATAATGAAAAGTTAAAAGTGAAATTTTTCTATAGATACGCCATTTCAGTGCCCAATATGTTGTGCCCAGTTTATGTCTGCACAGACACACACTCCAAAAACTGGTGAGCGGGGATCCCGGCCACAACAGCTTTTGGAGCGTTCATCTCTGATACAAGCCGGGCACAACATATTACGCACTGAAATGTCGTATTCCTGGATAAATTGTCATTTTCACATTTCACCATCAGCTGCGTATTCATTTATGGATAATAAATTATAGCAACACTTGGGGGTTAAAAATGCTCACTGTACCCCAGGATAAATTCCTTCAGGGGTGTAGTTTCCAAAATGGAGTGACATGTCAGGGGATTCCACTGTACTGGCATTTCAGCTCTGCAAAAGTGCAATGGCGTCCAAAAACCAAATAGCGCTCCTTCCCTTCTGTGCTCGGCTGTGCCCAAACAGCAGTTTATACCCACATATGACATTAAGTACGTTACCCTGGGTACAACAGTGTCATACATGTGGGTATAAACTGCAGTTTGTGCACACAGTAGGGCGCAGAAGGGAAGGAGCGCTATGTGGCTTTTGGAGCGCAGATTCAGATGTTTGGGATCTGGATGCCATGTCATGTTTGCAGAGCCTCTAAAGTACCAGTAAAGTGGAATCCCCTAAGGAATGACCCCATTTTGAAAAGTGCACCCCTCAAAGAATTTATCAAGGGGTGTAACGAGCATTAGTATCCCAGACGTGACTGCACAGCGGATGGGGAAAAGTGAATATGTAAGCTGTGCGTAGAACATTGGGTACACTAAATTCCCTACTATTTCCCCAGTAGTTTCTATTATTGGGGAGGTCACTCTGGGGGTCACTTCTGGTTTATTATCCCTCGTAAGCTCTAAATCTGGTTTGTACCCTCATATATGCTCGCACAGTTTATACATTCCCTTCCTGCCGCAGCCAGTTATGTTCTAATGATTTGGTGATTTTTTTGGGGGGGTTTTGTCTTCACATTGTACGAGCTATATTTTCTTTATTTCTCTGGTGATGTAGCCATATGAGGGCTTGTTGTTTGCAGTATGAGATGTATTTTTTAATGACATCATTTTTAGGTGTTTACAGCTTATTAAATCAATTTTATTAACTCTTTCTTGGTGGATTAAAAAACAACCCCATCAATTCTGGCAGTGCGTTTTACCGTTTAAATTTTTCACCATGCAGCGTAGAGCGTACGTAACATGTTATCTTTATTCTGCGGGTCGGTACGATTACGGCGATACCTCATTTATACTGTTTTTTTATGAAATACCAATTTTACAGAACAAAAACCTATTTGGGGACATAAATCAATTTTTTTTGCATCGTCATCTTCTAAGATGCGTAGCATTTCTATTTTTCAGTTTAGAGAGTTGGCTTAGGGCTTATTTTTTGCGGGACAACCTGTGCTTTTTATTGGTACTGTTTTGGGGTACATATGACTTTTTGATCACTTTTTATGGCATATTTTGTAAGGTGAGATGGCGAAAAATCATTACTTTTGGCGTTTTTTTTTCCTCGACGTTCACTGTGTACATTAAATATGGTTTCAGTTTTATTGTACAGGTTGTTACGGATGCGGTGATACCAAATATGTATTGTTTTTATTAATTTTTAGGTTTATTTTTTATATAATTCATTTTATGTAGGAAAAGGAATTTTTGGGGCTTTATTCTTTTATTAATTTTTCTCACATACTTTATTTATTTTTTTCACTTTTTTTTACTTTTTCATGTGTCCCATTAGGACACCTGAGCCAGAGATGCTTTGATCTCTGGCTCAGTACTATAGACTGCAAGACACAAGCATGCAAGTGTCTTGCAGTCTATACAGGAAGTCAGCGCTATGGAAACACAGCGCTGACTTCCGCAGGTCTCGGCAGGATCAACCAGGTAGTGGGGTCTCCAGGCAGCCTGGGGTCACTTGGCAGACCCCGGGCTGCAGATTATCGATATCGGCACCCCCCCGATCTCGCCACGGGGGGTGCCGGGGGGTGGCAAGATGGCGGAACCCCTTGGATGCCGCGGTCATGTTTGACCGCGGCATCCAAGGGGTTAAAACCTCCGATCGGAACTCAGTTCCGACCGGAGGTTAAGGAGCAGGGTGTTAGCTGTCAGTTACAGCTAACACCCTCTCCCGATACCGCCTGCGGCACTCAGTGCCGCTAGCAAACACTTAAATGCCGCGGTCGCTATTGACCACGGCATCTTAAGGGTTAAACAGCGGGGATCGGTGTTACCACTGGTCCCCGCTGTTGCAGCGGGAGCCTGGCTGTCAAATACAGCCGGGCTCCCGCGGTGATCGCACGGGCTCTGCTTCTGAGCCCGCTCAATCACCGTCACGTACCTGTACGTGGGGATGCAGTAACTAACCACATTCTCCCACGTACATGTACGTGAGAATGCGTGAAGGGGTTAATATAAGGAGCCATTAGAGGTGCAGTATTTATGTCAGGGTGAATCAGGGGCATAATACGAGGGTCAATTAATTTAATTAAGGTGGCAGTTGGGCTTTAATAAGACTAAGGCCCCACATAGTGGGCTGCAGAAAAAAAAGCGCTGCAGGAAAAGCGCAGCGGTAACATTGTGGTTTTTCCTGCAGCGCTTTTCACAGAAGGTCCGCAGAGGTTTCCCCTGTGGACTTTCTGATTTCAGTACACCTATATGGGAACCGCCAGTGTTTCTGTACGTATAATTGACATGCTGCAATTTCCAAAACCGCAACGGTTTTGGAAATCGCAGTGCATCTGCTGCACATATTTTTCCGCAATGTGTGGATGGGATTTGCTAGATGTAAAATGCCGGGTTTTTTTCTGTGGGTTTTCGCCACATGTGGTCCCCATCCCCACTTTGCGGTAAAATATATATTAATTCCATAGTGCTGTACATTTGAGGGTTTACATACAATACATAAAATACACAAAACAAGTACGATACTAACATTGATCAACTGGGACAGTGGGATAGAGGGCCCTGTCCACAAGGCTTACAATCTATGAGGGAAAGGGGATGGAGACAGTAGGTGTCGGTAGATGCTGTTCAGGTGGTGGTGTGGTGGCAGTAGTGTTATTGACGGTTGTAGGCCTTCCTGAATAGGTTCGTCTTCAAAGTCTTTTTGAAGCTTGTGACTGTGGGGGACAGTCTTATGTGCTGTGGTATTGAGTTCCAGAATATGGGGGATGCACGGAAGAAGTCTTGGAGATGCTTGTGTTAAAAGCGGATAAGAGCAGAATAGAGTAGGAGGTTACGTGTGGGTAGGTAAAGGGAGATTATGTCAGAGAATTTTTGGATGGTATTTATATTTCATGCAATAGTATTCATGCAATATTATTATAAAAAGTACATTGTAATGTATATGAACTCCTGAACTGAATCTAATAAGCAATGCAATTTCTCATAAAATATGGAGCCATACTGTGATGTCAATGAAAAAAGAAGAAGTTATGACTGATGAAATGCGGAGACTTACATAAAATAGTTATTAGGGCCCATTCAGACCTGGATGTTAGGGAATTGAAAGAGGTTTTACATTTCTAATATCAAGTAACTACAAATGTGCTATTTTAAGCACTAGCTTGGCAGTTAAGAAATCAAGAGATTCCTACAGGCTTATGCCATTCAGATCTCCTCTTACCCAAGGGCAGACTTGTCATTTTGGGGGCCCGAAGCAGAATTATGTCTTCACCTCTTTACCCATTTGCAGGTCAAACCACCCCTTTATTGACCCCCATGCAGTTTATACTCCCTTTACTGTCCCCCATAGTATATTGCCCACTTTACTGGTCCCCACACACAGTATACAGCCCCCTTTTTTGGACATCACAGTATATAAACATCTGTACTGACCCCCACAAAGAATATTGTCCCTTTTTTCTGGCCCCAAGGTATATTGATCTGTTTTTATGCCCCATACAGTATATTGCCCCCTTTTTTTGACCCCCACACAGTGACAGGTTAGCCTGTTTACCTATTGCATTATTACAACGGGTAGCAGCCAATATTTTACTCCTACACCCACCCACACTTCTTCACATTATGCTGAAGAACATCTGGATGTCATGTTCTGACATTCTCCAATGTCAGGATATACTGTACAGTGCCTCCTGGAGGCTAAAGCAGAGGTGAGCCTGGACAGGACCAGAGATGGGTGAGTAAAATATTGGGTACATGTTGTAATAATCCAATTGGTAGTGGCCAATTTAAAAAAGAAATGCCATTACACAACCCACTGCTGTGGTGCCCATGTGATCTCGGGGGCCATGCATAATTGTGTGGGTTGCGTTGCGGCCAAACCTGCCCCTTCCATCATGTGTTATGTATCATCCCTGAGCTAAAGCCAGTTACTCATAATGTGTCCTGGTATGCAAACTAATCTTGTGTCTGTCTGCCTCATTCTCTATCCTTGGCTCAGAACTGGTTTGCCTGGAGGCAGGTACAGGAAGTTCTATTCATGCCATTTCATAGAAATGAATATTCACAAACACAATGTAACTGTCAAAGTTCCAGGGGTGTAGCAGTTGTCATGATTAAATAGACATTGTGATCAGCATTTTTTAGTACAATTAACAGCTGACATTAAGGGGCCAATGTTGAGGGCAATGACTTGCCAGAGGAACTTGTCATTGCAGAACAGACATTGAAACTAGTATTGTGATACTAGCACTGGGGCTAATAATGCTAGAGGATCACTGCTGTTAGCTTTGTTGCGGGGTTACTGTGCTTTCATAAGGAAACATAAGTTGTTAAGTATTTCATATATGACTCTATTTTAAGTCCATGGTTAAAACCTCATTATGAATTAATAAATAATTATGTTTACACGCCCAGTGGCTTCCCTTGACACAATTTAGGGACTCTGGGGAATTCCCTAAATTTCTGGCCACATTACTGGGCACATCTACCACACTAAGGCCCGGTTCACATCTGCATTTGGGTGTCTGTTCGGGGGAGTCCGCTATTGTTCTTTTACTGATTTATTAGAACCAAGTAATTGCCCTGATGTACCTGGAAATCATGGAACACTTACTGCAGCTCCCATTCTGATCTGATATTGATGACCAATTCTATGGATAGGCCATTAATGTCAAAGTCCTGGAAACTCTTTTAACATTGTTATTTTAAAGATTAACCACTTCCATACCAGATGCTTTACCCCCTTCCAGACCAGGCACATTTTCAAGTTTTAGCCATGTTCCAGTTTAACTGAAAATTGCTTTCCTATTACTGTGCAAACCTACATGTATTTGGTCTCCTTTTTCTCGAAACATAATGGGCTTTCGCATTTTATAACAAAATAAGCAATACATTTTACTTTTTACAAAAATATAGAGGGAAAAGGGCAAAAAAAAGTGAAAAAAATGCTTTTTCCTACATTTAAACACATAATAACCTCAAAAAAATAAATTTATAATAAATATATATATTCTAAAATATATTTTCTTATTTCTTGTGTTTGTATAGATAGCACATTTGAGTATTTTCTCCATTATGTGGGCCTACAGCAGAGCTTGCAATGAATGGTGCGCAAAATGGCTTTTGAAAGCAAATTTTCCATAGCTGGTTTTCTGACACCATACTATCATTACAGCTGCTGTGAAGGCCCAAAACAGTATGAACATCCCCAAAATGACTCCACTCAATAAATTAGACCCCTCAAGGTATTCAATAAAGGGCATATAAAATATATTGGGCCTCTGTTTTTTTCCAGACTTTTCAATGAATTTGGTGGAAAAAAAATGAAAACAAAATTTTTTCCCAAATTTGTGAATTCAGGTGACTATTTTTAAAATCTGGTGAGTGCTACTTGAGAAACACACCTGATAACATATTTAGCAATTTATACAATTTTCATAGATGCCAAATGTAGGTGCATTCCTTACTTGCGGGGCCTACAGTAGGAGCCTGCAATGAATGGTGCACAAACTGGCTTCCGGAGGCCAAATTTCCCATAGCTGGTTTGCTGACACCATACAATAACAATAATGACAATAACCTTCATGTATATAGCAGAAAAAAATCTGCCTTCATGTGACAAATGTAGTTTAGGCTGCAGAAACATGCAGCGCAGAGGCGTAGCTAGCGGGGGGGGGCAGAGGGGGCGGCTGCCCCGGGCCCACTGAATTTTTGGGGGCCCACCATTAATACATCCTTTATTTCTAACTAGATCGGTGTCTGCAGACACCGATCTAGTTAAACGTAACCTGAAACTTGACAGTATTGTAAACCGCAAGCCAATAGAGGCTTGCGGTTTACAAGACGCCGAGACCACAGACGATGTCTGCTTCTCAGCACGGGCGGCGCGATGACGTCACAACAACGCGCCGCCTGCGCTCAGACACAGATGTCCTGTGCGTGGACAGGGAGGAAGCGCCGGCGGCTCCATTCATCAGCATCGCAGGTGAGTATGACTTTTGTTTTTGTTTTTTTAGCTTAGTTGTGGGTATATTAATAGTATAAGGGGTGGATAGGAGGGGGAAATATAACTATAAGGGAGGGTTCATTAGGGGTCATTATGACGATGGGGGGGTCATTTATATAAGGGTTATTAGGAGGTATTATTAATACAAGGGGGAGGTTATTTATATAAGGGGCCATTAGGGGGCATCATTTATATTAGGAGGTATTATGAACATAAGTGGGTGGTCATTAACCCCTTCAAGACCGAGCCCAAAAATGCGTTAAGGACCAGACCTCGTTTTTCAAAACTGACATGTGTCACTTTATATGGCAATAACTTTGAGACGACTTAACTTACACAAGTGATTTTGAGATTGTTTTTTCGTGACACATTGTACTTCATTTTAGTGGTAAACACTAATGAATATTTTTGTATTTATTTATAAAAAAATAGGAAATTTGATGGAAATTTGGAAAAAAAAAATCGCAATTTTCAAAATGTGAAATGCTCTGCTTTTCAGACAGATAGTCATACCACCCAAATACATTAATACATATTATCTACCATATCTCTGCTATATATCGGCATCATCTTTTAATCGTCCTGTAATTTATTTTGGATGTTATAAAGCTTACAAGTGTAACAGCGATTTTCCAGATTTACAAGAAAATTTCCCAAACTAATTTTTTAGGGACCACTTCAGTTCTGAAGAGGATTATAATGGCCTATATATTAGAAACCCCCATAAATGACCCCATTTTCAAAACTGCACCCCTCAAATAATTCAAAATAACATTTGGGAAGTTTGTTAACCCTTTAAGCATTTCACTGGAATTATAACAATATGGAGGTGAAATTTAGACATTTAATTTTTTCCCACTAATTCCTTAATTTAGCCCTAAAATTAACACATTCACAAAGGGTTAAAGGAGAAAATGCATCTCACAGTTTGTTATGCAATTTCTCCCGAGCACGGAAATACCCCACAAGTGGGTGTAAACTGATGTTTGGGCGAATGGCAGCGCACGGAAGGGAAGGAGTGACACTGGGCGTCTGAAAAGCAGATTTTGCTGGAATAGTTTTCAGGTACCATGTCTCATTTGCAAAGCCCCTAGAGTACCAATACAAAGGAAAACCCCAAAAAGTGACCCCATTTTGGAAACTACACCCCTCACAGAATTCATCAAGGGGTATAGTGAGCATTTTGACCTTACAGCCGTTTCACAGATTTTGCTAACACTGGGATGTATAAATGAAACATTACTAAAATGTTACTTTATCCCCAAAGTTTTCATTTTCACAAGGGGTTAAAGGAGAAAAAGCACCTCACAGTTTGCAAAACAACTGCTCCTGAACACGGCAATACCCCATATGTGGTCGCAATCTGCTGTATGGGTACACGGCAGGGCTCAGAATGGAAAGAGCGCTATTTGGCTTTTGGAAGGCAGATTTTGGTGGAATAGTTTTCAGGTACCATGTCGCATTTGCAGAGCCCCCAAAGTACCAATACAGTGGAAGCCCCCTAAAAGTGACCCCATTTTGAAAACTACACCCCTCATAGAATTTATCTAGGGGTATAGTGAGCATTTTGACCTCACAGCTGTTTCACAGATTTTATCATCATTGGGACGTAAAAATGTAAAATTACTTTTTTCCAATAAACCGTCCATTTAGCGACATATTTTTAATTTTTGCAAGTGGTTAAAGAAGAAAAAAACACCCCACAGTTTGTTACACAATTTCTTCTGAAAACAGAAATGCCCATATGTGGTTGTAAACTGCTGTATGGGTACATGGTGGGGCTCAGAATGGAAAGAGCGCTGTTTGGCTTTTGGAGGGCAGATGTGGCTGGAATAGTTTTCAGGTGCCATGTCGCATTTGCAGAGCCCCTAAAGTACCAGTACAATGGAAACCCCCGAAAAGTGACCCCATTTTAGAAACTACACCCCTCAAGGAATGTATCAAGGGATATTATGATTTTGAGCCTAAAAATGCTTCCCAAAAATTAATGTACAAAGTGAAAATTAAAGTTTTTAAAGAAATATCCAATTTCAGTGCCTAATACGTTGCGGCCACTTTGTGGCATCAGAGACCTGAACTCCTAAAACTATTAAGTGGGCTATCCCGGGGACAAAAAAATTAAATATGTGGGTATAAACTGCTGCTTGGGCACACAGCAGGGCTCAGAAGGGAAGGAGCACTGTTTTTTTTTAGCTTTTGGAGTACTTTCTCGTCGCCATGTTGTTTTTGCAGAGCCCTGGAGGTGCCAGTAAATTGGAATTCCCCAAGAAGTGACCCCCATTTTGTAGGGGCAATTTTAGGGTCTCTGCAAATGTGACATGGCGTCCAAAAAAACAACAATCTAAATATGCGCTCCAAAAGCACATAGCGCTCCTTCACATTTGCACCCTGCTGTGTGCCCAAATGACAGTTTATGCCCACATGTATGACACTGGTGTGCCCAGGATAACGTACTTAACAATGCCATATGTGGGTATAAACTGCTGTTTGGGCACAGCCGGGCACAGAAGGGAAGGAGCGCTATTTTGGTTTTTGGAGCACAGTTTGCTTTTTGGACACCATGCCACTTTTGCAGAGCCCATGAATTGCCAGTAAAGTGGAATCCGCAGACATGTCACCCCATTTTGGAAACTATACCCTTCAAGGGATTTATCAAGTGGGGTAGCGAGCATTATTAACCCTTAACTGTTGCATTCTTTTAATTTCCAGAAATGAATGCGCAGCTGATAATGAAAAGTTAAAAGTGAAATTTTTCTATAGATACGCCATTTCAGTGCCCAATATGTTGTGCCCAGTTTATGTCTGCACAGACACACACTCCAAAAACTGGTGAGCGGGGATCCCGGCCACAACAGCTTTTGGAGCGTTCATCTCTGATACAAGCCGGGCACAACATATTACGCACTGAAATGTCGTATTCCTGGATAAATTGTCATTTTCACATTTCACCATCAGCTGCGTATTCATTTATGGATAATAAATTATAGCAACACTTGGGGGTTAAAAATGCTCACTGTACCCCAGGATAAATTCCTTCAGGGGTGTAGTTTCCAAAATGGAGTGACATGTCAGGGGATTCCACTGTACTGGCATTTCAGCTCTGCAAAAGTGCAATGGCGTCCAAAAACCAAATAGCGCTCCTTCCCTTCTGTGCTCGGCTGTGCCCAAACAGCAGTTTATACCCACATATGACATTAAGTACGTTACCCTGGGTACAACAGTGTCATACATGTGGGTATAAACTGCAGTTTGTGCACACAGTAGGGCGCAGAAGGGAAGGAGCGCTATGTGGCTTTTGGAGCGCAGATTCAGATGTTTGGGATCTGGATGCCATGTCATGTTTGCAGAGCCTCTAAAGTACCAGTAAAGTGGAATCCCCTAAGGAATGACCCCATTTTGAAAAGTGCACCCCTCAAAGAATTTATCAAGGGGTGTAACGAGCATTAGTATCCCAGACGTGACTGCACAGCGGATGGGGAAAAGTGAATATGTAAGCTGTGCGTAGAACATTGGGTACACTAAATTCCCTACTATTTCCCCAGTAGTTCCTATTATTGGGGAGGTCACTCTGGGGGTCACTTCTGGTTTATTATCCCTCGTAAGCTCTAAATCTGGTTTGTACCCTCATATATGCTCGCACAGTTTATACATTCCCTTCCTGCCGCAGCCAGTTATGTTCTAATGATTTGGTGATTTTTTTGGGGGGGTTTTGTCTTCACATTGTACGAGCTATATTTTCTTTATTTCTCTGGTGATGTAGCCATATGAGGGCTTGTTGTTTGCAGTATGAGATGTATTTTTTAATGACATCATTTTTAGGTGTTTACAGCTTATTAAATCAATTTTATTAACTCTTTCTTGGTGGATTAAAAAACAACCCCATCAATTCTGGCAGTGCGTTTTACCGTTTAAATTTTTCACCATGCAGCGTAGAGCGTACGTAACATGTTATCTTTATTCTGCGGGTCGGTACGATTACGGCGATACCTCATTTATACTGTTTTTTTATGAAATACCAATTTTACAGAACAAAAACCTATTTGGGGGACATAAATCAATTTTTTTTGCATCGTCATCTTCTAAGATGCGTAGCATTTCTATTTTTCAGTTTAGAGAGTTGGCTTAGGGCTTATTTTTTGCGGGACAACCTGTGCTTTTTATTGGTACTGTTTTGGGGTACATATGACTTTTTGATCACTTTTTATGGCATATTTTGTAAGGTGAGATGGCGAAAAATCATTACTTTTGGCGTTTTTTTTTCCTCGACGTTCACTGTGTACATTAAATATGGTTTCAGTTTTATTGTACAGGTTGTTACGGACGCGGTGATACCAAATATGTATTGTTTTTATTAATTTTTAGGTTTATTTTTTATATAATTCATTTTATGTAGGAAAAGGAATTTTTGGGGCTTTATTCTTTTATTAATTTTTCTCACATACTTTATTTATTTTTTTCACTTTTTTTACTTTTTCATGTGTCCCATTAGGACACCTGAGCCAGAGATGCTTTGATCTCTGGCTCAGTACTATAGACTGCAAGACACAAGCATGCAAGTGTCTTGCAGTCTATACAGGAAGTCAGCGCTATGGAAACACAGCGCTGACTTCCGCAGGTCTCGGCAGGATCAACCAGGTAGTGGGGTCTCCAGGCAGCCTGGGGTCACTTGGCAGACCCCGGGCTGCAGATTATCGATATCGGCACCCCCCGATCTCGCCACGGGGGGTGCCGGGGGGTGGCAAGATGGCGGAACCCCTTGGATGCCGCGGTCATGTTTGACCGCGGCATCCAAGGGGTTAAAACCTCCGATCGGAACTCAGTTCCGACCGGAGGTTAAGGAGCAGGGTGTTAGCTGTCAGTTACAGCTAACACCCTCTCCCGATACCGCCTGCGGCACTCAGTGCCGCTAGCAAACACTTAAAATGCCGCGGTCGCTATTGACCACGGCATCTTAAGGGTTAAACAGCGGGGATCGGTGTTACCACTGGTCCCCGCTGTTGCAGCGGGAGCCTGGCTGTAAAATACAGCCGGGCTCCCGCGGTGATCGCACGGGCTCTGCTTCTGAGCCCGCTCAATCACCGTCACGTACCTGTACGTGGGGATGCAGTAACTAACCACATTCTCCCACGTACATGTACGTGAGAATGCGTGAAGGGGTTAATATAAGGAGCCATTAGAGGTGCAGTATTTATGTCAGGGTGAATCAGGGGCATAATACGAGGGTCAATTAATTTAATTAAGGTGGCAGTTGGGCTTTAATAAGACTAAGGCCCCACATAGTGGGCTGCAGAAAAAAAAGCGCTGCAGGAAAAGCGCAGCGGTAACATTGTGGTTTTTCCTGCAGCGCTTTTCACAGAAGGTCCGCAGAGGTTTCCCCTGTGGACTTTCTGATTTCAGTACACCTATATGGGAACCGCCAGTGTTTCTGTACGTATAATTGACATGCTGCAATTTCCAAAACCGCAACGTTTTTGGAAATCGCAGTGCATCTGCTGCACATATTTTTCCGCAATGTGTGGATGGGATTTGCTAGATGTAAAATGCCGGGTTTTTTTCTGTGGGTTTTCGCCACATGTGGTCCCCATCCCCACTTTGCGGTAAAATATATATTAATTCCATAGTGCTGTACATTTGAGGGTTTACATACAATACATAAAATACACAAAACAAGTACGATACTAACATTGATCAACTGGGACAGTGCGATAGAGGGCCCTGTCCACAAGGCTTACAATCTATGAGGGAAAGGGGATGGAGACAGTAGGTGTCGGTAGATGCTGTTCAGGTGGTGGTGTGGTGGCAGTAGTGTTATTGACGGTTGTAGGCCTTCCTGAATAGGTTCGTCTTCAAAGTCTTTTTGAAGCTTGTGACTGTGGGGGACAGTCTTATGTGTTGTGGTATTGAGTTCCAGAATATGGGGGATGCACGGAAGAAGTCTTGGAGATGCTTGTGTTAAAAGCGGATAAGAGCAGAATAGAGTAGGAGGTTACGTGTGGGTAGGTAAAGGGAGATTATGTCAGAGAATTTTTGGATGGTATATTCATGCTATAATAATATTTCATGCAATAGTATTCATGCAATATTATTATAAAAAGTACATTGTAATGTATATGAACTCCTGAACTGAATCTAATAAGCAATGCAATTTCTCATAAAATATGGAGCCATACTGTGATGTCAATGAAAAAAGAAGAAGTTATGACTGATGAAATGCGGAGACTTACATAAAATAGTTATTAGGGCCCATTCAGACCTGGATGTTAGGGAATTGAAAGAGGTTTTACATTTCTAATATCAAGTAACTACAAATGTGCTATTTTAAGCACTAGCTTGGCAGTTAAGAAATCAAGAGATTCCTACAGGCTTATGCCATTCAGATCTCCTCTTACCCAAGGGCAGACTTGTCATTTTGCGGGCCCGAAGCAGAATTATGTCTTCACCTCTTTACCCATTTGCAGGTCAAACCACCCCTTTATTGACCCCCATGCAGTTTATACTCCCTTTACTGTCCCCCATAGTATATTGCCCACTTTACTGGTCCCCACACACAGTATACAGCCCCCTTTTTTGGACATCACAGTATATAAACATCTGTACTGACCCCCACAAAGAATATTGTCCCTTTTTTCTGGCCCCAAGGTATATTGATCTGTTTTTATGCCCCATACAGTATATTGCCCCCTTTTTTGACCCCCACACAGTGACAGGTTAGCCTGTTTACCTATTGCATTATTACAACGGGTAGCAGCCAATATTTTACTCCTACACCCACCCACACTTCTTCACATTATGCTGAAGAACATCTGGATGTCATGTTCTGACATTCTCCAATGTCAGGATATACTGTACAGTGCCTCCTGGAGGCTAAAGCAGAGGTGAGCCTGGACAGGACCAGAGATGGGTGAGTAAAATATTGGGTACATGTTGTAATAATCCAATTGGTAGTGGCCAATTTAAAAAAGAAATGCCATTACACAACCCACTGCTGTGGTGCCCATGTGATCTCGGGGGCCATGCATAATTGTGTGGGTTGCGTTGCGGCCAAACCTGCCCCTTCCATCATGTGTTATGTATCATCCCTGAGCTAAAGCCAGTTACTCATAATGTGTCCTGGTATGCAAACTAATCTTGTGTCTGTCTGCCTCATTCTCTATCCTTGGCTCAGAACTGGTTTGCCTGGAGGCAGGTACAGGAAGTTCTATTCATGCCATTTCATAGAAATGAATATTCACAAACACAATGTAACTGTCAAAGTTCCAGGGGTGTAGCAGTTGTCATGATTAAATAGACATTGTGATCAGCATTTTTTAGTACAATTAACAGCTGACATTAAGGGGCCAATGTTGAGGGCAATGACTTGCCAGAGGAACTTGTCATTGCAGAACAGACATTGAAACTAGTATTGTGATACTAGCACTGGGGCTAATAATGCTAGAGGATCACTGCTGTTAGCTTTGTTGCGGGGTTACTGTGCTTTCATAAGGAAACATAAGTTGTTAAGTATTTCATATATGACTCTATTTTAAGTCCATGGTTAAAACCTCATTATGAATTAATAAATAATTATGTTTACACGCCCAGTGGCTTCCCTTGACACAATTTAGGGACTCTGGGGAATTCCCTAAATTTCTGGCCACATTACTGGGCACATCTACCACACTAAGGCCCGGTTCACATCTGCATTTGGGTGTCTGTTCGGGGAGTCCGCTATTGTTCTTTTACTGATTTATTAGAACCAAGTAATTGCCCTGATGTACCTGGAAATCATGGAACACTTACTGCAGCTCCCATTCTGATCTGATATTGATGACCAATTCTATGGATAGGCCATTAATGTCAAAGTCCTGGAAACTCTTTTAACATTGTTATTTTAAAGATTAACCACTTCCATACCAGATGCTTTACCCCCCTTCCAGACCAGGCACATTTTCAAGTTTTAGCCATGTTCCAGTTTAACTGAAAATTGCTTTCCTATTACTGTGCAAACCTACATGTATTTGGTCTCCTTTTTCTCGAAACATAATGGGCTTTCACATTTTATAACAAAATAAGCAATACATTTTACTTTTTACAAAAATATAGAGGTAGAAGGGCAAAAAAAAGTGAAAAAAAATGCTTTTTCCTACATTTAAACACATAATAACCTCAAAAAAATAAATTTATAATAAATATATATATTCTAAAATATATTTTCTTATTTCTTGTGTTTGTATAGATAGCACATTTGAGTATTTTCTTCATTATGTGGGCCTACAGCAGAGCTTGCAATGAATGGTGCGCAAAATGGCTTTTGAAAGCAAATTTTCCATAGCTGGTTTTCTGACACCATACTATCATTACAGCTGCTGTGAAGGCCCAAAACAGTATGAACATCCCCAAAATGACTCCACTCAATAAATTAGACCCCTCAAGGTATTCAATAAAGGGCATATAAAATATATTGGGCCTCTGTTTTTTTCCAGACTTTTCAATGAATTTGGTGGAAAAAAAATGAAAACAAAATTTTTTCCCAAATTTGTGAATTCAGGTGACTATTTTTAAAATCTGGTGAGTGCTACTTGAGAAACACACCTGATAACATATTTAGCAATTTATACAATTTTCATAGATGCCAAATGTAGGTGCATTCCTTACTTGCGGGGCCTACAGTAGGAGCCTGCAATGAATGGTGCACAAACTGGCTTCCGGAGGCCAAATTTCCCATAGCTGGTTTGCTGACACCATACAATAACAATAATGACAATAACCTTCATGTATATAGCAGAAAAAAATCTGCCTTCATGTGACAAATGTAGTTTAGGCTGCAGAAACATGCAGCGCAGAGGCGTAGCTAGCGGGGGGGGCAGAGGGGGCGGCTGCCCCGGGCCCACTGAATTTTTGGGGGCCCACCATTAATACATCCTTTATTTCTAACTAGATCGGTGTCTGCAGACACCGATCTAGTTAAACGTAACCTGAAACTTAACAGTATTGTAAACCGCAAGCCAATAGAGGCTTGCGGTTTACAAGACGCCGAGACCACAGACGATGTCTGCTTCTCAGCACGGGCGGCGCGATGACGTCACAACAACGCGCCTCCTGCGCTCAGACACAGATGTCCTGTGCGTGGACAGGGAGGAAGCGCCGGCGGCTCCATTCATCAGCATCGCAGGTGAGTATGACTTTTGTTTTTGTTTTTTTAGCTTAGTTGTGGGTATATTAATAGTATAAGGGGTGGATAGGAGGGGGAAATATAACTATAAGGGAGGGTTCATTAGGGGTCATTATGACGATGGGGGGGTCATTTATATAAGGGTTATTAGGAGGTATTATTAATACAAGGGGGAGGTTATTTATATAAGGGGCCATTAGGGGGCATCATTTATATTAGGAGGTATTATGAACATAAGGGGGTGGTCATTAATATAAGGAGCCATTAGTGGTGCAGTATTTATGTCAGGGTGAATCAGGAGAATAATACGAGGGTCAATTAATTTAATTAAGGTGGCAGTTGGGCTTTAATAAGACTAAGGCCCGACATAGTGGGCTGCAGAAAAAAAAAGCGCTGCAGGAAAAACCGCAGCGGTAACATTGTGGTTTTTCCTGCAGCGCTTTTTACAGAAGGTCCACAGGGGTTTCCCCTGTGGACTTTCTGATTTCAGTACACCTGTATGGGAACCGCCAGTGTTTCTGTAGGTATAATTGACATGCTGCAATTTCCAAAACCGCAACGGTTTTGGAAATCGCAGTGCATCTGCTGCACATATTTTTCCGCAATGTGTGGATGGGATTTGCTAGATGTAAAATGCCGGGTTTTTTTCTGTGGGTTTTCGCCACATGTGGTCCCCATCCCCACTTTGCGGTAAAATATATGCAGCAGATATGCTGCAATTTCCAAAACAGACACTGAGCTGTGAGGAACGCCCCCTCAGTACAACAAAAACTGTCAGAGAGGGCGTTCCTCACAACGCAGCTAGACTGTCAGGAACGCCTTTCTGACAGTAAACCGTGAAACTAAGACCGCCGATATATCCAGCCCCGTGGCACATACCAGGAAAGCCGGCAGTGCGCTGAATTCAGCGTGCTGTCGGCTTTCTAGCGGTATGTAAAACTGCATATACATGAGGATGTGAAAGGTCCTCTTTAAGGAGTTTTCCAGCTCATTTTTATTGATGATCTATCCTCAGAATAATACATCAATAAGAGATAAGTGATTCCCCACTGATCAGCTGTATGAAGGGGCTATGGTGCCAGTTTATATCACACGCTGTCTGTTTATAGTGACCGTGTGATGTCATTCCAGCCTTGTCACATAGACATGTATATGACGAGGCTGTAGTTACATTACAAGGCCGCTATGAAAAGAATGACACTATGTAAACAGAGAAGGGGTCACGGGGCTTACACAGGTACCATGGTTCATTCAAACAGATGATCCTGGGGGTCCGGGGTATTGGAACCCCAATAATTTTTTTTTCCCTTTTTTTTCCTTTTTAATTAGGAAACATCTGGGGCATTATTAATAAGGGGCACTATTTTTAAAGGGGTGCACAGGGAAGTTATTAACTTAAAGATACACTTAGGGGTATTATTCATTACAGGGGGTTATATTATATATTTTATAATTGGGGTAGCAGCAGGATGGGGGCTTTGTGCAGGTGAGGACAATGTGGGTCAGGTGCCTGGAAAAGTGAGGAGCCAAAGATGTCTGTGTTGCAAACTTTACAGAGAGTGGAAGAAGTGGTCATGGCCGTCCAGATAAAAGAGACGGGGAATGTGAACGATTAGTCAGAGACGTCACTGGTAAGTCACTAAATGTTACTGCCCTGTATTCACCTAAATCGTCTGCAGAGCCCTGTGTAGAGCTGCTATATACCACTATACGCTCACCGTATACTGATAGTATCGGTATACGAACAAGTCCAAGTTGGGGGCCCACTTGGAAATGTTCGCCCCCCCTGTGCTGAATCCCGAGCTACGCCTCTGATGCAGCGACTCTGACTGCAATGCGAGTAACAAGTAGACAATAATCAATACATTTCTTCCCTATACTATGTGCGCCCAGAGCCACTGCATGTCTGCACGCGTAAAGTATGACAATAACCTTCATGTACATAGCACAAAAAAATCTGCTTTTATATGACAAATGTATTTTAGGCTGCAGATACATGCAGCAGCTCTGACCGCATGCCAGATGGCCAGTAACAAGTTGTAGATAATAAATGTTGTACCGCCAGAACCGCTGCTTGTCTGCATCCTAAAAGTGAAATAATAATCTTAATTAATGGGTCACAAAAAATATCAATAAATGTAGATAGATGGATAAAAAATAGATAAAAGAAATAGATAGATATGAGATAGATAGATAGATAGATAGATAGATAGATAGATAGATAGATAGATAGATATGGGAGACAGATGAGAGTGGGGGTCACTCAAGGAGGGGGAGTGTGTGTGTCACTGTAGTGATTTTTACTTACCAATCTCCCTCTGTCAGGATCTGAGGAGAGGGAGATTGGAAGCCACTTTTTATCTTTTTATTACTTACTTTATGTGAGCAGTGTGACAGGCTCACAGTGCTCACATGCCCCAGAGACCACTATGCCCAATCAAGGTGGTCTCTGGGCAAAACTCCGTAATTATAGCTGTCTTCTGACAGCTGGCCATGGAGTATTGCTAGGGGTGGAGGCAGAAGTGTCGATCTCCCACCTTCACTGGTGTTCTCCCCAAGGAGAAAAATTCCCTTCCCTGAGCCACTCATTGCCTCTCACAAAGCCAGCCAATTCACTTTGCTCTGCACTGATGAGGGACAAAAATCCCGAAACAGTGCTGTATGCAGATGAGTGAAATTGGCTTGGCTAAAATCTCTTTTGCTGTCTCAAGACTCAGTGGGTCAAAAGCAAATTGAGGATCTGTTACATCCAACAGAGGGCGCATGAGCTTCCCAGCTCCTTTTCCCATAATGCCTTGTGAAACTTCATTGTGATCGCTGTGACAGCCAATCCACACAGAATGGTCTCCGGGCAAAGCTTTGAGATCCCTGCTGTCGATTGGCAGCAGAGATTTCGGAGCTGTGTGCAAGGGGGATGAAGGGGAAGGGGGAGGGGCACAGAGGAGCATATTCTGCTCATGCGCCAGTAAATGTGATCGCTGTGACTGGCTGTCACAGCAATCTCATGCCCAGAAGCCACACAGAGTGGTCTCCGGGCTAAGCTTTGAGGTCCCTGCTGTCTGTTAACAGCAGGACCTCAGAGCTAAGTACAGGAGGGGGGTGGGGGCACAGCGGAGCAATTGGCTCATGTGCCGACTGTCATTGCGATCGCTGTGACAGTGTGTCACAGCGATCACACACCTGGAGACCACACAGAGTGGTCTCTGGGCAAAGCTTTAAGGTCTCTGCTGTCTATTGACAGCGGGACCTCAGAGGTCAGTACAGTGGGGGGGATGCAGTAGAGCTAGTTCTGCTGGACGTACCAGTACGTCCTTGCAGAACTAGACAACCACCACTTGGACGTATATAGTCTATGGGCGGTACGGAAGTGGTTGAAGGGGTTGTCCAATTTCAGACCAATATTAAGAGACAAATATTATTGTTTGTATAATAAAAAGAAACAATTTTCCAATATACTTTCTGTATCAATTCCTCACGGTTTTCTAGATCTCTGCTTGCTGTCATTCATTCTGTTACTTCTAGTGAATAAAATTCTGACCGTGGACATGTGATTTACGTTCCATGGTCATGTGATGGATACACAGGTGCCAGGCAGATGTCTTAATACTGTGCTGTGACTATAACGAGCTGTTCACCTGTGTGTCCATAACATGACCATGGTCAGAATTTCATCCACTAGAAGTATTCAGAATGAATAACAGCAAGCAGAGATCTAGAAAATTGAGGAATTGATACAGAAAGTATATTGGAAATTTGTACAACTTAATATTATACAAACAATAACATTTGTCTCTCAATATTGGTCTAAAAGTGGACAACCCTTTTAGTCTTCCAATCCATCAATGGAGACAATAGTGACATATACAATGTCTTTTTAACTGCAAAAACATAAACAGATGATCAAAATTACTGTATACCAATTTGTAGCAAAACTACATGTCAACACATTTTAAGAACATTACAACCATTCTTATACATAATCTTTTCCACAAACCTATACATCAATCTGCTCAACAACTCCTGCTCTATAACATGCTGTCTACAGATAAGACATAAGTATTTTTCATGTGACAAGTTTAAAGATAAGGACACAATTACTAAACTAGTTTTAGAGGGGTTTTCTGGTAATGAATTACTAATGACCTATCCGTAGGATCGTCATTAATGTTTTTTTGCTTGGGTCTTACTCCAGACCTCCACATTTAGCAGAATAAAAGTGCAATATACCTACATATGTGCCATGTCCCTTCATTGCTTACACAGGCAGAGCAACTCTTCAGGCCCATTTAAGGTATTTCAGTAATGCCTTCATTCTGGTCAGCTTCAACCAATCCAACCTTGATGATCTAGAAAATTTCTTTTTACTTAAATAGACCCTGTCTCCGGGGTTTTCACCACTATTTCTACAGCACTATCAGGTACAGTATGAAGTATCCTTTTTAGCATTTTCTCTGTTATGTTACAAAAAAATCACCCACTTACCTATAAAAATCAGCTCTGTATGCAAATTAGCTAAGAAGAGTCACAATGGTCTGTTTTTGTAGGAGATGAGCACACTGAGGGGCTGGTGATCACTTCAAATGCCAATATGTTGGGTTTTGTAGCACCTAGAACCATGGTTCTTATGTTGTTTTTAAGGTGAGCCCCAGCTTTAAAATCTCACTAAACTTAAAGGATAACTTGGCATTTTGACCGTTAAGAACTAAGCTCTAAGCTATCTCTGTTACGTAACTGTACATCATGTAGCACGTAGGCACAAAAATCTCTTTTATTTATTGTAGATTGTATGGCCATAGCATATTCTGGTTGTGTTGCTTGCTGGCTACATAGTAACCAGCAAGAAGAAAAGCCCATAATTAGAGAAGAGCAGACTAGTCCAGACTCAAGCAGATTCAACCTGAATTTTTCAAAAGCTTCAGGCTCAACCTGAACCAGAAACTTCTGGGGTTCATCAACCACAAAGCGCTATTATACTCTGAGGTCTCTTCAGACCCCAGGTGGAGTCTCAGGGGAGATGAGTAAACAAACAAACAGTTATACTCAACTGAACTCACCTCTCCTGAGCATCCTTGTGGCATTCAGTGGTTCCCCATATCCTCTTCCAGCCACTGGCTGACATCACGCTGATGTTGTGACGCAGAGTCTCTACCTATAATCAATCAGTGTATCACTTACCTAAGCAATAAGTGTTTTCCCATCTAAGCAAGCTATCCCCTATCCATAGGATCCATGAATGGAGAAGTAGTCGGACAGCATGTGTACCACTCCATTCATTTCAAAGAGATTGCCGGAGATAGCCACCTCTTCTTTCAGAAAGAATGAGAAAAGCCCTCATTCCCCTGATCAGTGGTGATTTGAGCAGTAGGACCCCCACTGATCTGCAAGTTTTCCCCTATCTAACTTGCCTATAAAAAGAGTTTACCCACAGAATACATGAATATGCCATAGATGCAGGCCCCACATTTGGGACCCACACCTATCTCTATAATGTACCACCCCCCAGTCTCTCTGCCCTAGCTTTTACCTGATTGAGACCTTGCTGAGAAGACTGGGCTTGATAGTTTGACTTATGAAAACAGCGTAGCCCTCAAAACTATACTTTTTCTGTAACCCCCATAAAAGTAAATATAAGTTACAGAAGCAGCTTAGAACAGTGAGCTATGTTATGTCCAGATCCACATCTATCAAGCATTTTTTCATTCAGCAGATCCCATATTCTTGCTTTTTTAAACCATTCAGGTGCTATTTAAAATCTTTTTTTTTTTAAATTTATTTTCAAATGAGCTAAAAAAGCACTAATCCAATCCAAAACATTCAGTTTACCCCTTTAAATTAACCATGTCTTCCACCACTGAAATTTCCAGACTGCTTCTGCATCCAAATTCTACTTGAAGACATTCACCCTTTCTCATGACACAGATTATGCCAACTAATGTTCCTCACCTATCACATCCAGTTTATGCCGTGCTTTCTTTGCATACCTATAAGGGTGTCATCCATTGGTTTCAGTGTTACATTGAATGCCTTATTGAGTAACACTGCAGTTATGTGTTAACTTGTGTTTTTATATATTCCTTTTGTTTGCTTCCTCTCTTATGATGTGCAGATCCAAACACTGTGCACTCCTACATCCATCAAATACAATAAGTGCCAAAAATGTAGGCATAGTTCATTGCCCCTACTGTAAGGAATAGGTGTCCCTAACCTCCTATATTACCAGGAATCCATCCATCTTGTTCTATAACATTTTGGTAAGATGTGTCATGTTTCTAATCTCTCTCTGCAGGTATATACTTTAAAGAGGGGGAATGGCTGCCAATGTTTAGCAATTAACATCTTGCTACTATTACAATGTGGAGTAGGAGCTTGGCTGTCTTGCACTAAAGTTTAAGGGCCGGTTCACATTTGCGTTCGATTTCCGTACAGAGGAGTCCGCTTGGGGATCCCCCCGAACGGAAACCTATACGAAGAGAGAAGCGGTTTATATAAAGAAACCTGCGGACCCCATAGACTATAAGGCTGTGTTCACACGGCGGAAAATTTTCCGCCCCCAGAGTTTTCACCGCAGTCAGCCGCCACGGGATTCCAATGCCGTGCATCAGCATTCCGTTGAGGCTAACCGCTCCTGACTAAGCCAGAATGAATGGGCCTAATCAGGAGCATGGCTCGAGCCATGGACACCGCGGGCAGAATCCGCGGCAAGATAGGTCATGTTGCTTTTTTTTTCGGCTAGCGGAAAAAAGACGCTAGAGGAAAAAAAACACCACTGATTCCCATTGAAATGAATGGGAGGAGTTTTTTCAAGCGGATTTTGAGGTGGATTCCGCGTCAAAATCCGCTGCCAAAAAACTCCGTGTGAACACAGCCTAATGGGGTCCGTGTGGTTTCCGCTCGGTTTCCGCATATTTCATGCGGAAACATGCGGAGAGGAAAGTGCTGCTTGCAGCACTTCTCCCTCCGCATGTTTAGTGCAGAAACTGAGCAGAAACCACACGGACCCCATTATAGTCTATGGGGTCCGCAGGTTTCCTTATGTAAACCGATTCTCTCTGCATATAGGTTTCCGTTCGGGGGGTTTAAATGAAATTTGCAATGGAACAAAAAGTAAATCAAGGGAAAATATTTAGAGAACGGGGGTATCTGAGGGAACAGACCAAATCACCCTAGTATCTACCTGTAACGTGGACCACATTAAAGTCCCAGTCTGACTCTTGACAGATTCACAAAAAACACAAATATAATCCATAAATGCCAATGCTTTCAACTATCTCACCATCACAACCAGGCACCAAAAAATCTTTTTGTAATAACTGTTCACTAGCAAACCTGAATGAGACAAAAGATATATTCATCCTACACTAAACTGAATTTCACTTGAACGCAACTCCATGCACCCTCATACAAAATCCACAAACTTACTAGGGAAACCCATTCTTTTCAAAACCTTACCAAATATATGCAAGTCCAGTGCACACACTATAATACTTTTCTTTTTATACTTACATTCACTCTCTCAATAAAGAAATAGTCTCCTGATTTTTTATGGCACTGCGCACACCCAATACTTTTGGCACTTTGTTATGTTAATTATTGCATCAATGCTATATTTATTATGAATTGATCACCTCTTTTTTAATTATCGTATTTACGGAGGTATAGTTTGGTATGAATAGATTGTTTTCTGCTGATGAGTTACCTATGCATTTATTTTGTTATTCACCATATGCTGTATCTAAATAGCATTTTATTAGCATAGAAGCAGAAATCTTCACCAATAACAATGAACCTTCAATAGAATCTCCATTGTCTCCAAGTTATTAAATGGAGAAAGAATAATAAATAATGATTTTCTGTCATGGGAAATAACATTCAAACATCTAGATCACAAATGATAACCCTAAACCTAAGAACACAAAACTGGATGAACCATGGCACATATCACAGATTGCTGGCCCAAACTATATTATTTGATCACATGTCAGCCTGAGCTGATAGGAGACATTTCAGGGAGACTCATCTGCTACTATTTAAAATCTTTCCCTTAACTTAAACTGAGGACTGGTTCAAAATAGTATTGGCCTCTTCTACTTGAACTACCAGAGTTTGTTCCAATTAGTAGGGAGTTAATTAACTTACCTACTATATATAATACAATAATTTATGTATCATTTATGGTTCAGACATATTCTGGACCAAGTCACATGCTGCGATTTCCGAAACCATTGCGGAATACAGGTGGTTTCCCTATAGCTAACAAGCAAAAAGTCTTCAGAGGAAACCTTTGTGGACTTTCTGCTGAAAAGTGCTGTAGCACTTTTTTGCTGCGGCCCGCTATGTGGGGCCTTAGCCTCAGATTGGGTTATCCTGTAGCTGTTCCACTGTGTGTTATGTTGTGCAGCCATTAAACATTTTCACAGTTGCTATGGTGGGACAACCTCTTTCAGCAAACTACCCTCCGTTCCATGAAGTTGGAAGACATCACTTATTCTTTTATGAACCTAGAGTGGCAATAGTGTCCAAATTTGCTATCCAGCTTTCCTGGGAGTTTTCCACTGTGACATGGCCTCATTTTATTTAGAAAAATTATGTCTTACTGGGTGGAGTTCTGCAATAGCTTAATTACTGTTGCAACATGTAGAGTAGTTTAGGCGTGCCAACACCTTTACAGCTTGCATCAGAAGTTTTCTATTTCTTGTCTGGCAAGTCCTACATTACTTTATCTAGGTTGAATTAAAGTAATAGGCACAATTCAATTCTAAATTGCACTGACTGTAAATCTTTTTTTTTTCAAACTGTAATTTTTATTGAAGAAATTTTTCATAAATGAAATAACAGACAGACAATACGAGAACAGTATCGGATACTGGAACATCAGATAAGACTAGAAAATGTATAGTCTAATAAGAGGCAAAAACCAGGGGGGGAGACAAACAACAAAAGGAAAAAACAAAAAGGGAAGGGAGGAGAGGGACTAAGATCAGAAGCCTTGCAATATACAGTATATATCTCAGGGGGTCCAGATAGAATGGAACGCCTACGAGAGGTTTGTTTAAAGCAGCAGTGAGGTATTCTAGGCTATGAACATCCTTTATTTTAGCCAGTAGATCAGGACCGGAGGGGGGAGTCACACACCTCCAGTGTTTAGTAATGAGGGTCTTCGCTGCGGTGCAAAGATAAAGGAAAAGTCTAGAAGTTTTTTTACCCATGTGTCTGGGAGGTAGGTTTAGGAGACAGATTAATGAGTCTAGGGCTTACGTTAGAGGGCTTACGTTAGAGCCTTCATCTCCATCCAGAATTTCTGTATCATAGGGCACTCTGAAAAGGTATGAAACAGGGAGCCAACAGCATTACGGCAATGCCAGCACTTAGAGGAAAGCGCTCTATTGAGGGAGTGGAGCAGGGCAGGTGTGTGGTACCAGTGCATCAATAGTTTGTACTGGGTTTCCTTAAATGTCACACATGTGGAGAATTTCATAGCCCGTGACCACACAATTTGCCACTGCCCAGGTGATATCGATCTGCCGAGTGCCTCTTCCCATTGGGACATGTACTTATACATAGGGGGATCTCTGCCATCTGGGGAGAAGAGCATCTGGTAAATAGATATGATCAGACCTTTTGTGGAGGTGCCAGATCGGCAGAATTTCTTAAATGAGGTGGGAAGGGAGACTATTAGGGAACCATGGAGGGAGCGAACAAATTGTGCAACCTGCTGATAATGTAGCCATTCTAGGGAGGCCAAGGGTAGAGGTGAGGTACTCAAAGGGCCTAAGCTCCAAGGTTGAAGGGTCAACCATGTCGGCCAACCTAAACAATCCCGCCACCGACCACATGCTTGCCATATTAGTCTTCAGCCTCTAGGGAAGGAGAGGGTTAAACAAGGAGATCATCGAGGAGCAGCGGGAAGTGAGGGGGAACAACTTGCTGCATGTGGCTCAAACAGCTTTTGCGAAGTGCATGGGGTCTAAAAGTGTGTATGGGCAGGAAGGGCAAGGAAGGGAGGCCGACCCACAGTAGAGCATTAGGATGCACAGGGCAAGTCTTAATTTTTATAGTTATTTTTAAATATATACAAATGCAGTAAAGGTTGACATGACTGATAACTTGTTAACAACACTGTGGCACAGAGTGTTAACTCAACTCTTTCAATGGGCTTTCAATGGCTTTTGTTGTCTTCTGAGATAGGATATCATAGCATAGAAAGTTATCACGATGCAGGAAGTAAAGTTAAACAGTTCTACATATTTATATAGAGTGGGGAAAAAAGTATTTAGTCAGCCACCAATTGTGCAAGTTCTCCCACTTAAAAAGATGAGAGAGCCCTGTAATTGTCATCATAGGCAGACCTCAACTATGAGAGACAAAATGAGAAAACATATCTAGAAAATCACATTGTCTGATTTTTTAAGAATTTATTTGCAAATTATGGTGGAAAATAAGTATTTGGTCACCTAAAAACAAGCAAGATTTCTGGCTCTCACAGACCTGTAACTTCTTTAAGAGGCTCCTCTGTCCTCCACTCATTACCTGTAGTAATGGCACCTGTTTGAAATTGTTATCAGTATAAAAGACACTTGTCCATAACCTCAAACAGTCAGACTCCAAACTCCACTATGGTGAAGACCAAAGAGCTGTGGAAGGACACCATATGGGGGTGGCAACATCATGCTTTGGGGCTGTTTCTCTGCAAAGGGACAAGGACGACTGATCCGTGTACATGAAAGAATGAATGGGGCCATGTATCGTGAGATTTAGAGTGCAAACCTCCTTCCATCAGCAAGGGCACTGAAGATGAAACTTGGCTGGGTCTTTTAGCATGACAATGATCCCAAGCACACCGCCACGGCAACGAAGGAGTGGCTTCATAAGAAGCATTTCAAGGTCCTGGAGTGGCCTAGCCAGTCTCCAGATCTCAACCCCATAGAAAACCTTTGGAGGGAGTTGAAAGTCCGTGTTGCCCAGCGACAGCCCCAAAACATCACTGCTCTAGAGGAGATCTGCATGGAGGAATGGGCCAACATACCAGCAACAGTGTGTGCCAACCCTGTGAAGACTTACAGAAAAGTTTGACCTCTGTCATTGCCAACAAAGGATATATAATAAAGTATTGAGATGAACTTTTGTTATTGACCAAATACTTATTTTCGATCATAATTTGCAAATAAATTCTTTAAAAATCAGACAAAGTGATTTTCTGGATTTGTTTTCTCATTTTGTCTCTCATAGTTGAGGTCTACCTATGATGTCAATTATAGGCCGGCCTCATCTTTTTAAGTGGGAGAACTTGCACAATTGGTGGCTGACTAAATACTTTTTTTTTCCCCACTGTATACCTGTTTTCTATATTTTGTTAAATTATAATACTGAACAAGAATTATGATTATACATGTAATGCCCAAAATAATTGTAGTTATTTCTTTATGAAGTTTTAAAATATCTATTTTTATCAAAAATGAAATTTAAAGGGTTACTGTTAGATCATCATCATTTGAATTTCTGGGCAGTCCCTGCATTCATTTACATTGCAGGCATTGCCCAGCAACTCATAAGAATAGCCGACTGCTCCTGCTTCCTCCTGCCCCCCACCCCTACCTAACTCTTCAATTTTATCAGGATACTCCTTGTCACATTGACATTATGTTGCTAACCTATTTTCAAGGTGACAAAGAGTATTTTTAGTGAAATAGCTAAAGTGGAGACTCTTATGTGACTTTAGGAGTCACTGTACTAGCTTATTCTTGTGCACAGAATCGCGGGACAGAACCTCTCAGATGCTCCAGGATTATGAATACTTATTAATAATTCTGGCTCATCTGCAGGTCCCCTTGTACCACAATAGAAACCATAGCTCATTGAGTTCATTTTTCATACTTGTTTTTGTGTTTTTAGTTTTCTCTTTCAGGTTCTGCAGGGTTGTTTGGACTACTTAATATTTAAGTACTCCGTCAAAGACCTGCATTTTTTAAAGTTTCCTATTAAATGTTTAACAAGCAATATATTCAATATTACCCCCCTCCATGCCTCTGTGTTTTTTTTTGTTTTTTTTTATTTACTAAGGGGGGAGATTAATGTTAGCCAGTAAAAATGCTAGCCCTTCATTTTTTATTACTCTGACACCAATGGCATGCCTCAATGCTGACCTGGGTCAATGACATCACAGAAGAGCGCTGCACATTACCAGGAGTGCTGGATGGTGCGAGGCGGCCCAAAAGAGGAAAGGGAAGGTGAGTATGAATGGTTTTTTTATTTATTTTTTTACCTTTCCTGAGCCTCCACCTATTATTCTCTAAGGTCCAAAGAGACTCCATAGTATAACGTGGCAGTCATTTTAGTTTGTTCGAAACAAATCTTCATTGCAGTTCTTTTCAGACCCCAGAGTATAATGATCCAAATTTCATTGTCCCTATTGGTTCTTTGCTCATGCGCCCAATCTCCACAGCCACGATTTGCGCTCCTATTTATTTAGTTTATTTGTATAACGCTATCATATTCCGCAGCGCTTTTACAGATATTGTGGTCAATGTATTATATAGGGCTTACAATTTACATTCCCTATCAGTATGTCTTTGGAGTGTGAGAGAAAACCTACCTAAACACAGGGAGAACATACAAACTCCTTGCAGATATTCACCCCTTGCAGGATTCTAACCCAGGACTCCACTACTGCAAGGCTGCAGTGCTAACAACAGAGCCACCATGCTACTCTCACTCACTCATTTACTCACTCACCCAGGAGCAGAGGTAAATTGCACTGAGCATGTTAGGAAGTCCCACTGGATTACTGAGGTTGCGGGCCTGGAAATAGAATACCCACAATGCTCACTGTGTGGGGCAAACTATGAAAAAAGAAAGGGTGCATGCCCGGAAATGCCCCTGTTCTGCAGTCCCTGCAATGTCACTGGATCCTGTGACACTGAGCTCAAGGCAGTCACATGACCAACATTCCCAACAGGTTACAGCCACAAGAATGAAAAATTAAGTGTACAAACATACTGTAACATCTCTGTTCGGGTCTCTGCGCCATCCTCCGCTCGCACACTGTGGCAAAAGAAGCGTGTTCCGTTTGATTCCTTGCTTAAGTTTCTTGTTGCTCAGTCTGAACACTGTTCTAGTACTATTTGTAACGTCCTTGCCTGTCCGGGCTTTGGCGCCGTCCTCCAGGAGCACGCTGCGGCGCAGGAGGCGTGCCCGGTTGTAATTCTTTCCTTGGGTTTTTCTTGTATTGTCTGAACACTGTCCTATTCCCTCACCTCCTTAATTGATTTTCCACCACGCCCTTCTCCTTCACCTTGCTTTCCCCCTGCTCCACTAAGAGTTAACTTTAGTCCTGCCTTTGTGATTGACAGCCTGTCCTCCTATCAAATCTGGGGCGGGTTCTTTCTCCCTATTTATTGTTTGCTCACTTTTCCATTGGCGCCTGCTATTGCATTTCGCTTACTGGCTATACTCCTTGCTCCTTGTTACCTGCTCTTCTGATTTTCTGACCACTGGCTTTGACTTTGACTATTCTCTTGGATTTTGTTTCTGTACTGCATTGCTCGATTGTTACCGACCCCTTGGCTAGCTGACCTCCCTTTGTTGTTTGTGCGTCCTGTCTGCGTTCTGTGTTGTCACTTATTTAGAGTAGGGACCGGCTCCAAGTTGTTCCTGTCATTAGGACAGTGAGACAAGTAGGTAGGGACAGGGTCTGGGTCAACTTTAGGGCTCACTGTCTCTGTATTCTCTTCCTCTCAGGTTTTTGCTGCAGCACTGGAGAATTGCTCAACTGGCAATTCCCTTACAGAATAGCAGGCCTTAAAAAAAAAAAAAAAAAACTTTAACCCTTCTACTGGCATGGCTTCTATACAGGACCTTGTGACTCGAATGGAGGGTTTGGCAGGTTTGCTGTCTGAGCTGGCCAATCAGGTACACACTCTCACCCAGAATCAAGCTGAGGCCGCTGCTACACCACCTGCTGTCATTTCCCTTCCCAGGGTTAAAATGTTACTCCCAGATAGGTTTTCAGGGGACCGAGGTAAATTTGAGACATTCAGGGAATCATGTCTGTTGTATTTTCGTGTCAACCCTCATGCGTTGCAGTCTCAGATGGTGGGGGTGGTCATTTCCCTCTTACAGGGGCATCCATAGACTTGATCCCTTAAACTCCCCCCTGAGGTAGAGGAGTGGACAGATCTGGAAAAAAATTTTAAGTCTTTGGGGGCCATTTATGCTGAGCCTGATCAAATTGGACTTGCCGAGTCCCAACTTCTTACCCTCCGGCAAGGTAAACTATCTGCTGAAACTTACTGCTCTGAGTTTCGGAAGTTGAGTATAACAGCAGGTTGGTGTGACTCTGCTTTGAAAGCTCTTTTTAAACAGGGACTGAATGATTCAGTGAAGGATGTCTGGGTAGGTCACCCTGATCCCCCTACCTTAGAAAAGGCCATGACCTTAGCCGTCCGCATTGACAGGAACTCCAGGACAGACGTAAAGAGAGGGTGGGGATTGGTCCCACTGAGTCTTCTGTCTATCCCTCTCTTTCTGTTAAAGAATCTGTTTCTCCTTCTGTCTCCCCTGGAGATGAGCCTATGCAGTTGGGAGCGCTGGATACCAAGGCTAGACGAGAATATCGTCTCCGGAATCATCTCTGCCTGTATTGCGGCAAACCGGGTCACCTCATCCGAGACTGTTCCATCAAACCACGTACACCAGCGGAAAACTTCAGGGCCTGAGTGGTATTCAGAAGAACCACTCAGGCAGTCAGGTATCTTCTGAAAAATCTCACAAATTGATGTTACCTGTGTCTCTGTCCTTTGGGGGCAGATCTGTTTCTGGGCAGGCCCTAGTAGATTCTGGGGTTGTCACTAACTTTGTTAAATTTTCGTTTGTTTCTGCTTTACGTATTGAACTTGTATCATTAGATACTCCTCTGTTGGTTACTGGGGCGGATTTTACTCCACTGGCCAGGGGTAAAATCCGTTTTAAAACCCCCCTTACTCTCTTTGCAAGTGGGCTCAATACATACGGAGCTCATGAGTTTTTTTGTTATGGAGGATCTCTCGTCTGATATCATTTTAGGGCTTCCCTGGCTAGACCTCCATAACCCTACCTTTGATTGGCCCAAAAAAGAGTTAGTGAAATGGGGGAATCAGTGCTCCTCCCATGGTATTGCTTTGCATGCCTCTGATTGTCTCAGTGAGGAGACGCTTCTTCCTGAATTTCTGTCTGATTTTCATGATGTTTTTGATCCTAAAGCTGCTGAAGTTTTACCGCCGCATAGACCTTACGATTGTGCGATTGAACTCCTTCCCGACTCCAAATACCCTAAGGGAAGGATCTTCAATCTTTCTGCTCCAGAACGTGAGGCTATGCGGGATTACACTCAGGATAGTCTTCTTAAAGGTCACATCCGTCCGTCTCAGTCTCCCATGGGAGCTGGGTTCTTTTTTGTTAAAAAAAAAGATGGCGGACTGCGACCATGCATTGACTACCGAGAATTAAATAAAATTACGGTTAAAAATCAGTACCCTCTTCCCCTGATCCCTGATATTTTCAATCAGATTGTGGGTGCCCGCTGGTTTTCTAAAATTGACCTCCGTGGGGCATACAATCTGATTCGGATTAGAGAAGGAGATGAATGGAAAACTGCGTTCAACACCCCGGAAGGTCACTTTGAATATTTGGTAATGCCTTTCGGGTTATGTAATGCACCCGCAGTATTTCAACACTTTGTTAACGATATCTTTAGAGACTTGCTCGGTCGTTATGTGGTTGTCTACCTGGATGATGTTCTAGTGTTCTCTCCTGATTGGGCCACACATATTGAGCATGTTAGGAGTGTTTTGCTACTGTTGCATCAAAACTCTCTCTTTGCCAAACTGTCCAAATGCCTGTTCGGAGTCCAAAGGGTCACCTTCCTCGGTTACGTTATTACTCCCGATTCTTTTTGTATGGATCCACTAAAAGTCATAGCTATTAAAAACTGGGAACGCCCCTCCAACCTTAAAGCCCTGCAACGTTTCTTGGGATTCTCCAACTATTATCAAAAATTTATTAAGAATTTCTCTTCTATAGTGAAGCCATTGACGGATCTCACAAAGAAAGGTGCCGATGTGACCAAATGGACTCCGGAAGTGGAACAGGTTTTTGTACATCTCAAGAAATGTTTTGTTGAGGCTCCTGTATTAGTACCACCAGACTATGATCGCCCATTTATTATTGAGGTTGATGCCTCTGAAGTGGGGGTTGGTGCCGTGTTGTCTCAGGGCTCTGAAAATTTTATGTGTTTGGAACCTGTAGCCTTCTTCTCGAGGAAATTCTCTCCTACGCAGCGCAACTATGACGTTGGTAATCGAGAACTCCTAGCCATTAAATGGGCATTCGAGGAGTGGAGACATTTCCTCGAGGGAGCCAAACACCAGATCACAGTGTTCACCGATCATAAGAACCTACTATATCTGGATAGCGCTGAGCGACTGTCTCCTAGGCAGGCCCGCTGGGAGCTATTCTTCACACGTTTCAATTTTGTGGTGACTTATCGTCCAGGCTCTAAAAATGTACGGGCTGATGCCCTATCTCGCAGTTTTGGTCCCAGCGGTGCCCCTAAGGATGTCCCAGATAAAATCTTGTCTCCCGGGGTGGTTCTCGCCATTATTTCTCCTGATCTTGCTACTTTAGTGGTTAATTCACAAGATCTTGCTCCCAGTAATACTCCCACTGGGAAACTATTTGTACCTCCAAATCTTCGTCTTCGTGTTTTGGAGGAAATTCATTGTTCTACCTTAACGGGACATCCCGGCTTCGCTGGGACTAAATACCTTCTCCCCCGCTCTTACTGGTGGCCGTCCTGGTCTCGAGACGTATGTGAATTTGTTGCTGCCTGTGAGACATGTGCTAAGATGAAGACTCCTAGGAGATTACCAGAAGGCCTTCTTCATCCCCTTCCTATACCTAAGAGACCATGGTCCCATTTGTCAATGGACTTCATTACTGATTTGCCTTGTTCCCAAGGGAAGACTGTGATTTGGGTTGTTGTGGATAGATTCTCCAAAATGTGTCATTTTGTACCCCTAAAGAAAATTCCTAGTGCTCCACGTCTAGCCTCGTTCTTTATTAATCACATACTCCGCTTGCATGGTGTTCCGGAAAATATTGTATCTGATCGGGGTGTACAATTTGTCTCTAGATTCTGGAAGGAATTTTGTGGTCGTCTGGGGGTCTCTCTGTCTTTCTCTTCCGCGTTCCACCCTGAGACCAATGGCCAGACAGAGAGATTCAACCAAACTTAGGAACAGTACTTAAGGTGTTTTGTGTCTGATGCTCAAGAAAAATGGAGAACCTTTCTTCCGCTAGCAGAGTTTGCAATAAACAACAGGGTTAACGTCACCACTAAAATGTCTCCGTTTTATTGCAACTATGGTTTTAACCCCAGGTACTCCTCTCTCCGTAGCACCGAGTCTGTTAATCCCACTGCCGAACAGACTTATCAGCGACTGTGCACAGTCTGGGCCCAGGCTCGTCTGAGTCTGGTTAAAGCCCAAAAATATCAAAAACGGCAGGCAAATAAAAGACGCTTACCTGGCCCTGAATACAGAGTGGGAGATCGAGTCTGGCTGTCCACTAGGAATCTGCGTCTTAGAGTTCCTTCGGGGAAATTTGCATCACGTTACATTGGGCCCTATGTCATTTCTGAACTCATAAACCCAGTATCTTTTAAATTACAACTTCCAAATTCTTTTCGTATCCACAACGTCTTCCACAAGTCGCTTTTGAAGAAGTATATCTCCCCTGTCCTTACTTCTTCCAGTCCACCTGCACCGGTGGTGGTCCAAGGGGAACTAGAATATGAAGTAGAAAAAAATTCTGGATTCCCGTCGGGTGCAGTACCTCGTGCACTGGAAGGGTTATGGCCTGGAAGAGCGAACGTGGGTTTCTGGTAGGGACCTACATGCGCCACGTTTAATTAATCTCTTTCATCGCCAGAACCCTTCGAAACCTGGTCCATCTGGCGAGGGTCCAGAGGCCCCTCGTAAAAGGGGGGGGTACTGTAACGTCCTTGCCTGTCCGGGCTTTGGCGCCGTCCTCCGGGCGCACGCTGCGGCGCAGGAGGCGTGCCCGGTTGTAATTCTTTCCTTGGGTTTTTCTTGTATTGTCTGAACACTGTCCTATTCCCTCACCTCCTTAATTGATTTTCCACCACGCCCTTCTCCTTCGCCTTGCTTTCCCCCTGCTCCACTGGGGGTTGACTTTAGTCCTGCCATGTGATTGACAGCCTGTCCTCCTGTCAAGTGTGGGGCGGGTTCTTTCTCCCTATTTATTGTTTGCTCACTTTCCCATTGGCGCCTGCTATTGCATTTCGCTTACTAGCTATAATCCTTGCTCCTTGTTACCTGCTCTTCTGATTTTCTGACCACTGGCTTTGACTTTGACTATTCTCTTGGATTTTGTTTCTGTATTGCATTGCTCAATTGTTACCGACCCCTTGGCTAGCTGACCTCCCTTTGTTGTTTGTGCGTCCTGTCTGCGTTCTGTGTTGTCACTTATTTAGAGTAGGGACCGGCTCCAAGTTGTTCCTGTCATTAGGACAGTGAGACAAGTAGGTAGGGACAGGGTCTGGGTCAACTTTAGGGCTCACTGTCTCTGTATTCCCTTCCTCTCAGGTTTTTGCTGCAGCACTGGAGAATTGCTCAACTGGCAATTCCCTTATACTATTACTATGTAATTGAATTTCAGACACACCCGTCTCCTGCACCTTTGCTTCTTTCCGCCTCTCTAACAGTTAATCTTAGCCTTGCCTGTGAGATTGACAGCCTGACTACCAATCAAGTCTGGGACTGATTCTGTACTTCCTATAAACAGGTCATCAGCTCATACATGGTCACTGGCTATTTTGGCTCTGTCCTGTGACCTTGTCCTTGCTCAGTTGTTCCTTTCTATTGTATTGTATTACTCACCTCTGACTTTTGGCACACTTTTTACTACTCTTTTGAATTACAATTTGGTACTGCTTTGTTTCTCTGGTTTTGACCCTTGGCTTGCTCCTCTTCTGTGTTGTTAGTCTTGTCTTGTTCTGTGTTACACTTATTTCTAGGAAGGGTTTTGACGCTCAGTTGCTCCTGTCATTAGGACAATGTGGCAAGTAGGCAGGGACAGGGGTTAAGTCGAGTTTAGGGCACACTATCTCTGTCATTCCCTTCCTCCTAGGTTTCTGCAGCAGCAACCGACAATACCCTTACAGAATAGCCAGCCCAAAATAACCTTCTGTCATTGCTTCCCTCCAAATCAGCACGGATCCTATTCAGGGCCTTGCAGCCAAGATGGAGGATTTGGCAGGCTTGGTAGCTGAGCTAGCTAAACAGGTTCAGACCCTTACTGATGCTGCTGCAGCATCCCCTGCTGTTTCTTCCCTTCCCAGGGTTAAGATGTTACTCCCGTGAGTAAATAAAATGGGGGCAGATGAACGGGCAATTAAACTGAAGGCAGATTAAAGGGGGCAATTAAACTGGTGGCAAATAAAGGGGGAAATTAAGCTGGTGGCAGATAAAGGGGGACATTAAATTGGTGGTAGATGGAGGGGGCAATTAAACTAGGGGCAGATGAAGGAGGCATTAAGCTGGTGACATGAAGGGGGACATTAAATTGGTGGCATATAAAGGGGGACATTAAGACGGAGGCAGATAAAGGGAAACATTAAACTGGGGGCAGATGAACGGGCAATTAAACTGAAGGTAGATTAAGGGGGAAATTAAACTTGTGGCAAATAAAGGGGGACATTAATCTGGTGGCAGATAAAGGGGGACATTAAATTGGTGGTAGATGGAGGAGGCAATTAAACTAGGGGCAGATGAAGGGGGGCATTAAGCTGGTGACATGAAGTGGGGACATTAAATTGGTGGCAGATGAAGGGGGACATTAAACTGGGGGGGATATGGAGGGTGACATTAAACTGGGGGCAACTGTAGGAGGACATTAAACCGTGGGGGGTAGTTGGAGGGAGACATGTCTGCCTCTAGTTGCCCCCAGTTTAATGTCCCCCTCCAACTATTCCCACTGTTTAATGTTACTCTCCAGCTTTCATATATTGTCCCTCTTTCTATCCTTTGAAAGTTGGGAGGTATGGAGTAGTTATATCTCTCCTACAGGGGGATCCACAAGCTTGGGCTCTTAAACTCCCTCTTGGGGCTGAGGAGTGGTCTGAAAATTTTTTTATGCCCCTGGGGTTTATCTATGCTGAGCCTGACCACATTGGGCATGCGGAATTGCAACTCCTCACCATGCGGCAGGGCAAACGCTCTGCCGAGGAGTATTGCTCAGAGTTCCGTAAGTGCACTGTAACAGCAGGTTGGTGTGAGTCGGCTCTAAAGGCTCACTTTAAAGAAGGCCTGTGTGATCGTGTTAAGGAGCTCTGAGTTGGTCATCCAGATCCCCCTACTCTTGAGCAGGACATGACTTTGGCCATCCGTATTGACCGTAGAATCCCAGAAAATGTTAAAGAGAGAGTAGGTTCTGTTTCCTCCAAGTTTTCTGTCTCTTTCCCTCTCTCTCCTGACAAACCCACTTTTTCTCCCATCACTCCTGTTGAGCAACCCATGCAACTGGAAGCTGTGGATGCCAATACTTGATGAGACATTGTCTCCGGAATAACCTCTGCCTGTACTGTGGTACTTCAGGTCATATCATCTGAGATTGCTCGATCAGACCCCACACACCAGCGGAAAAGCTTCAGTGCCTGAGTGGTAGTCGGAAAATAACAATAAGATTTTGTTATCTGTGTCTCTGTCCTCTGGGGACAGATCTGTTTCTGGCCAGGCCCTAGTTGACTCTGGGTCTGTGGCAAACTTTGTCAAATTTTCATTTGTCTCAACTTTAGGCATTGAGCTCTTGCCACTTGACACTCCTCTGTCGGTTACTGGGGTGGATTTTGCCTCAATGGCCAGGGTTAAGGTCCGATTCAAGACCCCCTTAATCACTTTGCAAGTGGGCACTGCACACTCGGAGGTCATGAGCTTTTTTGTTATGGAGCATCTGTCTTCCAATATTATTTTGGGGCTCCTCTGGTTGAACCTCCATAACCCACTTTTTGATTGGGGTAAAAGGGACTAGGTAAACTGGGGAGATCAGTGCTCATCCCACTGTATTGTTTTGCATACCTTAGATTGTGTCAGTGATGAGACGGTCTCAGCTGCTAAAGGTTGGGAACACCCCTCTAGTCTTAACCCGAAAGTATTGCAAACAGCAGCGAATAAAAAACATTTGCCTGGTTCACCAGCGCATGTTGTTGTTCAGGGAGAGGCAGAGAATACTGGGTCCTTCTAAAACTGGTTTGTCTGGTGGGGGTCCGGTGGCCCTCATGAAAGGGGGGGGTACTGTAACGTCTCTGGCTGTTCGGGTCTCTGCTCCACCCTGCGCTCGCACGCTGTGGTGCAGGAGGCATGTTCAGTTTGATTCCTTGCTTAAGGTTCTTGTTGCTGAATCTGAACAATGTCCAAGTAATACTACTATGTAATTGAATTTCAGCCACACCCGTCTCCTGCACCATTGTTTCTTTCCGCTCCTCTAACAGTTTGTTAGGAACCAAACGCAGTAGAGGACAGAGTTAGTCCGCCCCTGTACACTAATGTAAAACAGCGCCGAGCATCCAGCGTCCCTGAACCGAAGTGGAACTAGCCTCCAGAGGTCTTCGTCAGAGCTCCTGATGGTGGAGTTGGACTTGGTCGCCTACCTTCGGCCAGAACGCAACAGTCCTAAGGGCGCAGAGCGCACGGCGCACCACATCACAGAAAGGCCCCGGAATCCAAAAACCACTCACCTGAGCAAGTTTGGAGGCAGATGAATACTGAAAAGCTGGAGAAGATGCAGTAACAGGTTTTCTCCAGAAGGTGGCAGCAGCGCAGTAGAATTGTCGATTAGTCCATGTCGGCAGCATGAGAATCTCGTAGTACCAGAGGAAGAGACGTAAGAAGAGTCAAAACAAGCGGGGTCGATTTCAGGAGATCACGAGGTACAGAATCAGCGTTCAAGGAGAGATGGTCTGGAAGGCAAGCGTGGTCACAACCGGAAGAGCAATAAACAAAGAGGCAGCAGGATAGGAGGAGCTGGAGGTAAGGAAGGCAAACGGGACAGAGTACGAGGAGGAGCTGACACACAGGAGAAATGAATAACCAGCAAGAGCAGAGCGCCGGAAGGGAGGTTAAATAGACAGGTGAGTGCAGGCAAGTTAACCCCCAGAAAAGTGAGTGTGCCGGAAAGTGTGAGAACCAGAGCGGCACCTCGCAGCATTACTGCCGAGGTGCCAGCTCTGACTACCAATCAAGTCTGGGACAGATTCTGGACTACCTGTAAACAGGTCATCAGCCCACACATGGTCACTGGCTATTGTCCTGTGACCTTGTCCTTGCTAATCTGTTCCTTGCTATTGTATTGTATTACTCACCTCTGACTTTTGGCTTCCTTTTTACTACTTTTTTGGATTATGATTTGGTACTGCTTTGTCTCTCTAGTTTTGACTCTTGGCTTGCTGACTCCTGTTCTGTGTTGTTAGTCTTGACTTGTTCTGTGTTTCACTTATTTCTAGGAAGGTTTTACCACCCAGTTGCTCCTATCATTAGGACTGTGTGGAAAGTAGGCAGGGACAGGGGCTGGGCCCGAGTTTAGGGCACACTTTCTCTGTCATTCCCTTCCTCCCAGGTTTCTGCAGCAGCACTGGGGAATTGCTCAACTGGCAATTCCCTTACAAATAACTGGTGGGACATAGGGGATACAATATTAAACCCAGGAATTCCTGGATAACCCCTTTAATCCTAATGTCCTTCAACAGTAATTGACAGTTTGTTGTGCAATGACATTTAGCCTCAATACAATACTACACAGTACTTCCAGTTAACATAATCAGTGTTAAAGAGACACAGAAAGTAGAGGCAAATCACCTTCATAACTTTTTTCACTCAAACAGCCAAGAAGGATATACAGTATGTAGAAAAGTACTGACATGTACTGAAGTGACTACAGCAATTTGGCTGTGATAAAAAGCTCCTTTTTAGCTTCATCATCAGATTAAGACTTTGGTTTTCTCTCTTCCTGCTCACTTCTTCCCCTTCCCCTCTCCATAGACTTATAAAGACATGTGCAGTCTGAGTCATGTGATTGGCAGTTTGTCTCAAAACAGATATAGTAAGGCTTTTCAGATTGCAAGCATTTTATAGATGGAGGAAGAGCAAGGAGCATTTTTCCAAGGAGAATTGTAGTGTGTTTCATTTTTATCTATAGAGAACATATATTTGCCTTTATATAGATATGTTTTATGGTTAAGGTTTTTTTGTATTATATATTTATACATTTTTTTCATATGTTATGTGAGTTATGTGACCATGGGAGGTTTAAAAGGCAGCCCCATATGATTTTAATATGCTATGAGCAAGGTCTCCTACTGTAAAGTGTAAGCAGTACTTACTTTTTCC
The DNA here is from genome assembly GCA_947044405.1 of Leptodactylus fallax. Lineage (NCBI taxonomy): Eukaryota > Metazoa > Chordata > Amphibia > Anura > Leptodactylidae > Leptodactylus > Leptodactylus fallax. The sequence goes on from CAMRHE010000249.1 coordinate 56,510, forward strand.
TACAATGTCGGTGTTTTAATATGCAGTAATAAGTGTGGCTTCATTACACTGCTGAATTCTGTTTGCTGAACTATTGCATGCAAAACATTCCCAAGCTCCACATTTTATGAGAACTCCATCCCTTATTTTCATATAAATAGTTTAAAATAAGACAACATATATTACAAATAAATGCTAAAAAAGTAATTCCAATACAAGCTAAGCTGGATAAAATATCACTCCACATAAAGCTGCACAGTGAGCAAGTAAATAAATTGTACACTTATGTAAATATCCATATAACTAATAATAATGTATTACTCTCTCTTTGTATGTAATCTGTTCAAAGATACTTACATGTTATATAATGTAAATGCCGCAAGTCAATTATCTGTAGGATTAAGTTTAAGTAATTCCACTGAACTGCTTGGGATTCTAAATAAGGTGTATGAAGAGTAAGGAGATGGTCTTATTACTAGTGACTATGAAGTACCTATATTGTATTTTCTCCCTACAATACATAAAAATCTCATTACTCCTCCAGAGTGTCAAGTTGTGCTTGGGATAGGGGGGTTGTGTGACTCAGTTTCTAAAATGTATTGCTTTTGATTCTAACTCATAATTTTATAATTTTTTTTTCAGAATTGTGGCACTGCCATGCATGTGTGCCATGGTTCACTAACCTGTTTCTCAGTTATTAGAAGAGATGGGTGTTTTAGGACAGTGGCGATGATGTTTTTCTTATTTGGCAAGGGTCAGAAATGAAGCTGATGGGGTTCATGCAGCAATTGAGCGGCAATGAAGTAAATGTCGAACTGATTAGCTCAGTTGTAGGATGGTCAGGATTTTTGGGCACAGACTTTTGAATTGATCACTCATGTCTGTTCTAGCAAGATACCTTATTTACCAGAATTTGCTTTATTAGATCCCTCTTTTACAGCCAGATTTCTAACATACCTCAGGATACTGAGGAAATAATAACCAGGGTGAATTGTTATTATCAAGACAAAAGAATATTACATGAGAGAGAGTAGCTTTCTTTCTTTTATCTGAATAAGAACTGGGTCACCTGGGATAGTGTTTTTTTTTTTCTTTTCTTTTTTTCCCTTTCTTTCTTTTATTTATGTGACATATTTAGATTTGATTGCTTTTTGTTATCTTTCCTTTTCCTCTATTTTGTGATTTGTTTTTGTACTTTTTTTTTTTTTAGAAAATAAAGAATAAAAAAAAAAATCACATATGATAATGATGGTTTTCTGCACACTGAAGTTTTTAGAAAGGAAACATCAGTTAATTCATTGCCTCCCCATCCCACACTAGATCTATGGTTAGGGTTGTCCAACTTAGCAAATTTCTTAGGATAAGGTGGATCTATTCATTCTAATACTAGATTTTAAGTACAATCTAATGATTTAAAAAAAAAAAATTTCTAGAAAGCGTTACACTCAAGGATGCATTAAACAAGGGTAAAGAAGGACAAGAGCAACACCACGTCCTAACCTTTTCAGACCTACAAAACATCATAAGGTTGACAATACTGTTTGATTCATTTCAATCTTTAATGGGAGATTGTGAGAACCGTTCAACCAGTTAATCGGAGAACATGAGAACTTATCAATTTTGAAAACTGACTGCTTTTTAGCCACAAATACTGTATCTCACATAGACCAATTAAATTACTGGTATTAAAAGGAGGAATCAAAAGACCTGCTAGTGAAGAGTCATTACATATAGAAGATATCTAATCCCTCTGGATCATGAGAACTGTAACAAGGGTGTTTTCTGTATGGTGACTGTATGTAATGTAGCAGTACTATATGGACCACCATATTCAAATCAATGGATGGCCAGAGACAATTTAAAATCTGGGAATACGTTTTGTGTAGTTAGTAGATATGTCATCTACTATTTGACAGCTGGCTTCTCCACGGTATATATGCACCTGAAGTCTAGGGAAATCAGAGTCCGTGCTAGGGAGCATGTATGTGACATATTAAAGCTAAGGAAGTTAATGATATGATACAACTTTAAACACTGGCAAGGCACTAGACATCCAAAGTCATTTAAGATACATGTAATTTATAGGGTTTGTTGTGGCATTAGAAGAGACAATGTGAAGAAGATTTTCGTGCAACATGTGTGCAGAGCAACAGTTATGTTGGGGAATTAGCTTTGTTCAATTTCTTTAAGATATTTTCTTTTTTTTGTATGCACAGTAGCGTATGACTGGCCATCTGGATATACAGTGGGGAAAAAAAAGTATTTAGTCAGCCACCAATTGTGCAAGTTCTCCCACTTAAAAAGATGAGGCCGGCCTGTAATTGACATCATAGGTAGACCTCAACTTTGAGAGACAAAATGAGAAAACAAATCCAGAAAATCCCATTGTCTGATTTTTTAAGAATTTGTTTGCAAATTATGGTGGAAAATAAGTATTTGGTCAATAACAAAAGTTCATCTCAATACTTTGTTATATATCCTTTGTTGGCAATGACAGAGGTCAAACGTTTTCTGTAAGTCTTCACAAGGTTGGCACACACTGTTGCTGGTATGTTGGCCCATTCCTCCATGCAGATCTCCTCTAGAGCAGTGATGTTTTGGGGCTGTCGCTGGGCAATACGGACTTTCAACTACCTCCAAAGGTAGTGGTGAACCTAACCTCTTTGCTGCCTGAGGCGGACTATAGAATGACACCCCCCCCCCCAAAAAAAAAAAAAGAGTTTCCATGCTACTAGCTTCACACGCTGTTATCGTCACACAATATACACAATACACAAAGTTATAAAACAGTTTTTAAGAATTCTTCTTACTGCATTACTTCAGTATCAGATCAACAACACGGTATTAACAATGAAAGTAACTTCACACATCTTCTGCTTGGTGGATGGACGAGCCCACGTGGCCCCCATTCTCTATAATAGGAGCCCTGCAGATAGCTGAGTACTGGACTTCGGCTATCTTTGGCACTCCCATTGAAGTGAATGAGAGCCACGCGGGTTCGTCCATCCACCAAGCAACACACCTATATATGGCTGCGGTCAGGCTGAATTCCAACCCAATGGGGGAAAAAACCCAATTCTCAGGCTCAGTGGGGGTCTCAGCAAACAGACCCCCATCAATCAGGTATTTATCCTCTATCATTTAGGTGTATACAGGGCAGTAACATTTTGTGACTTACAGGTGACGTCTCTGACTAATCCTTCACATTTCCCTTCTCTTCCCTTTGGACCACCATGACCACTTCTTCCAGCTGTGACTTGTCTCTGTAAAGTTTGTAACACAGACATCTTTGGCTCCTCACTTTTCCAGGTATCCAACCCACATTGTCCTCACCTGCAAACCCATCCTGCTGCTACCCCAATTATAAAATATATGATATAACCCCCCCCCATAATGATTAATATCCCCAAGTGCATCTTTATATTAATAATGTCCGTGTGTACCCTGCATAAATAGTGCCCCTTATTAATAATGCCCCATAGGTTTCCTAATTAAAAGGTTTTCCAGGTCATTAATAAACTAATCAGTGGGGCTCAAAAACCCAGGACCCCTACTGATCAGCTGTTTGAATGGTACCTGTGTAAGTGCTGTGACAACTTCTCTGTTTACATAGTGTCATTAATGTCATAGCGGCCATGTAATGTAACTACAGCCTCGTCTTATATATGTCCATATGACAAGGCTGTAATTACATCACACGGTCACTATAAACAGCGTGTAATATAAACAGGCACCATAGCCCCTGTTTATAGTGCCAAATTTACACACACTATAATGTTCCACAGCAGCCCCTGCACACAGTATTATGGCCCGCAGTGGCCCCTGAACACGGTATTGTGCTCCATAGTGGCCCCTGCACACTGTATTATGCCTCGCAGTGGCCCCTGCACACGGTATTATGCTCCATAGTGGCCCCTGCACACGGTGTTATGCTGCATAGTGGACCCTGCACACGGTATTATGCCCCGCAGTGGCCACTGCACATGGTATTATGTTCCACAGCAACCCCTGCACACAGTATTATGCTCCCAAATGGCCCCTGCACACGGTATTATGCTCCCTAGTGGCCCCTGCACATGGTACTATGCTCCATAGTGGCCCCTGCACACGGTATTATGTTCCACAGCAACCCCTGCACACGGTACTATGCTCCATAGTGGCCCCTACACAAGGTATTATACCCCAAAGTGGCCCCTGCACACGGTATTATGCTCCATAGTGGCCCCTGCATGCAGTATTATGCTCTATAGTGGCCCCTGCACTGGTATTATGCTCCACAGTGGCCCCTGCACACGGTATTATGCCCCATAGTGGCTCACCCATAAACTATCATTATACTCTGGGGTCTTTTCAGACCCCAGAGTATAATGATTGGAGACCCAGGTGAGGTGACATACATAAAAATCAGTGTTACTTACCTATCCTGGATACTGGTGCACCCCCTGCAGCTTTCGGCCCTGTTTAATTGCGCACACACGTCACGTGATCACGAAGGCGACGCGACCTGATGACATCACCAGAAGGCCCAAGCCTGCTCGGAGTAACATCGGATCGCAGGAGAGGTAAGTAGCACTGATTTTTATGTTCCCTCACCTCCCCTGGGTCTCCGATTATTATACTCTGGGATCTGAAAAGACCCCAGAGTATAATAATAGTAGTATTTGAGGCCCACAGCCTCACTTACCAATGCCCGCGGCTGCTCACAGCAGCATTCACTTCCCCTTTTGCGTTCCATAGCAGAAGGGGAAGCGGAGGCGGCCACAGCAGGAGTGGGGATCGGTAAATAAATAGGCCGTTACCTGCTGGGGATACTCCAGCAGGTTACGGCCTATTTATATATAAAAAAAAAAGTTATTGTCACCTACCTGCAATTCCATGATGGAGCCGCCGTCTCTTCTTGTCCGCGATGTCTGCGTCTCAGCGTAGGAGGCGCGATGACGTCATTGTATCGCCGCCTGTGCTCACATGCAGAGGTCTCGTAAACCAGCCCAGGACAGGCCCCGCTCAGCTCTGTTTTTTTTTTTTTAAAGTGGCCTTTCCTGGGCTGGTTTACGTTGAATAGTAAAAATGCTGCCCCAGACAGTGACGGACAGTGTCGCCTGAGGCGGCCGCCTCACTTCGCTTCATTAGCGGTGCGCCCCTGTCCAAAGGTTTTCTATGGGGTTGAGATATGGAGACTGGCTAGGCCACTCCAGGACCTTGAAATGCTTCTTACCAAGCCACTCCTTCATTGCCCTGGCGGTGTGCTTGGGATCATTGTCATGCTGAAAGACCCAGCCACGTTTCATCTTCAATGCCCTTGCTGATGGAAGGAGGTTTGCACTCAAACTCTCACGATACATGGCCCCATTCATTCTTTCATGTACACGGATCAGTCGTCCTGGTCCCTTTGTAGAGAAACAGCCCCAAAGCATGATGTTGCCACCCCCATGCTTCACAGTAGGTGTTATGGAAAAGTATCAGAAAATGGCCTAAGAGTCAATAATCAATGATAATTGTGCTTATCGCTTTAAGAATATATTCCAGTAAAAGCTGATTTTGTGTGAAAGTGTTACTTAGCCCAGATGGCTTTTGGGCATTAAAATGTACTATTGTTTAAAAGCTCTTTTACGCTTCATAGAAGAGGTCCTTTGATAAGTGTGTCCGATTGTATGTTTTACTCCTTTGCCTCCCCTTTACTCCCTTATTCTCTTCGTGTGGGAACAAGATGTATTGTATGCAGTGTCAGACTGGGATGTCTAGGGCCCACCAGTGGAGTTGTTTCTAGGGGCCCACCATCAGGACCCCTGCAGATCAGCGGTACCGAGACAGGACGGCTAAAGGTAATAACATGTCGGGAGCCATGCTGCTCACCCACTAAACCATGTGCACCACTGCACTACCTAAACCTACTGCTACACCTTGTATGGCAAGTGAACAGCGTGGCTCCAAGAATTGCTACCTTTACCTGTAGCCACACTGTCCTGGAAAAGCTGATCTGCAGAGGTCCTGGCTGTTGTATCATCGCAGATGTAATATTGGTGGCCTATCCTAAGGACAAGCCATCAATATTAGAAAGATGGATAAATCCTTTAAAGAGGTTTCCAGGAATTGGAGCAACCCATGTAGCTGGCGGGAGGTGTAAAGTAAAAAATAAGTAAATTAAAAAGCATACTACTTTGTCCCTGGCGCTCCATTGTCCACTGCAAGTGTCCATTCAGTTTCGTGCAAGCGACTCCTTGCTGGGAGTCCTGCACCTCATGTGATCGCTAAGACCAATTAGGTACAGGATTTCCAGAAATGAGGCGCCGCCATGAGACCGAACAGACACAGGCAGGGGACAACGGGGTGCTGGGGACAGGTGAGTATGCTTTTTTTTTTTTAATTTTCTTATTTTTACACCTCCCTGGCGGCTGACACAGTGGTCGCTCCAGTTTATGGACAACCTCTTTTAAGGGGTTGTCTGGGCCAAATTTTTCTATGGTCACGTCACTGGTCCCCCCACATAGTGGCCTCTTCACTGGTTCCCCATACTGTATGGGGAACAGTGATTGGGTCATTATATTGTGTGGGAGCAGTGATGGAGGCTAACATCTTGTGGGGGGAGGGACATTAAACTGTGTGATGCATATTAAAGGGGTTGTCCAGGGTTAATCTTTTTTATGGCCTTTGCTCAGGATAGGCCATAAATACCTTATCGGTAGGGGGCTGACACACAGCCCCATCAGCTGTTCGGAGCCACTTCCGGAGCCCGTTCTGTACACAACACAGGGTCGAAAGCAGATAGCTCCATCCGCTGTATAGCAGCCCGGCATCTTCACTGCAGCTCAGCTCCTACTGACTTCAATAAGTGCTGAGATACAGTGAAGGTGCCCGGCTAATACACAGTGGACAGAGCTTTCTGCTTCTGGCCCTGTATTGTGTACAGTACAGGCATCAGAAGTGGCTCCGTACAGCTGATCGGTCGGGGGTCAGCCCCGTACAGATCAGGTATCTATGGCCTATCCTGAGGATAAACCATAACAAATTATGCCTGGACAATCCCTTTAATATACCCCCCAGGGCCCCCCTAATGTGCCACACTTTAAAGAGGTTGTCCAGTATAATTTTTTTCTTTTTTATAATTAGTCCGGGGGGAGGTGAAACCCCCCTACCCCCCCCCTAAAAAAAAACCATACTAAACATACTCACCTGCACCCAGTGTCCTCCCAGCACGGTCTGGTCCTGCAGCTCCGCTGTCTTCTTTTGCCAGAAGTCCTCACTGGCTGTGACGTCCCAGGTCCCTTCACTTAGGCCGCTGATTGGCCTCAGGGGTCACGTGACGTCACAGGTAGTCACATGCAGAGGGAACTTCATCTGGAAGAAAACAACAGAACTGCAGGACCAAACCACGCTGGGAGACACTGGGGACAGGAGAGAAAGTTTGGGTTTTTTTTTTTTTGGTTTTGCTTTTTTTCACCTGCCCCGGCGTAATTAAAAAAAAAAATGAAGGAGCCACTGTATGGAGTATAAGCTCCACAGTGGCCCCCACCCAGTATTATATACTCCCCACAGTGGCCCCCACACAGTATTATATACTCCCCACAGTGGCCCCCACCCAGTATTATATACTCCCCACAGTGGCCCCCACACAGTATTATATACTCCCCACAGTGGCCCCCACACAGTATTATATACTCCCCACAGTGGCCCCCACCCAGTATTATATACTCCCCACAGTAGCCCCCACACAGTATTATATACTCCCCACAGTAGCCCCCACACAGTATTATATACTCCCCACAGTTGCCCCCACCCAGTATTATATACTCCCCACAGTGGCCCCCACACAGTATTATATACTCCCCACAGTGGCCCCACACAGTATTATATACTCCCCACAGTGGCCTCCACCCAGAATTATATACTCCCCACAGTGGCCCCCACCCAGTATTATATACTCCCCACAGTGGCCCCCACGCAGTATTATATACTCCCCACAGTGGCCCCCACACAGTATTATATGCGCCCAATAGCCCCCTTCCGCTTCAGTGCTATTACTATACTCTGGGGTCTCCTCAGACCCCAGAGTATAATAATCGGAGGCCCATGGAAGTGATTAAAAATAACAAACTCTCATACTCACCTTGACTTACCTTTCCTTGGCATCATTGCTCCATCCTGTCGTCTTCAGCGTCTTCAGGCCCTTTTCCAACGTTGCTGCTGAGGCCTGTGATTGGGCCTCAGCGGTCACGTGGGGGCGCACTGACGTCATTACGCGGCCGCGCCCCATGTGACCGCTGGGGCCTAATCACAAGCCTCAGTCACATGATGGAGGAACACCAGAGAGAACGCTGTGCCCAGGAGAGGTGAGAATATGTGTTTATTATTTTCAGTTACCTGCCCTGGGTGCCCTGCCCTGCCATCTATTGGAAAGGGGCCTGGCAATATGCCCTGGCCCCTTTCCAATAACAGTATGTATAGCGGTCGGGGAACCAGGCTTTCCCCAACCACTATTATAGTGGTCCGGGGCCCCGGCCATCTCCAGCTGGCCACGGGCCCCACAAGCCCGGTCGTTACACCACTGGTCAGGGGCCATCCCGATCGGGCCCCCCATGACATGAGGACTAATAGTTGGGGCTCAGGACCCACCGGTGGATTCACCGGTTCCCCGGTGGGCCAGTCCGACCCTGATTGTATGGGACAGGAGCTAGGTTTCAGTAAAGATATTTTAATGTAACATTTCAAGATCTACTGACAAAGAAGAGCCTATGTGGTCAGATACCGGAAGTCCATGTGCTAGCCACGTGCGGGCCATGCAGAACGCCCACTTATCCTTAACCAATAGTATTGCCTGCTTTGTGTGATGTATTCTGTGATGTGTAAGCTGGCATAAAGCCATTATTTTCCTTTATAATCCCGTGCACCGCCTCAATAAAGTAGAGAATTATCATAGAGAATCACCTGTCTCTGTGTTGATTCGCTGAGCGCGATTTAATTAATTAATTTGGACATCTTCTGACAATTAGAGAGTGGAACCGGTTGAGTTCCGATGACAGTAGGTATGGTGTTCTTTGGGTGCAACTCAGCATTCACTCTCCTCCAAACACAACGAGTTGTGTTTCTACCAAACAGTTCTACTTTGGTTTCATCTGACCATATGACATTCTCCCAGTACTCTTCTGGAACATCCAAATGCTCTCTAGCAAACTTCTGACAGGCCCGGATATGTACTGGCTTAAGCAGGTGGACACGTCTGACACTGCAGGATCTGAGTCCCTGGCGGCGTAGTGTGTTACTGACGGTAGCCTTTGTTACGTTAGTCCCAGCTTTCTGCAGGCCATTCACTAGGTCCCCCCGTGTGGTTCTGGGATTTTTGCTCACCGTTCTTGTGACCATTTTGACCTCACGGGGTGAGATCTTGCGTGGAGCCCCTGATCAAGGGAGATTATCAGTGGTCTTGTATGTCTTCCATTTTCTAATTATTGCTCCCACAGTTGATTTCTTCACACCAAGCTGCTTGCCTATTGCAGATTCAGTCTTCCCAGCCTGGTGCAGGTCTACAATTTTGTTTCTGGTGTCCTTCCACAGCTCTTTGGTCTTCACCATAGTGGAGTTTGGCGTGTGACTGTTTGAGGTTGTGGACAGGTGTCTTTTATACTGATAACAATCTCAAACAGGTGCCATTACTACAGGTAATGAGTGGAGGACAGAGGACCCTCTTAAAGAAGAAGTTACAGGTCTGTGAGAGCCAGAAATTTTGCTTGTTTGTAGGTGAAAAAAAACCCCAAAAAAACAAAATCATGCCCACGCAAAAGTAAAAATAATTAGCAAAGTTTATTAACAAATAAATAAAATACAAATAAAAATGAACACACACATGAGGGAATACAGGAAAAAAACCAATAAATAATGTGTACAAAGGCATGAAGTTCAGGGTATCAGATAAATAAATAATCATGGCAAAGCACCTTCACAAATGCACTTGAGATAATCTGAAATAGCATATTCAAATACAACCAAAGCTCCTCTAAAGTCATGTCATAAATTTAAATATAGAAAAGTGCTAAAAGACCATATGTTGCAAAATGAAAGAATCCTGAAACAACATACCTAAGACAACCTACAAAGGCATGAAGCTCAGGGTATCAAATAAATAAATAGTCATGGCAAAGCACCTGCACAAATGCACTTTGAGATAATTAGAAATAGCATATTCAAATGCAACCAAAGCTGCTCTAAAGTCATACCATAGATTTAAATGTAGAGAGGTGCTAAAAAACCATATATTATAAGATGAAAAAAATCCTGAAAAACCATACCTAAGGTACAAACAACCTGACGTGCGTTTCGCCTACAGCTTCGTCCGGAGGTATGTTTGTAAGGACACATACATCATTATTTAAACCCCACCCTACCAATCAAATGCCACAGAACACACCTGAATAATAATAAATTGATGTCTGCTATATAGATACAAAGAAATAAAGAAACAATACCGCCATATTGTAATACACTGAACATGCGACAAAATCACGCGATGAATAAACAACATACATTACCTGTCACGATCACTAAAGATCGTGAGATGCATAATCAGAATGCAGAGTATCCAAGAGACAGTGTTACAACACATGCGTGGAAAAACATGAGTAAAAAGGCACAGCTAATATATAATACTGTATATATAGTGAAGATCAACGCGCGGTAAACACATATACATGCGCGAAAAAATATATATGAATACCAAATGCAACAAAATGAATTATCAACATATCAATACATAAATACAATATAAAATTAACATATAGTTCATCATGGGAAAAAAAAATAATATATATATATATATATATATATATACAGTATATATAAATATATATGTGATTCAATGCCCATATGAACAGTAATAAATATCAATGATATACAAATAGTGAATAAATACAGATAAATATGCAGTAAAATATACACACTAAAATATAAAAAGTGAGAAAAAAATGTGCCGGTGCGCAAGTGAATGGTGAGGAAAACATATAATAATATTATAATATAAGAAAAGATGCATAATAAGGGGCACTGAAAGGAAAAAAAAATAAAAAAATAAAAAAAAACCCAAAGAAATCTCAGCAGATAACTTGAACATCTCAGACGGTGTCCATGAACATAAGTGGGTCGGGCCAAACTAAGTAGAAGAAATATGACAAAAATGACAAAATACGGATATCTATAATAAAAGAAAAAACAATTAAAATCAATAAAACCAAACAAACAAAATATCAATAAACAAAGACAGAATATGTATAAAGAGAAAAGACACATTAACAGATATACATATACATGTACACAAATATATGCATGGAACCATGTCTATACCCGTATACATGCACACACATACCCCCACCCTTCAAAATGTCTATGAATTACAAAAAAGGAGCAAAACTGATACCCTCATTAAGTCCCAAAGGGTGAACCGTCCTTAATCTATATATCCACCTACATTCCCTTTGAGCAAGTAATTGACGCCAATTTCCTGCCCTGGGACCAATTCTAACATGATCAATGGCCCATACAAGAAAACCTGAGGGATTGGAATTATGACACAGTTTGAAATGTTTAGGAATGGTTTTTAAGGTAGAGACATCTTCAACATCCGAAGAGACAATAATACCTAACACATGTTCCCTCACACGGCGTCGTAGTTCTCGAGTAGTGAGGCCCACATAGATAAGTCCACAGGGGCATGTTTAAAAATAAACAACCCCCATTGATTGACAATTATAGCTCCCAAGAATTTTATAGTGTTGTTGATTATCCGAGCTAAAAAATACATCAACCCGCTCAATATTAGCACAAGCTATGCACTTACCACAAGGACGGCATCCCAACTTTGGGCCTGAACTGCCAAAAGGATTCGGTCTAGACAGACCTGTAAAATGGCTATGAACCAATAGGTCACGTAAGTTCTTTGATCTTCGATACGTTATCGCTGGTTGAGAACCTACATAACGTTTTAATACAGGGTTTTGTTTTTTTCTTCCTTTCAGTGCCCCTTATTATGCATCTTTTCTTATATTATAATATTATTATATGTTTTCCTCACCATTCACTTGCGCACCGGCACATTTTTTTCCCACTTTTTATATTTTAGTGTGTATATTTTATTATATTTTACTGCATATTTATCTGTATTTATTCACTATTTGTATATCATTGATATTTATTACTGTTCATATGGGCATTGAATCACATATATATTTATATATATATATATATATATATATATATATATATATATATATATATTTTTTCCCATTGAAGAGAAATTATTAAAAATATATGTATATCCACTTGTAGTGCCATATTATCACATTAGATAATGCAATGTAATGAAGTCTTTGTGTTCTAATGTATACATGTATTCTCATACTGGGTGATTGTAACCATATATTTTTAAGAAATATTATATCCTGTGAGACATTCTAAGTTGGGGGTAGCCATTAGCTGATGTCAAGGGTTATCTTGTCTAGTGAAATGTTGGACAGGCCTTAGAGAGGCCCCAGAGATGATAAATATCTGTCTGAGCTCATGTATAAGCCTTTGTTTAGGAATCATACTAATGTTTATAGGGATTGATGTTAAACTTCATCCAATAGGAAGTTAGAATGATGTCATAGATGGGGATTTTATTGAATAAAGGAGAGACAAGCCCTGGATGTCTCTGAGATTTTGATAACATCCTACTGCAGATTGTACATGTATCATTTTCTCCCACCTCGAGGTGAATAAAGACTTATACTTCTTGAAGATTTGAGGTCTGAAGTGGTATTTCCTACAACACCATGATGAACTATATGTTAATTTTATATTGTATTTATGTATTGATATGTTGATATATAATTCATTTTGTTGCATTTGGTATTCATATATATTTTTTCGCGCATGTATATGTGTTTACCGCGCGTTGATCTTCACTATATATACAGTATTATATATTAGCTGTGCCTTTTTACTCATGTTTTTCCACGCATGTGTTGTAACACTGTCTCTTGGATACTCTGCATTCTGATTATGCATCTCACGATCTTTAGTGATCGTGAGAGGTAATGTATGTTGTTTATGCATCGCGTGATTTAGTCGCATGTTCAGTGTATTACAATATGGCGGTATTGTTTCTTTATTTCTTTGTATCTATATAGCAGACATCAATTTATTATTATTCAGGTGTGTTCTGTGGCATTTGATTGGTAGGGTGGGGTTTAAATAATGATGTATGTGTCCTTACAAACATACCTCCGGACGAAGCTGTAGGCGAAACGCGCGTCAGGTTGTTTGTACCTTAGGTATGGTTTTTCAGGATTTTTTTCATCTTATAATATATGGTTTTTTAGCACCTCTCTACATTTAAATCTATGGTATGACTTTAGAGCAGCTTTGGTTGCATTTGAATATGCTATTTCTAATTATCTCAAAGTGCATTTGTGCAGGTGCTTTGCCATGACTATTTATTTATTTGATACCCTGAGCTTCATGCCTTTGTAGGTTGTCTTAGGTATGTTGTTTCAGGATTCTTTCATTTTGCAACATATGGTCTTTTAGCACTTTTCTATATTTAAATTTATGATATGACTTTAGAGGAGCTTTGGTTGTATTTGAATATGCTATTTCAGATTATCTCAAGTGCATTTGTGAAGGTGCTTTGCCATGATTATTTATTTATCTGATACCCTGAACTTCATGCCTTTGTACACATTATTTATTGGTTTTTTTCCTGTATTCCCTCATGTGTGTGTTCATTTTTATTTTGTATTTTTTTTGTTTGTTAATAAACTTTGCTAATTATTTTTACTTTTGTGTGGGCATGATTTTGTTTTTTGATTTATTGCTTGTCGTGCACATTTTTTGTTAATTGGTTATTGGCCCATTTTTTGTTCATATATATTGTTTGTAGGTGACCAAATACTTATTTTCCACCATAATTTGCAAATAAATTCTTAAAAAATCAGACAATGTGATTTTCTAGATATGTTTTCTCATTTGGTCTCTCATAGTTGAGGTCTACCTATGATGTCAATTACAGGCCGGCCTCATCTTTTTAAGTGGGAGAACTTGCACAATTGGTGGCTGACTAAATACTTTTTTCCCCACTGTGTATATATATATATATATATATATATCTCAAGCGTGTCCGGTGTTCCAATCGCCTGGACCAGCCAGCAGTGTCCACTAATAATACCCATTGATGATAGGATCCTTTTAGGGACACTACTACTTGTGAATACTACTTCTATGCACTACCTGGATGAGTTATTGGTCTTTAATAAAATCTCTATCTAAACGCATTGGACAGTGTGCCAGTCAGTTTTTTCTAAATTGTGAAATTTCTGCTCTTACAAAACTACCAACATATTCTGTCAGCTGCCACTATGTGACTATAGGGAAAAATAAAGAAATAAGAAATGAAACAATTCCGCATTGAACTCATTACACACGTAATCATCTTTGTTAGAAATTAATTCTATGCAACTGTTAGTATGTTATTCAGAAAATAGTAATAAATCTTGCACATTAATAAGGAGCTTAAACACAGGGTGGAGTTCCAGAAATACCTGTCCTTCCAGAATTCTTATAATACAGTACTTTATATACTAACAGTGCTGTTTGCTTTACTCGCACAAGCACACAGCACAAGGATTTGATGTCAGATCTTCCAGCAGCAACTGCAAGAAATCTAAGAATCCAACTACTATTTTTGGGGTATGTAGAAACTGAGCTGTGTTGTAAAACCGCAAGATTGGTGATTGAAGACTTGCAAGACAGAGCGCATTTACCTAGAATGATGCACTCTATATTGACGAACATAGAAGAGGTAGGCGATGACCCCACGTTGTGGAAAAGCTGCCTTTTTTGTGAAGATTTTGCTGCATTTTTTTGAGCCAAACCCAAGGTTGGCTTCAATAGGAATGGGAAATATATAAGAAGCACTTATACGTCTTTTTTTGGTAAATTCACTCCAGACTTTGGCTCAAAAATCTGCAGCAGAATCTGCAAATTGTTGTAGCTTTTATGCAACTTGGGGTCTTAGCCTTACTGAGCTGCAGCAGATTTCTTGATCCAACAACATATACTTGCACATGATAAGACTCTGAAACCAATTCATCAATCAGCCCTATTCAGGCTAAGGCCCCACGTTGCAGATTTTTTGTTGCAGACTTTGCTGCGTTTTTTTTGAGCCAAAATTAGGAGTTGATTTAAAAGAAGGGAAACGTCTAAGAGCCTCCTTTATTTTTTCCATTCCTTTTCAAGCCACTCCTGACTTTGGCTTAAAAAAGGCAGCAAAATCTGCAGCAAAAAACACTGCGTTTTCGCAATGTGGAACCTTAGCCTAAATCGGTTATGTAATGAACTTTGGAAATTGTTTTACTATTAGAATTTATTCACAATTTGTGAATCTTTGATTTTTGCTGTTGCAATGTTCTATATAATAATAATGTTTTAATGATAATCTTTATATTACTGTTTTCTCAATATTTTAATTATGGTAAAGACAATTTTTGATTTAACAAGTTCAGGGTCAGGCAATTTTTTTTTTCTTTTACGTGGACATCAAAACTTTTCACATGCTTTGTGATTATTTATACTAACAATTCTTTTTATCTTGTTTTCTGATAAATAGGGGTTCATTTTTGTGCTATGTATAATAAGTATCTGCTTTTTTTTTAAAAATGTATTTAATTTAAATTTTTTTTATAGTATATTATATATTTTTTATTTATTTTACATAAATATGAATAACAACATTAGTAGATGTTTTCAATACATTAATTTACACAAAAGCAAAAAAAGGGGGCAGAGATGTAGAGTATTATGTCATCTGACAAAACAATCCACCAATTGCAACAGAAAATAAATTATTATCAGAAAGCACTGATGCAAATACTAATAAAACTTAACATTTAATAATACATATTAAAAAGGTCCCAAAAATTAAATCAAACATCATAAATATAGCCACTCTATGGAGTCCAACGTTATAGCAGATACACATGAAATCACCACCATATTTAGTTGTATGTCATGGCAGCCACACAATTAAATAATGAAACGATCTTACCAATATCTGAAGACAGGAGTAACCCAGTGGGTGATGGTGCATCACAGGAGGAAGAATTGAAGTACCTATTCATTCCCCTAAGACTTTCCCTTGCACCCAAATTGACTCCTGCCCTAACAAGGGCAGTACCAAGCTGTCCTTAAAATGACCCTATAAATCCCTAGTCCCTACGCGTTTCCTGGTACAGTAACGCACCAATCATCAGGGGACTTACTAGACTACTCATAAATTCCAAAGTTCTTGGTCAAGTACATATATCAAAATAAATAAATAAATAAATGTTGCCTACAGTGGTAAAGCAAAGCAAATGAAACCCCACAATGGAGGAAAAACGCTAACTGACTTCATGTAGTGACAATGGTAGCAAGAACCCAGTATATCAGGGTAACTTATATATTAATGGACTCCACCTATCAACCAGGTGTGCCCAAATTCACATAGATGATGTTTGATTATCGCGCTGTTATTCAGAAAATAGTAATAAATCTTGCACATTAATAAGGAGCTTAAACACAGGGTGGAGTTCCAGAAATACCTGTCCTTCCAGAATTCTTATAATACAGTACTTTATATACTAACAGTGCTGTTTGCTTCACTCGCACAAGCACACAGCACAAGGATTTGATGTCAGATCTTCCAGCAGCAACTGCAAGAAATCTAAGAATCCAACTACTATTTTTGGGGTATGTAGAAACTGAGCTGTGTTGTAAAACCGCAAGATTGGTGATTGAAGACTTGCAAGACAGAGCGCATTTACCTAGAATGATGCACTCTATATTGACGAACATAGAAGAGGTAGGCGATGACCCCACGTTGTGGAAAAGCTGCCTTTTTTGTGAAGATTTTGCTGCATTTTTTTGAGCCAAACCCAAGGTTGGCTTCAATAGGAATGGGAAATATATAAGAAGCACTTATACGTCTTTTTTTTGGTAAATTCACTCCAGACTTTGGCTCAAAAATCTGCAGCAGAATCTGCAAATTGTTGTAGCTTTTATGCAACTTGGGGTCTTAGCCTTACTGAGCTGCAGCAGATTTCTTGATCCAACAACATATACTTGCACATGATAAGACTCTGAAACCAATTCATCAATCAGCCCTATTCAGGCTAAGGCCCCACGTTGCAGATTTTTTGTTGCAGACTTTGCTGCGTTTTTTTTGAGCCAAAATTAGGAGTTGATTTAAAAGAAGGGAAACGTCTAAGAGCCTCCTTTATTTTTTCCATTCCTTTTCAAGCCACTCCTGACTTTGGCTTAAAAAAGGCAGCAAAATCTGCAGCAAAAAACACTGCGTTTTCTCAATGTGGAACCTTAGCCTAAATCGGTTATGTAATGAACTTTGGAAATTGTTTTACTATTAGAATTTATTCACAATTTGTGAATCTTTGATTTTTGCTGTTGCAATGTTCTATATAATAATAATGTTTTAATGATAATCTTTATATTACTGTTTTCTCAATATTTTAATTATGGTAAAGACAATTTTTGATTTAACAAGTTCAGGGTCAGGCAATTTTTTTTTTTCTTTTACGTGGACATCAAAACTTTTCACATGCTTTGTGATTATTTATACTAACAATTCTTTTTATCTTGTTTTCTGATAAATAGGGGTTCATTTTTGTGCTATGTATAATAAGTATCTGCTTTTTTTTAAAAAATGTATTTAATTTAAATTTTTTTTATAGTATATTATATATTTTTTATTTATTTTACATAAATATGAATAACAACATTAGTAGATGTTTTCAATACATTAATTTACACAAAAGCAAAAAAAGGGGGCAGAGATGTAGAGTATTATGTCATCTGACAAAACAATCCACCAATTGCAACAGAAAATAAATTATTATCAGAAAGCACTGATGCAAATACTAATAAAACTTAACATTTAATAATACATATTAAAAAGGTCCCAAAAATTAAATCAAACATCATAAATATAGCCACTCTATGGAGTCCAACGTTATAGCAGATACACATGAAATCACCACCATATTTAGTTGTATGTCATGGCAGCCACACAATTAAATAATGAAACGATCTTACCAATATCTGAAGACAGGAGTAACCCAGTGGGTGATGGTGCATCACAGGAGGAAGAATTGAAGTACCTATTCATTCCCCTAAGACTTTCCCTTGCACCCAAATTGACTCCTCCCCTAACAAGGGCAGTACCAAGCTGTCCTTAAAATGACCCTAAAAATCCCTAGTCCCTACGCGTTTCCTGGTACAGTAACGCACCAATCATCAGGGGACTTACTAGACTACTCATAAATTCCAAAGTTCTTGGTCAAGTACATATATCAAAATAAATAAATAAATAAATGTTGCCTACAGTGGTAAAGCAAAGCAAATGAAACCCCACAATGGAGGAAAAACGCTAACTGACTTCATGTAGTGACAATGGTAGCAAGAACCCAGTATATCAGGGTAACTTATATATTAATGGACTCCACCTATCAACCAGGTGTGCCCAAATTCACATAGATGATGTTTGATTATCGCGCTGTTATTCAGAAAATAGTAATAAATCTTGCACATTAATAAGGAGCTTAAACACAGGGTGGAGTTCCAGAAATACCTGTCCTTCCAGAATTCTTATAATACAGTACTTTATATACTAACAGTGCTGTTTGCTTCACTCGCACAAGCACACAGCACAAGGATTTGATGTCAGATCTTCCAGCAGCAACTGCAAGAAATCTAAGAATCCAACTACTATTTTTGGGGTATGTAGAAACTGAGCTGTGTTGTAAAACCGCAAGATTGGTGATTGAAGACTTGCAAGACAGAGCGCATTTACCTAGAATGATGCACTCTATATTGACGAACATAGAAGAGGTAGGCGATGACCCCACGTTGTGGAAAAGCTGCCTTTTTTGTGAAGATTTTGCTGCATTTTTTTGAGCCAAACCCAAGGTTGGCTTCAATAGGAATGGGAAATATATAAGAAGCACTTATACGTCTTTTTTTGGTAAATTCACTCCAGACTTTGGCTCAAAAATCTGCAGCAGAATCTGCAAATTGTTGTAGCTTTTATGCAACTTGGGGTCTTAGCCTTACTGAGCTGCAGCAGATTTCTTGATCCAACAACATATACTTGCACATGATAAGACTCTGAAACCAATTCATCAATCAGCCCTATTCAGGCTAAGGCCCCACGTTGCAGATTTTTTGTTGCAGACTTTGCTGCGTTTTTTTTGAGCCAAAATTAGGAGTTGATTTAAAAGAAGGGAAACGTCTAAGAGCCTCCTTTATTTTTTCCATTCCTTTTCAAGCCACTCCTGACTTTGGCTTAAAAAAGGCAGCAAAATCTGCAGCAAAAAACACTGCGTTTTCTCAATGTGGAACCTTAGCCTAAATCGGTTATGTAATGAACTTTGGAAATTGTTTTACTATTAGAATTTATTCACAATTTGTGAATCTTTGATTTTTGCTGTTGCAATGTTCTATATAATAATAATGTTTTAATGATAATCTTTATATTACTGTTTTCTCAATATTTTAATTATGGTAAAGACAATTTTTGATTTAACAAGTTCAGGGTCAGGCAATTTTTTTTTTCTTTTACGTGGACATCAAAACTTTTCACATGCTTTGTGATTATTTATACTAACAATTCTTTTTATCTTGTTTTCTGATAAATAGGGGTTCATTTTTGTGCTATGTATAATAAGTATCTGCTTTTTTTTTAAAAAATGTATTTAATTTAAATTTTTTTTTATAGTATATTATATATTTTTTATTTATTTTACATAAATATGAATAACAACATTAGTAGATGTTTTCAATACATTAATTTACACAAAAGCAAAAAAAGGGGGCAGAGATGTAGAGTATTATGTCATCTGACAAAACAATCCACCAATTGCAACAGAAAATAAATTATTATCAGAAAGCACTGATGCAAATACTAATAAAACTTAACATTTAATAATACATATTAAAAAGGTCCCAAAAATTAAATCAAACATCATAAATATAGCCACTCTATGGAGTCCAACGTTATAGCAGATACACATGAAATCACCACCATATTTAGTTGTATGTCATGGCAGCCACACAATTAAATAATGAAACGATCTTACCAATATCTGAAGACAGGAGTAACCCAGTGGGTGATGGTGCATCACAGGAGGAAGAATTGAAGTACCTATTCATTCCCCTAAGACTTTCCCTTGCACCCAAATTGACTCCTCCCCTAACAAGGGCAGTACCAAGCTGTCCTTAAAATGACCCTAAAAATCCCTAGTCCCTACGCGTTTCCTGGTACAGTAACGCACCAATCATCAGGGGACTTACTAGACTACTCATAAATTCCAAAGTTCTTGGTCAAGTACATATATCAAAATAAATAAATAAATAAATGTTGCCTACAGTGGTAAAGCAAAGCAAATGAAACCCCACAATGGAGGAAAAACGCTAACTGACTTCATGTAGTGACAATGGTAGCAAGAACCCAGTATATCAGGGTAACTTATATATTAATGGACTCCACCTATCAACCAGGTGTGCCCAAATTCACATAGATGATGTTTGATTATCGCGCTGTTATTCAGAAAATAGTAATAAATCTTGCACATTAATAAGGAGCTTAAACACAGGGTGGAGTTCCAGAAATACCTGTCCTTCCAGAATTCTTATAATACAGTACTTTATATACTAACAGTGCTGTTTGCTTCACTCGCACAAGCACACAGCACAAGGATTTGATGTCAGATCTTCCAGCAGCAACTGCAAGAAATCTAAGAATCCAACTACTATTTTTGGGGTATGTAGAAACTGAGCTGTGTTGTAAAACCGCAAGATTGGTGATTGAAGACTTGCAAGACAGAGCGCATTTACCTAGAATGATGCACTCTATATTGACGAACATAGAAGAGGTAGGCGATGACCCCACGTTGTGGAAAAGCTGCCTTTTTTGTGAAGATTTTGCTGCATTTTTTTGAGCCAAACCCAAGGTTGGCTTCAATAGGAATGGGAAATATATAAGAAGCACTTATACGTCTTTTTTTGGTAAATTCACTCCAGACTTTGGCTCAAAAATCTGCAGCAGAATCTGCAAATTGTTGTAGCTTTTATGCAACTTGGGGTCTTAGCCTTACTGAGCTGCAGCAGATTTCTTGATCCAACAACATATACTTGCACATGATAAGACTCTGAAACCAATTCATCAATCAGCCCTATTCAGGCTAAGGCCCCACGTTGCAGATTTTTTGTTGCAGACTTTGCTGCGTTTTTTTTGAGCCAAAATTAGGAGTTGATTTAAAAGAAGGGAAACGTCTAAGAGCCTCCTTTATTTTTTCCATTCCTTTTCAAGCCACTCCTGACTTTGGCTTAAAAAAGGCAGCAAAATCTGCAGCAAAAAACACTGCGTTTTCTCAATGTGGAACCTTAGCCTAAATCGGTTATGTAATGAACTTTGGAAATTGTTTTACTATTAGAATTTATTCACAATTTGTGAATCTTTGATTTTTGCTGTTGCAATGTTCTATATAATAATAATGTTTTAATGATAATCTTTATATTACTGTTTTCTCAATATTTTAATTATGGTAAAGACAATTTTTGATTTAACAAGTTCAGGGTCAGGCAATTTTTTTTTTCTTTTACGTGGACATCAAAACTTTTCACATGCTTTGTGATTATTTATACTAACAATTCTTTTTATCTTGTTTTCTGATAAATAGGGGTTCATTTTTGTGCTATGTATAATAAGTATCTGCTTTTTTTTTAAAAATGTATTTAATTTAAATTTTTTTTATAGTATATTATATATTTTTTATTTATTTTACATAAATATGAATAACAACATTAGTAGATGTTTTCAATACATTAATTTACACAAAAGCAAAAAAAGGGGGCAGAGATGTAGAGTATTATGTCATCTGACAAAACAATCCACCAATTGCAACAGAAAATAAATTATTATCAGAAAGCACTGATGCAAATACTAATAAAACTTAACATTTAATAATACATATTAAAAAGGTCCCAAAAATTAAATCAAACATCATAAATATAGCCACTCTATGGAGTCCAACGTTATAGCAGATACACATGAAATCACCACCATATTTAGTTGTATGTCATGGCAGCCACACAATTAAATAATGAAACGATCTTACCAATATCTGAAGACAGGAGTAACCCAGTGGGTGATGGTGCATCACAGGAGGAAGAATTGAAGTACCTATTCATTCCCCTAAGACTTTCCCTTGCACCCAAATTGACTCCTCCCCTAACAAGGGCAGTACCAAGCTGTCCTTAAAATGACCCTAAAAATCCCTAGTCCCTACGCGTTTCCTGGTACAGTAACGCACCAATCATCAGGGGACTTACTAGACTACTCATAAATTCCAAAGTTCTTGGTCAAGTACATATATCAAAATAAATAAATAAATAAATGTTGCCTACAGTGGTAAAGCAAAGCAAATGAAACCCCACAATGGAGGAAAAACGCTAACTGACTTCATGTAGTGACAATGGTAGCAAGAACCCAGTATATCAGGGTAACTTATATATTAATGGACTCCACCTATCAACCAGGTGTGCCCAAATTCACATAGATGATGTTTGATTATCGCGCTGTTATTCAGAAAATAGTAATAAATCTTGCACATTAATAAGGAGCTTAAACACAGGGTGGAGTTCCAGAAATACCTGTCCTTCCAGAATTCTTATAATACAGTACTTTATATACTAACAGTGCTGTTTGCTTCACTCGCACAAGCACACAGCACAAGGATTTGATGTCAGATCTTCCAGCAGCAACTGCAAGAAATCTAAGAATCCAACTACTATTTTTGGGGTATGTAGAAACTGAGCTGTGTTGTAAAACCGCAAGATTGGTGATTGAAGACTTGCAAGACAGAGCGCATTTACCTAGAATGATGCACTCTATATTGACGAACATAGAAGAGGTAGGCGATGACCCCACGTTGTGGAAAAGCTGCCTTTTTTGTGAAGATTTTGCTGCATTTTTTTGAGCCAAACCCAAGGTTGGCTTCAATAGGAATGGGAAATATATAAGAAGCACTTATACGTCTTTTTTTGGTAAATTCACTCCAGACTTTGGCTCAAAAATCTGCAGCAGAATCTGCAAATTGTTGTAGCTTTTATGCAACTTGGGGTCTTAGCCTTACTGAGCTGCAGCAGATTTCTTGATCCAACAACATATACTTGCACATGATAAGACTCTGAAACCAATTCATCAATCAGCCCTATTCAGGCTAAGGCCCCACGTTGCAGATTTTTTGTTGCAGACTTTGCTGCGTTTTTTTTGAGCCAAAATTAGGAGTTGATTTAAAAGAAGGGAAACGTCTAAGAGCCTCCTTTATTTTTTCCATTCCTTTTCAAGCCACTCCTGACTTTGGCTTAAAAAAGGCAGCAAAATCTGCAGCAAAAAACACTGCGTTTTCTCAATGTGGAACCTTAGCCTAAATCGGTTATGTAATGAACTTTGGAAATTGTTTTACTATTAGAATTTATTCACAATTTGTGAATCTTTGATTTTTGCTGTTGCAATGTTCTATATAATAATAATGTTTTAATGATAATCTTTATATTACTGTTTTCTCAATATTTTAATTATGGTAAAGACAATTTTTGATTTAACAAGTTCAGGGTCAGGCAATTTTTTTTTTTCTTTTACGTGGACATCAAAACTTTTCACATGCTTTGTGATTATTTATACTAACAATTCTTTTTATCTTGTTTTCTGATAAATAGGGGTTCATTTTTGTGCTATGTATAATAAGTATCTGCTTTTTTTTTAAAAATGTATTTAATTTAAATTTTTTTTATAGTATATTATATATTTTTTATTTATTTTACATAAATATGAATAACAACATTAGTAGATGTTTTCAATACATTAATTTACACAAAAGCAAAAAAAGGGGGCAGAGATGTAGAGTATTATGTCATCTGACAAAACAATCCACCAATTGCAACAGAAAATAAATTATTATCAGAAAGCACTGATGCAAATACTAATAAAACTTAACATTTAATAATACATATTAAAAAGGTCCCAAAAATTAAATCAAACATCATAAATATAGCCACTCTATGGAGTCCAACGTTATAGCAGATACACATGAAATCACCACCATATTTAGTTGTATGTCATGGCAGCCACACAATTAAATAATGAAACGATCTTACCAATATCTGAAGACAGGAGTAACCCAGTGGGTGATGGTGCATCACAGGAGGAAGAATTGAAGTACCTATTCATTCCCCTAAGACTTTCCCTTGCACCCAAATTGACTCCTCCCCTAACAAGGGCAGTACCAAGCTGTCCTTAAAATGACCCTAAAAATCCCTAGTCCCTACGCGTTTCCTGGTACAGTAACGCACCAATCATCAGGGGACTTACTAGACTACTCATAAATTCCAAAGTTCTTGGTCAAGTACATATATCAAAATAAATAAATAAATAAATGTTGCCTACAGTGGTAAAGCAAAGCAAATGAAACCCCACAATGGAGGAAAAACGCTAACTGACTTCATGTAGTGACAATGGTAGCAAGAACCCAGTATATCAGGGTAACTTATATATTAATGGACTCCACCTATCAACCAGGTGTGCCCAAATTCACATAGATGATGTTTGATTATCGCGCTGTTATTCAGAAAATAGTAATAAATCTTGCACATTAATAAGGAGCTTAAACACAGGGTGGAGTTCCAGAAATACCTGTCCTTCCAGAATTCTTATAATACAGTACTTTATATACTAACAGTGCTGTTTGCTTCACTCGCACAAGCACACAGCACAAGGATTTGATGTCAGATCTTCCAGCAGCAACTGCAAGAAATCTAAGAATCCAACTACTATTTTTGGGGTATGTAGAAACTGAGCTGTGTTGTAAAACCGCAAGATTGGTGATTGAAGACTTGCAAGACAGAGCGCATTTACCTAGAATGATGCACTCTATATTGACGAACATAGAAGAGGTAGGCGATGACCCCACGTTGTGGAAAAGCTGCCTTTTTTGTGAAGATTTTGCTGCATTTTTTTGAGCCAAACCCAAGGTTGGCTTCAATAGGAATGGGAAATATATAAGAAGCACTTATACGTCTTTTTTTGGTAAATTCACTCCAGACTTTGGCTCAAAAATCTGCAGCAGAATCTGCAAATTGTTGTAGCTTTTATGCAACTTGGGGTCTTAGCCTTACTGAGCTGCAGCAGATTTCTTGATCCAACAACATATACTTGCACATGATAAGACTCTGAAACCAATTCATCAATCAGCCCTATTCAGGCTAAGGCCCCACGTTGCAGATTTTTTGTTGCAGACTTTGCTGCGTTTTTTTTGAGCCAAAATTAGGAGTTGATTTAAAAGAAGGGAAACGTCTAAGAGCCTCCTTTATTTTTTCCATTCCTTTTCAAGCCACTCCTGACTTTGGCTTAAAAAAAGGCAGCAAAATCTGCAGCAAAAAACACTGCGTTTTCGCAATGTGGAACCTTAGCCTAAATCGGTTATGTAATGAACTTTGGAAATTGTTTTACTATTAGAATTTATTCACAATTTGTGAATCTTTGATTTTTGCTGTTGCAATGTTCTATATAATAATAATGTTTTAATGATAATCTTTATTATTACTGTTTTCTCAATATTTTAATTATGGTAAAGACAATTTTTGATTTAACAAGTTCAGGGTCAGGCAATTTTTTTTTTTCTTTTACGTGGACATCAAAACTTTTCACATGCTTTGTGATTATTTATACTAACAATTCTTTTTATCTTGTTTTCTGATAAATAGGGGTTCATTTTTGTGCTATGTATAATAAGTATCTGCTTTTTTTTTAAAAATGTATTTAATTTAAATTTTTTTTATAGTATATTATATATTTTTTATTTATTTTACATAAATATGAATAACAACATTAGTAGATGTTTTCAATACATTAATTTACACAAAAGCAAAAAAAGGGGGCAGAGATGTAGAGTATTATGTCATCTGACAAAACAATCCACCAATTGCAACAGAAAATAAATTATTATCAGAAAGCACTGATGCAAATACTAATAAAACTTAACATTTAATAATACATATTAAAAAGGTCCCAAAAATTAAATCAAACATCATAAATATAGCCACTCTATGGAGTCCAACGTTATAGCAGATACACATGAAATCACCACCATATTTAGTTGTATGTCATGGCAGCCACACAATTAAATAATGAAACGATCTTACCAATATCTGAAGACAGGAGTAACCCAGTGGGTGATGGTGCATCACAGGAGGAAGAATTGAAGTACCTATTCATTCCCCTAAGACTTTCCCTTGCACCCAAATTGACTCCTGCCCTAACAAGGGCAGTACCAAGCTGTCCTTAAAATGACCCTATAAATCCCTAGTCCCTACGCGTTTCCTGGTACAGTAACGCACCAATCATCAGGGGACTTACTAGACTACTCATAAATTCCAAAGTTCTTGGTCAAGTACATATATCAAAATAAATAAATAAATAAATGTTGCCTACAGTGGTAAAGCAAAGCAAATGAAACCCCACAATGGAGGAAAAACGCTAACTGACTTCATGTAGTGACAATGGTAGCAAGAACCCAGTATATCAGGGTAACTTATATATTAATGGACTCCACCTATCAACCAGGTGTGCCCAAATTCACATAGATGATGTTTGATTATCGCGCTGTTATTCAGAAAATAGTAATAAATCTTGCACATTAATAAGGAGCTTAAACACAGGGTGGAGTTCCAGAAATACCTGTCCTTCCAGAATTCTTATAATACAGTACTTTATATACTAACAGTGCTGTTTGCTTCACTCGCACAAGCACACAGCACAAGGATTTGATGTCAGATCTTCCAGCAGCAACTGCAAGAAATCTAAGAATCCAACTACTATTTTTGGGGTATGTAGAAACTGAGCTGTGTTGTAAAACCGCAAGATTGGTGATTGAAGACTTGCAAGACAGAGCGCATTTACCTAGAATGATGCACTCTATATTGACGAACATAGAAGAGGTAGGCGATGACCCCACGTTGTGGAAAAGCTGCCTTTTTTGTGAAGATTTTGCTGCATTTTTTTGAGCCAAACCCAAGGTTGGCTTCAATAGGAATGGGAAATATATAAGAAGCACTTATACGTCTTTTTTTGGTAAATTCACTCCAGACTTTGGCTCAAAAATCTGCAGCAGAATCTGCAAATTGTTGTAGCTTTTATGCAACTTGGGGTCTTAGCCTTACTGAGCTGCAGCAGATTTCTTGATCCAACAACATATACTTGCACATGATAAGACTCTGAAACCAATTCATCAATCAGCCCTATTCAGGCTAAGGCCCCACGTTGCAGATTTTTTGTTGCAGACTTTGCTGCGTTTTTTTTGAGCCAAAATTAGGAGTTGATTTAAAAGAAGGGAAACGTCTAAGAGCCTCCTTTATTTTTTCCATTCCTTTTCAAGCCACTCCTGACTTTGGCTTAAAAAAGGCAGCAAAATCTGCAGCAAAAAACACTGCGTTTTCGCAATGTGGAACCTTAGCCTAAATCGGTTATGTAATGAACTTTGGAAATTGTTTTACTATTAGAATTTATTCACAATTTGTGAATCTTTGATTTTTGCTGTTGCAATGTTCTATATAATAATAATGTTTTAATGATAATCTTTATATTACTGTTTTCTCAATATTTTAATTATGGTAAAGACAATTTTTGATTTAACAAGTTCAGGGTCAGGCAATTTTTTTTTTTCTTTTACGTGGACATCAAAACTTTTCACATGCTTTGTGATTATTTATACTAACAATTCTTTTTATCTTGTTTTCTGATAAATAGGGGTTCATTTTTGTGCTATGTATAATAAGTATCTGCTTTTTTTTTAAAAAATGTATTTAATTTAAATTTTTTTTATAGTATATTATATATTTTTTATTTATTTTACATAAATATGAATAACAACATTAGTAGATGTTTTCAATACATTAATTTACACAAAAGCAAAAAAAGGGGGCAGAGATGTAGAGTATTATGTCATCTGACAAAACAATCCACCAATTGCAACAGAAAATAAATTATTATCAG
The DNA here is from genome assembly GCA_947044405.1 of Leptodactylus fallax. NCBI lineage: Eukaryota > Metazoa > Chordata > Amphibia > Anura > Leptodactylidae > Leptodactylus > Leptodactylus fallax. Next base: position 84,612 of record CAMRHE010000249.1, read on the forward strand.
AAAGCACTGATGCAAATACTAATAAAACTTAACATTTAATAATACATATTAAAAAGGTCCCAAAAATTAAATCAAACATCATAAATATAGCCACTCTATGGAGTCCAACGTTATAGCAGATACACATGAAATCACCACCATATTTAGTTGTATGTCATGGCAGCCACACAATTAAATAATGAAACGATCTTACCAATATCTGAAGACAGGAGTAACCCAGTGGGTGATGGTGCATCACAGGAGGAAGAATTGAAGTACCTATTCATTCCCCTAAGACTTTCCCTTGCACCCAAATTGACTCCTGCCCTAACAAGGGCAGTACCAAGCTGTCCTTAAAATGACCCTAAAAATCCCTAGTCCCTACGCGTTTCCTGGTACAGTAACGCACCAATCATCAGGGGACTTACTAGACTACTCATAAATTCCAAAGTTCTTGGTCAAGTACATATATCAAAATAAATAAATAAATAAATGTTGCCTACAGTGGTAAAGCAAAGCAAATGAAACCCCACAATGGAGGAAAAACGCTAACTGACTTCATGTAGTGACAATGGTAGCAAGAACCCAGTATATCAGGGTAACTTATATATTAATGGACTCCACCTATCAACCAGGTGTGCCCAAATTCACATAGATGATGTTTGATTATCGCGCTGTTATTCAGAAAATAGTAATAAATCTTGCACATTAATAAGGAGCTTAAACACAGGGTGGAGTTCCAGAAATACCTGTCCTTCCAGAATTCTTATAATACAGTACTTTATATACTAACAGTGCTGTTTGCTTCACTCGCACAAGCACACAGCACAAGGATTTGATGTCAGATCTTCCAGCAGCAACTGCAAGAAATCTAAGAATCCAACTACTATTTTTGGGGTATGTAGAAACTGAGCTGTGTTGTAAAACCGCAAGATTGGTGATTGAAGACTTGCAAGACAGAGCGCATTTACCTAGAATGATGCACTCTATATTGACGAACATAGAAGAGGTAGGCGATGACCCCACGTTGTGGAAAAGCTGCCTTTTTTGTGAAGATTTTGCTGCATTTTTTTGAGCCAAACCCAAGGTTGGCTTCAATAGGAATGGGAAATATATAAGAAGCACTTATACGTCTTTTTTTGGTAAATTCACTCCAGACTTTGGCTCAAAAATCTGCAGCAGAATCTGCAAATTGTTGTAGCTTTTATGCAACTTGGGGTCTTAGCCTTACTGAGCTGCAGCAGATTTCTTGATCCAACAACATATACTTGCACATGATAAGACTCTGAAACCAATTCATCAATCAGCCCTATTCAGGCTAAGGCCCCACGTTGCAGATTTTTTGTTGCAGACTTTGCTGCGTTTTTTTTGAGCCAAAATTAGGAGTTGATTTAAAAGAAGGGAAACGTCTAAGAGCCTTCTTTATTTTTTCCATTCCTTTTCAAGCCACTCCTGACTTTGGCTTAAAAAAGGCAGCAAAATCTGCAGCAAAAAACACTGCGTTTTCGCAATGTGGAACCTTAGCCTAAATCGGTTATGTAATGAACTTTGGAAATTGTTTTACTATTAGAATTTATTCACAATTTGTGAATCTTTGATTTTTGCTGTTGCAATGTTCTATATAATAATAATGTTTTAATGATAATCTTTATATTACTGTTTTCTCAATATTTTAATTATGGTAAAGACAATTTTTGATTTAACAAGTTAAGGGTCAGGCAATTTTTTTTTTTCTTTTACGTGGACATCAAAACTTTTCACATGCTTTGTGATTATTTATACTAACAATTCTTTTTATCTTGTTTTCTGATAAATAGGGGTTCATTTTTGTGCTATGTATAATAAGTATCTGCTTTTTTTTTTAAAAATGTATTTAATTTAAATTTTTTTTATAGTATATTATATATTTTTTATTTATTTTACATAAATATGAATAACAACATTAGTAGATGTTTTCAATACATTAATTTACACAAAAGCAAAAAAAGGGGGCAGAGATGTAGAGTATTATGTCATCTGACAAAACAATCCACCAATTGCAACAGAAAATAAATTATTATCAGAAAGCACTGATGCAAATACTAATAAAACTTAACATTTAATAATACATATTAAAAAGGTCCCAAAAATTAAATCAAACATCATAAATATAGCCACTCTATGGAGTCCAACGTTATAGCAGATACACATGAAATCACCACCATATTTAGTTGTATGTCATGGCAGCCACACAATTAAATAATGAAACGATCTTACCAATATCTGAAGACAGGAGTAACCCAGTGGGTGATGGTGCATCACAGGAGGAAGAATTGAAGTACCTATTCATTCCCCTAAGACTTTCCCTTGCACCCAAATTGACTCCTGCCCTAACAAGGGCAGTACCAAGCTGTCCTTAAAATGACCCTATAAATCCCTAGTCCCTACGCGTTTCCTGGTACAGTAACGCACCAATCATCAGGGGACTTACTAGACTACTCATAAATTCCAAAGTTCTTGGTCAAGTACATATATCAAAATAAATAAATAAATAAATGTTGCCTACAGTGGTAAAGCAAAGCAAATGAAACCCCACAATGGAGGAAAAACGCTAACTGACTTCATGTAGTGACAATGGTAGCAAGAACCCAGTATATCAGGGTAACTTATATATTAATGGACTCCACCTATCAACCAGGTGTGCCCAAATTCACATAGATGATGTTTGATTATCGCGCTGTTATTCAGAAAATAGTAATAAATCTTGCACATTAATAAGGAGCTTAAACACAGGGTGGAGTTCCAGAAATACCTGTCCTTCCAGAATTCTTATAATACAGTACTTTATATACTAACAGTGCTGTTTGCTTCACTCGCACAAGCACACAGCACAAGGATTTGATGTCAGATCTTCCAGCAGCAACTGCAAGAAATCTAAGAATCCAACTACTATTTTTGGGGTATGTAGAAACTGAGCTGTGTTGTAAAACCGCAAGATTGGTGATTGAAGACTTGCAAGACAGAGCGCATTTACCTAGAATGATGCACTCTATATTGACGAACATAGAAGAGGTAGGCGATGACCCCACGTTGTGGAAAAGCTGCCTTTTTTGTGAAGATTTTGCTGCATTTTTTTGAGCCAAACCCAAGGTTGGCTTCAATAGGAATGGGAAATATATAAGAAGCACTTATACGTCTTTTTTTGGTAAATTCACTCCAGACTTTGGCTCAAAAATCTGCAGCAGAATCTGCAAATTGTTGTAGCTTTTATGCAACTTGGGGTCTTAGCCTTACTGAGCTGCAGCAGATTTCTTGATCCAACAACATATACTTGCACATGATAAGACTCTGAAACCAATTCATCAATCAGCCCTATTCAGGCTAAGGCCCCACGTTGCAGATTTTTTGTTGCAGACTTTGCTGCGTTTTTTTTGAGCCAAAATTAGGAGTTGATTTAAAAGAAGGGAAACGTCTAAGAGCCTCCTTTATTTTTTCCATTCCTTTTCAAGCCACTCCTGACTTTGGCTTAAAAAAGGCAGCAAAATCTGCAGCAAAAAACACTGCGTTTTCGCAATGTGGAACCTTAGCCTAAATCGGTTATGTAATGAACTTTGGAAATTGTTTTACTATTAGAATTTATTCACAATTTGTGAATCTTTGATTTTTGCTGTTGCAATGTTCTATATAATAATAATGTTTTAATGATAATCTTTATATTACTGTTTTCTCAATATTTTAATTATGGTAAAGACAATTTTTGATTTAACAAGTTCAGGGTCAGGCAATTTTTTTTTTTCTTTTACGTGGACATCAAAACTTTTCACATGCTTTGTGATTATTTATACTAACAATTCTTTTTATCTTGTTTTCTGATAAATAGGGGTTCATTTTTGTGCTATGTATAATAAGTATCTGCTTTTTTTTTAAAAATGTATTTAATTTAAATTTTTTTTATAGTATATTATATATTTTTTATTTATTTTACATAAATATGAATAACAACATTAGTAGATGTTTTCAATACATTAATTTACACAAAAGCAAAAAAAGGGGGCAGAGATGTAGAGTATTATGTCATCTGACAAAACAATCCACCAATTGCAACAGAAAATAAATTATTATCAGAAAGCACTGATGCAAATACTAATAAAACTTAACATTTAATAATACATATTAAAAAGGTCCCAAAAATTAAATCAAACATCATAAATATAGCCACTCTATGGAGTCCAACGTTATAGCAGATACACATGAAATCACCACCATATTTAGTTGTATGTCATGGCAGCCACACAATTAAATAATGAAACGATCTTACCAATATCTGAAGACAGGAGTAACCCAGTGGGTGATGGTGCATCACAGGAGGAAGAATTGAAGTACCTATTCATTCCCCTAAGACTTTCCCTTGCACCCAAATTGACTCCTCCCCTAACAAGGGCAGTACCAAGCTGTCCTTAAAATGACCCTAAAAATCCCTAGTCCCTACGCGTTTCCTGGTACAGTAACGCACCAATCATCAGGGGACTTACTAGACTACTCATAAATTCCAAAGTTCTTGGTCAAGTACATATATCAAAATAAATAAATAAATAAATGTTGCCTACAGTGGTAAAGCAAAGCAAATGAAACCCCACAATGGAGGAAAAACGCTAACTGACTTCATGTAGTGACAATGGTAGCAAGAACCCAGTATATCAGGGTAACTTATATATTAATGGACTCCACCTATCAACCAGGTGTGCCCAAATTCACATAGATGATGTTTGATTATCGCGCTGTTATTCAGAAAATAGTAATAAATCTTGCACATTAATAAGGAGCTTAAACACAGGGTGGAGTTCCAGAAATACCTGTCCTTCCAGAATTCTTATAATACAGTACTTTATATACTAACAGTGCTGTTTGCTTCACTCGCACAAGCACACAGCACAAGGATTTGATGTCAGATCTTCCAGCAGCAACTGCAAGAAATCTAAGAATCCAACTACTATTTTTGGGGTATGTAGAAACTGAGCTGTGTTGTAAAACCGCAAGATTGGTGATTGAAGACTTGCAAGACAGAGCGCATTTACCTAGAATGATGCACTCTATATTGACGAACATAGAAGAGGTAGGCGATGACCCCACGTTGTGGAAAAGCTGCCTTTTTTGTGAAGATTTTGCTGCATTTTTTTGAGCCAAACCCAAGGTTGGCTTCAATAGGAATGGGAAATATATAAGAAGCACTTATACGTCTTTTTTTGGTAAATTCACTCCAGACTTTGGCTCAAAAATCTGCAGCAGAATCTGCAAATTGTTGTAGCTTTTATGCAACTTGGGGTCTTAGCCTTACTGAGCTGCAGCAGATTTCTTGATCCAACAACATATACTTGCACATGATAAGACTCTGAAACCAATTCATCAATCAGCCCTATTCAGGCTAAGGCCCCACGTTGCAGATTTTTTGTTGCAGACTTTGCTGCGTTTTTTTTGAGCCAAAATTAGGAGTTGATTTAAAAGAAGGGAAACGTCTAAGAGCCTCCTTTATTTTTTCCATTCCTTTTCAAGCCACTCCTGACTTTGGCTTAAAAAAGGCAGCAAAATCTGCAGCAAAAAACACTGCGTTTTCGCAATGTGGAACCTTAGCCTAAATCGGTTATGTAATGAACTTTGGAAATTGTTTTACTATTAGAATTTATTCACAATTTGTGAATCTTTGATTTTTGCTGTTGCAATGTTCTATATAATAATAATGTTTTAATGATAATCTTTATATTACTGTTTTCTCAATATTTTAATTATGGTAAAGACAATTTTTGATTTAACAAGTTCAGGGTCAGGCAATTTTTTTTTTCTTTTACGTGGACATCAAAACTTTTCACATGCTTTGTGATTATTTATACTAACAATTCTTTTTATCTTGTTTTCTGATAAATAGGGGTTCATTTTTGTGCTATGTATAATAAGTATCTGCTTTTTTTTTAAAAAATGTATTTAATTTAAATTTTTTTTATAGTATATTATATATTTTTTATTTATTTTACATAAATATGAATAACAACATTAGTAGATGTTTTCAATACATTAATTTACACAAAAGCAAAAAAAGGGGGCAGAGATGTAGAGTATTATGTCATCTGACAAAACAATCCACCAATTGCAACAGAAAATAAATTATTATCAGAAAGCACTGATGCAAATACTAATAAAACTTAACATTTAATAATACATATTAAAAAGGTCCCAAAAATTAAATCAAACATCATAAATATAGCCACTCTATGGAGTCCAACGTTATAGCAGATACACATGAAATCACCACCATATTTAGTTGTATGTCATGGCAGCCACACAATTAAATAATGAAACGATCTTACCAATATCTGAAGACAGGAGTAACCCAGTGGGTGATGGTGCATCACAGGAGGAAGAATTGAAGTACCTATTCATTCCCCTAAGACTTTCCCTTGCACCCAAATTGACTCCTGCCCTAACAAGGGCAGTACCAAGCTGTCCTTAAAATGACCCTATAAATCCCTAGTCCCTACGCGTTTCCTGGTACAGTAACGCACCAATCATCAGGGGACTTACTAGACTACTCATAAATTCCAAAGTTCTTGGTCAAGTACATATATCAAAATAAATAAATAAATAAATGTTGCCTACAGTGGTAAAGCAAAGCAAATGAAACCCCACAATGGAGGAAAAACGCTAACTGACTTCATGTAGTGACAATGGTAGCAAGAACCCAGTATATCAGGGTAACTTATATATTAATGGACTCCACCTATCAACCAGGTGTGCCCAAATTCACATAGATGATGTTTGATTATCGCGCTGTTATTCAGAAAATAGTAATAAATCTTGCACATTAATAAGGAGCTTAAACACAGGGTGGAGTTCCAGAAATACCTGTCCTTCCAGAATTCTTATAATACAGTACTTTATATACTAACAGTGCTGTTTGCTTCACTCGCACAAGCACACAGCACAAGGATTTGATGTCAGATCTTCCAGCAGCAACTGCAAGAAATCTAAGAATCCAACTACTATTTTTGGGGTATGTAGAAACTGAGCTGTGTTGTAAAACCGCAAGATTGGTGATTGAAGACTTGCAAGACAGAGCGCATTTACCTAGAATGATGCACTCTATATTGACGAACATAGAAGAGGTAGGCGATGACCCCACGTTGTGGAAAAGCTGCCTTTTTTGTGAAGATTTTGCTGCATTTTTTTGAGCCAAACCCAAGGTTGGCTTCAATAGGAATGGGAAATATATAAGAAGCACTTATACGTCTTTTTTTGGTAAATTCACTCCAGACTTTGGCTCAAAAATCTGCAGCAGAATCTGCAAATTGTTGTAGCTTTTATGCAACTTGGGGTCTTAGCCTTACTGAGCTGCAGCAGATTTCTTGATCCAACAACATATACTTGCACATGATAAGACTCTGAAACCAATTCATCAATCAGCCCTATTCAGGCTAAGGCCCCACGTTGCAGATTTTTTGTTGCAGACTTTGCTGCGTTTTTTTGAGCCAAAATTAGGAGTTGATTTAAAAGAAGGGAAACGTCTAAGAGCCTCCTTTATTTTTTCCATTCCTTTTCAAGCCACTCCTGACTTTGGCTTAAAAAAGGCAGCAAAATCTGCAGCAAAAAACACTGCGTTTTCGCAATGTGGAACCTTAGCCTAAATCGGTTATGTAATGAACTTTGGAAATTGTTTTACTATTAGAATTTATTCACAATTTGTGAATCTTTGATTTTTGCTGTTGCAATGTTCTATATAATAATAATGTTTTAATGATAATCTTTATATTACTGTTTTCTCAATATTTTAATTATGGTAAAGACAATTTTTGATTTAACAAGTTCAGGGTCAGGCAATTTTTTTTTTTCTTTTACGTGGACATCAAAACTTTTCACATGCTTTGTGATTATTTATACTAACAATTCTTTTTATCTTGTTTTCTGATAAATAGGGGTTCATTTTTGTGCTATGTATAATAAGTATCTGCTTTTTTTTTTAAAAATGTATTTAATTTAAATTTTTTTTATAGTATATTATATATTTTTTATTTATTTTACATAAATATGAATAACAACATTAGTAGATGTTTTCAATACATTAATTTACACAAAAGCAAAAAAAGGGGGCAGAGATGTAGAGTATTATGTCATCTGACAAAACAATCCACCAATTGCAACAGAAAATAAATTATTATCAGAAAGCACTGATGCAAATACTAATAAAACTTAACATTTAATAATACATATTAAAAAGGTCCCAAAAATTAAATCAAACATCATAAATATAGCCACTCTATGGAGTCCAACGTTATAGCAGATACACATGAAATCACCACCATATTTAGTTGTATGTCATGGCAGCCACACAATTAAATAATGAAACGATCTTACCAATATCTGAAGACAGGAGTAACCCAGTGGGTGATGGTGCATCACAGGAGGAAGAATTGAAGTACCTATTCATTCCCCTAAGACTTTCCCTTGCACCCAAATTGACTCCTGCCCTAACAAGGGCAGTACCAAGCTGTCCTTAAAATGACCCTATAAATCCCTAGTCCCTACGCGTTTCCTGGTACAGTAACGCACCAATCATCAGGGGACTTACTAGACTACTCATAAATTCCAAAGTTCTTGGTCAAGTACATATATCAAAATAAATAAATAAATAAATGTTGCCTACAGTGGTAAAGCAAAGCAAATGAAACCCCACAATGGAGGAAAAACGCTAACTGACTTCATGTAGTGACAATGGTAGCAAGAACCCAGTATATCAGGGTAACTTATATATTAATGGACTCCACCTATCAACCAGGTGTGCCCAAATTCACATAGATGATGTTTGATTATCGCGCTGTTATTCAGAAAATAGTAATAAATCTTGCACATTAATAAGGAGCTTAAACACAGGGTGGAGTTCCAGAAATACCTGTCCTTCCAGAATTCTTATAATACAGTACTTTATATACTAACAGTGCTGTTTGCTTCACTCGCACAAGCACACAGCACAAGGATTTGATGTCAGATCTTCCAGCAGCAACTGCAAGAAATCTAAGAATCCAACTACTATTTTTGGGGTATGTAGAAACTGAGCTGTGTTGTAAAACCGCAAGATTGGTGATTGAAGACTTGCAAGACAGAGCGCATTTACCTAGAATGATGCACTCTATATTGACGAACATAGAAGAGGTAGGCGATGACCCCACGTTGTGGAAAAGCTGCCTTTTTTGTGAAGATTTTGCTGCATTTTTTTGAGCCAAACCCAAGGTTGGCTTCAATAGGAATGGGAAATATATAAGAAGCACTTATACGTCTTTTTTTGGTAAATTCACTCCAGACTTTGGCTCAAAAATCTGCAGCAGAATCTGCAAATTGTTGTAGCTTTTATGCAACTTGGGGTCTTAGCCTTACTGAGCTGCAGCAGATTTCTTGATCCAACAACATATACTTGCACATGATAAGACTCTGAAACCAATTCATCAATCAGCCCTATTCAGGCTAAGGCCCCACGTTGCAGATTTTTTGTTGCAGACTTTGCTGCGTTTTTTTTGAGCCAAAATTAGGAGTTGATTTAAAAGAAGGGAAACGTCTAAGAGCCTCCTTTATTTTTTCCATTCCTTTTCAAGCCACTCCTGACTTTGGCTTAAAAAAGGCAGCAAAATCTGCAGCAAAAAACACTGCGTTTTCGCAATGTGGAACCTTAGCCTAAATCGGTTATGTAATGAACTTTGGAAATTGTTTTACTATTAGAATTTATTCACAATTTGTGAATCTTTGATTTTTGCTGTTGCAATGTTCTATATAATAATAATGTTTTAATGATAATCTTTATATTACTGTTTTCTCAATATTTTAATTATGGTAAAGACAATTTTTGATTTAACAAGTTCAGGGTCAGGCAATTTTTTTTTTTCTTTTACGTGGACATCAAAACTTTTCACATGCTTTGTGATTATTTATACTAACAATTCTTTTTATCTTGTTTTCTGATAAATAGGGGTTCATTTTTGTGCTATGTATAATAAGTATCTGCTTTTTTTTTTAAAAATGTATTTAATTTAAATTTTTTTTATAGTATATTATATATTTTTTATTTATTTTACATAAATATGAATAACAACATTAGTAGATGTTTTCAATACATTAATTTACACAAAAGCAAAAAAAGGGGGCAGAGATGTAGAGTATTATGTCATCTGACAAAACAATCCACCAATTGCAACAGAAAATAAATTATTATCAGAAAGCACTGATGCAAATACTAATAAAACTTAACATTTAATAATACATATTAAAAAGGTCCCAAAAATTAAATCAAACATCATAAATATAGCCACTCTATGGAGTCCAACGTTATAGCAGATACACATGAAATCACCACCATATTTAGTTGTATGTCATGGCAGCCACACAATTAAATAATGAAACGATCTTACCAATATCTGAAGACAGGAGTAACCCAGTGGGTGATGGTGCATCACAGGAGGAAGAATTGAAGTACCTATTCATTCCCCTAAGACTTTCCCTTGCACCCAAATTGACTCCTGCCCTAACAAGGGCAGTACCAAGCTGTCCTTAAAATGACCCTATAAATCCCTAGTCCCTACGCGTTTCCTGGTACAGTAACGCACCAATCATCAGGGGACTTACTAGACTACTCATAAATTCCAAAGTTCTTGGTCAAGTACATATATCAAAATAAATAAATAAATAAATGTTGCCTACAGTGGTAAAGCAAAGCAAATGAAACCCCACAATGGAGGAAAAACGCTAACTGACTTCATGTAGTGACAATGGTAGCAAGAACCCAGTATATCAGGGTAACTTATATATTAATGGACTCCACCTATCAACCAGGTGTGCCCAAATTCACATAGATGATGTTTGATTATCGCGCTGTTATTCAGAAAATAGTAATAAATCTTGCACATTAATAAGGAGCTTAAACACAGGGTGGAGTTCCAGAAATACCTGTCCTTCCAGAATTCTTATAATACAGTACTTTATATACTAACAGTGCTGTTTGCTTCACTCGCACAAGCACACAGCACAAGGATTTGATGTCAGATCTTCCAGCAGCAACTGCAAGAAATCTAAGAATCCAACTACTATTTTTGGGGTATGTAGAAACTGAGCTGTGTTGTAAAACCGCAAGATTGGTGATTGAAGACTTGCAAGACAGAGCGCATTTACCTAGAATGATGCACTCTATATTGACGAACATAGAAGAGGTAGGCGATGACCCCACGTTGTGGAAAAGCTGCCTTTTTTGTGAAGATTTTGCTGCATTTTTTTGAGCCAAACCCAAGGTTGGCTTCAATAGGAATGGGAAATATATAAGAAGCACTTATACGTCTTTTTTTGGTAAATTCACTCCAGACTTTGGCTCAAAAATCTGCAGCAGAATCTGCAAATTGTTGTAGCTTTTATGCAACTTGGGGTCTTAGCCTTACTGAGCTGCAGCAGATTTCTTGATCCAACAACATATACTTGCACATGATAAGACTCTGAAACCAATTCATCAATCAGCCCTATTCAGGCTAAGGCCCCACGTTGCAGATTTTTTGTTGCAGACTTTGCTGCGTTTTTTTTGAGCCAAAATTAGGAGTTGATTTAAAAGAAGGGAAACGTCTAAGAGCCTCCTTTATTTTTTCCATTCCTTTTCAAGCCACTCCTGACTTTGGCTTAAAAAAGGCAGCAAAATCTGCAGCAAAAAACACTGCGTTTTCGCAATGTGGAACCTTAGCCTAAATCGGTTATGTAATGAACTTTGGAAATTGTTTTACTATTAGAATTTATTCACAATTTGTGAATCTTTGATTTTTGCTGTTGCAATGTTCTATATAATAATAATGTTTTAATGATAATCTTTATATTACTGTTTTCTCAATATTTTAATTATGGTAAAGACAATTTTTGATTTAACAAGTTCAGGGTCAGGCAATTTTTTTTTTCTTTTACGTGGACATCAAAACTTTTCACATGCTTTGTGATTATTTATACTAACAATTCTTTTTATCTTGTTTTCTGATAAATAGGGGTTCATTTTTGTGCTATGTATAATAAGTATCTGCTTTTTTTTTAAAAATGTATTTAATTTAAATTTTTTTTATAGTATATTATATATTTTTTATTTATTTTACATAAATATGAATAACAACATTAGTAGATGTTTTCAATACATTAATTTACACAAAAGCAAAAAAAGGGGGCAGAGATGTAGAGTATTATGTCATCTGACAAAACAATCCACCAATTGCAACAGAAAATAAATTATTATCAGAAAGCACTGATGCAAATACTAATAAAACTTAACATTTAATAATACATATTAAAAAGGTCCCAAAAATTAAATCAAACATCATAAATATAGCCACTCTATGGAGTCCAACGTTATAGCAGATACACATGAAATCACCACCATATTTAGTTGTATGTCATGGCAGCCACACAATTAAATAATGAAACGATCTTACCAATATCTGAAGACAGGAGTAACCCAGTGGGTGATGGTGCATCACAGGAGGAAGAATTGAAGTACCTATTCATTCCCCTAAGACTTTCCCTTGCACCCAAATTGACTCCTGCCCTAACAAGGGCAGTACCAAGCTGTCCTTAAAATGACCCTATAAATCCCTAGTCCCTACGCGTTTCCTGGTACAGTAACGCACCAATCATCAGGGGACTTACTAGACTACTCATAAATTCCAAAGTTCTTGGTCAAGTACATATATCAAAATAAATAAATAAATAAATGTTGCCTACAGTGGTAAAGCAAAGCAAATGAAACCCCACAATGGAGGAAAAACGCTAACTGACTTCATGTAGTGACAATGGTAGCAAGAACCCAGTATATCAGGGTAACTTATATATTAATGGACTCCACCTATCAACCAGGTGTGCCCAAATTCACATAGATGATGTTTGATTATCGCGCTGTTATTCAGAAAATAGTAATAAATCTTGCACATTAATAAGGAGCTTAAACACAGGGTGGAGTTCCAGAAATACCTGTCCTTCCAGAATTCTTATAATACAGTACTTTATATACTAACAGTGCTGTTTGCTTCACTCGCACAAGCACACAGCACAAGGATTTGATGTCAGATCTTCCAGCAGCAACTGCAAGAAATCTAAGAATCCAACTACTATTTTTGGGGTATGTAGAAACTGAGCTGTGTTGTAAAACCGCAAGATTGGTGATTGAAGACTTGCAAGACAGAGCGCATTTACCTAGAATGATGCACTCTATATTGACGAACATAGAAGAGGTAGGCGATGACCCCACGTTGTGGAAAAGCTGCCTTTTTGTGAAGATTTTGCTGCATTTTTTTGAGCCAAACCCAAGGTTGGCTTCAATAGGAATGGGAAATATATAAGAAGCACTTATACGTCTTTTTTTGGTAAATTCACTCCAGACTTTGGCTCAAAAATCTGCAGCAGAATCTGCAAATTGTTGTAGCTTTTATGCAACTTGGGGTCTTAGCCTTACTGAGCTGCAGCAGATTTCTTGATCCAACAACATATACTTGCACATGATAAGACTCTGAAACCAATTCATCAATCAGCCCTATTCAGGCTAAGGCCCCACGTTGCAGATTTTTTGTTGCAGACTTTGCTGCGTTTTTTTTGAGCCAAAATTAGGAGTTGATTTAAAAGAAGGGAAACGTCTAAGAGCCTCCTTTATTTTTTCCATTCCTTTTCAAGCCACTCCTGACTTTGGCTTAAAAAAGGCAGCAAAATCTGCAGCAAAAAACACTGCGTTTTCGCAATGTGGAACCTTAGCCTAAATCGGTTATGTAATGAACTTTGGAAATTGTTTTACTATTAGAATTTATTCACAATTTGTGAATCTTTGATTTTTGCTGTTGCAATGTTCTATATAATAATAATGTTTTAATGATAATCTTTATATTACTGTTTTCTCAATATTTTAATTATGGTAAAGACAATTTTTGATTTAACAAGTTCAGGGTCAGGCAATTTTTTTTTTTCTTTTACGTGGACATCAAAACTTTTCACATGCTTTGTGATTATTTATACTAACAATTCTTTTTATCTTGTTTTCTGATAAATAGGGGTTCATTTTTGTGCTATGTATAATAAGTATCTGCTTTTTTTTTTAAAAATGTATTTAATTTAAATTTTTTTTATAGTATATTATATATTTTTTATTTATTTTACATAAATATGAATAACAACATTAGTAGATGTTTTCAATACATTAATTTACACAAAAGCAAAAAAAGGGGGCAGAGATGTAGAGTATTATGTCATCTGACAAAACAATCCACCAATTGCAACAGAAAATAAATTATTATCAGAAAGCACTGATGCAAATACTAATAAAACTTAACATTTAATAATACATATTAAAAAGGTCCCAAAAATTAAATCAAACATCATAAATATAGCCACTCTATGGAGTCCAACGTTATAGCAGATACACATGAAATCACCACCATATTTAGTTGTATGTCATGGCAGCCACACAATTAAATAATGAAACGATCTTACCAATATCTGAAGACAGGAGTAACCCAGTGGGTGATGGTGCATCACAGGAGGAAGAATTGAAGTACCTATTCATTCCCCTAAGACTTTCCCTTGCACCCAAATTGACTCCTGCCCTAACAAGGGCAGTACCAAGCTGTCCTTAAAATGACCCTATAAATCCCTAGTCCCTACGCGTTTCCTGGTACAGTAACGCACCAATCATCAGGGGACTTACTAGACTACTCATAAATTCCAAAGTTCTTGGTCAAGTACATATATCAAAATAAATAAATAAATAAATGTTGCCTACAGTGGTAAAGCAAAGCAAATGAAACCCCACAATGGAGGAAAAACGCTAACTGACTTCATGTAGTGACAATGGTAGCAAGAACCCAGTATATCAGGGTAACTTATATATTAATGGACTCCACCTATCAACCAGGTGTGCCCAAATTCACATAGATGATGTTTGATTATCGCGCTGTTATTCAGAAAATAGTAATAAATCTTGCACATTAATAAGGAGCTTAAACACAGGGTGGAGTTCCAGAAATACCTGTCCTTCCAGAATTCTTATAATACAGTACTTTATATACTAACAGTGCTGTTTGCTTCACTCGCACAAGCACACAGCACAAGGATTTGATGTCAGATCTTCCAGCAGCAACTGCAAGAAATCTAAGAATCCAACTACTATTTTTGGGGTATGTAGAAACTGAGCTGTGTTGTAAAACCGCAAGATTGGTGATTGAAGACTTGCAAGACAGAGCGCATTTACCTAGAATGATGCACTCTATATTGACGAACATAGAAGAGGTAGGCGATGACCCCACGTTGTGGAAAAGCTGCCTTTTTTGTGAAGATTTTGCTGCATTTTTTTGAGCCAAACCCAAGGTTGGCTTCAATAGGAATGGGAAATATATAAGAAGCACTTATACGTCTTTTTTTGGTAAATTCACTCCAGACTTTGGCTCAAAAATCTGCAGCAGAATCTGCAAATTGTTGTAGCTTTTATGCAACTTGGGGTCTTAGCCTTACTGAGCTGCAGCAGATTTCTTGATCCAACAACATATACTTGCACATGATAAGACTCTGAAACCAATTCATCAATCAGCCCTATTCAGGCTAAGGCCCCACGTTGCAGATTTTTTGTTGCAGACTTTGCTGCGTTTTTTTTGAGCCAAAATTAGGAGTTGATTTAAAAGAAGGGAAACGTCTAAGAGCCTCCTTTATTTTTTCCATTCCTTTTCAAGCCACTCCTGACTTTGGCTTAAAAAAGGCAGCAAAATCTGCAGCAAAAAACACTGCGTTTTCGCAATGTGGAACCTTAGCCTAAATCGGTTATGTAATGAACTTTGGAAATTGTTTTACTATTAGAATTTATTCACAATTTGTGAATCTTTGATTTTTGCTGTTGCAATGTTCTATATAATAATAATGTTTTAATGATAATCTTTATATTACTGTTTTCTCAATATTTTAATTATGGTAAAGACAATTTTTGATTTAACAAGTTCAGGGTCAGGCAATTTTTTTTTTCTTTTACGTGGACATCAAAACTTTTCACATGCTTTGTGATTATTTATACTAACAATTCTTTTTATCTTGTTTTCTGATAAATAGGGGTTCATTTTTGTGCTATGTATAATAAGTATCTGCTTTTTTTTTAAAAATGTATTTAATTTAAATTTTTTTTATAGTATATTATATATTTTTTATTTATTTTACATAAATATGAATAACAACATTAGTAGATGTTTTCAATACATTAATTTACACAAAAGCAAAAAAAGGGGGCAGAGATGTAGAGTATTATGTCATCTGACAAAACAATCCACCAATTGCAACAGAAAATAAATTATTATCAGAAAGCACTGATGCAAATACTAATAAAACTTAACATTTAATAATACATATTAAAAAGGTCCCAAAAATTAAATCAAACATCATAAATATAGCCACTCTATGGAGTCCAACGTTATAGCAGATACACATGAAATCACCACCATATTTAGTTGTATGTCATGGCAGCCACACAATTAAATAATGAAACGATCTTACCAATATCTGAAGACAGGAGTAACCCAGTGGGTGATGGTGCATCACAGGAGGAAGAATTGAAGTACCTATTCATTCCCCTAAGACTTTCCCTTGCACCCAAATTGACTCCTGCCCTAACAAGGGCAGTACCAAGCTGTCCTTAAAATGACCCTATAAATCCCTAGTCCCTACGCGTTTCCTGGTACAGTAACGCACCAATCATCAGGGGACTTACTAGACTACTCATAAATTCCAAAGTTCTTGGTCAAGTACATATATCAAAATAAATAAATAAATAAATGTTGCCTACAGTGGTAAAGCAAAGCAAATGAAACCCCACAATGGAGGAAAAACGCTAACTGACTTCATGTAGTGACAATGGTAGCAAGAACCCAGTATATCAGGGTAACTTATATATTAATGGACTCCACCTATCAACCAGGTGTGCCCAAATTCACATAGATGATGTTTGATTATCGCGCTGTTATTCAGAAAATAGTAATAAATCTTGCACATTAATAAGGAGCTTAAACACAGGGTGGAGTTCCAGAAATACCTGTCCTTCCAGAATTCTTATAATACAGTACTTTATATACTAACAGTGCTGTTTGCTTCACTCGCACAAGCACACAGCACAAGGATTTGATGTCAGATCTTCCAGCAGCAACTGCAAGAAATCTAAGAATCCAACTACTATTTTTGGGGTATGTAGAAACTGAGCTGTGTTGTAAAACCGCAAGATTGGTGATTGAAGACTTGCAAGACAGAGCGCATTTACCTAGAATGATGCACTCTATATTGACGAACATAGAAGAGGTAGGCGATGACCCCACGTTGTGGAAAAGCTGCCTTTTTTGTGAAGATTTTGCTGCATTTTTTTGAGCCAAACCCAAGGTTGGCTTCAATAGGAATGGGAAATATATAAGAAGCACTTATACGTCTTTTTTTGGTAAATTCACTCCAGACTTTGGCTCAAAAATCTGCAGCAGAATCTGCAAATTGTTGTAGCTTTTATGCAACTTGGGGTCTTAGCCTTACTGAGCTGCAGCAGATTTCTTGATCCAACAACATATACTTGCACATGATAAGACTCTGAAACCAATTCATCAATCAGCCCTATTCAGGCTAAGGCCCCACGTTGCAGATTTTTTGTTGCAGACTTTGCTGCGTTTTTTTTGAGCCAAAATTAGGAGTTGATTTAAAAGAAGGGAAACGTCTAAGAGCCTCCTTTATTTTTTCCATTCCTTTTCAAGCCACTCCTGACTTTGGCTTAAAAAAGGCAGCAAAATCTGCAGCAAAAAACACTGCGTTTTCGCAATGTGGAACCTTAGCCTAAATCGGTTATGTAATGAACTTTGGAAATTGTTTTACTATTAGAATTTATTCACAATTTGTGAATCTTTGATTTTTGCTGTTGCAATGTTCTATATAATAATAATGTTTTAATGATAATCTTTATATTACTGTTTTCTCAATATTTTAATTATGGTAAAGACAATTTTTGATTTAACAAGTTCAGGGTCAGGCAATTTTTTTTTTCTTTTACGTGGACATCAAAACTTTTCACATGCTTTGTGATTATTTATACTAACAATTCTTTTTATCTTGTTTTCTGATAAATAGGGGTTCATTTTTGTGCTATGTATAATAAGTATCTGCTTTTTTTTTAAAAATGTATTTAATTTAAATTTTTTTTATAGTATATTATATATTTTTTATTTATTTTACATAAATATGAATAACAACATTAGTAGATGTTTTCAATACATTAATTTACACAAAAGCAAAAAAAGGGGGCAGAGATGTAGAGTATTATGTCATCTGACAAAACAATCCACCAATTGCAACAGAAAATAAATTATTATCAGAAAGCACTGATGCAAATACTAATAAAACTTAACATTTAATAATACATATTAAAAAGGTCCCAAAAATTAAATCAAACATCATAAATATAGCCACTCTATGGAGTCCAACGTTATAGCAGATACACATGAAATCACCACCATATTTAGTTGTATGTCATGGCAGCCACACAATTAAATAATGAAACGATCTTACCAATATCTGAAGACAGGAGTAACCCAGTGGGTGATGGTGCATCACAGGAGGAAGAATTGAAGTACCTATTCATTCCCCTAAGACTTTCCCTTGCACCCAAATTGACTCCTGCCCTAACAAGGGCAGTACCAAGCTGTCCTTAAAATGACCCTATAAATCCCTAGTCCCTACGCGTTTCCTGGTACAGTAACGCACCAATCATCAGGGGACTTACTAGACTACTCATAAATTCCAAAGTTCTTGGTCAAGTACATATATCAAAATAAATAAATAAATAAATGTTGCCTACAGTGGTAAAGCAAAGCAAATGAAACCCCACAATGGAGGAAAAACGCTAACTGACTTCATGTAGTGACAATGGTAGCAAGAACCCAGTATATCAGGGTAACTTATATATTAATGGACTCCACCTATCAACCAGGTGTGCCCAAATTCACATAGATGATGTTTGATTATCGCGCTGTTATTCAGAAAATAGTAATAAATCTTGCACATTAATAAGGAGCTTAAACACAGGGTGGAGTTCCAGAAATACCTGTCCTTCCAGAATTCTTATAATACAGTACTTTATATACTAACAGTGCTGTTTGCTTCACTCGCACAAGCACACAGCACAAGGATTTGATGTCAGATCTTCCAGCAGCAACTGCAAGAAATCTAAGAATCCAACTACTATTTTTGGGGTATGTAGAAACTGAGCTGTGTTGTAAAACCGCAAGATTGGTGATTGAAGACTTGCAAGACAGAGCGCATTTACCTAGAATGATGCACTCTATATTGACGAACATAGAAGAGGTAGGCGATGACCCCACGTTGTGGAAAAGCTGCCTTTTTTGTGAAGATTTTGCTGCATTTTTTTGAGCCAAACCCAAGGTTGGCTTCAATAGGAATGGGAAATATATAAGAAGCACTTATACGTCTTTTTTTGGTAAATTCACTCCAGACTTTGGCTCAAAAATCTGCAGCAGAATCTGCAAATTGTTGTAGCTTTTATGCAACTTGGGGTCTTAGCCTTACTGAGCTGCAGCAGATTTCTTGATCCAACAACATATACTTGCACATGATAAGACTCTGAAACCAATTCATCAATCAGCCCTATTCAGGCTAAGGCCCCACGTTGCAGATTTTTTGTTGCAGACTTTGCTGCGTTTTTTTTGAGCCAAAATTAGGAGTTGATTTAAAAGAAGGGAAACGTCTAAGAGCCTCCTTTATTTTTTCCATTCCTTTTCAAGCCACTCCTGACTTTGGCTTAAAAAAGGCAGCAAAATCTGCAGCAAAAAACACTGCGTTTTCGCAATGTGGAACCTTAGCCTAAATCGGTTATGTAATGAACTTTGGAAATTGTTTTACTATTAGAATTTATTCACAATTTGTGAATCTTTGATTTTTGCTGTTGCAATGTTCTATATAATAATAATGTTTTAATGATAATCTTTATATTACTGTTTTCTCAATATTTTAATTATGGTAAAGACAATTTTTGATTTAACAAGTTCAGGGTCAGGCAATTTTTTTTTTTCTTTTACGTGGACATCAAAACTTTTCACATGCTTTGTGATTATTTATACTAACAATTCTTTTTATCTTGTTTTCTGATAAATAGGGGTTCATTTTTGTGCTATGTATAATAAGTATCTGCTTTTTTTTTAAAAATGTATTTAATTTAAATTTTTTTTATAGTATATTATATATTTTTTATTTATTTTACATAAATATGAATAACAACATTAGTAGATGTTTTCAATACATTAATTTACACAAAAGCAAAAAAAGGGGGCAGAGATGTAGAGTATTATGTCATCTGACAAAACAATCCACCAATTGCAACAGAAAATAAATTATTATCAGAAAGCACTGATGCAAATACTAATAAAACTTAACATTTAATAATACATATTAAAAAGGTCCCAAAAATTAAATCAAACATCATAAATATAGCCACTCTATGGAGTCCAACGTTATAGCAGATACACATGAAATCACCACCATATTTAGTTGTATGTCATGGCAGCCACACAATTAAATAATGAAACGATCTTACCAATATCTGAAGACAGGAGTAACCCAGTGGGTGATGGTGCATCACAGGAGGAAGAATTGAAGTACCTATTCATTCCCCTAAGACTTTCCCTTGCACCCAAATTGACTCCTGCCCTAACAAGGGCAGTACCAAGCTGTCCTTAAAATGACCCTATAAATCCCTAGTCCCTACGCGTTTCCTGGTACAGTAACGCACCAATCATCAGGGGACTTACTAGACTACTCATAAATTCCAAAGTTCTTGGTCAAGTACATATATCAAAATAAATAAATAAATAAATGTTGCCTACAGTGGTAAAGCAAAGCAAATGAAACCCCACAATGGAGGAAAAACGCTAACTGACTTCATGTAGTGACAATGGTAGCAAGAACCCAGTATATCAGGGTAACTTATATATTAATGGACTCCACCTATCAACCAGGTGTGCCCAAATTCACATAGATGATGTTTGATTATCGCGCTGTTATTCAGAAAATAGTAATAAATCTTGCACATTAATAAGGAGCTTAAACACAGGGTGGAGTTCCAGAAATACCTGTCCTTCCAGAATTCTTATAATACAGTACTTTATATACTAACAGTGCTGTTTGCTTCACTCGCACAAGCACACAGCACAAGGATTTGATGTCAGATCTTCCAGCAGCAACTGCAAGAAATCTAAGAATCCAACTACTATTTTTGGGGTATGTAGAAACTGAGCTGTGTTGTAAAACCGCAAGATTGGTGATTGAAGACTTGCAAGACAGAGCGCATTTACCTAGAATGATGCACTCTATATTGACGAACATAGAAGAGGTAGGCGATGACCCCACGTTGTGGAAAAGCTGCCTTTTTTGTGAAGATTTTGCTGCATTTTTTTGAGCCAAACCCAAGGTTGGCTTCAATAGGAATGGGAAATATATAAGAAGCACTTATACGTCTTTTTTTGGTAAATTCACTCCAGACTTTGGCTCAAAAATCTGCAGCAGAATCTGCAAATTGTTGTAGCTTTTATGCAACTTGGGGTCTTAGCCTTACTGAGCTGCAGCAGATTTCTTGATCCAACAACATATACTTGCACATGATAAGACTCTGAAACCAATTCATCAATCAGCCCTATTCAGGCTAAGGCCCCACGTTGCAGATTTTTTGTTGCAGACTTTGCTGCGTTTTTTTTGAGCCAAAATTAGGAGTTGATTTAAAAGAAGGGAAACGTCTAAGAGCCTCCTTTATTTTTTCCATTCCTTTTCAAGCCACTCCTGACTTTGGCTTAAAAAAGGCAGCAAAATCTGCAGCAAAAAACACTGCGTTTTCGCAATGTGGAACCTTAGCCTAAATCGGTTATGTAATGAACTTTGGAAATTGTTTTACTATTAGAATTTATTCACAATTTGTGAATCTTTGATTTTTGCTGTTGCAATGTTCTATATAATAATAATGTTTTAATGATAATCTTTATATTACTGTTTTCTCAATATTTTAATTATGGTAAAGACAATTTTTGATTTAACAAGTTCAGGGTCAGGCAATTTTTTTTTTTCTTTTACGTGGACATCAAAACTTTTCACATGCTTTGTGATTATTTATACTAACAATTCTTTTTATCTTGTTTTCTGATAAATAGGGGTTCATTTTTGTGCTATGTATAATAAGTATCTGCTTTTTTTTTAAAAATGTATTTAATTTAAATTTTTTTTATAGTATATTATATATTTTTTATTTATTTTACATAAATATGAATAACAACATTAGTAGATGTTTTCAATACATTAATTTACACAAAAGCAAAAAAAGGGGGCAGAGATGTAGAGTATTATGTCATCTGACAAAACAATCCACCAATTGCAACAGAAAATAAATTATTATCAGAAAGCACTGATGCAAATACTAATAAAACTTAACATTTAATAATACATATTAAAAAGGTCCCAAAAATTAAATCAAACATCATAAATATAGCCACTCTATGGAGTCCAACGTTATAGCAGATACACATGAAATCACCACCATATTTAGTTGTATGTCATGGCAGCCACACAATTAAATAATGAAACGATCTTACCAATATCTGAAGACAGGAGTAACCCAGTGGGTGATGGTGCATCACAGGAGGAAGAATTGAAGTACCTATTCATTCCCCTAAGACTTTCCCTTGCACCCAAATTGACTCCTGCCCTAACAAGGGCAGTACCAAGCTGTCCTTAAAATGACCCTATAAATCCCTAGTCCCTACGCGTTTCCTGGTACAGTAACGCACCAATCATCAGGGGACTTACTAGACTACTCATAAATTCCAAAGTTCTTGGTCAAGTACATATATCAAAATAAATAAATAAATAAATGTTGCCTACAGTGGTAAAGCAAAGCAAATGAAACCCCACAATGGAGGAAAAACGCTAACTGACTTCATGTAGTGACAATGGTAGCAAGAACCCAGTATATCAGGGTAACTTATATATTAATGGACTCCACCTATCAACCAGGTGTGCCCAAATTCACATAGATGATGTTTGATTATCGCGCTGTTATTCAGAAAATAGTAATAAATCTTGCACATTAATAAGGAGCTTAAACACAGGGTGGAGTTCCAGAAATACCTGTCCTTCCAGAATTCTTATAATACAGTACTTTATATACTAACAGTGCTGTTTGCTTCACTCGCACAAGCACACAGCACAAGGATTTGATGTCAGATCTTCCAGCAGCAACTGCAAGAAATCTAAGAATCCAACTACTATTTTTGGGGTATGTAGAAACTGAGCTGTGTTGTAAAACCGCAAGATTGGTGATTGAAGACTTGCAAGACAGAGCGCATTTACCTAGAATGATGCACTCTATATTGACGAACATAGAAGAGGTAGGCGATGACCCCACGTTGTGGAAAAGCTGCCTTTTTTGTGAAGATTTTGCTGCATTTTTTTGAGCCAAACCCAAGGTTGGCTTCAATAGGAATGGGAAATATATAAGAAGCACTTATACGTCTTTTTTTGGTAAATTCACTCCAGACTTTGGCTCAAAAATCTGCAGCAGAATCTGCAAATTGTTGTAGCTTTTATGCAACTTGGGGTCTTAGCCTTACTGAGCTGCAGCAGATTTCTTGATCCAACAACATATACTTGCACATGATAAGACTCTGAAACCAATTCATCAATCAGCCCTATTCAGGCTAAGGCCCCACGTTGCAGATTTTTTGTTGCAGACTTTGCTGCGTTTTTTTTGAGCCAAAATTAGGAGTTGATTTAAAAGAAGGGAAACGTCTAAGAGCCTCCTTTATTTTTTCCATTCCTTTTCAAGCCACTCCTGACTTTGGCTTAAAAAAGGCAGCAAAATCTGCAGCAAAAAACACTGCGTTTTCGCAATGTGGAACCTTAGCCTAAATCGGTTATGTAATGAACTTTGGAAATTGTTTTACTATTAGAATTTATTCACAATTTGTGAATCTTTGATTTTTGCTGTTGCAATGTTCTATATAATAATAATGTTTTAATGATAATCTTTATATTACTGTTTTCTCAATATTTTAATTATGGTAAAGACAATTTTTGATTTAACAAGTTCAGGGTCAGGCAATTTTTTTTTTTCTTTTACGTGGACATCAAAACTTTTCACATGCTTTGTGATTATTTATACTAACAATTCTTTTTATCTTGTTTTCTGATAAATAGGGGTTCATTTTTGTGCTATGTATAATAAGTATCTGCTTTTTTTTTTAAAAATGTATTTAATTTAAATTTTTTTTATAGTATATTATATATTTTTTATTTATTTTACATAAATATGAATAACAACATTAGTAGATGTTTTCAATACATTAATTTACACAAAAGCAAAAAAAGGGGGCAGAGATGTAGAGTATTATGTCATCTGACAAAACAATCCACCAATTGCAACAGAAAATAAATTATTATCAGAAAGCACTGATGCAAATACTAATAAAACTTAACATTTAATAATACATATTAAAAAGGTCCCAAAAATTAAATCAAACATCATAAATATAGCCACTCTATGGAGTCCAACGTTATAGCAGATACACATGAAATCACCACCATATTTAGTTGTATGTCATGGCAGCCACACAATTAAATAATGAAACGATCTTACCAATATCTGAAGACAGGAGTAACCCAGTGGGTGATGGTGCATCACAGGAGGAAGAATTGAAGTACCTATTCATTCCCCTAAGACTTTCCCTTGCACCCAAATTGACTCCTGCCCTAACAAGGGCAGTACCAAGCTGTCCTTAAAATGACCCTATAAATCCCTAGTCCCTACGCGTTTCCTGGTACAGTAACGCACCAATCATCAGGGGACTTACTAGACTACTCATAAATTCCAAAGTTCTTGGTCAAGTACATATATCAAAATAAATAAATAAATAAATGTTGCCTACAGTGGTAAAGCAAAGCAAATGAAACCCCACAATGGAGGAAAAACGCTAACTGACTTCATGTAGTGACAATGGTAGCAAGAACCCAGTATATCAGGGTAACTTATATATTAATGGACTCCACCTATCAACCAGGTGTGCCCAAATTCACATAGATGATGTTTGATTATCGCGCTGTTATTCAGAAAATAGTAATAAATCTTGCACATTAATAAGGAGCTTAAACACAGGGTGGAGTTCCAGAAATACCTGTCCTTCCAGAATTCTTATAATACAGTACTTTATATACTAACAGTGCTGTTTGCTTCACTCGCACAAGCACACAGCACAAGGATTTGATGTCAGATCTTCCAGCAGCAACTGCAAGAAATCTAAGAATCCAACTACTATTTTTGGGGTATGTAGAAACTGAGCTGTGTTGTAAAACCGCAAGATTGGTGATTGAAGACTTGCAAGACAGAGCGCATTTACCTAGAATGATGCACTCTATATTGACGAACATAGAAGAGGTAGGCGATGACCCCACGTTGTGGAAAAGCTGCCTTTTTTGTGAAGATTTTGCTGCATTTTTTTGAGCCAAACCCAAGGTTGGCTTCAATAGGAATGGGAAATATATAAGAAGCACTTATACGTCTTTTTTTGGTAAATTCACTCCAGACTTTGGCTCAAAAATCTGCAGCAGAATCTGCAAATTGTTGTAGCTTTTATGCAACTTGGGGTCTTAGCCTTACTGAGCTGCAGCAGATTTCTTGATCCAACAACATATACTTGCACATGATAAGACTCTGAAACCAATTCATCAATCAGCCCTATTCAGGCTAAGGCCCCACGTTGCAGATTTTTTGTTGCAGACTTTGCTGCGTTTTTTTTGAGCCAAAATTAGGAGTTGATTTAAAAGAAGGGAAACGTCTAAGAGCCTCCTTTATTTTTTCCATTCCTTTTCAAGCCACTCCTGACTTTGGCTTAAAAAAGGCAGCAAAATCTGCAGCAAAAAACACTGCGTTTTCGCAATGTGGAACCTTAGCCTAAATCGGTTATGTAATGAACTTTGGAAATTGTTTTACTATTAGAATTTATTCACAATTTGTGAATCTTTGATTTTTGCTGTTGCAATGTTCTATATAATAATAATGTTTTAATGATAATCTTTATATTACTGTTTTCTCAATATTTTAATTATGGTAAAGACAATTTTTGATTTAACAAGTTCAGGGTCAGGCAATTTTTTTTTTTCTTTTACGTGGACATCAAAACTTTTCACATGCTTTGTGATTATTTATACTAACAATTCTTTTTATCTTGTTTTCTGATAAATAGGGGTTCATTTTTGTGCTATGTATAATAAGTATCTGCTTTTTTTTTAAAAATGTATTTAATTTAAATTTTTTTTATAGTATATTATATATTTTTTATTTATTTTACATAAATATGAATAACAACATTAGTAGATGTTTTCAATACATTAATTTACACAAAAGCAAAAAAAGGGGGCAGAGATGTAGAGTATTATGTCATCTGACAAAACAATCCACCAATTGCAACAGAAAATAAATTATTATCAGAAAGCACTGATGCAAATACTAATAAAACTTAACATTTAATAATACATATTAAAAAGGTCCCAAAAATTAAATCAAACATCATAAATATAGCCACTCTATGGAGTCCAACGTTATAGCAGATACACATGAAATCACCACCATATTTAGTTGTATGTCATGGCAGCCACACAATTAAATAATGAAACGATCTTACCAATATCTGAAGACAGGAGTAACCCAGTGGGTGATGGTGCATCACAGGAGGAAGAATTGAAGTACCTATTCATTCCCCTAAGACTTTCCCTTGCACCCAAATTGACTCCTGCCCTAACAAGGGCAGTACCAAGCTGTCCTTAAAATGACCCTATAAATCCCTAGTCCCTACGCGTTTCCTGGTACAGTAACGCACCAATCATCAGGGGACTTACTAGACTACTCATAAATTCCAAAGTTCTTGGTCAAGTACATATATCAAAATAAATAAATAAATAAATGTTGCCTACAGTGGTAAAGCAAAGCAAATGAAACCCCACAATGGAGGAAAAACGCTAACTGACTTCATGTAGTGACAATGGTAGCAAGAACCCAGTATATCAGGGTAACTTATATATTAATGGACTCCACCTATCAACCAGGTGTGCCCAAATTCACATAGATGATGTTTGATTATCGCGCTGTTATTCAGAAAATAGTAATAAATCTTGCACATTAATAAGGAGCTTAAACACAGGGTGGAGTTCCAGAAATACCTGTCCTTCCAGAATTCTTATAATACAGTACTTTATATACTAACAGTGCTGTTTGCTTCACTCGCACAAGCACACAGCACAAGGATTTGATGTCAGATCTTCCAGCAGCAACTGCAAGAAATCTAAGAATCCAACTACTATTTTTGGGGTATGTAGAAACTGAGCTGTGTTGTAAAACCGCAAGATTGGTGATTGAAGACTTGCAAGACAGAGCGCATTTACCTAGAATGATGCACTCTATATTGACGAACATAGAAGAGGTAGGCGATGACCCCACGTTGTGGAAAAGCTGCCTTTTTTGTGAAGATTTTGCTGCATTTTTTTGAGCCAAACCCAAGGTTGGCTTCAATAGGAATGGGAAATATATAAGAAGCACTTATACGTCTTTTTTTGGTAAATTCACTCCAGACTTTGGCTCAAAAATCTGCAGCAGAATCTGCAAATTGTTGTAGCTTTTATGCAACTTGGGGTCTTAGCCTTACTGAGCTGCAGCAGATTTCTTGATCCAACAACATATACTTGCACATGATAAGACTCTGAAACCAATTCATCAATCAGCCCTATTCAGGCTAAGGCCCCACGTTGCAGATTTTTTGTTGCAGACTTTGCTGCGTTTTTTTTGAGCCAAAATTAGGAGTTGATTTAAAAGAAGGGAAACGTCTAAGAGCCTCCTTTATTTTTTCCATTCCTTTTCAAGCCACTCCTGACTTTGGCTTAAAAAAGGCAGCAAAATCTGCAGCAAAAAACACTGCGTTTTCGCAATGTGGAACCTTAGCCTAAATCGGTTATGTAATGAACTTTGGAAATTGTTTTACTATTAGAATTTATTCACAATTTGTGAATCTTTGATTTTTGCTGTTGCAATGTTCTATATAATAATAATGTTTTAATGATAATCTTTATATTACTGTTTTCTCAATATTTTAATTATGGTAAAGACAATTTTTGATTTAACAAGTTCAGGGTCAGGCAATTTTTTTTTTTCTTTTACGTGGACATCAAAACTTTTCACATGCTTTGTGATTATTTATACTAACAATTCTTTTTATCTTGTTTTCTGATAAATAGGGGTTCATTTTTGTGCTATGTATAATAAGTATCTGCTTTTTTTTTAAAAATGTATTTAATTTAAATTTTTTTTATAGTATATTATATATTTTTTATTTATTTTACATAAATATGAATAACAACATTAGTAGATGTTTTCAATACATTAATTTACACAAAAGCAAAAAAAGGGGGCAGAGATGTAGAGTATTATGTCATCTGACAAAACAATCCACCAATTGCAACAGAAAATAAATTATTATCAGAAAGCACTGATGCAAATACTAATAAAACTTAACATTTAATAATACATATTAAAAAGGTCCCAAAAATTAAATCAAACATCATAAATATAGCCACTCTATGGAGTCCAACGTTATAGCAGATACACATGAAATCACCACCATATTTAGTTGTATGTCATGGCAGCCACACAATTAAATAATGAAACGATCTTACCAATATCTGAAGACAGGAGTAACCCAGTGGGTGATGGTGCATCACAGGAGGAAGAATTGAAGTACCTATTCATTCCCCTAAGACTTTCCCTTGCACCCAAATTGACTCCTGCCCTAACAAGGGCAGTACCAAGCTGTCCTTAAAATGACCCTATAAATCCCTAGTCCCTACGCGTTTCCTGGTACAGTAACGCACCAATCATCAGGGGACTTACTAGACTACTCATAAATTCCAAAGTTCTTGGTCAAGTACATATATCAAAATAAATAAATAAATAAATGTTGCCTACAGTGGTAAAGCAAAGCAAATGAAACCCCACAATGGAGGAAAAACGCTAACTGACTTCATGTAGTGACAATGGTAGCAAGAACCCAGTATATCAGGGTAACTTATATATTAATGGACTCCACCTATCAACCAGGTGTGCCCAAATTCACATAGATGATGTTTGATTATCGCGCTGTTATTCAGAAAATAGTAATAAATCTTGCACATTAATAAGGAGCTTAAACACAGGGTGGAGTTCCAGAAATACCTGTCCTTCCAGAATTCTTATAATACAGTACTTTATATACTAACAGTGCTGTTTGCTTCACTCGCACAAGCACACAGCACAAGGATTTGATGTCAGATCTTCCAGCAGCAACTGCAAGAAATCTAAGAATCCAACTACTATTTTTGGGGTATGTAGAAACTGAGCTGTGTTGTAAAACCGCAAGATTGGTGACTGAAGACTTGCAAGACAGAGCGCATTTACCTAGAATGATGCACTCTATATTGACGAACATAGAAGAGGTAGGCGATGACCCCACGTTGTGGAAAAGCTGCCTTTTTTGTGAAGATTTTGCTGCATTTTTTTGAGCCAAACCCAAGGTTGGCTTCAATAGGAATGGGAAATATATAAGAAGCACTTATACGTCTTTTTTTGGTAAATTCACTCCAGACTTTGGCTCAAAAATCTGCAGCAGAATCTGCAAATTGTTGTAGCTTTTATGCAACTTGGGGTCTTAGCCTTACTGAGCTGCAGCAGATTTCTTGATCCAACAACATATACTTGCACATGATAAGACTCTGAAACCAATTCATCAATCAGCCCTATTCAGGCTAAGGCCCCACGTTGCAGATTTTTTGTTGCAGACTTTGCTGCGTTTTTTTTGAGCCAAAATTAGGAGTTGATTTAAAAGAAGGGAAACGTCTAAGAGCCTCCTTTATTTTTTCCATTCCTTTTCAAGCCACTCCTGACTTTGGCTTAAAAAAGGCAGCAAAATCTGCAGCAAAAAACACTGCGTTTTCGCAATGTGGAACCTTAGCCTAAATCGGTTATGTAATGAACTTTGGAAATTGTTTTACTATTAGAATTTATTCACAATTTGTGAATCTTTGATTTTTGCTGTTGCAATGTTCTATATAATAATAATGTTTTAATGATAATCTTTATATTACTGTTTTCTCAATATTTTAATTATGGTAAAGACAATTTTTGATTTAACAAGTTCAGGGTCAGGCAATTTTTTTTTTCTTTTACGTGGACATCAAAACTTTTCACATGCTTTGTGATTATTTATACTAACAATTCTTTTTATCTTGTTTTCTGATAAATAGGGGTTCATTTTTGTGCTATGTATAATAAGTATCTGCTTTTTTTTTTAAAAATGTATTTAATTTAAATTTTTTTTATAGTATATTATATATTTTTTATTTATTTTACATAAATATGAATAACAACATTAGTAGATGTTTTCAATACATTAATTTACACAAAAGCAAAAAAAGGGGGCAGAGATGTAGAGTATTATGTCATCTGACAAAACAATCCACCAATTGCAACAGAAAATAAATTATTATCAGAAAGCACTGATGCAAATACTAATAAAACTTAACATTTAATAATACATATTAAAAAGGTCCCAAAAATTAAATCAAACATCATAAATATAGCCACTCTATGGAGTCCAACGTTATAGCAGATACACATGAAATCACCACCATATTTAGTTGTATGTCATGGCAGCCACACAATTAAATAATGAAACGATCTTACCAATATCTGAAGACAGGAGTAACCCAGTGGGTGATGGTGCATCACAGGAGGAAGAATTGAAGTACCTATTCATTCCCCTAAGACTTTCCCTTGCACCCAAATTGACTCCTGCCCTAACAAGGGCAGTACCAAGCTGTCCTTAAAATGACCCTAAAAATCCCTAGTCCCTACGCGTTTCCTGGTACAGTAACGCACCAATCATCAGGGGACTTACTAGACTACTCATAAATTCCAAAGTTCTTGGTCAAGTACATATATCAAAATAAATAAATAAATAAATGTTGCCTACAGTGGTAAAGCAAAGCAAATGAAACCCCACAATGGAGGAAAAACGCTAACTGACTTCATGTAGTGACAATGGTAGCAAGAACCCAGTATATCAGGGTAACTTATATATTAATGGACTCCACCTATCAACCAGGTGTGCCCAAATTCACATAGATGATGTTTGATTATCGCGCTGTTATTCAGAAAATAGTAATAAATCTTGCACATTAATAAGGAGCTTAAACACAGGGTGGAGTTCCAGAAATACCTGTCCTTCCAGAATTCTTATAATACAGTACTTTATATACTAACAGTGCTGTTTGCTTCACTCGCACAAGCACACAGCACAAGGATTTGATGTCAGATCTTCCAGCAGCAACTGCAAGAAATCTAAGAATCCAACTACTATTTTTGGGGTATGTAGAAACTGAGCTGTGTTGTAAAACCGCAAGATTGGTGATTGAAGACTTGCAAGACAGAGCGCATTTACCTAGAATGATGCACTCTATATTGACGAACATAGAAGAGGTAGGCGATGACCCCACGTTGTGGAAAAGCTGCCTTTTTTGTGAAGATTTTGCTGCATTTTTTTGAGCCAAACCCAAGGTTGGCTTCAATAGGAATGGGAAATATATAAGAAGCACTTATACGTCTTTTTTTGGTAAATTCACTCCAGACTTTGGCTCAAAAATCTGCAGCAGAATCTGCAAATTGTTGTAGCTTTTATGCAACTTGGGGTCTTAGCCTTACTGAGCTGCAGCAGATTTCTTGATCCAACAACATATACTTGCACATGATAAGACTCTGAAACCAATTCATCAATCAGCCCTATTCAGGCTAAGGCCCCACGTTGCAGATTTTTTGTTGCAGACTTTGCTGCGTTTTTTTTGAGCCAAAATTAGGAGTTGATTTAAAAGAAGGGAAACGTCTAAGAGCCTCCTTTATTTTTTCCATTCCTTTTCAAGCCACTCCTGACTTTGGCTTAAAAAAGGCAGCAAAATCTGCAGCAAAAAACACTGCGTTTTCGCAATGTGGAACCTTAGCCTAAATCGGTTATGTAATGAACTTTGG
This sequence comes from Leptodactylus fallax, assembly GCA_947044405.1. Classification (NCBI taxonomy): domain Eukaryota; kingdom Metazoa; phylum Chordata; class Amphibia; order Anura; family Leptodactylidae; genus Leptodactylus; species Leptodactylus fallax. The sequence continues at coordinate 116,758 of CAMRHE010000249.1, forward strand.
AAATTGTTTTACTATTAGAATTTATTCACAATTTGTGAATCTTTGATTTTTGCTGTTGCAATGTTCTATATAATAATAATGTTTTAATGATAATCTTTATATTACTGTTTTCTCAATATTTTAATTATGGTAAAGACAATTTTTGATTTAACAAGTTAAGGGTCAGGCAATTTTTTTTTTTCTTTTACGTGGACATCAAAACTTTTCACATGCTTTGTGATTATTTATACTAACAATTCTTTTTATCTTGTTTTCTGATAAATAGGGGTTCATTTTTGTGCTATGTATAATAAGTATCTGCTTTTTTTTTAAAAATGTATTTAATTTAAATTTTTTTTATAGTATATTATATATTTTTTATTTATTTTACATAAATATGAATAACAACATTAGTAGATGTTTTCAATACATTAATTTACACAAAAGCAAAAAAAGGGGGCAGAGATGTAGAGTATTATGTCATCTGACAAAACAATCCACCAATTGCAACAGAAAATAAATTATTATCAGAAAGCACTGATGCAAATACTAATAAAACTTAACATTTAATAATACATATTAAAAAGGTCCCAAAAATTAAATCAAACATCATAAATATAGCCACTCTATGGAGTCCAACGTTATAGCAGATACACATGAAATCACCACCATATTTAGTTGTATGTCATGGCAGCCACACAATTAAATAATGAAACGATCTTACCAATATCTGAAGACAGGAGTAACCCAGTGGGTGATGGTGCATCACAGGAGGAAGAATTGAAGTACCTATTCATTCCCCTAAGACTTTCCCTTGCACCCAAATTGACTCCTGCCCTAACAAGGGCAGTACCAAGCTGTCCTTAAAATGACCCTATAAATCCCTAGTCCCTACGCGTTTCCTGGTACAGTAACGCACCAATCATCAGGGGACTTACTAGACTACTCATAAATTCCAAAGTTCTTGGTCAAGTACATATATCAAAATAAATAAATAAATAAATGTTGCCTACAGTGGTAAAGCAAAGCAAATGAAACCCCACAATGGAGGAAAAACGCTAACTGACTTCATGTAGTGACAATGGTAGCAAGAACCCAGTATATCAGGGTAACTTATATATTAATGGACTCCACCTATCAACCAGGTGTGCCCAAATTCACATAGATGATGTTTGATTATCGCGCTGTTATTCAGAAAATAGTAATAAATCTTGCACATTAATAAGGAGCTTAAACACAGGGTGGAGTTCCAGAAATACCTGTCCTTCCAGAATTCTTATAATACAGTACTTTATATACTAACAGTGCTGTTTGCTTCACTCGCACAAGCACACAGCACAAGGATTTGATGTCAGATCTTCCAGCAGCAACTGCAAGAAATCTAAGAATCCAACTACTATTTTTGGGGTATGTAGAAACTGAGCTGTGTTGTAAAACCGCAAGATTGGTGATTGAAGACTTGCAAGACAGAGCGCATTTACCTAGAATGATGCACTCTATATTGACGAACATAGAAGAGGTAGGCGATGACCCCACGTTGTGGAAAAGCTGCCTTTTTTGTGAAGATTTTGCTGCATTTTTTTGAGCCAAACCCAAGGTTGGCTTCAATAGGAATGGGAAATATATAAGAAGCACTTATACGTCTTTTTTTGGTAAATTCACTCCAGACTTTGGCTCAAAAATCTGCAGCAGAATCTGCAAATTGTTGTAGCTTTTATGCAACTTGGGGTCTTAGCCTTACTGAGCTGCAGCAGATTTCTTGATCCAACAACATATACTTGCACATGATAAGACTCTGAAACCAATTCATCAATCAGCCCTATTCAGGCTAAGGCCCCACGTTGCAGATTTTTTGTTGCAGACTTTGCTGCGTTTTTTTTGAGCCAAAATTAGGAGTTGATTTAAAAGAAGGGAAACGTCTAAGAGCCTCCTTTATTTTTTCCATTCCTTTTCAAGCCACTCCTGACTTTGGCTTAAAAAAGGCAGCAAAATCTGCAGCAAAAAACACTGCGTTTTCGCAATGTGGAACCTTAGCCTAAATCGGTTATGTAATGAACTTTGGAAATTGTTTTACTATTAGAATTTATTCACAATTTGTGAATCTTTGATTTTTGCTGTTGCAATGTTCTATATAATAATAATGTTTTAATGATAATCTTTATATTACTGTTTTCTCAATATTTTAATTATGGTAAAGACAATTTTTGATTTAACAAGTTCAGGGTCAGGCAATTTTTTTTTTCTTTTACGTGGACATCAAAACTTTTCACATGCTTTGTGATTATTTATACTAACAATTCTTTTTATCTTGTTTTCTGATAAATAGGGGTTCATTTTTGTGCTATGTATAATAAGTATCTGCTTTTTTTTTTAAAAATGTATTTAATTTAAATTTTTTTTATAGTATATTATATATTTTTTATTTATTTTACATAAATATGAATAACAACATTAGTAGATGTTTTCAATACATTAATTTACACAAAAGCAAAAAAAGGGGGCAGAGATGTAGAGTATTATGTCATCTGACAAAACAATCCACCAATTGCAACAGAAAATAAATTATTATCAGAAAGCACTGATGCAAATACTAATAAAACTTAACATTTAATAATACATATTAAAAAGGTCCCAAAAATTAAATCAAACATCATAAATATAGCCACTCTATGGAGTCCAACGTTATAGCAGATACACATGAAATCACCACCATATTTAGTTGTATGTCATGGCAGCCACACAATTAAATAATGAAACGATCTTACCAATATCTGAAGACAGGAGTAACCCAGTGGGTGATGGTGCATCACAGGAGGAAGAATTGAAGTACCTATTCATTCCCCTAAGACTTTCCCTTGCACCCAAATTGACTCCTGCCCTAACAAGGGCAGTACCAAGCTGTCCTTAAAATGACCCTATAAATCCCTAGTCCCTACGCGTTTCCTGGTACAGTAACGCACCAATCATCAGGGGACTTACTAGACTACTCATAAATTCCAAAGTTCTTGGTCAAGTACATATATCAAAATAAATAAATAAATAAATGTTGCCTACAGTGGTAAAGCAAAGCAAATGAAACCCCACAATGGAGGAAAAACGCTAACTGACTTCATGTAGTGACAATGGTAGCAAGAACCCAGTATATCAGGGTAACTTATATATTAATGGACTCCACCTATCAACCAGGTGTGCCCAAATTCACATAGATGATGTTTGATTATCGCGCTGTTATTCAGAAAATAGTAATAAATCTTGCACATTAATAAGGAGCTTAAACACAGGGTGGAGTTCCAGAAATACCTGTCCTTCCAGAATTCTTATAATACAGTACTTTATATACTAACAGTGCTGTTTGCTTCACTCGCACAAGCACACAGCACAAGGATTTGATGTCAGATCTTCCAGCAGCAACTGCAAGAAATCTAAGAATCCAACTACTATTTTTGGGGTATGTAGAAACTGAGCTGTGTTGTAAAACCGCAAGATTGGTGATTGAAGACTTGCAAGACAGAGCGCATTTACCTAGAATGATGCACTCTATATTGACGAACATAGAAGAGGTAGGCGATGACCCCACGTTGTGGAAAAGCTGCCTTTTTTGTGAAGATTTTGCTGCATTTTTTTGAGCCAAACCCAAGGTTGGCTTCAATAGGAATGGGAAATATATAAGAAGCACTTATACGTCTTTTTTTGGTAAATTCACTCCAGACTTTGGCTCAAAAATCTGCAGCAGAATCTGCAAATTGTTGTAGCTTTTATGCAACTTGGGGTCTTAGCCTTACTGAGCTGCAGCAGATTTCTTGATCCAACAACATATACTTGCACATGATAAGACTCTGAAACCAATTCATCAATCAGCCCTATTCAGGCTAAGGCCCCACGTTGCAGATTTTTTGTTGCAGACTTTGCTGCGTTTTTTTTGAGCCAAAATTAGGAGTTGATTTAAAAGAAGGGAAACGTCTAAGAGCCTCCTTTATTTTTTCCATTCCTTTTCAAGCCACTCCTGACTTTGGCTTAAAAAAGGCAGCAAAATCTGCAGCAAAAAACACTGCGTTTTCGCAATGTGGAACCTTAGCCTAAATCGGTTATGTAATGAACTTTGGAAATTGTTTTACTATTAGAATTTATTCACAATTTGTGAATCTTTGATTTTTGCTGTTGCAATGTTCTATATAATAATAATGTTTTAATGATAATCTTTATATTACTGTTTTCTCAATATTTTAATTATGGTAAAGACAATTTTTGATTTAACAAGTTCAGGGTCAGGCAATTTTTTTTTTCTTTTACGTGGACATCAAAACTTTTCACATGCTTTGTGATTATTTATACTAACAATTCTTTTTATCTTGTTTTCTGATAAATAGGGGTTCATTTTTGTGCTATGTATAATAAGTATCTGCTTTTTTTTTAAAAAATGTATTTAATTTAAATTTTTTTTATAGTATATTATATATTTTTTATTTATTTTACATAAATATGAATAACAACATTAGTAGATGTTTTCAATACATTAATTTACACAAAAGCAAAAAAAGGGGGCAGAGATGTAGAGTATTATGTCATCTGACAAAACAATCCACCAATTGCAACAGAAAATAAATTATTATCAGAAAGCACTGATGCAAATACTAATAAAACTTAACATTTAATAATACATATTAAAAAGGTCCCAAAAATTAAATCAAACATCATAAATATAGCCACTCTATGGAGTCCAACGTTATAGCAGATACACATGAAATCACCACCATATTTAGTTGTATGTCATGGCAGCCACACAATTAAATAATGAAACGATCTTACCAATATCTGAAGACAGGAGTAACCCAGTGGGTGATGGTGCATCACAGGAGGAAGAATTGAAGTACCTATTCATTCCCCTAAGACTTTCCCTTGCACCCAAATTGACTCCTGCCCTAACAAGGGCAGTACCAAGCTGTCCTTAAAATGACCCTATAAATCCCTAGTCCCTACGCGTTTCCTGGTACAGTAACGCACCAATCATCAGGGGACTTACTAGACTACTCATAAATTCCAAAGTTCTTGGTCAAGTACATATATCAAAATAAATAAATAAATAAATGTTGCCTACAGTGGTAAAGCAAAGCAAATGAAACCCCACAATGGAGGAAAAACGCTAACTGACTTCATGTAGTGACAATGGTAGCAAGAACCCAGTATATCAGGGTAACTTATATATTAATGGACTCCACCTATCAACCAGGTGTGCCCAAATTCACATAGATGATGTTTGATTATCGCGCTGTTATTCAGAAAATAGTAATAAATCTTGCACATTAATAAGGAGCTTAAACACAGGGTGGAGTTCCAGAAATACCTGTCCTTCCAGAATTCTTATAATACAGTACTTTATATACTAACAGTGCTGTTTGCTTCACTCGCACAAGCACACAGCACAAGGATTTGATGTCAGATCTTCCAGCAGCAACTGCAAGAAATCTAAGAATCCAACTACTATTTTTGGGGTATGTAGAAACTGAGCTGTGTTGTAAAACCGCAAGATTGGTGATTGAAGACTTGCAAGACAGAGCGCATTTACCTAGAATGATGCACTCTATATTGACGAACATAGAAGAGGTAGGCGATGACCCCACGTTGTGGAAAAGCTGCCTTTTTTGTGAAGATTTTGCTGCATTTTTTTGAGCCAAACCCAAGGTTGGCTTCAATAGGAATGGGAAATATATAAGAAGCACTTATACGTCTTTTTTTGGTAAATTCACTCCAGACTTTGGCTCAAAAATCTGCAGCAGAATCTGCAAATTGTTGTAGCTTTTATGCAACTTGGGGTCTTAGCCTTACTGAGCTGCAGCAGATTTCTTGATCCAACAACATATACTTGCACATGATAAGACTCTGAAACCAATTCATCAATCAGCCCTATTCAGGCTAAGGCCCCACGTTGCAGATTTTTTGTTGCAGACTTTGCTGCGTTTTTTTTGAGCCAAAATTAGGAGTTGATTTAAAAGAAGGGAAACGTCTAAGAGCCTCCTTTATTTTTTCCATTCCTTTTCAAGCCACTCCTGACTTTGGCTTAAAAAAGGCAGCAAAATCTGCAGCAAAAAACACTGCGTTTTCGCAATGTGGAACCTTAGCCTAAATCGGTTATGTAATGAACTTTGGAAATTGTTTTACTATTAGAATTTATTCACAATTTGTGAATCTTTGATTTTTGCTGTTGCAATGTTCTATATAATAATAATGTTTTAATGATAATCTTTATATTACTGTTTTCTCAATATTTTAATTATGGTAAAGACAATTTTTGATTTAACAAGTTCAGGGTCAGGCAATTTTTTTTTTTCTTTTACGTGGACATCAAAACTTTTCACATGCTTTGTGATTATTTATACTAACAATTCTTTTTATCTTGTTTTCTGATAAATAGGGGTTCATTTTTGTGCTATGTATAATAAGTATCTGCTTTTTTTTTTAAAAATGTATTTAATTTAAATTTTTTTTATAGTATATTATATATTTTTTATTTATTTTACATAAATATGAATAACAACATTAGTAGATGTTTTCAATACATTAATTTACACAAAAGCAAAAAAAGGGGGCAGAGATGTAGAGTATTATGTCATCTGACAAAACAATCCACCAATTGCAACAGAAAATAAATTATTATCAGAAAGCACTGATGCAAATACTAATAAAACTTAACATTTAATAATACATATTAAAAAGGTCCCAAAAATTAAATCAAACATCATAAATATAGCCACTCTATGGAGTCCAACGTTATAGCAGATACACATGAAATCACCACCATATTTAGTTGTATGTCATGGCAGCCACACAATTAAATAATGAAACGATCTTACCAATATCTGAAGACAGGAGTAACCCAGTGGGTGATGGTGCATCACAGGAGGAAGAATTGAAGTACCTATTCATTCCCCTAAGACTTTCCCTTGCACCCAAATTGACTCCTGCCCTAACAAGGGCAGTACCAAGCTGTCCTTAAAATGACCCTAAAAATCCCTAGTCCCTACGCGTTTCCTGGTACAGTAACGCACCAATCATCAGGGGACTTACTAGACTACTCATAAATTCCAAAGTTCTTGGTCAAGTACATATATCAAAATAAATAAATAAATAAATGTTGCCTACAGTGGTAAAGCAAAGCAAATGAAACCCCACAATGGAGGAAAAACGCTAACTGACTTCATGTAGTGACAATGGTAGCAAGAACCCAGTATATCAGGGTAACTTATATATTAATGGACTCCACCTATCAACCAGGTGTGCCCAAATTCACATAGATGATGTTTGATTATCGCGCTGTTATTCAGAAAATAGTAATAAATCTTGCACATTAATAAGGAGCTTAAACACAGGGTGGAGTTCCAGAAATACCTGTCCTTCCAGAATTCTTATAATACAGTACTTTATATACTAACAGTGCTGTTTGCTTCACTCGCACAAGCACACAGCACAAGGATTTGATGTCAGATCTTCCAGCAGCAACTGCAAGAAATCTAAGAATCCAACTACTATTTTTGGGGTATGTAGAAACTGAGCTGTGTTGTAAAACCGCAAGATTGGTGATTGAAGACTTGCAAGACAGAGCGCATTTACCTAGAATGATGCACTCTATATTGACGAACATAGAAGAGGTAGGCGATGACCCCACGTTGTGGAAAAGCTGCCTTTTTTGTGAAGATTTTGCTGCATTTTTTTGAGCCAAACCCAAGGTTGGCTTCAATAGGAATGGGAAATATATAAGAAGCACTTATACGTCTTTTTTTGGTAAATTCACTCCAGACTTTGGCTCAAAAATCTGCAGCAGAATCTGCAAATTGTTGTAGCTTTTATGCAACTTGGGGTCTTAGCCTTACTGAGCTGCAGCAGATTTCTTGATCCAACAACATATACTTGCACATGATAAGACTCTGAAACCAATTCATCAATCAGCCCTATTCAGGCTAAGGCCCCACGTTGCAGATTTTTTGTTGCAGACTTTGCTGCGTTTTTTTTGAGCCAAAATTAGGAGTTGATTTAAAAGAAGGGAAACGTCTAAGAGCCTCCTTTATTTTTTCCATTCCTTTTCAAGCCACTCCTGACTTTGGCTTAAAAAAGGCAGCAAAATCTGCAGCAAAAAACACTGCGTTTTCGCAATGTGGAACCTTAGCCTAAATCGGTTATGTAATGAACTTTGGAAATTGTTTTACTATTAGAATTTATTCACAATTTGTGAATCTTTGATTTTTGCTGTTGCAATGTTCTATATAATAATAATGTTTTAATGATAATCTTTATATTACTGTTTTCTCAATATTTTAATTATGGTAAAGACAATTTTTGATTTAACAAGTTCAGGGTCAGGCAATTTTTTTTTTTCTTTTACGTGGACATCAAAACTTTTCACATGCTTTGTGATTATTTATACTAACAATTCTTTTTATCTTGTTTTCTGATAAATAGGGGTTCATTTTTGTGCTATGTATAATAAGTATCTGCTTTTTTTTAAAAAATGTATTTAAATTTTTTTATAGTATATTATATATTTTTTATTTATTTTACATAAATATGAATAACAACATTAGTAGATGTTTTCAATACATTAATTTACACAAAAGCAAAAAAAGGGGGCAGAGATGTAGAGTATTATGTCATCTGACAAAACAATCCACCAATTGCAACAGAAAATAAATTATTATCAGAAAGCACTGATGCAAATACTAATAAAACTTAACATTTAATAATACATATTAAAAAGGTCCCAAAAATTAAATCAAACATCATAAATATAGCCACTCTATGGAGTCCAACGTTATAGCAGATACACATGAAATCACCACCATATTTAGTTGTATGTCATGGCAGCCACACAATTAAATAATGAAACGATCTTACCAATATCTGAAGACAGGAGTAACCCAGTGGGTGATGGTGCATCACAGGAGGAAGAATTGAAGTACCTATTCATTCCCCTAAGACTTTCCTTTGCACCCATATTGACTCCTGCCCTAATAAGGGCAGTACTAAGCTGTCCTTAAAATGACCCTAAAAATCCCTAGTCCCTACGCGTTTCCTGGTACAGTAACGCACCAATCATCAGGGGACTTACTAGACTACTCATAAATTCCAAAGTTCTTGGTCAAGTACATATATCAAAATAAATAAATAAATAAATGTTGCCTACAGTGGTAAAGCAAAGCAAATGAAACCCCACAATGGAGGAAAAACGCTAACTGACTTCATGTAGTGACAATGGTAGCAAGAACCCAGTATATCAGGGTAACTTATATATTAATGGACTTCACCTAACAACCAGGTGTGCCCAAATTCACATAGATGATGTTTGATTATCGCGCTAAAGGCAGCGCGCACTGATGACGTCATATGTAAAACCACGTCATCACGTTATACTAGGAGCAATATATAACATACTGCGCATGCGCGGAATAAAAACCTCACGCATGCGCGTATCTTTCCGATCTCCAACCAAACATACCGCGCATGCGCGAAATCAATACATCGCGAATGCGCATATCCTCCCAATCTCCGGCATAATACATTGAAAATAAGCATGCGCAGTGGGACAAAAAACTACATCATGGCTATCTCCACCAAAAGGTTGTTTTAAGTGTAGTGGTTGCTCTTCATGTCCATTTTTATTGGCAGGACGGGAATTTTTTTCAGAAAATTTAAAAACTACTTTTGAAATAAAACATTTCATATCCTGTCGGTCAAGGGGAGTCATCTATAAGATCACATGCCAGTGTAAATTGGAATATGTTGGAAAAACTAATCGAGAGTTGAGGAAAAGAATTGGTGAGCATCTTGGGGATATACGGAATGAACGGGATACCCCAGTGGCGAGACATGTTAACTCGTGCCACGGTGGTAATGTAAACTGCCTGCGTTTTCCAGGTATTGACTTGGTAAAACCCCATTCAAGAGAGGGTGACTGGGATAAGATGACATTACAGTGCAAGACAAAATGGATATTTAAATTAAAAACTGAGATTCCAAATGGGCTTAATGAGCGGCTTAATTTTTGCTGTTTCATTTGATCCCCCCTCTTGTTCCCTTCTTTCCCTCCTCTCTTTCTCCACCTAATTAAATTAATCAGACTGTGTGGGATATTTTTGTGAATAGGGTATATTTTGACAGTATAAATAAAAATATTTTTGTATAGAGAAAAAAGTTTTTCTTGAGAGATCTTTCAGAGTATATATACCTCGGGGTCATTTAGTCATTTATGATCGCAGTAGTAATTTTTGTTTGTTGCATGTTTTGTGTCTTTATTTGACCTGTTTCTCCTTTAACCTTGGGCATTTTTGCTCTTGGCCATTATCTTTTCTGATCTAATTGAGCCTGTAATGTCCTGGGGCTGTTGTACCTGGATGGTAGGCTGATCGGGCCTCTCCAGGTCTTCTTTCCGTCTTATACCTGTGTGGTTTATATTTATCTAGCAACTGGCTGGCTGTTTGATCACTGCGGTATTTTTATGGCCATTATTTGAACTATTTTGTTTAATAGACGATATCTTAATCTTCCCCGTAGCTTATGCGCATTGAGGGGCCTATCTAGAAGCTTGTCCCACTGCGCATGCTCATTTTCGATGTATTATGCCGGAGATTGGGAGGATATGCGCATGCGCGATGTATTGATTTCGCGCATGCAAGGAATGTTTGGCCGGAGATCGGGGAGATACGCGCATGCGTGAGGTTTTTATTCCGTGCATGCGCAGTATGTTATATATCGCTCCTAGTATAACGGGATGACGTGGTTTTACGTATGACGTCATCAGTACGCGCTGCCTTTAGAGCGATATTCAAACATCAGCTATGTGAATTTGGGCACACCTGGTTGATAGGTGGAGTCCATTAATATATAAGTTACCCTGATATACTGGGTTCTTGCTACCATTGTCACTACATGGAGTCAGTTAGCGTTTTTCCTCCATTGTGGGGTTTCATTTGCTTTGCTTTACCACTGTATGCAGCATTTATTTATTTTGATATATGTACTTGACCAAGAACTTTGGAATTTATGAGTAGTCTAGTAAGTTCCCTAATGGGGAAACGCGTAGGGACTAGGGATTTTTAGGGTCATTTTAAGGACAGCTTGGTACTGTCCTTGTTAGGGCAGGAGTCAATTTGGGTGCAAGGGAAAGTCTTAGGGGGAGGAATAGGGACTTCAATTCTTCCTCCTATGATGTACCATCACACACTGGATTACTCCTGTCTTCAGATATTGGTAAGATCGTTTCATTATTTAATTGTGTGACTGCCATGATATATAACTAAATATGGTGGTGATTTCATGTGTATCTGCTATAACGTTGGACTCCATAGAGTGGCTATATTTATGATGTTTGATTTAATTTTTGGGACTTTTTTAATATTTATTATTAAATGTTAAATACATAAATTTACCAAATTTGGTATTCTTTTACTGCATGTTAAAATCCCACTTGAACTGCTGCCATAAGATTCATTCTCTACCTGTTAGTAAGCAAATTCTATTAGTATTCTAGGAATCCAGGAGTAATCTAAGATTACTAGGAGTAAAATCTAGGAGAAATCTAGGAGTATTTGGCTCCATAGATGCTTGTTATGGATTGTGATGAAATATGTATATATTGTGTTATGACTTATGTGTCTATTTGAGACGCTGTTTGAAAAAAGACCGCGGTGGAAACGCATAGTGTTTTTTTCTGCAGTGTTTTTCAAAGTCCCTATTCTGTCCTTATTATACATATACGGAAAAAAACTGCGTTTCCGTAGGTATAATTGACATGCTGCAATTTACAAAATTTTTTTTTTGTAATTGCATTTCTGCTGCGGATATTATACTGCAGTGTGTGGATGGGATTAGCCAGAATCTCATCCAATTTGCAGATACTGTAAAATGCCATTGTGATGATGAGTCCCTCAATTTATGTATCTTTCTTGGACATGTATCATTCCTCATTCCTATCAGTCACCTATCTGTAGGAATGTAAAGCTGTGTTTACATTGGTGGTCAATTCGCTCCAATGGTTTTATGTGCATACCATGGAGAGAGGGCCGGTCTGGCTCCTCAGTGTGATATCCCAGATGTCCATCCTTCCCCCACTGGTTGGAATGTGGTGCCTACCCATCTGGCCGAGGATTCTGCAAAGGAGAGAGAGGGAGGGCTGGCTAAGGGGGAGGTGAAGGGTGTAGCTGGGGGGGGGGGTCACACACTGAGGTGAGAGTGAGTTTTTAGTATTCATTGTGCTGAGCATGGAAGAGAGACAGCTAGGACAAAGCTGTGTGCTCAGGTATCTTTTCTAAACTTTTATTTCCCTTTTACTTTGTTTTGTATGGTATCATCGCTCTTTTGCTTGTATGTTTATGCTTGATCATATTAATATTGTATATTTCTGTATATGCTATTAATCCATACCGACCCACTTGGGTTATTAAACATATAAAATTTATATCGCTCATTTCATTTTATCCTATGACCCGGTCTACTCACGGTGTGTGAGTGGGAGGTTAAGAAAGAAGTTTGATCGCAGGCGTGCCAGGCGGCTGGGCGAGGCGATATTCTTCACAGTGGTGGCAGCGTTGTGGGATATTAGGGTAACAGTGTGTGGGTGTGGTATCACGCAGACACTGGGAATTGCGGCAATCCTATGGAACGAGCGCGGTATGAGATCAAGCTTAAAATACGGTGAAAGTTTGGTACAGTACTGTTCCCTCCCTTCTTCTTTTTTTCTGTCCTATCTTTTATTTGGCAACGGCTTCCAGTGGATGGCTGGTGGGACCAGAAGCATAACCAAACGTCTGCAGGACTTGGTTGCTGCTGAACTCCAGGAGATGGCAGATATGGAAGCTACCATAGCCATGCAGGAGGCGGAGCAAAGTCCTGAGAGGCTGGCACCAGAAAACATCACCATGCCAGACGGTTCCGCAGGTGCCCGGACCCCAGAGGTAACTGTTCCTGGAGGGACCAGTAACACCAGTTCTGTGGGGGTAACGGACTTATACTTGCAAATGGCCTTACAGCAGATAGACGCCAGTGACTATAGCGCCCGTCTGCAGGTGATTCACCAATACCAAGAAGCTGCAGAGCGCCGGGCGGAGAGAGAAGCTGCAGAGTGTCGGGCGGAGAGAGAGGCCGCTGCTGCAGAGCGTCGGGCGGAGAGAGAAGCTGCAGAGCGCCGGGCGGAGAGAGAAGCTGCAGAGCGCCGGGCGGAAAGAGATCATCAGCTTGAGCTAAGAAAGCTGGAACTTTCCGGCAGGTGCAACCTTCCCCTGCACCAACTCCAGGAGCCCGAGCACTAAAGATCCAATCCGAGGACTTTCCAATCTTGGAAGATAACGGGGACTTGGACTCGTTTTTGCGGGGATTTGAGCGGGTGTGTAAGCAGCATCATATTCCCAAGGCAGAATGGGCCCGTTACCTGTCTCCCCGGCTGAAGGGAAAAGGCCTGGATGTTTCCACGAGCTTACCAGTGGACGTGGACTATGAGACCATCAAAGCGGCGCTGATCCGGAGATACCGGCTCACGCCGGAGGTGTACCGCAAAAAGTTCCGGAATATCCAGCGGGGTCCCACAGAGAGCTATGCGGATGTTCTGCACCACTTACAGGTTACATTCTGGCAGTGGATCAAAGGACTTACTGTCACCACGTTTGAGGGAATTGAGGATCTTATGATAAAGGAACAATTTCTCCAGGTGTGCCCTCTGGAGGTCCGCCAGTTCGTGTGTGACTGGAAACCCAAAACAGCAGACAAGGCTGCAGAGATTGCTGATGACTATGTGTCCACCAGGGAGCAAGGGATCAAGAGAGGAGCCACACTGCAGAGACCCCCAAGCGGGAAGGAGGGGCAAAGTTGGAATTCACCACAGCCTGCGGTCTCCAAGTGGGGTAAGACAAACTCTGTCCCTGGTGCCCCCTCTACTTCCCCTGTCCCAAGAACTCTGGGCGCCCCGGGGACCCCCTCCAAGTCCCAAGGAGAGGCCCGGCGGTGTCATGCATGTAACCAGCCAGGACATTTCAAGGCGGAGTGCCCCAACCGCTCTAAGAACCCCCCCTGTTTCCCCAGCCATGGCAGCTGGCTCATCTGTATACTTGGTGGGGAGGGAGGGGTTGCAATCCAATGCCAACAGTCAACAGGTCATTGTGGGGGGTAAAGTGGTCATGGGATTTCGGGACACTGGGGCGCAGATTACTCTGGTGCAACCTGACTTGGTCCCTGCGGACAGTATTATCCCTGGAAAAACTCTGACCCTGAAGGGTATTGGACAAGAACGCGTAACTGTGCCCATGGCTTGCGTCCATTTGGACTGGGGTGCGGGAAAAGGGATGCGTGATGTGGGGCTAGTGTCTGATCTGCCTGCCAATGTACTATTGGGAAGAGATTTGGGGCCCTTGGTGTCCCAATATGGGGTGGGAGCAGCCCCACCTCGCTGTGACAAAATGTCTGTACTGAAGGATGATTTTAATGAGGTGTTGAAGCCTGTCACACAGGCAGAGGGAGGGGTTAGCCTTTTGTTTCCCCCTGCTGTGTGTCCAGCTAAAGTAATCAGTGAGCATGTGAATGAGACATTGTGGAATGCTGACCTGGCTGTAGCCCCGCCCACATCTGCGGGTGATGAGAGCCCCCTCAGTGTGACCCTGGCTCAGCCATTCCCCCATGCAGTTCACTGTGAATCAATGAATGAATGCAATGTCAATGTAATTGCTAATTCTTGCCTTGCAGATTTACAGGGTAGCTCTTCTGAGATGCTGGGGGCAACCCCAACTGAGGACAATGTGCCAGGTGGTCAGGTGGGTCACGGGGATCTCAGGGCCGATCCGGATGAGGAACGGACTGCTGGAGTTGCGGTGGTGACCCGCAGCCAGAGTGCTAGAGGGGTGGAAGGCGCTCCGACCCCTGAGCCGTTCCCTCTGTCACCTGGAGATGGCACTGAGACCGCCATGACTAGCCTCCCCACACTGGAGCCGGAGGAGTCCGGCGGGTATGTGACATGCACATCTCTTCTGTCTGGTTCCAGTCAGGAGTTCAGGGACGCTGTCCAAGCTGACCGCAGTCTGGATGCATTGAAGGAGCGTGCTGATCAACCTCCCTTGGAGTCGGACAAGGACCGCGTGTACTGGGAGCAAGGGAGGTTGTACCGGGAAACGATCCCCACAAAGGGAAAAGAAAGTCGGCTCAGGGAGAAACATTTAGTGGTACCCCAACCCTATCGGGTGGAGTTGTTGCGGATTGCTCATGATATTCCACTGGCAGGCCACCTGGGGATCGCTAAGACCAAGGCTCGCCTCAGCCACTTATTCTACTGGCCTAAGATGGGGACAGATGTAGCTAAATACTGCCGTTCATGTGACACTTGTCAGAGGATGGGCAAGGCGGGGCAAGGCTCCAAAGCACCCATGATACCTATGCCCATCATAACCGAACCTTTCCAGCGGGTGGCTGTGGATCTCATTGGACCCCTGTCCATTCCCAGTCGCACCGGGAAACATTTCATATTAACGGTAGTAGACTACGCTACTAGGCACCCGGAAGCTGTCGCGCTGTCTTCCACCCGGGCTGATGTAGTGGCCAAGGCTCTGGTAGGCATCTTCGCCCATGTTGGATTCCCCAGAGAGATGCTCACAGACCAAGGTACCCAGTTCATGTCTGCCTTGATGCAAGGCCTGTGTAAGGTAACAGAGGTGCAACATCTGGTGTCCAGCCCGTATCACCCACAGACCAATGGCCTGTGCGAACGGTTCAATGGCACCCTGAAGCAGATGCTCAGGATGTTAGTCGAGTCCCACGGGCGCGACTTGGAGCCTTATCTCCCGCACCTGCTGTTCGCTTACCGGGAGGTGCCTCAAGCCTCAACGGGGTTCTCCCCCTTTGAGCTCTTGTACGGGAGACGTGTACGTGGGCCCCTAGCTCTTGTGAAAGAGTCCTGGGAAGGAGAAAAGGCCATCCAAGGTGTGCCAGTCGTGGAGTATGTCCTGCGATTCCGTGACCAAATGCAGGCTATGGCGCAGCTGGTGCATGACAACATGGTCCAGGCTCAGGCTGACCAGAAGCGCTGGTATGATCAGAATGCCCGTGAGAGAACATACCAGCCAGGGCAGAAAGTATGGGTCCTAGTCCCTGAGCCCCAGGACAAGCTTCAGGCGAAATGGACCGGCCCATACGTCGTGCACCAGCAGGTCAACAGCGTCAGCTACCTGGTCACTGTCGATCCAGGCCGGAACAGGCATAAGGTCTTCCATGTCAACATGATGAAGGATCATCATGACCGGGAAGCTAGTGCCTTTCCGGTATGCAGTCTGTTAGAGGAGGGGGAAGAAGAAGACCTTGTTGACTTGCTTGCTCATTTTCAGGAGGATGGGTCCAACAAGAAGGCACAGGTGAACCCCCTGCTGGCTGAGGCCCAGCTGTCCCAGCTGGATGGAGTTTTGCACTCCCTACCTGGTCTGTTCTCCGCGAAGCCCGGGAGAACTGACCAGGCCATTCACCATGTGGATACTGGGAATCCTGCCCCTATATGGCGGTCGCCATATCGCGTCTCCTTGGAGGTACAGGTCCAGATGCGCAAGGAGATTGGCGAGATGCTGGACCTGGGGGTGATTCGGCCCTCTCACAGTGCATGGGCTTCACCTGTGGTTCTTGTGCCCAAAAAGGACCGGACCACCCGGTTCTGTGTATATTACAGGGAACTTAATGCGGTTACAGTCGACGACGCGTACCCCATGCCGCGCATCGACGACCTGCTTGACCGGTTAGGTAAGGCCCAGTACTTGTCCATCATGGACTTGAGTCGGGGATACTGGCAGATCCCCCTGTCCCCTCAGGCCCAGGAACGATCGGCCTTTATCACCCCTTTCGGACTGTACGAGTCCACTGTCATGCCATTCGGCATGAAGAATGCCCCTGCCACTTTCCAGCGGATGGTCAACTCCCTGCTGACGGGATGCGATGGGTTTGCCACGGCGTACCAGGATGACATTGCCGTCTTCAGCTCCACTTGGGAGGAACACCTACAGCACCTGGCGCAGGTGCTGAGGCGGATCCACCGTGCGGGCTTGACCATCAAACCGGAAAAGTGTCAGCTGGGCATGCGCGAGGTCCGATACCTGGGACACCGGGTAGGTGGGGGAACCCTGAAACCAGAACCTGAAAAGCTGGATGTAATCACATCCTGGCCAACCCCCCGGACCAAGCGACAGGTGATGTCTTTCCTGGGAACGGCAGGGTACTATAGGAAGTTCGTACCGAACTATAGTGCTCTGGCTGCCCCCTTGACGGACCTCACCAAAAAGAAGTTGCCGCAAACTGTCCAGTGGACGGATGCTTGCGAGCACTCCTTCCAGACCCTGAAGGCGGCCCTGGCGAACGCACCTGTACTTCAGGCGTACGATGAGTCACGTCCGCTTGTGCTACAGACCGACGCCATCACCTACGGACTCGGTGCCGTACTGAGCCAGCTTGACTCAGCGGGGCAAGAGCACCCGGTGCAGTACCTCAGCCGAAAGCTACTGCCGCGGGAGGTGGCCTACGCCACAGTGGAGAAGGAATGCCTAGCAATTGTTTGGGCCTTGCAGCATCTGCAGCCTTACTTGTATGGGCGCCACTTCACCGTGGTGACGGATCACAACCCTCTGATCTGGATCAAACGTGTTGCCGGTCAGAATGGACGGTTGTTACGTTGGAGCCTGGTGCTGCAGCAATACAACTATGATATCCGGCACAAGCCTGGCCAGGCCCATGGCAATGCCGATGGCCTGTCCCGGCGGGGTGAGGCTGCGGAGGTGCGGGTGGAAGAGGAACGGAGGCTCCTCCTTCCTCCCGACACGCTCTAAAAGGGGGAGGTGTGATGATGAGTCCCTCAATTTATGTATCTTTCTTGGACATGTATCATTCCTCATTCCTATCAGTCACCTATCTGTAGGAATGTAAAGCTGTGTTTACATTGGTGGTCAATTCGCTCCAATGGTTTTATGTGCATACCATGGAGAGCGGGCCGGTCTGGCTCCTCAGTGTGATATCCCAGATGTCCATCCTTCCCCCACTGGTTGGAATGTGGTGCCTACCCATCTGGCCGAGGATTCTGCAAAGGAGAGAGAGGGAGGGCTGGCTAAGGGGGAGGTGAAGGGTGTAGCTGGGGGGGGGTCACACACTGAGGTGAGAGTGAGTTTTTAGTATTCATTGTGCTGAGCATGGAAGAGAGACAGCTAGGACAAAGCTGTGTGCTCAGGTATCTTTTCTAAACTTTTATTTCCCTTTTACTTTGTTTTGTATGGTATCATCGCTCTTTTGCTTGTATGTTTATGCTTGATCATATTAATATTGTATATTTCTGTATATGCTATTAATCCATACCGACCCACTTGGGTTATTAAACATATAAAATTTATATCGCTCATTTCATTTTATCCTATGACCCGGTCTACTCACGGTGTGTGAGTGGGAGGTTAAGAAAGAAGTTTGATCGCAGGCGTGCCAGGCGGCTGGGCGAGGCGATATTCTTCACAGCCATGGTTTTTGCAAAGTAGGGCCCCGGCCTAAAATTGTTGTTTTTTTTTTTTTCATTTATGGGGGTAGTTAGGAGAGTGGGCCTTTGAGTAGGGCCTGTGTCAGTAATTCTAATTTGTATAGAAATTTCAATCCACAAGCCAAAGGAGACGTAGTTAATAAGTCCCAGCAAGTGCATTCAGCACAGAAAATCACTCTAATTACCGGGTTAGCAAGTCTGATAGTTTGCTGATCAAAAATACTACTTTTCCAACAAAAGGAAATTATGACATCACAGATAGGAGGTTGCAGGAAGTGGGAGGTCAGGGGTTCATAACTGTGATGGGGTCCATGATTTCAGTGTCAGATTCTTTGGAGCCACATCTAGTGTGGAATCGGTCCAATTTCTTATGCTGAAGCACCCAGCCAGACATAAGTAAACAGGTCTGTTCTTTGTCATTCCTTTTTATTGTGCATTGTTTCTATGTATGAGTCTTTTTGTTATTCCATCTTTTTTTCTTGTTAACGCACTGTATGTTTTGTGCATATTAAATCTAAAATTTAATAAGATTGTCCTCTGGCTCTAACATTTCTCACTTTTCTGAAGAGTAAATATTGCTAGCCTTGTTACTCCTTTTTGTGTGCGATTTGTGCATGGCGTGGGTATACTGGTGTTTTGTTGTACCGTAAAGTAGCGAGTGGCAGCTCTGTGTGGATGCATCAGTATAAAAGTGTGCTTCACTCCTGTGTAGCCTAGTGTGACAGGTGAGTTTGAAGGGAGAGCGGAAGCGAAGTAACCCTTTTATGATTGCATTTAGGTTCAAGTGTGTGTGTGATGAAGAAGGAGTATGGATAACCCAAAGAATTGGTATACAGTGAGTGGATATTTAATGGGTGACTCCAATCCCTGACATGGGTGATAACATATGTTCAGCTTGCCTGCTCCCATCTTTCAATTATCCCCTTCCAGGGGATAAATCTCATTCCATGGTCATGGGATGGACAGTCCATGGTCATGTGATGGACACATGGCTGGACTGCCCTGATTACTGTGCTGTGACTGTAACAAGCAATACACCTGTGTGTTCCTCACATGCCCATGGACTGAATATCACATAACGATTCCTATATGGATATAGCCCGAACAATTAACTCATAATACATGAATCGTAAATAAATTCATTTTATTTGAAAATCAACAACACTAAAAATTAACATCAATTAAAAACAAATTCTGAGGTGAGGGTCCTTTCCCATCCCCAACATGACTAGATGCATATAATAAAATGCCAATGTAAAGTGAATGTCCAAATATAATAGTATATAGATATAGATCAAACAATACAAATGTAAATCCTAGTAATTACATTAATTTCAACAATTCATATATCATATAAATAAATATATAAATAAGGCAACCCATATATCAAATCATATAATACAAAAATGCATAAATACATACAAGGACATAACATAAAGATATTTATACTGTGTCGGATCAGTATAAATTATAATCATGCACCAAGAAGATCAAGCCAATAAACTCCCCACCTAATATCAAGGGGTATATAGAGATCACATACCCAAGAGTTGTTGTAGCATAGGCACTTGGCAAACAATAAAGGTAAATGCAGAATATAGAAGTGGTCTATACCAGGAACGGAGCAGGCACCACGAGTCCCTACGCATGTTTCGCCCCTTTCAGCGATGAAGTGGAGATCCAGTAGTCCATTTAAATAATACCTGAACAGGTGTACAGCATACACAATCCCCCAGTGGCACCACTGTGGGTGATGAATACCATCGCGACAAATTCTCGCGATGAAGCACAGCCCCTGTATCCCTATGAGCCTCAGAGAAGGTATTGTGAGGTTCCCATGTCCCACGCATGTGCAAACAAACAGTGTATCCATACGGGCTGCTCACATGAAACTCATTATCTGCGCTTGCTCAAGGACTTGTAAAATCAAATAGCGAAAGGTAAGTATAGCTAAAGTAATAGATATGTGTGGCATGAAGGAAACAGGGCATCAGTGCATCAAGATACAGTCATATGAAAAAGTTTGGGCACCCCTATTAATCTTAATCATTTTTAGTTCTAAATATTTGGGTGTTTGCAACAGCCATTTCAATTTGATATATCTAATAACTGATGGACACAGTAATATTTCAGGATTGAAATGAGGTTTATTGTACTAACAGAAAATGTGCAATATGCATTAAACCAAAATTTGACCGGTGCAAAAATTTGGGTACCCTTATCATTTTATTGATTTGAATACTCCTAACTACTTTTTACTGACTTACTGAAGCACAAAATTGGTTTTGTAACCTCACTGAGCTTTGAACTTCATAGCCAGGTGTATCCAATCATGAGAAAAGGTATTTAAGGTGGCCAATTGCAAGTTGTTCTCCTATTTGAATCTCCTCTGAAGAGTGGCATCATGGGCTCCTCAAAACAACTCTCAAATGATCTGAAAACAAAGATTGTTCAACATAGTTGTTCAGGGGAAGGATACAAAAAGTTGTCTCAGAGATTTAACCTGTCAGTTACCACTGTGAGGAACATAGTAAGGAAATGGAAGACCACAGGGACAGTTCTTGTTAATCCCAGAAGTGGCAGGCCAAGAAAAATATCAGAAAGGCAGAGAAGAAGAATGGTGAGAACAGTCAAGGACAATCCACAGACCACCTCCAAAGAGCTGCAGCATCATCTTGCTGCAGATGGTGTCACTGTGCATCGGTCAACAATACAGCACACTTAGGAGAAGCTGTATGGGAGAGTGATGCGAAAGAAGCCGTTTCTGAAAGCACGCCACAAACAGAGTCGCCTGAGGTATGCAAAAGCACATTTGGACAAGCCAGCTTCATTCTGGAAGAAGGTCCTGTGGACTGATGAAACAAAGATTGAGTTGTTTGGTCATACAAAAAGGCGTTATGCATGGCGTCCAAAAAACACAGCATTCCAAGAAAAACACTTGCTACCCACTGTAAAATTTGGTGGAGGTTCCATCATGCTTTGGGGCTGTGTGGCCAATGCCGGCACCGGGAATCTTGTTAAAGTTGAGGGTCGCATGGATTCAACTCAGTATCAGCAGATTCTTGAGAATAATGTACAAGAATCAGTGACGAATTTGAAGTTACGCCGGGGATGGATATTTCAGCAAGACAATGATCCAAATCTACTCAGGCATTCATGCAGAGGAACAATTACAATGTTCTGGAATGGCCATCCCAGTCCCCAGACCTGAATATCATTGAACATCTGTGGGATAATTTGAAGCGGGCTGTCCATGCTCGGCGACCATCAAACTTAACTGAACTGGAATTGTTTTGTAAAGAGGAATGGTCAAAAATACCTTCATCCAGGATCCAGGAACTGATTAAAAGCTACAAGAAGCGACTAGAGGCTGTTATTTTTGCAAAAGGAGGATCTACTAAATATTAATGTCACTTTTCTGTTGAGGTGCCCATACTTTTGCACCGGTCAAATTTTGGTTTAATGCATATTGCACATTTTCTGTTAGTACAATAAACCTCATTTCAATCCTGAAATATTACTGTGTCCATCAGTTATTAGATATATCAAATTGAAATGGCTGTTGCAAACACCCAAATATTTAGAACTAAAAATGATTAAGATTAATAGGGGTGCCCAAACTTTTTCATATGACTGTATAGCAACATATACCATGTGCATCCCGTTATTAATATATATACACACCATGGATAAACGGGGAGAAATATCAAAAGAAGATATATGTAATATAAAATCTACATCTTTTTTGTTTTAATATGGAATGTAAAATTAATACATATCTCATATAGTACTAACAACCTGAGGACCACAACAAATATCTTTTTAACATAATAATGCAATTGAATTAAATAGACCCCTATCTTAGTATAAATTTTATTATTAATACAAACGTGTAAATAATAAAAAAACATTCCAAATTATAGTGAAATGTGGTATGTGTAGCAATAATGTGAATGATTGAGAAAAAAATGTGAAGTGTATAGGGAAAATGTGAAATGAAAAAAACAAGAAATAAAAATGGAAGATGCCAATGGGAAATAAAAATTAATAATTAAATTAAATAATTAAGATGGCAAAGAAAGTGAAGAAGTGCCTTATATATATATATATATATATATATATATATACACATGTGGACGAAATTGTTGGTACCCCTCGTTTAGTGAAAGAAAAACCCACAATGGTCACAGAAATAACTTGAATCTGACAAAAGTAATAATATAATAATATATAAAAATTCTATTAAAATGAACAAATGAAAGTCAGACATTGCTTTTCAACCATGCTTCAACAGAATTTTTTTTAAAAAGAAAACTCATGAAACAGGCCTGGACAGAAATTATGGTTCCCTTAACTTAATATTTTGTTGCACAACGTTTTGAGGCAATCCCTGCAATCAAACAATTCCTGTAACTGTCAATGAGACTTCTGCACCTCTCAGCAGGTATTTTGGCCACTCCTCATGAGCAAACTTCTCCAGTTGTCTTGGGTTTAAAGGGTGCCTTTTCCAGATGGCATGTTTTAGCTCCTTCCAAAGATGCTCAATAGGATTTAGGTCAGGGCTCATAGAAGGCCACTTCAGAATAGTCCAATATTTTCCTCTTAGCCATTCTTGGGTGTTTTTAGCTGTGTGTTTTGGGTTATTATCCTGTTGCAAGACCCATGACCTGCGACTGAGACCAAGCTTTCTGACACTGGGCAGCACATTTCTCTCTAGAATCCCTTGATGGTCTTGAGATTTCATTGTACCCTGCACAGATTCAAGACACCCTGTGCCAGATGTAGCAAAGCAGCCCCAGAACATAACAGAGCCTCCTCCATGTTCACAGTAGGGACAGTGTTCTTTTCATGATATGCTTCATTTTTCCGTCTGTGAACATAGAGCTGATGTGCCTTGCCAAAAATTTTGATTTTTGTCTCATCTGTTCATAGGACATTCTCCCAGAAGCTTTGTGGCTTGTAAACATGTAGTTTGGCAAATTCTAGTTTTGTCAGATTCAAGTAGTGTCTAGCCACCGGTTTTAAATTGATTGTCAAGAGTTGACCATTATCTTCTCTTGCTTTTCTTATATCCCTGGTGTGTTCCAGAATTCTTATTCGTAATTGTTGAGTCCTCATTCCAATATAAATTAATCCACATGGGCAGGTCAGGTAATATATCACCCCCTCACTTATACAGTTCAGAGTGTGTACAATCCTATATTTTTGCATGTTATGGGAATTAAAGAATTCCTCAGTCTTTAACATTTACCTACACACTGAACATTTTTCACAGGAGTTAAAATCCCATTTAGGGCCTTTTTCGGAAAAAATAAATTTGGACCATGGTGGTATATAGTAACTTTTAACAAGACAGTACCCTAAGCTTCTGCTATGTTTTGCAACAATTTTGGGTCTAGATGGTAAGACCAACTGTAAGTCCCTGTCTTGTCTAAGAATAGGCCAGAATTGGTTAATTATACTATTAAATTCTCTCCATCTGCTGTGGAAATTTGAAATAAATCTGACCTGACTTTTATTTTTTTTTTTAAAGGCTAACAAATTTTTGCATTGTTCAGCACAAGCTCTTTGGTATCCATGCTCCACATCTGTAGATGAATAACCCCGAGAAATAAATTGTTGCCTTAGTTCTTGTGCTTCCTTTTCAAAATCCTCTTTGGTGTCACAGATGCGTCTTGCTTGTAAAAATTGGCTAGTTGGAATGGCTCTAATCACATGTCGAGGGTGAGTGGACTTGACATGCAGAAAAGAGTTAACACTAGTTTCTTTATGAAAAATGGTTGTGTGTAAATTCCCATTGGAATCCACCAAAATTTTAAGATCTAAGAATTCAGATTCTTCCTGAGTGACAGAATATATCAGTTTAATGTTCATTGTGTTGTCATTAAGATGAGCCAAAAAAGATCCAATTGTGCACCAGTGCCCTGCCAAACAAATAACACTTCATCAATAAATCTTATTCAGGACAACACCTGTCCACCATCCCTGGGCATATGTTCGACTGCCCTTCTCTCCCAGTATCCCAGGAATAGGTTGGCATATGAGGGCGCACAAGTTGCCCCCATAGCCACCTCCTGGTCTGGAGAAGTTTTTAAAGAAAGGTCTTTAAAAGCAAAGAACTTATGGGTCAATACGTACTCAAGGATTATTAAGATTAACTCCATCAATTTCAAGCACATGCCACTGTTTCTCAGGTAGAATCTGATTGCTTGTAGTACAAGATGATGTGAAATGGATGTGTATAAGGCTTCCACATCTGCTGTTACCAGAAACATATTCGGTTCTAAGATAATTCCATCAAGTCTCTGTAGAACTTCAGTATATCACATGACCATGGATTAAGATTTATCCACTGAAAGTAAACAAAGAATGACAGCAAAAAGAGATCTAGAAAATCGTGAGGAATAGATACAGAAAGTATTTTGGAAAATTGTATATAAGTTTTCATTATACAAACAATAACATTTATTTGCTGAAAGTGAACATCCCATTAAAGAGGACATGTCAACATGTACATGATGCTAAATGACATTCATCTTTTGATTGCTATTGTTCCCTTGAAAAAAAAAAATCCATCACTATATCTGTTGTTATTAATAGAATTTTAACCACTTCCGGACCACCCATTGGGTTTTTACGTCCATGAAGGTGGTTGTCTAGTTCTGCAAGGACGTACTGGTACGTCCAAGCAGAACTCAGCAGCTGCACAAAATCGTACAGCTGCTGAAACGGGAAGCTGGCTGTAACTTCAGTCGGAGCTCCAAGAGAGAAGGCAGGGTAGGTTTATTGCCTTCCCAATCGCTTTCCCATCTTGCAGCTCCCCTCTGACCCAGCGGTCACGTGATCTGCCGGGATCAGAGTCTGTTAGAGCTGCTGGGTCCTACAGGACCTAGATCAGCTCTATAGTAATGTGCAAGTAACGTGCAGGAGGCTGTATTCCTCCTGCAACTGGGGCTAAATGTACCAGCCCCAGTTACAGGGAAAATCAGCCTCCCCAACAAAAAAAAAAAGTAATCAGATGTCCCCAAAGGTCTATTATGACTAGAGATGAGCAAAGTATTCAAAAATTCAATTCGGCAACTTCGCTGAATTTCGCGATATGATTCTATTAGATCCGAATTAAATCGTAGCGAATCGTGTACCAAAAACAGCTATTTATTGGCTGCAGAGAGCCGTGGTGGGCGGCAAAATGGTGGAATCCCTTGGATACCGCGGTCATGTTTGACCTCGGCATTCAAGTTAGTTACAGCTAACACCCTGCTCCATAACCGATCGGGGGGATTTAACACCTTGGATGCAGTGGTCAAACATGCCGTGTGCACTCGCAAAGGGGTTAAAAAGATGTGACACAGGCTGGCTGCTGATTGGCTGCACGCATGGCATTGTGGGTGATTCCGCATTCCCAGAGTTCCTTGCCCCATGTAGAGCAGACATTTTGAACTAAATGCGAATCGTTACCACGAAGCGTGAGGAAATTCGGATTCGATGCGAATCAAATATTTCCTGAAATTCGTATCGAATTCCACTTCTGCAGCTTTGATTCGCTCATCTCTAATTATGACCTTATGGGGACACAATGTAAAAAAACTAAAAAAAAAAAATTGATAGAAAAGTAAAAAAAAATGTAAATAAAATAATTTAAAAAATAAATACAATAATACGCCAATAAAACACCCTTATTAAAGGTTATAGTCCCACCCCCGATGACACCATACAAAATAAAAATTACCGTAACGGAGAGTAAAAACTATTTTATAAAGTTTTTTAGCAGCACTTTGTGTTATTAAATAAAAAAAAAAATGAGAAGTGAAAAACAGACACGTTTTCCCTCCTCTTTTGTTTATATTTTCCCGGATATAAAAAAAATTAAAACACATGCAAAAATAAAAACAACATAAAAATAAAGCCTTATGTCTTACCGAAAAAAAAACGCAGAAATTAGTTGAATAACGCAAATGATAAAAATGTTATATCCCTCCAAAACTGCACATACAAAAAACTTGAAAATGTGCCTGGTCTGGAAGGAGAGTAAAGCATCTGGTATGGAAGTGGTTAAAGAAAAATTACCTGCTGTCACTTTTCTGGGCCCATATGTCCTCCTTATAATGTGCATTTGGCTGGATAGTAAGGTTCCTTCTTTGTCACACGTCCTGTTAAAAGGTATTTGCATACACCTGTCAGCTCTGTACATGCAAATATTTGTGAATATACACACATGTGTTTGGCATGGTATTACTTCACATTGCAGACCTTGTATAATGCTCTTTCAAACCAGCAGCAGAAGATATACACACAGCATCACCAACAAATGCTTTGTCCCTTTTAGATTGTATATCAGATCTACACAGTATGAAGCCATTGAGGTAAACTTTTTAAGACCGACGGTAGTCTTCATAATCCCTTCTCCGGTGGAGGATGCACCCAATTTTTGATGACAGGCCCAGTACTGAAGGCTAACCTGACTATGAGGACATATTCACATGCACCAGATTTGTAGCAATATTTCATTTGAATGGGTATGCAGAAATTCTTGACCTTCATACCCAATAGTCCAATCCACTAAAAAAATATGTCAGGAGTGGTGACTGATCCTTTTGAAACAGGCTTTCCACCTCTGCATTCATAATTTTGTCTCACAAGCCACTCTTGCTATTAACCATTCATGTATACATGGTATACATCCCATTCTTCACATAAAAATCTAGTATTTTTAATATAGGTATAACTATAACGCCCCCTCAAAAAAACCCCATAAAAGGTAAAAAAGGAATCAGTAATGGTTTCTAGTCAACCTCTTGGCACCCAATGCCATAATAGTATGGCATGGGAAGTTGTTCTCTAATTTACCACGCCGTACTATTATGACTTTGATATGGTGCTCAATCTGAAACTGATTGGGTGCCATCTATTCTTTCCTTATTTTGCCTTCTCCTCTTCTCGTTTCTTGATTTCTCCCTTTTTGTGTCACAAAAAATGCTGTTTGATAGTATTTTTTTTGTAATTGTTTTGAGTATATTTGTATTATTATTACCATTAATTTGCCAATTATTTCGCCTTTTGTTGTCATTTTCGCAATAGTCATTTTCGGATCTTCACACTTATCTATCTTGGTGTCTCACTGGTCATGTCTGCTATTCCTTTTTTATGGAAGATTTATTGCAAATATAAATCACTGGATTTTAGTTATCAAAAATTGTGAAGGAATTTCATTATAACACCATTATTTGTTTGATGTAGTTTGCCAAGCTTTTGGACAGTATCATTCATAGTAGGAATAGTTTCATGTGTTATTTTACTCATCTCATTTTTGTAAGTGAATTTCATTTTTTATTTTGATCCCCTCCCTTTTTGTATTTAATGCACACTTTTATGCTATGTGACAAAGTTTCCTTCACAATTTCATCAGGCTGAGGCCCCCATTGCAGAAACACAGCTTTATTTTTAATCAGATTGTGCTTTGTTTTTTTTTAGCCAAAGCTAAGAACAGCTACAAAAGGAATGGGAAATATACAGGAAGCTCTTATACTTCTCCCTTCTGCTCAATCCACTCCTGGCTTTGGCTCAAAAATGCAGCAAAAGCTGCATTTCTGTAATGTGGGGCTTCAGCCTTAATGTGCTTCTATTGAATAAGTTGTTCAAATAAGTGGATAATTTCCTTGCTTATTTAAGTATCTTCTTTTTCCTTTTTGTAATAACAATTTGAACTACACATACTGAAAATTCATAAACATATTGTTTCATTCTAGAACTTGCTTGCTAAGACATTATCAAAAATGAGTCCCTTGGGAATAATATTATTGTGTAGATACTTTTCTAATGCTGCATCTTGATCAGTAATAATTTCTCCAGCTGTTTAAAGGGAGTCTATCACTGCCCCCAGCTACTTTAAACCGCTCCCATAATGCTGTAGCTGCTGTTAGCAGAATAAAAAATATACGTTTCAGAGCCCCAGGGATGGGGAGAAAAAGCACTTTTATTCTTTATTCAAATGAGGAACTTGGAACACCGGGGGGAGTTTTCTTCTATTACTGAGCACTGCAGCATCATCACTAAACACGCCCATTCTACATTCAGCTCCTCCCCCCTGGGCAGTGTGAGGATCAACTGACACTGGGAGGATCAAATCACAATGCCCAAGGGGGACGAGGTGAATGCAGTATGGGCGTGTTTAGTGATGATGCAGCATATATTCTAATTTTTGTAGCAAAATATATTGATAGCTCCAGAGATTGGAAGGAGAACATCATCTACAGCAGGGGTGTCAAACTCATTTTCACAGGGGGCCACTTCAGCCTCACGGGGTACCTTGAAGGGCCAAGATTATTTTACACATGTATAAAAGTAACTTCTCCTTAACAGATAAGCGAGCTATTAAGCAGTAGTTACATTTGTACATTACTACTGTTACAATCAGCCCTTTGAGGGCAACCAGGAAGAACATAATTTATTGTTAAAACCTAAGACATTGGCATGTTACATACTATCCTCATCCTTTTCTGAATATATCAAAAATTAAGCACTATACAAATACCATTTACCCCTGCAAACGGTATTATGCTTCATAGTGGCCCCTGCACACGGTATTATGTCCCGTAGTGACCCCCCACCCATGAACTATTATTATACTCTGGGGTCTTTTCAGACCCCAGAGTATAATGATTGGAGACCCAGGTGGTGACAAACATAAAACCAGTGCTACTTACCTGGGCTCCGGTGCTCTCCCTGCGTTCGGCCTTCTTCAATGTCGCACAGACCGACGTCGCAGCATAATGACGTCGGCCTAGCTCACGTGACGCCTGGGACGTCACCAAAGAAGGCCGAAGCCTGCTGGGAGTAACATCGGATCGCCGGAGAGGTGAGTAACTCTGGTTTTTATGTTTATCACCTCCCCTGGGTCTACGATTATTATACTCCGGGGTCTGAAAAGACCCCGGAGTATAATAATAGTATTTGATGGGGTTCGCTGGCCGCGGCCTCACTTACCATCCCCGCTCCTGCACGCAGCCGCTTCTGCGTCCCATAGCAGAAGGGGAAGCGGGGGCGGCCACGGCCAGCAGCGGGGATCGGTAAGTAAATAGGCCGTTACGTGTCGGGGATACTCCAGCAGGCAACGGCCTATTTATATATGTAAAAAAACTTATCTTCACCTACCTGCGATGCCTTGATGGAGCCGCCGCCTCCTCTTCTTCTTGTCCGCAACGTCTGCGTAGGAGGCGCAATGACGTCATTGTATCGCCGCCTGCACTGACATACAGAGGTCTTGTAAACCAGCCCAGGACAGGTATCGCGTAGCTTTGTTTTTTTTGTTTTTTTTAAGCGGCCTGTCCTGGGCTGGTTTACATTAAATAGACAATAAAAAATGCCGCCCCCTGCGGGCCAGATAAGTGCCGGGCTGGATAACAGAAGGCAGCGGGCCGGATTCGGCCCGCGGGCCTTGTGTTTGACACCTGTGATCTACAGTAATGTTTGAAAGTTTGTGAAACCTTTATTTATTTATTGGTTTGTTTTGCTTACTTGTATTAGAATTTTCTATATTTCTGCATAAATTTGACCTAAAACTACATCAGTCCTAAAAGCAGATAACAAGAACCAAATAAAAATAAATGAGTCAAAAATATTAGACTTGGTCTTACATAGTTACATAGTTACATAGTAGATTAGGTTGGATGAAGACATCAGCCCATCAAGTCCAACCTATAACCCTACAGTCCCCTACAGTGTTGATCCAGAGGAAGGCAAAAAAAATCATGAGGCTTATGCCAATTGCCCCATTTCATGGCAAAAAATTCTTTCCCGACTCCAATCTGGCAATCAGTATAAAACCCTGGATCAACGTACCCTTAAAATCTAGAACCCATAATGTTGTTCTGTTCGAGAAAAGCATCCAGGGCCTCTTTGAACTTGTTCAATGAATCCACCATCACCACTTCCTGGGGCAGAGAGTTCCATAGCCCCAATATCTGATGATACAAAATGATACATATCTGAGTGTGGCAAAAGTATGAGAACATTTAGCAGACCATTTGAAGGTGAAATTAGCGTCAGGTGTTTTCAGTCAATAAGATGACAATCAGGTGTGAATAGGTGTGAACCTATTTTATTTCAAGGGAATGTGTCACCAGAAAATGAACTATTTTTTAAACCTAGATTTTAAGTTAAATTTATTTTTAGAATTTATATTGTTTTTTTTAATTTTACATATCACTATCTGTATTTTAAAATAGTACTATATCCTGCAATTTTCACTCTGGTCTGTCAGCCTAATAATAGACTGACACTTGATAATTCTGTAGGGGTTTTCTTTGCAGTAGTCACCTCATTTACATCACAGTCAAGACAGATAGCACAATAGAAGATAACACCTCTATAAGCATTTCAATAAAAGACAATAGCTCTACAAATAACACCACATAACACCCATTATTGCATCCACTACCGACAATAGAGAACATCACAGCTTATCTCCTCCCTCCATGCACAGCTAATCTAGAAACTCACCCATAGACTTTAATGTGTCTGCTCCAAACTTTCACTGCCTATGGCTATAACAATGTTGTAAAACATATTACTAAAGGCTGTTAACAAAGCAGAGGAAAACCACAGGCGAGATGCTCAGGCATAATCATAATTGAATAAAAAACATTTACAATTGGTAAATTAAAACAATAAGAAAAAAGTGTATGTATGGTTTTAATAAATCAATTTAAAAAATGGTGAAACATTCATTTTAAAGAACAGGGATCTAATCTTCACAACACATGTCTATGGAAGAGTATTATGGCACGAACTAAGGAGATTTCTGAGGACCTCAGAAGAACATTTATTGATATTAATCAGGATGAAAAAGGTTATAAAACCATCCATAAGAGCTTGGACCCCACCAATCCACAATCTGCCAGATTGTGTAGTAATAGAGATTTTTGGTTTAAGGGAGTGTTATGTTTGGAGAGAGAAAAAAATACATTTCAGGATAAAAACCTCATACCACAAAAGAAATTTCTTCGAGAGGAGAATTTAATTCTGTACTGAGGCATCATGCAGCTATTAGAGAAACTCTACTGTATGTGCCATCCCATATACCCCATACACATGACTTTGCTGCAATCATGAGACCTTGTATTGTAATTTTTGTAGCAAAATACATTGATATGTGCATAGATTAGATGGCAAACATCTCCTACTGTGTATACCTTTTACATTTGTTCTAGTTATGCAAATTTATGTACTTTTTCTTTCACAGCTTAGTCATTGGACACCAAAACTATGTTGAAAAAACTAAAGATTTACATAATAGTGCTTTTTGTGGCAGCGGCAAGCTTTTTTCAGCAGAACTGTGTTAATGCATAATGGCGTCCACATATTAAGGTTTCTTATTTCTAACGGTGTTTTGCCAATGTCAGAAATAATAATAATAATAATAATAATAATAGTCCTTTAATAGTCCCACAATGGGGAAATTCAGTGTGTTACAGCAGCAAAGATAAGATAAGCAGATACAAATACAAATACAACATGTACAGGAATGTTCCAAGGTGAGAGGCATTACATTGATAGCCGACAGACAGATAGGAAGTTGCAGAGGAGGAGGGGGGGATTTAGCAGGCAGAGAGATATTAAAAAGATTATTACCAAATTTTAAGATTAGAAAATGTACCTTCCAGGTATATAAGTCCAAGCGGTGTTCTCCATCAAGGAAATGGTATATTATTTATGGAAACCACAGATAGAATGGATGAACCATCTTTGGTTTTGTGCTCAGTTGAATCAGCGGCTCGAGTGTATCCGGACAGACCAGTGGCCTTCTTCATGAAAGGACTAGATGACATAATCACTGAGGATGATGAGAAGAAAGCACGGGAACGCTTCTCAACCCTCTCATCTTATAAGAACATCTACTTTTTCCCTCTGGGACTAGAGAAACTATTTGCTGAAACACCATTTCTTGCTTGGTATGAAAAGGTAAGAATGGGAAGATGAAGATTTGTAATTAACAAATTATGTTAAATATACAGTAAGCCAATATAGCAGGGATACTCAGTAGGCAATTTGAGTTCCTAATTCAGCCTATGGACGCATTCTTTCTCACAACCACTGTCCATTTTGCACTGCTGTATCACAGAAGTGGAAGCAGGGATAGACACTTGTCACTATTGCCTACACAGGAATAGCAACAGTGTGTCTACTCTGCTGTGTAGGCAGAAGGGAGAATCTCTGCTGCTTCTGCTGTCATACATCAGTACAATACTAAAGTTGTTTTATTCTGTTGCTATTATACATGTTAAGAGGGCATTATACTGTGTAAGGATACTAATGGGCATTCTACTGCGTATGGGGAATTATACCATGTTGAGGACACTACGAGATTAATCATAATGTGTGGGATCACTAAAGGGGCATTATGAAGTCTTTATCACTGCATGGTTCACAGAGGAGGTGCTATTACTGTTTGGGGGCATAAGGTAGGATTGGGTGGGGTCAAAGGGGACATGGGTGGAACTGGGCAGGGTTTGAGGTGTGTCTTAAAATATGTATATTCTGGACATGTTTAGCTAAACCCAGGTCAGTAGACCCTTACTAAAAGTAGTTGAGTACTCTGGTACTAAGGGAATGATATGTATACATCTTGCAAAAACCTAAGCCCATCAAGTTAATTCTTTTCATGCTAGCTCGGTCAACTTGCTTTAAGGTGAGAATTATTCTTTCCTGACTCCTGCTGGCAATCATACAGATCCCTTGATTGATTTTGTTTATTAACAGTAACACTGTACATTGCATTTTATTAAGGAAATGCTGTATCTATCTCTTTCTTGCATCTATCCACATGTTCAGACATTACCAAATCCTGTAGGGACATGTTCCATGCTGGATGATAAATCTGGTGCATGTTTAGACATTTAGATCTTTACCCCTGACGAAGTCCTAGGATGGGCGATACGCGTGGAGATTTGGGGCTTGGATTTTTCCTATTGGGACCATGCATTTTTGGTAATTATAGCTTTAACTTACAGGCGTAGCTAGCGGAGAGGCAGAGGGGGCGGCGGCCCCGGGCCCACTGACTCTTTGGGGCCCACCCTGGGGCCGCCATTAATACATCCTTTATTTCTAACTAGATCGGTGTTTGCAGATACTGATCTAGTTAAAACATATCCTGCAACTTAACAGTATTGTAAACCGTGAGCCAATACAGGCTTGCGGTTTACAAGACGCCGAGACCACAGACAGATGTCTGTTTCTCATCACAGACAGCGCGATGACGTCACAACATTGCGCCACCTGCACTCAGACACAGATGTCCTGTGCATGGACCGGGAGGAAGCAGCAGCTCCATTCATGAGCACCGCAAGTAGGTGAGTATGACTTTTTTTTTTTTTTTTTTAGCGCTGTTGTGTGTATATTAATAGTATAAGGGGTGGATGTCGGGGAATTAGGGGGCATTATGACGATGGGGGGATCATTTATATAAGGGTTATTAGGGGGTATTATGAATACAAGGGGGAGGTTATTTATATAAGGGGCCATTAGGGGGCATCATTTATATTAGGAGGCATTATGAACATAAGGGGGTGGTCATTGATATAAGGGGTCATAAGAGGTGCAGTATTTATGTCAGGGGGAATCAGGGGCATAATATGAGGGTCAATTAATTTAATTAAAGTGGCACTTGGGCTTTGGAAGGATTTGCCAACTTTTAACAATTCCTATGCTCTTCACCTCTGGAACTACATGAATAAAGGAAGAAAATTCATGATGGTTGGAAATAACACACTAGTGGAACATCTCTATCAGCAATACTGCCCCTCCACCTATGAAAGCATTTTCAAGAATGTAACCAGTCACCATTAGACTTTATCTGTCTCATAATACAATTGTGTGATGACTTTGTTATGCAACATACAGTACATTTACATTTTGTTATGCTGTTGGAAAAGGAAAAATACCTTAATATACATCCTGGGAAAGGGAGATTAGCAAAACTAACAAAATGGAAAACTCTCATTAGGCTCAGATCTCACTTTGCATTTTTAAAGTTTTTTTATCCTTTAAAACAAGTAAAGCCTTCCTTGAAGGGGATTTCTTATGACCATAGGTATGTTTAAATTTGTAGACAATTAAAAGTTAAAGATTTTTGCAAATCTAAATAATTAAACATTATGCAGTATTTTAAAGATTTTTTTCTAACCATCTTAGTGATGACATCTTTTGTCTTGATTGGTTGCCAATGGATACAACAATGAATGCAAGAACTTTATGGTCTGGAAATTGTCAGAAGCCCAGGTATGATTTTCTCATTGTGGTTGGGTTATCTTCTCATGCATTTATTGTCCCTGCCTGATAACCTGTCCACAATAATTATGGCTGGCTTTCTGAAACATAAGAGAAAATAGACGCCTATCATAATGCGGGGGCAGTTTAGGGGTGGGACTTTGGTCATATGGGGGTGGGGTTATACAGTAAATGGCGCTTTAGACGAGACGGGTCGGCGATCTGGCCACAGTGTTGTGGCTCCTAGCATAGCTAATGGGGACCTGGTCTACCGGTGGTTGGGGACCCCTATTGCAATGGATGCTAACAACAGTAGTGTGAACACCCCCCCCCCCAAGGCCACATATCGTGGAAATGCAACATTTTTAGCCATTGCAGAAATGAAGCACTTTCAGTTATAGACAAGTGAATGAAATTTTATTTCATCTCATCCATACATTGTGGAAAACATGTTGTAGAAAATATAGCAATGGGCATTTTTTAAAATTGCAGTATGTTAACATTACCTGTGTAAATGCTGTTTTTCCCCTTCTGTGCCCTGGATGTCTGCCTAAACATGAATTTTCATCCACATGTAGGCAAATTTCATAATTGTCAGAAATTGGGTATCAAATTGAGGGATGCCGTTTCTTTTTTAACCCCCATGTGAAAATAAAAAACTTGAGTCTAAAGCAATGTTTTAATGGATAATGACTTCACCCCATGCGGCTACTCCGCAACAGACCAGTAAATCCAGAAATCCGTCTATATCTTTCCACAGTCTGACCTTCACAAGGGCCCAGGTGAGGAAGGAGATGAAAAAGATCAAGGCGAGGAAAGCCGCAGGGCCAGATGACATCAGTGCAAGGCTAATTAAGACTTGTGGGAACCAGCTGTGTGGTATAATTACAAACATGTTTAATATGAGCCTGAGGCAAGAAATAGTCCCTTAATTATGGAAATCTTCTTGTGTGGTACCTGTTCCAAAGAAACCTCACCCTATGGACCTCAACGACTACAGACCTGTAGCACTGACATCCCACTTGATGAAGATCTTAGAGAGATTGGTTCACACACATCTCCGCCCTCTAGTGAGCCCCGCTATGGACCCTCTCCAGTTTGCTTATCGGCCGGGCATTGGGGTAGATGATGCCATCATCCACCTTCTGCATAGGGCTCTGTCTCACCTGGAGAAACCAGGGAACACGGTGAGAATAATGTTCTTTGATTTCTCCAGTGCTTTTAACAACATACAGCCCAGGTTATTGAGGGACAAGCTGGGCCTTGCTGGAGTGGACCACCACCTCTCCAACTGGATCCTAGACTACCTCACAAATCGACCTCAATACGTGAGAGCCCGAGACTGTGTGTCAGATACTGTGATATGTAATACGGGGGCACCTCAGGGTACATGAAAATGAATGATGTATATGAAAACAGGCGGGGAAGAAAGTATAGCTTAGATTCTTTAGTTCTGTAAATTTCTGACGTATGCCAAATAACTAATGGAGAAAATGGTTACTTTTATTAAAAGCGACTTAACTTTTAACAAACTTTAGGTTTGCAGTTCCCAGAACAATCTTCCAGAGATGTATGAACAGTTGATAAATGACTCTGCTTCTCCTGCTATGAGGCATCGCCATCTAGAGGTAACTGGGAGAATTGCACACACAGATTTCCAGGCCTTTTCATTCCTTTTCCTTGCCATAACAACAACAACAAAATCATACCTCCCAATTTTCAAAGGACAGACAGAGGGACAAAATGTGTGGCGCGCTATGCGTGCCGCGGTAAATTTAGCTCCACCCACTTCTATTTTGACTCTGCCCATTCTCACCCATTTTTCTTTTTGTCCCCATACAGTTTAATGTTCCTACAGTAAACCCTAACATTATATACCCCCACATTAAACTGGGGACAGATGGAGTAGTGGACATTATACTGGGGCAGCTGGAGGGGGACATTAAACTGTGGGGGTAGCTGGAGGGAACATTAAACTGGGGGCAACTAGAGACAGACATATCCCCCTCCAGCTACCACTATGGTTTAATATCCTCCTCCAGTTGCCCCCAGGATAATGTCACTCCTCCATCTGTTCCCAGTTTAATATCCCCCCCTTCATCTGCCCCCCCGTTTAATTGCCCCCTACATCTGCCCCAGTTTAATGTCCCCTTCATCTGCCTCCAGTTTAATTGCCCGCTCCATCTGTCCCCAGTTTAATGTCCCCCTTCAATTGCCACCAGTTTAATGTCCCCCTTCATCTGCCACCAATTTAATGCCCCCTTCATCTTCCCCATTTAATTACCCACATTCACTTGCCAACAATTTAATGTCCCCACTTCATCTGCCACCAGCTTAATGTTCCCCCTTCATCTGCCCCCAGTTTAATGTCCCACTTCATCTGCCCCAGTTTATTTGCCCCCTTCATCTGCCCCCAGTTTAATTTACCCCCTATATCTGCCACCAGCTTAATATCCCCCTTCATCTGCCACCAGCTTAATGTCCCCCTTCATCTGCCCCCAGTTTAATTGCCCCTTCATCTACCACCAGTTTAATTGCCCCCCTACACCTGCCACCAGTTTAATTTCCCCCCTTCATCTGCCCCTAGGTTAATGCCCCCCCTTCATCTGGCACCAGTTTAATGTCCCCCCCAAAGTTTAACATAATAAAATCACAGATACTCACACTGTCGGCACACTGATACTCACTGATACTCGCACTGTCGGCTTGACATTGGCACTGAGGATGACGGCAGACCCCCGCAAACCCCATACTTACCGCTGCTGATGCCTTCATTCCCTCCCCAACCCTCTCTTACCCTGATAATAAACAACATAACATTAGGGTTGGATTAATTGGCCACAGCAGCCATTTTATTAAACAAATACAAACATATAAATAACCATATTTTAAATAACAAAATAAACATCTCTATACAAAATATATAATTAAATAAATAACCTGTAAACATAACATAACCCAACTTTCCTGAGCTAAAACTGCCACCTTGGGGGGAGGTCCTTGGAGATAAAAAGGTCTAGCCGCCAATCTGTTCACCACACCAATTACACCCAGCCACAAACCACAGGCTCGGGAGCACCACACCAATACAGATGGCAGTTTAACACATATAACCACTTCCCGGGACACCACCCAGCAGGAGTCCAAAAACCAGCCAGACCCAAACTGTATTTAACAAATGGGGAAACAGACTACACCTTTTCCCCACCCCCAGAATTTCAACCAACTCCAAGGACCCCCACCCCGCCACAGTGAGTATGCCTTGACCACCTCAAGGATGCTCACCCCCCACCAACCGTAAGGCACGCTCAATGCCACCCTGAAGGCCCAAGGCCCAGAGATCAATTCCCACGTCCATCAGGTGTACCCCATCAGCCAACCAAAAACCCCCTTGGAGGGCTTCCAACTCATGATCCCACCATGACACACCACAAACGCACCCATCGCCCTGTTCACCTTCGAACGAGCCTTATTAATCTTAGGAATAGACTGGGCCCCCCTCCACGACAGCTGCAGGACCACACAACCACCAAAGATGGGACTTCCACCTATAATCGAAGCAGGTCATGTTTAATGTCTCGCACTAACTCCCTAAAGGGGCGAGCCCCCTAATCATTGCCCCTCAGATGAAGCACTAGCATATCAGGCGGGCGATCCAAGCGAACATACCTGCTTAATTCCCGAAGCATGTGTCCCCACATCATGTGGCAGAGACCCAGCCACCGCACCACCGCCGCCGTTCTGGAGAAGCCCAACTGCCTCCCATCCGGGCGAACGTCTGCGCAGATCGCCCCACAGTGGACGTAGGAGTGCTCCAGAATCCAAACCAGCCAAGGTGGTGCACCTAAGAAACAAAAGACAAAACCTGAAAAGAATTGCCACTCACTAAGCCAAGCGGCCCCCTAACACACTAACCTTCCCCCTGTCCCCCGGAGCACCCCTGACCCGCCATGAACTACCCACTGATACCACAACATCCATGCACTCCGTGGGAGGACCCTACCCCGAAGTCACAGGAAATGAGGGCGGACATAAGAAAGGAAACGATGCAACCCCCAACGCCCAATACGCCGCACGACCTCTGGACCTAGGCCTAAGACAGACACCTCAGTAGCTGCCCCAATCCGAAAAGAATGAGGGGCGAGCACCAACGGATCCGAACCCAACGACTGGAGACAGCGCCTGAAAACCCAAGTGAACTGGTACCAAGACAAGAAGAAACCATCCTGATGACACAATACCGGACCATGCTGACTACCCCTGATCACCCGGAAATCCTTAAAACACTGAACTGGACACATGGCAGAACCCAACACACTCGCAAGTCGAACCTGTCTGCCCCTGCCCAACTGATCCGTCTTGGACCACCGGACGACAAATTCCAAAAC
Organism: Leptodactylus fallax; assembly: GCA_947044405.1. NCBI lineage: Eukaryota > Metazoa > Chordata > Amphibia > Anura > Leptodactylidae > Leptodactylus > Leptodactylus fallax. The sequence goes on from CAMRHE010000249.1 coordinate 155,902, forward strand.
AGAACCCCCAACTAAAACATCCTGAAACAAAATACCCCTCGCCCTGATTTTGGAAGGCGATAACAACTCCCCCACCTGAAGTGCCCCAAAAAATGGCCACAAAAAAGCCAAGCGAAACATCACAACTTCAAACTGGGAGGAACACACCACACCCAACTCTACACCCAGCTGTTCCAGCAGGTGAAAAGACACTGGCCTGCACCCATCCGGGCGCGACTTGCCCCTCCTGAAATCCCAAAGAGCCTGCACCACCAAAAGATCCTTCGTGACATCCTGCCACCCCCTACACTTAAATCCAAAAACAAGACCCGCTACCAAACGCCCCCATCCTGGCCACCGACCACTCCGCCAACAACTCACGCCCAATTAACAACAAAACAGCCGTATGCCTGACCGAATCCGAGTTAACACCACCCCAACTCTCCCATGACCAATTCAAAATCCCGCCACGCCGCCTCATAAGCCGACCTGGTGCCAGCCGCCAAGGAAGACTGAATCAGCTCACCAGCTGCCGCAAGACCACAGCCCACAGATGTTCTGGGCAAGGGATCCCAGCGATGTCTGCGTGCGGGGCCAACTGCCGAAAACGCTCCCACAGGAAACGAGAACGAGAGTTGGCAATTACGTTAGTGACTCCCGGTACATGAACTGCCACCTCCCACGTATTAAGAAACAGGCACCTTAACACTAAATGCCGCAACAAGGAAATCATCGGTGGGGAGGACGCAGTAAGCGAATTAATGGCCGACAACAGACTGATTATCACAGTGGAACCGCACTTTTTTGTCCCTAAACCGCTCGCCCCATATTTCCAGCGCCACCACTAAAGCTCCAAAAGACACAAGTTCCGCACCAACCCCAGTTCCACCCAGTCTGCCGGCAATCGCCCTGCACACCATTGTCCTGCACAAAATGCCCCGAACCCCACCGCCCCTGACGCATCCGTGAAAAGTTCCCAATCAAAAACGTCGACCACAGGGAACATAAGCAAGGATCGGCTGTTGTACTGCTCCAAAAATCTGGTCCACACCTCCAAGTCCTCCCTGTGATCTCTATTCAGCCAAACTAAATGACGAGGCAATGACAACCCCGCTGTTGTATCCGCCAGCCGCCTGCAAAATACCTGCCCCATGGGCATGATTCTGCTAGCAAAATTGAGTTTCCCTAACAAAGATTACAAGTCCCGAAGAACAATTTTGCACAACCTGCGGGCCCTACCCACCTCCTGCTGCAGCGCCCCCAACTTGTCCTCAGGCAACCTGCACTCCATCAAAACGGTATCTATGGTGATCCCCAGAAAACTCAAACACGACGACGGGCCCTCAGTTTTACCCGGCGCCAAAGGAACCCCAAAACAAACCACCACCCACTCCAACGAACGCAGCAAAGACAAGCTGACGGGTGAGTCGGCATGGCCAACTACCCACTCCAAGAACAAACTGAAGGCCTCAAAATATGTGCAAGAAATTGAGCAACCCATAGGGAGGCAATGATCAACATAATAAGCCCTGTCCCAATAACAGTCCAGGACCCGAAGGCTCTCAGGATGCACTTGGAGGAGGCAAAAAGCCACCTCGACATCTGTCTAACCCAACAACGCGCCCCGCCTGTACTTCCAAACCAAGGCAACCGCTGCGTCGAAGGAGGTGTACACCACCGAACTCAACTCAGGATCGATGCCATCATTGACCGAGCCCCCTTTAGGGTGCGATAGTTAATGGATCAACCGGAACTTGTGTGATCCTTTCTTGGGGACCATGCCCAGAGCAGACCCTCAAAACACACATAAACTTCCCCACGGGCTCTATCATCCAACCTAATCCCATCGCCCTCCTTCTCAGTCTGCACTGAAACCGCGACGCCTGCCTCCTTACGCACCAAGCTATCCGAAGGCAACAGTATAAGCGGGGGGAGGTGCCGAGCTCCCCCGCCCAGGCTGACACAGGGGAACCCGCTGTAGACGCCCCCCCGCCCGACCGTGACAGGATATCCCGAATGCCCCCTAAAAGCGAACGCAACTCTTCCCCCAGTCACCCCACCAAGTCCCCTGACCCCAAACTAGCACTAACCTCCCCCGGCTATGCCTATACCTGACGCTTGTGACCTAAAAAACACTAGAACCAAACAAGACATAGACAGACACTCACCAGGCTGCGCAGAAGCTGTGATCCCGCCAACCACGGATCCCGAATCCCTCCGCTGTGGAGAGCCCTGCAGATCGTCACCTTCTGAATCGCGGAAGTCGTCACCAGCTAACTCCGTCCCAGAACATCCAGAGCACACATGGCAACCCTGCTCGGAAGCCGCCAATCAAATGGCAGTGGGAGCTGGAATCAGATCCAGAGGCACTTGCTGAAGCACTGGTGACCCCTCCCCCCGACCGGAGCATTGCCAGTGGGGGCCACTGTTGCCAAGGGAGATGCAGGCGAAGATGTAGCAAGAGGCATGGGAAGGGGCTGCCTAGGCCACAAGCCCCACCACCCACCTCCGTTGGTCCCGACGGCTGTAATGGATGCCACCCGGACCAGGAGCCACTACCCTGGGCTGCTGGGTGTGCCTGCCGGCCCAGAGGGACCCCAGAGTGCGCTGGGACCTGGGGTCATGATCCGGGCTCAACCGTTCACTGCCTCCGTGACGAGGCCCCGCCCACCGGAGCCGGCACAGGAGACAGTGCTACCGGAGAAGAAGATGGGGCAGTGGCAGGGGGACCGCTGCCCTGCGCCGAGAGAACCGCCGCCACTAGGCCAAGCAGCATCAGTGTTGCCAACAGTGCACACTTGAAAAAGGGCTTGTCCCGAAACGCGTTGTGTGTTTTATTCAATTGGATTAAAGACTACATTTATTCTGGACCAGCGCTCATCTGCCTCCTCTTTTCTACCTGCATCTGGATTCTTCCACACGTGCTTCACAACAAGGTTCCGAGGCTATCAGCTGGTTTACAAGGTCCCAATGAAGATGATTTGATTCTACATGCCTACTAGTTGTTGTGAGCTGATCACAACCCACCAAGGTGAGCAATTTGTATCAGTGTTCTGATATCTATCATCCTTTGGTTTTACACTATTCGCGCTCTGCGCTGTTTTTTCCATTTCTTTCTACAGGTAGGGACAGCAGCTCCCTCCTCCCGGGGGGTGCTCCCTCTCGCTCTGGCCTTTCTTTCTAGCGGTATATAATACCACATGTGTATGAGGACATGAAAGATCCTCTTTAACCCCTTAAGGACACAGACATTTTTCGTTTTTGCATTTTCGTTTTTCCCTCCCCACATTCCAAGAGCTATAACTTTTTCACTTTTTCACAGACTCATATGATGGCTTATTGTTTGCGAAACAAATTGTACTTTGTAATGGCACTATTCAATATGCTGTGCAAAGCTGGAAAAAAAGTTCAGAATGTGGTGCAATTGGAGAAAAAATGCATTTGTGCCAATTTGATATGGGTTTACTTTTTACGGCGTTCACTGTGTGGTAAAAATGACATGTTACCTGTATTCTGCAGGTCAGTACGAACACGGCGATACCAAATTTATACAGTATTTGTAATGTTTTGATACCTTTTAAAAAATGAAAAACTTTGCAAAATTGAAAAAAAAAATTGTTTCGCCATATTGTGACGCCTGTAACTTTTTCATACTTACATGCATGGAGTTGGGTATGGCGTCTTTTTATGCTAGATGATATTCTTACTGATACCATTTGGGGAAAGATCTGATGGTTTGATCACTTTTTATTAAATTTTTTTATAGGAGACAAAGTGTTGAAAAAAACGCTGTTTGGTTATTTGGATTTTTTTCGCCGCTATGCCGTTCACCGTATGGGATTAATATTTTAATAGTTTGAGCATTTTGAAGTGTGGGGATACCTAATGTGTTTATGTTTACTTTTGTTTATTTACTTTTATATCTGATCTAGGGAAAGGGGGATGATTTGAACTTTTATGGTTTTTTATTTTTTTTTTATATTTTTAAAAACTTTTTTTTTTCAACGTCTGAGCTCTCTCCATACACCCTTTCACACCCATCACGTACATGTACGTGATTTAGAGTAAGGGGTTAAATGTCCGGCCAGCTGCAGTGCTTGGCGGCTCTCAACAGAGTACCATGAGCCACCATCAGGGTCATGGGAAGTGCAGTTTTTTACTGCAGATTTTTATTTTGTTCATCCTTAGATTTTGATTCAGTGACCTCCTGATGATCCTAGCTATTTTGATAGCGGAGAAACGCATAGAGGTGTATTTTTTATGAAGGAGATTGTATATCTCCTTCATGGGGAGCTTGGATTCCCTTGTATGTCTGTGTATCATGATCAAGGGTGTGGTCACTGTGCACATGTTCCTGGGAAAGAGTGTATTGCTCTTTTGACCTGTTAGAGCGGCCTCAGAAACACTGGAGGAGAACTTTTAGGCTATGGCCCCATGTTGCAGAAACGCAGCTTTTTTTGTTGCAGATTTTGTTGCGTTTTTTTGAGCCAAAACCAGGAGTGGTTGAGCAGAAGGTAGAAATATAAGAACTTCCTATATATTTCTCATTCCTTTTGTAGCCATTGTTGGCTTTAGCTAAAAAAAACCGCAACAAAATCTGCAACAAAAAATCTGCGTTTCCACAATGTGGGGCCGTAGCCTTAGGCTGTTTTCACACTGAGTTTTTGCAGGCGGATTTTGATGTGGAATTCGCCTCAAAATCCGCCTGAAAAAACGCCTAACATCCATTTCAATGGGAGTCAGTAGCAGTTTATTTTCCTCTAGCGTTTTTCTTCCACTAGCGGAAAAAAAAAAGCAACATGACCTATCTTCAGGAGGATTCCACCTGTTTAGGTATGTTTGGCACTCCATATACCTGGTGTAGGAATACTTAGCGTTTGAACTGTGCTATCTTCCAACACTTATGGCCACTCTTTGATATACCATGGTGTTGTTTTGTATCTGTGATTAGTTATCTGATATCTGCAATACCTTTAGGAGTTTTATGTACTACTTATATTTGTGCTATGTTTTTTGATGGTTAACACTTGACCTTAGTGCTTGTTTTTTCCATACTTGGCACAGGGTGGTATTTTTACTGTGGCTCCATTCTGCATTTAGTATATTTGAGATTTTTTAGCCAACTCTATCCCCTGATGAGTTTAGCGAAACATGCATGTTGGGATTGCATGTTTGGTTACTATATATATGTGTGTGTTAGGCGTACCTAGTTTTGTTTTGTTTCTTGTGTTTTTTGTTCTCTTTATATCTATTTGTTTTGAAGGGTTTTGATAGGGATAGTTTATTCTAGGGCCACGTTCCAGTCGGGGGCACTTGCTAATTAGGGCGGTGGCCCCGAGTTAGGACTTTAGGGTCTATTTAGTGTTTTATATAGGGTGTTATAGGGATAGTTTAGATACAGGTGTTTCCTTATTTAGCCCGTTGTTACTGGTGTTACTATTGAACCGTGGACTATGTCATCCCTCTCCCCTTCTGGTATTTGTTTCAGTAACACAGTCACCATCTGAATCACGGTAAGTGTCTGGTTGGTTTTTCCTATTTCAGGCTGCCGTGCCTGTTTTGTTTGCTTTTTTTTCTTGTCTCCAAATTATATATATATTTTTTGATATTTTGAGGACTATTTAATTGTGCTGCTTTTAGGGTGGTTATATGTTGTTGTGATTTTTAACTTTAATTAATTAAAAGTTATATATTAATTTTTGTATTATTGTGATTATCATTTTGGACTATATAGGATTCCACCTGGAAAAACCCATTGAAGTCAATGGGAGGCGGAAAAAACGCGACGCGGTTTTTAACGCAGTTTTTAAAGAAAAGTTTCCAGGTCCATACAGTGTGCTGGAGCAAAGAAAAAATGCGAAAAAAACGCATCAAAAATCGCGTCATGTCAAAAAACGTGTCAAAAAACCATTTCCTAATTCCTGAAGATGATTTTTTCTGCCTGCAAAAAACTCCATGTGAACATACCCTTACTCTTTGTGTTCTGTAGAACGCTTCACTGGTTGTTTATCTATACAAGTAAATGGTTATAGCGTTGAACAAAACATTGATTATCACCTGGGCAGGCGACATGTGTTTGATGGGTTCACAATATCGTTGAAACCAATGTAATAGCCCTGTACGTGGTATCTGATACATCACTCCAGAAAATTATCAGTGCCTTGTGACATATTCAAAAAAATACTGACCCGGTTTTTATTATATTCATTAAAAGTTATGTTTTAGCCACTCCTTTCTGTGATCCTATTTTCACCTGAGTGACTATCCCACTGTGAATTTATTCCATTGAGAATTATACTGTATTAGGGTCCCATTAGTGCCCCACACAAAGTATAATGCTATTTCGTGCCCCCATGCAGTATAATGCCACTTTAGTGACTCCCACAGTATAATGCCACATTAGTGCCACCCACATAGTATAATGTCACGTTTGTGCCTCCCCACACAATATATGCCATATTAGTGCTCCCCACACAGTATAATGACAGGCTAGTGCCCCACCCTACAAAGTATAATGCCACATTACTGCGTCCTCCTAAACCAATCATATTCTAATCCACACCTGTAAGTAATACATAAATAATTAACCAGTATAAAAAAACGCAATAAACCTGGCATGGACGTAAATGCTCCTAAGCTGACAACTGGGCGCGGACTATTCACTGAAATCTCCACACATGCAGCGCAATGACATCTGCTCTGCCCATCTACTTCATGCCATGTAGTTCATACCACTACCATGTCATGCAGCCAGACTGGAAAATGAATGTGTCATTGTGTATTCTTATTGCATCTCATATTGCATAGCTCTCCGTTCACTCAATGACCTAAGACTAACATCCTCTATTATCAGAACCTCCCACGCTCGTGTACAAGACTTCTCCCGAGTTGCACCACTTCTCTGGAATGCTCTACCCTGGACTATCAGCTTAACCCCCAATTTCCACAGCTTCAAGCACAAACTAAAGACATATCTTTTCAGACAGGCCTATCACAGCTCCTAATGTAGACCCTTCCGTAGCTAGATTCCCTTTAAAATGTACCCTCTGTTCACGCTTCCACATTACCCCACAGGATATTATGCCGTTTCAGACTAACTTTATATGTCCAGGCACCATCTGCATGTTAAAGGACACGACTGGTGACGGCTCATACAGCTTTATATATGTGTAATGACAGTAATCTCTATTACAAAATTGTCTGACCATTGTATAAGCAATGCTACCTCTGATGCCGCCCCTGTTATCTCTTGTGTCACCCCCTCTACCTCATAGATTGTAAGCTCTTGCTTACGCAGAGAAGAACTTTGATAGAGTGGACTGGAGGTTTTTGGAGGCCACCTTTATACAGATAGGCCTTAGTCCTACTATGCTCACTCGTATCTCTCTATAACTCTCCTCGCGCGCTAATACGAATGAATGCTATCTTCCCCTCTCACTATTCACAATGGTACCCAGCAGGGGTGTCCCCTATCCCCGTTGTTATACACATTGGTGATGGAAAACTTGCTAGTGGCTATTCGGAATAATCCAGATATCCAGGGTCTCCGTGTCTGTGATCTGCATCTGAAAATCTCATTTGCAGATGACGTTCTGCTCTTTGTCACCCAGCCACTTACGACTATCCCTTCCCTCCTCCGTGAAATTGGCACCTATGGTTATTTTAGTAATTATAAAATGAATCTGTCCAAAAGCACTGCACTCAAAGTCTCGCTGCCTACGCCTTTATTCAGTAATCTCCGGTCCACCTTCCCTTTCACATGGTCCCCATAAGCGATAAAGTACATGGGTGTGCAGCTCCCCAATAATTTATCTGACACATACTCATTAAACTTCCTCCCGATTTTTCACACTCTCCAGTGGGATCTTGCTCATTGGGATACCAAGGACTTCTCTTGGCTAGGTCGAATTAACCTGTTGAAGATGAATGTACTCCCCCGCCTCCTCTATCTCTTCCAAACCGTTCCCCTAATCTTTCCTAAACATTTTTTTACTGCAGTCCGGAAAACCTTTACTAGGTTTATCTGGGTGTCGAAACTGTTGCAGTGTGCGATAGTTGTTATAAGAGGAACAAACTTTTAGTGAAACATGAGTGAAGTAAGAGAAGATCACCTCACATGGTGAATAACAGATCCAGTTCAGACACACACTCTAACAAAACAGGATATGTATAGCAACCAGCATCAAAACAACAAAAGTACAGAGTGTCTACAGAGAAACATTTAGTAACAGCTACATCTAGTGTCATAAATGTGAACTGCAGTCAATCCAGCAAATATAGAGACAAATCTGGCTGTTGTATATCTCTAACACCCCTTCTCAACAGCTACAGTGCTGGCCAAAAGTATTGGCACCCCTGCAATTCTGTCAGATAATACTCAATTTCTTCCAGAAAATGATTGCAATCACAAATGCTTTGGTAATAATATCTTCATTTATTTTGCTTGCAATGAAAAAACACAAAAGAGAATGAAAAAAAAAGTCAAATCATTGATCATTTTACAAAAAACTCCAGAAATGGGCCGGATAAAAGTATTGGCACCCTCAGCCTAATACTTGGTAGCACAACCTTTAGACAAAATAACTGCGAACAACCGCTTCCGATAACCATCAATGAGTTTCTTACAATGCTCTGCTGGAATTTTAGACCATTCTTCTTTGGCAAATTTCTCCAGGTCCCTGAGATTTGAAGGGTGCCTTCTCCAAACTGCCATTTTGAGATCTCTCCACAGGTGTTCTTTGGGATTCAGGTCCGGACTCATTGCTGGCCACTTTAGAAGTCTCCAGTGCTTTCTCTCAAACCATTTTCTAGTGCTTTTTGAAGTGTGTTTTGGGTCATTGTCCTGCTGGAAGACCCATGACCTCTGAGGGAGACCCAGCTTTCTCACACTGGGCCCTACATTATGCTGCAAAATTTGTTGGTAGTCTTCAGACTTCATAATGCCATGCACACTGTCAAGCAGTCCAGTGCCAGAGGCAGCAAAGCAACCCCAAAACATCAGGGAACCTCCGCCATGTTTGACTGTAGGGACCGTGTTCTTTTCTTTGAAGGCCTCTCTTTTTTTTTTTTTTTTTTTTTTTTTTCCTGTAAAATCTATGTTGATGCCTTTTCCCAAAAAGCTCTACTTTTGTCTCATCTGACCAGAGAACATTCTTCCAAAAGGTTTTTGGCTTTCTCAGGTAAGTTTTGGCAAACTCCAGCCTGACTTTTTTATCTCTCTGGGTCAGAAGTGGGGTCTTCCTGGGTATCCTACCATAGAGTCCCTTTTCATTCAGACGCCGACGGATAGTCCGGGTTGACACTGTTGTACCCTCGGACTGCAGGGCAGCTAGAACTTGTTTGGATGTTAGTCGAGGTTCTTTAGCCACCATCCGCACAATCTTTCGTTGAAATCTCTCGTCAATTTTTCTTTTCCGTCCACATCTAGGGAGGTAAGCCACAGTGCCATGGGCTTTAAACTTCTTGATGACACTGCGCACGGTAGACACAGAAACATTCAGGTCTTTGGAGATGGACTTGTAGCCTTGAGATTGCTCATGCTTCCTCACAATTTTACTTCTCAAGTCCTCAGACAGTTCTTTGGTCTTCTTTCTTTTCTCCATGCTCAATGTGGTACACACAAGGACACAGGACAGAGGTTGAGTCAACTTTAATCCATTTCAACTGGCTGCAAGTGTGATTTAGTTATTGCCACCACCTGTTATGTGCCACAGGTAAGTAACAGGTGCTGTTAATTACACAAATTAGAGAAGCATCACATGATTTTTCAAAGGGTGCTAATACTTTTGTCCACCCCCTTTTTTATGTTTGGTGTGGAATTATATCCAATTTGGCTTTTAGACAATTCTTTTTGTGGTTTTCCATTGACGACAAATTAAATGAAGATATTATTACCAAAGCATTTGTGATTGCAATCATTTTCTGGAAGAAATTGAGTATTATCTGACAGAATTGCAGGGGTGCCAATACTTTTGGCCAGCACTGTAAGGCTTAGTCTGTTAGGCCCATCTTCTTTGTAAACCTCGATTTGTCTTTCAGCGGTCAGGGGCTTGGTAAGGATATCTGCTGTTATATCCTCAGTCGGGCAATAAAGTAACTCAAGAAGTCCTGCTCTTGAAGATCCCTCAGAAAATGGTACTTCACACCAATGTGTTTGGTTCTCGAGCTAACTCTTTCCATCTGCGCAAGTGCAAGACATCCTTGATTGTCCTCAAAGATTCTCATTGGTTTCATCTGTGTTTGACCCAAGTCTTTTAATAGTTGTCTCAACCATATGACTTCTTGACTTGCCTGTGCTGCTGCAACATACTCTGCTTCAGTAGATGATCGTGTAACAGACAGTTGCTTTCTACTAGTCCAACAGATAATACCTCCTGATAGAAGAAACAGGTACCCACTTTTTTGTCATTGGTATCTCCGGCCCAATCGACATCCACATATCCTGTCAGGGTGCTTTCGTCACTTGCTGGTAACTTTAGTTTGTAGTGTAAAGTCCCTTTAAGATAGCGAATGACTCGCTTCACAGCATTCCAGTCCATCTTACTTGGTGTTGAAGTCTTTCTACATAGGATTCCAACTGCTGCTGCAATGTCAGGCCTTGTAGTGATGCTAATGTGCAGCAATTTCCCTATTGCTTTCCTGTACTGAGTGTTAGTTGGTAGTGGTGAATCTTGGCTGTCTATCTTCTTCAGGTAGTTGGTTTCCATGTGAGATTTTACTGGTTTTGCATCTTCCATTCCAAATGTCTCAATTATTTCTTGTATTTTGTGCTTTTGGTTCAGAAAGAAGCTGCCATCTTCCTCTCTCTCAATCTTAATGTCAAGATAATTATTTACGTTGCCAAGATTTTTGGTCTCAAAATGCTGATTTAGGGTTTGGAGTATTTCTCCTTCATCCCCTTCTTGCTTTAAACAAATCAGCATATCGTCCACATAAATGAGTACATAGATCCATCTGTCTGCCAATTTCTTTGTGTATAAACAGGGGTCTGCTTTACTCCTCTGAAAGTCCTCCTGTTTAAGCACTTCATTTATTCTCATATTCCATGCTCTGGCGGCTTGCTTTAGACCATATATACTCCTCTGTAGTTTGCATACTAGGTCTGGCCTTTGCTCGTCTTTGAATCCTGGTGGTTGTTCCATGTAGATATCTTCTGCTAACTCACCATGTAGAAACGCTGTTTTTACATCCAAGTGTCTTACTTGCATTTTCCTTATTGCGACTACTGTCAGCAAAGTTCTTATTGTAGCATGTTGACTACTGGTGCAAATGTCTCATCATAGTCCTCTCCATATATTTGAGAATATCCCTTGGCTACGAGTCTTGCTTTGTATCACTCCACTGTGCCATCTGCATTGTATTTTACTTTGAAAGTCCATTTACGACCTATAAATTTCCTTCCAGGTGGTAGTTCTGTAAGTGTCCATGTTTTAGTGTCATACATGGATTTTATCTCTTCCTTTGCAGCCTTTATCCATTTACTGGCTTCCCCTTCTGAAAGCTGAGATATGTCTTCCCAAGTTGCAGGTTCATTAGCACTGGCAGTGCTTGCCTTGTATGAGAGACGTACAGGTGGTTTACCTTTATTCTCTCTCATCGAGCGTCTTGGTTCTGTGTGTGAGCTTGGTTGTGTCTGTTCTTCATTGCTGATGGATTCTGCGCTCACTTCAACTGTTTGTTCAGAAGTTACAGATGTTGGCTGATCAGTGTCAGTTTTCTCTTCTGTTTTTACTTCCTCTGTTGTCATTACATTGTCTTTCAGATCTTCAACAAAAGTTTTGCTGTTGCTAATGGTAACCTTGTCAGTTTTGGGATTTAGGATTCTGTAACCCTTAACATTGTCACTGTATCCAACAAAGACGCCTTCAAATGCTCTGTTTTGAAGTTTGGTGCATTTTTCTTCTGGAATGTACAGTAGATGAACGCCTTGCATCCAAAAACTCTTAGATGTTTTACACTCGGCTTCTCATTGTGCCACAGTTCATATGGAGTTTTTTCCATTGTTCTAAAGAAGAGTCTATTTTGCAAATAAGTGGCTGTCATTGCTGCTTCACCCCAATATTTTTGTGGTAATCCAGAGTCTGTCAGCATGCATCTGATCATTTCAGTCAGAGTTCTATTCTTTCTTTCAGCTACCCCATTTTGCTCTGGTGTGTAGGGGACTGTCTTTTGATGCTCTATTCCATTCTGCTTTAAGTACTCTTGTATTTTATGTCCTGTGCATTCCTCTCCATTGTCACTCAGAAGTATGAGAGGTTTTCTCTGAAACTTGTTACTTGTCCTTACTACATAGTCCTGTAATTTGTCAAAAACTTCACTCTTGTGTTGCATTAGGTAAGTGACTGTGTATCTTGAATAGTCATCTATGAAAGTCACTATGTACCTGTTGCCTCCAAGTGTAGGTGGGTTTAGGGGACCACATACATCACTGTGAACTAGGTCAAGAGGTCTTGAAGCTCTATTGTGACTTACTTTAGGAAGCGTTGCACTTGTAGCTTTGGATTTGATGCAACATTCGCATTTAACAATAACTGAACAAGGGGATACTTTTAGATCCTTCGTCAGATTCCTCTTTTGTAGCTCCTGTATGCATTCTGGGTGTCTGTGACCTAAACGCCTGTGCCACACGTGTATACAGTCATTGTGCTTATGTGTGCATAGTCTCACCTGTTCCTTCACTGTGTTGAGGTGATATAGATGATCATCCAACTTGGCACTTGCTATCATCTGCTTGCCGTCTAGGATAGAACACTTGTCACCTTGGAATTTTACAGTGAGTCCTTTGCTTGTCAGACACTTCAGTTAAGAGTCCTCCTTCTAGATCAAGAACATACAGTACATCTTTTACTGGTATTGTTAAATTGTTTCCCGCATCATTGGGGCATACAAGGGTTTCATGCCCATATCCTTCTGCACATATTTTACTCCCATCTGCAAGGTAAATAGTCTCTTTGTTATTCAGATCAAGTTCTGTGAAAAAACTTCTATCACTTGTCATGTGACTGGTTGCTCCAGAGTCAATGCACCAGCCTTGCAATTTATGGTTGCCTGTCACTTTAAATGTGGCATTCCACTTCCCTTCACTCGGCTTTCACTTTCTGTTTAGTATAAGAGGGATGCTGCCTCATCTGCTCTGCTTGCCATATAGTGCAGTCTTTCTTTATGTGTCCTTGTCTGTGGCATCTAAAGCACACTCTGCTTTCCTTCCTGTGTGATCTTGTTTCTGTAGCTTTAAGAGCTGTCTTGGACTTTCTCTATAATCATGTGTAAACTTCTTTCTTTGCTGATACTCATCTATGAGCCTGGTCTTTACGAATATTAGTGTCAGATCTGTCTCAGGCCGTGTCTCCAGCGCATTGATCAGTGCAGTGTATGTGTCAGGTAAACTGTATAATAAAATGGCTGCGGCGTGACTGTTATATTCTCACCGACTGATCTGAGTTCACTTGAAGCATGGCATTTATAGGCTCCTGCATGTCCTGCTCTCTACTAAACCTCATTTCTACTAAGCCTCATTTTGTACAGTTTCCTCAGCAGAAACAACTTGCTGTTTTAAACTGGATCTCTCCTTCAGTACATCCCACATGCCTTTCGCTGTATTCTCACTGCGTATGTGAATAAGCTGATCATCTTCTACTAGTAAGCTTATAGTGGCCCGTGCCCGTCTGTTTTTCCTGTCCCAGTCCTGATAATTATCTTGTGGTCTCTTTGTAGTGATAACTTCCCACAAGTCATCCCTGGATAATAGCATTTCCACTTTAAATTTCCATAGCTGATAATTGTCATTGTTCAGCTTGGCCACTGATAGTTTAGGTTTTGAACTAAAGGCCATTCTCTCTCCTTTATATATATATATATATATATATATATATAGTGTGAGAGTGTGAACCTAGGGGGCGCTGGTGAGCGACCCAAAGTCAGGCTTAAAAAGGTCCTCACCCACACCCATAGGTGGGGCCCAACTCCAGGTGGAGTGTACGCAGCGGGAGAGCTGATGGAGAGACCTGCAGGGAGCAGGTAGACGGTGGAACCAGTGGGAGACAGACAGGCGGTCTGTCCCAGGAGGACTGGACTTCCTAAGCGGACTTGCTTGAGCTAAGTGTGAGCCAGGCTGCTTCTTGCCCCCAGAGGCTAGTCAGGACTCAAGCAGTGAGGTAGTGCCCTATGTGTGGGCTAGGCTGTTTTTTTGTTTTGTTCCTGTTTTGAGCCACTTGCTGAATAAAGCCATATATGTTGGATTACCACTGCCTGATATGCTGCTTATTTGGCACCCAGTACCACCAACACCTCTGTGGAGTCCAGGAGGCTGACGCCTTGGAGGCTAAATCCCCCAAATTGTCACAATAGGAACAGTCTTACTTCTGTACAGGAGATGTCTCTCTGGAAGCTTCCTTATATCGATCTCTGCATCTGCCGCTCTGTCTTCCGTTCTGGACTTCACTCTGCCTGGGCCGCTTCTGTTTACTGGGGTTTATCCGGTTACTGAGGCTTCATTTGATCACTGGAGCTTCATTTGATCACTGGAGCTTCATTTGATCACTGGAGCTTCATTTGATCACTGGGCCCATAACCTGTTGCAGAGTGCGATTGCTGGATGTGGCAGAGTCAAAACCAGATAGACAGTTGTATATAACAGGAACAAACTTTTAGTGAAACATGAGTGCAGTAAGAGAAGATCACCTCACATGGTGAATAACAGATCTAGTTCAGACACACACACTCTAACAAAACAGGATGTGTATATCAACAGCATCAAAAACAACAAAAGTACAGAGTGTCTACAGATGAACATTAGTAATAGCTACATCTAGTGTCATAAATGTGAACTGCAGTCAATCCAGCAAATATAGAGACAAAGCTGGCTGTTGTATATCTCCAACAGAAACTCTGCAAATTGCTAAAAGTACCATAATTAAGCCTAAATTGGGAGGGGGTTTGCCAGTCCCGGATTGCTCTGGCCACTTCCTGGCTACAGTCACGGCCTGCATTCTTGATTGGCACCATTCCGCACGTTCTAAGCTCTGGGTTGCCCTGGAGGAGTCTCTGAGCCCTCTCCCTCTAACAGCTCTCCCAAGGCTTCATTTCTACTACTCCGCTGACTTTCAGTCTACATTTCCTTCTGTGTCTTCCTGATTTCTCCTTTTTCCCCCCTTCTTTTGCTACTGTTTTTATTCCCTTCCTATATGATGTTAGGTTTGTTGACCGTGGTATTTGTTTTTTGAACTGTTATTTGGCTCTGCTGTGACAGAGCTTTTGTTTCCCTCCTCCCCCTATGCTCCCTTCCTGTTCCTTATATGAAGTTTCTTGTTTTCCCTGCCCTTCCCGGACGCCCCCTCGACCCTTCCCTCTGCCTTGTATGCCCATTATTGTTGATTTTTTGTTTGATTTGTTCTTTGTAAAATTTCAATAAAATTCTTAATGTTAAAAAAAAGATAATAATGGGGTCTGCCCGATTTTTGTCCTGATTTCAAGCGGAATATGCAACGGAATCTCCGAATGGAATCAGGGCACAGTTATGAACCTAGAGTTAGAATCTTCCAGCATGGGCTGGGAAGACCTATGTAAGCGTCCCTTACCCACTGGGAACAGTGTCCTTTGCTCACCCTTATACATAGAACCAATCACTGCCGAGTATCAGGGGGGCGTACAGTGGTAAAAACCCCCCCAATCGCTATTATTGGTCAATCTGTACAGACTGACCAATAGTGGCAGGGGCAGGAAGTTCAAATTAACAGCCTCTAGGGCCTCCATGCCTCCCTCCATCCGTGTGCCTGATCCTGTCCATTTTTTTAACCTGTTAGGTTAGCCTCCTTCTACCTGCTGGCTGCTGATTAGGTAATAAGCCCTAATCACCACCAGCCCCTTTTTGGGGAGCGATTTTGGGAAGTCTCTACCTATATTTATAGATAAATTTTAGGAGATTCAGCGCAGGGTCTTTTTTTAACTGTAGTACATTTTTATACCACAGTTTGTTGACCCTAGGGCACAGGTTACACAACTCCTTAGAAGGGGTGAGAGTAGGGCAGTCTGAAATGAGAACATGCTGATGGTCAAGTTTAAGGACTAGAGGGATGTCCTTGTACTGACCACAACTCATGGTAACGGCAGCAGCCTTGTCCCCTTACATGGTACCAGTACCCTTACCCTTAAGTCAGACTGCATCCTGGTCTCTAATAAGTACATGGGAAGAGTTGAGCTATCTGAATCAATCCTGAAGGTGTACAGTGCCATGAGAAAAACAAGAGTGTGGTACAAAAAGCTGGCCGTGCACATTGTACAGAGGGCAATGTATGATGCTTACTTTCTATCACAATGTGCAGGCAGGAGAGGGACATAACTTCAGTTTCAGGAGCTAGTTATCAAGACCCTAATATTTGAAAACCAGGAAGGGCTCAGCCCCAGTATTTCTGATATTGAAGATGCCCGTATTGTACCAGGGCAACACTTTCCAACTGAAGTCCCACAAACTGAAAAGAGAGGGAAGACCCAAAAACGGTGAGGGAGTGTGTTCAAAAAGGGAGATAAGGAAGGACATCATTTATCAGTATGACACATGTCCTAAAAAATCTGTCCTTTGCATGAAGATTGCTTCAGATTGTACCACACATCCATGGATTATTTTCATAGTCAGGAGAAATTGCTTAACAAATTTTCTCATTTAACCCCTTGTGGAAATGAAAAAATTGGAGTTAAAGCAACATTTTATTGGGAAATATTTAATGTTCAAATTTACTGCCCAATTCTATGAATCACCTGTGGGGTCAAAAGACTCAGCGTATCATTGATTAATTTTTTATTTTTTTTGAGAGGTCTAGTTTCCAAAATGGGGCCTTGTGTTGAGAGCTTCCACTGTTGTGAGACTCATGTGGTCTGCAAATGCGAGATGGTACGGATTTCAGCAAAATCTGCCTTCCAAAAGCTCAATGGTAGTGATGGTTGAACCTCTCAGAATTCAACAAGGGATTCAAGTGCATTTTCTCCTTTAACCACTTCAGTACCGGGCCAATTTCTGGTTCAGGACCAGACACTTTTTCGGGTTTTTTGTATGTGCGGTTTTGAGGGCTGTAACATTTTTAACATTTGCATTATTCAACTAATTTCTGCGTCTTTTTTCGGTGACACATAGCGCTTTATTTTTATGCTGTTTTTATTTTTGCATGTGTTTTAATCTGGGAAAATATAAACAAATGAGGAGGGAAAACGTGTCTGTTTTTCACTTTTCATTTTTTTTTTATTTAATGAGAAAGTGACAGGACAAGTGCTGGAGTCACGGTATGTCAGTCCCCGGGTTTTGTCATATAGCTGGTCCAGCGTGGGGTTTTGAGTAAGCCACAGCTCAGGTGCGGGTCTTGAGGCTCATTACTGGCCCATATAGACCTGCAGAGCCTGCACTTGAGTGCAAATCCTGGGGAGTGAGAGCAGGCGTCTGGATCTGTCCTGATATTCCAAAAACTGTTACTGTGCCAAACTGGTTGCTGGTGTGGCTGGCAGACAGCCACACAGGTTAGTAAGCGCTGTTTTGTTTAGGTAGCCGCTCAGACGAGCAGGAGTTTGTTTATTTTTTGTGCCTGAAGTTAAGGCTGATATTGTTTTGCCTGTTTCCCTGAAGGGAAGGTTTATTTATTTTGCTGTCATTTTTTCTAAATAAACCTGTTACACCTAAGCTCTCGTGTCACTGTCTCTGTTTGGGCCCGTACCTAGGCTGCTACCGAGCTACCTCCCTCACATACCACAAAGTACTACTAAAAAACTTTATAAAATAGTTTTTACTCTCCATTACAGTAATTTTTATTTTGTATGGTGTTGTCGGGGGTGGGGCTATAACCTTTAATAAGGGCGTGTTATTGGCGTATTATTTTATTATTTTAATTATTTTATTTACTTTTTTTTTTACTTTTCTATTCATTTTTTATTTTGAAGTTACAGCTGGCTCCCTGTTTCAGCAGCTGCACGATTTCGTGCAGCTGCTGAATTCTGCTTGGACATACTGGTACATCCTTGCAGAACAAGGCAACCACCTTCCGGAGGTATATAGCCAATGGGCGGTCCAAAAGTGGTTAACCCCTTGTTTAAATGAAAAAAAAACAAGGGAGCCCTCCGTCCTTTTTGTATCTTTCTGTGTGCCCATACATCAGTTTACATCCACATATGGGATAATTCCATGCTCAGGAGAAATTTCATAAAAGATTGTGGGATGCATTTCCTCCTTTAGGCTGAGGCTCCATGTTGCAGGAATGCAGCTTTTTTTGTTGCAGATTTTGCTGTGTTTTTTTTGAGCCAAAGGCAGGATTGGACTGAGCAGAAGGTAGAAGTATAAAGCTAGAAAGTATAGAGCTTTCAATATATCTCCCATTCCTTTTGTAGCCATTCTTGGCTTTGGCTCAAAAAACGCAGCATAATCTACAACAAAAAAGCTGTGTTTCCCCAACGTGGGCCTCAGCCTTAAACCTACATCCTGCATTTTAGGCATTGCCGGTAGTTTTTGTTTGTGGAACTGAAGAGAAAAAGAAAATATCACAAAGTGAGAAGAAAAAGATTAGCATTACGAGTAGTATTTACTACTGGCCTATGGAGAACCATCTAAAAACATCCACTCTACATGGTGTTAAAAATTTTGCTTCCATTTTATGAATGCCTTTTTTGTAAATGGAATCAAACTCTCCCTGGTATGCCTTAAATCCCATCTACTTGAAAGAAATGTTAATGTCCTACATTATGATCTCTTTCACAAAGTCTGTTCGACCTTCGTATGTATTAGGTCTCCCCTTCGACCAAAATGCAAGGGTTAACACCTGCAATCGAAGCCTGCTCCGATTGTGGGTATTACTGCTGGGAGACGCGGCAGTTATGATGGCCGCCATATTTACACACCCAACTTCTACCATAATAGTACACTATTAGCTAGTAAGCTACACCTCTGGCAAATACAGATACTGCACAAACTGCACTTATATTCTGATGATTTTATATGTGAGTAGTGCCTTTGGATATAAGAAAATTTGTAATATATCTTATAAAGGAGATCTATTTCCTTCTCCACTTATTGAGCTGCTTTCCTCTTCCTTATCTTATATCTTATTTATGTAAGATTCATCTAAGTATTCAGACCCACACACAGACCTTTATTGATTTATTGCCTCATTGTAAGCAGTGATAGCATGTTATCTACAAGCCTAGCAGTGTCAGGAGGCCATACACTTCCCTCATAAGCCTCCAGTGGTGGATTTCCAAATAACACGACGTTCCTGTTGTCTCCTGCATACAGGAATTATTCACAGCCTTTTGCTGCTCAAAGAAACACTCCAGCATGTGCAATATGAAATTCCAGAAAGTTGAGGCGATGTTGTTTTGTTGCTGTAGCCACAATATTTGTACCATTGTTGCGTGTGACAACATCACTGTGACCTCTTTACCCTCCTCTCATGGCTGGCTGAGAGGCTGTCAGGTGATGATGGAAAAAACTCAACTAAGCCACAGCTTCTCTCTGCCACGAAATGCATAAGTTTTGGTTTTGTTAGAGAAACTTTGAAACGTTTGGGTTGAATCAGGTTTATCTTTTCTTAGTATGCTGAAGCATTAAAGGGGTTGTCCAGGGAATACAGTTTTCTGCAAGGAAGCCGGGGAATGTGAAAAATTTTAAAAATAACATCCTTGATCCTCTGGTGTCCCCCACTGCCGTTTAGTCCAGTGGCACCTCAGAGTTTGTTCCGGCTGAAGTCCTCACCGCACGTGACCTCTGAGGCCAATCAGCGGCCTAAGGAAAGGAAACGGGACATCACTCACATATGTCACCTGTGATGTCCCATGTCCTTTCCTTAGATTGGCTCCAGCAGTCATGTGCGGCGAGCCCCCGGGAGCAGCTGGACTGGACCATGGGTGCAGACAACATAGCACTGGGGACAGGTATGTTTTGTTTTTGTTTGTTTTTTTCGCTTTCCCTGGCCTCCTTGCAGAAAACTGTATTTCCTGGACAACCACTTTTAAGATTTTTCAGACGACTGAACTCCCTTCTCAGAGCTGTCTCTAGATGATAACAATCCTTCTGGAGGCTGTATGGGCAGCTGTTGATGCCGAGTCTCAATGCTGTTGCAGGGATGGTTCTGCACTCTGTCACAGCTACACACTAGACTCTAGATTGAGCCTAAACGGACACCCTGGAGACCTAGGTCTCCTACAACCCCACCCTGTGGCCTGTGATTGGCCAGTTCTGAACCAAGTCTAAAGGTTTGAACCATTGGGGGAAAAAACAATAGGAAAGCTGCAAATCGGTGACATATAACATAACACAGAGGACGGGACATACCAACACAACCCAGAGGCACAAAAGACAAACACTTAAAGAGGACCTTTCATGTCCTCATGCACATGCAGTTTTATATACTGCTAGAAAGCCGACAGTGCACTAAATTCAGTGCACTGTCGGCTTTCCGTTATGTGCCCCAGGGCTGGAGATATCGATGCCGTTAGTTTTGACACCGATCTCTGCCTACTGTCAGAAGGGTGTTCCTGACAGTCTAGCTGGGCTGTGACGAACGCTGCCCTTACAGTACTCGTCCATAGATTTGTACTGGGGGGGTGTTCCTCACAGCTCAGCGTCATTGCTGAGTGGTAAGGAACGCCCCCTCTGATAGTACAGGGCTATGGACGAGTACTGTCAGGAGGGGTGTTCCTCCCAGGCCAGCTAGACTGTCAGGAATGTCCTTCTGACAGTGGACAGAGATTGGTGCCAAAACTAACAGCACTGATATCTCCAGCCCCAGGGCACATAACAGGAAAGCTGACAGAGTGCGCTGAATTCAGCACAATGTCGGCTTTCTAGCGGTATATAAAATCACATGTGCATGAGAACCTTTAAGGTCCTCTTTAAAGCTGTAGCACTCTGGGATTCTGCATATCTACACTTCTCTTTTACTGCACACACTATAAGCTTGCTGTGATCTGCTGGTTGCTATTATTTGCATATGTAGGGCAAAGTACTCTTCGGGCACCAATATGCTGTAATTACTATTTGTATGACTAGTTTGTCACAATTCTGAACTGCCCTTTGTAGGCCATTGATTTGTGGAATTTTGATATACATCAATAAAGTTTATTTTTTAATTGTCTTTTCAGGCAGTATTTGATCAATTATGAGAGAATTATGCATATACCCTATTTGGTCATATATCTAGTTTACAGCTTAGTCCAGCTAGTCAAATTCCAGGAGTAGAGATGGGTGAACCTTGTGAGATTCGCTTTGTGAATATTGGCCCACCAGTTTTGTTTTGGACTGAATCCAAACAAAATGTACTATTATTATTATTATTATTATTATTATTATTATTATTATTATTATTACTATTATTAGAGTGTAACAATAACAATAAGTGTCAACCCAGAGGAGGTTCGGCTTAATAAAAGCATTTTAAAAAAAAAAAGGACAAAAGAGAAAAACACCAAAGAAAAACTTGTAAACAATGCCTAAACCCAATGGATACAGTGCCTTGCAAAAGTATTTGGCCCCCTTGAACTTTTCAACCTTTTGGCACACTTCAGGCTTCAAACATAAAGATATAAAATTTTAATTTTTTGGTGAAGAATCAACAACAATTGTGAAGTGGAACGAAATTTATTGGTTATTTTAAACTTTTGTAAAAAATAAAAAACTGAAAAGTGGGGCGTGCAATATTATTCGGCCCCTTTACTGTGCAGCAAACTCACTCCAGAAGTTCAGTGAGTATCTCTGAATGATCCAATGTTGTTCTAAATGACTGATGATGATAAATATAATCCACCTGTGTGTAACCAAGTCTCCGTATAAATGCACCTGCTCTGTGATAGTCTCAGGGTTCTGTTTAAAGCGCAGAGAGAATCATGAAGACCAAGGAACACACCAGGCAGGTCCGTGATACTGTTGTGGAGAAGTTTAAAGCCGGATTTGGATACAAAAAGATTTCCCAAATTTTAAACATCCCAAGGAGCACTGTGCAAGTGATCATATTGAAATGGAAGGAGTATCAGACCACTGCAAATCTACCAAGACCCGGCCGTCCCTTTAAACTTTCATCTCAAACAAGGAGAAGACTGATCAGAGATGCAGCCAAGAGGCCCATGATCACTCTGGATGAACTGCAGAGATCTACAGCTGAGGTGGGAGAGTCTGTCCATAGGACAACAATCAGTCGTACACTGCACAAATCTGGCCTTTATGGAAGAGTGGCAAGAAGAAAGCCATTTCTCAAAGATATCCATAAAAAGTCTTGTTTAAAGTTTGCCACAAGCCACCTGGGAGACATACCAAACATATGGAAGAAGGTGCTCTGGTCAGATGAAACCAAAATCGAACTTTTTGGCCACAATGCAAAACAATATGTTTGGCGTAAAAGCAACACAGATCATCACCCTGAACACACCATCCCCACTGTCAAACATGGTGGTGGCAGCATCATGGTTTGGGCCTGCTTTTCTTCATCAGGGACAGGGAAGATGGTTAAAGTTGATGGGAAGAATCTGTGGAAAGAGCTGAAAACTGCTGTTCACAAACGCTCTCCATCCAACCTCACTGAGCTTGAGCTGTTTTTCAAGGAAGAATGGGCAAGAATATCAGTCTCTCGATGTGCAAAACTGATAGAGACATACCCCAAACGACTTGCAGGTCTAATCGCAGCAAAAGGTGGCGCTACAAAGTATTAAAAAAAACTGTTTTTTATTTTTTACAAAAGTTTAAAATATCCAATAAATTTCGTTCCACCTCATGATTTTGTCCCATTTGTTGATTCCTCACCAAAAATTTTAAATTTTATATCCTTATGTTTGAAGCCTCAAATGTGGCAAAAGGTTGAAAAGTTCAAAGGGGCCAAATACTTTCGCAAGGCACTGTATATCGGAGACTGTCTGCAAAGTTACCTCATATTTTTTTTTATTTAGAATGCATTGGAAATAAAGAAAGACAAATGTTTCAGAAGGAGACCCCTCCCTTTAAAAAGCACAAGCGTTTGACAGTGAACTAATAAATTTGTCCCTTTTGTACCCATATCCAAATGAGATAAACAGGATTCCTTACATTTCTTTTATCTGGCTGTATTTTAGCAACAAGTCTGAGACAAGGTATTTTGGTGCCCCAGGCAGATATGA
The DNA here is from genome assembly GCA_947044405.1 of Leptodactylus fallax. Classification (NCBI taxonomy): domain Eukaryota; kingdom Metazoa; phylum Chordata; class Amphibia; order Anura; family Leptodactylidae; genus Leptodactylus; species Leptodactylus fallax. Next base: position 178,993 of record CAMRHE010000249.1, read on the forward strand.
TCGTAATAATGTGTCAGATAATGCTCAGGCTATGTTGGGCTTTTATGAAATGTTTATTTATAGACAGAACCAGTAAAAGAGAATGGATCTATTTTTAACATTTGTGAAGACAGATTTGCTACTGTTAGGCAGTCATTAAAAATGGATGAGTGGGTTGAGTAAAAAAAAATAAAATAAACCAATTAAGTTTATCCAATTTTTTTAGCTGTCAGTTGAAAAGAGAGGACCTACTAATACAAAACTGACATTAGGGCTAAAGCCCCACATAGTGGGCCGCAGGAAAAACCGCGGCAGCAACAGTTTTTCCCTCAACACTTTTCACAGAAAGTCCACGAAGGTTTCCTTGGCAAACTTTCTGCTTCAATTATACCTATAGGGAAACTGCTGGCATTTCCGTAGTTATAATTGACATGCTGCAATTTCCAAAACCGCAAATCGCAGCATGTCCGCGGTGCGTATTTTCCCGTTATGTGTAGTTGAGATTCACTAGAATCCCATCCACTTTGCAGGGACTGTGAACTGCTGTGTTATTTTTCTACGGCGTTTCCACTGCAGGTAAACCACAGCATTTACACCACGTGGGGCCCTGGCCTTAAAACAGAGGGACAGAAAAACTTGTCTTGTGCATGTAAACTTATAGAGCCTTTCCGCCTGACTGATAATTATGCCTCATTAGCAGTCCGTTTGTCTACATACGTAAATGAAATACTCTACTTGCCCCGACTTTTCCACTGATACCCTCCTTTTCTAGGGTGAAATCTCCATCAAACAAATACATTACTATGGCAACTACAACCCTATTCAAAAATACTGAGTTGTGTGTTTTTCAAAAATGTATTCTTCTTCGTAATTCTTACCCAAATATAAAATATAGGTTACTCCATGCCTCTGTTCTGAAGATGATCTCCAATTGACCTGTCTCTCCTATGTCTGTATTCAGCAATCATTTATTATAAAAGTATAGGCATGTGCACTGAGTAACATGTTGAATATAACCTCTGCTTGAGATCAATGACATCTTCAGTCAATGAACGTGATGGTCCGTTAATGAAACATAGTCAGCCCCTATAGTACTGTGCAGGCCCCAATAACTCCATGGCCAGCTCATGCACAGGACTGCATGAGGAATGACATGGCCATGGAGCGCTACACGTTATGTGCAAGATTATAGTGAGGGAGCTGTGATGCAGACATAGCACACAGGGCTGCCAGCAGGAATTGTGAGCCCCCCCCCCCCACAGTATAATGCTCCACATGGTATATAATGCTCCACAGTATAAACTGCTCTCCTGAGCCTTCCAGTTTCCCCACATGGTATATAATGCTCCACAGTGACCCCACACAGAATACAATGCTCCCCTGAGCCCCCCATAGTGGCCCCACATGGTATGTAAGGCTCCGCACAGTATAATACTCCACAGTGGCCCACACAGTATACTACCCCTTAGTGGCCCCAGACAGTGCAATATGCTCCCCAGCAGCCCCACACAATATAATATGCTCCATACAGTATAATATGCACCCCACAATGCCCCCCCAGTATAATGCTCCAGTGGCCTAACACAGTATAACATGCTCCATAATGACCTCCACACAGTATAATATACTCCCCAGAGGGGTTCCCCCAGTATAATGCTCCACAGTGGTCCCCCACAGTATAATATGTTCCCCACAGTCCCCCCCAGTATAATGCTCTACAATGGCCCCACAGAGTATCATATGCTCTCGAAAAGCCCCACACAATATAATACACTCCACAGTGGCCCCACACAGTATAACAGGCTCCCCACACTGTCCCTTCCCCCAGTATAAAGCTCCACAGTGGTCCATAGTATAATATGCTCCCCAGAGGGCCCCCGCTAGTATAATGCTCCACAGTGCCCCCCTCCAGTATTTTGCTCCACAGTGGCCCCACGCAATATATTATGCTCCCCAGAGCGTCCCCCCAGTATAATGTTCTACAGTAGGCCCCACGCAGTATAATATGCTCCCCAGAGGGCCCCCTACTATAATGCTCATTAGCCCCCCCGAATAATGCCCCACAGTGGCGCCACGCAATATAATATGCTCTGCTGATGGCCCCCACAGAATAATGCTCCACAGTGAACCCACTCAGTATAACATGCTCCAGAAATGGCCTCCACACAGTACAATATACTGCCCAGAGAGGTTTCCCCAGTATAATACTCCACAGCGGCCCAAAACAGTATAATATGCTCTCCAGAGCCACCCCCCAGTATAATGCTCCACAGTGGCCCAAAACAGTATAACATGCTCTCCAGAGCCCCCCTTCCCCAGTATAATGCTCCACAGTGGCCCTGCACAGTATAATATACTGGGGGGCCCCTCTGGAGAGCATATTATACTGTGTGGGGAAACCGTGGAGCATTATACTGGGGGGGGCTCTGGAGAGCATATTATACTGTGTGGGGCCACTGTGGAGCATTATACTGGGGAGGGGGCCCTCTGGAGAACATGTTATATTCTGTGGGGCCTCTATGGAGTATTATAAAGTGGGGGGGCTCTGGAGAGCATGTTATATTCTGTGGGGCCACTTTGGAGCATTATACTGGGGGGCCCCTCTGGAGTGCATATTAAACTGTGTGGGGCCACTGTGGAGCATTATACTGGGGGGCCCCTCTGGAGAGGATAATGCTCCAAAGTGGCCCCACATAATATAACATTATCTCCAGAGCCCCCCCCCACATTATAATTTTCCACAGAGGCCCCACAGAATATAACATGCTATCCAAAGGGCCCCTTCCCCAGTATAATGCTCCACAGTGGCCCCAAACAGTATAATATGCTATCCAGAGGGCCCCCAGTATAATGCTCCACAGGGACCCTTCAGTGATATTATTATATTATATTCTGGGGTCTCTTCAGATCCCAGAGTATAATAATCGAAGGCCCGGGGGGAGGTGAGGGAAAATAACACAGTTATACTCACCTTGTCTTACCTCTGCTGGGCCTCCTCGCGCTGCTCCGCTATCCCTGCCAGCGCTGGCTTCTTCTTCTCTGTGGCTGACGTCACGCGTTGTGGACGTCATCGCTGAGGCCTGTGATTGGGCCTCGGCGATTACGTGAGGCACGCTGTCAGCACGCCCCACGTGATCGCTAAGGCTGAGGCCTGGCCTCAGCGGTGATGTCCGGAACGCCAGAAGATGACGCCGGACGCCAGAACAGGTGAGGAAAAATGTTTGTTATTTTTACTCACCTCGGAAAGGGGTCCTGCGGTCCCTTTCGGTTATTGATTTGGCCGGGCCTGACTCCGGGATCCGGAGTCATCAGGTTCCGGTTCCCAGGGGCCCCTTTGGGGACGGGGCCCTGGGCAATTGCCCAGTTTGCCCCCCCCCCCCTAACGCCAGCCCTGCTCCTAGGAAGTCCTAGCAGAGATTGGTTACCTCTTAACAGATAACTCCTCCTGGTACAGGACTCCTTTTCTCCTCCTAGCACAGTATCCAAATGTAAGAGAGCTGAAGTCTTTATAAGAACCTTGGCTTGAATTTCTTCCATCTGGGGCTGGAAGGAAACTTCTAAGTCTCAGGACACAGAGCTGGTTTGCTCTGTCTCCTCTGCACTCTACACTGTTCTGGAACTGAGGCTCTAACGGTTACCCTGGAGACATAAGTCTCCTCAGACCCTGCCCAGTGGCCTGTGATAGGCCAAGGCTATACCAAGTGTGGGAAATAAACAGTGGAGGGGAGAGTTGCAAACAATGACATGTAATATAGAACATATAGACAGGACGTACAAATATACCCAGAGGCACAAAGACAAACACAATTAAAGCAGGAACACTCTGGGATGCTGCACCATGGTGCGACTGGGTGGGCACTACTCACCTAATACACCTCTCCCCCCGTTCTTCATCAGCCGCCCCCCTCTGCCAGTCCCTTCACTGGCTACCCGTTGCCCAGCGAATAGAGTTCAAATTACTAATGCTGACATACAAAGCCATCCACAACCTCCATATATCTCCGACCTAATCTCCCACTACCTGTTCACACATAACCTCCGATCCTCCAAAGACCTCCTACTCCGCTCTGCTCTTATCCGCTCTTCACACAATCATCTCCAAGAATTCTCCCGTGCATCCCCCATTCTCTGGAACTCATTACCAAGACACATAAGACTGACCCCCACAGTCACAAGCTTCAAGAAGGCTCTGAAGACTCACCTATTCAAGAAGGCCTACAACCTCCAATAACACTACTGTCACCACACCACCACCTGTACAGCCTCTACCCTCACCTTCTGTCTCTATCCCTCTTCCCTCATAGATTGTAAGCCCTTGCGGGCAGGGCCCTCTATCCCACTGTGCCAGTTGGTCTCTGTTAGCATTATCTGTTTTGTATATCTGGTGTACCTTATGTAAATCCGCAAATGTAAAGCACCATGGAATTAATGGTGATATATAAATAAACAATAATAATAATAATCCTGTCACCATCTGGAACCTTTCTCCTGGGCTGCAGTGCTCTGGTTTGCCTCAGCCTGCCCAACCATCTACATCCACAGCCAGGGCCCCATCTACATATATGGCAACATACTGTAGCTACCTGTGGCAGCAATTACAGCAGCATGGATTTATTGATGTATTAATTATTTGCAAGTATCTGCACAGTCAGTACAGCTTTACATACCATCACTGCTCCATTCTGTTTGGCCACTAGGTGGCATTGTTGGACCTTTCTTATAGACTCTGCTCCATTTTCTGCCTTGAAATGTGGCTGTTCTGAATTCTCATGACTTTCCTAATTTCTTCTTGGGAAGAGGTTCTGCTGGTTATTCTCTGCTTCAATTTCAATGACCATGCCTGGTCAAAATACCTTGGCGAACAATAAAACTAAGCAAGCACCACCTTCACTTTATACCATTGAAGGTATTTTGGTCCCTGAATCACCTAATCTCCAGGCGAAAGCACAAGCATTTTCTGGTATAATAATACCTATTGTTGACACCAGGTTTATGGACTTTTAATCCTCTGTCACAGACCAAAGCAAACATTTAGTGGAAGTGGAACAAGTGCCCGACTTGGAAGATTCTCATCGCTATAAGATTGGGCGAAGCCACTAATACTGTTAAAGCTTTCCAAAACACAATAGATGATCTCATTCATAGGAACAATCTCAGACTCATAGGGGTACCTGAATTGTTTAAACCCATAGACTTACTATATTTTACCTCTGAAAGGTCCCTAATGAATTACATCTTTTTGCACCTGCTGCTAGTGGTGGAAAAGACACACAACACTGGAGCAGCTTCTAAAGATCCAGTCTCAAGTTATTGAACTATCAAGAGAAATTCGGCTCATTGGTGTCTTTAGGAGACATCAGCCCTTGCAATATGAAGGACATACCTAACTGCTTTTCTGCCGTTGTGGCTGCTAAAAGGAGAACTTTCACTCCAGTTTGCAAACTTTTCGTCGATCGTAAACTACAATTCAGTTTAATCTACCCAGCCAAGCTATAGTTTATCATGAATACCATACAGCAAGGTAAACCTTTCTAGAAAGCTACTAAAGTACGAAAAATTAAATGGGTTCAGATGAATTTCTAACCAGAGTATACCACAGTATACCAGAGTAAAATAGGAGGAGGCCCAGGGGAGGATTAAAAAAAATTAATCATGACATTAGTGGCTCCTTCCAGGTCCTCTTCTGGGATTCTTGGTGACATCATTTGCTTGGGGTTACTGCTAAGGCCTGTGATTGGGCCTTAGCAGTCACATGGGGCACGCCAAGCGTCATGACCTTATAAATCAGGGACAACTCTCCTAGAGAAATAATGGCGTCTAAGTATCCTCCATCGAGGTTGAGCACATGCCATCAGTTGAAGAAACACAGTTAAATCCACTATTAGGTAAGGCAGCATCTGCACCACCGCCGGCAGTATCTGCCCCAGCTTGGCCAAGTGCAGAACGGTCAGATGACTAGGTGCATATTGCTGTTTCCTCGACACAAATTCCCTTAGGGATGACTGACACTGCTGTGTAAAAAGCAGTAAGGGGAGAAACAGTTGGTGTTGATGATAATAACAATGCCTGTGTGCTATGTGTAGATGTGACCTGCCTACAAGGAAGAACACGGGGAGAAGGAGAAGGGTGGGCTTTCTCACTTTCCCTGCCAGTGCCTCTGCCAAGTCTATTTTGCCAAATAAACTGCTGATGCCTGTTCATGTGAGTATGTAAAGAACATACATGTGTATAGCCTCCTCAATGAGCGCTCTGTGCACGGTTATGGGAGCTGTCATGATGTCACATGACCGCTGGAAAGGCAGGAACTCCGAGAACTGCTGCCCCAGTTACAGGAGAAATCATCAAAAAAAAAAAAAAAAGTTAAAGAAAGTTAAAATGCCCCCATAAAGGTCAGGACATCAGACATCATGTTTATCTCTTCTGTATTTTCACTTGACGACCGTTTTAGTTTGTATGAGCCAATTTGAAAATTATTTGGTTTTGCTAAAAACAGAACAATTTGGAATATTCAGGTCGAACCTGGCTCGCCCATCTCTATTAGGCACTTTGAGAGAGAATTTATCACCACTCTGCAATCCCTTTATAAGGATGTTACCTCTATGATATGGTTACATTTTTTTCTATTTGTATTTCCTCTTATCCCCTCTACTTTTTAGTAGATTGATGATTTACTCCTCTGCCTAGCTGATCCTAGACTTGTGCTCCCTGATATAATGTGTTCTTTGGGAGAGTTTGGAGAGTTATTGGGTTTTTTGGTGAACTATGATGAATCTGAATTGTTTCAAGCATCCAGAAAAGAGTAGCATACCACCTTCCCATAACCAACTCGGGGAATTAAACTGCCATCTAATCTGCATCATTAAGTACGTTATCCTGGGTACACCAGTGTCATACATGTGGGCATAAACTGTCATTTGAGCACACAGCAGGGTGCAGATGTGAAGGAGCACTATGTACTTTTGGAGCACAGATTTAGATTGTTGTTTTTTGGACACCATGTCACATTTGCAGAGACCCTAAAATTGCCCCTACAAAATGGGGGTCACTTCTTGGGGAATTCCAGTTTACTGGCACCTCCAGGGCTCTGCAAAAATAACATGGTGACCAGAAAGTCCCTCTAACTCTGTACTCCGAAAGCTAAAAAAACACAGTGCTCCTTCCTTTCTGAGCCCTGCTGTGTTCCCAAGCAGCAGTTTACACCCTCATATATAATTTTTTTTCCCCCGGGATAGCCCACTTAATAGTTTTAGGAGTGCGTGTCTCTGATGCCACAAAGTGGCTGCAACATATTCTGAAATTGGATATTTCTTTAAAAACTTCAATTTTCACTTTGTACATTTATTTTTGGGAAGCATTTTTAGGCTCAAAATGATAATTCCCCTTGATACATTCCTTGATAGGTATAGTTTCTAAAATGGGGTCCCTTTTGGGGGGTTTCCATTGTATTGGTACTTTAGGGACTCTGCAAATGCGACATGACACCTGAAAACTATTTCAGCCACATCTGCCCTCCTAAAGCTAAATAGTGCTCTTTCCATTCTGAGCCCCACCATGTTCCCATACAGCAGATTACAACCACATATGGGGCTTTTCTGTGTTCAGAAGAAATTGTGTAACAAACTTTGGGGAGCTTTTTCTCCTTTGTCCTCTTGTGAAAATGAAAAATTTGGGGCTAAATTGACAGTTTATTGGAAAAAAAAGTAATTTTTCATTTTCATGTCCCAATGTTAATAAAATCTGTGAAACAGCTGTGGGGTCAAAATGCTCACTATAACCCTTGACATGTTCTGTGACGGGTTTGGTTTCCAAAATGGGGTCACTTTTAGGGGGGTTTCCACTTTATTGGTACTTTGGGGGCTCTGCAAAGGCAACATGGCACCTGAAAACTATTCCAGCAAAATCTGCCCTACAAAAGCAAAATAGCGCTCTTTCCATTCCGAGCCTCACCATGTACCCATTCAGCAGTTTACGACCACATATGGGGTATTGCTGTGTTCAGGAGAAATTGTTTAACAAACTATGGGGTCCTTTTTCTCCTTTAACCCCTTGTGAAAATGAAAACTTTGGGGATAAAGTGACGTTTTAGTAATTTTTCATTTATACATCCCAATGTTAGTAAAATCTGTGAAACAGCTGTGTGGTCAAAATGCTCACTATACCCCTTGATGAATTCTGTGAGGGGTGTAGTTTCCAAAATGGGGTCACTTTTAGGGGGTTTCCATTGTTTTGGTACTCTAGGGGCTCTGCAAATGAGACATGGGACCTGAAAACTATTCCAGCAAAATCTGCTTTTCAAACGTCCAGTGTCACTCCTTCCCTTCTGTGCACTGCCGAATGCCCAAACATCAGTTTACACCCACATGTGGGGTATTTCTGTGCTCGGGAGAAATTGTATAATAAACGGGGAGATGCATTTTCTCCTTTAACCCTTTGTGAATGTGTTAAATTTAGGGCTAAATGAAGGGATTAGTGGAAAAAAATTAAATGTCTAAATTTCACCTCGATATCGTTTTAATTCTTGTGAAATGCTTAAAGGGTTAACAAACTTCCCAAATGCTGTTTTGAATTATTTCAGGGGTGCCGTTTTGAAAATGGGGTGATTTATGGGGGTTTCTAATATATAGGCCTTTATAATCCCCTTCAGAACTGAAGTGGTCCCTAAAAAATTAGTTTGGGAAATTTTCTTGTAAATCTGGAAAATCACTGTTACACTTGTAAGCCTTCTAACATCCAAAATAAATTAAAGGATGCTTAAAAGATGATGTCAATATAAAGCAGAGATATGGTAAATAATATTTATTAATGTATTTGGGTGGTATGACTATCTGTCTGAAAAGCAGAGAATTTCACATTTTGAAAATTGCGTTTTTTTCCCAAATCTCCATCAAATATCCTATTTTTTTTTATAAATAAATACAAAAATATTGATTAGTGTTTACCACTAACATGAAGTACAATGTGTCACGAGAAAACAATCTCAAAATCACATGTGTAAGTTAAAGCGTTTCAAAGTTCTTGCCACATAAAGTGACACATGTCTTTTTTGAAAAACAAGGCCTGGTCCTTAACGCACTTTTGGGCTGTGTCCTTAAGGGGTTAAAGGGGTTGTGCCGTTATAGACACTTATCTCCTATCCACAGCACAGGGGATAAGTGTCCAAGTGCTGGGGGTCCAACAGGGACCCAGTGATCAAGAGGATGAGGGACCAAATGTTCCCATAAATCCTCCATGTGAATAGAGAGCGCCAGTGTGCTTGCGTGACTAGCACTCCATTCACTTCTATGGGGTAAAGGGCGCTGCAGGAAATTACAGAGAGGTAGCCCCATAGCAGTGACTGTAGCGCTGGTCATCCAAACGCACAGGCACTCCATTCACAAGGGGGCTTTAGGGAGACTTTCAGTCCCCGATCCTTTTGATTACTAGGGGCCAAGCGGTCGGGCCCCCCAGTGATCGGACACTTATTCCCTGTTGGTGGATAGGAGATGAGTGTTCTTAATGGTTGTTACTCTGTCCCTCCCCCATGCTTTACACTGTAGGTTGGAACTTTCCTTACCAATCATTTAATTGATCATGACACTAAGCCAAATTGTTCCTCCAATTGGATCACATGGGTTTTCTCATCTCATAAAGAGATGGCATATACTGTAACTTGGTGTCCTCTATTGGATGTAACAGATCCTCAATTTGCTTTTGACTCACTGAGCCTTGAGACAGCAAAAGGGATCTTAGCCAAGCCAATTTCACTTATCTGCATACAGTGCTGTTTCCGGATTGTTGTCCTTCATCAGTACAGAGCAAAGTGAATTGGCTGGCTTAGTGGGAGGCAATGAGTGGGTTAGGGACAAGAATCTCTCACATTGAGGAGAGCACCAGTGAAGGTGTGTAGAGATTTTAATTGCCTTTTGCCCTCTACTTAGCATCTACATATCACAAGGCATTATGGGAAAGGAGCTGGGGAGCTCATGCGCCCTCTATTGGATGTAACAGATCCTCAATTGGCCAGCCAATTCACTTTGCTCTGTACTGATGAAGGACAACAATCCGGAAACAGCGCTGTATGCAGATAAGTGAAATTGGCTTGGCTAAGATCCCTTTTGCTGTCTCAAGGCTCAGTGAGTCAAAAGCAAATTGAGGATCTGTTACATCCAATAGAGGGCGCAAGAGCTCCCCAGCTCCTTTCCCATAATGCCTTGTGATATGTAGATGCTAAGTAGAGGGCAAAAGGCAATTAAAATCTCTACACACCTTCACTGGTGCTCTCCTCAATGTGTGAATAACTTACTGACAACTATATTGTGAAGTTATGTGCTCCCTCTGGAGCCCTGACCTCTTCTGAAGCATGGAGTTATATATATGTATAGAACTGGATTCAACCCAATTATTCAAAAATATTTGTATTTGACCTGAACTTGAAACATTTGGGGTTTGTCACCCATGCTGGAAGCCCAGGGGAGGTGAGTAAAAATAATAAAATGTTCTACTCACCTTGTCTCACCTCTCCTGATCATCCTCGTGGGATCCAGGAATCCTGCTGTAGTTTATGGGGTCTTCAGGAGTCTGCAGGTAACTGCTGTTTTAGAGGACAGAATCTCTGACGTTCGGATCAAACGATGAAGAGCCCGGCACAAGTGTGAACTTAGCCTTAGTTGAAAATTAACCCTCGGACTGTTCATTACTACAACTTAATTTTGCAGCCTTTTGTCACCTTCTGATATGTGTTCTATGTTCTATTGTGAATAAAATATGGTTATATGAGATCTTAAAAAGCATTGCCTCTTATTTTCTTTACATTTTAAACACCGTCCCAACTTTTTTGGAATTGAGGATTTATTAAGACGCTTGTATCCTTTACTCAATTCGGCCCCAATTACTCCAACTATCTCCTTTACTTAGACTGGCTTAAGATATACCACCAGTCTTAGTAGATGTGGGCAGCTGTCTGGTAAAGTGGTCTTTGCTGAGTGGGGTCTCCTTCCAAGTTTTGTTATGGGGCCCTGGGGATATGAAGCCTCTTTAGTCTGTTTCCTATTATTATACAAGTCCCCCTGTCTCTCCTGTGCTCAGTCGCTCTTGTGAACTCTTCAGCCTTCTTTCTGGTAGGATGTTGTGAATAGATGTGAGGACACTTACAATGTTATTGCCCCCCAACACAGAGACTGAACCCCATAACACTTGTAATGTAACCTGGGACAGGAGATGACATTATGGCATCACAATGACTAGAGTTATGTGTAATCTGCTCACTGTATATGGTGCCCCTAGGATCCCTTGCAGTGCCTAGGGAAAAGGGCCAGGGCTGTTGAGCATTTTGGTTGCCATGGTGCCTAAAGATTTGGATTTAAATTGGGACTCCGCCCCATGGGTATGGAAGGTATGAGGTTTAAGAGGATTGGTATCTATCTATCTATCTATCTATCAATCTGGGGGCACGTAGGAGGAGGCACTCACCTTCTGTCATGGCTGATGAGAAGAACGCCCACCCACCCTTGTCCTCACGGTTGGTTACATTTTGGTTGTATTGGTTTTTTTCTTTTCTTTGCAGTTGTCACAGCAAGGCGGGATTGTTTTCCATGTCCCTTGGATAGGAAGTTGATGGTCTACATGAATGCTGTCGGACAGCGGTTGGCATTCTGACGAAGTTACAAGAAGATAAGTTGTACGCAGGGACATGGAGAAGCGTTTTTGTTTATATATCTGGTCAAAGTTTACTTTAAAGTTTATGTTTATGGTTAAAATGTTATAACAAATAAAGCTGTGGCCAATCCCACTAATCACAAAGAAAACAGTGTGTTTTCTATGGGAAGACTGGAGCGGAGTAAAGGTCATATAGGTCCAGGAGTAATTCAGACACAAGACAAAAACCACAAACACAATATAAATAAGTTTAAAGGGTTTTTATTGAATAGGCAACGTTGTAATTAAATATTACTGGCCCTTTAAATTATAAAAAGGTCACAGTGACCCAGAGTTCAGGCCTGGTGGAGACCATAGAACTTACTGTGGTCCAGTCCACCCTTGTCCTGAGATGAGAGTCACCGACCCAATGATCCAGAGGAAGGCGAAACAACCCCCAGAGAGTTATGCCTCAGGGGGGCAAAAAATTCCTTCCTGACCCCAAATATGACGATCGGATATCTCCCTGGATCATCTCTCGCCTGCTGCCTAGTGCTGTATGTATATATGTGTGTAGGTATGCTGTATGTATGTATTTATATATGTATTTATGTTGTATGTATATATGTATTTAAGCTCATGAGAGCTTAATGTATAAAAAAACCACACACATAAAATCCTTTATTGAAGTAAGTAGACTTCCCCGCACATCCCTCTTTGACCATTTTATTTAAAAAAAAAATTGAAAAAGCCGAATATCCAACGTCATCCAGTGAATCTGAATGAGCCAAAAAAAACCAAAAACAAACCTGTAAAAAATAAGCAAATAATAAATAATTATATTTAATAAATAAAAAATAATAATAGATAAATCTGGCAATACACATGAGATGTTGTCTAAACACCAGCTATCTCACCCAACTTTCCCATACACATGCACACTTGGCTTAGTAGTACATTTGTGGGTTACTTGCAGTCATTGGCCTACTTTCAAAAGTGACGAGTCCCAGTAACCTGTCACCATAATAGCTATGGGGTTGTGGGGGAATCAGTCTGCAAGTACTATTGTTCATGTAATAACACGCCTGCAGACATGTTGGTGAAGGCTACATCTGTATTTTGCCCACACCCTAAACTATACACATTAATAGCTGGTCCTGAACACTCATTTGCCAGCTATTCCTCCCACCTCTCCCATACACATGCACACTTAACCAATCATACATGTGTTTTTAACAGGGACTGGCACCAACTTACAGATGAAGCAATTTGTAAACTAACATTCATTGTGTTACAAACGACCGTTTGGCCAAAATCAGTAGGTTTGGGTGACTTATGTCTAATCTATATGGAGACCTTTAGGCCAGGGCTACACACAGCATACAAGCCACAGAATTTCTACAAGCCACCATGACAAAAACACATCTAATTGGATATAGTCTACCCCCTCTATGCAACACAATGTGTGAACAAGGCCTCAGCAGTGAGTGTAGAGCTACTTACCTGTACATCTGTCCTCTTCAAGATGTCAAGCTTAAGTGACACAGGATGACTCAGGATAAGAACTTTACACATTCTAAACCCTTTGTGACATCATGCAGTGTCTGTAATGTCATGTGGTCTGTGATGTCATGTGCTGTCTATGATGTGAAGGGTTTTTATAATATACATTACCCTTAGAGATGATATATAAGATGTTTTAGCCAGGATTTACTATAGTTATATATAGATGGTGCACAGTATTACTTTTCTTGCCCTGTATGACCAGTAGTATAATGTTGTACCGTGTTAGCCATAGAAAGTAGTGGAAGAGTGAAGAAATCAGGCGATACCTTTTAGAGGCTAACTGAGTATATTTGATGGTAAGCTTTCGAGAGTACTAGCTCTCTTCTTCAGACATGGTGTTATACAAGAAACTGAAAATTCACAGACTTTTTATACACAAAAGACATGGACCTTCAAAGGATCTTAGAATAACAAAATTCAATATAAGTAGAGAAGTTATTTACAACAGGTTAAGAAATAAACAATCTGGCAACTTGTGGGGCGTGACGGAGGGATCAGTAATTCTAAGTTTAAGGTTGATGGTAGGGTGAAAATTATTTAAGTCATTATGGAATTGAAGTAGGGCCTCCTCACCTGCAGTCCAGATAATAAGGATATCATCGATGTAACGAAGGTACACCTTGCCTGCAAAACAGGTGCAAGACCTGCAGGCACATCCACACCACTGACAGTGTACCTGTCCCACAGTCACAACAGGTGCACAGAATTAGGGGGACATTTTCCTGCAGGTCTTCCAATGTGGTGTATCTCATAATGTGAGTGCAATGTCCCACCACAGGCCTCTATGTGGGGGAAACAGGGCAGAGACTCAGTCAGCGCATGAACTCACACAGATTCACCATTAATAACAGTAGAACAGATCTCCCAGTGGCCGCACATTTCTCCGGAGAAGACTACTCTATTGAAGATTTGCGGGTTGTGGGTCTAATGGGACATTTTAAGACGCAGAGGGAGAGAAAGGAATGGGAATATAAGTTAATTCAAAAATTTCAAACTCTGCAATTTGGACTTAATATTCATGCCAGTTTCATGTCACACTATGTATCAACTGTGAGGATCACAAATCACCACCTAATAGCAAACAGATAACAGCAAGAATTACTGATCCCTCCATCACACCCCACAAGTTTGCAGATTGTTTATTTCTTGACCTATTGCAAATAACTTCTCTACTTATACTGAGGACACCCCCGGAGCCATTAGCAAAGGGGGACATGACTTTGGGATGGGGGAACCAATAACTCCTGCAGTTTCATCTTTGTGCAGTAGTTGTGTGGATTTATACAGGCTGGATCAGCTTTAAGAGTATATGTGCGTATATTCAGCCTTGGGAGTATATAGTGCCTAGTGTGTTACTGTAGGGAGGGAGGAGTTTAGGAATAGATGTAACCTCCTGTCTTGTTCGTCTCTTCTTCTTTCTCTCACCACAAGGACTGGAGGAAACATTAAACATGTCTGCTGAATCAGGGAGTATAATATTGGGGTTTATCACCTCACACCACATCGGTCTGACCACATTAACATTAGACATCACTACTAGTTTAGTATCACCATCCTACATCATACTGTATATGCTGCAGTATTACCACAGGATTTATCCTGTCACAGAGTCCCCTCATGTATTTACCTCACACACTGCAGACATGGCTGATATATCATAGATTACTGCTGTATAATGCAGATTGTTCATGAGTCCTGGGGACTGAGGGGCTCTCTATGGTGGAGCTGGGAGGTCACATGTAATGGAGACACTGTGGTGAGAGAGGGACAGCATGATCTGAAATCTGGGGATCAGATATACAGTGTGGTGATATTAATGGAGACTGCACTGATATTCCCTGTATATGTCCTCCATCTCTGTGCTAATACTGATCATGCTGGGGATAGGTTAAAACTAACAATTTCTATGTGACCTCCCTCTCAGGGCTGTATACAGGCCATACTGTGTATACTGGCCATACTGTATACAGGTTATTTTTAATTGGCGGGGTGGGGGGTCCTTGGAGTTGATTGAAATTATCGGCAGTGGGGAAACATGGTGGTTAGTTTCCCCTAGGATTAACTGCTGTTTTGGTCTGTCTGGTCTTTGGGCTCCTGCTGGGTGGTGTCCTGGGGAGTGGTTTATTATATGTGTTATACTGCCATTCTGTGTGTTATGGTGCCCCTGAGCCTGTGGTTGCGGCTGGGGGTAATTTGGTATGGTGGAATAGATTGGCGGCCAGACTTTTGTAGCCCCAAGGACTTCCCCCTCAAGAAGAAGGTGTTTGTATCCACTAAAAGTTACATGCTGGTATTATTTCCCCTTTCGCCTATACAATGTCTGCCCTTACCTCATGTAACTATTTCATCTTCCATATGGAAATTGATCTATTACCTAAAATGGTGAATGTTATAAAACTGTGCAGATTACGTTGGGCCTTATCTAGATGTTTTTTCGCAGTCTTCTAGCAGAATATATTATATCTAGATCATATTTATAGCTCTGAAAGGTGTTCATGGAGGGCTCAGCACATGGTGGGGATGTGGGTGGCCCAGGTGTACCTTGCTCTGTAGGATGCACAGAATTGTATAGTTTTATAGCCATGTATATACGGTGATATACTGACCGCCATGTTGTATTCTGACCTCTGAGTCTCCAACACATGTAGATAATGGATATCAGACAAATACTGCACTGGATTATTGTATTTCTTACTCTTCATGTGTAGCCGGTGACTTAGGAGCATTTACAGTCTGTATCCGGATAAGTATATGGATTACTATTATTATATGTTACTATGGCATCATATACTGCAGCAGCTCCCATCCCTGACTATCACATATACAATGATAGCTAACTAGCTGAGTGATCTAGTACAAGTGGAAGAGAGGACCCTGTCTGCCTGGGCCTCCAATCTTTAGGCCAGTATTTTACTCTGTTATTATCAGTAGCCTTGCCTTAGTATGTAACCCCATAGGGCAAGGTTGCTTAGGATTGGGATGCGTGCAAGTGCCTCCAAACCAGTGTGTAACTGCTGGTGGTTTGGGATACACTAACAAACTATTTTTGCCATTTCTTGACTGTATGTGCTTAACAGAATGTAATTGTTATTTACTGTTTTGTTTTTTTAATACTTTAGCTTAAATATAATCCTACACTATAGCTATTGTTGTG
This sequence comes from Leptodactylus fallax, assembly GCA_947044405.1. NCBI lineage: Eukaryota > Metazoa > Chordata > Amphibia > Anura > Leptodactylidae > Leptodactylus > Leptodactylus fallax. The sequence continues at coordinate 195,305 of CAMRHE010000249.1, forward strand.
CATTATAATTTGCACTAGTGACAATAAATATATATTTTTATTTATTTATTTATTTATTTATTTTTATGGGTCCTTGAAGTTACTTATAATTTGGCCAGTAATGGGCAACCACCTCAGGTGTAGCCCAGTGCAGGTACCTCAGGTGTAACCATTGGAGGTATGGCCCCCTGGTGTGGAGGGGTAACCATCGGAGGTATGGCCCCCAGGTGTGGAGGGGTAACCATCGGAGGTATGGCCCCCCTGATGTGGAGGGGTAACCATCGGAGGTATGGTCCCCTGGTATGAAGGGGTAACCATCGGAGGTATGGACCACCTGGTTTCTGCAAATCAATTATTCATATTAAAAAAAAAGACCCTGTTAGGGTAAATCCCTAGGGTCATGGCTATCAGTTTTCACATGTCTGTGCAGTAAATTGAGCCCTCCGAGCCAGTGGTGGCTGCAGCTGGAGGGAGAGAAAAATATTTAAAATAAAGCGGGCATGTTTTTGATAAAAATCTATAGCTTCAAGGACCATTTCTGTTGACCTGTAATTTTTCTTAATGAAGATATATTACCATTTATATTGACCAATTCATATTTCTCTTAAGGTTGCTGACAGTGTGATACAGCCATAGATGCAGTAGAGTGTCTATCGGAGCCAACTAGCGAATGGAGCCCAGCACTTCTTATCATGATAACCCCATGCTCTGCATGCAGGAGCTATATAGTCCTGTAGCTCCCTAGCGGAACGGGCAGCATCAGGATGGTGCTGGCCCAGGTCCAGCAAAAGAGAGAATTTTAGCTTCAAATTTCAGTCTGGGTGCCCTTGGGTAGGTGCATATGGCTATGGTTAAAGGTCATCAAGTGCTCTGAAAATGATTGAGATATGACAGGAGAGGATCTCTCACTGCCTTCAAAGACTCCTGTAAATCAAGCAGATCATGGGCTTATTCTCATCATTATAAGCATCATTTAATGGCTTGTTTTACTGCTGATGTGATTGGGACCCATCAAACAACAATGGTGAGGTTTTTCACTAAAGTACGTGCTCTGGTTGCTGTAGTATCTGGAGAAGCTGACGCACAGCAAGTACTTTTCTCTTCCCTTCTTTATACTCTCTATGTCTTTCCTGGCAATATAAGTGGGTATAGGGTTGCCAATGAATATAAATGGACAGTCCTAGTTTTTTAGGGGCAGAGGTATTCCTTGAAGAGGTGTTATCTCATACATACTATATATAGTGCATCTACAGTATATAATTTGTTTACATTTACCACCATAAGTGGGACCCCACATCACATAAGTGGGAAGTATATACTTATATGCATAAATGGTTGGCAATTACATGTTTGTGGTATGGCGGAATCCCCCACGTATACTGGTTTATGGTAATTTCAGTATTATAGTCTATTTCTCCTTACTGGTTTCTAACTACAGCCATTCACTTTAGTTGCATTTTCAGCAACATTCATAGCTTAGTATTGTAGAGAAGATGGTATGGGACTTGTAGTATATAAAGTTTCTAAAGGGCTATTGCATTCCTAATCAGTTTGGTGGTGGTCGAGTCCATTTAAGGTGTCAAATGGCCTCTTCTGTGGCGGTTGAGGAGTCAGGTGGAAGTTGCAGGCAAGTTATTATGGACTTATTTTAACTAATATAGGAGGTTAAACCTCATGGTGGTGAACAGGCTGAGCTTTGGAAATGACCAGCCTGAAGGATGTCGTAATAGTAATGTCATCCAGGGGCGAGCACAGTGGTTAAGCACAGGGCTGTTGGTGCCCTTAAAGTGTACTGGCTCTGCTGGAATTGCAAGCCGGAGCATGCCGCCCCTTTATTGCTGTCTGGCCGGGTGCTATATGTCAGACAGCAGGGGATCTCACAGTATTCGTGAATCCCAATGGTCTAGCACAGGGGTAGGCAACCTTTTTTGTTCGGCGTGCCGATTTTAATTAAAAAATCAAAGATGAGGTACTCGGAGTGCTGGTCAATGATTGTAAGTCTGACGACCACTAAACTAAAGTCATATACCACAAACCATAACACAGAAGTGCTGCCACCAGATTCTTTAGGACACATGCGTTTACTGCCATTTCCTGGCACGCACCTGTACTTTCCGATTAGAAGCAATGAAAGTCCATGTACAGCCCCCAATTAGTGGTAAATGTAAGTGTCCAGGAGCACCGTATGGCGGCATCCTTATGGTGATATCACACTATGTACCTGAATGCAGCTATATTCTTAGGCCACTGGAACTTTTACTTCAATGTAAAACTGCGTTCATATGGTGCACTTTTGCACAAAAAAAATGCCTGTGTTTTCTGTGCAAAAACACATCCTTAATGCAGAAAACACACCGTTATACAGAATAATGTACCATATCGGCCCCTGCACACGGTATTATGTCCCATAGCAGCCCCTGCACAAGGTATTATATCCCATATCAGCCTCTGCACACAGTATTATGTCACATAGTGGCCCCTGCACACGGTATTATGTCACATAGCAGCCCCTGCACAAGGTATTATATTCCATAACAGCCTCTGCACACTGTATTATGTCACATAGTGGCCCCTGCACACCGTATTATGTCACATAGTGGCCCCTGCACACGGTATTATGTCCCATAGTGGCACCTGCACAACGTATTATGTCCCATAGTGGCCCCTGCACATGGTATTATGTCCCATAGTGGCCCCTGCACACGGAATTATGTCCCATAGTAGACCCTGCACACGGTATTATGTCCCATAGTGGTCCCTGCACACGGTATTATGTCCAATAGTGGCCCCTGCACACGGTATTATGTCACATAGCGTTCCCTGCACACGTTATTATGTTACATAGCGGTCCCTGCACACTGTATTATGTCCCATAGTAGTCCCTGCACACGGTATTAAGTCCCATAGCGGCCCCTGCACATGGTATTATGTCACATAGTTCTCTTCAGACCCCCGAGTATAATAAGTGCAGCACCAAGAGAGGTGACAAACATAAAAAAACAATGATACTCACCTTTTTTCTACACTCCACAGTCGCTGTGTTCTCTTTGGCGCTTCTGCCTGCAGTCAACGACCGCTGATTGAGTCTCTGGGGTCACGTTGCGTCATTATGCGTAATGACGTCAGACGCCGGACGTGACCCCTGAGGCCCTGTCAGCTGTCGGAAGCACTTGCTGATCTCACAGCCGCCGCGGAGCGCAGGGAACAAGGGGAGTATCATTGTTTTTTATGTTTCATCACTTCTCCTAAGTCTCCGCTTATTATACTCGGGGGTCTGAAGAGACCCCACAGTATAATAATAGTAGTTTCATTTCGGCCGTGTTTGGTCCGATCGAAGCTGCTGGGTGAGGAATCCGCTGCCGTGCCAGGGAAATAAGCTGACCCCTGGTCTAGCACTTTGCCTGACTCCTTCTGTGATTATTTTAGTTCTGTGATTTAAATAAAGCTGTGGCCATTTTTAACACCCAAAATAAAGTGTTTTGTGCGTTTATTCCAAAGTCAGTGTTTACTGTAGTTTGGGTGGTTTTAGGAAGGAGTGAGGGTCCATTCCATATCCAAAAGCCATGCATTTTGTTATTCTAAGATCCTTTGAAGATCCATGTCTTTTGTGTATAAAAGTCTGTGAATTTTCAGTTTCTTGTATAACACCATGTCTGAAGAAGAGAGCTAGTACTCTCGAAAGCTTACCATCAAATATACTCAGTTACCCTCTAAAAGGTATCACCTGATTTCTTCACTCTTCCACCTGTATGACCAGTGTAATTCTCAGTCCTTATTCTGTATATATGGACAGTGCACAGTACCAGTTCTCTTGTCCTGTACACAGGGTGTATGTTCCAGTATCTGCCCTTATTCTATATATTTAGTGCAGAGTACCACTTCTCTTGTCCTGTATACTGGGTGTAATTCTCAGTATCTGCTCTTATACTGTATATATACACAGTGCACCAGTGTTGGATTGGGAGGTCTAGGGCCCACCAGTGGAATTGTTTCTCACCATCAGGACCCCTGCAGATCAGCGGTACCGAGATAGGGCGGCTAAAGGTAATAACATGTCGGGAGCAATGCTGCTCACCTGCCATACCATGTGCACCACTGCACTACCTAAACCCACTGCTACACCCTGTATGGCAAGTGAACAGCTTGGCTCCTAGAATTGTTACCATTACCTGTAGCCACACTGTCCTGGAAAAGCTGATCTGCAGAGGTCCTGGCTGTTGTATCGCTGCAGATACTGATGGCTTATCCTAAGGACAGGCCATCAATATTAGAAAGATGGATAAATCCTTTAAAGAGGTTGTCCAGGAATTGGAGCAACCCATGTGCCGGGCAGGAGATGTAAAATAAAAAATAAATAAATAAAAAAGCTTACTTACCTGTCCCCGGAGCTCCGTTGTGCGCTGCCAGTATCCATTATGTCTCATGCCGGCGACTCCTTGCTGGGAGTCCTGCACCTCATGTGACCGCTAAGACCAATTAGATACAGGATTTCCAGAAATGAGGTGCCAACATGAGACTGAACAGACACAGGCAGGGGACAACGGAGTGCTGGGGACAGGTGAGTATGCTTTTTTAAAAAAATATATATATTTTTACCCTTCCCTGGCGGCCGCCACAGTGGTTGCTTCAATTTATGGACAACCTTTTTTAAGGGGTTGTCTGGGCCAAATTTTTCTATGGCCACTTCACTGGTTTGCCCATATAGTGGCCTCTTCACTGGTCCCCCATGCTGTATGGGGAACAGTGATGAGGCCACGTTATTATGTGGAAGCAGTGATGGGGGCTGACATTCTGTAGGGGGGACATTAAACTGTGTGATGCATATTAAAGGGGTTGTCCAGGGTTAATCTTTTTTATGGCCTATGCTCATAACAAATTATACCTGGACAACCCCTTTATGTTTAATCAAAGTTTATTAAGGATTTGTCAAATAAAACAAAGAGGGGACAAGAACAACATGACTGAACAAATGGTGTGAAGGCACGCAGGCCTCGCCTGTAAACAGGAGGCTGTGGGGGGGGGGGGACCTGCCCCCACCCAATGCTTCAGAACATAGTATATGAACAAAGAGAAACAATAGGCCTATGTATTTGGGGCCTTAAGAACAACATCTTCAAGGAAATGGGAGATGAACAAACAGACAAAGGGGGCACACACTGGAAGCTGCAATCAGGAAAATTACATACGGGAAAGAGAGGAGGGGGGACAACAGGGTGAGAAAAGAATAACCAATAACCTCCTAAAAGGAAGAAGTACAAAGAATAGCAAGGTAATTCCATATCAGGAGAAGAAAGAGGAGAACTCAGTCATGTTAGAGTAATTATATAGCTAATACTATATGAACCAATGTCTAATACTATATGAACCAATGTTTGAATATTCTCTGTGCTTAGAGCAGGAACATTATGACCTTTTCCTTATCACTCTTATTTGCACATGTTATCATTTTTGTAACATAGTCAAAAGAATCTACCCGACCAAGTGTCATACTGCAGCCAAATGTCAGAATGACCAGGCAATCATGTGAGAAGCACAGGTTACATCATGAAGCATTGTCAATACTAAGAAGGATGAACACGTATACTTTTATACCAATAACCTGTCGCTGGCATAAAATAAAGCATGGGGCTTCATCATTTTCAGAGCTCCACAGTTTCAGACCAAAATCTGTGTCTGTCTGTTATTCACCGGTTATTATAATCTACCTTGGGAGTATTATTAATACTCCAACAGTCAATTGCTGAAACACCACCCAAGGCCGCTAGAGAGTGTCAAATTTAGAAGGATTGGGGGAATCCTCCGCCTCCAGGGCCTCCATTCTCCTTATAAGGAAAAGCTCCTGGAGAAATTCAACCAAGGAGGGTGCAACAGTGCTCCGCCAATGCCTGGGAATGATGGTTCTAGCAGCCGTGAGAAAGTGTAGCAAGAGATCATTCTTTACCGCAGAAATTCTGCCAGAGATAACCGAAAGATGGGCCAGTTGGGGATTAGCAGCGATGGTGCGACCACACATCTTATCATACAGAGCAAAAACACAGCATCCCAGAAGGGCCGAAGAACGTCACACTCCCACCAGATATGATATAGGGTACCTTTCTCTGAACCACAGGGCCAACACCGGTCAGTCACAGCAGGATAGATTCTGTGGAGGAAGTCAGGACACCGGTACCACTGAGACAGAATCTTGAAGTTCTTTTCTTTTTCACTGCGAACAGGAAAGACCTATCCCAGTCAGCAGGCGAAAGACCCGAGGGAAGGTCTGACACCCAGGGGCCTTTATAAGAGGGAGACCCAGGAGAAGCGTCTCGGAGAAGAATATTATAAAGAACCGAGAGCGCACGCGGGGAAGAGTCAGCGTGGGAAAGGACGGACTCCAGGTCAGTCATAGTAGACGAAAGAAGAGGGGGCAAAGAGAATTTCCGCAGAAAGGCCGAAAGTTGACTGTATTCTAGCCAGGATAAATGAAGGTCTGGATAGGAAGCACGCAGCTGGGCCAACGAAGGAAGGAGAGGATCCCCAGTAACTTGCCTAAGTCTAACATCATCGCTGTGTTTCCAACAAAGAAACCTATCTACGGAGCAACCTGGGGGAAACACAGGATTGCGAAAGAGAGGACTAAGGGGGCCAGGAACTCTAGCCACTCTCTCACCAGAGCACACCGAATCCCAGGTCTTAAGGAAGTGTGATGAGAGGGACGAGTGCCTGATAGATCCCGGGCAGAAATGAGAATCCATGGCAACAAGGGGAGGGGAACCGAAAGCAGGTCAGCCTCGATAGAAACCCATTGCTTTTCCATGCTACGGTAACGCCAGTCAAAAAGTCGAAGCAGAATCGCAGAGCGGTAACAAAGTTTAGGATTCGGCAGGCTTGCCATCCCCCTGTCCTTGCAGTGGGTTAATGTCTGATATTTTATCCTACTCCGCGCCGAACCCCATACGAACCTCCCAAACATGGACTGAACTCTGGTGAAAAAGGTGCGTAGGAGGTGAATGGAAAGTGCCTGGGAAGGGTCAGGGGGGATATGGATCCCAAGGTACTTTAGGGAAGTGGTCTGCCACTTAAACGGGAATTTGGATGCAAGATGGGTGACCTCTGCGTGGGGTAGCGTGACGTTCAGGGCCTCGCTTTTGGAAAGATTTACTTTAAAGTTACTCAGGTGACCGAAGCGGCTGAATTCACGTAAGATAGATGGAAAGCACACACATGGCTGAGAAACATAAAGAAGAAGGTCATCAACATACAGTGCTGCCTTAACCTGGCGACCGCCCATCTGAAGGCCATGAATGTCCGCACACCGCCGTATCGCGACCGCCAGATGCTCCATTACCAGGGCATACAGTAGTGGCGACAGAGGGCATCCTTGTCGAGTGCCATTCCGTACCGAGAAAGAATCCGAAAGTATCCCGTTGTCTCAAAACACAGGGAAAACATCTTGCTCAAGAAAACAGGACCCACACCCACCTGCTCAAGTGTCGCACACAGAAAGCCCCAGTGTACCCTGTTGAACAGTTTTTTGGCGTCGACGGAGAGCAGGCACATAGGAGAGTTGTTAGAACGAGCCAGTGAAATTGCCTGGATAGCCCCTTTAATATACCCCCTAATGCACCACAAGAGGTTGTCCAGTATAATTTTTTTTCTTTTTTATAATTAGTTAGGGGATGGTGAACTCCCCTACCCCCCCCCCCCCCCAAAAAAAAACAAAAAAACATACTAAACATACTCACCTATCCCCGGAGCTCCAGTGTCCTCCCAGCACGGTCTAATCCTGCAGCTCCGCTGTCTTCTTTTTGAGGGAAGTCCTCTCTGGCTGTGACATCCCAGGTTCCTTCCCTTAGCCGCTGATTGGCCTCAGGGGTCACGTGACATCACAGGTAGTCACATGCAGAGGGAACTTCAGCTGGAAGAAAACAACAGAGCTGCAGGCCGAGCCGCTCTGGGAGACACTGGGGACAGGAGAGAGAGGTTTTTTTTTTTGTTTTTTTTATTGCCTGCCCCAGCGTAATTAACCCCTTCCCGCCGGAGAAATTTTTTGATTTTCGCTTTTGACTCCCCACCTTCCAAACACCATAACTTTTTTATTTTTCCGCTCTCAGAGCCATATGAGGTCTTAATATTTGCAGGACAAATTGTTCCATTAGTTATTCTGTACAATGTACTGGGAAGCTGTAAAAAAATTCAGAATGGGGTGGATTTGAAGACTTTCTTACGGGCTTCGTTTTTTACGGCGTTCACTGTGCAGCCAAAATGACATGTCACCTGTATTCTATCTTTCGGTACGATTCCAGGGATACCAAATTTATATGTTTTTATTTACATTTTAACCCCTTAACAAGAATCCAAAACTGTGCAAAAAATTTTTTTTTTTCTAAAAGTCGCCATTAGAGATGACCGAATGTCTGAAAAGTTCAATTCTGCAGTTCAATTCGAAGTTCCAAAAAAATTTGCTTCGATCCGAATTAATTTGCGGCGAATATCGCTAAAAAACACCTATTTCCTGGCTTCAGAGAGCCTGTATAGTGGTGTAGAACACTGTGCCTTGCGGTAACACGAATAGGGAGCCTACTGTAGTAGTGAAACTGTGGTTGCTCTTAGAACCACTGCCCACTTCACTTATTTGGCCAGTTACGTGGCCAAAACTGACCAACTAACTCAAGTGTGAACTCAGCCTTACAGGTCCATGTTAGTGCCAGGTAGAAAGAACCATGCAGAGGTCCAAGATCCTACTGTAGCGTGAAAGAGCGCACTCCTTTTACACCTTCTTCTGCTGATTCCATATAGATGTCTACAGAGTGGCAAGGCGACATAATGAGGAGTTGGCAGCAGCATGAGGAGGCCACAGAGTGGCAAGGCGATATAAAGTGGAGTTGGCAGCAGCATGAGGAGGCCACAGAGTGGCAAGGCGACATAATATGGAGGTGGCAGCAGCATGAGAAGGGCATACAGTGACCCAGTGGCAGCGACATGAGGAGGCCATACAGTGACCCAGTGGCAGCAACATGAGGAGGACATACAGTGACCCAGTGGCTGCGGCATGAGGAGGACATACAGTGACCCAGTGGCTGCGGCATGAGGAGGGCATACAGTGACCCAGTGGTAGCAGCATGAGGAGGACATACAGTGAACCAGTGGCTGCAGCATGAGGAGGGCATACAGTGACCCAGTGGAAATGGCATGAGGAGGGCATACAGGGACCCAGTGGAAACGGCATGAGGAGGGCATACAGTGACCCAGTGGCAGCGGCATGAGGAGGACATAGTGACCCAGTGGCTGCGGCATGAGGAGGCCGTACAGTGACCCAGTGGCAGCGGCATGAGGAGGGCATACAGTGACCCAGTAGTTGTGGCATGAGGAGGCCATACAGTGACCCAGTGGCAGCGGCATGAGGAGGGCATACAGTGACCCAGTGGCAGCGGCATGAGGATGACATACAGTGACCCAGTTCCTCCCCTGTGTGACTTTGTTCGCCCAGGCAAACGAGGTGTAGAACAGCGTGACACTGCTGTGCCCTGCACATGTGGTATGCTGGAGGAGCACTGTGAATTTTCCCTGAAGTGGAGGCTGAGGAAACAGTGGAGGATGAGGTGGACATTGTTGCAGGACCAACGGCGAGAGAACGTGGAGGCGGAAGCGGCGTCACCTGGCCAAGTTGCTGGTGACAATGCGACAATGTGGAGTTGGCAGCAGCATGAGGAGGACACAGAGTGGCAAGGCGACATAATGTGAAGTTGGCAGCAGCATGAGGAGGCCATGCAGTCACCCAGTGGCAGAGTGCAGAGGTGTCAGCAGAGTTAGTAGGCCACAGAGTAGCAAGGTGATATAATGTGTAGGTAGCAACAGCCTTAGGAGGCCATACAGTGACCCAGTGGCAGAGTGAGGAGGTGGCAGCAGCGTGAGGAGGCCATACAGTGACCCAGTGGCAGAGTGAGGAAGTGGCAGCAGTGTGAGGAGGCCATACAGTGACGCAGGACTGTGGTGCCAACATTGGCACCCTGGTCACGCTTCACCTTCTGCCCACAGATTGAACATATGGCCATTTTCACCTCCCCCGGTGGCTTAACAAAAAACTGACACACCGCCAAGTAGGTGATTTTACCCCCAACACTCTGCAGTAACTGACTGCTACTGCAACTGCATCCGTGAACCCCTGCACCTCTGCTTTCCAGGTAGGTAGGCTGCTGCGATGCTGGTGGTCTACGCCAGGCACATTTGGCTCCCGACCTCCCACTGCTGCCACCCTGCTGACTCCCCCGCTGCCTCATGCGCAAGCTGCAACCCTCTTCTCCTGATGACGATGAAGCCCCTTCATCACCCGGCTCCCAATTATGATCGGCTACATCGTCATCCACTACTGTCTGCAGATCACTGATGTCCTCCTCAACACCAGCTACCACGCCACTCTCCTCATCACTACTTGCCCGCCTACTGGAGGAAGTGGCAGATGTCTGCTCCACATCTTGGCTGAGCAGTAGCTTCTGACTGTCCTCTAGTACCTCCTCCTCACTGTATAGTGGATCTGAGCCTACAGCATAGAGTAGTTCTCTAGCTGAGGTAACAGAAAAGGACAGAGGCAGGTTGAGGGCAGGTGAGGGCACAGGGCCTGCTGCCGGGCCATGCCAACTAAGGGTTGTGTCTGATGAACCCACCGACTCTTGGCTGGGGGTGTCTGATGTCACTTGGGATGAAGTGGATGACCGAGTCAACCAGTCTGCAACCGTTGGGTTGGTGGTCAAGACATGACCGCTACTTGACACTGGGAGCTCAGGCCTCTGTAAGTGACCCCTACTGCCACGCCTCCTTACTCTGCTGCGACCTATCACTGCGCCAGAAACATTTAGGCCTGTGGCCCTCCCCTTTGCATGGCCTCTCGCTTCTCTGACATACTGTTCGATGAAAAAACGTAATTGCAAAGGGCCTGTTATTTTCTACTTTGAACACCAATAAAAAAAGCGTGATAAAGGCAGAGATTTGTGGCTCAGAATTATTGAATTATTGACAATACTGTATTGATAAATGGCCAGCAACTTTATACTGGTAACAAAATGGCGAATATGGTCCTCCTTATGGGTTTACACACTAATAAACACCTTGAAATAAGGGATAACCGCTAAGAATTATTGAATTATTATTGACAATACTGTATTGATAAATGGCCAGCAACTTTATACTGGTAACAAAATGGCAAATATGGTCGTATGTCTTTCCCCACGTTAAAGGCGTTTATTACAGATAAGTGCAGACATTATTGGATGATTCCGTTTTCTTTGGCACAGTAGTACTGACAAATGGCCTGTAATGTTATGCTGTGGAAGAACAGTGAATAAGCCCCTTATAATAAACGCCTTTAAAAAGGCGTTCTTTACAGATACGTGCAGATATTAGTGTATGATAATTCACAGTTTTTTGCTGTACTGCACTGAAAAAGGCTTATGTTCCACCTTGAAGACACAGATATGAGTAATGAGCAGCAGTATAACGGCAGTGCTGCAATGTGAATTATGCTGCAAATTCTTGCTGTAAATGACCCTGCAACCACCCCAAATTCTTCTCTCAATTCCTCCCTATCCTTTCCCTACAGTTCTAAGGCTCAGCCTCTTTCCCTGAACTTCTATCCGTTTTCTGACTATCCCTAGTTCCTGCCGACGTCTGTCCCTACAGTAAGCACGATGTGAAATGACTGTACCTAAAATGGCAGAGGGTTTTTATAGGGCTGTGACATCACAGGGCCGGCTGGCTGCTTATTAGCTGCATGCTTGGCATTGTGGGTGATCCCGCGCTCCCAGAGTCCCTTGCCCCTTGTCCTAACATGTGAGGCGGCCATTTTATAAAAAAAATGTGATTCGATGCATCGAAGCGTGAGGAAATCCGGAATCGTAACGAATCGAAGATTTCCTGAAATTCGGATCGAATTCCACTTCTGCAGCACTAGTCACCATATTCTGACACCCGTAACTTTTTTATACTTCCATGTACTGGGATGCATAGGGCGTCTTTTTTTGGATTACAACTCTCAACAGACCCAGAGCATCTGGAGCTGCTGGGGGTTTTAGTTATCAGAATGGTCATTGAAATTGAAAGATTTGGGGGCAAAATAGGGGGAAATGTGTTTTGTTTTGTTTTTTCATGGGACCCACTCGACAGTGGCATAGGTACGGGACCTGCGGCCAGCTGGAAATGGCTGGGGCCCGGACCACCACGATATACATACTGCTAATGAAAAGGGGCCTGGCGATTGCTGCATCCCTTTCCAATAGATGCCAGCCCAGAAGAGGTCCTCTCAGGCATCCTCTCCGGGGCTCTTCCTGCCGTTGACTAAGGTCCTGCGCCCCAGACGTCACTGCTGGGGCCTGTGATTGGGCCCTAGCAGTCACATGGGGTGCGCCGGTGGGACCACTGAGGCCTAATCACAGACCCCAGCAGTGACGTCTGGGGCGTAGGACCTCAGTCGCAAGGCAGAAGAGGAGCAAGGAAGGAGCAAGGATACCCAGGAGAGGTAAGGTAAGGTGAGTATAAGTGTTTGTTATTTTTAATCACTTCCCCTGGGGCATATAATACTGTGTGGGGGCCACTGTGGAGCATATAATACTGTGTGCGGGCCACTGTGGAGCATATGATACTGTGTGAGGCACTATTAACATTATCAGGCTCTGTTCACACGGTGGAATCTGGCACTGATTTTGCAGCGGATTTCACACCTAAATCAGCAGCAGATTCCTCCCTCATTCTGCCTCCTATTGAAACTAATTGGAGCAGGAAGCTGGAAAAAAAAGTGTCCTACTGGATCTTACCACAGATTCTGCAGCTGATTCGAGGCCACGACTTGAGACTCCCCACTGGTTAGACTTCATTAATTTGGGTCTAATCAGCGGTGGAAGCCGCAACAGAATGCTAATACTCTGCACCATACTTTTCAGACCCCAGAGTATAATGATTGGAGGCCCAAGGAAGGATACAAACATTAAAAACAATTTTACTTACCACTCCCTAGCTCCGCCGCAATCCCTGCTACTTTCGGCTCTCTTCAATCTTGGACAAGACGTCACGTGAGCCAGGCCAATGTTGCGACACATACTGACACCGGCCTGGCCCACGTGACGTCTGGGATGTCACCAAACAGGCCCGAGGACTGCCGGAGCACAGGGGAGGTAAGTAACATTGTTTTTTATGTTCCCTCACATCCCCTGGGCCTCCGATCATTATATTCTGGGGTCTGAAAAGACACTTTTTTTTTTCAATGGAGATGACATTAAATGAATCAGAAATACACTCTATACGCTGTTAATGTGGTAAATGACTATTCTAGCTGCAAACATCTGGTTTTTAATGCAATATCTACATAGGTGTATAGAGGCTCATTTCCAGCAACCATCACTCCAGTGTTCTAATGGTACATTGTGTTTGCTAACTGTGTAAGAAGGCTAATGGATGTTTAGAAAACCCTTGAAAATCTTTGTACAAGTATGTTAGCACAGCTGAAAACAGTTTTGCTGGTTAGAGAAGCTATAAAACTAACCTTCCTTTGAGCTAGTTGAGAATCTGGAGCATTACATTTGTTGGTTCGATTAAACTCTCAAAATGGCCAGAAAAAGAGAACTTTCATGTGAAACTCGACAGTCTATTCTTGTTCTTAGAAATGAAGGCTATTCTGTGCGAGAAATTGCCAAGAAACTGAAGATTTCCTACACTGGTGTGTACTACTCCCTTCAGAAGACAGCACAAACGGGCTCTAACCAGAGTAGAAAGAGAAGTGGGAGGCCCCGCTGCACAACTGAGCAACAAGACAAGTACATTAGAGTCTCTAGTTTGATAAATCGATGCCTCACAGGCAGTGGTGAACCTAGCCTCTTTGCTGCCTGAGGCGGATTATAGAAAGACGCCCCCCCCCCCCCAAAAAAAAAAAAAAAAAAAAAAAAAACTGAGTTTCCATGCTACTAGTTTAACACAATGTTATCGTTGCACAATATACACAATACACAAAGTTATAAAACAGTTTTTAAGAATTCTTCTTCCTGTATTACTTCAGTATCAGATCAACAACACAGCATTAACAATGAAAGTAACTTCACATATCTTCTGCTTGGTGGATGGACGAGGCCACGTGGCCCCCATTCTCTATAATAGGAGCGCCGCAGATAGCTGAGTACTGTACTCGGCTATCTTTGGCACTCCCATTGAAGTGAATGAGAGCCACGCGGGTTCGTCCATCCACCAAGTGACACACCTATATATGGCTGCAGCCAGGCTGGATTCCCACCTAGTGGGGGGAAAAAACCCAATTCTCAGGCTCAGTGGGGGTCTCAGCAGACAGACCCCCATCAATCAGGTATTTATCCTCTATCATTTAGGCGAATACAGTGCAGTAACATTCTGTGACTTACAGGTGACGTCTCTGACTAATGCTTCACATTTCCCTTCTCTTCCCTCTGGACCGCCATGACCACTTCTTCCAGCTGTGACTTGTCTCTGTAAAGATTGCAACACAGACATCTTTGGCTCCTCACTTTTCCAGGCATCCAACCCACATTGTCCTCACCTACACAAAGCCCCCATTCTGCTGCTACCCCCAATTATATAATATATGATATAACCCCCCATAATGAATAATACCCCCAAGTGCATCTTTATATTAATAATGTCCGTGTGTACCCTGTATAAATAGTGCCCCTTATTAATAATACCCCAGGTGTTAACTAATTAAAAGGTTTTCCAGGTCATTAATAAACTAATCAGTGGGGTTCAAAAACCCAGGACCCCCACTGACCAGCTGTTTGAATGGTACCTGTGTAAGCGCCGTGACCGCTTCTCTGTTTACATAGTGTAATTCATCTCATAGAGGCCATGTAATGTAACTGCAGCCTCGTCCTGTACATGTCTACAGTATGTGACAAGGCTACAATTACATCACACGGTCACTATAAACAGACAGCGTATAATATAAACAGGTGCCATAGCCCATGTTTATAGCGCCCCATTTACACACACTATAATGTTCCACAGCAGCCCCTGCACACAGTATTACACAGTCTTATGGCCTGCAGCGGCCCCTGCACACTGTATTATGCCTCTCAGCGGCCCCTGCACACGGTATTATGCTCCATAGTGGCCCCTGCTCACGGTATTATGCCCCGTATTGGCCACTGCACACGGTATTATGTTCCACAGCAACTCCTGCACACAGTTTGAAGCCCCATATTGGCCCCTGCACACAGTATTATGCTCCATATTGGCCCCTGCACACGGTATTATGCTCCACAGTGGCCCCAGCACACGGTATTATGCTCCATAGTGGCCCCTGCACTGGTATTATCCTCCATATTGGCCCCTGCACACGGTATTATGCTCCACAGTGGCCCCAGCACACGGTATTATGCTCCATAGTAGCCCCTGCACTTGTATTATGCTCCATAGTGACCCCTGCACCCGGTATTATGCTCTATAGTGCACAGGGTATTATGCTCTACAGTGGTCCCTGCACAGGGTATTATGCCCCATAGTGGCCGACCCATGAACTATTATTATACTCTGGAGTCTTTTCAGACCCCAGAGTATAATGATTGGAGACCCAGGGGAGAATACAAACATAAAAACCAAAGTTACTTACCTATCCTGGACACCGGTGTACTCCTTGCAGCTTTCAGCCCTGTTTAATTGCGCACACACGTCACGTGATCAGGCTGGCGACACGACCTGATGATGTCACCAGAGGCCTCAAGCCTGCTCGGAGTTACATCGGATCGCAGGAGGTGAGTAACATTGGTTTTTATGTTCCCTCACCAACCCTAGGCCTCCGATTATTATACTCCGGGGTCTGAATAGACCCCGGAGTATAATAATGGTAGTATTTGCGGCCCGCGGCCCAACTTACCGATCCCCGCGGCCGCTCACAGCGGCATCCACTTCGCCTTCTGCGTCCCATAGCAGAAGGGGAAGCGGGGGCGGCCACAAGCAGACGCGGGGTAGGTAAATAAATAGGCCCTGACCTGCCGGGGATACTCCAACAGGTTACGGCCTATTTATATATATAAAAAAAAGCTATACTCACCTGCGATGCCTTGATGCAGCCGCCGCCGCCTCCTCTTCTTGTCCGCGACGTCTGTGTCTCAGCGTAGGCGGCGTGATGACGTCATTGTATCGCCGCCTGCACTGAGATGCGACGTCTCGTAAGCCAGCCCAGGACAGACCCCGCTCAGCTCTGTTTTTTTTTTATTTTTTTTTTTAAAGCGGCCTGTCCTGGGCTGGTTTACATTAAATAGTAAAAATGCCGCCTCACTTCGCCTCATTAGCGGTGCGCCCCTGCTCACAGGTCCTCAACTGGCAGCTTCATTAAATAGTACCCGCAAAACGCAAGTGTCAACGTCAACAGTGAAGAGGCGACTCAGGGATGCTGGCCTTCAGGGCAGAGTGGCCAAGAAAAAGCCATATCTAAGACTGGCTAATAAAAGGAAAAGATTAATATGGGCAAAAGAACACAGACATTGGACAGAGGAAGATTGGAAAAAAGTGTTATGGACAGACGAATCGAAGTTTGAGGTGTTTGGATTACACAGAAGAACATTTGTGAGACGCAAAACAACTGAAAAGATGCTGGAAGAGTGCCTGACGCCATCTGTCAAGCATGGTGGAGGTAATGTGATGGTCTGGGGTCGCTTTGGTGCTGGTAAAGTGGGAGATTTGTACAAGGTAAAAGGGATTTTGAATAAGGAAGGCTATCAATCCATTTTGCAATGCCATGCCATACCCTGTGGACAGTGCTTGATTGGAGCCAATTTCATCCTACAACAGGACAATGACCCAAAGCACACCTCCAAATTATGCAAGAATTATTTAGGGAAGAAGCAGGCAGCTGGTATTCTATATTTAATGGAGTGTCCAGCGCAGTTACCAGATCTCAACCCCATTAAGCTGTTGTAGGAGCAGCTTGACCGTATGCCCATCAAGCCAATCCAACTTGTGACCCCAAACTTTTGAATGGTAGTGTAGTTTTATTTACATTTTAATCCTTTAACCCCTTAACGACCTTGGACGTACTATTACGTCCTGGGCACTAGGTACTGTAAGAGACAGCCAATGTTGTCCTAAGCTTTATTTGTCTGTATAAACTGTTAATGTTGAATGTATTTCTGTGATTCTGTTCCTTTAAGACAGCAGCCATTGTAATTGTGACATGATGCTGGAGTGAGACCCCCCCCCCCTTTTATGTCAGCCTGCCTGTTCTGCAGACAGAGTGTGAGCAGAGAAGCAGGAAGTGACGAGACAGAGAGCAGCAGCCATCTTGGCAAGTGTTGTATTGAACTGGTGTGGAGATTTTTCTGTACAGCTAAGCTGTATCTTGGTCCAGAGACAAACAGAGTGTAAAGAGACAACAGGACTAGTGAGTCCACGTGAAAGGAACTGTGCTCAGTGGCTGATCAGTGAGACTGACATTGTGACTGTGTATATGGATACCACAGATAGAGACTCGCAGTGCTGTTGATGTACTGGACAGCACCTGCTAAATCCCGGCTTACATCCCAGCTCAGTGTATGGATTCGGCAGGACTGTCAGTGTGCTGAGTGGAATCTGCTGTTGGATTACATTGCATTCATTGGGTTTCCCTGTTAAAGAGGACTTCATTTCTCCCAAGATCCTGATAACCGTGAGGAGAGGACGTTTCGCTATAAAAAGAAAGGAACGACTTTGGGCCCCACCGCGCGCTTCTACGGACTGTAAGCGGTCCACCTGGACCACTGGGGAAAAGGGGGTGCACCCAAATGTGATGTCAGGGTCAGTTAGGGATAGTTTTGAGTATATTGTTCATTCAGTGTCCATACTGCAGAATTGGACAGAGTAAAAGTAGAAACCACTGCAGAATTTGCCTTGAAATTGTTCATGCTATATTGTATATTTTGCTTGTCTTTATCCCTGTCATTTTACCTTCAAATAGCCTTTATTAACTTATAGTAAATATATATTCTTTTCTTGAACTACCGCGTGTGCGTTCATTTCTGGTTGCGGAGACCAAACCACCTGCCTTGCTCTCGGTTCACAGTACTTCGCGCACCAGGGCGCAATACTACGCCCGAGGCCGGCCACCCGCTCACTATCTGAGCGGGCGGCATCGGAACCGGGTGTTAGCTATAACTGACAGCTAACACCTTACTCCATAACCTCCGGTCAGAACTGAGTTCCGATCGGAGGTTTTAACCCCTTGGATGCCGCGGTCAAACATGATCGCGGCATCCAAGGGGTTCCGCCATCTTGCCGCCCCTTCCGGCACCCCCCCGCGGCGAGATCGGGGGGTGCCGATATCTATAATCTGCAGCTTGGGGTCTGCCAAGTGATGCCAGGCTGCCTGGAGACCCCACTACCTGGTTGATCCTGCCGAGACCTACGGAAGTCAGCGCTGTGTTTCCATAGTGATGACTTCCTGTATAGGCTGCAAGACACTTGCAAGCTTGTGTCTTGCAGTCTATAGTACTGAGCCAGAGATCACAGCATTTCTGGCTCAGGTGTTCTAAAAAAAAAAAAAATAAAGTATGTGAAAAAAATTAATAAAAGAATAAAGCCCCAAAAATTCCCTTTTCCTATATAAAATGAATTATATAAAAAATAAACCTAAAAATTAATAAAAACAATACATATTTGGTATCGCTGCGTCTGTAACAAACTGTACAATAAAACTGAAACCATATTTAATGTACACGGTGAACGTCAGGAAAAAAAACCGGAAAAAACCCGCCAAAAGTAATGATTTTTTGCCATCTCACCTTACAAAATATGCCATAAAAAGTGATCAAAAAGTCAAATGTACCCCAAAACAGTACCAATAAAAAGCACAGGTTGTCCCGCAAAAAAGAAGCTCTAAACCAACTCTCTAAACTGAAAAATAAAAATGCTACGCATCTTAGAAGATGGCGATGCAAAAAAAATTGATTTATGTCCCCAAATTGGTTTTTGTTCTGCAAAATTGGTATCGCATAAAAAACAGTATAAATGAGGTATCACCGTAATCGTACCGACCAGCAGAATAAAGATAACATGTTACTTACGCTCTACGCTGGGGTTGTTTTTTAATCCACCAAGAAAGAGTTAATAAAATTTATTTAATAAGTTGTAAGCACCTAAAAATGATGCAATTAAAAAACACATCTCATACTGCAAACAACAAGCCCTCATATGGCTACATCTCCATAGAAATAAAGAAAATATAGCTCGTACAATGTGAAGACAAAAACCCCAAAAATCGCCAAATCATTAGAACATAACTGGCTGCGGCAGGAAGGGAATATATAAGCTGTACGAGCGTATATTAGGGTACAAACCAGATTTAGAGCTTACGAGGGATAATAAACCATAAGTGACCCCCAGAGTGACCTCCCCAATAATAGGAACTACTGGGGAAATAGTAGGGAATTTAGTGTAACGAATGTACTCCACACAGCTTACATGTTCACTTTTCTCCATCCGCTGTGCAGTCACGTCTGGGATACTAATGCTTACTACACCCCTTGATAAATTCTTTGAGGGGTGCACTTTTCAAAATGGGGTCATTCCCTAGGGGATTCCACTTTACTGGTACTTTAGAGGCTCTGCAAACATGACATGGTGTCCAGATCCCAAACATCTGAATCTGCGCTCCAAAAGCCACATAGCGCTCCTTCCCTTCTGTGCCCTACTGTGTGCCCAAACTGCAGTTTATACCCACATGTATGACACTTGTCGTACCCAGAATAACGTACTTAATGTCATATGAGGATATAAACTGCTGTTTGGGCCCAGCCGAGCACAGAAGGGAAGGAGCGCTATTTGGTTTTTGGAGCATAGGCTTGGACAGTTTGGTTTTTGGACGCCATTGCGCTTTTGCAGAGCTGAAATGCCAGTAAAGTGGAATCCCCTGACATGTCACCCCATTTTGGAAACTACACTGCTGAAGGAATTTATCCAGGGGTACAGTGAGCATTTTTAACCCCCAAGTGTTGCTATAATTTATTATCCATAAATGAATACGCAGCTGATGGTGAAATGTGAAAATGACAATTTATCCAGGAATACGACATTTCTGTGCGTAACATGTTGTGCCCGGCTTGTATCAGAGATGAACGCTCCAAAAGCTGTTGTGCCCGGGATCCCAGCTCACCAGTTTTTGGAGTGTGTGTCTGTGCAGACATAAACTGGGCACAACATATTGGGCACTGAAATGGCGTATCTATAGAAAAATTTCATTTTTAACTTTTCATTATCAGCTGCGCATTCATTTCTGGAAATTAAAAGAATGCAACACTTAAGGGATAATAATGCTCGCTACCCCACTTGATAAATCCCTTGAAGGGTATAGCTTCCAAAATGGGGTGACATGTCTGCGGATTCCACTTTACTGGCAATTCATGGGCTCTGCAAAAGTGGCATGGTATCCAAAAAGCACACTGTGCTCCAAAAACCAAAATAGCGCTCCTTCCCTTCTGTGCCCGGCTGTGCCCAAACAGCAGTTTATACCCACATATGGCACTGTTAAGTACATTATCCTGGGTACACCAGTGTCATACATGTGGGCATAAACTGTCATTTGGGCACACAGCAGGGCGAAAATGTGAAGGAGCGCTATGTGCTTTTGGAGCACATATTTAGATTGTTGTTTTTTTGGACGCCATGTCACATTTGCAGAGACCCTAAAATTGCCCCTACAAAATGGGGGTCACTTCTTGGGGAATTTCAATTTACTGGCACCTCCAGGGCTCTGCAAAAATAACATGGCGACCAGAAAGTACTCCAAAAGCTAAAAAAACACAGTGCTCCTTCCCTTCTGAGCCCTGCTGTGTGCCCAAGCAGCAGTTTACACCCACATACTGTATATAATTTTTTGATCCACGGGATAGCTCACTTAATAGTTTTAGGAGTGCATGTCTCTGATGCCACAAAGTGGCCGCAACGTATTAGGCACTGAAATTGGCTATTTCTTTAAAAACTAAAATTTTCACTTTGTACATTAATTTTTGGGAAGCATTTTTAGGCTCAAAATGATAATACCCCTTGATACATTCCCTGAGGGGTGTAGTTTCTAAAATGGGGTCACTTTTGAGAGGTTTCCATTGTATTGGTACTTTAGGGGCTCTGCAAATGCGACATGGCACTTAAAAACTATTCCAGCCACATCTGCCCTTAAAAAGCCAAATAGCGCTCTTTCCATTCTGAGCCCCACCATGTACCCCTACAGCAGTTTATGACCACATATGGGGCATTTCTGTGTTCAGAAGAAATTGTGTAACAAACTGTGGGGTGTTTTTTCTTCTTTAACCACTTGCAAAAATTAAAAATATGTCGCTAAATGGACGGTTTATTGGAAAAAAGTAATTTTTCATTTTTACGTCCCTAAGTCAATAAAATCTGTGAAACAGCTGTGAGGACAAAATGCTCACTATACCCCTAGATAAATTCTATGAGGGGTGTAGTTTTGAAAATGGGGTCATGGTACCTGAAAACTATTCCAGCAAAATCTGCCCTCCAAAAGCTAAATAGCGCTCTTTCCATTCTGAGCCCTGCCATGTACCCACACAGCAGATTACAACCACATATGGGGCATTTCTGTGTTCAGGAGAAATTGTGTAACGAACTTTGGGGAGCTTTTCTCCTTTGTCCTCTTGTGAAAATGAAAAATTTGGGGCTAAATTGACGGTTTATTGGAAAAAAAGTAATTTTTCATTTTAATGTCCCAATGTTAATAAAATCTGTGAAACAGATGTAGGGTCAAAATGCTCACTATACCCCTTGATATGTTCTGTGAGGGGTGTAGTTTTCAAAATGGGGTCACTTTTAGGGGGCTTCCACTGTATTGGTACTTTGGGGGCTCTGCAAATGCGACATGGCACCTGAAAGCTATTCCAGCAAAATCTGCCCTCCAAAAGCCAAATAGCGCTCTTTCCATTCTGAGCCTGCCATGTACCCAAACAGCAGATTATGACCACATATGGGGTATTGCCTTGTTCAGGAGCAATTGTTTTGCAAACTGTGGGGTGCTTTTCTCCTTTAACCCCTTGTGAAAATGAAAACTTTGGGGATAAAGTGACATTTTAGTAATGTTTCATTTATGCATCCCAGTGTTAGCAAAATCTGTGAAACGGCTGTAAGGTCAAAATGCTCACTATACCCCTTGATGAATTCTGTGAGGGGTGTAGTTTCCAAAATGGGGTCACTTTTTGGGGTTTTCCTTTGTATTGGTACTCTAGGGGCTATGCAAATGAGACATGGCACCTGAAAACTATTCCAGCAAAATCTGCTTTTCAGACGCCCAGTGTTACTCCTTCCCTTCCGTGCGCTGCCATTCGCCCAAACATCAGTTTACACCCACTTGTGGGGTATTTCTGTGCTCGGGAGAAATTGTATAACAAACTCTGAGATGCATTTTCTCCTTTAACCCTTTGTGAATGTGTTAATTTTAGGGCTAAATTAAGGAATTAGTGGGAAAAAATTAAATGTCTAAATTTCACCTCCATATTGTTTTAATTCCAGTGAAATGCTTAAAGGGTTAACAAACTTCCCAAATGTTATTTTGAATTATTTGAGGGGTGCAGTTTTGAAAATGGGTTGATTTATGGGGGTTTCTAATATCTAGGCCTTTATAATCCTCTTCAGAACTGAAGTGGTCCCTAAAAAATTAATTTGGGAAATTTTCTTGTAAATCTGCAAAATCGCTGTTACACTTGTAAGCTTTATAATGTCCAAAATAAATTACAGGACGATTAAAAGATGATGCCGATATATAGCAGAGATATGGTAGATAATATGTATTAATGTATTTGGGTGGTATGTCTATCTGTCTGAAAAGCAGAGCATTTCACATTTTGAAAATTGCGATTTTTTTTCCAAATTTCCATCAAATTTCCTATTTTTTTATAAATAAATACAAAAATATTCATTAGTGTTTACAACTAAGATGTAGTACAATGTGTCACGAAAAAACAATCTCAAAATCACTGTGTATGTTAAGACATCTCAAAGTTATTGCCATATAAAGTGACACATGTCAGTTTTGAAAAACGAGGCCTGGTCCTTAACGCACTTTTGGGCGTCCTTAAAGGGTTAACAAAGATCTAAAACTTTGCAAAATAAAAAATTTCTTAAAGTCGCCATATTCTGACACTCGTAGCTTTTTTATATTTCTGTGTACGGGGATGCATAGGGCATCTTTTTTAGCAGAGTCAGGTGTACTTCTTAGTTATACCATTTTGGGACATGTCTATTACTTTGATCACTTTTTATTCAAATTTTTATCAGAGGCAAAACAGCAAAAGAATGGCACTTTGGCACTTTTGATTTTTTTTTTTCCGCTACGGCGTTTACCATACGGAAAAAATATTTTTAGAAGTTTGTAGAGTGGGCATCTGCTGAGACTCCCACTAATCCTGGGAATTGGGTCTTTTTTCCCCCACTGGAATTCAGCCTGCAGCCATGCTGAATATAGGCATGCCGCTTGGCGGATGGATGAACACACACTCCCATTCTCTTTAATAGGAGCGCCGCACATGGCCTATATTCATCCTGACTGTGGCCAGGCTGTATTCCAAGTGGGGGAAAAAAAAAAACAATTCTCAAGCCCAGTGGGGGTCTCAGCAGACCAAGGCCGGTTTTAGACAAAGTGGGGCTCTGGGCAAAATTAAAAGCAGGGCCCCAAATGCTGATATGCAAACAACACCATCGTCTTCCAGTGGCAGCCCCTATAATAACGCCTCCTTTCTGCCAACAAAAAAGTAATAACAAGTCCCATTTTACCACACACAATTCAAGTAAGCACCTTTGTACCGCCTAATAGATTTTTGCACCCAGTCATCAGTTATAATAGCGCCTCCTTATAAATAATAGTTCCTGCTTATACAGTGGGGAAAAAAAAGTATTTAGTCAGCCGCCAATTGTGCAAGTTCTCCCACTTAAAAAGATGGTAGAGGACTGTAATTGACATCATAGGTAGACCTCAACTATGAGAGACAAAATGAGAAAACAAATCCAGAAAATCACATTTGTCTGATTTTTAAAGAATTTATTTGCAAATTATGGTGGAAAATAAGTATTTGGTCAATAACAAAAGTTCATCTCAATACTTTGTTATATATCCTTTGTTGGCAATGACAGAGGTCAAATGTTTTCTGTAAGTCTTCACAAGGTTGGTACACACTGTTGCTGGTATGTTGGCCCAATCCTCCATGCAGATCTCCTCTAGAGCAGTGATGTTTTGGAGCTGTCGCTGGGTAACATGGACTTTCAGTCCCACAGGCCCGCTGCCTTGGGATAACCCTAGACTCTGACCTATCCTTCAAACCGCATATTCAAACCCTCAACACCTCCTGCTGCCTCCAACTCAACGAATCCGCTCCTTCCTCACCCCTGAAACTACAAAGATGCTAGTTCACGCCCTCATAATCTCCCGCTTAGACTACTGTAACACTCTTCTCCATGGCCTCCCAGCAAACACTCTCGCCCCCCTCCAGTCCACCTTAAACTGCGCTGCTCGCTTAATACACCTCTCCCCCCGTACTTCATCAGCCACTCCCATCTGCCAATCCCTTCACTGGCTACCCATCGCCCAGCGAATAGAGTTCAAACTACTAACGCTGACATACAAAGCCATCCACAACCTGTCCCCTCCATATATCTCCGATGTAGTCTCCCACTACCTGCCCGCACGTAACCTCCAATCCTCCAAAGACCTCTTACTCCGTTCTGCTCTTATCCGCTCTTCACACAAACCTCTCCAAGACTTCTCCCGTGCATCCCCCATACTCTCATTACCAAGACACATAAGACTGACCCCCACAGTCACAAGCTTCAAGAAGCCCCTGAAGACTCACCTATTCAGGAAGGTCTACAACCTCCAATAACGTTACTGTCTCCATACCACCACGTGAACAGCCTCTACCCCCACCTTCTGTTTCTCTCCCTCTTCCCTCATAGACTGTAAGCCCTTGCGGGCAGGGCCCTCTATTCCACTGTGTCAGTTGGTCACTGTTTGTATTATCTGTTTTGTATATCTTGCGTACCGTATGTAAATCCACAAATGTAAAGCACCATGGAATTAATGGTGCTATATAAATAAACAATAATAATAATAATAATAATGTGCTGACTATCTGGTGTTACTGAGTATGTTCCCAGTATAGTCAGCAGCCCCTATAGTACTGTGCAGGCCCCAATAACTCCATGGCCAGTTCATGCACAGTACAGTATGGGGAATGACATGGCCATGGAGCACTACACGTATGTGCAAGATTGTAGTGAGGGAGCTGTGATGCAGACATAGCACACAGGGCTGCCAGCAGGAATTTTGAGCCCCCCCCACCCCACAGTATAATGCTCCACATGGTATATAATGCTCCACAATATAAAATGCTCCCCTGAGCCCTCTACAGTTTCCCCACATGGTATATAATGCTCCACAGTGGCCCCACACAGTATAAAATACTCCCCTGAACCCCCCATAGTGGCCCCACATGCAGTGGCGTAACTAGGAATGGCTGGGCCCCAAGGCGAACATTTGACATGGGCCCCCCCTCCCGAACTGGTTAGGGGTCCCCAAACAGTAAAATATGCTCAACAGTGGCCCCAGATAGTATTATATGTTCAACAGTGGCCCCCACACAGCATTATATGCTCCACAGTGGTCCCCATACAGCATTATATGCTCTACATTGCTCCCCCCACACACAGTATAATATGCTACCCACAGTGGCCCCACACAGTATAATATGCTCCACACAGTGGCCCCCACCCAGTATTATATTATATGCTTCCCACAGTGGTACCCACCCAGTATTATATGCCCCCCATAGTGGGCCCCACCAAGTATTATATGCTCCCTACAGTGGCTCTCACACAGTATTATATGCTCTACAGTGGCCCCCACACAGTATTATATGCTTCCCACAGTGGTACCCACCCAGTATTATATGCCCCCCACAGTGGCCCTCACCCAGTATTATATGCTCTACAGTGGCTCCCACCCAGTATTATATGCTCTACAGTGGCCACCACCCAGTATTATATGCTCTACTGTAGCCCCCACACAGTAGTATAAGCTCCCAACAGCACCCTCCGCTTCGGTGCTATTATTATACTCTGGGGTCTCCTCAGACGCCAGAGTATAATAATCGGAGGCCCAGGGGAAGTGATTAAAAATAACAAACATTCATACTCACCTTGCCTTACCTTTCCTTGGCATCCTCGCTCCATCCTGCCATCTTCAGCGTCTTCAGGCCCACTCCGACGTCGCTGCCGAGGCCTGTGATTGGGCCTCAGCGGTCACATGGGGGCGCGCTGACGTCATTACGCGGCCGCATCCCATGTGACAGCTGGGTCCTAATCACAGGCCTCAGTCATGACGGAGGAGCGCCGGAGAGAACGCTGCGCCCAGGAGAGGTGAGAATATATATTTATTATTTTCAGTCACCTCCCCTGGGCTGCCATCTATTGGAAAGGGGCCTGCAATATGCCAGGACTCCTTTCTAATAACAGTATATATAGCGGTTGGGGAATCAGGCTTTTCCCGACCGCTATCATAGTGGTCCGGGCCCCGGCCACCTCCAGCTGGCCGCAGGCTCCGTACCCTGCCGGGACCGTTCACGGTCGCACCCCCTGCGACCGCCGTGATCGTTACTGGTTTGTGGGGCTTGCGGTAGCGGCTGCCACAGGACTCCGGGGCCCCTAATGTCCCGGGCCCTGTGGCAGCCGCTACCGCTGCTACCTCGATATTTATGCCCCTGCCCACATGGTATATAAGGATCCACACAGTATACTACCCCTTAGAGGCCCCAGACAGTACAATATGCTCTCCAGCAGCCCCACACAATATAATATTGTCCATACAGTATAATATGCATCCCTGCATCCCGCAGTGCCCCCCCCCCAGTATAATATTACACAGTGGCCTAACACAGTATAACATGCTCCATAATGCTTCACAGTGGTACCCCACAGTATTATATTCTCCCCACAGTCCTCCCTAGTATAATGCTCTACAATGGATAGAGTATAATATGATCCCGAGAAGCCCCACATAATATAATAAACTCCACAGTGGCCCCATGCAGTGTAACAGGCTCCCCACACTGCCCCTTCCCCCCTCAGTATAAAGTGCCACAGTGGCCCATAGTATAATATGCTCCCCAGAGGGCCCCCGCTAGTATAATACTCCACAGTGCCCTCCCAGTATTTTGCTCCACAGTGGCCCCATTCAATATATTATACTCCCCAGAGCATCCAACAGTATAATGTTCCACAGTGTGCCCCACGCAGTATAATATGCTCCCCAGAGGGCCCCCTAGTATAATGCTCCAAAGTTCCACCCCAAAATAATGCCCCACAGTGGCGCCACGCAATACAATATGCTCTGCAGATTGTCCCCCCAGAATAATGCTCCACAGTGACCCCACACAGAGTAACATGCTCCAGAATGGCCTCCACACAGTATAATATACTGCCCAGAGAGGTTCCCCCAGTATAATGCTCCACAGTCTCCCAAAACAGTATGATATGCTCTCCAGAGGCCCCCCAGTATATGCTCCAAAGTTGCCACTCAGAGTATAATATGCGCTCCAGTGCACTTCCCCCCACATTATAAGGCTCCACAGAGGCCCCATACAGTATAATATGCTATCCAGATGGCCCCCCAGTATAATGCTCCAAAGTGGCCATACATAGTATAATATGCTATCCAGAGGGGCCCCCCCAGTATAATGCTCCACAGTTGCTATACACAGTATAATATGCTATCCAGTGGGGCCCCCCAGTATAATGCTCCATAGTGGCCATACACAGTTTAATATGCTATCCAGAGGGGCCCCCCAGTGTAATGCTCCATAGTGGCCCCACACAGTACAATATGCTATCCAGAGGGCCCCCCAGTATAATGCTCCACAGTGGCCCCACACAGTATAATATGCTATCCAGAGGGGCCCCCCCAGTGTACTGCTCCACAGTGGCCCCACACAGTACAATATGCTAATATGCTATCCAGAGGGCTCCCCCAGTATAATGCTCCACAGTGGCCCCACACAGTATAATATGCTATCCAGAGGCCTCCCCCCCCCCCAGTATAATGCTCCATAGTGGCCCTACAGACTCCCTCAGTGCTATTATTATATTATACTCTGGGGTCTCTTCAGACCCCAGAGTATAATAATCGAAGGCCCGGGGGAGGCAAGGGAAACATTTATACTTACTGTGCCTTACCTCTCCTTGGCCTCCTCGCGCTGCTCTGCTGTCCCTGCCGCCGCCGCCGGCTTCCTCTTCTCTGCAGCTGACGGCACGCGTTGTGGACGTCACCGCTGAGGCCAGCGGTGATGTCCGGAACGCTGGCAAATGACGTCGGACGCCAAGGACAGGTGAGTAAAAAGGTTTGTAATTTTTACTCACCTCAGAAAGGGGCCCTGCGGCACATGACGCTGGGTCCCTTTCTGATATTGATATGACCGGGCCTGACTCCGGGATCCAGAGTCATCAGGCTCCTGACCCCGGGGGCCCCTTTGGGGATGGGCCCTGGGCAATTGCCCAGTCTGCCCCCCCCCCCCCTAACGCCAGCCCTGCCTACAGAGTTAGATGAGGTTTATGATGCAATCAAAAGTTCTAAAACCAAAAAATGTAACTTCACTTGTCCAGTGGATTTAGAACAGTTCTTGTGGTCCATGGTCTAGAAAAACAGTGGACCAAGCAGAGGTTGTGAAGATCTGAATCTGATTGAAAGGTAAGCACAAGATTCAGTGAGTGGAGTACATTACAGTCACACTTACTTAACTTGCTGCAACAGTGTGTACATGAGTTACATTTCAAGTATGTTTCACGGGTTATTAGTTTGGGGGTGTGGTTACCTATTTTAGATGTCATAAATTATTGCTATTTGGTGCTTGCTGGTCCATTGTAAACGGAGGAGTGTTTGCAAATGAGTGGGAGAAAAGCAGCTGTAAAAGCGAACTGAAAAAGCAAGGTGGTTTGATCTCAAATGGTTCCATTTCACAGGTGCTGCACAGGTAATTATTAGCTGGGAGTGTGATTACTTAATTAAGAAGCCATTAATTACTACTATTTGTTGCTTGCAAGTGTTTGAGGGTGGGTTCACATATTCAGGTTTCCAGATGCTTTTTTTTGAAGATAAAATTGGGTATGAGTCATAAAAGGAGAAAAAGTATAGAGAACGGGTGCTACTTTTTTTTTATCCACTTCTGGTTTTGGCTTTATGAATTGCATCTGAAAATTTGGACATGTGAATTCACCCTGCTTTTTTCAGATACATTTTATAATGCATCAAAAAAACGCATGTAAATATGCATCTGGGTTTTGCCTTTTAAGCCAATTACAATGATTTTTAAGGGGGTACCACACAATATACTGGATGCAACTATAGAAGTATCAAGTTCATAGGGTCGCCAGCGCTTTCACTTCTCTATAACTAAAAAATGTATTAATTTCAGCTGAATATCATTACTGGCCGTGCAAATTTGCTGTTTCCACATGGCCCTATGTGTAATAGCACCCTTAAACTGCATGCACATGGGGCAAACTGAAATAGAAAATACATTGGCTGGATTTCTCATTCCAAACCCAGTCAGTACACCAGGACTCCTTGCATCATAGTTATCTGTGATGCTGGGAGTCCTATCTGCTATCAGCTTCACTGTCCCATACTATATAGTTGGCAGACTAACACCAGGTTCACACTTGGGGGCCCAAAAAACATAAACCCTATCCGCTTAAAAAGCAGTTACCCGTGGAAAACCATGGACCCCACAGTCTATAATAGGGTCCACTGGGATTCCTCCTACTTGCAGGACTTTTCTTTCTGCCTATTTTAAGCGGAATGGGGGATGGAGTCTCATACTGAGACTCAAACGCTAGTGTGAACCTAAATTCACTGACCTAATAAAGATAAACTATCTCTTCATTCATAAACAATTTCACAGAACCTTAAATTAGAGATGTAGATATCTAAAACTTCACTTTTATTAGTGTATTCTCTAAAAATGGGTATCCCACACCCTATCAGGGCTAAATATATTAAAATCTGCTAATACCATCCAGAACTATGCAGATTTGCCCCTATTTGCCCCTGATGAATCTTTTAGAGGAAACGCGTTGGAAAGTCAATTTTGTGATTAGAAGAGCTATAGATTTAAGCTAGTTGCAGTATCTGTGATTAGAAGAGCTATAGATTTAAACTAGTTGCAGTGTTGAAACAAATTTTGTCTTTTATTAGAATACCTGGTCCATTTATTCCTGTTGGCGTGGCATTAGGCCAGTAACCTCAGGATAAATAAGGAGTACGGGGTTCTATTGTTTTTTCTGAGACAGGATTTTGGCAATTGTTTCAACCTGCAGACTGTCTTTATTTTGATTTAGGCAGTTTAGTTAGACCTTATATGTCTAAGTATAGTTATCTATATAAACCACTCTTTATAGGAGATTGAGGTTTGGTTATACTTATTCATTTTTGATCTATGGTAAAGGGACAGTTAGTGCATATCTTAGATTGCACAGTGATTTATAGATCTGCGTAGTTCTGGATGGTATTAGCGGATTTTAATATATTTAGCCCTGATAGGGTGTGGGATACCCATTTTTAGAGAATACACTAATAAAAGTGAAGTTTTAGATATCTACATCTCTAATTTAAGGATTTGTGAAATTGTTTATGAATGAAGAGATAGTTTATCTTTATTAGTTCAGTGAATTTATTCTTTTTTGATTAACCTTGAGTTTTTGTTTATATTAGTAATATCTGGGATGGCAGGATTTATTTTTTCTACTGTGAATACAGAAAACTAGTTAAGTGAAGCACAAAGTGTTTTTTCAGAAGGGGATTTACCAACTACATCTCTTACTTCTACCTCATTAAAGGGAACGTTCAGAAATCTCACTAGTTGTATAAAGACTATTCAAGGTGTTGGTGGGAAATTCAATCTTTGGAGAACTACTTGAAACATAACATAGTGCCAAGGGGGTTACGGATTTCCCTTACTCCAACGCCGAGGCTTAAATCTAAAACACTCCAGGATAAATGGGAAGGAGAAATTACAAATAGTTCTTTGAGATTGATGAGAATTTTGTTGGAGGAAGAAAAGGTCTTTTGGGGGTCATTGGAGTCTGATCTTAATGCTGAGAGGGAGAAAGCAAAAACATTATCAGAATTTACTGGGTTTCAAGTTAAAGACAGACATCTTCAGCTGGAGATAGATAGATTTAATGGACAGATAAAAGAACGGAAACATTTTCAGTTCCAAAGAGATCTTCAGGAGTTTCGAGAGAAAAGGGCCTATACGTTGGTACAGAATACAAGTTTAGTGAGAGGGTCTGAACCATCATCATCAGAAGGAGAGACAACAGACTCTGAGCAGCCAACAGTCCAGAGGTAGGGAGTTGTCTCTCAATACAAGATATCCGTCTAGATCAAACACACGTTCCAGGAGGGGGAGAGGTAGATCAGGACCAAGAGAAGATTTTTTAGGTCAAAATCCCCTTTCAAAATATCTCCTAAGAGGAAGGAGGGATTTATGAGTGTTTAATTGGGGAATGTGGATAGAAGTGATGGTTCTAGAAATATTTCTGGGTTGAAGAGTGAAGTGGAAGGTGGAGATGAATTACAGGTTATCAATTTATCCTCACATACTTTTTCAGATTCTGAACGGTCACTTCTAAGTAAGGGTCTATCTTATGTACCCACGGTTAGATTTGACTCGTTCAGTTGGATAAAAGATAAACATCTTTTTGCTAGGAAGCTAAGGTGGAGTAAATATCATAAAAAAATGAATAAAGAAAAATGTTTGGAGATGGGTTTGGAACAATCGGATTGGGAGGGTCTAAAGATATTGGAAGATCTAATGCTAGAATCTGATAGGGACCCTGGTCTTGGTCCATTCACTGATCTAAAATCAGTTAATAGAAAGCAAGCCCCCCAGGAGATTATACCCACATTGATTTGTTTGTACAGTTGGTCTCTGATGATTTGAGACAGTTGGAACAAGAAAAATTTAGATATAGAGGTAATTTGAGTAAAGAGGAATTAAGAGCTTTAGTAACTTTGGAGAAGGAGACTGATCTTGTTTTGAAGCCCTCTGACAAGGGAGGAAATGTGGTGGCATTGAACAGGTCACATTATTTGGAAGTGTGTTGGGATCTTCTAAAGGACGAGCAGTGTTATAAAGTTATCTCTAGAGAATGTATTGGCCAATTTTCATCTGAATTGAGAGATCTTATTAATGCGGCTGGAGATGGCCTTATTAGTAAGCTGGAATTTGAATTTTTGCTACCTCAACACCCTGTAATGGCGTATTTTTATATTCTTCCAAAGATACATAAGGGGGTGGCCCATCTAAGGGGACGCCCAATAGTGTCTCAGTTTATTAGCTTAACTCAGAATGTGAGTATATACCTAGACAATATTTTAAGACCTTTTGTACTGGGGTTATCATCATATGCAAGAGATACTATGGACATTCTTAATAAGATAGAGGGGGTCACCCTTGATAAAGATGTTTTCTTTGCTAGCTTGGATGTTGAGGCGCTTTATTCGTCGATCCCTCACCAACAAGGATATCAAGCAGTAGCATACTATCTAAGATCTAGAGGGGTCTTTATGCAATCACATAATGATTTGGTCATGAAATTATTGAAATTTGCTCTGGAAAGGAATGTTTTTGTTTTTGAGGAGCGGACCGTCCACCAGCTGAGGGGGACAGCAATGGGGAGCCTAGTGGCCCCCACATATGCTAATCTGTACCTCAGCTGGTGGGAGGAAACCGTTATTTTTTCGGAAGAAAACATTTCCTGGATGGGACGTATTGATTTATGGATTCGTTATATAGACGATATTCGAATTTTTTGGAGAGGGACCAAATTGGAATTTGAAAGCTTTGTTGAAGAATTGAATATCAACAGTTTTTGTTTGAAATGTACATCGGAGTTTCAGACAGACTCTTTAACATTCCTAGATCTTAAATTGATGCGATCTTCTGATGGACAAATTACTACAACAGTCTATAGGAAGGCTACTAATAGTTTTTTAGATTGGAGTAGCTGTCATCCGCCACAGTTGAAGCAGGGTTTACCAACAGGCCAATTTTTGCGTATACGTCGTAACTGCTCGTCCTTTGGAGAATTTGTGTCCCAGTCTAAGGACCTGTCGAGAAGGTTTCAACATAGAGGCTTTCCAAAAAATATTATTGATAATGCCTATCACAGGGCAATGAATACGGAAAGGAACAGTCTCCTTGTTCCTAAGCGAAAGGAGAATAAAACACAACAGATTAGGATTATAGGTACCTTTGACACACAGGTTAGGAGAGTCCAAGAGGTTTTGAGGAGACACTGGCGCATCTTACAGGCCGATCATGAACTAGTAAGTGATGTAGGGTTTAAACCATTAATAACTTACAGAGGGGGAAAAAACTTGAAGGATCGGTTGGTACATAGTTATCTTCCACCAAGTCCAGGGTCAAACACTTGTTTGTCAAATGCTAAACCGGAGGGCAATTTTAGATGCGGTACATGTACAGCATGTGAGTTCATTGATCAGAATAAGATTTTTATCAGTGCCTCCATGGGGGTTTCCTACAAATGCAGAGATTTTGTTAACTGCTCAACAATGGATGTGATCTATCTTCTCAGCTGTCCATGTCCCTATAATTATGTTGGGAAAACGAGAAGGCAACTAAGGAGACGAATCAGGGATCATGTTTGTGGCATCCAGAATGCACGAGACATACCTGTACCACGTCATTTTGTGCATTGTCATAATGGACAAACGAGAGGTTTGAAATTTCAGGCTATTGAGTGGGTGAGACCGCCACCTAGAGGAGGAGATTGGGATAATTTTATCCTCAGGAAAGAAGTACAGTGGATCTATCGATTAAATACTTTAAAACCACATGGGCTTAATGAACAGTTTGATGTTACCTGTTTCATTGGTTAATACTGTAAAAACATGTGTTCTGTCTGATTGCATCTATGGTTTTTGGTTATTATTGGAGAGAGTTATAGCTTGATACTGACTTTTTGTATTTATATATGAATTTTTGTAATTTTCCTCTGAAATCTTACCTCTGTACTATGTATCAATTATTTTGATTATTTTACCCTTTGTGCTCCCCAGTTGTTCTGAATTGTGTTCATGTATTAATAGCAATACTGTAAATCTGTCTTTATAAAGGAGGTGATTATAATGTTTCGCCCCTTATCCCTAATGAATGGTTACCTATTTCTTGTCATCATTATGAGGTTAGGATTGCTTTTTTATTTCACCTACTTTATAATTAATATATTTTTTTCTATATCTTGGATTTGTTATATAGTAGCAGAGTTTGAGATTTAGATTCTCTTATTCCTATTTCTAGTGTTTTTGAAATCTCATCTGTATTATATAGACTAGTTTAATTACACGTCTGCATGGTTTAGCATAAGAAATGACCTCGTTCTTTATAATGCAGATATGTTAATGGTTCCTATTGTGGTCTGGTAGGGATTTCAAAGTAGTAGGTGGGAGTGTCCCCAATTTGAGGGGCGTTTCTTAGGTAGTGTCAGTAACTTTTGTTTACAATCCGTCCTAATTGTATTTTAGTTATGTACGTAGGATATCTCCTTTACTATTTAGCGGGGTATAATAGGCCGGATCTCGTAAGTTTAGGGGTTTATTTCCTATTTAAGATGCTTGGGTTAGATCGTTTGTATAGTATGTGGACTTTAGAGTAAATAGATCGTATCTTAGAGGTCGTGTCTGTAGTGTCTGTAGTATTGGGTAAAGGAGAAGATTCTCTATTATGTGAGCCGAGAGTGGGCGTGTTTGGAGTATTATGATGTCCCGTTATAGGAGAAGACTCTAAATCACATGATAGTAGTATAATGTTGTTCCGTGTTAGCCATTGAAAGTAGTGGAAGAGTGAAGAAATCAGGCGATACCTTTTAGAGGCTAAGTGAGTATATACTCAGTTATACTCAGCCTCTAAAAGGTATCGCCTGATTTCTTCACTCTTCCTCTAAATCACATGGGCAGAGCGGCCGGATCTATTGCTAAGCGGAGTGATCTCCCCATGAGAGAGGGGGAGGTCTTTTGGGACGCACGTGTAGGACGGGTTAGCGATTATCTTGTTCCTGTGGGTGTATTCAGTAGGTGTGTGAAAAGCAATGTTGGTGATTGGCCATTGAACTCATTTGGGAGGAGTAGGAGGATATAAAAGGGCGGTGAAGAGGCTATATCGGGACCGTCATCATCAGAGCGGTCACGCTGAAGAATTTCTGCTAAATAATGTTGTAATAGCAGTTTTAACTGCTCACAAAATATTCTACTATTTGCCCCTGATGAATCTTTTAGAGGAAACGCGTTGGAAAGTCAATTTTGTGATTAGAAGAGCTATAGATTTAAGCTAGTTGCAGTGTTGAAACAAATTTTGTCTTTGATTAGAATACCTGTTCCATTTATTCCTGTTGGTGTGGCATTAGGCCAGTAACCTCAGGATAAATTAGGAGTACGGGGTTCTATTGTTTTTTCTGAGACAGGATTTTGGCAATTGTTTCAACCTGCAGAATGTCTTTATTTTGATTTAGGCAGTTTAGTTAGACCTTATATGTCTAAGTATGGTTATCTATATAAACCACTCTTTATAGGAGATTGAGGTTTGGTTATACTTATTCATTTTTGATCTATGGTAAAGGGACGGTTAGTGCATATCTTAGATTGCACAGTGATTTATAGATCTGCGTAGTTCTGGATGGTATTAGCGGATTTTAATATATTTAGCCCTGATAGGGTGTGGGATACCCATTTTTAGAGAATACACTAATAAAACTGAAGTTTTAGCTATCTACATCTCTAATTTAAGGTTCTGTGAAATTGTTTAGTGTGAACCCAGTGTAAGTTTTGTCAGGAAAATCTGCCCAAAGTATGGACTAGATTTTCCAATTCAAATTCCTCTGTGTGCATGGGATCTTAATCCCAAATCTGAATTTGTCTTAAATGGGTTGTCCAGGCAAAATTGGACAATTCCTTTAACTTTTAAATCAGCCAGGGGCAGTGGGAAAAAAAAAAATGCATACTCACCTGTCCCCGATGCTCCGGTGTCTTCCCAGCACATTCCGGTTCTTCTTCTCCGGCGGCTTCTCCCGGGTCACTTCCGGAGTTCTACTGAAGCCACTGATTGGCCTCAGCGGTTACGTGGCCTCAGCAGGCCTAAGGAAGAGGACCCGTGATGTCACAGGTAGTGACATTGCATGCCATTCGCTGATTGGCCATAGCAGTCATGTGGCCATTGAGGCCAATCAGCGGCTTCAGCGGAACTCCGGAAGAGACCCGTTCAGCAGAAAGACTGGAGTGCGCCGGGAAGACACCAGAACATCAGGGACAGGTGAGTATGATTTTTTTTTTACTTTATTCAATGCCCCCGGCTGATTTAAAACTTAAAAGGGTTTCCATTTTTGCCTGGACAACACCTTTAAGTGTATTTGAGAATAAGTGTCTTTATATTCAGTTTAGAAGGAATTCACTTCCTTGAAACACTGGTTTTACTTGTACATAAAGTATTAGGATCACAGAAGTAGGTTCCTACGATACTCTCAATAAATTAAAATATAACTTTTATTAACACACAATAAAAACATAGGACAGACGTCAACTAAACATATAGTATAGGGAATGTCTCATCTATCCCAAAGATAAAAAATGGATTTCCCTATAAAAAAGGCCCCTAATCCCTAACCTCAGATAGATAAGACAGCAATATATAAACTGATGAAAAACTCATGCATCCAAATAGTGAGAGGATGAGTATCACCATCTCCAAACACTATCTGAGCCAAGAAAATGGGGAACTGATAATTCTCCTCTCAGTAGATGTACTAGATATAAAGTAACATATATCCTGGTGTATGCTGTAACCAAAAGCCAGTGAGTTAGCGCATAAGGAGGTGAAAGATGTAGTCCAAACACAGCTAAATAGTATGGAGATATTATGTCGGCTCTCTCACACTAGCTAGGGACATAAAACCACCCCACCCACTGCTGAAGGACACACCTACACCATCCACTATGTTAGCAGGTCAATACCTAGATATTACATAGATATTAAATAAATAAAGCATGGCGGGTCTGAACCTGCATAGCGTTCCATAGGTAAATACATCTGCCAGTGACCTACAGTACAGACCAAAAGTTTGGACACACCTTCTCATTCCAAGAGTTTTCTGTATTTTCATGACTATAAAAATTGTAGATTCACACTGAAGGCATCAAAACTGAATTAACACATGTGGAATTATATACGTAACAAAAAAGTGTGAAACAACTGAAAATATGTCTTATATTCTAGGTTCTTCAAAGTAGCCACCTTTTGCTTTGATTACTGCTTTGCACGCTCTTGGCATTCTCTTGATGAGCTTCAAGAGGTAGTCACCTGAAATGGATTTCACTTCACAGGTGTGCCTTGTCAGGTTTAATAAGTGGGATTTCTTGCCTTATAAATGGGGTTGGGACCATCAGTTGTGTTGTTCAGAAGTCAGGTGGATACACAGCTGATAGTCCTACTGAATGGAGTGTTAGAATTTGTATTATGGCAAGAAAAAAGCAGCTAAGTAAAGAAAAACGAGTGGCCATCATTACTTTAAGAAATGAAGGTCAGTCAGTCCAAAAAATTGGGAAAACTTTGAAAGTGTCCCCAAGTGCAGTGGCCAAAACCATCAAGCACTACAAAGAAACTGGCTCACATGAGGACCGCCCCAGGAAAGGAAGACCAAGAGTCACCTCTTCTGCGGAGGATAAGTTCATCCGAGTCACCAGCCTCAGAAATCGCAGGTTAACAGCAGCTCAGATTAGAGACAAGGTCAATGCCACACAGAGTTCTAGCAGCAGACACATCTCTACAACAACTGTTAAGAGGAGACTGTGTGCAGCAGGCCTTCATGGTAAAATAGCTGCTAGGAAACCACTGCTAAGGACAGGCAACAAGCAGAAGAGACTTGTTTGGGCTAAAGAACACAAGGAATGGACATTAGACCTGTGGAAATCTGTGCTTAGGTCTGATGAGTCCAAATTTGAGATCTTTGGTTCCAACCACCGTGTCTTTGTGCGACGCAGAAAAGGTGAACGAATGGACTCTACATGCCTGGTTCCCACCGTGAAGCATGGAGGAGGAGGTATGATGGTGTGGGGGTGTTTTGCTGGTGAGACTGTTGGGGATTTATTCAAAATTGAAGGAATACTGAACCAGCATGGTTACCACAGCATCTTGCAGCGGCATGCTATTCCATCCGGTTTGTGTTTAGTTGGACCATCATTTATTTTTCAACAGGACAATGACCCCAAACACACCTTCAGACTGTGTAAGGGCTATTTGACCAAGAAGGAGAGCGATGGGGTGCTACGCCAGATGACCTGGCCTCCACAGTCACCAGACCTGAACCCATTCGAGATGGTTTGGGGTGAGCTGGACCGCAGAGTGAAGGCAAAAGGGCCAACAAGTGCTAAGCATCTCTGGGAACTCCTTCAAGACTGTTGGAAGACCATTTCAGGTGACTACCTCTTGAAGCTCATCAAGAGAATGCCAAGAGTGTGCAAAGCAGTAATCAAAGCAAAAGGTGGCTACTTTGAAGAACCTAGAATATAAGACATATTTTCAGTTGTTTCACACTTTTTTGTTAAGTATATAATTCCACATGTGTTAATTCATAGTTTTGTTGCCTTCAGTGTGAATCTACAATTTTTATAGTCATGAAAATACAGAAAACTCTTGGAATGAGAAGGTGTGTCCAAACTTTTGGTCTGTACTGTAGGTGAGACTAAGTACACACCTGCACTGTCCACTATAATAGCAGGTCAAAGCCTAGATCTTGTTAAATAGGTAAAACATAGTGGAATTATGTGGGCAAGACAAAAAGACAACTGCGGAGGCGAATTCTGGACCACGTTGGTGACTTCTCCCGTAGGGCAGATATTCCCATTGCCACTCATGTTTGGGAGCATCATCTTGGTGATGCCTTTTCAATAAAATTTCAAGGGTTGGAGCGTGTACATAAGTCACCTAGAGGGGGTGATTGGGATAGGGCTATATTATGCAAGGAAGCCCAGTGGATCTTTAGGTTTAAATCTATGAAACCGCTTAGCCTCAACGAGGCAATCTCATTCACCCCCTTTATTTGAGGGTGTGTAGTTCGCTACCTCTGTGGACAGGTAGGGGTGGACATGGACAGACGATACTTTTTATGTCCTTTATGTGTCCTATGTTCCTTTAATATGGGACTGGGTGGTGTTGGGGAGGCATTATGTCATCCTGATAGGTATGCGTATTAGGTATTAAAGTTAGATATGTAGGATTAGCGGGTTTGTTTTTTTTTTTTTTTTTTGGATAGGGGCATGCATGATCTATGTTTAACCCTTTATATTTATCCTGATCATGCCATTGACGCTACTTTCGTGATATCATATATTTGCTTTAATACATGCAATCCATTTTTTTTATTTTTTTTTATCCTGATCATGCCATTGACGCTATTTCCGTAATACCATATTTCTTGCTTTAATACGTGCAACTAAGTATTTGGATGATGGGCATCCCACTGTCACTAGTTCCATTCTTTTTGAACATATTTGGGGATCGCAACTGATATGATCATCTACAGTTCACCTTGATCACCGTTTGGCTCTAGATTTTATGTACATTATATTTACCTGTGTCATCGCGTGTACTGGTTTTCTCCAACCATGGATATGTTTTTGTTTATGATTGAAACCCAGCCCAATGTATCGCGATCACGTGATCAGCTTGAGGTGTGGACTTGTATGCTGATTGGTCCTCTCCGGTGGGGGCGCGGCAGTGGGCTGGGTTATGTAGGAGCACACAGACCTATATAAGTGTCTGCTGTGCCAGCATTCAGCGTCGGCTATTCTAAGTACCAGAGTCCACCATCAGGGCTCTGGGAACTGCGGTTGTTACCGTACTTTTCCTCATTCATACTGTATATTTACTTGCTGATATTGAATGCAAGGGAAACGCGTTGAGTTTATTTAGGTTATCGATAGATGTACTTTTTTATGGAACACTATGCAGGTTTAGATCCGCTATCTTTGGGATAGATGAGACATTCCCTATACTATATGTTTAGTTGACGTCTGTCCTATGTTTTTATTGTGTTTAATAAAAGTTATATTTAAATTTATTGAGAGTATCGTAGGAACCTACTTCTGTGATCCTAATATTTCTCTTTGGGTATTGCTTTCACCATCTCTGACGTACATAAAGTATTACTTTGTTTTTGTGTAATCTCTATTAGTCAAAATGTGTTCCAGATTTAACATCCATCCTGTGTACATCTTGTGTCTTGTATGCTTTCCTTGACAAGCCGTTTGATGGGACATACTGCTGTGCAAAATATAAGCAAATTACAGATTAACGCTAGCTCACACCTGCGTTCGGGTTTCTGTTCTGTCTTCAGTGTTTCTTCAGCATCAATGAAGTGGTTCCTCAAAAACGGACAGTGTGCCATCAGTGTGTGATCCTAGTTTGCGGATCCACCATAAAAAAATACAGGAGACATCTATTGATATCCCTAGATTGTCTGTGAAAACGGACGGAACACTGATGACACACTGAGTACATCAGTGTGCCATACTAGGTTTTTAGTCTCCCATAAGCTTCTATGGATGAGTCCGTTCCACAAACACTGAACAGAATAGGACCTGTTCTATATTATGTGGCGCGGACTCATGGCTGGCACACTGATCAGTGAAAAACATGGTCGTGTGCATGTGCCAATAGACAACAGCATGGAAGTGTAGGAAAATGAGGCAGCTAACTAGGTGACAGAAAGAGGGGAAAGTGGAATGTCAGGGTGGTTAGCCCTGATCTGGTAGACCTCAACAAGTTTTCCAAATTGGCAGAAGAGGGGAATATCTGCTGCAGGGCCACTTTAACCATAGGGAAAACGGTGCACTTGCACTGGGCCCTATAAGAAAGGGGCCCCTTGGGACAGCACGAGACAGTCCTGCATTTGCTGTCCCCACTGTCCCAACTTCAGCTCATCGGCGTCCTCACGATGTATCTAGTGGGGGCTGGAGGGACGGTGGCCAGACTGTGTGGGGCCTACCATCAACACATACAGTATATGTGTTGCCTTTCTGCAAGGAATAGGGCTAAATACTATACTCGGTAAGGACCTTTCTGAAATCATAAGGTCACATTCTCTAGTCATGTGACTGGGTAGGTGTGTCTTTGCTTGTAAGAAGGTCCTTCCATATCAAGAAAAGCTGTATCCCGTGCAGTGGAGGAACATGGAGAGATGTGGGGTGCAGGGTGTACTATGGGGGTGAGAGATGTGGGGTGCAGGGTGTACTATGAGGGGGGAAGAGATGTGGGGTGCAGGGTGTACTGTGGGAGGAGAGATGTGGGGTGCAGGGTTTACTGTGAGGGGGAGAGATGTGGGGTCCAGGGTGTACTGTGGGAGGAGAGATGTGGGGTGCAGGGTGTACTGTCAGGGGGAGAAATGTGGGGTGCAGGGTATACTGTGAAGTGGAGAGATGTGGGGTGCACAGTGTAGTGTGGGGTGCAGGGTGTACTGTGGGAGGAGAGATGTGGGGTGCACATTGTAATGTGGGGAGAGAGATGTGGGGTGCAGGGTGTACTGTGAGGGGGAGAGATGTGGGGCGCACGGTATAGTGTGGGGGGAGAGATGTAAGGTGCAGGGTGTACTGTGGGGGGGAGACATGTGGGGTGCATGGTGTAATGTGGGGGAGAGATGTGGGGTGCAGGGTGTACTGTGAGGGGGAGAGATGTGGGGTGCACAGTATACTGTGGGGGAGAGATGTAGGGTTCAGGGTGCACTGTGGGGGGAGAGATGTAGGGTGCAGGGTGTACTGTGGGGGGAGAGATGTGGGGTGCAGGGTGTACTGTGGGGGGGGAGAGATGTGGGGTGCAGGGTGTAGTGTGGAGGGGAGAGATGTGGGGTGCACGGTGTAGTGCGGGGAGTAGAGATGTGGGGCACATGGTGTAGTGTGGGGGGAGAGATGTGGGGTGCAGGGTGTACTGTGGGGGGGAGAGATGTGGGGCGCATGGTGTAGTATGGGGGAGAGATGTGGGGTGCAGGGTGTACTGTGGGGAGGAGAGATGTGGGGTGCAGGGTGTAGTGTGGGAGGGAGAGATGTGGTGCGCATGGTGTACTGTGGGGGTAGAGATGTTGGGGAAAGACAGTTCTCGTTCATAGACTTGTACTGGGGGGGGCGTTCCTCACAGCTGAGCGTCATCGCTGGGCAGGGGCGCACCGCTAATGAGGCGAGGGTGAGGCGGCCGCCTCAAAAGGTGGTGCAACAAATATTAAGTTAAGGGAACCATCATTTCTGCATTTCTGTCCAGGCCTGTTTCATGAGTTTTCTTTTTTTAAAAATTCTGTTGAAGCATGGTTGAAAAGCAATGTCTGACTTTCATTTGTTCATTTTCATAGAATTTTTATATATTATTACTTTTTGTCAGATTTAAGTTATTTCTGTGACCATTGTGGGTTTTTCTATCATTAAACGAGGGGTACCAACAATTTTGTCCACGTGTGTATAAGCAGGGACTATTATTTAAAAGGGGGGCTAAGATTCCTTGCTTATAAATAATAATCCCTGCTTATAATTAATAATGCCCCCTTATAAATAAGGGTCGATGCTTATACAGTGGGGAAAAAAGTATTCAGTCAGCCACCAATTGTGCAAGTTCTCCCACTTAAAAAGATGAGGCCGGCCTGTAATTGACATCATAGGTAGACCTCATCTATGAGAGACAAAGTGAGAAAACAAATCCAGAAAATCACATTGTCAGATTTTTAAAGAATTTATTTGCAAATTATGCTGGAAAATAAGTATTTGGTCAATAACAAAAGTTCATCTCAATACTTTGTTATATATCCTTTGTTGGCAATGACAGAAGTCAAACGTTTTCTGTAAGTCTTCACAAGGTTGGCACACACTGTTGCTGGTATGTTGGCCCATTCCTCCATGCAGATCTCCTCTAGAGCAGTGATGTTTTGGGGCTGTCACTGGGCAACATGGACTTTCAACTGCCTCCAAAGGTTTTCTATGGGGTTGAGATCTGGGGACTGACTAGGCCACTTCAGGACCTTGAAATGCTTCTTACAAAGCCACTCCTTCATTCACTCTCCTCCAAACACGACGAGTTGTGTTTCTACCAAACAGTTCTACTTTGGTTTCATCTGACCATATGACATTCTCCCAATACTCTTCTGGAACATCCAAATGCTCTCTAGCAAACTTCATACGGGCCTGGATATGTATTGGCTTAAGCAGGGGGACACGCCTGGCACTGAAGGATCTGAGTCTCTGGCGGCTTTGAGTGTGTGAACCTAGAGGGCACTAGTGAGCGACCCAAAATCAGGATTGTAAAGCTCCTCAGCCACACCCATAGGTGGGGGCACCAATTCCAGACGGAGTGTCTGCAGCAGGAGAGAGTGCGGTGACCAGATGGAAGGTAACGCTGCAGTTGGGATTGCGGGGTGCAAACAGCGCAGACTTGTCACGGTCTCTGGGCACGAGGGCGCAGCGCTGGTGCTGTCCCACGTTACCACCACTGGTACCGGTGATGAGGGGGCTGCACAAATGTTGGTGGTGATTGTTCCCCCGGGGCGCTTCCCCTATACTGTGCCGACTGGTGGTGTTTGGGGCGCCCTGATGTTGTCGGTGCAGAGTCAGACACAGAAACGGTTGTAAAGTTGAACTTTTACTTCCATCGGTGTGGAGGCACAAATGCTTAAACAGTTTCTTCAATACAAAACAACGGGGTACGCCTGGTGACACAGCAAAGTCCTGGGGTGCAGGGTAGACTTGATGAAAGGTGTTCCTAGCCCCTTATACTTCAGTGTTACAGCCCTGAGGTGCGTCTGGGCTCCTATTTGGCTCATAGGAGGATGCCCACCATG
The DNA here is from genome assembly GCA_947044405.1 of Leptodactylus fallax. Lineage (NCBI taxonomy): Eukaryota > Metazoa > Chordata > Amphibia > Anura > Leptodactylidae > Leptodactylus > Leptodactylus fallax. The sequence continues at coordinate 239,180 of CAMRHE010000249.1, forward strand.
ATACTAGTACATAATATTCCCCACTCACGTTATGTGGTCCTGATAGCTCAGAGTTTCGGGGTGCAATAGTCAGGGTGGCAGGATATTCCACAGGTCTGGCCTTGGCCCCTGGATCCTGTGATACTTGCTATGGAGCACGTGTTCCAGAATGTTCTCTCCACAGTCTCAGGCTGACAAGATAATGATGCTTGACTTCCTTCAGGGCGATGGCTAGGCAGACAGGGGACAGGATCTTCTGAATAGCTGGAGTATGTCAGCTCTCCAACCTTCCTGGGCCTGTCTAGGACTTGAGATTCCTGCACTAAACTCACTGCTTTCTTCACAGGACATCACACTTCTCTCCTCACCTCCTCCTCCTAACACTCCACACTTCTAACTCCTCACATGCAGGACCTTCCTGCAGGGGTGTTACCATGGGGACCCAGTGATCAGCTGACTCCTCCCCTTTTCCCAGGCGATGTCCTCCCATTGGACATTTGGTTACTATTCAATCCTATGGGAGGTGTAATGCATGTGTGAGGCTCACTAGGTGGCGCTGTGTTGTGTGAGACTCAGGACCCCCTGCTATGTCACACAGGCTATGAAGCAACAGGAAATAATACAATGCACAGAGATCACCCTCAGCCCAGCCATAGCCAGCTCTGGGATGCCACATACTCCCCCTCTTTCACTGAGCCGACCTCGGCGACGGGCTGGGGTGAAGGTGAGAAATGTAACATAACGTTAATAAATACGAATAAAGTGCAAATGTCACTAACAGTTTAGAAAAATATAATACCTAGAAACTTGAGGTAAAACCTCCCGGCATAGTCCTGGAATGTCCATGAGAAGTCTGAAGGGTAATGGAGAGATAATTAAACTCAGAATTATGGAACCTTTTGGCGGTACCATCAGACAGTCCATATAGAAACAACAGTAGTGCAAATGGGTCCAGAGGCTCTCTGGCACAAATTTCGTGAGTGTCCATTATCATGAGAGTCTCTCTGAGAAACAATAAACAGTCCTTTCTGTAAGGAAGAGTGGGCACTCTAGCACGAATGTCCATACCGCAATGGGGTAACAGAACTTCCTTGGCTCGGTGAGCCAGGCACTATGGCTTGGATTGTTGCATATAAATGTAAATACTATATTACATGGCAATATATATATATACAGGAAAAACATTAATGTAATCAGAGCAGGAATAACATATATACAGAAGCAGAAACAGTTAACCTCTTTTACCCAAGGACAGCCATGGCATCACTATAGCGTGTTGGAGGTATGCCTTTTGTGGTACGCTCAGAACGCCTAAGTGGAACGAGATTTGAATCAGGAACAGAGTCACTGAAATCAATTAAATCATCTGTCGAAGGGTTCTCTTGCACTAGAGCAATTGGTGGATAACAGCTAAATGGTAGTAGTTTAGGCGCCCACATAAGCTCAGTTAAAGTTGGGGGTCTCTCTTTCGCTTCAGAAGGTGACAAGATCTCTGTACTCGTTGTCTCAGCTGGGGGCACCTCTGTGGGTAGTCCTTCTTTAAGGCACAGCTTCAGACGGTTTCGGTGTACTACTTGGGGCTGTCTCCCAGGTTTAGAGATCTCATACACGTCGGATTCAGGATATGGTATGGAGATGACACTGTATGGTTCTTTCTCCCAGAATGGATCCAATTTCCCATTCCGATGGTTATTCCTTAACCATACACGGTCGCCAACTTTCAGGGGCGCTGCATGGGCGTGATGGTTGTAATCCTCCTGTTGTCTCCTACGAACCTCATCCATGCGCGTTTCAACTATCTCTTTAGCTTCCTCCATACGTCGGCGGTGTTCAACAACCCAGTCTGTTATGGGTAGTGGATTGATGGTGTCAGGAACCTTCACACCAAGGGTTAAGTCTGAAGGAAGTTGACCTTGTCTTCCAAAGGTTAGATAAAATGGTGCGTATCCCGTAGATGTTTGGGGTGTGTTGTTGTAAATATAGGCCAAGTCCTTGATACGCTCAGGCCACTCAACACCAGGTGTAACTGCGGCTGTTCTTAGCATGCTGATGATCACTTGATTTGCCTTCTCGCACATACCATTCCCTTGAGGGTGATACGCTGTGGTTCGCAACTTCTTGCAGTCTTGGAACTGACACAGCTCACGGAACAATTGGGATTCAAACGCCTATCCACGGTCGGTGAGGATATGCTCAGGACAACCGTAATGGCGGACAAACTCTGCGTAGAAGGTCTCAGCCGTAGTTCTTGCTGTAAGATCTCTGACAGGCACGATGACAAGGAACTTGGAGTAATGATCCACCATTGTCAGAGCGTAGCTGTAGCCGGAACGTGTGGGACCCAACTTCACATGGTCCAGAGCAACAATTTCACACGGCTTTTGAGTCTTAATTGGATGTAGAGGGGCCTTCTGATCTCTTCGACCTTCCTTGGTGATACTACAGGTGGGACACTCTCGGCACCAACTCTCAATGTCACTCCTCATCCCAACCCAATAGAAGCGACTACGGATGGTAGCTTCGGTCTTTTGTACCCCGAAGTGACCAGATCTGTCATGATACGCCTCAAGTATCATCTGTGCGTCTCTTCTTGGTACGAGGATCTGATGAAGCCTTTCACCTATGACAGGATCAAGAGTGTTTCTAAGTAGAAGGCCTCGTTGGACAAACAGGCGCTTCCTCTGTCGCCAAAGGCGTTTTAATTCCACGTCATGAAGACCTCTCTTTACACGGGTTGGTATTCTTCCTGTAAGCAGGAAATCTGACAATTCTCCTAAAACTCTGCTCTCTTCTTGGAACGTTTTCCACAGAGATGGCTCCTGGAGGGATTCGGCAGCTGTTTTCGCCAGAGATTCTCCTTCTACAGGGACACCAATAGCAACCTGTTGGGCAAACTTGTTGTAGAATGGTGGCATCTCCACCTCTTCCCAGATGTCTTCTCGGGGTGGTTCTTCTCCCACAGGCAACCTTGAGAGTGCATCAGCGTTAGCGTTGGACTTGCTACTGCGATACTTGACAGAGAACTTGTAATTCGCGAGTCTTGAGGCCCACCGTTGTTCAAGGGCTCCCAGTCGAGCAGTGTCCAGATGTGCCAACGGATTGTTATCTGTGTACACGGTAAAGGGTGTGGCAGCCAGGTAGTCTTTAAACTTCTCTGTCACGGCCCAGACAAGCGCCAGAAGTTCGAGTTTGAAAGAACTATAGTTCTGGTCGTTCTTCTCCGCGCCTCTCAGACTCCTGCTGGCGTAGGCGATGACTCGCTCTTTCTTGTCCTGAACCTGGGACAACACTGCACCCAAACCTTGGTGACTTGCATCTGTGTACAAGCGGAATGGCTGACTGTAGTTGGGATAGGCTAGAATTGGTGGTTGCGTCAGAAGTGCTTTAAGCGCTTGAAAGGCTTCCTCTTGACGCGCTGTCCAGTCTACCGGAAGCTTTCGGTTGTAGTTTTCTCTGGGACAACCGCGCAACAACTCGTTCAGAGGCTCGGCTACTTGGGCGAAGTGTGGTATGAAACGCCGGTAGTAACCTGCGAATCTAAGGAAGCTTCGGACTTCTTTGACGGTAGTTGGTCTTCGCCAGTTCTGGACTGCAGTGATCTTTTCAGGATCAGGTTGGACGCCTTGTGCGCTCACGACATGCCCAAGGTAGTGAACTTGGGGTTTCAACAGGTAGCACTTGGAGGGCTTCACCTTTAGGCCGTGCTGTATAAGTACCTTGAATACCTCGGACAGGTGACGAAGGTGTTCTTGGTATGTCCGGGAGAATACAATAACATCGTCCAGGTACAGTAGCACACTCTGGAAATTCTCATGGCCGAGGCACCTCTCCATAAGCCGTTGGAATGTGGCTGGGGCATTACATAGCCCAAATGGCATACTATTGAATTCAAAGAGCCCCATCGGGGTCGTAAACGCAGTCTTTTCACGATCTTCAGGCGCCATAGGGACTTGCCAGTATCCACTGGTTAAGTCCAGGGTCGAGAAACAGGTAGCTGATCCCAAAGCCGTTAGAGATTCCTCAATCCGCGGCAATGGGTATGCGTCTTTGTGCGTGACATTGTTGAGTTTACGATAGTCCACACAAAATCGTAGGGTTCCGTCTTTCTTCTTGACAAGGACTAGCGGGGCTGCCCAGGGGCTGTTACTCTCCCGGATGACATCAGCATCTCGCATCTCTTGGATCAACTTTTTCACCGGTTGGTACATCGCGGGTGGTATTGGACGGTGACGCTCCTTGATTGGATGGTGGTCGCCAGTCAGAATGCGATGTTGTATGGTCGTGGTCTTACCAAAGTCCAATGGGTGTTTGCTGAATGCCTGTTGGTAACGCTTGGCCACATTGCGAACCCCATTGATGTGCTCTATAGGGGTATTGGCGTCTCCCACGTTCAATTCATCCCACCAGGACTTCGTGGCTCCATTCTGAATGTTCTCAGCAGCTTGGGTGGAATGCTGTGTGGCGGTAGAATCACCAGAGAGAATGTCTTCTGGTGCTAACCGGTGTAGCAGGGCCACAGAGTGGAACTTGTGGAGGTTCACTGGAGCATCGCCCAAGTTGACTAAGCGGACAGGAACACGTCCATTGGAAACTGTGACAAGGCTGCGGGCAGCCATGACAAGTGGTTGGCCATCTATCTGTATGGGTTGTAGCAAGGCCTCGTAGTCCTGATTTTCTATGCCCGGACGGGCACGGCACCACACCATAGTTTCTGTTCCAGGCTGTAGGGTTACTGGACGGGTATCTTGGATCCGGACTCGACCAATTTCACCTTGTTTGTTGGCGAACTTGTGCTGGGCATTGAGTACACGAATGGCCCGCTGAATGTTCTGCTGGTCACTGGGAGAAGCTGTAAGGAGAGAGGCATGCAAGGCATCCAACACTTCTGCAAAGCAATGGCGTAAAACATTCATGCCTAATATTACAACTGCAAACCTATCATCCTCTACATCAGTGACAATTACACCCTGTCTAGGCAGTTTCAAGTCCCCAATCTGGATAGTGGGCTCCCAATAACCCTGCTGTGGTATGGGCTGTCCATTGCTGGCACACAGATTTATCCATGTGTCAGGTGTTCTATTCAACACACCTAAGTCCCAATGTTCAAGGAACACCTGCTTGCGCAGGGTTGTTACCTGAGATCCAGTGTCCACCAACGCTGTCAAAGGGACGCCGTTCACCCGGATTGTGATGTGTGGGCAGGCTAAGACGAAGCGTGACAATGGCACTGAAGATTCACCTGGGCCCTTCTTCTTTCCTCCCGAGGGGCAGCCCGCTGCCTCGGGGGGTGGCCCGTTTAACTGAAAACACTGAGGCCTGGTGTGTCCATATCTATGGCAATAGGTACAGTATGGCCTCTCACTCTGCGGAGGTTTCACTGAAGACGGACGTCTGGGTGGCGACTCAGGTGAGATGTTGAGACTTCGCAAAGGATCACTGGACGATGAAGACGGCTGGGTCAGACGATCTAGACGGACGGTGATCTGTTCCATGGCACGGGTCAGATGATCCACTCGGGCCAGAAGGTCATCTCTGGAGTCTGCTGGTGTAGTCTGCGCAGTTTGGGCAGCAGGTGAGGTACCCAGAGGTAGTGGCAGGACAACTGGAGCAATGCTTGTTGAGGGTCCAGGTGAGGGAGCACAGATGACTGGGCTCGGCTGGGGCTGCTCCTTTCCCAAGACCTGGATGGCAAGGACCTTGAAGTCAGAAAACGTGATGCTGGGATGTTGTGCAGCAAGCATTCGCAACTGACTCTGGAGCAATGTGGTACCCGCCCCTTCTATGAAGCGGTCAAGCAAGATTTTATCAGAGTCCACATTTTCACATGGATCCACTTGCACCACAGCTCTGAACGCCTCTTGGAGGGATAAAGCATAATCCCGCAGGGTCTCACCAGGTAGTTGTCGTCTGGAAAAGAAGCGCATCTTTACCTCGGAGACAGATCGCACGTCAAAGTTCACCTGGAGTTTGTCCAGAATTTGCCCAGGGGTTCTTTTGTCAGAGGCAGGCCAGGATTTGACCTCCCTAGCTGCAGCACCCTGAAGCTGGCCCAGCAGGATCTGTATCTGCCGTTCTGTATTCAGAGGATAGAACTGGAAGAGAGACAGCATCTTCTCACGAAAGTCCCTGAGGGTATGCGCCTCCCCTTTGTAGTGCGGCAGCCATGGTGCGCCAGGGTAAAATGGCATGGAGAATGGTAGGCTGCTCGCCATGGGCACTGCTGGATCACTAGAAACAGATGGCACAATGTCACTTTGCTCAGTCATGTTGTTTGCAGGTATGACTGAAATTAGGTCGCCGTCTCTTTAAGAAACTCAACTGCTTGCTGGCAGGGAATGGAGACTACAACTTGGAATGCTGTCCCTTTAAGAATGCTGTAGCTATTAACAGAGTCACTGTGATGCAGGCTGACGGTGTGCTCCCCCTCTTTAATGGTGGAACTCCCCACGGACACTGTACACGGAAAACACTCGCTGGGGCCGTGGGAGGACTGAAGACAAGGACAGGGAGGCACAGTACTCACTGACAGCAACTGCAGCGTGGACCAGAGATCAGCGGTGCACAGCAGGGACGGTGATGCGGCACCGGAGAGTCAGAAATGGCGCCGGCACGTTCGCCTTTCACTTTCTTGTATGGGTGCGCTGGAGCATTGCGCTCAGCATTCTGGGCTCTCCTAAGATGGCGGCAGATGGGTCTCCTGGCCTCATGGGCAGTGCTAAAAATCTCCCGCACTTTTGCAAGGTACAGTTAACCCTTTGTGGGCGTTCTTACACAGCGATGTGGCGCAGCAAACAAGTCCTGGGCGTTTTAACTCTTCCAGGGCTGTAACACACTGAGAGGACAGTCTTTAGGGCTTGCTTCAGGGGTATAGGGCTCCCCCTCTTTGTGGCAAGCACTCTCAGGGAATAAACTTGATCTTAGCAAAGTCCACAATAAAGACCGATGCTCTGGAGACAATTTGGCGCACTTTTCGTGGCGACTTTCTCAAAATGGCACACACCCGTATCCTGTTCGTGACGCCAGTTTTTTCTTGCGGTGACCAGATGGAAGGTAACGCTGCAGTTGGGATTGCGGGGTGCAAACAGCGCAGACTTGTCACGGTCTCTGGGCACGAGGGCGCAGCGCTGGTGCTGTCCCACGTTACCACCACTGGTACCGGTGATGAGGGGGCTGCACAAATGTTGGTGGTGATTGTTCCCCCGGGGCGCTTCCCCTATACTGTGCCGACTGGTGGTGTTTGGGGCGCCCTGATGTTGTCGGTGCAGAGTCAGACACAGAAACGGTTGTAAAGTTGAACTTTTACTTCCATCGGTGTGGAGGCACAAATGCTTAAACAGTTTCTTCAATACAAAACAACGGGGTACGCCTGGTGACACAGCAAAGTCCTGGGGTGCAGGGTAGACTTGATGAAAGGTGTTCCTAGCCCCTTATACTTCAGTGTTACAGCCCTGAGGTGCGTCTGGGCTCCTATTTGGCTCATAGGAGGATGCCCACCATGATACTAGTACATAATATTCCCCACTCACGTTATGTGGTCCTGATAGCTCAGAGTTTCGGGGTGCAATAGTCAGGGTGGCAGGATATTCCACAGGTCTGGCCTTGGCCCCTGGATCCTGTGATACTTGCTATGGAGCACGTGTTCCAGAATGTTCTCTCCACAGTCTCAGGCTGACAAGATAATGATGCTTGACTTCCTTCAGGGCGATGGCTAGGCAGACAGGGGACAGGATCTTCTGAATAGCTGGAGTATGTCAGCTCTCCAACCTTCCTGGGCCTGTCTAGGACTTGAGATTCCTGCACTAAACTCACTGCTTTCTTCACAGGACATCACACTTCTCTCCTCACCTCCTCCTCCTAACACTCCACACTTCTAACTCCTCACATGCAGGACCTTCCTGCAGGGGTGTTACCATGGGGACCCAGTGATCAGCTGACTCCTCCCCTTTTCCCAGGCGATGTCCTCCCATTGGACATTTGGTTACTATTCAATCCTATGGGAGGTGTAATGCATGTGTGAGGCTCACTAGGTGGCGCTGTGTTGTGTGAGACTCAGGACCCCCTGCTATGTCACACAGGCTATGAAGCAACAGGAAATAATACAATGCACAGAGATCACCCTCAGCCCAGCCATAGCCAGCTCTGGGATGCCACAGAGAGTGCTGTGGAGACCTGCAGGAAGCAGGGAGACAGGGAACCAGTTGGAGACAGACAAGCGGTCTGTCCCAAGAGGACTGGGGTCCTGAAAGGACTGATTGAGCCAGTCTGCTTCATGCCCCCAGAGGCTAGTAAGGGAGCAAGCAGTGAGGTAGTGCCTATGTGTGGCCTAGGTTGTTTTTTTGTTTGGTTCCTGTTCCATTTTGTAAGCTGAAAAACGCGGTTTACGTTGGATTAACACCGCCTGAATGCTGCTTCTATTGGCGCCCAGTACCACCAACACCGCTGTGGATTCCAGGAGGCTACCGCCTTTGAGGCTAAATCCCCCCAAATTGTCACATGGCGTAGTGTGTTACTGATGGTAGCCTTTGTTACGTTAGTGCCAGCTTTCTGCAGGTCATTCACTAAGTCCCCCCGTGTGGTTCTGGGATTTTTTCTCACCGTTCTTGTGATCATTTTGACCGCACGGGGTGAGATCTTGCGTGGAGACCCTGATCAAGGGAGATTATCAGTGGTCTTGTATGTCTTCCATTTTCTAATTATTGCTCCCACAGTTGATTTCTTCACACCAAGCTGCTTGCCTATTGCAAATTCAGTCTTCCCAGCCTGGTGCAGGTCTACAATTTTGTTTCTGGTGTCCTTCCACAGCTCTTTGGTCTTCACCATAGTGGAGTTTGGAGTGTGACTGTTTGAGGTTGTGGACAGGTGTCTTTTATACTGATAACAATGTCAAACAGGAGCCATTACTTCAGGTAATGAGTGAAGGACAGAGGAGCCTCTTAAAGAAGAAGTTACAGGTCTGTGAGAGTCAGAAATCTTGCTTGTTTGTAGGTGACCAAATACTTATTTTACACCATCATTTGCAAATAAATTCTTAAAAAATCAGATAATGTGATTTTCTAGATATGTTTTCTCATTTTGTCTCTCATAGTTGAGGTCTACCTATGATGTCAATTACAGGCCTCTCTCATCTTTTTAAGTGGGAGAACTTGCACAATTGGTGGCTGACTAAATACTTTTTTCCCCATTGTAAATAGTGCTCCTTGTCAGTAATTGTCATTCCTTATAAATAATAGCCCTCCTTATTACTAATAGTTCTCACTTCTAAATAGTTCCCTCTTATAAATAATAATACCCATTATCAATAATAGCCCCCCTTTATAAATAATAGTACTACCTTATAGTTCCCCCTTTTAACCCCTTCATACCTCAGCCAATTTTCGTTTTTGTATTTCCATTTTTCCCTCCCCCCATTCCAAGAGCCATAACTTTTTCATTTTTCAGTTCAGTTATATAATGGCTTATTGTTTGCGGGACAAATTGTACTTTCTAATGGCACCCTTCAATATCCTGTACAATGTACTGGGAAGCTGGAAAAAAATTCAGAATGAGATGTAATTGGAAAAAAAAACGCATTTACGCCAATTTCTTATGGGTTTAATTTTTACGGCATTCGCTATATGGTGAAAAAGACCAGTTACCTGTATTCTGCAGGTCTGTATGATCGCAGCAATACCAAATTTGTATAGTATTTATAATGTTTTGATACCTTTTAAAAAATTTAAAACATTGCAAAATACAAAAAGAATTTTGTGTGACCATATTGTGACACCTGTAACTTTTTTATATTTATGTGTATGGAGCTGGGTAAGGTGTCTTTTTATGCACTACAAGATGGTATTTTTAGTGATACCATTTTGGGGAAGGTCTGATGGTCTGATCACTTTTTATTCCATTTTTTATAAGAGACAAAAAGTTGAAAAAACAGCCATTTGGCCATTTTGATTTTTTTTTCCCCCTACGCCGTTCACCGTATGGGAGAAATATTTTACTATTTTAATAGTTCGGACATTTTGGAGCGCGGGGATATCTAATGTTTACTTTGGTTTATTTATTTTTAGATGTGATCTAGGGAAAGGGGGGGTGATTTGAACTTTTATATTTTTTGTGTTTTTTTATACTTGAAAAAACTTTTTTTTTCTTTTTACTTTTATGATCAGACCCCTTAGGGGCCTTGAACCCTAGGGGGTCTGATCGCTCACACTATAAACTGCAATACTAATGTATTACAGTGTATAGTGAAATTCTTTCCTTTATGGTGTAATAGATCTAATGTAATGACAAGCCTGGGAGCCTTCAATAGGCTCCCGGCTGTCATAACAACCGATCACCAGCCTCCGATGACGTTCAGGAGGGCGGCGATTGGCGAAAGATGGCAGCGCCCGTGGCGGCTGCGCACTTTTGATGCCGCAGTCACGTTTGACCACGGCATATAAAGTGTTAACAGCTGTGATCGGTGTCGCCACCGATCACAGTTGTTAGCGTCGGGTGCTGCCTGTGTTATACAGTCGGTATCCGCCCTGTATGGAGAGAGCTAAGCTCCTGAGCTCTCTCCATATAACCCTTCACACCCAATCACGTACATGTACGTTATTTTGGGTGAAGGGGTTAAATAGCAGTCCCCATTTATAACTAATAGCCCCCCTCCCTGTTATAAATAATAGAGATGAGCGAATCGAAGCTGCAGAAGTGGACTTCGATCCGAATTTCAGGAAATCTTTGATTTGCCACGATTCCGGATTACCTCACGATTTTTTTTTTTATAAAATGGCCGCCGCACATGTTAGAACAAGGGGCAAGGGACTCTGGGAGCGCGGGATCACCCGCAATGCCAAGCGTGCAGCTAATCAGCAGCCACCCGGCCCTGTGATGTCACAGCCGTATAAAAACCATTTGACCATTTTAGGTACAGTCATTTCACATGGCTCTTACTGTAGGGACAGACGTCGGCAGGAGCTAGGGAAAGACTTAGAAAACATAGAAGTTCAGCGAAAGAGGCTGAGCCTTAGAATTGTAGGGAAAGGATAGGGAGGAATTGAGAAAATAATTTGGGGTGGTTGCAGGGTCATTTACAGCAAGAATTTGCAGCATAATTTACATTGCAGCACTCACTGCCGTTATACTGCTGCTCATTACTCATATCTGTGTCTTCAAGGTAGAACACAACAAGCCTTTTGCAGTGCAGTACAGCAAAAAAACTGTGAATTATCATACACTAATATCTGCACGTATCTGGAATAAACGCTTTTTTAAAGGCGTTTATCATAAGTGGCTTATTCACTGTTCTTCCACAGCATAACATTACAGGCCATTTGTCCACACTAATGTGCCAAAGAAAACTGAATTATCATCCAATAATATCTGCACTTATCTTTAATAAACGCCTTTAATGTGGGGAAAGACATAACGATCATATTCGCCATTTTGTTACCAGTATAAAGTTGCTGGCCATTTATCAATAAAGTATTGCCAATAATAATTCAATAATTCTTAGCGTCTATCACTTATTTAAAGGTGTTTATTAGTGTGGAAACCCATAAGGAAGATCATATTCGCCATTTTGTTCCCATTATAAAGTTGCAGGCCATTTATCAAAACCGTATTGTTAATAATAATTCAATAATTCTTAGCAGTTATCACTTATTTCAAGGTGTTTATTTGTGTGTAAACCCATAAGGAGAACCATATTCGCCATTTTGTTACCAGTATTGCTGGCCATTTATCAATACAGTATTGTCAATAATTCAATAATTCTGAGCCACAAATCTCTGCCTTTATCACGCTTTTTTTATTGGTGTTCATTAGTGGGGAAAGAAATAAAGGGCATATTTGCCGTTCTCTTCAAAGTAGAAAATAACAGGCCTTTTTGCCCTTTGCAATTACGTTTTTTCATTGAACAGTATGTCAGACAGAGAAGCGAGAGGCCATGCCACAGTCCTAAATGTTTTTGGCGCAGGGATAGGTCGCAGCAGAGTAAGGGGGAGTGGCAGTAGAGGTCACTTACAGAGGCCTGAGTTCCCAGTGTCAAGCCCGGTAGGCGGCAAGTAGTGATGAGGAGAGTGGCGTAGGAGCTGATGTTGAGGAGGACATCAGTGACCTGCAAACAGTAGTGGATGACGATGTAGCTGATCATAATTGGTAGCCGGGTGACGAAGGGGCTTTATCGTCATTAGAAGAGGGTTGCAGCTTGCGCATGAGGCAGCGGGGGAGTCAGCAGGGTGGAAGCAGTGGGAGGTCGGTAGGTAAATGTGCCCAGGGTAGACCACCCACTTTGCAGCAGCCTACCTACCCGGAAAGCAGTGGTGCAGGGGCTCACAGAGGCAGTGGCAGTAGCAGTCAGTTACTGCGGAAATGTTGGGGGTAAAATCACCTACTCGTCAGTTTTTTGTTAAGCTGCCGGACGAGGTGAAAATGGCCATATGTTCAATCTGTGTGCAGAAGATGAAGCGTGGCCAGGGTGCCAATGTTGGCACCACAGCTCTGCGTCACTGTTATGGCCTCCTCACACTGCTGCCACCTCCTCACTCTGCCACTGGGTCACTGTATGACCTCCTAAGGCTGTTGCTACTTCCACATTATATCACCTTGCCACTCTGTAGCCTACTCATTTTGCTGCCACCTCCGCACTCTGCCACTGGGTGACAGTATGGCCTCCTCAGGCTGCTGCCACCTCCTCACTCTGCCACTGCTGCCACCTCCTCACTCTGCCACTGGGTCACTGTATGTCCTCCTCATGCTGCTTCCACTGGGTCAATCTGTCACCGGGTCACTGTATGGCCTCCTAAGGCTGCTTCCACTAGGTCACTCTGATACTGGGTCACTGTATGGCCTCCTAAGGCTGCTGACACCTCCACATTCTGTCACTGGGTCACTATGTCCTCCTCATGCCGCTGCCACTCGGTCCCTGTATGCCCTCCTCATGCCGCTGCCACTGGGTCACTGTATAACCTCCTCATGCTGCTGCCAACTTCACATTGTCACTTTGTCACCAGCAACTTGGCCAGGTCATGCCTCTTCCGCCTCCACATTCTCATGACGTTGGTCCTGCAACAATGTCCACCTCAGCCTCCACTGTTTCCTCAGCCTCCACAGCAGGGGCAATTCACAGTGCTCCTCCAGCATACCAAATGTGCAGGACACAGTGGTGTCACACTGTTCTACACCTCGTTTTCCTGGGAGAACAAAGTCACACAGGGGAGGAACTGGGTCACTGTATGTCCTCCTCATGCCGCTGCCACTGGGTCACTGTATGCCCTCCTTATGCTGCTGCCACTTGATCACTGTATGGCCACCTCATGCCGTTTCCACTGGGTCACTCTGTGTCCTCCTCATGCTGCTGCCACTAGGTTGCTGTATGCCCTCCTCATGCCGCAGCCACTTGGTCACTATGTTCTCCTCTTGCCGCTGCCACTGGGTCACTGTCCTCCTCATGCCGTTGCCACTGAGTCACTGTATGCCCTTATCATGCCACAGCCACTGGGTTACTGTATGCCCTCCTCATGGCGCAGCCACTGGGTCACTGTATGCCCTCCTCATGCCGCAGCCACTGGGTCACTGTATGGCCTCCTCATGCTGCTTCCACTTGGTCACTGTATGCCCTCCTCATGCCACAGCCACTAGGTCACTGTATGCCCTCCTCATGCCGCAGCCACTGGGTCACTATGTCCTCCTCATTTCGCAGCCACTGTGTCACTGTATGCCCTCCTAATGCTGCTGCCACTGTCCACCTCATCCTCCACTGATTCCTTAGCCTCCACTGCATTGACAATTCACAGTGCTCCTCCAGCATACCACATGTGCAGGGCACAGTGGTGTCACACTGTTCTAAACTTCGTTTGCCTGGGCGAACAAAGTCACACAGGGGAGGAACTGGGTCACTGTATGTCCTCCTCATGCCGCTGCCACTGTATGCCCTCCTCATACCGCAGCCACTGGGTCACTGCATGGCCTCCTCATGCCGCTGCCACTGGGTCACTGTTTGGTCTCCTCATGCCGCTGCCAATGGGTCACTGTATGCCCTCCTCATGTCACTGGCACTGGGTCACTGAATGCCCTCCTCATGCCGCAGCCACTGGGTCACTGTATGGCTTCCTCATGCTGCTGCCACCTCCTCACTCTACCATTGGGTCACTGTATGTCCTCCTCATGCCGCTTCCACTGGGTCACTCTGTATACTCCTCATGCCTCTGCCACTGGGTCACTCTGTATACTCCTCATGCCACAGCCACTGGGTCACTGTATGCCCTCCTCATGCCACAGCCACTGGGTCACTGTATGCCCTCCTCATGCCACTGCCACTGGGTCACTATATGCCCTTCTCATGCCGTAGCCACTGGGTCACTTTATGCCCTCCTCATGTCGCGGCCACTGGATCACTGTATGGCCTGTGTCAGTAACTCTAATTTGTATAGAAATTTCAATCCACAAGCCAAGGGAAAGGTAGTTAATAAGTCCCAGCAAGTGCATTCAGTACAGAAAGTCACTCTAATTATGGAGTCAGCAAGTCTGATAGTTTACTTTTCAAAAATACTACTTTTCCAACAAAAGGAAATTATGACATCACAGGTAGGAGGTTGCAGGAAGTGGGAGGTCAGGGGTTCATAACTGTGATGAGGTCCATGATTTCAGTGTCAGATTCTTTGGAGCCACATCTAGTGTGGAATCGGTCCAATTTCTTATGCTGAAGCATCCAGCCAGACATAAGTAAACAGGTCTGTTCTTTGTCATTCCTTTTTTATTGTGCATTGTTTCTATGTATGAGTCTTTGTTATTCCATATTTGTTCTTGTTAAAAGCACTGTATGTTTTGTGCATATTAAATCTAAAATTTAATAAGATTGTCCTTTGGTTCTAACATTTCTCACTTTTCCGAAGAGTAAATATTGCTAGTCTTGTTACTCCTTTTTGTGTGCGATTTGTGCATGGCGTGGGTATACTGGTTTTTTGTTGTACCGTAAAGTAGCGAGTAGAAGCTCTGTGTGGATGCATGAGTATAAAAGGGTGCTTCACTCCTGTGTAGCCTAGTGTGACAGGTGAGTTGGAAGGGAGTGCGGAAGCAAAGTGACCCTTTTATGATTGCATCTAGGTTCAAGTGTGTGTGTGATGAGTAAGGAGTATGGATAAACCAAAGAATTGGTATACAGTGAGTGGATATTTAATGGGTGACTCCAATCCCTGAGATGGGTGATAAAATATGTTCAGCTTGCCTGCTCCCATTATCCATTTCCAGTGGATAAATCTCATTCCATGGTCATGTGATGGACACACAGCTGCACTGCTCTGATTACCTGTGTGTCCATCATTTGACCATGGACTGTCTATCACATGAACCATACCTCCCAACCATTCTGGATTCTGCGGGACAGTCCTGGATTGTGGGTTCTGTCCCGTGGTCCCAGTTGGTGGGAGGTATGTCCCAGATTCAACTCATCTGCATCTGGAGAGGACGCAGATGTGTTGAATACAGTGGTGAAGCGGGAGTGGACTGTGCTCCCTGTGTGCTCCAGCCCAAGGAGTTGTAGGTGCGATGTGATGACGTCACTTACATTGCTCCTGCAGCTCCCTTAACACTCAGGGATAAGAGACTGCAGACTGCACTGCAGGGGAGTGAGGAAAGGTGAGTATCAGTGTTTTTTATGTTAAACTTTGGCAGATAAAGAGGGACTTTAAACTGTGAGGGCAGATAGAGGGGGACAATAAACTGGGGGGCATTAAACTGTGGGGGTAGATGGAGGGGAAACAATAAACTGGAGGGGCATATGAGGGGGACATTAAACTGTGGGGTTAGATGGAGGGGGACAATAAACTAGGGGGGCATATGAAGAGGGACAATAAACTGGGGGGCATATGTGGTGGACATTAAACTTTGGGGGCAGGTAGAGGGGGCATTGAACTGTGGGGGAAGATGAAAAAGGACTGGGGGTAGCTGGAGGAAGACATTAAAATGGGGACAACTAGAGGAGGATATTAAACTGTGGGCAACTAGAGGGGGACATTAAACTGGGGGCAACTAGAGGGGGACATTAGCTGCCCCCACGGTTTAATGTCCCCCTTTAGCTGCCCTCAGTTTAATGTCCCCCACCAGCTAACCCCACTGTTTAATGTCCATCTCCAGCTGCCCAAGTTTAATGTCCCCCTCTAGTTAACCCCAGTTTAAACTGGGGCAGCTGGAGGGGGACATTAAACTGTGGGTGCACCAGGAGAGAGACTTTATACTGTGGGGTGTGAGGAGCACAAAGAGAAATGAATGGGAATAGGAGCAGTCAATTTAGAAGTGGGTGGAGCTAAATTTGCCGCGGCACGCATAGCATTTTGTCCCTCTTTCTGTCCTCTTAAAGTTGGGAGGTAAGCATGAACATATCTTCTGATCACCTTCTCCCAGCCAAAACCAAAAGTACTCTGTTTCAGTACAACAGATATTTCTATAATACATCGTTTCTATGTCTGTGCCAGGCTAAAGAGAAGCCAGTCCTAAAGGAGTTGTTCGGTTCAGCAAATAAATGCTATTGTTGGTATAATAAAAAGTTATACAATCTTCCAATACATTTTTTGTTTCTAGAGCTCTGCTTGCTGGGATTCATTGTTTACTTCAGTGAATAAATCTCAGTCCATGGTCATGTGATGCACACACAGGTGCACAGCTCGTTACAGCAGATGTCTGATTGCTGTGCTGTGACTGTAACGAGCTGTGCACCTGTGTTTCCTCACATGACCATGGACTGATTTTTATCCACTGGTACTAAGCAAAATGAATGACAGCAAACAGAGAGTTAGAAAACTGTGAGGAATTGAAACAGAAAGTATATTGGAAAGCTGTATAAGTTTTTATTATACAAACAGTAACATTTATTTCCTGAAACTGAACATCCCGTTTAACCCTTTCCTGACATCCACTGTTATAGTACGGTGGATGTCGGGTGCTTAAATATGGCGGCCGCTCGGGACCCAAGCAGCCGCCATAGCCGCCGGGTTTCTGCTGTATTATACAGCAGACACCCAGCGCTAATGCCCTGTTAGGACTGGAGCTGGCGTCTCAGCAGTAGTGCTGTTAGGTGCCACTCCGATCCTCACACTTTCCAGCACGTTCGCTTTTCTAGGGGTTAACTTTCCTGCACTTACCTGTCTATTTAGTCTCCCTTCTGGCGCTCTGCTCTCGCTGGTTATTCATTTCTCCTGGGTGTCGTCTCCTCCTCGTGCTCTGTCCCGTTTGCCTTCCTTACCTCCAGCTCCTCATTCCTGACCTTCGATCCTATCCTGCTGCCTTTGTGTTTTTTGCTCCCTCCGATTGTGACCACGGTTTGCCTTCCAGACCATCTCTCCTTGAACGCTGATTCTGTACCTCATGACCTCCTGAAATCGACCCGGCTTGTCTTGACTCTTCTTACATCTCTTCCTCTGGTACACGAGATTATCCTGCTGCCGACTCGGATTAATCAACAATTCTACTGCGCTGCTGCCACCTTCTGGAGAAAACCTGTTACTGCATCTCCTCCAGCTTTTCAGTATCCACCTGCCTCCAAACTTACTCAGGTGAGTGGTTTTTGGATTCTGGAGCCCTTCTGTGACTTGTGGTGTGCCGTACGCTCTGTGCCCTTAGGACTGTTGTGGTTCTGGCCGAAGGTAGCGACCAAGTCCAATTTCACCATCAGGAGCTCTGGCGAAGACCTATGAAGGCTATTTCCGCTTCGGTTCGGGGACGCTGGACGCTCGCCGCCGTTTTACCTTAGTGTACAGGGGCGGGGCTGGATTTCCTAAGACTAATTCTGTCCAGTACTGCGTTTGGTTCCTAACATGCCCGCGATCAGTGCCCGCAATGATTGTGGGCAATAACCCCTCTGGCACCTCAGTCAAAGCTGACCGAGGCGCCACTGTACCGGCGGCACGTGGGCGCCGCCATTTTTCCGGGGTTCGCAGGCTCCCGGAGCAAGCTCCAGGGCCGGCGTCCTGTTGCTATGACACCTGGGAGCCTTCTGAAGGCTCCCAGGCCTGTCTATCACTAACTTCTATTGCAGACTACTCTATGTAGCCTGCAATAGAAGCGCCGGTTTTTTGCAATGCATTAGCATTGTAATGCATTGCATTAGTGATCAGACCCCCTGGGGTTCAAGACCCCTAGGGGGTCTCATAAATGCAAAAAATAAAAAAGTATAAAAAAAAAAAAAAAAAAAATATTAAAAGTTCAAATCACCCTCCTTTCCCTAGAACACATATAAAAGTACATAAATACTGTGAAACCCATACACATTAGGTATCCCTGTGTCCGAAAACGTCCGGTCTACAAATCTATAAAAATATTTTTCCCATACGGTAAACGCCGTTTTGCTCTGATTAAAAAGTGATCAAAGCAATAGCTATTAACCAAAATGGTATAACTAAAAAGTACACCTGGCCCCACAAAAAAATACGCCCTATGCATCCACACACATGGAAGTATAAAAAAGTTACGGGTGTCAGAATATGGCGACTTTTTAAAAATATATATTTTTGCACAGTTTTGGATTTTTGTTAAGCGGTTTAAATGTAAATAAAACCATATAAATGTGGTATCACTGGAATCGTACCGAAACATAGAATACAGGTGACATGTTATTTTGGCTGTATGGCGAATGCCGTAAAAACAAAGCCCTTAAGAAAGTCGCACAAATGCACTTCTTCTTCAAATCCACCCCATTCTGAATTTTTTCCAGCTTCCCAGTAAATTGTACAGAATAATAAATGGTAGCATCATGAAAAAAAAATTGTTCCATAAACATTAAGACCTCATGTGGCTCTGAGAGCGGAAAAATAAAAAAGTTATTGGGTTTGGAAGGGGGGGGGAGTCAAAAACGAAAATCGAAAAATGTCACCAACGGGAAGGGGTTAAACAAAACATGTCACCATGTACATGATGCTAAATAACATTCATCATTTGATTGCTGCTGTTCCCCTGAAAAAAACTTAATTTTTTAAAAATTCATCACTATATCTGTCATTATTAGAATTTGAAAGAAAAATTACCTGCTGTCACTTTTCTGGGCCCATATGTCTTCCTTATAATGTGTTTGGCTGTATAGTAAAGATCCTTCTTTGTCACACGGCCTGTTAAAAGGTATTTGCATACACCTGTCAGATCTGTACATGCAAATATTTGTGAGTATACACACATGTGTTTGGCATGGCATCGCTTCTGTAACCCCTGCAAGGAGCACTTTGCATACAGCAGATGCTGCAGTTAATGCCAAGCCAGGACCCATTACAGCAGACATCAGCCATTTTATGCTGAGGGACAGTGGATTACATTTCCCTACACCCCTTACTCCAGGTGGAGGAGTATCAAAGAAAGGGACTGATTGGCTGAGCGGGGAATTATGGGAAAGGTCTGCAGAAGAGAGAAGACAGACAGCCACATGGGCTGCAGAAGAGGCTTCTTCCAGCCACAGCCAGGGGGCACATAGCTTGGCACTGGGTAACCCAGGACATAGAGACAGTCCTGCCATCCCACCATCTCACTCTGAGGGAAGAAGCAGCATTCCTGCAGCAGCACCACCTGTCCAGAGTGACCAGACTCCAAAAAGGTTCCCAGGGCTGCATCCAAGAAGACTCCTGCCTCATACTCCATTAGTATCTTGTCATCTGAAAGCGGCAGCACCCAGTGAGACTCCAGGCTGGCACCAGATTCCCTGCAAGAGTTAGTGAGTAGACTTTGCTGGAATTTGCTGTACCGCTGTTAGAAGGTTTATGAGAACTGTGGTAGAAAGGATCTGCTGTGTCTATAGTGCACCGTTTCCTGAATCCGCTCCATCATCCATGCAAATGGGCCCCAACAGATGGACTGTTCTGTTTATTGCTGCAGCCATTAGTAATTCTGCATTGTGTGATGTTATTTAGGAGTGCAAGCTGTTACCTGCAGTATGAGTGCATGTGTGTGAATACTATCATCTGTGGGTCACTATCTTACCCCTGTGCTACTCCCTATAGTTTATTACACCCACCAGGCCTGGCACATAGTCCATTCCCACCACTAGAGAGTTAATATTATAGGATGTACCTGTGCATTGTCATGTGAATTACTGAAACATTTCTCTTTTTGCATTTTATTAATTTTGCCCTTGTTTACCCTTTCCATAATAAACCAGTTAAGTAGTTTTACCCTCAACATTTGTGAGTGTATAATGAGCTTAGGTGGGGGTTTCCCGAGTCGACCCCTAGCAGAAGAGGAAGACCCTCCTGAATTCCTATAGAGCTCCTAGCAAGATTTGGGTGGAGGCACGGTGCCATAGTGAGGTGAGAACTACAAATTTACGCATTGCAGAGCTTGTGTAATGCTCTTTCAACCCAGTAGCAGAAGATATACACACATCATCATCAGCTAATGCTGTGTCCCTTTTAGATTATATATCGAATCTACACAGTATGAAGCCATTGAGGTAAATTTTGTAAGACGGATGGTGGTCTTCATAATCCATTCTCTGGTGGAGGATGCACCGATTTTTCATGACAGGCCCAGTACTGAAGGCTAGCTTGACTATGGCTAAGTTCACATCTGCGTTCGGGTTTCCGTTCAAGGGGTCCGCTTGGGGACCCCCCGAACGGAAACTTAATCCACTTAAAAAAGCGATTACCTTGGGGAACCCACGGACCCCATAAGCTATAATGGGGTCCGTGTGGTTTCCACTTGGTTTCTGCCCGAAAAGGGTGGAAAAATGCGAAGAGAAAAGTCCTGCTTGTAGCAGTTTTCTCTCCGCATTTTTCATGCAGAGAGTGAAACGGAATCCCCGAACGTAGTGCAAGCGCAGGTGTGAACCCAGCGTAGGAGGATATATTCACATGCACCAGATTTGTTGCAATATTTCATTTGAATGGGTTTGCAGACATTCTTGACCTTCATGCGCAATAGTCCAATCCACTAAAAAAATATGTCAGGAGCGGTGACTGATCCTTTTAAAACAGGCTTTCCAACTCTGCATTCATAATTTTGTCTCACCAGCCAATCTTACTATTAACCATTCATGTACAGTGGGGAAAAAAAGTATTTAGTCAGCCACCAATTGTGCAAGTTCTCCCACTTAAAAAGATGAGAGAGGCCTGTAATTGACATCATAGGTAACCTCAACTATGAGAGACAAAATGAGAAAACAAATCCAGAAAATCACATTGGCTGATTTTTTTAAGAATGTATTTGCAAATTATGGTGGAAAATAAGTATTCGGTCACCTACATCAAGCAAGATTTCTGGCTCTCACAGACCTGTAACTTCTTCTTTAAGAGGCTCCTCTGACCTCCACTCAGGGCCGGCGTTACGGGGGGGCAAACTGGGCAATTGCAAACTGGGCAATAACAAACATTTTTACTCACCTGTCCTGGCTTCCGACGTCATCTTCTGGCGTTCCGGACATCACCGCTGAGGCCTGGCCTCAGTGGTCACATGGGGCGTCCCTCACGTGACCACTGAGGCCCAATCACAGGCTTCAGCAGTGACGTGCACAACGCGTGACGTCAGCCCCAACGAAGAGGAAGCCGGCACTGGCGACGGGGACAGCGCAGCCATGCGAGGAGGCCCAGCAGAGGTAAGGCAAGGTGAGTATAACTATTTGTTATTTTCCCTTACCTCCCCCAGGCCTTCGATAATTATACTCTGGGGTCTGAAGAGACCCCAGAGTATAAAATAAAACTAGCACTAAAGGAGTCTGTAAGGCCACTATGGAGCATTATACTGGGGGGGTCCCCTCTGGATAGCATATAATACTTTGTAAGGCCCCTGTGGAGCATTATACTGGGGAGGGGGCCCTCTAGATAGCATATTATACGATGTGGGGCCCCTGTGATGCATTATACTGGGGGGGGTCCCTTTGGATAGCATATTATACTGTGTAGGGCCCCTGTGTGGAGCATTATACTGGGGGGGGGCCTCTGGATAGCATATTATACTTTGTAGGGCCCCTGTGGAGCATTATACTGGGGAGGGGGCCCTCTGGATAGCATATTATGCGGTGTGGGGCCCCTGTGGAGCATTATACTGGGGATGGAGCCCTCTGGATAGCATATTATACTGTGTAGGGCCACTGTGGAGCATTATACTGGGGGGTCCCTCTGGGTAGCATATTATACTGTGTGGGGCCACCATGGAGCATTATACTGTGGGGGGGCCTCTGGAGAGCATATTATACTGTTTTGGGGAGGGGGCCCTCTGGATAGCATATTATACGGTGTGGGGCCCCTGTGGAGCATTATACTGGGGAGCAGGCCCTCTGGATAGCATATTATACTGTGTGGGGCCCCTGTGGAGCATTATACTGGGGATGAAGCCCTCTGGATAGCATATTATACTGTGTAGGGCCACTGTGGAGCATTATACTGGGGGGGTCCCTCTGGGTAGCATATTATACTGTGTGGGGCCACCATGGAGCATTATACTGTGGGGGGGCCTCTGGAGAGCATATTATACAGTTTTGGGCCACTTAGGAGCATTATACTGGGGGAACCTCTCTGGGAAGTATATTATACTGTGTGGAGGCCATTCTGGAGCATGTTATGCAGTGTGGGGTCACTATGGAGCATTATTCTGGGGGGGGCATCTACAGAGCATATTATATTGCGTGGCGCCACTGTGGGGTATTATTCGGGGGGGAACTAAGGAGCTTTGTACTAGGGGGCCCTCTGGGGAGTATATTATACTGTGTGGGGCCTACTGGAGTTATTGGGGCCTGCACAGTACTGTAGGGGCTGACTATACTGGGAACATACTCAGTAACACCGGATAGTCAGCACATATGTAAGACTTCAGTGAAGGAGCCGGGGTGTAGGCTATTATCAGGAAGCTGTTGGGTGGGGCCCCAGAACAAGTTCCTCTGGTGGGCCTAAGGCCCTTCAGTCCGACACTGTATAACGGAGAACTATTATATACAGGTGCATCTCAAGAAATTAGAATATCTTTGAAACATTTCTTTCTTTCAGTAATTAAATTAAAAAAGTGACCTCCTATAGTTTCTAGATTCTTTACACACAGAGTGTTCTATTTCAAGTGTTTTATTTCTGTAAATGTTGATTATGGATTACAGGTAATGAAAACCCAAATCTAAGAAAATTAGAATATTGTAAAGTTCAGTATTGTAAATTCAGTGTGTCACCTGCCAAGGTTTCCTAAGCCTTTAAATGGTCCCTCAATCTGGTTCAGTAGGACACACAATCATGGAAGACACTGATTATGGATTGTATTACTGAAATGAATGAACGTTTCAAAGATATTCTAATTTATTGATATGCATCTGTATAAGGGTGGGTTACTATATATAATTGGGAAACTTAAATATGAGGGTGCTATTATAAGGGGGAACTATTATTTATAAGACGGATATTATTTATAAGAGGAGAACTATTTATAAATGGGGGTATAATTGTTAAGTGGGGCTTATTTATAAAGGGGGCTATTAGTGATAATGGGGACTATTATTTATAAGGGTAACTATTATTTTTACAGGGTGACTGTTACTGATAAGGGGGAATATTACTGATACAGGGCCCTATTTATCATTTATAAGGGCACTATTACTGATAAAGGTGTAATATTATTTATAAGAAGGGACTATTATTGATAAGGAGGCGCTATAATAACTGATGACTGGGTGCAAAAATCTATTAGGTGGTACAAAGGTGCTCATTTGAAGTGTGTGTGGTAAATGTGGCTTGTTATTACTTTCTTTGTTGGCAGAAAGGAGACGTTATTATAGGGGTTGCCACTGGAAGACGAAAGTGTTTGCATATCAGCATTTGGGGCCCCGCTTTTAATTTTATCCAGGGCTCCACTTTGTCTAAAACCGGCCCTGCCTCCACCCATTATCTGTAGTAATGGCACCTTTTTGACATTGTTATCAGTATAAAAGACACCTGTCCACAACCTCAAACAGTCACACTCCAAACTCCACTATGATGAAGGCCAAAGAGCTGTGGAAAGACACCAGAAACAAAATGGTAGACCTGCACCAGGCTGGGAAGACTGAATCTGCAATAGGCAAGCAGCTTAGTGTGAAGAAATCAACTCTGGGAGCAATAATTAGAAAATGGAAGACATACAAGACCACTGATAATCTCCCTCGATCAGGGGCTCGATGCAAGATCTCACCCCGTGGGGTCAAAATGATCACAAGAACGGTGAGCAAAAATCCCAGAACCACACGGGGGGACCTAGTGAATGACCTGCAGAAAGCTGGGACTAACGTAACAAAGGCTACCGTCAGTAGCACACTACGCCACCAGGGACTCAGATCCTGCAGTCCCAGATGTGTTCCCCTGCTTAAGCCAGTACGTGCCCGGGCCCGTCTGAAGTTTGCTAGAAACAGAACTCGTTGTGTTTGGAGGAGAGTGAATGCTGAGTTGCATCCAAAGAACACCATACCTACTGTGAAGCATGGGGGTGGAAACATCATGGTTTGGGTCTGTTTCTCTGCAAAGGGACCAGGACGACTGATCCGTGTACATGAAAGAATGAATGAGGTCATGTATTGTGAGATTTTGAGTGCAAACCTCCTAACATCAGCAAGAGCACTGAAGATGAAACATGGCTGGGTCTTTCAGCATGACAATGAACCCAAGCACACCGCCAGGGCAACGAAGGAGTGGCTTCGTAAGAAGCATTTCAAGGTCCTGGAGTGGCCTAGCCAGACTCCAGATCTCAACCCCATAGAAAACCTTCGGAGGCAGTTGAAAGTCCGTGTTGCCCAGCAACAGCCCCAAAACATCACTGCTCTAGAGGAGATCTGCATGAAAGAATGGGCCAACATACCAGCAACAGTGTGTGCCAACCATGTGAAGACTTACAGAAAACGTTTGACCTCTGTCATTGCCAACAAAGGATATATAACAAAGTATTGAGATGAACTTTTGTTATTGACCAAATACTTATTTTCCACCATAATTTGCAAATAAATTCTTTAAAATCAGACAATGTGATTTTCTAGATTTGCTTTCTCATTTTGTCTCTCATAGTTGAGGTCTACCTATGATGTCAATTACAGGCCGGCCTCATCTTTTTAAGTGGGAGAACTTGCACAATTGGTGGCTGACTAAATACTTTTTTTCCCCACTGTATGTTAAATACAGGTATAACTATGATGTCCTCTCAAAAAACCCATAAAAGGTAAACAAGGAATCAGTAATGGTTTCTAGTCAACCCCTTGGAGCCTGATGCCATAATAGTATGGCATGAGAAGTTGTTCTCTAATTTACCACGCCATACTATTATGACTTTGGTATGGTGCTCGCTCTGAAACTGATAGGGTGCCATCTATTCTTTCATTTTGTTGCCTTCTCCTCTTCTCGTTTCTTGATTTCTTCCTTTTTGTGTCACAAAAAATGTAGTTTGAGGCCCCATGTGGTGTACCGCAGCAAAAAAGCGCTGCGGGAATAACCGCTGCGGGAACGCATCGCAGTTCTTCCCGCAGCGCTTTAGACAGAAAGTTTGCAGCGTGATTTTTACTGCAAAGTGGGCATGGGATTTGCTAAAATCCCATCCACTTTGCTCTGACTGTAAATCGCCGCGATTTTTATCGCAGCGTTTCCGCCGTGGGCAAATCGCGGCATTTACGCCACGTGGGGCCCGGGCCTCATAATATTTTTTTTGTAATTGTTTTGGGTATATTTGTATTATTATTACCATTAATTTGCCATTTATTTTTCGTTTTGTTGTTTTAATAAAACGCAATAGACATTTTTGGATCTATACACATACAGTGCCTTGCGAAAGTATTCGGCCCCCTTGAACTTTTCAACCTTTTGCCACATTTCAGGCTTCAAACATAAGGATATAACATTTAAATTTTTTTTTGAAGAATCAACAAGTGGGGCACAATTGTGAAGTGGAACGAAATTTATTGGTTATTTTAAACTTTTGTAAAAAATAAAAAACTGAAAAGTGGGGCGTGCAATATTATTCGGCCCCTTTACTTTCAGTGCAGCAAACTCACTCCAGAAGTTCAGTGAGGATCTCTGAATGATCCAATGTTGTACTAAATGACTGATGATGATAAATATAATCCACCTGTGTGTAAACAAAGTCTTTGTATAAATGCACCTGCTCTGTGATAGTCTCAGGGTTCTGTTTAAAGCGCAGAGAGCATCATGAAGACCAAGGAACACACCAGGCAGGTCCGTGATACTGTTGTGGAGAAGTTTAAAGCCGGATTTGGATACAAAAAGATTTCCCAAACTTTAAACATCCCAAGGAGCACTGTGCAAGCGATCATATTGAAATGGAAGGAGTATCAGACCACAGCAAATCTACCAAGACCCGGCCATCCCTCTAAACTTTCATCTCAAACAAGGAGAAGACTGATCAGAGATGCAGCCAAGAGACCCATGATCACTTTGGATGAACTGCAGAGATCTACAGCTGAGGTGGGAGAGTCTGTCCATAGGACAACAATCAGTCGTACACTGCACAAATCTGGCCTTTATGGAAGAGTGGCAAGAAGAAAGCCATTTCTCAAAGATATCCATAAAAAGTCTTGTTTAAAGTTTGCCACAAGCCACCTGGGAGACACACCAAACATGTGGAAGAAGGTGCTCTGGTCAGATGAAACCAAAATCCAACTTTTTGGCCACAATGCAAAACGATATGTTTGGCGTAAAAGCAACACAGCTCATCACCCTGAACACACCATCCCCACTGTCAAACATGGTGGTGGCAGCATCATGGTTTGGGCCTGCTTTTCTTCAGCAGGGACAGGGAAGATGGTTAAAATTGATGGGAAGATGGATGGAGCCAAATACAGGACCATTCTGGAAGAAAACCTGTTGGAGTCTGCAAAAGACCTGAGACTGGGACAGAGATTTATCTTCCAACAAGACAATGATCCCAAACATAAAGCAAAATCTACAATGGAATGGTTCACAAATAAACGTATCCAGGTGTTAGAATGGCCAAGTCAAAGTCCAGACCTGAATCCAATGGAGAATCTGTGGAAAGAGCTGAAAACTGCTGTTCACAAACGCTCTCCATCCAACCTCACTGAGCTCCAGCTGTTTTCCAAGGAAGAATGGGCAAGAATTTCAGTCTCTCGATGTGCAAAACCGATAGAGACATACCCCAAGCGACTTGCAGCTGTAATCGAAGCAAAAGGTGGCGCTACAAAGTATTAAATTAAGGGGGCCGAATAATTTGGCACGCCCCACTTTTCAGTTTTTTATTTTTTACAAAAGTTTAAAATATCCAATAAATTTTGTTCCACTTCACGATTGTGTCCCACTTGTTGTTGATTCTTCACCTAAAAATTAAAATTTTATATCCTTATGTTTGAAGCCTGAAATGTGGCAAAAGGTTGAAAAGTTTAAGGGGGCCGAATACTTTCGCAAGGCACTGTATATATCTTGGTCTCTCCCTGTCTGATATGCCTTTTTTTATGGAAGATTTATTGCAAATATTAATTACTGGATTTTAATTATCAAAAATTGTGAAGGAATTTCATCTACAACACAATTATTTGTTTGATGTAGTTTGCCAAGTTTTTGGACAGCATCATTCATAGCAGGAATAGTTTCAAGTGTCATTTTACTCATCTCATTTTTGTAAGGGATGTTGTCCTTCTAAATGTATTTCTTTTTTTTTTTTTTTTATATTTGATGCCCTCCCTTTTTGTATATTAGGCTAAAGCCCCACATGGCAGAAACGTCGAGGAAAAAATTGCGGCGTTTTTACATTCAGCGCAAAGTGGCGATTTCCAAAACTGGCACGGTTTTGGAAATCGCAGCATGTCAATTATACCTACGGAAACGCCGGCAGTTTCCCCATAGGTATAATTGAAACAGAAAGTCGGCAAAGGAAAACCCTGCAAACTTTCTGTCTAAAGCGATGCGGGAAGAACCGCAATGCGATCCCGCCGCAGTTTTTCCCGCAGCGCTTTTTTGCTGCGGAACGCCATGTGGGGCCTTTTCCTAGTACACACTTTTATGCTACGTGACATAGTTTCCTTCACAGTTTTTTGAGCCAAAGCCAAGAATGGCTACAGAAGGAAAGGGAAATATATAGGAAGCTCTTATACTTCTCCCTTCTGCTCAATCCACTCCTGGCTTTCGCCTAAAAAAACGCAGCAAAATCTGCAACAAAAAAATTGTTGATTATGTAGATAATCTGTTTTCCCTTAGTCCGAACAGCAGCACAATATGGGGTATTTCTGCCCCTGTGTGCTGGTAGGACAGGCGGAATTTTTAATTTACATAATTAATTAAGTGATACTCCTCTATAAGAGGCCAAGGAGACCTCCCCTCACTATGTTAGTTATAAAGAAAAAAACAACAATCCTTCCAAAAGGGGGAGGAAAGCTTGTGCTGCTGTTCGGACTAAGGGAAAACAGATTATCTACATAATTAATGATTCCCTTTACGTCCAACAGCAGCACAATATGGGGATTTAGCAAGTAGATCCCCTAGGGAGGGTTCTCACTCACTACAGTACCGTATGAATGTCCAAAGGCAGTAGCCTCTGAACTACGAACATCTAACTGATAGTGTTTAACGAAGGTTAGTTGGTGGTGACCAAAAAACGGCTGCACAAACTACTCAAAAAGCAAGACCGACTCTCAGCCCAGGAGGCCGACACAGCCCTTTGATAAACTCGGGCGTTAACCCGAGCAAAAGAAATTTAAATTAACAGGATTTTCCAATCTTCTGACTGACTATGTACGCAGAAGATACATTTTGGAGACACCATACTATATCCAGAGTCTTCCCCCTTCCTTGGAGGAAGGAGCTGGGAAAGAAAACTGGTAAGGAGACCACCTGGTTAATATTAGCCCGAGAGGGCACCTTAGGGTTAAACCTAGGAAGAAATCTGAGCTGGACCCTAATGAAAAAAAAAATATGGCTCTTCAGAAATAAAGCCTGCAATTCTCGTATTCTTTTAGCTGAGGTGATAGCTAGCAAAAAGGTGGTTTGCAAGCCAGAAACTTAAGATCCACCTTCTCAAATGGTTCCAATGGCGGGCCGCAAAGGCCAGAAAGAACTGTGGATAGATCCCAGAGTGGAACGGGAGCTGCAACCACTTACCTAAGTCTCATTGCACCCTTAAGAAATTCTGGGAATTAAGGGGTTCTGAGACAATCTTTTGCTTAAGCAGGTGGATAGGACTGAAACCTGTACCTTCAGTGTGGCAGGGGAAAGGCCCTTATCCTAGCAGTCCTGAAGAAAATTCTGAATCATTCTCATAGAAGGATTTGAACTATTCACTTCCTGTCTGGAGAACCACTCCTTGAAGACAATACCTATCCTTAGGTATCTTTTATTGGTGGATTCTGCTCTTGCGCAGAAAAAAGGTCTTCAGGACGACTTCTGACAGTCCACTAGGGACTGAGCAACCTGTCAGGTTGAATCTCCTCAGATCCTGGCACTTCTGAGTTCCTTGGGAAACCAGGTTCTGGATTTGGGGAAGCCTCTAATAGATCCCTCGACTCATGAGCATGAGTTGGGAACACGAAGCTCTTTTTGGTTATCACAGAGGCTTGGTCCTGTCTGACTTTCATCAATACCCTTGGTATCATGGGAAGTGGAGGGAAGATGTACGCCAGCCTGAACCTCCAAGGGATGGACAGGACATCCACTGCCAAGGGATAGTCCTCCTGATGCAGTGAGCAGAACATCTCTACCTTGGCATTGAGTCTGGTCACCATAAGATCTCTTCTGGAAGACCCCACTTCAGGGTGATCTGGTGGAACACTCTTGATTGAGAGACCATTCTCCTGATACGATAAGACCCCGACTCAACTGATCCGCTACTGTGTTCAAGGGGCCCTTGATGTGAACTGCGGAGAGATGGGTCAGATCTTTCTCTGCCCAGGTGAAAATCAGACCTGCCTCTCTGATGAAGGAGAATTAGCTGATGCCTTCCTGTTTATTACAGTCACCATGTTGGCGGACCAGATCTTGACAGCTCTTTCTCTGAGAAGAGGAGAAGAATGAAGGAGTGCCAGGTAAACTGCTCTGAGTTCCCTCCAGATGGATGATGTCATCCTTTCTAGCCTGCTCCAGACTCCTTGTACGGTTTTCTTGTACAGATGGGCTCCTCATCCTGAAAGGATGCATCAATCAACAGGGTCCAAAGAGGTTGGACCATGGACATCTGACTTTCAGGTGTATCAAAAATTGAGAGAAAGACGGGTTCTGGGAGAAAGTCTTATCCTCTTATCAAGACTCAAAGGGCTATGATTTCAGACCCCTAGTACATCCGACTGGAGGGGACGCATATGCCATAAAGTCCAAGGGACTGAATTGGCTAAGGCTGACATGAGGCCAGGACTCTCATAATTGTTCTGATGAACATCTGATGCATCTTGAGAAGATATTATTATTTATTATGGTAACCTGTATAGCGCCATCATATTCCGCAGCGCCTTCACGGACATTGTCAGATATAGGGCACTGTCCCATATATGACTTACAATCTACATTCCCTATCAGTATGTCTTAGGAGTCGGGGAGGAATCCGGAGACCCCGAAGGAAACCCACGCAAACATGGGGAGAAAATACAGTCTCCTTGCAAATGCTGTCCTTGGCAGGATACGAACTCAAGGCTGCAATGCTAACCACTGAGCCACCGTATCGGAAGTGCTCTGATTATCTTTTCTCTCCTTATCGGCGTTAAAGAAATTTCTAGGTGGACAGAGTCAGACTGAACCTTCTTCCATGTGGAAGAAATCACCTCTGACTTCTCCCGGTTATTAGCCTGGATGCTGGAAAAAAGACACAGTTGTCTGCAGGTACTAGAGCAGGAAGGTTTCTGACTAGGCTTTTATTAGCCAGTCGTCCAAATATGGCAATAAGAACAAACCTTGAAGTCTGAGTGCGGTTGTTACTGGAGCCACCACCTAGGTAAACGTGGGCAGCTGAGGAAATGCCGAAGGGCAGGGCCGCAAACTGGAAATGTCACCTGTGGGCGGCAATTGATACAGCAATTCTCAGATACCTTCTGTGAGGAGAATAACTGGAACTTGTAAGTATGCATCCTTTAGGTCGAGAGTTACAAGAACATTGCTTTGC
Organism: Leptodactylus fallax; assembly: GCA_947044405.1. Taxonomy (NCBI): domain Eukaryota; kingdom Metazoa; phylum Chordata; class Amphibia; order Anura; family Leptodactylidae; genus Leptodactylus; species Leptodactylus fallax. The sequence continues at coordinate 270,152 of CAMRHE010000249.1, forward strand.
AGAAAGAATGTGACCAACTTCCTGGTGTCCTTTTGGAAATGCTCTTCCTTATGAAGAGACTTAGATATATTAGGACTATAACATATATTGGTAGCCGGAAGTCTGGAGAGTAGACCCCAAACCTTCTTCTGATGGGGGACCTTTCCCAAGGCCCCCCTGCCCAGGTATTCCAGAATGGAATTTTCCAATATAACCTGCTCCAGTGCAGGAAGAGAACGGGTTGCGAGAATCTGTCTTGTGGTGGGCGAAGAATTCGTCCGCATAACCCCGCTCCAAAGTTCTTGGATTTTCTCCTGCCAGAATGAGAGAAAAAATGGGAGAGAGATCCCCCAACAAGAGTACTTGCTGCCACAGGAGGCGAAAAGTTGACGTCAAAGCCAGGCTTCTTTCTGTCCCCTTCCTTGGGGAACTTACTCCCAGCCCCGCTGGGCTGATATCTAGCACGCCTCTGATATTGGAACGTAGATTGAGGCGGCTGCGCTGATAACTTCTGCCCCGGCCAGAAGGTCCTGCTTACCCTTTAAAAGACTGCGGAAGGCACTTATCATTTTAATACCAAGACCTTATATAATCCAAAATGATAATCACAATAATACAGAAATTAATATATAACTTTTAATTAATTAAAAGTTTTTTTTTAACTTTAATTAATTAAAAGTTATATATTAATTTCTGTATTATTGTGATTATTATTTTGGATTATATAATTTTTTTTGGGATAATCTATTGTTGTATACGACCTGTAAGGTCTTGGATTTGGTAATAACACACCTTCCATGATGTCATCCAGGCCTTTGCGAAAATGTTTACCCAGCTCAAGGGTAGGGAGCATACGTTATACTTGGACGCATTGTCCGCTCCCCGGGGTTTCAACCAAAATGGCTTCTAGCAGCTGTAGAGAAGGCCCTAGATTTGGCAGGCATCTTGACCTGGTATACGGAAACTTCTGCTAGATACTCTCTTATTCGCTACCTCATTGGAGGCGATGTCCACAGAAGCCTGAGCAGAGGCAGAGGATTAAGCCTTCCTAACGGTACACTCCAAGCGACTATGTATAGAAATCTGGAGATTGCCTGTCAAAGCTTTATCCAGTGTCGCCTCTACTTGGAAGGCCCTAGGCCCCCTATAGCTGGAACTAGAGTCTTCCCCAAGTTCAACATCACGGTCACTGACGAGATGGATTTCAGCAGCCTAGGCATCCTTACCAAGAGGCCTACTGGGATTTAGCAAAGTGTCTTCATCACACGAGTGCAACACATTGAGTATGTGAAATTCCTCTTCTGATGGAACTGACTGAAGATGTCTCTCAGTACAAAGCTTTTTGAGAAATCAAGTTCTGAATTTCTATCCTGCTCTTTGACCCACACAATTACGTCACGAATGAACGAATCCTCAGATGGGGTCCCACGGCATTGACGAAAGCGAGTGTAATCCTACCATCAGGCATAGGGATGTCACACTCTGTATAAGCGAAATGTTTCAGCTTAGAGGACCTTTCCCTCATTAAGTCGCCGCTGCCACCGAAAGCAGTCAGAACAGTATCAATCAAAAGCGTACCGCCTATCAAAGAGACAAACTTAGGAAGAAGGTTTAAATAAGTAGGGAGAAGACCATACTTACCCATAAAACTTATATACACAACTTTTTAAGAGACCCTTAACAACGGTGTCTTTAATACCGCTAAAGCGGTAAAGAGAATGGCCTAAACTAGTCCGGCAGCGCAATCCAGCGCTACTGAGAGAAGGCTAGAGAAGTGTAACAGAAAAAAAGGGATCCAGGAAAACAGGACCTGCAAAAAAGGTTCCGGAACCTGAAGTGACAAAATCACTTCCCCCAGATTAAAAAACCTTTCTCTCCCTCTTCGCTTTAATTCCACTGCTATAGGAAGTGCGGTGTGTCTTTGTGGCAGACTGGAATAGAACTATAACTGCAACAGAAAGGCAGTGTAGGGAATTTGTGTCTGAGACTCTGTCATCAGTTGAAACTGAGCACAAACACCTGAAGCATAAGCTCAGCTGAAGAGCTCAGCCAGGCAGGAGATGCATAGAGGTTTATTTTAACCCTGCAATACAGCCTCCAAGTTCAGAAACAGACACATACCGAATGCACAGCCTGCCCAGCCGCAAACATCTCACCTGAGATCAGACAAGGGCAGGCACACCCAGCCCAGAATGACCACAGACAGAGAGCGCAGCAGGGAGAAACAAGGAAGCCTTAGGAGCAAAAAGCTCCCAGGGAAAAAAGACGAACAGCTGAAAGAGGAGAAAAAAACTTACAAAAATGTAGTTAACCCCTAAATCCTTAGGAAAAATGGGAGGACAAAGAGCCTCCCTCCACCTGTCCAACACACAGTGAGGGGAGGTCTCCTTGGCCTCTTATAGGGGAGTATCATTTAATTAATTATGTAAATTAAAAATTCCGCCTGTCCTACTGTAAGCCGTGTATCGGGGTGGGCTCCCCAGGATACAGCGAAGTCACGAACAAAGGAAGCAACTCCAAATCAATTTAGTAAAAAAAACAAGATTTTACTTTGAGTAGTAACACCTATTTACCAGAAAAACACTCTCAACTATTTACACTCAGCCAGTAAGCTGAGACCCTGGTGTTGTACAGCGCGGTGCCTTCTCATGTGTACTGCAATAAACTCCAAGCCTTTACCTATCTGCAGGCTGCAACTAACCAGCCGCTTGTTACCTTTTTATCACCCTAGTCACAGGAACAATTCAATGAGTGTGATAGAGGGCACCGGCGGTATAACACAAGGGCTTACAAACTTATCAACATACCCCTATTCCCCACAAACAAAGTATAACCGAGTAAATATCATAGTAGGTCAGCTTGCAAGCCAAAGAAATATGACAACGTATAAAATGTCGCTTCTAGACTTCCTCAGAAGCTCCTCTCTGGGAGTTACAACAATGGAATTCTCTGAGTCCTTACTACCAAATAGGTAGATAATTCACCAGTAGTGTGGCCTGTGAAGATGAGGATGCCTAACTAATCTAACTACAGGCCCTTATTCAGTCCCAAGAAATTTGCGCCAAAAATCTAATGCGGTGTGTGCATGATTACTTCTTTTACTGATTCAGTATTGTGGGGTACCTTGCAGCTTCTCTCTGGAACCTCTGAAATCAGGGTTCATCCAAACATGCGGTCTCATTGACTGGGCCACCTCTCAGCCGGTCCTTGATAGTAATCTTCACCTTAGGATGCTGTCTGACCAAACAGTCTCTGCTTCAGCAAACTCTTGTCCGTAATTCTTTAAGAATGTCTTTTCCTCTCACTTCAGCCCTTCTTCTTCTAAAAGCTCAGAAGCACACACAGCTAAGATGGCTGCCAGACACACTCTCTCTCTTCTTGTTCCTGCTCTGCAGAACAGGGTCTCCATGTCACTACTCCAGGGAATTACAGAATTACAGTCTCTTCTATTTCTGAGGTAACAGTGCCCTCTTGTGGTCAAACAAACAAATGTCAGTTTATAAAAAAAAATAAACTTATCTACAGAAACAGTTACATTCATAACATGAGGGCTGTTTCCCCATCGTACACTACCAGCACACAGGAGCAGAGATACACCATATTATGCTGCTGTTGGACGTAAGGGGAATCTACATTTCTGCAACGTGGGACCTCAGCCTCAATGTGTTTCTATTGATTAAATTGTTCAAATAAGTGGATAATTTACTTGCTTATTTAAGGATCTTCTTTTTCCTTTTCGTAATAACAATTTGAACTACACATACTGAAAATTCATGAAGCATATTGATTCATTCTTGAACTTGCTTGCTAATACTTTATCAAAAATGATGGAATAAAATGATTATGTAGATAATTTTCTAGTGCTGCATTTCAATCAGTAATAATTTCTTCAGCTGTTTAAAGGTATGTTTACCATAGAATAAATCATTGGAATCATGACTCTTCTCATTTTCTCTAATGATTGAAAAAAAGTCTGCATGGTCTTAACCCTCTGATCTATCCAGGGGTACTGACACTCAATCCCCCACATTTATAGCAACCTGTGATAGAATCTCAGTAATGACAGGCCTGGGATCCTTCATTAGGCTCCATGCTATCATGGTAACGTATCGCCACCCCCCAGGTTTTGATTCAAGGGACGGTGAGTCTCCTCATCATGATGTCGACAAAACATCACAGCTCTTCAAATGTCTCAGTGGCATTTGACCAAGGCATCTATCTGCTGTTTTCTATGGTAAGGCGACCATTGTAAAGCATAACACTAAATGCTGTTAACTGTGCAGAAGAGAAGCTCAGGCAAGATAAGAGCCCCTATAATCATGTAATGAAAATAGAATTAAAAAAAACAAACAAACCTACAATTAAAACTAACAGATTATAAAAAAAGTGATATACAGTATTTTACTATCTGATTGTAATTATTGGAGCAAATGGTAATACTTTTCCTTTAAATATTAATCTAAATTTTCATAAACAAGGCTGTTTCCCTATAATGCAATTTGTTTGAAAATTATTTAAATTGTTTGCATAGAATTAGATGTCTGACTACTTTTTTTATTTTACAGTGTAACACTTTGTCTATGGAAAGTGTGTGGCATTGCTGCTTAGCCTATTTAGTTGAATGGGATTGAGCTACTGTTCCAGACAAAATTCATGAAAAGAGTGGCACCATTTCTATTACAGTAGAGAAAAAAAACTGGACAACTTTTGATTTTCTGGCAGTATTTGTGTTATTCAGAAATTTTGTAATGTATTTCTTGGCGACGCTCCCAGTTGCAGTCCCCCGGGTAGATCTACACAATTTACAGAAGGCTGTCTTTCGGTTTATATGGCGGGCCAAGCGCCACCGTATTCCTCGTTCTGTCATGTTAGCGGGGAGGGGGTGCAGGGGTTTGGCCATGCCGCATCTTTTGCATTATTATTGGTCGGTTCACCTACGTTGTATCCCATATTGGGCGGCTATGCCGACATACACCAAATGGGTTGAGAATGAGAAGCTCTGGCTTGTACCCATGAATCCTAACGCACTATTGTGGGTCGGCTCCCCCCGTCCCCCCCTCCCCCTATTTACTTGCCACCAGATCTATTTGGTCTGCCTGCTGCGTTAAGTTTTCCCTGATGTCCCCGCGCTCCTCAATGGTATCCGTTTTATTTAACCCCCTTCTCCTGGAGAGTTTGTCTTCTGCTATGGTCAGGGTGTGGTCTGAGGCTGGCCTCTTCTGGATTGCTGACATGGTTGATCCAGCGACATTGGAGCTCAGGCCCTTTAATTATCTTACAACAAACTTAAATCTTCCGCACAATGAATGGCTTCACTACTATTAGGTGGTTCATTTTGACTGTTCTCTCCATGAGGTCTCTATCCCCACTGCCTTTGAGAGGATTTGCCATAAGGGCACATCTACTAGGGGCCTCATTTCTTTGGTTTACCAGCTTCTCTCCTCCCAAGCCATTGGCTCTCCCATTTCTCACCGTTACATGTCTAAATGGGAGGAGGCAGTGGGTGGATCTAAATCCCCAGGACAGTAGCAGATTGTGTGGTCTCGTGCACAGAAGTCCTCTCAGTGTGTGACCCTTAGGGAGACCCAGTACAAGTTGTTGATGCACTGGTATCATACCCCTGCTCTCCTACATGCCTTGAATCCTGCAATCCCTTCTGGTTGCTGGTGCTGCGGTACTGCAGTGGGCACTCTGTATCATATATTCTGGTCATGTCCCCTCATTGTGGACTTCTGGAGGGTGGTTGAGGCTTTTACGGATGCTCTCTTCCTACAGGGGGTCCTTCTTGACCCTCTCGTCTTTCTCCTGAACTTCCCCCCTAGACGCCTAGGTAAAAAGGCATCCAGATTTTTCTTGTATCTTTGCACTGATGCGAAGACCCTCATCGTTAGAAAGTGGAAGAGTGTGACTCCTCCGTCTGGTCCGGAGCTCCTGGCTAGAATGAAGGATGTGCGGAGCCTTGAATTTCTGACTGCCAGCCTTAATGACACCCTGGAGGCTTTTCAATCTATTTGGACCCCCTGGGATACGTATTGTATTTGACAGGGTCTCTGATTCTTGACTTCCTTCCTTCTCCCTCCCTGCTCTTCCCTTCTTGTTCTGTCCCTGTGTCTGGTGTTTGTCTCCTCCCCTTTTCCACCCTTGACCTCTTTGCCTTGTTATTTGGCCTCACCTTATTTGGGGATGTGATGGGTTGGCTTCCCCTAATTCATGTTCTTCTTTTTTTTTTTTTTTGTACTTTGTTTGACGAAAAAAAAAAAATTTCTTCTTCAATAAAAGTTACAATTAAAAAAAAAAAAGAAATTTTGTAATATACTTTATTAACAAATTTTGCCTCCTTTTTGTGAAATCCTGCATTTTTTTTTTACTCTTTCCTTTTATTGCATTTTTCCCTCTTCCTCTTTATTGGTAGCTGTTCCTGCTTCTCACTGTGTGAAATGAATTAAAAATGTGGATGGGGAGGGTCAGTTCAAACAGTTATATCTTGAGAATTATACAATGTAAAATTTTGGTGTCAAATGAAAGAGGAGATTCTCATCTTTCATATGACTAAGAATGCAGATCTGCCTGTATGTTTTCTAGAGTTGTCCCTGGTTGAAAACACAGTTGAGATTTATATAGCTGCTTCCTTATGAAAGATGACAATCTCCTCTTTCATATGACACCAAAAGCAAATTTCTATGTTTTAGAGACATAGCAGTTTGAAGTGACCCTCATTTTCTTTTCAGTCACACAGCCCTGTACTCCATACACAATGAAAAGCAGTGACAGCCCTCAATAGAGAAGCAAGGGAAAGAGTGAAAAAATGCAGAATCTCACAGAAAGGAGACAAAATTTGTATAAAAGTGTATTGCAAAATGTATTAATGACATAAAAGCTGCCAGAAAATTAAAAGTTTAGTTACGCTTTAAATGCTCAATTGCACACCATATTACAGAGGCATTCTTCTCTAGAAGCTACAAAGATAATACATAGCTATGGAAATTCAATGTGCCACCCCACAGATTCCATACACATACATATTCTAATTTTTCTAGCAAAATATATTAATAGCTCCAGAGATTGGAAGGAGAACATTATCCACAGTAATGATTGAAAGTTTGTGAACCCTTATTTCCCTAACGTCCCACCAGCAGCACAATATTGGGGTATTTCTGCCCCTGTGTGCTGGTAGGACAGAATGGAATTTTTAATGAACAACAAATAGTTAATCAAAACCCCTCCCCCTCCTCAATATAAGGAAGGAAGTACCAACCCCCCAGCGTGTTTTTTTCTGTCCTGTGTTGGTGGGACAGTTGGAGGAAAGGTTATACCTTCCCTATAGTGACGTTATTCAGATTTCTGAATGAATTTCCCCTCCTCTCTTCTGTTTGAGTTTGTTTTGTCTATCCTCCTGTGAGGACTCTCTTTCTGCCTTTTGGTTCCTGCTGGAACTAAATTCAAAGGTTAAAACTCCTTGTCTGTCTTTCCTGCCTCTGCTGCTCAGTCTGCTTAGCTGCAGTGAAAGGCCTTTTTTCAGCTGTTGCTTATAGTGGGTGAGTGTCCACGCTGAAACCTTTGTGGCTATGTAAGCCTTGCATTCCTTGTTTTATTGCAATGCACAGCGTTTCCTGCTACTTCTCTCCAGCTCCCATGTTTGGGGGCGCCGGAGTCAAGAGTACGCTGTCTTGCGTGCGTGATGACATCTTTGAACCTCTTTCAGGTGAGCTACTAGGTAATGTTTTTTTATCTTAACTTCCGCCATTTTATTTTATAAAATCTGTGTGGGGTAGCTTGTTTTCTTCAAAAAAAAAAAAAAAAAAGTGAAGAGAAATAAAGGACTTTTATTTTCTGTGTAACCTGTCTCAGGTATTGGGAGGGTCTTTGCTCTCCATTTTTTCTGTATAAGTCTGCTGCTTCCTTTCCTCTGCCTCTTTGTTGTTTGGCAGAGTGTGCATGCTGGGCATTCTACTTGTACTGTTGCGTTTTTTTCTGGCTTTCTTGCTATTTACTCTTACACTTGCTGTAAGATATCTTCCTCTGCGTCTGGTGTGGAAGAGTGAAGAAATCAGGCGATACCTTTTAGAGGCTACCTGAGTATATTTGATAGTAAGCTTTCGAGAGTGCTAGCTCTCTTCTTCAGACATGGTGTAATACTAGAAACTAAAAATTCACACTATTCACAAAAAAATTCACACTACTGCGTCTGGTGGTGATGAATCCTCCAGGTAAGTCTGTGTCTAGGCACAAACATCTAAACTGTTGCTCCTGTGAAATTCCCTTGCCTGATGGTTGCAATTTCAATATATGCCACCAGTGCTGCTTGGGCAGTCCAATGGCTCAGTGGATGACACTGCAGCTTCACAGCGCTGGAGTCCTGGGTTTGAATCCTGCCAGGGGTGACATCTGCGGGGAGTTTGTGGTTCTCCCTATGTTTGCGTGGGTGTACTCCAGTTTTCCTCCCACACTCAAAGGCTTGCTGGTGGGGGGTATGGATTGTGAACCCTATATGGGACAGTGACTGTCTGTGTTTGTGGAGCGCTGTGGAATATGATGACGCTTCTGTCATACGATCTGATGAGGTATTCAGGATCATAGAGGAAGCTAAATCTTCATCTGAGGATTCAGATACGAATATAGAAAAAACACTTTTTCCTCTGGAGAAAATTCAGAAATTACGGAAGTGCATCGGGTCAAGGGACCATGATGTTGACCTTGGGGAAGCCTCTAGTTCCACCACTAGTGGGCCTAGGGCCTTCAATGTGGATGACATGCTTAAAAGAGCTATGTCCACCAAGTGAAAACACCCAAAGAAGACCTGCGTGTTATCCAAGAGGTTCAAGACACTCTTCCCAATAGCTGAGGACCAGTTGGGTCCACCACCTAAGCTTGTCTTGGCAGTCGCTAAATTGTTCAGGCGAACACTTGTACCCTCTGAGGACGGGTCTAGCCTTCAGGACCCCATGGACCACCGGGCAGAGTGCTCCCTAAGGAAAGCGTATACGACTTTCTCTGCACAGTGTTTGATTGGTATCGCTACTAGTGAGGTAGCTAAGAAGCTGTGCTCCGGTTTCTCTTCATTAAAAAGAGATATTGATTTGGGGGTCTCCAGGGACGGATTGTTGTCCTCTTTGAAGGGTAGAGCCCTTGCGGCGGATTACCTCAACGAAACCTCTTCTCCAGGTGAAGTTAGCTGCCAAGTCTAGGGCCTTGACTTCTGCTTCCCGTCGCCCCCTATAGTTAAAACCTTGGACGACGGATTATTCCTTAAAATTTGCAGGCAGAACATGATACAAGGACTAGTGGGAAAGGAAGGAAAGTCCTTCCACAGTCCTTCTGTGGACAGGGCAGACAGCATTGTAGAAGACAGTCTCCTCAAAGACCGCCACCTGCAAGAGGTTACGTGTGGACGTTCTAGGTTCCTGAGAGGGAACTCCAACTGTCTTTTTTTCTGTGATGACAGGAAAATCAGAAAGCCAAATTTCTGACTATTACCTTCTCCCTCTCTCCAAGACATAAGTTCCTGTGGGGATAACAGATCATGGGTCTTGGAGATAATCAGGTCCGGTTTCGGCATCGTTTTTTTTCTGTGCCTCCCCAGGACAGTATTATACAGACCTCTCGCCTCCCTGCTGTCCATCACAACGTCAAGGGTCTGGAATTTATTCCTCAGTGTTTCTGGTTCCAAAAGCTTCACGAGACTGGTTGATGAAAATAGACCTACGATACCTCAGCAGAGCTATCTCGGGAAAAATTTCCGTATGGTAACATCTGTGATATCCATTCTCCAGCAAGGAGATTTCATGGCCACTCTGAACCTAAAGGATGTGCACCTCCACATCCCTATTCTTCCTGCTCACAGGAAATACCTAAGAATTGCAGTGGTTGTCAGCTGAAGACACCTCCAATTCACCGCACTTCCAGCCGAGATAACGTCAGCACCCTACGTATTCACCAAGGTGGTATCCACGGAAGCTGAGTCACTGAGAATTCAGAGGTTCATGTGTGTTCCTTATCTGGAAGACTGGCTGTTAAAAGTTTCTCAAAAGAAGGCCTAAGCATCTATTCATCACAATGAATGTCCTCCAACAGTTGTGGTGGATTATAAATTGGGGAAATCCCAAATATTACCAGCAACCCAGAATACATTTCTAGGGTTCATACTTGATTAAGGCCTAATGAAAATATCTCTTCCTCCCTCCAGAAGGGAAAGAATCATCAAGGCCACAAAATTCCTGCTGGCTTCTCGGTCAATCACCATCAGGACAGGCATAAAGTTTTGGGATTGATGTTATCAGCTGCAGAAGCAGTCCCTTGGGAAGTCCTGTCAGCCTGGAATCATAAAACCAGCGGTCTAGACAGTTTTTTTTTCCTGTCTCAGGAAGCCCGCTCGTCCCTCAAGTGGTGGATTCAGCTAAAAAGTGGAAAGTCCACGGTCCAGCCTTGCTGGACCCTGTTGACTACAGATGCATCACTCACAGGTTGGGGAGCCCACCTGAATGACTTTCCGGCCCAAGGGCATTGGAATTCCCTCGAAGATGTCATCCAATTGGAGAGAACTCCAAGCAGTACGACTGGCACTGCTTCACTTTGCCAATCAGTTGAAGGACAAGGCAGTCCGTGCAAGATCGGACAATATGATGACCGTCCTTTATTTAAACAAACAGGGATCAACTCGGTCACAACCTCTTCTAAGCGAAGTGGGGAAGATCTTGAGTTGGGCAGAGAAGAACTTAACCCATCTTTCTGCCGTACATCTCCAAGGGTCACTCAGTGTAGTGGCGGATCAATTGAGTCATGCTATCACTGTTCCAGGGGAATGGTCTCTTCATCCAGAAGTCTTTCAAGCAATCACCCTGAAATGGGGTCATCCAGAGATAGACCTGATGGCAAGCAGACTCAATGCCAAGGTAGAGAAGTTCTGCTCTATACAAGGAGGACAATCCATTGGCTGTGGATGCCCTGTCCATCCCTTGGAGGTTCAGGCTGGCATACATATTCCCTCCAATCTCCATGATACCAAGGGGTATTGATGAGAATCAGACAGGACCAAGTCTCTGTAATCGCCATCATTCCAGTCTGGCCAAAGAGAGCTTGGTTTTTCCCATCTCATTCAAATGAGTCACGGGATATATTAGAGGCTTCCCCCGAATCAGAACCTGGTGTGTCAAGGGCCCAGGCTCTGCCAGGATCTGAAATCCTTCAATCTGACATCCTGAGGATTGACCTGTCCCTATTAAGGGACTCTCAGGAGCCGTCTTAAGCACTCTCTCTCTCTAGAGCAGAGTCTACAAATAAAAATTACATCTGGATCCGAATCATCTTCATCTCCTGGGCATCAGGTAGAGGAATTGAGAGCTTGGATCCTTCCATACCAAAGATGCTGGAATTTCTTCAGGACGGCTTGGACAAGGGCCTTAGCCCTTTCACTTGAAAGCTTAGGTTACTTCCCTGTAAGCCTGCTTAGATAAGCAGCTATCTGCAGACCCGCTGGTTAAAAGATATTTTAAGGGTGCATTCAGGCTTAGTCCACCTGTTACCCACCCGATCCCTCAATGGGATTTATCTACTGTTTTTAAGGGGTTATGTGATTCCCCCCTTGGAGCCTCTAGAAGAGATTAAATTTCTCACACTAAAGACAGTGTTCCTTTTGGCCATAACCTCAGCTCAGAGAGTTGGTGAGTACAACTAAGATTTATGCCAGGGTTCCTCCCTAAGGTACCCTCATATTCTAAACTAAACCAGGTTATCTAATTACCAGTTTTCTAACCCAGTGCATCATCTCTGGAGGAAGTTAAATTTCACTCCCTGATGTGGCCAGATGCCTCGGAGTTTATATTCAGAGATCTCAGCCTTTTAGACGGTCAGAGAATTTTTTTCTACCATTTGCTGGGAAAAATAATGGGCTCAAGGCCTCTAAAGCCTCCTTGGCACAATGAAGCTATAAAATTGGCTTTCACTTCACAGGGGTTAGACCCCCCCCCCCCCCTCGAGTTTGTTCGAGCTCATTCTACAAGAGCCATTTCTACCTTTTGGGTGGAAAGAATCTCTGTTCCTTGGGAATAAATTTGTTCGTCAGCTTCTTGGAGCTCTCTCCATACCTTTGTTAATCATTACAGATTTAACACCCGGGGTACGGAGGCCACTTCTTTTGGCCATTCCGGGTTAAATTCTATTCTTCAAGAGGGCCCTCCCTAGGGTTCTGCTTGCTAGATCCCCAATATTGCGCTGCTGGTGGGACATAAGGGAAGTATAGATTATGATGTTAATCTGTTTTCCCTTAGTCCCAACAGCAGCAAAAGGCTTCCTCCCTATGTATTATGTATTTGTCTTTATAATTACACTGGGGGTTGGTAATTCCTTCCTTATATTGAGGAGGGTGAGGGGTTACGGTTAACTATTTGTTCATTAAAAATTTCCATTCTGTCCTACCAGCACACAGGGGCAGAAATACCCCAATATTGTGCTGCTGTTGGGACTAAGGGAAAACAGATTAACATCATAATCTATACTTAATTTATTTATTTATTTTGCTTACTTGTATTAGAATTTTCTACATTTCTGCATAAATTTGACCTAAAACTACATCAGTCCTAAAAGCTGATAACAAGAACCAAATAAAAATAAATGAGTCAAAACTATTAGACTTGGTCTTCATTTATAGAAGAAAATGATACAATATCTGATGATACAAAATGATACATATCTGAGTGTGGCAAAAGTATGAGAACATTTAGCAGAATATTTGAAGGTGAAAGTAGGGTCAGGTGTTGTCAGTCAATAAGATGACAATCAGGTGTGAATAGGGGACCTATTTTATTTCAAGGGAATGTGTCACTGGAAAATGACCTATTTTTTAAATCAAGATTTTAATTTAAATTTATTTTTAGAATTTATATTGTTTTTTTTTTAATTTTACATATCACTATCTGTATTTTAAAATCGTACTATATCCTGCAATTTTCACTCTGGTCTGTCAGCCTAATAATAAACTGACACTTGACAATTCTGTGGGGGTTTTCTTTGCAGTAGTCACCTCATTTACATTACAGTCAAGACAGATAGCACAATAGAAGATAACACCTCTATAAGCATTTCAATAAAAGACAATAGCTCTACAAATAACACCACATAACACATTATTGCATCCACTAATGACAATAGATGACATCACAGCTTATCTTCTAACCTCCATGCACAGCTAATCTAGAAACTCACCCATAGACTTTAATGAGTCTGCTCCAAACTTTCGCTGCCTATGGCTATAACAATGTTGTAAAACATATTACTAAAGGCTGTTAACAAAGCAGAGGAAAAGCTCAAGCGAGATGCTCAGGCATAATCATAATTGAATAAAAAACATTTACAATTGGTAAAGTAAAACAATAATAAAAAAAGTGTATGCATGGCTTTAATATATAAATTTTAAAAAATGGTGAAACATTCCTTTTAAGAACAGGGATCTAATCTTCACAACACATGTCTATGGAAGAGTATTATGGCACGAACTAAGGAGATTTCTGAGGACCTCAGAAGAACAGGTATTGATATTAATCAGGATGAAAAAGGTTATAAAACCATCCATAAGAGCTTGGACCCCACCAATCCACAATCTGCCAGATTGTGTACTAATAGAGATTTTTTTATTTAAGGGAGTGTTATGTTTGGAGAAAGAAAAAAAAATGCATTTCAGGATAAAAACCTCATACCACCTCTGAAACACAGTGGTGGTGATGCATGAATTTACTACATATGGTTTGCCAACATTGATGCAACACTGAATTCTTCATTAAACCTGCACAGGAAAACATTTGGAAATTTGTCGGTGAGCTGATTCTCAAGGGAACATGGGTTGTGGAGCAAGATATCAACTCTAAGCACAAAAGTTGTTCTACTGAAGAATAAAGTTAAAGTTTACATATGGCAAAGTCCCGGACAGTGTGTGGCAATGCTGCTTAGTCCTACTTATTTGAATGGGGTTAAAAAATACCTATGACAACCCATGACAAGTGAGGGCCATATCTTTGGTAGAAAAAGCAAACAAACAAACCTTTCTTCTAACCTAAAAACTCTTGTATTGTAAAATAAAGTTAAATGTAATTTTTTTTTTTTATAGGTACCATGTTCAGTTGCATACCACATTACAGAGACATTCTTCCCGAGAGGGATTTCTTAATTCTGTACTGAGGCATCATGCAGCTATTAGGGAAACTCTACGTGCCATCCCACATACCCCATACACATGGTTTTGCTGAAATCATGAGACCTTGTATTGTAATTTTTGTAGCAAAATACATTGATATGTGCATAGATTAGATGGCAAACATCTCCTACTGTGTATACCGTTTACATTTGTTCAAGTTATGGTAATTTATGTACTTTTTCTTTCACAGCTTAGTCATTGGACACCAAAACTATGTTGAAAAAACTAAAGATCTTCATAATAGTGCTTTTTGTGGCAGCGGCAAGCTTTTTCAGCAGAAATGTCTTAAAGCAAAATGGCGTGCACATATTAAGGTTCCTTATTTCTAACGGTGTTTTGCCAATATCAGAAAAAGATTATTACCAAATTTTAAGATTAGAAAATGTACCTTCCATGTATATAAGTCCAAGCGGTGTTCTCCAGCAAGGAAATGGTATATTATTTATGGAAACCACAGATAGAATGGATGAACCATCTTTGGTTTTGTGCTCAATTGAATCAGCGGCTCGAGTGTATCCGGACAGACCAGTGGCCTTCTTCATGAAAGGACTAGATGACATAATCACTGAGGATGATGAGAAGAAAGCACGGGAACGCTTCTCAACCCTCTCATCTTATAAGAACATCTACTTTTTCCCTCTGCGACTAGAGAAACTATTTGCTGAAACACCATTTCTTGCTTGGTATGAAAAGGTAAGAATGGGAAGATGAAGATTTGTAATTAACAAATTATGTTAAATATACACTGCATGGTTCACAGAGGAGGTGCTATTACTGTATGGGGACATAAGGTAGGATTGGGTGGGGTCAAAGGGGACATGGGTGGAAATGGGCAGGGTTTGAGGTGTGTCTTAAAATATGTAAATTCTGGACATGTTCAGCTACCGTTCAGCTAAAACCAGGTCAGTAGACCCTTACTAAAAGTAGTTGAGTACTCCGGTACTAAGGGAATGATATGTATACATCTTGCAAAAGCTAAGTCCATCAAGTTAATTCTTTTCATGCTTACTCGGTCAACTTGCCTTAAATAGGACCTTTCAGAGGTCCTCATGTATATGCAGTTTTAGATACCGCTAGAAAGTACAAGTCTATGGGCGAGTACTGTCAGGGCCGGCGTTTCTCACAGCCCAGTTAGACTGTCAGGAACGCCCTTCTGACGGTGAAAAGTGAAACTACGACCCCTGATATCTCCAGCCCCGGGGCACATACCGGGAAAGCCGGCAGTGCGCTGAATTCAGCGCGCTGTCGGCTTTCTAGCGGTATGTAAAACAGCATATACATGAGGATGCGAAAGGTCCTCTTTCAGGTGAGAATTATTCTTTCCTGACTCCTGCTGGCAATCATACAGATGCCTTGATTGATTTTGTTTATTACCAGTAACACTGTACATTGCCTTTTATTAAGGAAATGCTGTATCTATCTCTTTCTTGCATCTATCCACACGTTCAGACATTACCAAATCCTGTAGGGACATGTTCCATGCTGGATGATAAATCTGGTGCACGTTTAGACATTTAGATCTTTACCCCTAATGAAGTCCTAGGATGGGCGATACATGTGGATTTGGGGCTATTGGGACCATGCATTTTTGGTAATTATAGCTTAGCATAGCTAGGGGGGGGGGGGGCAGAGGGGGCGGCTGCCCCGGGCCCACTGACTCTTTGGGGCCCACCTCGGGGCCGCCATTAATACATCCTTTATTTCTAACTAGATCGGTGTCTGCAGACAACGAAATAGTTATAACGTATCCTGCAACTTAACAGTATTGTAAACCGTGAGCCAATACAGGCTTGCGGTTTACAAGACGCCGAGGCCAAAGACTGATGTCTGTTTCTCAGCATAGACGGTGCGATGACGTCACAACATCGTGCCGCCTGCACTCAGACACAGACGTCCTGTGCGTGGATCTGGAGGAAGCGGCGGCTCAGTTCATCAGGATCACAGGTAAGTGAGTGACTTTTTTTTTTTTTTTTTTTTTTTTAGCGCAGTTGTGGGTATATTAATAGTATAAGGGGTGGATGGGGGGAAATATATCTATAAAGGGTGGGTTCATTAGGGGGCATTATGACAATGGGGGGGTCATTTATATAAGGGTTATTGCGGGGTATTATGAATACAAGGGGGAGGTTATTTATATAAGAGGCCATTAGGAGGCATCATTTATGTTAGGCGGCATTATGAACATAAGGGGGTAGTCATTGATATAAGGGGTCATAAGAGGTGCAGTGTTTATGTCAGGTGGAATCAGGGGCATAATATGAGGGTCAATTAATTTAATTAAAGTGGCACTTGGGCTTTATTAAGACTAAGGCCCCATGTACCAGGCTGCAGCAAAAAAAGCACTGCAGGAAAAACTGCGGCGGTAACATTGTGGTTTTTCCCGCAGCGCTTTTCGCAGAAGGTCCGCAGAGCTTTCCCCTGTTTACTCTCTGTTTTCAATACACCTATATGGAAACCGCCAGTGTTTCCATAGGTATAATCGACATTCTGCAATTTCCAAAACTGCAACGGTTTTGGAAATCGCAGTGCGTCTGCTGCACGTATTTTTCCGCAATGTGTGGATGGGATTTGCTAGAATGCCGCATTTTTTTTTCTGTGGGTTTTCGCCACATGGGGATCCCATCCCCACTTTGCAGTTAAATATGCGCAGCGAATACACTGCGATTTCCAAAACAGTCACAGTTCCCTATAAGTATAATTGAAGCAGAAAGTCCGCAGAGGAAACCTCTGTGAACTTTCTGTGCAAAGTGCTGCAGGAAAAACTTCGGCACGGTTTTTCCCGCAGCTCTTTTTTGCTGCGGGACGCCACATAGGGCCTTAGCCTTAAGGCGTTTTCCAGCTCATTTTTATTGATGATCTATCCTCAGAATAAATCATCAATAAGAGATAAGTGATTCCCCACTGACCATCTGTATGAAGGGTCCATGGCACCTGTTTATATCACACGCTGTCTGTTTATAGTGACCGTGTGATGTCATTCCAGCCTTGTCACATAGATGTGTATAGGACAATTCCTAATAGATTTGCCCCTACCAGCACTACCACCAGTAGCACAACTCCTGTCACTACTTCCTCTGCCAACACTCATGTCTTCCTCCTCTACCTGCTATACATCAAAAAAATGCTGGCAGTTTTCATCCAACTCATCAAATGGAGGAGGAGGAGGAAGTAGTCTTGGGCTATGAGGAATATCTCTCAGTAGATGCCACATGACTACTAGAGAATGGGATCTATGTCAGTGAAGATAAAGGAGAAGACTTGGTTGACAGTACAGAAAGACAGCATGATAAATTACATTGAGAAACACACAGAACCCTCACTCAATATTTGTGGTTCACTGCTTTAAAAAAAAAGTCTTTATTCTCAGAAAGTACGACAACACTGTGGCTATTTGCAGGGCTCTCAAGACCAGAATTAATGTTGCTGTTGCCATCCACATTCTTATTGTTAGTAGTACTTGAACAAGTGTTTCCTCCTCCCCCTCCTTTTGCTGGTCCCATACCCTGTTTTTTTCTAAGTCAGACTCTGTGTATTTTTTTCAAGAAAAATTGCAAAACTCTTTTAGTGCAGTATCAGACTGGATCACTAGAACTGTGCCAATCTGCTTCTATTAAATAACAGTATTTTTTTCAGATTAGAGCAGGCTTTTTTCAGATTAGCATAGACTAGACTGTATATTGGGTGAACACACATACAAAAAATGCTGAAACAATGTAGATTCTTTTTTTAAATTAGCTTCCGTCATGTTGTTCATATTATTGTCAATAGGAAAGGACACAGAATCAGTATATGACCATTCTCTGCGACAGTTTAATGTCGGTTGCTGTTTCCATCATAGGATGACAGCAGTAACGGTAGTGTGAACTCCCCCTAAGTGATTAAACAATCTGTTTACTTGCGCTACCTACTATCCATATTTGTTATTGTCAGTTTGATATTGCTATGTCTGTGTTTGCCTTAGAGAGCTAGAAATGGGATAGATATAGTGCTTGGTTCCCTAATAACATCATACACCATGATTTAAGCAATTTAAACTTTGTTGTGGAGCAAATTTATTTTAGCTGAAACAAATTTGGGACTAAACCAGACAAACATTCTTTAAATATGCAGGTCCTTGCAATCGTTCCCTGTGGTCACATATCACGGCCGTTAAGGCACGCTACACTGCTGTATATGACTATTTGTGTATAAATCTGTTGAGCTGACTCTACAATATGCCAGCAGAAACGCGTCAGATGGAGGGAACATCTTTATTTTATGGGGAGGAGAGTGTAATGTAAGCTGTCTTCTTGGGGGGCTGCATAGAAGGATCAGTGTGTCCAGGATGGATAATGCTGCTACTGAGCTGAGAGGTGGTGATTGCAATATTGAGACCCAACCTCGGCTGATCATTAGTATATGTGGTTCCTGCAGCTTCTAGCAGTTTGCTGAAGTCTGTGACTGATCTTATTGAGTCACAGGGGATCTTGCCAGCATGACAGAATTTACTGTTGGGTGGTGAATATAATATCATAGCCCCATCAGTCTTCTCAATTAAATCTTGAGTTTATGCAGATCCTGGAAGTTTTTGTATAGGTGGCCACTGGTTATCAAATTAGTGGTCTATAGCAGGATCCTCAGCTGTTTTTTGCAGGGGTGTAGGTGTATATATACAAGAAGAGACAAGTCAAATAGGGGTTGATATACTCTTCCCTGTGTATATGTTACCGTTAAAGTGCGAAATCAGTGAATGTGCACATTACCTAGGTAATCTGCAGATTAACTGATTTGCTCCATTAAAGTGCGGAATCCGGAGTTTTCTGCACTTTACCTAAGTAATGTGCACATTCACAGCTTGCAAGTTTGTTTACCTCGTAGTCCTGCTGCCCCTACTCCGTCCCCCTTTCTCCCTCCCTTCGCCAGCAGCGTCTCCGGTTGTCGCCGCTTGTGGTTTTTCTTCATGTGTCACAATCACAGTCGGCTGCCCAGTGCGTAGCACAGCTAAGATGGTTTGCTTTCAAAGCCCATTCAACTTGCATGGGTTTTGAAAGCAAACAGGCGGGTGTGTGTGTGCATGCTTACATCCTCTGCGCTACGAAGCAGCCAGCTTTTTTTTTTTTTTTTTCGGACACGAAGGACTTTGTGTTTCCGACGAAAAAACAAAAAACGGCTTTTCGCAGCGCAGAGGGTGTAAGCACGCGCACACACAAACCCGCCCGTTTGCTTTCAAAACCCATTCAAGTTGAATGGGTTTTGAAAGCAAACCGTTTTAAACCTTTCCCTATACTGTCCCCGATCCTTTTTTTTTTTTTTTTTTTTGCCGGCATTACGTTTGCTGTAAGCCTACACAGCGACGTTGCTGCTATTTTTCCGGCAAAACATGTCATCTGCACTTTAACGAGTGCCTAGTAGGTAATGTGCAGATTAACTAGGTAATGTCAGAAATGAAAGAAGTTTTCTGCACTTTAACGGATCGCCCTAGTTAATGTACACATGACCTAGTTAATCTGCAGATTAACTGAATTCTGCACTTTAACGGTAACATATATACCCGCTAAGCTGATAGTACCCCAATGTAAGCTCATGATGAGATCCCTCTAGTAATATCGACGGGTGCCTTGACTTTAATTTTGCGGACTCTGTACTCTATTAGGGTTGTAATAACATTCCCTTATACAGAGTTGACGCTAGGTCAAAGGGCACCCTTTTAAGGTACAGTTAGGGCCATATATATTTGGACACTGACACAAATTTTGTTGTTTTTTTTTACCTGTTTACTGAAACCTATTCAAGTTATAGTTATATAATGGACATGGACAAAAATTCCAGACTTTCAACTTTCATTTGAGGGTATTCACATTAAATTTGGATGAAGGGTTTAAGAATTTCATCTCCTTAACATGTGTCAACCTGTTTTTAAAGGGACCAAAAGTAATTGGACAATTGACTCAAAGGCTGCTTCATGGGCAGGTGTGGGCAATTCCTTCGTTATGTCATTCTCAATTAAGCAGATAAAAGGCCTGGAGTTGATTTTAGGTGTGGTGCTTGCATTTGGAAGAATTTGCTGTAAAGAAAACAGACGGTCAAAGGAGCTTTCCATGCAGGTGAAACAAGCCATCCTTAAGCTGCGAAAACAGAAAAAACCCATGTGAGAAATTGCTACAATATTAGGAATGGCAAAAACTACAGTTTGGTACATCCTAAGAAAGAAAGAAAGCACTGGTGAACTCATCAATGCAAAAAGACCTGGATGCCCACGGAAGACAACAGTGGTGGATGATCGCAGAATAAGTTTCATGGTGAAGAGAAACCCCTTCACAACAGCCAACTAAGTGAACAACACTCTCCAGGATGTAGGTGTATCAATGTCCCAATCTACCATAAACAGAAGACTGCATGAGAGTAAATACAGAGGGTTCACTGCACGGTGCAAGCCACTCATAAGCCTCGGGAATAAGAAGGCTAGATAGGACTTTGCTAAAAAACATCTAAAAAAGCCAGCACAGTTCTGAAAGAACATTCTTTGCACAGATGAATCCAAGATCACCCTCTACCAGAATGATGGAAAGAAAAAAGTATGTTGAAGGCGTGGTACAGCTTATGATCCAAAGCATATCACATCATCTGTAAAACACGGCGGAGGCAGTGTGATGGCTTGGGCATGCATGGCTGCCAGTGGCACTGGGTCACTAGTGTTTATTGATGATGTGACACAGGACAGAAGCAGCCGGATGAATTCTGAGTTATTCAGAGACATACTGTGTGCTCAAATCCAGCCAAATGCAGCCAAACTGATTGGTCGGCGTTTCGTAATACAGATGGACAATGACCCAAAACATAAAGCCAAAGACAAAACCGAGGTGTTTATTAAAGCAAAGAAGTGGAATATTCTTGAAAGGCCAAGTCAGTCACCTGATCTCAACCCAATTGAGCATGAATTTCACTTAACTTCAGACAGTAAGACCCACAAACAAACAGCAATTGAAAACCGTTGCAGTAAAGGCCTGGCAGAGCATTAAAAAGGAGGAAACACAGCAGCGTCTGGTGATGTCCATGAGTTCAAGACTTCAGGCAGTCATTGCCAACAAAAGGGTTTTCAACCAAGTATTAAAAATTAACATTTTATTTACAATTATTTAATTTGTCCAATTACTTTTGAGCCCCTGAAATGAAGGGATTGTGTGTAATA
Organism: Leptodactylus fallax; assembly: GCA_947044405.1. NCBI lineage: Eukaryota > Metazoa > Chordata > Amphibia > Anura > Leptodactylidae > Leptodactylus > Leptodactylus fallax. The sequence continues at coordinate 291,481 of CAMRHE010000249.1, forward strand.
AATGCTTTAGTTCCTCACATTTTTATGCAATCATTTTGTTCAACCCACTGAATTAAAGCTGAAAGTTTGAACTTTAACTGCATCTGAATTGTTTTGTTCAAAATTCATTGTGGCAATGTACAGAACCAAAATTAGAAAAATATTGTCTCTGTCCAAATATTTATGGATCTAACTGTATATTTACATGAATGAGGGAAGCCGTGCATGGGCCAAACATTATGCACTTTTATGGGATGGGTGAATGTTGAGATACAGTGCTTCACCTATCTTCCTTACCAGCTCCTTTCCCTATATACATTTTTTAACCCATCACCAAGTTTTCACATCGGTGTGATGTGTTTCTGAGTGAACATTTTATTAGTCCTATTAAAAGTTATATTTTAATGTACTTTTTTTTTTTTTTGCTTTAACCACTTCCATACCAGATGCTTTAACCCCCTTCCAGACCAGACTCATTTTCGTTTTTATTTGTATAAGCGATTTTGAGGGCTGTAACATTTTTATCATATGCATTATTTAACTAATTTCTGCGTCTTTTTTCGGTGACACATAGGGCTTTATTTTTATGTTGTTTTTATTTTTGCATGTGTTTTATTTTTATTTTTTTTTATATCCGGGAAAATATAAACAAAAGAGGAGGGAAAACGTGTCTGTTTTTCACTTTTCATTTTTTTTTTTTTAAATAAAACAAAGTGCTACTAAAGAACTAAAGGCAGGGAAGGTAATAAATCTTACCTGCCTTCTCTCTGGGAGCTCCGGCTGAAGTTGCAACCGGCTCCCCGTTTCAGTAGCTGCACGATTTCGTAGCTGTTTCACCCATTGTTTCTCATTAGGCCACTTTTGGTAGGGACTCAATAATGTGTAATGGAAACAGAGACCTACCATTTTAGACATTCTTAGGCCTACTTGTCTAACCACAGTCCCTTGCCAAACTCATTTGTATTCATCATTAACATGACACTGTCTCAAGGTTGAGCAGTTATAATAGGTATTGTTAGTGACATTGCTTAAAGTGTCCCCTTAAAACTCTAGATCAGGTCATGATTTCCAAGGGGATGACATCATAGGTTATAGACAGTGTGATCACATGGGGTGGCCGACTTATAAATTGACTTCTGGGGTCATGGTGTATACACTCAGGAGGAGCAGCCTAAGATGGCAGGGCAGTGTGGAACATCCTGAATCATCCTTTTTATGTAAGTAACTAACCCTGAACATTTAGCACAAAAGGACTATTGAAGACATGGGTGTCCTGGAGTGTTTGTTTTGTATATATATATATATATATATATATATATATATATATATACAGACGTGGACAAAATTGTTGGTACCCCTCGTTTAATGGTCACAGAAATAACTTGAATCTGACAAAAGTAATAATATATAAAAATTCTATGAAAATGAACAAATAAAAGTCAGACATTGCTTTTCAACCATGCTTCAACAGAATTTTTTAAAAAAGAAAACTCATGAAACAGGCCTGGACAGAAATTATGGTTCCCTTAACTTAATATTTTGTTGCACAACCTTTTGAGGCAATCACTGCAATCAAACGATTCCTGTAACTGTCAATTAGACTTCTGCACCTCTCAACAGGTATTTTGGCCACTCCTCATGAGCAAACTGCTACAGTTGTCTCGGGTTTGAAGGGTGCCTTTTCCAGATGGCATGTTTCAGCTCCTTCCAAAGATGCTCACTAGGATTTAGGTCAGGGCTCATAGAAGGCCACTTCAGAATAGTCCAATGTTTTAATCTTAGCCATTCGTGGGTGTTTTTAGCTGTGTGTTTTGGGTCATTATCCTGTTGCAAGACCCATGACCTGCGACTGAGACCAAGTTTTCTGACACTGGGCAGCACATTTCTCTCTAGAATCCCTTGATGGTCTTGAGATTTCATTGTACCCTGCACAGATTCAAGACACCCTGTGCCAGATGCAGCAAAGCAGCCCCAGAACATAGCTGAGCCTCCTCCATGTTTCACAGCAGGGACAGTGTCCTTTTCAAGATATGCTTCATTTTTCCGTCTGTGAACATAGAGCTGATGTGCCTTGCCAAAAATTTCGATTTTTGTCTCATCTGTCCATAGGACATTCTCCCAGAAGCTTTGTGGCTTGTCAACATGTAGTTTGGAAAATTCCAATCTGGCTTTTTTATGATTTGTTTTCAACAATGGTGATCTCCTTGGTCGTCTCCCTTGAAGTCCCCTTTGGCTCAAACAATGACAGATGGTGCGATCTGACACTGATGTTCTTTGAGCTTGAAGTTCACCTTAAATCTCTTTAGAAGTTTTTCTGGGCTCTTTTGTTACTATTCGTATTATCCTTCTCTTTGATTTGTCACCAATTTTCTTCCTGTGGCCACGTTCAGGGAGGTTGGCTACAGTCCCATGGATCTTAAATTTCTGAATAATATGTGCAACTGTAGTCACAGGAACATAAAGCTGCTTGGAGATGGTCTTATAACCTTTAGCTTTAACATGCTTGTCTATAATTTTCTTTCTAAGCTCCTAAGACAACTCTTTCCTTCACTTCCTCTGGTCCATGTTGAGTGTGGTACTCACCATGTCACCAAACAGCACAGTGAGTATCTGTAGCCCTATATACAGGCCCACTGACTGATTACAAGATTGTAGACACCTGTGATGCTAACTAGTGGACACACCTTGATTTAACATGTCCCTTTGGTCTCATTATTTTAAGGGGTACCATCATTTCTGTCCAGGCCTGTTTCATGAGTTTTCTTTTTTTAAAAAAATTCTCTTGAAGCATGGTTGAAAAGCAATGTCTGACTTTCATTTGTTCATTTTCATAGAATTTTTATATATTATTACTTTTGTCAGATTCAAGTTTTTTTCTGTGACCATTGTGGGTTTTTCTTTCATTAAAAGAGGGGTCCCAACAATTTTGTCCACGTGTGTATTTTTACAATGTGATATCATTTTCACTAATGACATCATCAGGGTGTTGTCAGAGGAATAGGGTGTCCCCTGCTAGTTACCAATGCAACTGATGATGGCATAGGATTGGGGACAGCACAGGGGTGATGATATCATAATGTGAAAAATGTCAGTAAAAAGGATGGTACTTCCCATTTAAGGCAAATAGGTGTGACATCAGGTAGGCCTACATAATTTCTGCCTTATCTAAGGTATGCAGCCCCCCTTCTACTATACGTTTTAAATCAGAAACCCCCTAACCTTTACCTAAAGATGAATTGATACTTTATATTGAATTAAATAGGAGATATCTTTGCTGAACATTACAATATCTACTAGATTAGGTAGATTATCAACTGTTACTGAGAATACTGAATTATTGGTGGAAATACATGGATGGAGCAACTGAGTTTTAAAGGGGTTGTCCGGGATGAAATAAAAATTAACCGCTAAATTAAACCCCCTCCCCTCGCCTAACTTCTAATTTACTTATATTAAAAAAAAAAAAAAATCTATAATTAACCATATCCCTGTGACCGCCCCAGGCACACCTTCTGATAATCCGGTGATGTTCTGTTTCAGAAACGGAACAACACCATTACTAACCCCCCACCCAACCCCATTATACTTAGAGGTGCCTGCGACACATGCGCAGTAGAGATGGCATTCCATGTCTACTGCACAGGAGTCAGAGGTACATTCCGCTCTGTGTACACGCTTGCAGAGAGGAAGAGAGGGGTCTCCCGCCTGCGCACAGTGAAAGAAAAGAAGGAGATGTTCCCAGAGAGGAAGACAGGTAAGTATGATGGGGGGGGGGGGGCGAAGCTGAGTTAGTTAGTTGGAAAGGGCTAGAAGTGGGCAGGATAGCTAGAAAGACAGGGAGGGGTGTAATGGAGTGAGAGAGGAAGGGGGGCAGTGACAGGGAGGTAGTGTGGAAACTACACAGCAGGAAGCTACACCATGTAAACAAATGCAGAAGATGCCAAGAGCTCCCAGGGAAACCCAGAATTCACTCAAAACATTGCTAAAGATATATGGGTGTACTTATTAACCCCTTAATAGCACTAACAGACCTTTTTTAAAAAAAAATATTTTTTTGCCCGGAAAACCCCTTTAACTCACCAAGTGCACCAGTAGTAATTTTATTATGGATAAAATAAAAGTTATATTTTAGGGAAATGAGAAAGTGAAACTATGCTCCCTCATTTTGATGTTGCATTTAAACTGTGACTCTCCAGTGTAATACTATAAAATACAGCTTCGCACTGCTGCCCATCCCTTCTGCTTATAAGAACTGACAGGGAGAAACCTATCAATCACAAGCAGGAGGTAGGAAAGACAGGCTGAAGCTGCATCACATAGGATATACTGAGACTCTGCAGTGTGGATTAGTGGATAGAAATTCTGTCACTGATCTATTACTTGAAGCCCTTACATGGGACTCACTCAGATGCATCATGGGAAATGTAGATTGTATTAGGGATCCCATAAATAACATATCAACTAAAACCGTTATACACAAGACATACGCAAGTTCATCTGCATTATTCTTTATTGATTCATGTGGTAAATTGTTCACTGTTCTCACAAAATATTGTGTATAAAATAATGAATATAGAAATATTAGTTCCTCAATCCACAAATGTATAACTTTTGTTTAAAGCATTTGACACTCATTTATGTGTGAGATAAAGGTAATGTCTGCTTGATGTAGAAAAACTGTACATCGCTGAATTACCTGTCACCAGGTTTGGGGACCCTAAACTAACAGGATATCTTCATGGGGGGATTAAGGGCCCCACACCTGGTAATCTCAGTTCTGGCTTTCTCTCCATTAATATGATCAATAATGTTTTGTCAGAGGTGAGTTCTGGATAGTGATGAATGAACCTTGCAAGATTTGTTTTGCAAATAATTATAAGGTTTGTCTGTATGTTTTGGTTTACACCAAAGTTTTGTTCAATCTGAATCGGTAGTGCTATTATTATACTCTGGGATCACTTCGGACCCAAGAGTGTAATAGTCAGTAGCCCAGTGGAGGTGCAGAAAAATAAAAAACAGTTCATACCTCACTTTGCTGGGACTCCGCCACTGCATTCGATCTTCATAATGCCCCTTTAGTGATCCCACACATTATAATTACTCTCTTAGTGCCCTCAACATGATATAATTCCCCACACACAGTAGAATGCCCATTAGTATCCTTACACAGTATAATGCCCTCTTAACATGTTCAGTGGGTATGGAAAATATTCAGACCCCTTTAAATTTTTCACTCCTTATTTCATTGCAACCATTTGCTAAAAGCAAAAAAGTTCATTTTATTTCTCATTAATGTCCACTCAGCACCCCATCTTGACAGGAAAAAAAAACAGAAATGTAGATATTTTTGCAAATTTATTAAAAAAGAAAAACTGAAATATCACATGGTCATAAGTATTCAGACCATTTGCTGTGACACTCATATTTAACTCACATGCTGTCCATTTCCTTCTGATCCTCCTTGAGATGGTTCTACTCCTTCATTGGAGTGCAGCTGTGTTTAATTAAACTGATTGGACTTGATATAAGACCTCACAGCTCACAGTGCATGTCGGAGCAAATGAGAATCATGAGGTCAAAGGAACTGCCCAAGGAGCTCAGAGACAGAATTGTGACAAGGCACAGACATGGCCAAGGTTACAAAAGAATTTCTGCAGCACCCAAGGTTCTTAAGAGCACAGTGGCCTTCATAATCCTTAAATGGAAGAAGTTTGGGATGACCAGAACTCTTCCTAGACCTGGCCGTCTTGGTGAGAGAGGTAAAGAAGAACCCAAAGACCACTGTGGCTGAGCTCCAGAGATGCAGTAGGGAGATGGGATAAAGTTCCACAAAGTCAACTATCACTGCAGCCCTCCACCAGTTGGGGCTTTATGGCAGAGTGGGCCGAAGGAAGCCTCTCCTCAGTGCAAGACATATGAAAGCATAGAGTATGCCAAAAAACACACAAGGGACTCCCAGACTATGAGAAATAAGATTCTCTGGTCTGATGAGACGAAGATTGAACTTTTTGGTGTTAGTTCTAAGCGGTATGTGTGGAGAAAACCAGGCACTGCTCATCACCTGCCGAATACAATCCCAACAGTGAAACATGGTGGTGGCAGCATCATGCTATGGGGGGGTTTTTCAGCTGCAGGGACAGGACGACTGGTTGCAATTGAAGGAAAGATGAATGCGGCCAAGTACAGAGATATCCTGGAAGAAAACCTCTTCCAGAGTGCTCTGAACCTCAGACTGGGCCGAAGGTTCACCTTCCAACAAGACAATGACCCTAAGCACACAGCTAAAATAAGAAAGGAGTGGCTTCGGAACAACTCTGTGACCATTCTTGACTGGCCCAGCCAGAGCCCTGACCTCAACCCAATTGAGCATCTCTGGAGAGACTGGAAAATGGCTGTCCACCAACGTTCACCATCCAATCTGACAGAAATGGAGAGGATCTGCAAGGAAGAATGGCAGAGGATCCCCAAATCCAGATGTGAAAAACTTGTTGCATCATTTCCAAGAAGACTCATGGCTGTACTAGCTCAAAAGGGGGCTTCTACTCAATACTGAGCAAAGGGTCTGAATACTTATGACCATGTGATATTTCAGGGTTTTTTTTTTAATACATTTGCAAAAATAGCTACATTTCTGTTTTTTTTCTGTCAAGATGGGGTGCTGAGTGTACATTAATGAGAAATAAAATGAGCATTTTTTGCTTTTATCAAATGGCTCCAATGAAACAAGGAGTGAAAAATTTAAAGGGGTCTGAATACTTTCCGTACCCACTGTAACTGTGATTTACATGAAAATTGGGCTCCAAAGCTGAATAACAGTGTCATATTTGGAAACTGTAGAATTACCTGTACAAGGTACTGGGATTAGGTTTATAACCAATTTACTGCTGAAAGATGTCCTATAATGGCAAAAGAATGTACAACACAATTTTCCATTGAAGAACAGGATAGATAAATGCAGATGGTAGTCACAATAGGTTTAATATTCCAAATACAGTATATGGGGTTGTCTTCTTGAGACTCTCCTTTAGCTTTACTGTCTTGAATGTACAGTGCCTTGCGAAAGTATTTGGCCCCCTTGAGTTTTTGAACCTTTTGCCACATTTCAGGCTTCAAACATAAGGATATAAAATTTTAATTTTTTGGTGAAGAATCAACAAGTGGGACACAATCGTGAAGTGGAACAAAATTTATTGGATATTTTAAACTTTTGTAAAAGATAAAAAACTGAAAAGTGAGTCGTGCCAAATTATTCGGCCCCCTTAAGTTAATACTTTGTAGCGCCACCTTTTGCTGCTATTACAGCTGCAAGTCGCTTGGGGTATGTCTCTATCAGTTTTGCACATCGAGAGACTGAAATTCTTGCACATTCTTCCTTGGAAAACAGCTTGAGCTCAGAGAGGTTGGATGGAGAGCGTTTGTGAACAGCAGTTTTCAGCTCTTTCCACAGATTCTCGATTGGATTCAGGTCTGGACTTTGACTTGGCCATTCACACCTGGATACGTTTATTTGTGAACCATTCCATTGTAGATTTTGCTTTATATTTGGGATCATTGTCTTGTTGGAAGATAAATTTCCGTCCCAGTCTCAGATCTTTTGCAGACTCCAACAGGTTTTCTTCCAGAATGGTCCTGTATTTGGCTCCATCCATCTTCCCATCAATTTTAACCATCTTCCCTGTCCCTGCTGAAGAAAAGCAGGCCCAAACCATGATGCTGCCACCACCGTGTTTGAAAGTGGGAATGGTGTGTTCAGGGTGATGAGCTGTGTTGCTTTTACGCCAAGCATATAGTTTTGCATTGTGGCCAAAAAGTTCGATTTTGGTTTCATCTGACCAGAGCACTTTCTTCCACATGTTTGGTGTGTCTCCCAGGTGGCTTGTGGCAAACTTTAAACAATACTTTTTATGGATATCTTTGAGAAATGGCTTTCTTCTTGCCACTCTTCCATAAAGGCCAGATTTGTGCAGTGTACGACTGATTGTTGTCCTATGGACAGACTCTCCCACCTCAGCTGTAGATCTCTGCAGTTCATCCAGAGTGATCATGGGCCTCTTGGCTGCAAGTCTGCTCCTTGTTTGAGATGAAAGTTTAGAGGGACGGCCGGGTCTTGGTAGATTTGCAGTGGTCTGATACTCCTTCCATTTCAATATGATCACTTGCACAGTGCTCCTTGGGATGTTTAAAGTTTGGGAAATCTTTTTGTATCCAAATCCAGCTTTAAACTTCTCCACAACAGTATCACGGACCTGCCTGGTGTGTTCCTTGGTCTTCATGATGCTCTCTGCGCTTTAAATAGAACCCTGAGACTATCACAGAGCAGGTGCATTTATACGGAGACTTGATTACACACAGGTGGATTATATTTATCATCATCAGTCATTTAGTACAACATTATATCATTCAGAGATCCTCACTGAACTTCTGGAGTGAGTTTGCTGCACTGAAAGTAAAGGGGCCGAATAATATTGCACGCCCCACTTTTCAGTTTTTTATTTTTTACAAAAGTTTAAAATAACCAATAAATTTCGTTCCACTTCACAATTGTGTCCCACTTGTTGTTGATTCTTCACCAAAAAATTAAAATTTTATATTTTTATGTTTGAAGCCTGAAATGTGGCAAAAGGTTGAAAAGTTCAAGGGGGCCGAATACTTTCGCAAGGCGTTGTATTTCTGTAACCCACTATTTACTTGATATTTTTCTTTCTCTTTCATTGAATCCTAGATTGACCCAACGCGAGAAATCTACTGGACTCATGTTAAATCAGATGCCTGCAGATTTGCCATGATCTGGAAGTATGGAGGCATTTACATGGATACTGATGTCATTTCAATTCGGCCCATTCCTGAAGAAAATTTTCTAGCTGCTGAGGATGCCACATATACCGGCAGTGCTGTTTTTGGTCTCTCTCCGCATCATAATTTAACTTGGGAGTTTATGGAAAACTTTGTACAGAATTATAGAGGAAATGTATGGGGACACCAAGGACCAGGAGTTTTTACACGTGTTGTGAATAAGTATTGTGGAACTCCCAAGTTTATCTCTGTGGATCATCTCAAGTGTGCCAATGTCTCCTACTTTCATCCTGAACGATTCTATCCCATTTCATGTGCATCGTGGAGAAAGTACTTTGAGGTTTGGAAGAATTTGCCAACTTTTAATAATTCCTATGCTCTTCACCTCTGGAACAAAATGAATAAAGAAAGAAATCCCATGATGGTTGGCAGTAACACACTAGTGGAACATCTCTATCAGCAATACTGCCCCTCCACCTATGAAAGTATCTTAAAGAATGTAACCAGTCACCATTAGTCTTTATCTGTCTCATAATACAATTGTGTGATGACTTTGTTATGCAACATACAGTACATTTACATTTTGTTATGCTGTTGGAAAAGGAAAAATACCTTAATATACATCCTGGGAAAGGGAGATTAGCAAAACTAACAAAATGGAAAACTCTCATTAGGCTCAGATCTCACTTTGCATTTTTAAGGTTTTTTTTATCCTTTAAAACAAGTAAAGCCTTCCTTGAAGGGCATTTCTTATGACCATAGGTATGTTTAAATTTGTAGACAATTAAAAGTTAAATATTTTTGCAAATCTAAATAATTAAACATTATGCAGCATTTTAAAGATTTTCTCTAACCATCTTAGTGATGACATCTTTTGTCTTGATTGGTTGCCAATGGATACAACAATGAATGCGGGAACTTTATGGTCTGGAAATTGTCAGAAGCCCAGGTATGATTTTCTTATTGTGGTTGGGTTATCTTCTCATGCATGTAGTGTCCCTGCCTGATAACCTGTCCACAATAATTATGGCTGGCTTTCTGAAACATGATAACAGAAAATGGATGCCTATCATAAAGCGGGGGTGGGCCGGGCGGTTTAGGGGCGGGACTTTGGTCATATGGGGGTGGGGTTATACAGTAAATGGCGCTTTAGACGAGACGGGTCGGCGATCTGGCCACAGTATTGTGGCTCCTAGCTTAGCTAATGGCGGGGACCTGGTCTACAGCGCTGTACACCGAGGTCCCGCGCCATTAACTATGCTAGGAACCACAACACTGTGGCCAGATCGCCGACCCGCCCCACATAATGTTCCGGGAGCTGCCTTTACTGAGGCCAGCCCGCCTCCGCGCGGACCGGCAGAAGACCCCCAACAGCCCGGTCCGCGGACCGGTGGTTGGGGACCCCTGTTGTAATGGATTCTAACAACGGACACTACTAACGGTAGTGTGAACAGCCCCTCCCCCCACCCCACCCCCCCAAGGCCACATATCGTGGAAATGCAACATTTTTAGCCATTGCAGAAATGAAGCACTTACAGTTATAGCCAAGTGAATGAGATTTTATTTCATCTCATCCATACATTGTGGAAAACATGTTGTAGAAAATATAGCAATGGGCATTTTTTAAAATTGCAATATATTAACATTACCTGTGTAAATCCTGTTTTTCCCCTTCTGTGCCCTGGCTGTCTGCCTAAACATGAATTTTCATCCACATGTAGAAAAATTTCATAATTGTCAGAAATTGGGTATCAAATTGAGGGATGCCGTTTCTTTTTTAACCCCCATGTAAAAATAAGAAACTTAAGTCTAAAGCAATGTTTAAATGGATAAGAATAATGTTTTATTTTCAAGTCCCAATGTTAATAAAGCCTGTGAAACAGCTGTGGAGTGGAAATGCTCACTATACCCCTTGCTAAATTCCTTAAGTGAACTTTTTTGGAGGTTTTCATTGTAATGGTTCTTTGGAGGCTCTGCAAATGAGACATGGCACCCGGAAACTATTCCAGCAAAATCTACTCTCCAAAATATAAATAGTGCTCTTTCAGTTGCAAGCCCTGCCATGTACTCATTTAGCAGTTTATGACCACATATGGGGTATGGTTTGAACATCTGTCTGAAAAGCAGAGCATTTTTATATTTAGAAAATTGTGAATTTTTCAAAATTTTCACCAGAATTCCTAATTTTGTCTATAAGGTGTTTTTAGGCTGTGTCCTTAAAGGGGTTGTCCGGGATAAATGTAAATTCCTACACTAATGTAAACACCCTCTCCCCTCCTACTTTCTAAATAACATAATTAATCAAAAATGTATATTTACCCCAGGGACATTTGCTGGTTATCCAATGATTATCTGTTTCCTCGTTTCCGGAAACGGAACGCCACTACTACTCCCCCTTCCCCATACACTCTATCATACTTGTCTTCCAGGCTTCTTCCTGTGAGACAGCTCCTCCCTCTTTTCTGACTGCAGGCGCTTGTCCCAGCGCTTCTCTGCAGCTCCCATGCATGCACAGTAGAGATGTATCATCGCTACAGAGTAGCACTGGGATAAGAACGCTCGCCGGCAGTCAGAAAAGAAGGATGGGCGTCCCGCAGGAGGAAGACAGTTAAGTATATTATGGGGTCGGGTTGAGCTGAGTAGGTAGGGAAGGGCTAGTAGTTGTGAGCGGGATAGCTAGAGAGACAGGGAAGGGTTGTATGGGAGGGAGGGAGAGAGGAAGGTGGGCAGTGAGGTGAGAGGTAGCTAGTGTGGAAGTTACATAGCAGGAAGCTGAACCATGTAAACAAATGCAGAAGACGCCAGGAGCTCTCAGAGACACCCAGAAATCACTCAAAACACTGCTAAAGATATATGGGTGCATTTATTAACCCATTAATAGCACTAACAGACCTTTTTAAAAAAAACAAACAAACAAACATTTTTTGCCCAGAAAACCTCTTTAAGGAGTACAGGGGTTGTCCAACTCATTTTTGTTGCTGATCTTTTCTTAGGACAGATTATGAATAAGAGATCAGTGTTTCATGTAACTACAGCCTTGTCACATTCATTTCTATGGGACAAGGATGCAATTACATTGCATTGAGACATTATTACTTAGTATGCTTTTATATATTGGGGAATACGTAGAAGATATATGTGCTTGTATCAATTTTTTATTAATTTTCTTCCTATGTAAAGGCAATTCTGTATATATAGATGTCAAAAAACGTTACCTGTAATTTCCTATCCAGCTCCTTGTAGGTCCCGGCCTGTGTATAGAGCACAGAATGTATTCCAAGTGCCTCTGTTCTGGCTCAGTTTCCCCTCTGGCTTTTTTATACTATGCCAAAGAGAAGCGACAACAGAGGCAGTGTATATATGTGAAAGAGTCCTTTTGTAAATGGGACCCTGCCTTCTATTGTTCACGTTGCTACTCTATTAGGTTTGACATTGTCTGTGCCTGTACCTCTAATATATAAAGTGATACAGAATATTATTATTCCTATAAATAATTCAGTGCCTGGAATTTACTAATCCATCTGTCAGGAATGTGACATCTGTTGTTGCCACTTTAAGGTTGCCGTGTGAACATAAGGAAGCTTTCTGTTAGGATCGGTTGTTGCTGCTTTAAGGTTGCCATGACAACATAGGGAAGCTTCCTGAGCAGGCCTATTTAAACCACTCCCTCATCACTCAGCTTTGCTGGCTATCATTTTCCTAACTCCTGCTAAGCGCCTGACTTTGATTTGACTGCTCCTATACCTGACTTTTGGCTGTGTACCTGGATTCCTCTTTTGTCTTGCGATTTTGTTCTGGCATTCCTGATCTGTTCTGACTATTGGCTTTGTTTTCTAGATTTGTCTTTGTCTCGTGATTTGGATCTGTGTTGCCCTCCTCAGCTGCTGACCCGTGATTGTCGACCATTCTGTTTTCTCTGTCCCTGTGAGTAGTGTGTGGATTTGGTGTAGGCTTCTGCTGCAGTGCATTTATTGGTAATACACTTTCTGTTCTGGTGACAATTCCGGTCTTCAGATTCAGCGAAAATCCATCTCTTCTTGCGAGGAGCTCTGGTGAAGGCGACTGAGGCCGGTCTTGGCTCACAGTAGTGTTTTGCCTTTAAGCAGCATTTTCTATTGCTCGCAGTTTTCAGACCATTTCTGCTGCTGCTCTCCTGTAGACCAGTACATTCCTTACCTTGCATCTGAATCTTAACACCATCTATGCAAGTTCTCAGGTGTAGATGGGTGTGAATGAGGTGAATCTTTGGAACGCGACCCTTTCTTTTGGCAAAGATGTGCCACATTGTTCCTTGTTCTCCAGCCCAGGGTTAGAAACACCCGCTGTATATCTGGCTTCTTTACTATGACATTTCTCATCCATCCTGACTCACAACTAAAATCCCTCCAACTAAATATTGTAGAAAATAAATGCACAAACACTTTAATCGGGTGTTAAACTGAAAAAAACTTTATTGACAATCACATTACAATTATATCAATCATCATCTCCAATTTATAATCAGGCCGATTGCTATGAAAAAGACACTGAAAGTGGCGAACCCCCGACTCACAAAGAGTCACCCCCAGCACTCAGGAGAGGAAAACCCCCTGAGAAGGAAACCTCTAAGGAACCATGGCTGGAGGATTGCCCTTCCCTTGGGCTTAGAAGGTTATTGCCAACATGTAACAGTATAATTTATCAGAATGTGACCATATTTATAGTGAGACATAATATCTATCCCCTATAGATATAATAGCAGTGATATAAGATAGTCATATAGGTTATACGCTCAAATAAACAGATTCATGTAGAGTTATACAGTATTAAACAAGGCAAGGGCAAAAGCCCTGTGCAAGCGCCTTGTGGAGATGTCACCAAATGTCACCTCTCCAGGCCTCACACATAAAAGTGACGCAGCTTGTACCGGATGTGAGGAAGATCTGGCTGCAACATCTGTCACCCCATTGATGGCTAGGACTAATCTGGCTGGCTAGGAGTATAAGGCTGATCTGGCTGGCTAGGAGTATAAGGCTGATCTGTCTGGCTAGGCGGATATGGCTGATCTGGCTGGCTAGGTGGATGTCCCCTTTATCCCTCACAGATTGTGGAGTGATGAAGCTCCAGGTCTCCACACACATCAGGTCTGGTGCTGCATATGGCTGTATGCCCTTCTGTTCTGGAATTTTCCCTACTGGGTTCTTTATGTCATAGGCAGGTGTTTATGACATCAGCACAATTGCCATAGTTACTGCAGATGGTTACTATCCACAGTGGTCCTAAGCATTAACCCCTTAATGACTGGCATTGTGCCTTCCTACTGAATCCTCTAATCTGTACTTGTCACTGGGCAGGTCCTTTATCTTTATGCACAAACAAAAGGAAGTTATTAAGTGTATTTAGAGATTTGAGGTGTAATATACACATTAATGCCATCGAGGCTTATTAAGTATATAAATGCATGACATGAAGATTAGTGTGTCATTATCAAATATGCGGAGAGGGCATACGTACCACACATGTCTATACAGTCAGGAGAAGCCGACATGTGAGGACATTTGGTGCATCTGATATGTCTGGATGGCTCCATAATTACAATATTACTCCCAAATCTTGCAGCTTCACTCACGAATGCTTTAATTTGTATACAGTCATGGCCAAAAGTTTTGAGAATGACACAAATATTAATATTTTCACATGATCTGCTGCCCTCTGGTTTTTATGTGTGTTTGTCAGATGTTTTTATCACATACAGAAATATAATTGCATTCATATTATGAGTAACAGAAGCTTATATTGACAGTTAGAATGAGTTAATGCAGCAAGTCAATATTTGCAGTGTTGACCCTTCTTCTTCAGGACCTCTGCAGTTCTCCCTGGCATGCTCTCAATCAACTTCTGGACCAAATCCTGACTGACAGCAGTCCATTCTTGCAGAATCAATGCTTTAATTTTGTCTGAATTTGTTGGTTTTTGTTTGTCCACCCGTCTCTTGATGATTGACCACAAGTTCTCAATGGGATTAAGATCTGGGGAGTTTCCAGGCCATGGACCCAAAATCTCTATGTTTTGTTCCCTGAGCCATTTAGTTATCACCTTTGCTTTATGGCAAGGTGCTCCATCATGCTGGAAAAGGCATTATTGAGCACCAAACTGCTCTTGGACGGTTGGGAGAAGTTGCTCTTGGAGGACATTCTGGTACCATTCTTTATTCATGGCTGTGTTTTTAGGCAAGACTGTGAGAGAGCCGATTCCCTTGGCTGAGAAGCAACCCCACACATGAATGGTTTCAGGATGCTTCACAGTTAGCATGAGACAAGACTGGTGGTAGCGCTCACCTCTTCTTCTCCGAATAAGCTGTTTTCCAGATGTTCCAAACAATCGAAAAGGGGATTCATCAGAGAAAATGACTTTACCCCAGTCCTCAGCAGTCCACTCCCTGTACCTTTTGCAGAATATCAGTCTGTCCCTGATGTTTTTTCTGGAGAGAAGTGGCTTCTTTGCTGCCCTCCTTGAGACCAGGCCTTGCTCCAAGAGTCTCCGCCTCACAGTGCGTGCAGATGCACTCACACCTGCCTGCTGCCATTCCTCAGCAAGCTCTGCACTGCTGGTAGCCCGATCCCGCAGCTGAAACACTTTTAAGAGACGGTCCTGCCGCTTGCTGGTCTTTCTTGGGCGCCCTGGAGCCTTTTTGGCACCAATGGAACCTCTCTCCTTGAAGTTCTTGATGATGCGATAGATTGTTGACTGAGGTGCAATCTTTCTAGCTGCAATACTCTTCCCAGTTAGGCCATTTTTGTGCAGTGCAATGATGACTGCACGTGTTTCTGTAGAGATAACCATGGTTAACAGAAGAGAAACAATGATGGCAAGCACCAGCCTCCTTTTAAAGTGTCCAGTGGTGTCATTCTTACTTAATCATGACAGATTGATCTCCAGCCCTGTCCTCATCAACACCCACACCTGTGTTAATGGAGCAATCACTGAAACGATGTTAGGTGGTCCTTTTAAGGCAGGGCTGCAATGATGTTGAAATGTGTTTTGGGGGATAAAGTTCATTTTCTAGGCAAATATTGACTTTGCAAGTAATTGCTGTTAAGCTGATCACTCTTTATAACATTCTGGAGTATATGCAAATTGCCATTAGAAAAACTGAAGCAGTAGACTTTGTAAAAATTAATATTTGTATCATTCTCAAAACTTTTGGCCATGACTGTATATGTGTATTTTAAGAACCGTATAAAGTGTTGAGGTAGATACTGGAAATTAAAAATGTTTTGAAAAATACAAGTGTTATTACCTTATTTGTGTCAATTGACAAAATGAAGTGAACGAACATAAGAGAAATGTAAATGAAAATAGTATCCTGTGTGATCACCCTTTGGAGAAGGAATCCTGAAATTGATGATATGGCCCCCACAGAGCCCTGATCTCAACATCATCCAGTCTGTCTAGGATTACATGAAGAGACAGAAGGATTGGAGCAGGCCTACATCCACAGATGATTTGTGCTTAGTTCTCAAAGATGTCTGAAACAACCTCCCTGCTGAGTTCCTTCAAAAACTGTCTGCAAGTGTACCTACAAGATTTGATGCTGCTTTGAAAGCAAAGGGTGGTCACACGAAATAATGATTTGATTTAGATTTCTCTTTTGTTTGTTCACCTTGCATTGTGTTAATGAAAAATAATAAACTATTAATACTTGTATTTTTCAAACATTCTTACTTTGCAGCATTTTTTCGACACCTGCCTAAAACTTTTCCCAATACTGTATATATAGAGATGTAGCTAAAGGCTCATGGGACCGAGGGTGGAGTTTGGCTGCAGACTAAGATGTCCTGTGCTCTTTACTACTGTTGCGGCTCATAAGCAGTGGAACTACTTAGGTAACTGCTGAGTCGGTTGGAGTTGGGCCCCCTTGCAACTTTGAGCTCTGGGCAACTACACATTTCACCCTTATTGTAATCCACCCCGGGTACAAACTGGTGACCATTAGCCCAGAGTGGTTTAATAAACGATCCTCTCCCACTGCTCCTGTTCTGGCACCTCCTGGATTTCTGCCAGTTTTGCTTCCTGAATCTGTTGTGCCACACAGGAAATCCCTAAAAATGACAAGAAGTAAAGTCCAGTGTTGTCTGGGCATTATCAATGGAAGAGAATAAGTGAGGTATTGGTTATTTTATTTTATAAACCCACTCTTAGCCCACTGGAGCCACATTAAGTTCTGATGTCAGATTCTGATGCCACTTTACCTTAGTGTATGGTTTTTACATGTACAATAGGGCGCCAAACTCACCAAATGAATCTTTGCATCTAATGAAAGAAAGCCTAGCCTGGATGGAGGAGCTATTGTTGCCTGCCTGGAGTTCACAGATGTGGATAGAAACTCCTGCAACACCGGACTGCAGTGCTCAACTATTAGATTCTGATGTATATGAAAACCGGCGGGGAAGAAAGTATAGCTTAGATTCTTTATTTCTGTAAATTTCTGACGTATGCCAAATAGCTAATGGAGAAAATGGTTACTTTTATTAAAAGTGACTTAACTTTTAACAAACTTTGGGTTTGCAGTTCCCAGAACAATCTTCCAGAGATGTATGAACAGTTGATAAATGACTGCTTCTCCTGCTATGAGGCATCGCCATCTAGAGGTAACTGGGAGAATTGCACACACAGACTTCCAGGCCTTTTCATTCCTTCAATTTGCCATAACAACAACAACAAAATCATACCTCCCAATTTTCAAAAGACAGACAGAGGGACAAAATGTGTGGTGCGCTATGCGTGCCGCGGTAAATTTAGCTCCACCCACTTCTATGTTGACTCTGCCCATTCTCACCCATTTTTCTTTTTGTCTCCACACAGTATAATGCTCCTACAGTAAACCCTAACATTATATGCCCCACATTAAACTGGGGACAGATGGAGTAGTGGACATTAAACTGGGGCAGCTGGAGGGGGACATTAAACTGTGGGGGTAGCTGGAGGGGACATTAAACTGGGGGCAACTAGAGGCAGACATTTCACCCTCCAGCTAACACCACGGTTTAATATCCTAGTCCAGTTGCCCCCAGGTTAATGTTACTCCTCCATCTGTCCCCAGTTTAACATCCCCCCCTTCATCTGCCCCCCCGTTTAATTTCCCCCTACATCTGCCCCAGTTTAATGTCCCCTTCATCTGCCACCAGTTTAATTTCCCCCCTATATCTGCCACCAGTTTAATGTCCCCCTTCATCTGCCACCAGCTTAATGTCCCCCTTCATCTGCCCCCAGTTTAATTGCCCCCTTCATCTACCCCCAGTTTAATTTCCCCCTACACCTGCCACCAGTTTAATTTCCCCCCTTCATCTGCCCCTAGGTTAATGTCCCCCTTCATCTGGCACCAGTTTAATGTCCACCCCCAAAGTTTAACATAATAAAATCACAGATACTCACACTGTTGGCACACTGATACTCGCACTGTCGGCTTGACATTGGCACTGAGGATGACGGCAGACCTCCGCAAACCTCATACTTATCGCTGCTGACGCCTTCATTCCCTCCCCCAACCCTCTCTTACCCTGATAATAAACAAACACAACATTGGGGTTGGATTAATTGTACAGTGTCCATATTAGGACATCCTCAGATATCAGAGTCAAACATCAGATTAATAGCAGTTTACAACAGTGATACCTGACTTTGATACCTTACTCTGATACCTGACTTTGATTCTGATACCTGACTTTGATACCTGACTTTCATTCTGACACTTGACTTTGATACCTGACTTTGACTCTGACACCTGACTTTGATACCTGACACCTGACTTTGATACCTGACACCTGACTTTGATACCGACACCTGACTTTGATACCGACACCTGACTTTGATACCGACACCTGACTTTGACTCTGACACCTGACTTTGATACCTGAGTTTGATTCTGACACCTGACTTTGATTCTGACACCTGATTTTGATTCTGACACCTGATTTTGATTCCGATACCTGACTTTGATACCGACACCTGACTTTGATACCGACACCTGACTTTGATTCTGACACCTGACTTTGAGTCTGACACCTGACTCTATGCAGTTTCTGGGCTGGTTGTAAAACTTAGATGACTTCTGATTTTCATATCTGATTGAGTCACAAGTCAGCAGTCAGCTATGAAGCACATACAATGTTACACTGTGATTGGCCAGGATGACTGACCTCTGAGTGAACTCACTGCTCACACTCAGGAGTAGAAGATACTTGTATAAGGCTGCAGGCTGAGAGCTGAGACTGAGTCAGAGATCAGACTCACACATCATCTGAGTTTTTCAGGAGACCAGCCAGACCCAAACCGTATTTAACAAATGGGGAAACAGACCACACTTTTTCCCCACCCCCAGAATTTCAGCCAACTCCAAGGACCCCCACCCCGCCACAGTGAGCATGCCTTGACCACCTCAAGGATGCTCACCCCCCACCAACTGTAAGGCACGCTCAATGCCACCCTGAAGGCCCAAGAGATCAATTCCCACGTCCGTCAGGTGTACCCCATCAGCCAACCAAAAACCCCCTTGGAGGTCTTCCAACTCATGATGCCGGACACAAATTCCACCATGACGCACCACAAACGCACCCACCGCCCTGTTCACCTTCAAACGAGCCTTATTAATCTTAGGAATAGACTGGGCCCCCCTCCACGACAGTCACGGTACAATATCTGACCACACAACTACCAAAGATGGGACTTCCACCTATAATCGAAGCAGGTCATGTTTAATGTCCCGCACTAACTCCCTAAAGGGGCGAGCCCCCAAATCATTGCCCCTCAGATGAAGCACTAGCACGTCAGACGGGCGATCCAAGCAAACATACCTGCTTAATTCCCAAAGCATATGTCCCCACATCATGTGGCGGAGACCCAGCCACCGCACTACCGCCGTCGTTCTGGAGAAGCCCAACTGCCTCCCATCCGGGCGAACGTCTGCACGGATTGCCCCACAGTGGACGTAGGAGTGCTCCAGAATCTAAACCAGCCGAGGCGGTGCACCTAAGAAACAAAAAAGACCTGAAAAGAATTGCCACTCACTACGCCAAGTGGCCCCCTAACACACTAACCTTCCCCCTGTGCCCCGGAGCACCCCTGACCCGCCATGAACTACCCACTGATACCACAACACCCCTGCACTCCGTGGGGAGGACTCTACCCTGAAGTCACAGGAAATGAGGGCGGACATAAGAAAGGAAACGATGCGACCCCCAATGCCCAATACTCCGCACGAGCTCTGGACCTAGGCCTAAGATAGACACCTCAGTAGCTGCCCCAATCCGAAAAGAATGAGGTGCGAACAACAACAGATCCAAACCCAACGACTGGAGACAGCACCTGAAAATCCAAGTGAACTGGTACCGAGACAAGAAGAAACCATCCTGATGACACAATACCGGACCATGCTGACTACCCCTGATCACCCGAAAATCCTTAAAACACTGAACCGGACACATGGCGGAACCCAACACACTCCCAAGTCGAACCTGTCTGCCCCTGCCCAACTGATCCGTCTTGGACCACTGGATGACAAAATCCAAAACAGAACCCCCAACTAAAACATCCTGAAACAAAATACCCCCCGCTCTGATTTTGGAAGGAGATAACAACTCCCCCACCCGAAGTGCCCCAAAAAATGCCCACAAGAAAGCCAAGTGAAACATCACAACTTCAAACTGGGAGGAACACACCACACCCAACTCTACACCCTGCTGTTCCAGCAGGTGAAAAGACACTGGCCTGCACCCGTCCGGGCGCGACTTGCCCCTCCTGAAATCCCGAAGAGCCTGCACCACCAAAAGATCTTGCCACATCCTGCCACCCCCTACATTTAAAACCAAAAACAAGACCCGCTACCAAACGCCCCATCCTGGACACCGACCACTCTGCCAACAACTCACGCCCAATTAACACAAAACAGCCGTACACCTGACCGAATCCGAGTTAACCCCCCCCCCCCCCCAACTCTCCCATGACCAATTCAAAATCCCGCCACGCCGCCTCATAAGCCGACCTGGTGCCAGCCGCCAAGGAAGACTGAATCAGCTCACCAGCTGCCGCAAGACCACACCCCACAGATGTTCTGGGCAAGGGATCCCAGCGATGTCTGTGTGCGGAGCCAACTGCGAAAACGCTCCCACTGGAAACGAGAGAGAGTTGGCAATTACGTTAGTGACTCCCGGTACATGAACTGCCACCACCCACATATTAAGAAACAGGCACCTTATCACTAAATGCCACAACAATGATGAGCCGCCAGCCGCCTGCAAAATACCTGCCCCATGGGCATGATTCTGCAAGCAAAATTGAGTTTCCCTAACAAAGATTACAAGTCCTGAAGAACAATTTTGCGCAACCTGCGGGCCCTACCCACCTCCTGCCGCAGCGCCCCCAACTTATCCTCAGGCAACCTGCACTCCATCAAAACGGTATCTATGGTGATCCCCAGAAAACTCAAACACGACGACGGGCCCTCAGTTTTACCCTGCGCCAAAGGAACCCCAAAACAAACCACCACCCACTCCAACGAACGCAGCAAAGACAAGCAGACAGGCGAGTCGGCATGGCCAATGCACAAAAAGTTATCCAAGTAGTGGATCAAGGACCCCCTCCAAGAACAAACTGAAGGTCTCAAAATATGTGCAAGAAATCGAGCAACCCATAGGGAGGCAACGATCAACATAATAAGCCCCGTCCCAATAACAGTCCAGGAGCCGAAGGCTCTCAGGATGCACCGGGAGGAGGCGAAAAGTCACCTCAACATCTGTCTAAGCCAACAGCGCACCCCGCCTGTACTTCCAAACCCAGGCAACCGCTACGTCGAAGGAGGTGTACACCACCGAACTCAACTCAGGATCAATGCCATCATTGACCGAGCCCCCTTTAGGGTGCGATAGATGATGGATCAAGTGCACACTTGAAAACAGCTTGTCCCGAAACGTGTCGTGTGTTTTATTCAATTGGATTAAAGACTACATTTATTCTGGACTAGCGCTCATCTGCCTCCTCTTTTCTACCTGCATCTGGATTCTTCCACACGTATTTCACACCACGGTTCCGAGGCTAGCAGCTGCTTTACAAGGTCCCAATGAAGATGATTTGATTCTACATGCCTACTAAGTTGTTGTGATCTGATCACAACCCACCAAAGTGAGCAATTTGTATCAGTGTTCTGATATCTATCATCCCTTGGTTTTACACTATTAGCGCTCTGCGCTGTTTTTTACATTTCTTTCTACAGGTAGGGACAGCAGCTCCCTAGATCATGGCTCTTTCCCCTCAGTGACTAACCGCAGTATCTGTAATAAGCGCCTTTAAACCGGGGAAAGACATAACAACTATATTTGCCATTTTGTTACCAGTATAAAGTTGCAGGCCATTTTTAAAAACAGTATTGGCAATAATAATTCAATAATTCTTAGCGGTTATTATCACTTATTTAAAGGTGTTCATTAGTGTCTAAACCCATAAAAAGGACCATATTCACCATTTTGTTACCAGTATAAAGTTGCAGGCCATTTTTAAAAAC
The DNA here is from genome assembly GCA_947044405.1 of Leptodactylus fallax. Classification (NCBI taxonomy): domain Eukaryota; kingdom Metazoa; phylum Chordata; class Amphibia; order Anura; family Leptodactylidae; genus Leptodactylus; species Leptodactylus fallax. The sequence continues at coordinate 313,787 of CAMRHE010000249.1, forward strand.
AGTATTGTCAATAATAATTCAATATTACTTAGCGGTTATTATCACTTATTTAAATGTGTTTATTAGTGTCTAAACCCATAAGGAGGAACATATTCGCCATTTTGTTCCCTTAATGCTGATGTAGCTGATACTGCTCCTGCCACCCACACCGCCTCCCACTGCTGCCATGACAATGCAAGTTGAGCGCTCAGGGCTCCCCTGGACAGACATGCGAGAGGATGGATGATGGCGCAGATAGGCAGCGGCCAACTTGCTACATAGCCTGTCTATAGTAGTTCAGTTTGTCCTCCCTCTCAGCGGGTAGCGAGGGTCTAACATGGTGGAGAGCCAGTAGTCATCCCTCTGCACGGCTGTCACTGCGCAAGGCAGTGAGCATGCTTTGAGCCATTTGCGCAAGTGACTCCGAGGGACTCCCTGCATCCATCTCCACTGCATACTGCCACGCTGTGTCTGGGTCATCTACCTCATCTTCCTCTGGTTGTTCTGGTTGCTCCTGCTCCTCTTTTCCACCCATTTGGCTACACATTGTTTGTGCTCCAATGTCCTCCTCATCCTCCTCCAGTTCAGCCCCCACAGGGCTCATGTGGCCGTGAAATGTAGATGCCACATCTCCAGTCCCCTGACCAGCCAGATTGAAAAGCATCTTTTCCAGGATGTGAATCAGTGGAATGATGTTGTTCATCCCATAGTCCTAGCGACTGACTAACAAAGTGACCTCCTCAAAGGGAACGAGCAAACGGCAGGTGTCACGCATGAGCTGCCACTGGTTAACGATAAAGTTACAGTTGTGCTAAAGGCACAGGAAACTTGATCAAAGTTAAAGGAAAGATGAATGCAGTACGTTATCAGCATATACTGGAGGCAAATTTGCACTCATCAGCCAGGAAGCTGCACATGGAACGTACTTGGATGTTCCAACATGACAACGATCCAAAACAGAAGGCCAAGTCGACCTGTCTTTGGCAACAGCAGAAGAAAGTGAAGGTTCTGGAGTGGCCATCTCAGTCTCCTGACCTCAATATTATTGAGCCACTCTGGGGAGATCTCAAGCGCGCAGTACATGCAAGACAGCCCAGAAATTTACAGTAACAGGAGACTTTTTGCCAAGAAGAATGGGCAGTTTTACCATCTGAGAAAATAAAGAGCCTCATCCACAACTACCACAAAAGACTTTAAGCTGTCATTGATGTTAGAGGGGGCAATACACGGTATTAAGAACTGGGGTATGTGAACTTTTGAACAGGGTCATTTTGATGTTTTTGGTTGTCATTATGATTTAAAAAGAGAAAACACAGAAGTTTGACAATAAATGGCTTCAACCAACCAATAACCATGAGTGGAGAAAAAGTTTTTGTGTTATCATTCATATTCTCTGAAAAAAAGGCCAAAAAAACAAAAAATCTGCCAGAGTATGTAAACTTTTTAGCACAACTGTACACAGGGGAGTACCTCTGTCCGCTTGGATCATAAAAAATCGTTTATGGCTTTTCTCTGTTCATATAGTCGATACAACATATAGAAGGTTGAATTCCAATGGGTGGAAAGATCGCATATCAGCCTATGTTGTTTGAGGCCGTTCTGCTGCTGCAGCTCAAGGAGGGTGTGCTTGGTGGTGTATGAGTGTCTGAAGTGCATGCAAAGTTTCCTTGACATTTTTAGGATGTCTTGCAGATGGGTGGAACACTTAAGGAAACGCTTGACAACCAGATTGAACACGTTCGCTATGCAGGGCACATGGCTCAGCCCTCCTTAACGAAGCTTCGACACCATGTTCTTCCCGTTGTCGGTTACCATTGTTCCGATTTTGAGGTGTCGCGGTGAAAGCCAGGATTCGATTTCTTGAGAAAGGACACGGAGCAGTTCCTCCCCTGTGTCACTCCGTTCGCCCAGGCAAACAAAGTGACACCGCTCTGCCCTGCACATGTGGTATGCTGGAGGAACACAGTGAATTGTCAAAGCAGTGAAGGTTGTGGAGACAGTGGAGGATGAGGCTGACATTGTTGCAGGACCAACGGCATGAGAACGTGGAGGCTGAAGCTGTGTCACCTGTCCAAGTTGCTGGTGTGTCTGGACAGGCACCACATTAACCCAGTGGCCCGCAAAGGACATATATTGTCCTTGACCGTAGTTACAGCTCCACACGTCGACGCTACCATGCACTTTGGCAGACACCGACAGGCTCAAGGACTGGCCCACCTTCTCTTCTACATATTTGTACAGGGCTGGTACTGCCTTCTTGGCAAAGAAATGATGGCTTGGAATTCTCCACCTCGGCTTGGCGCAAGCCATCAGTTCTCTGAAAGGTGCAGAGTCCACCACTTGGAAAGAGAGGGACTGCAGCACCAGCAACTTGGACGGGAGCACGATCAGCTTCTGCACCGTTGGATGAGTGCATGCATACTGTTGTCTCTTCTAAATCACTTTTGTGATGGATTGCTGACGCAATGACTGACTAGGAGGAGGAGGAGGAACAGGAGCATCATGACCAGCAGATGATGGGAAGGACACACAGCTTCCTTTGGCTGAGGTGATGGAGCCTTGACTGCCTGAAATGGTGTGCATGCCACTGGGTGCTGCAGCGGTTACTGTGGCAGGCTGAACCACCACATTGGAGCCACAGCTCTCCCAGGCCACTTTATGGTGACGCTGCATATGTTGACACAGGCTGTGGTGCCAACATTGGCACCCTGGCCATGATTCACCTTCTGCCCACAGATTGAACATATTGTTCACCTCCCCCGGAGGCTTTACAAAAAACTGCCACACCGCCAAGTAGGTGATTTTACCCCCAACACTCGGCACTAACTGACTGCTACCACCACTGCCTCCGTGAACCCCTGCACCACTGCTTTCTGGGCAGGTAGGCTGCTGTGAAGCGGCTGGTCTACCCTGGGCACGTTTAGCTCCCGACCTCACACTGCTGCCAACCTGCTGACTCCCCCGCTGCCTCATGCGCAAGCCAATTATGATCGGCTACATCGTCATCCACTACTGTCTGCAGGTCACTGATGTCCTCCTCAACACCAGCTCCCACTCCATTCTCCTCATCAATAATTGCCCGCCTACCGGAGGAAGCGGCGGATGTCTCCTCCAGATCTTGGCTGAGCAGTAGCTGCTGACTGTCCTCTACACTTACCCCAGTCCCATGGGTCTGCTGCCTTGGGATAACCTTAGACTCTGATCTATCCTTCAAGCCACACATCCAAACCCTCAACACCTCCTGCCACCTCCAACTCAAGAACATCCATCGAATCCGCTCCTTCCTCACCCCTGAAACTACAAAGATGCTAGTCCATGCCCTCATAATCTCCCGCTTAGACTACTGTAACACCTTTCTCCATGGCCTCCCAACAAATACTCTCGCCCCCCTCCTGTCCACCTTAAATTGCGCCGCTCGCTTAATACACCTCTCCCCCTGTTCTTCATTGGTCGCTCCCCTCTGCCAATCCCTTCACTGGCTACCCGATGCCCAGCGAATAGAGTTCAAATGACTAACGCTGACATACAAAGCCATCCACAACCTGTCCCCTCCATATATCTCCGACCTAAACTCCCGCTACCTGCCCGCATGTAACCTCCGATCCTCCAAAGACCTCCTACTCCGCTCTGCTCTTATCCACTCTTCACACAACCATCTCCAAGACTTCTCCCGTGCATCCCCCATACTCTGGAACACATTACCAAGACACATAAGACTGACCCCTACAATCACAAGCTTCAAAAGGCCCTGAAGACTCACCTATTCAGGAAGGCCTACAATCTCCAATAACACTACTGTCTCCATACCACCACCTGAACAGCCTCTACCCCCACCTTCTGTCTCTATTCCTCTTCCCTCATAGATTGTAAGCCCTTGCGGGCAGGGCCCTGTATCTCGCTGTGCCAGTTGGTCACTGTTAGTATTATCTGTTTAGTATATCTTGTGTACCGTATGTTAACCCTCAAATGTAAAGCACCATGGAATTAATGGTGCTATATAAACAACAATAATAAATAATAATAATACCTCCTCGTCTCTGTACAGTGGATTTGAGCCCACAGCATAAAGTACTTCTCTAGCTGAGGGAACGGAAAAGGACAGAGGCAGGTTGAGGACAGGTGAGGGCACAGGGCCTGCTGCCGGGCCATGCCAACTAAGGGTTGTGTCTGACGAACCCACCAACTCTTGGCTGGGGGTGTCTGATGTGACTTGGGTTGAATTGGATGACCGAGTCAACCAGTCTACAACCGTTGGGTTGCTGGTCAAGACACGACCACTATTCGACACTGGGAGGTCAGGCCTCTGTAACTGACCCCTGCTGCCACGCCCCCTTGCTCTGCTGCGACCTGTGCCTGTGCCAGAAACATTTAGACCTGTGGCCCTCCTCTTTGCATGGCCTCTCGCTTCTCTGTCTGACAAACTGTTCGATGAAAAAACGTAATTGTAAAGGGCAAAAAGGCCTGTTATTTTCTACTTTGAAGAGAACAGCAAATATGCCCCTTATTTCTTTCCCCACTAATGAACACCTATAAAAAAGCGTGATAAAGGCAGGGCAGGCATGGTTCTTTCTACCTGGCACTGACATGTACCTGTAAGGCTGGGTTCACACTTGAGTTAGTTGGTGAGTTTTGGCCCCGTAAGTGTCCAAATAAGTGAAGTGTGCAGTGGTTCTAAGAGCGACGCCTGTCATGTGCGTTTCATTCTGACTCACAGTATTGTTTGACTACCACAGTAGGCTCCCTATGCGTGTTACTGTAAGGCACAGTGTTCTACACCACTATACAGGCTCTCTGAAGCCAGGAAATAGGTGTTTTTTAGCAATACTTGCCGCAAATTAATTTGAATCGAAGCAAATTTTTTTGGAACTTCGAATCGAACTGCAGAATAGAACTTTGAGAAATTCACTCAGAAATTCGCTAGCGATCTTGAAATAATATTTTTCGCTTTTTTCTCCTGGCATCCAAATCTTTGCTGGAGATGTTTGAAAGAAGGATATTTCCCTTTGCACATTCAGTAGTCCTGTGGTAAAATCTCTTCCTGGTGGTTTGAAATTTTTAGACTTTGATCAATAACTGTAGAAGTATCCCTCTCTCCAGAAGTATCCCTGTTATTTGACACTGTTTCTCAGAGCCCAGTTTTCAGGCACCTTCTGTTGCTCGGATGCTATTCCGTCTAGGGAACAATAAATAGGGAAAGTGTATAAGATTCATAGATTCAAATACATTAATACTGGGAATCTTGTTTCCGAGGTAAATTTTTGCAGAGCTGGTAACCTTGGAGAGGTTATAAGGGGTACAACTGACCTTCAAGTTGACTTTTTGTTGAGTTAATTGTCTTAATTAGATTTCTTCCATTTTACAAATGTTCAAACTTTCTCACATTCCTCCCCAATAAGAACTTTATTTCCTTTTCAGAAATGCATAGATTGATGAATTTCTCGCTTCCGATTCTCATTTGTGGCTGGGTGTCGTGACTTTACTTTCTAACTTTACTTTTAACTTTTACTTTACTTCTAACTTACTTTCAGTGACAGTCGGTACAGATAAAAAGGTAGAGGTAAAAAAGTAGTAGAAGGGATACCACAACTTAAGCATCTTTCAGTTCTCTATATGGCAGTAATAGCTTTTGTATATATTGTATTTGTATTATCTATGCTGCTGTAACAAACTGAATTTCCTCATGGTGGGACTATTAAAGGATTATCTTTACTTTATCTTATCTTATCTAAGATCATACTATTCTAATTCATGACTATTGTATAATGTTTCTACTGTTTGCTTTGCTTAAATTCTAATAAAATATAATATTAAAAAAAAAAAAGTAAAACATATGTTCTCTATTAATCACTTTACCACGACTTCCCACTTGTACAATACTTTATTGTCCCACAGTTTCAGTGTCTTGAAGTCAAAATCCTTTTTGAAAATATTGATTAGCTTTTTTTTTTTCTTCGATTGTTTGGAGGGCATGATAAAATAATATTGGAACCTCAGTCATGAATTCTCTTTACAACTGCAATACACACTTCACAAGATAAAATGTTTTTCATTGACCCTTCTCTATTGCTGGACCTTTCGATGTCCAATTCCTTACATACAGGAGGAACCCGATTGTTATGTAAACTTATAAGTGATTATGTCTTTTCAACCGTAATAATAAAATCGAGGAGACATTGGGAAAGGTGGGTAGAAGTCTACCATACTACCATCCCTTTATTTTTATTTAATATCAAATATCACTCCTCCTAACTGTGGAAGATAGATATGATCCTGTCGGTATATCAGAAGTTATTAGATTACTGTAAAATTGCAATACAATATATTCTTAAATTCAGTAATATGTTTACTGGGGGAAAACATTGATATCAGAATACACAAGACTCTAAGTTTATAGACAGAATATTTACTCTTCTCAGACTTATTTTTGGAAACTGGGTTTTTCTTGGTAACTTGACCAGCCTAAAAAGACATAAACTGGTAAAACAAATTTTTGACTTTGAATCTTAGCCCAATACTAAAACCAGTGGTGAACCTAGCCTCTTTGCTGCCTGAGGCGGACTATAGAAAGACGCCCCCCCCCCAAAAAAAAAAAAAAAAAAAAAAAAACTGAGTTTCCATGCTACTAGTTTAACACACTGTTATCGTCGCACAATATACACAATACACAAAGTTATAAAAAACAGTTTTTAAGAATTCTTCTTCCTGTATTACTTCAGTATCAGATCACGGCATTAACAATGAAAGTAACTTCACATATCTTCTGCTTGGTGGATGGACGAGCCCACGTGGCCCCCATTCTCTATAATAGGAGCCCCGCAGATAGCTGAGTACTGGACTTCGGCTATCTTTGGCACTCCCATTGAAGTGAATGAGAGCCACGCGGATTCGTCCATCCACCAAGTGACACACCTATATATATGGCTGCAGCCAGGCGGGATTCCCACCTAGTGGGGGGAAAAAACCCAATTCTCAGGCTCAGTGGGGGTCTCAGCAGACAGACCCCCATCAATCAGGTATTTATCCTCTATCATTTAGGTGTATACAGTGCAGTAACATTTTGTGACTTACAGGTGACGTCTCTGACTAATGCTTCACATTTCCCTTCTCTTCCCTCTGGACCGCCATGACCACTTCTTCCAGCTGTGACTTGTCTCTGTAAAGGTTGCAACACAGACATCTTTGGCTCCTCACTTTTCCAGGCATCCAACCCACATTGTCCTCACCTACACAAAGCCCCCATTCTGCTGCTACCCCCAATTATAAAATATATGATATAACCCCCCATAATGAATAATACCCCCAAGTGCATCTTTATATTAATAACATCCGTGTGTACCCTGTATAAATAGTGCCCCTTATTAATAATACCCCAGGTGTTAACTAATTAAAAGGTTTTCCAGGTCATTAATAAACTAATCAGTGGGGTTCAAAAACCCAGGACCCCCACTGACCAGCTGTTTGAATGGTACCTGTGTAAGCGCCGTGACCGCTTCTCTGTTTACATAGTGTAATTCATCTCATAGCGGCCATGTAATGTAACTACAGCCTCATCCTGTACATGGCTACAGTATGTGACAAGGCTAAAATTACATCACACGGTCACTATAAACAGACAGTGTATAATATAAACAGGTGCCATAGCCCATGTTTATAGCGCCCCATTTACACACACTATAATGTTCCACAGCAGCCCCTGCACACAGTAGTACACAGTGTTATGGCCCGCAGCGGCCCCTGCACACTGTATTATGCCTCTCAGCGGCCCCTGCACACGGTATTATGCTCCATAGTGGCCCCTGCTCACGGTATTATGCCCCGCATTGGCCACTGCACATGGTATTATGTTCCACAGCAACTCGTGCACACAGTTTTATGCCCCATATTGGCCCCTGCACACGGTATTATGCTCCATATTGGCCCCTGCACACGGTATTATGCTCCACAGTGGCCCCAGCACATGGTATTATGCTCAATAGTGGCCCCTGCACTGGTATTATGCTCTATAGTGGCCCTTGCACTGGTATTATGCTCCATAGTGGCCCTTGCACTGGTATTATGCTCCATAGTGGCCCCTGCACTTGTATTATGCTCCATAGTGACCCCTGCACCCGGTATCATGCTCTATAGTGGCCCCTGCACTTGTATTATGCTCCAGAGTGGCCCCTGCACAGGGTATTATGCTCTACAGTGGTCCCTGCACAGGGTATTATGCCCCATAGACCCCGGAGTATAATAATAGTAGTATTTGCGGCCCGCGGCCTAACTTACCGATCCCCGCGGCCGCTCACAGCGGCATCCACTTCCCTTTCTGCAGCCCATAGCAGAAGGGGAAGCGGGGGCGGCCACGAGCAGACGCGGGGTAGGTAAATAAATAGGCCCTGACCTGCCGGGGATACTCCAACAGGTTACGGCCTATTTATATATATAAAAAAAAGTTATACTCACCTGCGATGCCTTGATGCAGCCGCCGCCGCCTCCTCCTCTTGTCCGCGACGTCTGTGTCTCAGCGTAGGCGGCGTGATGACGTCATTGTATCGCCGCCTGCGCTGAGATGCGACGTCTTGTAAACCAGCCCAGGACAGGCCCCGCTCAGCTCTGTTTTTTTTTTTTTTTTTTTTTTTTTTGTTAAAGCGGCCTGTCCTGAGCTAGTTTACATTAAATAGTAAAAATGCCGCCCCCCGGACAGTGCCGCCCGAGGCGGCCGCCTCACTTCGCCTCATTAGCGGTGCGCCCCTGACTAAAACTATTAGGTACAGTATTGTTTAATAGATGATCAGTTCATGAAAAGATTATTTTTATTATTTCCTTCTGTTTTTTTCTTTCCCTTCGACTCCTGGGTTGGTTGAGTTTTGGGATTACTTGTTTTTAACATATTACGAACACTTTGCAAGACAAAGGGCACATAATCAGACAATATCAAATATTACAATGCAATAAAATTATTAACATATCACATAATAGCAATAAGGGACTTGGTTGCAAGAGATTACAATCTATGAGGAAATAGAAACTGTTGAACCTGCCTCCAGCTGGTAATTCTGAATGTACAGATATTACGTGCATACATAGAATGCAGGATAACTTTTGTAGGGAGTGGTCAGGTTGACTGCTTTTTATATTTAATAATATTAATTTTTTGGGGAATGCAAAATTAAGATTTTAACTTCTTTTCCTGCTACGGTGTTCACCGTATGGGATAAATATACTATATATTTATAGTTTGGTTTGGACACAGGGATATCTAATGCGTTTGTGTTGGATTTGTTTATTTCATTTTGAATAAGAAAGGGGTCTGATCACCAGTGCAATATAATGTAATACAACTGCAGTATATGGGTAAGTCCATTCACTTCTACTATAGACTGCCATGTTGAATAGATTCCGAGCTGTCATGGAAACAGATTGCTGCCCCTAGATTCGTATTTGTCCAAGGTTTCTGAAGGATTAATGCCCACAAGCAGTCTCCTAAGACTAAGGCCCTACTGCAGATTTTTTTCTGCTATGTGTGGATGGGATTAGTCAGAATCCCATTCACTTTGCAGTTGATGTAAAACGCTACGTTTTTTTGTCATGCAGTTTCTGCCACAGCCAAAAGGCTGCATTTTCGCAAGGTGGGGCCCCAGGCTAAAAGAGCTAAAAGCACTGAAGCAGCAAACTTTGTGAAAGCCAAAATTTGTGTCAGTCTCAGAACTTTTGGCTACATCTGTATGTACCAATGTCTGGTAATAATGTTTCTACTTGTCTTGAAATCTGATGTATATGTAACACAAGGTATTCGGAGAGCATAGGACCTACACATGCATCTCAATAAATTAGAATATCATCAAAAACTTATTTTTTTTTTTAGTAATTCAGTTGAAAAAGTGAAACACATACAGTTGTGCTAAAAAGTTTACATACCCTGGCAGATTTTTTGTTTTTTGCCTATTTTCAGAGAATATTAATGATAACACAAAAACTCTCTCCACTCATGGTTAGTGGTTGGTTGAAGCCATTTATTGTCAAACTTCTGTGTTTTCTCTTTTTAAATCATAATGACAACCAAAAACAACAAAATGAACCTGTTCAAAAGTTCACATACCCCAGTTCTTAATACCGTGTATTTCCCCCTCTAACATCAATGACAGCTTGAAGTGGAGTGGAGTGAGGGGCTTTCGGGAGGCAGTGCTTCTCTTTGGCCTTATCTTAAGTGAGGCACATTTTGGCCTTCTTAGGCTCTTCTCAGCTACACCAAAGGCCCTCCTTTACTCTCTCCTTTAATCTCCCAAAAAATGAGGTGTGGGGACCACGCTTCACCAAAGATGTTTTATTATACTCAAATAACACAACGCGTTTCGGGGAAATCAGATCCCCTTTATCAAGTGTACAAGAGACTAAACATAAAAACAATAAAAGAATACACATGTGAAGAGTCAGTAATTGGAATTTAGAACCAGTGAAATTAATGATACCATTCTATGGGTTAAAAGAAAAGTATTCCACCAGATAGTATTGTCATGGATAGATAAATAATTAAATAAATAAATGAATAAATAGTGGTAATGAATGTACTCAAAAAAATAAATAAATAAGTAAAGCTAAAAGGCTAATAAATGCAATATAAAATCAAAATACACAAAAGAGTAAAAACTATACATAAAAAGGTATAAACCAATGTTTTTTGGTACTTACCAGCCTGAGGAGGTAGGCTGTGAGATCTCAAGTGAATGAGAAGTAAAAGTGGAGACCACTTTCAGAAAGGCTTATATAGGTATGGTGAAATGGGACCACCCCTAGGGGGAGGGGTTCAAACTTGTGGGTAAAGTTTAAATTGAGAGAAAAAAAAAAAGTTTTAACTGAGAAGAGGAAAAAAAAAAAAAAAAAAAAAAAATCATCAATTGGTAATGCTAAAGGTTTCATTCGCGTCCGGAGATCGCTACTGTGCATGTGTGTAGCGATCTCCCGCTCTGAGTCATATGTTTCTGTGTAGGGCGCAGGACTGATCTGAACTATGGTTGTTATGAAATATAGCACTAAAAGGAAGAAATAATGTTAATGAGTAATGAGAGGGCGGACATCATGCTCATATGACTGGGGCTAGAGAATGTATCATAATACATAGATGAATGAAAAATGAAAATGGGTAATAAACATATGATTATGGCTAAGAAATATATTTCACTATATACAAATATATACATAATAATTATATGTGATAGGCATAGAACAAAAATGATGACAATACACACGGCGATGTGTGCATATGCAAATATATACACACGCCTTAGAATACCTAGTCATATACAGACTCAAGTGCTTCATTAAGCCCAGCTGGTGTTAGAGAGTTAAATTTAAAAATCCAATACATTTCCTTTGTCTTGAGCTTTTCAAATCTGTTGTTGGTATGGGCAGGAATGTGGTCTATTGGTGTGATTTTGAATGCATCGAAACAAGATTTATGCGACACCAAGGCATGTTTTGATACACTGTGTTTGAGGTAGCCATTAGTTACATTAGACCTCTCCCTTAATGGTCTGATGGTCCTTCCTACATACTGGAGGCCACAAGGGCACTCCAGGACATATATGACAAAGGAGGATGAACAGTTCAGGAAATGATTGATCTGAAAAATATCGCCTGTTGAAAAGCTCGTAATGGTTTTGGCTGAATGGTTAATTGTGTGACAACATTTACATTTTTTGTGTTCGCATTTATAAACACCATTTGGTTGTGGATATGACATATTCCGGTCTACAGGTTTAGTAAGAGACCTCAGTTTGCTAGGGGCCAATAGATTTTTCAGGGTTTTTGCTCTTCTAAAAGTGATTGATGGCTTATGGGGGATATTCTTATTAAGTAGAGGATCATTCAGGAGTATCGTCCAGTGTTTGTCCAGGATCATCCTGATCCTGTTATGTGTATTACTGTAAGTGGTTATGAAATTATGTCCGAATTCTTTACTAGTATTTTTCCGAATGGGGACAAGGCATTCAGATTGAGTGAGAAACTGTGCTTTAGATTCTGCTGCTTGAATAATCCGTTTAGGATAGTTTTTTCCTGGAACCGTTGGGTTAGAATTTTACTCTGGATTTTAAAGTCTGAGTCCTTCGTACAGTTTCGCCGGATACGTTTGAATTGCCCGAATGGTACATTATCCTTCCATTTTCTGTAATGGGAGCTACGGTAATCAAGTAGACTGTTGCAGTCTACCTTTTTGAACTGATGCCCTCAAGGCTACCATTGAGTTCTAAATCCAGGAAATCAATTGTGTTCTTTTTAGGTTGGCCACTAAGGGTGATTCCCCAGTTGTTATTATTGAGATAGTTTGTGAATTCACAGAAGGAATGTTCCGAACCTTCCCATATGAAAAGGAGGTCGTCAATGTATCTTTTGTAGAACACAATACTAGCAGACCAAGGGTGTTTATTCTGAATGTAGGTTTCCTCAAATCGTCCCATAAAAATGTTGGCGTAGCTGGGAGCGAAACGGGTCCCCATAGCAGTACCACGTTTCTGCAAATAGAGTTTTGACTCAAAGGTGAACACATTATTTCCAAGAATGAACTGAATACTATCTATGATAAAAGTTTTTTGTTCGGTTGGCATTGTGGGATCCAGAGATAATGTTCTAGATATCATGTCAAGGCCTTTAGAATGTGGTATATTACTATAGAGTGTGGACACATCTAGGGTTGTCCAAATGTAGTTAGGTTTCCATTGTATAGTTAAAAGTTCAGTAATAAGATGTGTAGAATCTTTCAAATAAGATGGAAACCTGATAACATATTTTTGTAATTGTAAATCTATATATTGGGAAAGATTTCTAGTTAGTGCTTTGAATCCAGAGATAATAGGTCTTCCAGGTGGATTCTTTAGATTTTTGTGAATCTTGGGTAAATGATAAAATTGGGACGTCGAGAAATCATTGATAAGTAGAAACCCTTTCTCCTTATCAGTCAGGACCCCGTTAGTATGGGCATTGATGATGAGTTCTCGGTATTTAATGTAGTGTGCATCGAAGGGATCACTATGCAAGATCTGATAATAATTGGGGTCTGATAAAATCTGGTGGGCTTCCTTGATGTAATCAACTATCTTGTATGACCACACCTCCGCCTTTATCAGCATTTCTGATGACAATAGATTTATTTTCAATCAGAGATTTAAAGGCCGATTTCTCAGATGGACGAAGATTGGATCTAGTTTTCACGTCTTGATGTTTATGTAACTTCCTGAAATCATTGGCCACTAAAGAATAAAACGTCTCAATGAAGTGGCCCTTATGTTGGACTGGGTAAAAATTAGATCTTGGTTTTAATGTAGTAGTATGGGGGGTGGGGTTTAACACTGGGGTAGTGCTGGACTCGGAGGGGGTCTCAGAATGAGTAGTGATAGAGTGATTTCTGGTACTCAAGGCAAAATGGCGAGTTAATGTTAATTTCCTAATAAATGTGTGAAGATCAATGAAAAGATCAAGATCGTCTGGTTTTTGGTCAGGGCAAAAAGAAAGGCCCTTAGATAATAGACTGGTTTCATCTATGGTTAATGAATGACTGGAGAGGTTAAAAATGTTATTGGTAAATTTTTGTTTCGTTTGGCCTCCGGACTTGGATGTGTTAGTTCTATGTTTCTTGCCTCCTCTACAACCCCTGGATCTTTTGGTACGATTTCCTGGATGGGAGAATGTTTTAATTTTCGTTTGAGACTCACTGGACTGTAATAGTCTGAAATTTTGTTGTATGTTAGGTTCTCCTTTGTATGGAACGAGTGCAGAGGTGTAAGCTTTGGGGGGAGCCCTAAAAAAGACTCGGAAGTATTAAAAAGAGAGGGTTTACTGGTATTGATGGTATCAATGGTATCAATGTTATCAGGTACTGCAAGAGCTTTCTGAATTTGTGAGGCAGATAAAGGAGTGTTGTAGATAGTGATAAGGGAGTCATCTAAAATTTCTTCTATGGATGAGTTACTGGGAGGTCGGTGGGAATTAGGTTTTGATTCAGTAAGGGATGGATCTGAGTGTACTTGATTGGTTGGGATGCTCTGGGTTGTGATCTGGGAGATTTGATGTCTGTGTACGGGTTGGACAGATGTAAACTGAGTAGGAGGGAGTGATAGGGAAGTTGGCGCTTGTATATCAGGAAGCGTGTTAATAAGTGGAGGTGAATGAGAAGATTTATTGGAGGGACCAGGTTGAGTTCTGGTGTTTTTTGTCGGTGGGAACTTGTTAGGAATAAATGTTTTGTGTTGAAGGTGTTTTGATTTGACAATCACAGGAGTTCTGGGTTTGGCTGTGGTCTTAGGATTTATAGGTTTGATACTGAGAAGTGATGGAATGGGGTCTTTTGGAGTAGAGTTTTTCTTAGTATTTACCCTTGTTTTAATAGAATTTTTAAGCCAAAATTTAATATTGCCTTTTGAATAATCTAATTGATGTCTTTTCAGTTTATCACTTTTATGTTCCAATAGTTCACGTTCAAAGTTAAGGGTTCTCGTACAAAGTACCCTATTCATTCGCAGAAAGTCAGGGTGCTGTTTGTATTGCTCAATCTCTTGAGCTAATAAATTAGAGATTTGGATTCGTGGGCTATGGATTGGCGTTTATGAGAGACCCTTTCAATTAATCCCCTACTGCATTGTTCTAAATAATTGTCCCACTCAGCAGTAAAAAGGGGATCATTTTCAAAGGTGGACCTAAGTTTGAATCTTAGGCCCCTGGGAACTATATTTTCATTGAGATATACACAGAGAAACTTGTGATCAAGGAAATGTCTAGTTTCATCGAAAACCAATTTTTCCATCCTCCAGAAGAGCTTGCTTAAGTCTTCCCTGGAGATTGGAGGTAACTCACAGTCTGTTGGTTTGGTGTTGAGCTCGAGGGCTGGAAGATGATCGGTAGTATCGAATTTCCTGGTGTAGTAATCTACAAGATTTTCTCGTTTATCATCACAGTGTCGAAAGAAGTCCATAATGTCTGTAGAGTAATGACAATCCTTTGGAGGGATGGAAGAAGGCAGCTTCAAGGCGTTGGAACCTTTATGCAGATAGATGCAACTGCTGGCTGGTTCTTAAAACACTCAAGCCCGTGGAGGCTTGGTGTGGACGGTATACTTCAAAACAAAAATAAAAACAACAACGCCGAGCGGCACATAGCGTAATATTGCTTGAAAAATAGGTTGTACATAGATAATTGTGTTGAGAACAGGAGGTAGTCAAATGATTGGAGAAACAACAAGGATCATCCACTGAAAGTATGGTAGAAAGCCACTAAGTAACACAAAAGCACTGGTCTGTATTATAATGAGTGTTCAACTGGCTGGGTCTGATGGTAAACAGTACCCCTTCAATTGGTGATCTCACAACCAGGATAGTTAGATATTATGGATGTTTGTATAGGTGGGTTCTCACCTTTTCAAGTTGTGCTGGCCCACAACTAATACAGTGGATGGATCCAGAGTATGTTTTGGTATATGTGAGCTGCGGAACCTCTAGGCGTCAGAATCTCCTGGATCCAGGCGGTATACAGGTAATGGATTGGTAGGAGAATCTCCCACAAAATAAGTTGTGGGGACCGCTCTTCACCAAAGATGCTTTATTATACTCAAATAACACAACGCGTTTCGGGGAAATCAGATCCCCTTTATCAAGTGTACAAGAGACTAAACATAAAAACAATAAAAGAATACACATGTGAAGAGTCAGTAATTGGAATTTAGAACCAGTGAAATTAATGATACCATTCTATGGGTTAAAAGAAAAGTATTCCACCAGATAGTATTGTCATGGATAGATAAATAATTAAATAAATAAATGAATAAATAGTGGCAATGAATGTACTCAAAAAAATAAATAAGTAAAGCTAAAAGGCTAATAAATGCAATATAAAATCAAAATGCACATAAGAGTAAAAACTATACATAAAAAGGTATAAACCAATGTTTTTTGGTACTTACCAGCCTGAGGAGGTAGGCTGTGAGATCTGAGGTGAATGAGAAGTAAAAGTGGAGACCACTTTCAGAAAGGCTTATATAGGTATGGTGAAATGGGACCACCCCTAGGGGGAGGGGTTCAAACTTGTGGGTAAAGTTTAAATTGAGAGGAAAAAAAAAAAAAAAAAAATTTGATTGAAAGATAAAGTTTAAATTGAGAAAAAAAAAAAAAAAGTTTTAACTGAGAAGAGGAAAAAAAAAAAAAATCATCAATTGGTAATGCTAAAGGTTTCATTCGCGTCCAGAGATCGCTACTGTGCATGTGTGTAGCGATCTCCCGCTCTGAGTCATATGTTTCTGTGTAGGGCGCAGGACTGATCTGAACTATGGTTGTTATGAAATATAGCACTAAAAAGAAGAAATAATGTTAATGAGTAATGAGAGGGCGGACATCATGCTCATATGACTGGGGCTAGAGAATGTATCATAATACATAGATGAATGAAAAATGAAAATGGGTAATAAACATATGATTATGGCTAAGAAATATATTTCACTATATACAAATATATACATAATAATTATATGTGATAGGCATAGAACAAAAATGATGACAATACATATGCATATGGGTTGAAACGAATGTACTGGAGGGGGAGAAGATAATGCCATAGTTCAGATCAGTCCTGCGCCCTACTCAGAAACATATGACTCAGAGCGGGAGATCGCTACACACATGCACAGTAGCGATCTCCGGACGTGAATGAAACCTTTAGCATTACCAATTGATGATTTTTATTTATTTTTTTTCCTCTTCTCAGTTAAAACTTTTTTTTTTTTTTCTCTCAATTTAAACTTTACCCACAAGTTTGAACCCCTCCCCCTAGGGGTGGTCCCATTTCACCATACCTATATAAGCCTTTCTGAAAGTGGTCTCCACTTTTACTTCTCATTCACTTCAGATCTCACAGCCTACCTCCTCAGGCTGGTAAGTACCAAAAAACATTGGTTTATACCTTTTTATGTATAGTTTTTACTCTTATGTGCATTTTGATTTTATATTGCATTTATTAGCCTTTTAGCTTTACTTATTTATTTTTTTGAGTACATTCATTGCCACTATTTATTCATTTATTTATTTAATTATTTATCTATCCATGACAATACTATCTGGTGGAATACTTTTCTTTTAACCCATAGAATGCGTTGTTATTTGAGTATAATAAAGCATCTTTGGTGAAGCGCGGTCCCCACACCTCATTTTTTGGGAGATTCTCCTACCAATCCATTACCTGTATACCGTCTGGATCCAGGAGATTCTGACGCCTAGAGGTTCCACAGCTCACATATACCAAAACATACTCTGGATCCATCCACTGTATTAGTTGTGGGCCAGCACAACTTGAAAAGGTGAGAACCCACCTATACAAACATCCATAATATCTAACTATCCTGGTTGTGAGATCACCAATTGAAGGGGTACTGTTTACCATCAGACCCAGCCAGTTGAACACTCACTATAATACAGACCAGTGCTTTTGTGTTACTTAGTGGCTTTCTACCATACTTTCAGTGGATGATCCTTGTTGTTTCTCCAATCATTTGACTACCTCCTGTTCTCAACTCAATTATCTATGTACAACCTATTTTTCAAGCAATATTACGCTATGTGTCGCTCGGCGTTGTTTTTATTTTTGTTTTGAAGTTTACCTGTATGGTAAGTCGCGGACAAGATCCTAGCACTGAGGACCAGCTCTTCTCACACCCCCAGTGGTCACGACTGGTCCAGTGCTGTGTCCACAGGGATCCCCTAAGGTGCCATCTTAGCTTTGGCTTTCCTCACTCTGGGGGCAGAAACATAGCACCCTGCAAGATACTGATCTTGTCCCTCCATTCAAATCTACATCTACTGCTGTGTTAAATATATCTCTATCTATCTGCTGTTATGTGTCCTCCACTTTGTTAATGTATTAACTTTGAAACCACTGTCTCCTTCCCCCTGATGACTTCTCACCTATGCCTTCCTGACGTCTCTGATTCTATCTGCTGTTTCCACACCCCCTATTCACACCTGATACACATGAAACAAATGTATTACCAGTTAGTATAAATTTGCGGCCAGTGGTGAGCTATGACCTGGTCAGCGCAGTTCCAAGTGCAGTTTCTAAGTGTATAGACCAGACTTAGGCCAGACTTGGACCAGAAAGGAACAGAAGGTAACAAGCCACTAAAAGGATGCTTAGTAATAAAGTATAGAAATGCTTCTCACTATAATCACTGTTGTTCTTCCCATACTTGTAAAAAAACACTTTTCCACCTCAAACCAGCCATGTCACTAAGAATATCTTTATCTCTCCATCTATTCTACCCCACCATCTGACCTTCTCTGCCCAGCTACTCACACACCTGCAAGCTTTCCGCCCCAGACACACACAACCTCCCCACACTCTCTCCTATTTACACCTGCAATCCCTCTCCCTGCTACTCCTCACTTCTGGCAACATATCTCCTAATCCTGGACCGCCCCAGCACCTCCCTGCTGTCAGATCTTTCCGCACAACCGCCACCAGCACACGGAACCCCCTAAATCTTACATCTATCTCACCTGCTCCTGCCCCTCCCCACACACTCCCCAGTGCACTATGGAATGCTCGCTCTGTATGCAACAAACTTGACTACATCCATGACCTCTTCAATTCTCATAAATTATCATTTCTAGGTCTCATAGAAACGTGGACAACACCCCCCAGACACTACCTCCCCTGCTGCCCTCTCCTATGGAGGTCTGCAATTCTCGCACACTCCCCATCCCAACAATAAACCTGGCAGTGGCGTAGGCGTACTCCTGTCTGACGATTGCTCCTTTGCCCCAATCCAACCGATACCTGCTCTAACCCTCCCCTCCTTTGAAGTGCACTCTGTTCGCATTTACTCGCTCTCCAACCTCCAACTGGCCGTCATATATCGACCGCCAGGACCTACTGCTGCCTTTATCGACCACTTCACCACCTGGCTAATGCACTTCCTATCCACAGACACCCCCACCATCATCATGGGTGATTTCAACATCCCCATTAAGGCAGGGTTCACACTACCGTTGGAGTCCGTTATGAAGGTGTCCGTTAAAAAAAATAAACGGACACCTATCATAACGGACCCTAACTGATGAGCATCAGGTAGTGTCCGTTTTTTAATATCATATACCGCTAGAAAGCCGACAGCGCGCTGAATTCAGCTCACTGCCGGCTTTCCCGGTATGTGCCCCGGGGCTGGAGATATCGGCATGTTTTACTTTACTCACTGTTTGAAGGGCGCTGTGAGGAACTCTCTCCCTGACACTTCTCGTTCGTCCATAGCGCTGTATTGAGGGGGTGTTCCTCACAGCTCAGCGTCATCGCCGGGCAGTAAGGAACGCCCCCTCTGACAGTACAGGGCTATAGACCCATACAGCCCATAGACTCATACAGCGCTATGAAGGAACAGAAGTGTCAGGGAGGGAGTTCTTCTGACAGTACCCGGCTATAGATGAGAACAGAGAGAGGGGGCGTTCCTCACAGCCCAGCGATGACGCTCAAGCTGTGAGGAACGCCCCCTCAGTACAAGTCGCTGAACAAAGAGAAGTGGCAGGGAGGGCATTCCTCGCAGCGCCCTTCTAACAGTAAAACATTACACCGCCGATATCTCCAGCCCCGGGGCACATACCGGGAAAGCCGGCAGTGCGCTGAATTCAGCGCGCTGTCGTCTCTCTAGAGGTATGTAAAACCGCATGTGCCTGAGGACACGAAATGTCCTCTAACACTGCTAGTTTTTTTTTTTTTTTTGTTTTTCTCCTTTCTGAGCATGCGCAGGGAAAGAAACAGACATAAAATAACGGACAGTAACTGATGGCTATCAGTTATTGTCCGTTATAAGTCCGTTACCCATAGACTTCAATGTTAAAAAAATAACTGACACTTGTTGTCCGTTAAGAATCCGTTTTTTTCAAACGGACAAAAAGTCCTGCATGTAGGATTTTTTGTCCGTGAAAAAATAACGGACATCTGATGGATTTGGTGTAAATGGACACTAACGGACACAATATAAAAACCCATTGAAATGAATGGAAATTTTAACGGATTTCTGACGGTTCAACTAGTGTCCGTAGCTAAAATCTTGTAACGGACAATAGCCACGGACACTACTGACGGACACCAACGGTAGTGTGAACGTTCCCTAACACAACCCACCCTGCCGCTTCCAGTCTCCTGTCACTCACTACCTCCTTTAACCTCTCTCAATGGTCCTTCTCTGCCACCCACACAAAGGGGCACACGCTGGACCTCCTATTCACCCGCCTCTGCTCTCTAGTCAACCTCTCTAACTCTCCGTCCACGCTCTCTGACCACAACCTGCTGACATTCTCGGCCCTCTCCTCTGTAATTGAACCCCCAACCCCTAAACCAACATGCCCCCGCAAGAACCTTAATCACCTTGACATCCGCACGCTCTCAGACTCTCTCCGACCGCTCGCTGACATATCCTCACTCCAGGACGCAGATACCGCCGCTGACTTCTACAATACCACCATTACTTCAGCCCTTGACTCTGTAGCCCCTCTCACTAACACCAGAACCAGGCTGATCAATAGGCAGCCCTGGAACACTGACCTGACTAAAAAACTGAGACGTGCCTCAGGGGTTGCAGAATGCCTTTGGAAGAAAAGCCACTCCCAGGAAGACTTCCTTAGGTATAAAGAGGAAGTTCTCTCATTCAAGAACGCACTCACCTCTGCAAAGCAGGTCTACTTCACCACACTAATATCTGCCCTATCCCGCAACCCCAAACAGCTATTCACTACCTTCAACTCCCTTCTCCGTCCTCCAATGCCCCCTCCGACATCACTTATCACAGCCGACGACTTTGCCTCTTATTTCAAAAGCAAAATTGACACCATCAGAGACAGTCTCACCCTACACCCCCAACTACCACGCTATCCAACTGCTTGGTGCTCTTCATCTTTAACCTGTTTCTCCACTGTCACTGATGAAAAGCTCTCCACCCTAATCTCTAAATCCCACCTCACCTCCTGTGCAGTCGACCCGATCCAGTCACATCTCATCCCAAAACTCTCAGAAGACATTACTCCTGCCCTAACCCATCTCTTCAACCTATCCCTAACCAATGGATCCTTCCCTTCCGACTTCAAACATGCTACCGTCACACCTATACTTAAGAAACCCTCCCTGGATCCATCCTCTCCAGCCAACTATCGCCCCATCTCACTGCTCCCATATGCCTCAAAACTATTAGAGCAACATGACCACTCCGAACTATCCTCCTATCTCTCGTCCAATATGCTCTTTGACAGACTACAGTCAGGCTTCAGACCCCATCACTCCACAGAAACTGCCCTAACCAAGGTCACTAACGACCTTCTAATTGCCAAAGTCAAATGTCACTACTCTGTCCTCCTCCTCCTCGACCTCTCCTCTGCCTTTGACATAGTCGACCATTCCCTCCTGCTAGAAAATCTCTCATCCTTTGGCATCTCAGACCTGGCCCTTTCCTGGATCTCCTCATACCTCACCAACCGCACATTCAGCGTCTCCCACTCGCACACCACCTCCCCCGCCACGCCCTCTTTCTGTAGGTGTCCCTCAAGGCTCCGTCGTAGGACCCCTCCTGTTCTCAATCTACATCCTAGGCCTTGGCCAACTCATAGAATCCCATGGTTTACATTACCATTGCTATGCTGACGACACCCAAATGTATCTCTCTGGACCAGACATTACCTCCCTGTTGTCCAGAGTCTCAGAATGTCTAACAGCCGTAGCCTCCTTTCTCTCCTCCCGCTTTCTCAAACTCAACATGGAGAAAACGGAGTTCATAATCTTCACCCCTCCACGCACGATCCCCCTACCTGACCCATCTATCAAAATTAATGGAATCACTCTCACCCCAGTAACCCAAGCCCGCTGCCTTGGGATAACCCTAGACTCTGACCTATCCTTCAAGTCGCATATTCAAACCCTCAACACCTCCTGCCGCCTCCAACTCAAGAACATCCATCGAATCCGCTCCTTCCTCACCCCTGAAACTACAAAGATGCTAGTCCACGCCCTCATAATCTCCTGCCTAGACTACTGTAACACTCTTCTCCATGGCCTCCTAGCTAACACCCTCTCCCCCCTCCAGTCCACCTTAAACTGTGCTGCTCGCCTAATACACCTCTCCCCCCGTTCTTCATCAGCCGCCCCCCTCTGCCAGTCCCTTCACTGGCTACCCGTTGCCCAGCGAATAGAGTTCAAATTACTAACGCTGACATACAAAGCCATCCACAGCCTGTCCCTTCCATATATCTCCGACCTAATCTCCCGCTACCTGCCCACACGTAACCTCTGATCCTCCAAAGACTTCCTACTCCGCTCTGCTCTTATCCGCTCTTCACACAATCGTCTCCAAGACTTCTCCCGTGCATCCCCCATACTCTGGAACTCACTGCCAAGACACATAAGACTGACCTCCACAGTCACAAGCTTCAAGAAGGCCCTGAAGACTCACCTATTCAAGAAGGCCTACAACCTCCAATAACACTACTGTCACCACACCACCACCTGTACAGTCTCTCCCCTCACCTTCTGTCTCTATCCCTCTTCCCTCATAGATTGTAAGCCCTTGCGGGCAGGGCCCTCTATCCCACTGTGCCAATTGGTCTCTGTTAGCATTATCTGTTTTGTATATCTGGTGTACCGTATGTAAATCCGCAAATGTAAAGCACTATGGAATTAATGGTGCTATATAAATAAACAATAATAATAATAATCCTCTCACCATCTGGAACCTTTCTCCTGGGTTGCAGTGCTCTGGTTTGCCTCAGCCTGCCCAACTATCTACATCCACAGTCAGGGACCCATCTACATATATGGCCACATAGCTACCTGTGGCAGCAATTACAGCAGCATGGATTTATTGATGTATTAATTATTTGCAAGTATCTGCATAGTCAGTACTGCTTTACATACTATCACTGCTCCATTTTGTTTGGCCACTAGGTGGCATTGTTGGACCTTTCTTATAGACTCTGCTCCATTTTCTGCCTTGAAATGTGACTGTTCTGAATTCTCATGACTTTCCTAATTTCTTCTTGGGAAGAGGTTCTGCTGGTTATTCTCTGCTTCAATTTCAATGACCATGCCTGGTCAAAATACCTTGGCGAACAATAAAACTAAGCAAGCACCACCTTCACTTTATACCATTGAAGGTATTTTGGTCCCTGAATCACCTTATCTCAAGGCGAAAGCACAAGCCTTTTCTGGTATAATAATACCTATTGTTGACACCAGGTTTATGGACTTTTAATTCTCTGTCACAGACCAAAGCAAACATTTAGTGGAAGTGGAACAAGTGCCCGACTTGGGAGATTCTCATCGCTATAAGATTGGGCGAAGCCACTAATACTGTTAAAGCTTTCCAAAACACAATAGATGATCTCATTCATAGAAACAATCTCAGACTCATAGGGGTACCTGAATTGTTTAAACCCATAGACTTACTATATTTTACCTCTGAAAGGTCCCTAATGAATTACATTTTTTTGCACCTGCTGCTAGTGGTGGAAAAGACACACAACACTGGAGCAGCTTCTAAAGATCCAGTCTCAAGTTATTGAACTATCAAGAGAAATTCGGCTCATTGGTGTCTTGGACTGGCCCTGAAGCGGCTAGAGAGAGGGCCAGGGACTGCATGGCCGGATTTTAGACATGGCATTATTTGAATGGGGAGGGGGGGGAATCACTGTTTTGTGTTAATAAAGTTAGTTGAGGAGAGGTGGAGACAAGGTTATAAAACTAGGGGGCACGTAGGCGGGCTCACCTTCTACCGTTGGGAAGCACGGTGAGAGGAACCCGCAGGTACCATGGCGGACATACTGGAGCAGCAGATACGGGAAAAAGTCGCCCAGGAAGGTTCAGAATGGCTGGACGCCATGCTACAGAAGATGCTGAAGGAGCAGGCTTCAGCTGAGGGTTCCTGCGCTCAGCCGGATCACCTGGGTGGCAGACCCCACCGACCCTCCCGCCCGTCCATGCGGCTCAGCCCCAGTCCACCGCACAGTAGAAGAGGAAGAAGAGCGCAGGCCCCCTGTCGTAGATCCCGTTCCCGAGAAAGGAGACTTCGCAGATCACTGGAGGTGAGTGCAAGGTTGGCAGGCGGAGGGGGCCGGCGGCTGGGGGGAGGAGCGCGGCACAGAAGGGTGGCATGGCGGCAGCGGTCGGCGGTACAGCGGAGGCAGCATCTCCCATTACGCTGGAGGGAGACAGGGAGGATAGGATGCGTGCCTCCCGCACACTGGAGGCATCAGCGGCGTCTGCCGGCTCGCTGGGGGGAGGGGACGTCACCAGGGAGCGAGGGATGCCGGCGGTGCCCGAACAACAGTGCAGGAATGGATCGCTGCATGCAGGGGACACAGGAGCAGGCATCACTCAGTATAAGCACACAGGCACAGCAGCCTGTGTGCACAACACCACACAACACAGACACCAGACAGGGGGACATAATTGCAGGCAGAGAAGCTGTGCATGCCGCAACCCAGTCGGATGAGACCGGAGGATGGGAGTCGTAGTGGCGGATGCTGTGCCACCTAGCAGGCCGAGCACGCTCCCAAACGGCTCCAGTCCCACTCCTAGGCCGGACAAGGTCAAGGGGGGTCCTGCAGCACTACCGGATGGTGGTGGTAGTTGTTCTTTCCCCCGGGGCACTTCCAGTTGCAGAGGAATCTCTCCTACCTGAGCCGTTGTGGTGTTGGTCGGAAGAGCCCTGATAGTAATGCAGGCACGACTCAGGAGTCAGCGTTGCAGGTAAACCAAACAGCCTTTTTATTTAGGCAACTGGAACAAGAGACAACGGCAGCTTCCAGATGGGGGTAGTAGTCCTGCAGTGTCCTAACCCCAGCCTTGGTTCTAGGAGGGTGCCCAAAGACAGTATCGGCTCCACAAGATGGCTTCCTCTACTCCACCTCTGTACCTCTCCCAGCTTGCTATACTGGGGATAGAGTTGCAGGGAGTCCTGACAGGGAACTGGATACCTGAATACTAGGCCCGGATGCGACTCTCCTGTCAGGGTCCTCTCCTGCTCCTCCGGGCACGACACGAATCAAGTTCAGCCACTTGAAAATCTCCACTCTCTAGCTCTGAGCTGTCTTGAGAAGATCCTGGGGCTGATGTTATCCCTCCTGAGGCTGTGGTAGCGGCGGTTGGCCTTCAGTCCAGCCTGGTGGCAGGTCAACTCTGCACACCTTGTCTGGTCTACAGCATGCACTGAACTGAATCTCAACCGTCGTCGGGGAGATTATATCTCCTCACAACCCCGCCCAGTGGCCTGTGATAGGCCAGGGCTGAACCCAGTCTGGGTTTGAACACTGCAGGGGGAAAAATACAAAGGGAAAGCTGCATACAATTACACTTAACATAGAACAAACTTACAGACATAAAACCCAGAGGCACACAAGACAAACACACAAATGCAGAAGCACTCTGGGATGCTGCACGCACATGTTAACCCTTCAGCGTGCGGCAGCTCTACAGGCCCCTTCCTCACCTGCTGTCAGGCACACATACCATCAGACGCAGTACCATGGGGAAAACCCTAGGCAGGCTGACAGGCAGTCTCAACCCCGCATGGTGTCACCACTGGGGGGTCCAAGGCACTACAGCGCCAGACAGGGCAGGTCATCATATCAGGGATCCCTTCCCCCGCCGAGTGTTGCCCAGGAGACTGGGAGTACCCCCACATGGCTGGCGGAAGGGGACATATGGGTGCGGCATCACACATCCAGGCGCCAACACTCCTCTCCTTCCTCAACACGGCGGGGGCCAATACAGCGCCATGGAGCGCAGGATGACCCTGGCTTCGGTGGGAGGAAGAGGGCGCCACCACAAGACAAAAGGTACACCACTGATTCCTGTTCTGAGTTTGTCTCCACAGAGGACAGCGACCCGCGGGGTGGGCAGAGACCGCTGGATCACAGAAGGCGCTATCGCAGTCGGAAGAGGAGGTCGCAGCAAGTCGGAAGTAGTTATCGCCATAGCTCCCCGCGCAGCCGGTCATCATCCTTGTCCAGAAGGTCAAGTCGCACATGGGTCAGGCGGAATTCCAGGCTGTCGGGCGGGTCGCCGAAGTCTCATCGCCAGGAGTGTCGTACTTCCACAGCGGCGCAGTCAAGACGGGCTTCTTCTGGAGCGCCAAGTACGCTTGCAGATCGGCCCTGCGGTCCCACCCCTCCTGCGACCCAGACGGCTACAGGCACTGGAGCGGCCGGTGAGTACCACAGCCGTTCAGGCTGGCCTCATACCAACACTGTACAGAATCTTGATTTTGTGTCTGCATTGAAACAATTCATGTCTACATTTGAACAAAAAACTAGTACAGTAGGCCCCCTAGAGTCACTGGGGGGGGCTCCGCCCCCACCTGCCTTGACCAACGAAGGTCCGGGATTCGCGTTCAGGGACTCCATTTTTTGTGGAGTTGCCCCGCTGGGCACATATGTGCCGGCGGATATTAGGGAAAAAAATCAAACAGGGAGAATATATTGATATATGGTCCTTGTTGTCCGTAGACCATGTGTTGGTGGACAAGGAAAGATCCTTTGAGAGGGGGCAGGATAAAAAACCGAAGGTGGCTAAAACCTTTGGGAATTGGATCCAAGCCTTCTCTATCTTGGCATATATCATATGCCAGAATTCGCCTGAACGCAGTCCGGAGCTCTTTGTCTATCTGGACACTATATATAGCGCTCACAAGCTGCACGGAGGTTCGGCTTGGTGGCGCTATGATGAGGAGTATCGACGGCGATTGGCTTTGACCCCAGCCGTAGGTTGGGCGTCAAAGGCAACCGACGTGTGGATACAGATGATGCTGTCCCAAAAACCTCAACGTCCCTTTCAGTCAGGGGCCGCGGGCGTCGGAAATCAATCCGGCGCAGCGGCCCACCGTCCCACAGGAGCATGTTGGCTTTACAACGAAGGGCATTGCCGCTTCTACGCCACATGCAAGTTCCGGCATGAATGCTCCATTTGTGCCGGAGCGCATTCCGCTGTACGATGTGTACGGCGGGTCAAGCAGCAGCCCAAGTTGGGCTCTTCCAGTGGCGCGGAGAACGCCAGTAAAGATTCGGGTACTGGAGCGGTGGCTCGAGCTATACCTGAAGAAATGAGAGGCAAAAGCGCTTTATGAAGGTTTTTCGGACGGTTTTTATATCCCGCACAATCAGTCGACGGCATTGTTATGTTCTAACCTTAAATCTGTTCAACAAAATGTTTCACTTGCATGGGAAAAAGTTTTGAAGGAAGTGGCCATGGGGAGGATGGCCGGTCCTTTTCCAGAACCTCCGATGCCAGACCTGAGAGTTTCACCTCTGGGTCTGGTACCGAAAAAGGAGATGGGGAAGTACCGCCTCATTCACCATTTGTCATACCCGCCGGTTGAGTCGGTCAACGATGGTATAGCAAAAGACGAGACAGCAGTTACATACATGTCCTTTGACCGAACAGTTGCTTTGGTCAGACACCAGGGTAGAGGCGCGCTTCTAGCCAAATCGGATATAGAGGCGGCTTTTCATCTATTGCCAGTGCACCCGTCGTGTTTTCACTTGTTGGGATGTTTTATTAACGATAGGTTTTTTGTTGACATGTGTTTGCCTATGGGCTGCTCCATTTCTTGTCACTATTTTGAAATGTTCAGCTCCTTTCTGGACTCGATGGTTAGGTACGAAAATCTCGACGATTTTTTGTTCGTCGGTCCAGCCGATTCGCCAATGTGCGCGTACCTCTTGCACTCCTTCAAACGCCGTATGGACATAATCGGAGTTCCGTTGTCGGCGGATAAAACTGAGGGCCCCACACAACGGTTATCTTTTCTGGGTATTGAAATCGATACGGACAGTATGGTTTTTCGGTTACCGGAGGATAAGTTACGGCGCTTAGTTACGACGGTCGATTTGTTTGTTGGTGCCAAAAAGGTCACCTTGCACCAAATGCAGGTGTTGTTGGGGCTTTTGA
Source organism: Leptodactylus fallax (assembly GCA_947044405.1). Lineage (NCBI taxonomy): Eukaryota > Metazoa > Chordata > Amphibia > Anura > Leptodactylidae > Leptodactylus > Leptodactylus fallax. Next base: position 341,702 of record CAMRHE010000249.1, read on the forward strand.
TATTCGCTTGCAAAGTACTGCCCATGGGGCGGGCCTTTTCACGGCGGTTGTCGTTAGCGACAAAAGGGGTGCAACAGCCGCACCACTTTATTCGAATCACAATGTGTCTTAGGGAGGACCTCCTCGTATGGCAGACCTTTCTCCAATCTTATAATGGCAGGTCGGTATGCCAGGCGACAGAAGTTTCAAGCTCCGACCTGAGCCTCTTCACGGATGCCGCGGGGAGCGACGGTTTTTCTGCGGTTTTTGGGGACTGTTGTTGCAGAGGTTCGTGGCCCCCCAATTGGAGAGAGCAGGGGTATGTCAGTAACCTTGCTGTCTTGGAATTTTTCCCCATTGTGGTGGCCATAGAGCTTTGGAGTCAGGACATAGCCGATAAACATATATGCTTCTGGACCGACAATATGGCGGTCGTGCAGGTAGTGAACAGTCAATCATCTTCCTCCCTCCCGGTGCTTGCGCTGCTGCGGCATTTAGTATTGCGCTGCTTGCAAGCGAACATATGGTTTAGGGCAAAGCATGTCCCGGGACGGCAGAACGTGGTGGCTGATGCCCTTTCCCGTTCGCAGTTTCAGGTTTTCAGAGATCTTCACCCTTCGGCGGATGGGGAGGGGCAGGGATGCCCGGATTACTTGTGGGACCTGGTCGGGAGGTCCTGATGAAGCTGGTACGGCACTCACTCTCAGTCAACCTGGCGCAGTCATATGCGTGCGTGGGCGGATTGGCTAGCCTGCTCTGGCGGTGGGGTTCCCGCGGAGGAGGGCGTCTTGCGGGACATTACAGTTCAATGGATGGCGATTTTACGTGCTAGAGGAGTTTCGGTACATGTAGCAAACAAATGCATAGCAGGGGTTGCCTTCATGCTGAAGATGTGGAGCGCCAAGGATGTCACCAAACATCTTATAATACGTCAGGCATTGAAGGGATGGAGGAAGGAAGCGGTCCAGAGGGATGCCCGCAGGCCGGTTTCATGGTCATTGTTGGGGAGGTTAATGTCTATATTGTCGGTGGTGTGTACTGAGGCTAGCGAGGTTCGCTTGTTTCGAGCGGCTTTTGCGCTAGCCTTTTTTGCGGCGCTAAGGATTGGGGAGCTGGTTAGCACTAGCAATAAAAAAGTTGGTGGTTTGTCCTCAAAGGACGTACTGGTTGGGACGAGTGAGATCCGTATACCTGCATACGCAGGTCCAAAGTAGACGTTTTTGGCAGGGGTACGTGGTTGACCGTTCGAGCGTTGGGGGAACCCCTCTGTCCGGTTGCGCTGGTCCGTGAATATGTCGGTTTTCGGCCTTGCGGTACCCTCTTTTTCTTACATGACTCAGGACTCCCGCTGACTAAGTTCCAATTTATCTCAGTCTTTAGGAGGTGCCTGGCGGAGTTGGGACTGGATCCGAAGACTTTCGGTTCACATTCCTTCAGGATTGGGGCTGCGACGGTGGCAGACGCCTGTGGCATGCCTGCCGAGGGAGTCATGCGTTTGGGAAGGTGGAAGTCTGAATGTTATAAATCATATATCCGGCCAGATTTGTTAACAGTTTAAGTGCCCGATGTAAGACCAGGTAGTTCAGTAATTTTGCTTTTCATTTCAGCAGCTTCGTTTCCTGCGTTCATTTTGGGTCATTCCTACGTCTTCTGGGCGGAGAGGAGAGCGGCGGTTCGCCCCTGCGGCAAAAATCTAGGTATATCGAACATAACAGTGCAGTGGGTTGGGGTGCGAGGGTTGCGGTGGCATCAAATTTTACCCGCTGTAGTCCGCATTAGCCGGGAGCATAAAGGCCCAGCCCTGCTCTTAATACACGCAGGAGGAAATGACCTGGGCCGAGTAAAATTGGGGGACCTAGTGGCGTTAATGAAGGAGGACATGTCTAGAATGGTGGAGTTCTTCGACCGAGTGGTGCTGATTTGGTCTGAGGTCGTGCCTCGGTGTTATTGGAGAGGTGCCAGGGACCCTCGGGCACTAGAGCGCGCCAGGCGTGTACTAAATGTAAGGATCTCCAAGCACGTTCATGCTTTAGGTGGTGTAGTCATTCGCCACCGAGAGTTAGAGGGCGATAATGCTGAGCTGCTACTTCGGGATGGGGTGCACCTGAACCCAATAGGTAATGACATCTTTATCTCGGGGTTGCAGGACAGCTTAGAGAAGGCCCTCTTGTTGGCTGGGGGGGGGTCACAGCCAGGCGTAGGTTTACGCTGGCTGCTCCTTGGCGGTTTTCCATGCTGGCGTTTAACAAGATGGCCTCACCTGCACGCTGCCTCGCAGCGTTGGGCAGTCGGAGTAACAACGCGGTGCGAAGTGGACAACACGAAGCTGGCATGGATTTGTTTATCGGTTTGATGTTAATACATGATACAGAGTTAATAAAGCTGTGGCCTACCTCCACAATATCCAAAAAGTAGTTGTGGTGTGATTATTAGAGGCGGGTCGCCTCTTAGGGTGCTTCCCTCCCATTCATGGTTAAGGGTTTTGATTAATGGTCCATGCAGTCTTAGGAGACATCAGCCCTTGCAATATGAAGGACATACCTAACTGCTTTTCTGCAGTTGTGGCTGCTAAAAGGAGAACTTTCACTCCAGTGTGCAAACTTTTCGTCGATCGTAAACTACAATTCAGTTTAATCTACCCAGCCAAGCTATAGTTTATCATGAATACCAGACAGCAAGGTAAACCTTTCTAGAAAGCTACTAAAGTACGAAAAATTAAATGGGTTCAGATGAATTTCTAACCAGAGTATACCACAGTATACCAGAGTAAAATAGGAGAAGGCCCAGGGGAGGAGTAAAAAAAAAAATTAATCATGACATTCGTGGCTCCTTCCAGGTCCTCTTCTGGGATTCTTGGTGACATCATTTGCTTGGGGTTACTGCTAAGGCCTCTGATTGGGCCTTAGCAGTCACATGGGGCATGCCAAGCATCATGAAATCAGGGACAACTTTCCTAGAGAAATAATGGCGTCTAAGTATCCTCCATCGAGGTTGCGCACATGCCATTAGTTGAAGAAACACAGTTAAATCCACTATTAGGTATGGCAGCATCTGCACCGCCGCCGGCAGCATCTGCCCCAGCTTGGCTAAGTGCAGAACGGTCAGATGACTAGGTGCATATTGCTGTTTTCTGGACACAAATTCCCTTATGGATGACTGACACTGCTGTGTAAAAAGCAGTAAGGGGAGAAACAGTTGGTGTTGATGATAATAACAATGCCTGTGTGCTATGTGTAGATGTGACCTGCCTACAAGGAAGAACACAGGGAGAAGGAGAAGGGTGGGCTTTCTCACTTTCCCTGCCAGTGCCACTGCCAAGTCTATTTTGCCAAATAAACTGCTGATGCCTGTTCATGTGAGTATGTAAAGAACATACATGTGTATAGCCTCCTCAATGAGCGCTCTGTGCACGGTTATGGGAGCTGTCATGATGTCACATGACCGCTGGAAAGGCAGGAACTCCGAGAACTGCTGCCCCAGTTACAGGAGAAATCATCAAAAAAAAAAAAAGTTAAAGAAAGTTAAAATGCCCCCATAAAGGTCAGGACATCAGACATGTTTATCTCTTCTGTATTTTCACTTGACGACCGTTTTAGTTTGTGTGAGCCAATTTGAAAATTATTTGGTTTTGCTAAAAACAGAACAATTTGGAATATTCAGGTCGAACCTGGCTCGCCCATCTCTATTAGGCACTTTGAGAGAGAATTTATCACCACTCTGCAATCCCTTTATAAGGATGTGACCTCTATGATATGGTTAAATTTTTTTCTATTTGTAGAGTCACACAGCAGGGATTCCTCTTATCCCCTCTACTTTTTAGTAGATTGATGACTTACTGCTCTGCCTAGCTGATCCTAAACTTGTGCTCCCTAATATAATGTGTTCTTTGGGAGAGTTTGGAGAGTTATTGGGCTTTTTGGTGAACTATGATGAATCTGAATTGTTTCAAGCATCCAGAAAAGAGTAGCATACCACCTTCCCATAACCAACTCGGGGAATTAAACTGCCATCTAATCTGCATCAGTTAAACGTATGCACTATATCGTAATTCCATTATTGTCCATGTTTTCTTGTTGCTGTCCCAGTGAAAGCATTTTTTTTTCTCTTCTATTCTGGTTGTTGCCAGAAATCATACTCTTCCCTAAGCATCTATTCATTCTACAGACTGTTCCAGTATTGTTAAAACCTGACTGGGCAATGCAGATTACGAGGTCCCCATATAAACCCCTCACCACCTTTAACCCCTTCAAGACCGAGCCCAAAAGTGCGTTAAGGACCAGGCCTCTTTTTTCAAAACTGACGTGTCACTTTATATGGCAATAACTTTGAGACGACTTAACTTACACAAGTGATTTTGAGATTGTTTTTTCGTGACACATTGTACTTCATGTTAGTGGTAAACACTAATGAATATTTTTGCATTTATTTATAAAAAAATAGGAAATTTGATGGAAATTTGGGAAAAAAATCGCAATTTTCAAAATGTGAAATGCTCTGCTTTTCAGACAGATAGTCATACCACCCAAATACATTAATACATATTATCTGCCATATCTCTGCTATATATCGGCATAATCTTTTAATCATCCTGTTATTTATTTTGGATGTTATAAAGCTTACAAGTGTAACAGCGATTTTGCAGATTTACAAGAAAATTTCCCAAACTCATTTTTTAGGGACCACTTCAGTTCTGAAGAGGATTATAAAGGCCTATATATTAGAAACCCCCATAAATGACCCCATTTTCAAAACTGCACCCCTCAAATAATTCAAAATAACATTTGGGAAGTTTGTTAACCCTTTAAGCATTTCACTGGAATTAAAACAATATGGAGGTGAAATTTAGACATTTAATTTTTTCCCACTAATTCCTTAATTTAGCCCTAAAATTAACACATTCACAAAGGGTTAAAGGAGAAAATGCATTCATAGTTTGTTATGCAATTTCTCCCGAGCACGGAAATACCCCACAAGTGGGTGTAAACTGATGTTTGGGCGAATGGCAGCGCACGGAAGGGAAGGAGTGACACTGGGCGTCTGAAAAGCAGATTTTGCTGGAATAGTTTTCAGGTGCCATGTCTCATTTGCAAAGCCCCTAGAGTACCAATACAAAGGAAAACCCCAAAAAATGACCACATTTTGGAAACTACACCCCTCACAGAATTCATCAAGGGGTATAGTGAGCATTTTGACCTTACAGCCGTTTCACAGATTTTGCTAACACTGGGATGTATAAATGAAACATTACTGAAATGTCACTTTATCCCCAAAGTTTTCATTTTCACAAGGGGTTAAAGGAGAAAAAGCACCCCACAGTTTGCAAAACAATTGCTCCTGAACACGGCAATATCCCATATGTGGTCGTAATCTGCTGTATGGGTACACGGCAGGGCTCAGAATGGAAAGAGCGCTATTTTGCTTTTGGAAGGCAGATTTTGGTGGAATAGTTTTCAGGTACCATGTCGCATTTGCAGAGCCCCCAAAGTACCAATACAGTGGAAACCCCCTAAAAGTGACCCCATTTTGGAAACAACACCCCTCACAGAACATATCAAGGGGTATAGTGAGCATTTTGACCCTACAGCTGTTTCACAAATTTTATTAACATTGGGACATTAAAATGAAAAATTACTTTTTTTCCAATAAACCGTCAATTTAGCCCCAAATTTTTCATTTTCACAAGAAGACAAAGGAGAAAAAGCTCCCCAAAGTTCGTTACACAATTTCTCCTGAACACAGAAATGCCCCATATGTGGTTGTAATCTGCTGCATAGGTACATGGCAGGGCTCAAAATGGAAAGAGCGCTATTTAGCTTTTGGAGGGCAGATTTTGCTGGAATAGTTTTCAGGTGCCATGTCGCATTTACAGAGCCCCTAAAGTACCAATACAATACAAACCCCCAAAAAGTGACCCCATTTTGAAAACTACACCCCTCATAGAATTTATCTAGGGGTATAGTGAGCATTTTGACCTCACAGCTGTTTCACAGATTTTATTGACTTAGGGACGTAAAAATGTAAAATTACTTTTTTCCAATAAACCGTCCATTTAGCGACATATTTTTAATTTTTGCAAGTGGTTAAAGAAAAAAAAAAACACCCCACAGTTTGTTACACAATTTCTTCTGAACACAGAAATGCCCCATATGTGGTTGTTATCTGGTGTATGGGTACATGGTGGGGCTCAGAATGGAAAGAGCGCTGTTTGGCTTTTGGAGGGCAGATGTGGCTGGAATAGTTTTCAGGTGCCATGTCGCATTTGTAGAGCCCCTAAAGTACCAGTACAATGGAAACCCCCTAAAAGTGACCCCATTTTAGAAACTACACCCCTCAAGGAATGTATCAAGGGATATTATGATTTTGAGCCTAAAAATGCTTCCCAAAAATTAATGTACAAAGTGAAAATTAAAGTTTTTAAAGAAATATCCAATTTCAGTGCCTAATACGTTGCGGCCACTTTGTGGCATCAGAGACATGAACTCCTAAAACTATTAAGTGGGCTATTCCGGGGACAAAAAAATTATATACAGTACAGACCAAAAGTTTGGACACACCTTCTCATTCCAAGAGTTTTCTGTATTTTCATGACTATATAAATTGTAGATTCACACTGAAGGCATCAAAACTATGAATTAACACATGTGGAATTATATACTTAACAAAAGTGTGAAACAACTGAAAATATGTCTTATATTCTAGGTTCTTCAAAGTAGCCACCTTTTGCTTTGATTACTGCTTTGCACACTCTTGGCATTCTCTTGATGAGCTTCAAGAGGTAGTCACCTGAAATGGTTTTCACTTCACAGGTGTGTCCTGTCAGGTTTAATAAGTGGGATTTCTTGCCTTATAAATGGGGTTGGGATCATCAGTTGTGTTGTTCAGAAGTCAGGTGGATACACAGCTGATAGTCCTACTGAATGGAGTGTTAGAATTTGTATTATGGCAAGAAAAAAAGCAGCTAAGTAAAGAAAAACGAGTGACCATTATTACTTTAAGAAATGAAGGTCAGTCAGTCCGAAAAATTGGGAAAACTTTGAAAGTGTCCCCAAGTGCAGTGGCCAAAACCATCAAGCGCTACAAAGAAACTGGCTCACATGAGGACCACCCCTGGAAAGGAAGACCAAGAGTCACCTCTGCTGCGGAGGATAAGTTCATCCGAGTCACCAGCCTCAGAAATCGCAGGTTAACAGCTGCTCAGATTAGAGACCAGGTCAATGCCACACAGAGTTCTAGCAGCAGACACATCTCTACAACAACTGTTAAGAGGAGAATGTGTGCAGCAGGCCTTCATGGTAAAATAGCTGCTAGGAAACCACTGCTAAGGACAGGCAACAAGCAGAAGAGACTTGTTTGGGCTAAAGAACACAAGGAATGGACATTAGACCTGTGGAAATCTGTGCTTTGGTCTGATGAGTCCAAATTTGAGATCTTTGGTTCCAACCACCGTGTCTTTGTGCGACGCAGAAAAGGTGAACGAATGGACTCTACATGCCTGGTTCCCACCGTGAAGCATGGAGGAGGAGGTGTGATGGTGTGGGGGTGCTTTGCTGGTGACACTGTTGGAGATTTATTCAAAATTGAAGGAATACTGAACCAGCATGGTTACCACAGCATCTTGCAGCGGCATGCTATTCCATCCAGTTTGCTTTTAGTTGGACCATCATTTATTTTTCAACAGGACAATGACCCCAAACACACCTCCAGACTGTGTAAGGGCTATTTGACCAAGAAGGAGAGTGATGGGGAGCTGCGCCAGATGACCTGGCCTCCACAGTCACCAGACCTGAACCCAATCGAGATGGTTTGGGGTGAGCTGGACCGCAGAGTGAAGGCAAAAGGGCCAACAAGTGCTAAGCATCTCTGGGAACTCCTTCAAGACTGTTGGAAGACCATTTCAGGTAACTACCTCTTGAAGCTCATCAAGAGAATGCCAAGAGTGTGCAAAGCAGTAATCAAAGCAAAAGGTGGCTACTTTGAAGAATCTAGAATATAAGACATATTTTCAGTCGTTTGACACTTTTTTGTTAAGTATATAATTCCACATGTGTTAATTCATAGTTTTAATGCCTTTAGTGTGAATCTACAATTTTTATAGTCATGAAAATCCAGAAAACTCTTGGAATGAGAAGGTGTGTCCAAACTTTTGGTCTGTACTGTATGTGGGTGTAAAATGCTGCTTGGGCACACAGCAGGGCTCAGAAGGGAAGGAGCACTGTGTTTTTTTAGCTTTTGGAGTACTTTCTCGTCGCCATGTTGTTTTTACAGAGCCCTGGAGGTGCCAGTAAATTGGAATTCCCCAAGAAGTGACCCCCCATTTTGTAGGGGCAATTTTAGGGTCTCTGCAAATGTGACATGGCGTCCAAAAAAACAACAATCTAAATATGCGCTCCAAAAGCACATAGTGCTCCTTCACATTTGCGCCCTGCTGTGTGCCCAAATGACAGTTTATGCCCACATGTATGACACTGGTGTGCGCAGGATAACGTACTTAACAATGCCATATGTGGGTATAAACTGCTGTGTGGGCACAGCCGGGCACAGAAGGGAAGGAGCGCTATTTTGGTTTTTGGAGCACAGTTTGCTTTTTGGACACAATGCCACTTTTGCAGAGCCCATGAATTGCCAGTAAAGTGGAATCCGCAGACATGTCACCCCATTTTGAAAACTATACCCTTCAAGGGATTTATCAAGTGGGGTAGAGAACATTATTAACCCTTAACTGTTGCATTCTTTTAATTTCCAGAAATGAATGCGCAGCTGATAATGAAAAGTTAAAAATGAAATTTTTCTATAGATACGCCATTTCAGTGCCCAATATGTTGTGCCCAGTTTGTCTGCACAGACACACACTCCAAAAACTGGTGAGCGGGGATCCCGGGCACAACAGCTTTTGGAGCGTTCATCTCTGATATAAGCCGGGCACAACATATTACGCACTGAAATGTCGTATTCCTGGATAAATTGTCATTTTCACATTTCACCATCAGCTGCGTATTCATTTATGGATAATAAATTATAGCAACACTTGGGGGTTAAAAATGCCCACTGTACCCCAGGATAAATTCCTTCAGGGGTGTAGTTTCCAAAATGGAGTGACATGTCAGGGGATTCCACTGTACTGGCATTTCAGCTCTGCAAAAGTGCAATGGCGTCCAAAAACCAAATAGCGCTCCTTCCCTTCTGTGCTCGGCTGTGCCCAAACAGCAGTTTATGCCCACATATGACATTAAGTACGTTATCCTGGGTACACCAGTGTCATACATGTGGGTATAAACTGCAGTTTGGGCACACAGTAGGGCACAGAAGGGAAGGAGCGCTATGTGGCTTTTGGAGCGCAGATTCAGAAGTTTGGGATCTGAATGCCATGTCATGTTTGCAGAGCCTCTAAAGTACCAGTAAAGTGGAATCCCCTAGGGAATGACCCAATTTTGAAAAGTGCACCCCTCAAAGAATTTATCAAGGGGTGTAGTGAGCATTAGTATCCCAGACGTGACTGCACAGCGGATGGGGAAAAGTGAATAGGTAAGCTGTGCGTAGAAAATAGGGTACACTGAATTCCCTACTATTTCCCCAGTAGTTCCTATTATTGGGGAGGTCACTCTGGGGGTCACTTCTGGTTTATTATCCCTTGTAAGCTCTAAATCTGGTTTGTACCCTCATATATGCTCGCACAGTTTATACATTTCCTTCCTGTCGCAGCCAGTTATGTTCTAATGATTTGGCGATTTTTGGGGGGTTTTTGTCTTCACATTGTACGAGCTATATTTTCTTTATTTCTCTGGTGATGTAGCCATATGAGGGCTTGTTGTTTGCAGTATGAGATGTATTTTTTAATGACATCATTTTTAGGTTCTTACAGCTTATTAAATAAATTTTATTAACTCTTTCTTGGTGGATTAAAAAACAACCCCATCAATTCTGGCACTGCGTTTTACCTTTTAAATTTTTCACCATGCAGCGTAGAGCGTAAGTAACATGTTATCTTTATTCTGCGGGTCCGTACGATTACGGCGATACCTCATTTATACTGTTTTTTTTATGTAATACCAATTTTGCAGAACAAAAACCCATTTGGGGACATAAATCAATTTTTTTTGCATCGCCATCTTCTAAGATGCGTAGCATTTTTATTTTTCAGTTTAGAGAGTTGGTTTAGGGCTTATTTTTTTGTGGGACAACCTGTGCTTTTTATTGGTACTGTTTTGGGGTACATATGACTTTTTGATCACTTTTTATGGCATATTTTGTAAGGTGAGATGTCAAAAAATCATTACTTTTGGCGTTTTTTTTGGTTTTTTTTTTTTTTCCCCGACGTTCAACGTGTACATTAAATATGGTTTCAGTTTTATTGTACAGGTTGATACAGAAGCGACGATACCAAATATGTATTGTTTTTATTAATTTTTAGGTTTATTTTTTATATAATTCATTTTATATAGGAAAAGGGAATTTTGGGGGCTTTATTCTTTTATTAATTTTTTTCACATACTTTATTTATTTATTTTTTAACTTTTTTTTACTTTTTCATGTGTCCCATTAGGACACCTGAGCCAGAGATGCTTTGATCTCTGGCTCAGTGCTATAGACTGCAAGACACAAGCATGCAAGTGTCTTGCAGTCTATACAGGAAGTCAGCGCTATGGAAACACAGCGCTGACTTCCGCAGGTCTCAGCAGGATCAACCAGGTAGTGGGGTCTCCAGGCAGCCTGGGGTCACTGGGCAGACCCCGGGCTGCAGATTATAGATATCGGCACCCCCCGATCTCGCCGCGGGGGGGTGCCGGGGGGGCGGAAAGATGGTGGAACCCCTTGGATGCCGCGGTCATGTTTAAAAGCGGCATCCAAGAGGTTAAAACCTCCGATCGGAACTCAGTTCCGACCGGGGGTTACGGAGTAGGGTGTTAGCTGTCAGTTACAGCTAACACCCGGTTCCGATACCGCCCACTCAGATAGTGAGCGGCCGGCCGGCCGGCCATGTTTGACCGCGGCATCCAAGGGGTTCAAAACCCCGATCGGCGTTGAGCGCCGATCGGAGGTTAAGGAGCAGGGTGTTAGCTGTCAGTTACAGCTAACACCCTCTTCCGATGCCGTCCACGGCACTCGGTGCTGCTAGCAAACACTTAAAATGTCGCGGTCGCTATTGACCACGGCATCTTAAGGGTTAAACAGCGGGGATCAGTGTTATCACTGGTCCCCGCTGTTGCAGCGGGAGCCTGGCTGTCAGATACAGCTGGGCTCCCGCGGCGATCGCACGGTCTCTGCTTCTGAGCCCGCTCGATCACCATCACGTACCTGTACGTGGGGATGCGGTAACTAACCACATTCTCCCACGTACATGTACGTGAGAATGCGTGAAGGAGTTAATACACAAACTGCTGGGCCTAAATACCTTCCCCCCTTTTTTTTTGGCCTCACCCCAACCCAAATATCAACCCCACCACCCTCCATTAAGAATAAACAGAGACCAAGGGTTGGATTAAATCAGCCAGAGCAGCCGTATTTATTAACAAACAACAAATAAATAACAACAAGTATAACTTATTATAATTTACCATAACTTAAAATAATGTAACAAGAAATGCTTAACCTGGGTAAGAGTCCTTGGAGCTACAGAAAACCATCAATCCCCTCGGCCTGGCGCTAACATAACCACACTATAAATTTACCACCAGCCGCGACCACCGGCTCGGCCGCACCATGAATAAAGACGAACTCCTTCTTCCTTGTACCAGCTCCCAGGGCCAACTACCCTGTAACCATTCACCGTGCGCCAGGCCATCCACCTACTGCCCACCCCCAGTCATGTTCCCTGCGCTTTACTTGCGCAGCGCTCTGGTCTCCCCTTCTGATGAAAAGTTGCTGTTTATACCTTTATTTTGCAGACTGGCTTTGGGGCACCTCACACTTGCTTGCACCTTGTCAGACTAGAAGCCCTACTGCATCTTAAAACTGACTGTATCCCAACTGCGGTCAGAGAGAATACATTGTTGGGGGTCTATAGTCCAAGCATGGCATCAGGTGCGGAAATAACATGAGTTGTCTCATTATTCTCTTAGGCTTCCCTTCATGAGTAATCCATCTTTTAGAAGGCAGACTGCAGCGGATATACGATCTCTTGAGGCAGTAAAGTTGTGATCGTTTGGACGATATAGTTGATTTTCAAGGTAGGATGTTGTCTTAAGTTACGGGACAACAGTTCGACTACCTACAAATATGACACTATTTATTCTAAGTTCGCTCACATATCCCTGCCACTTCTCTAAAACACAAGTTAAAACTCTGTTTTAAGTAATCTTGTTCAGATTTTATTTCCATGATTGATCTATAGAGGGTTATCCAAAATTGCATTGATTGGTCCACCGCGTGGATAGGAGCTGTTAGGTGGTCATCAATATTATCCCCTTTTACTACAAATGGTCTATTAGACGCCATAATCGGCTGAACAATTCTATCCCAGTCAGTACTTATTAAGATATGGCTTTACTAATTTTCCATAGAGCATATATTACTCCGTTAATGAGATCAAAAATGTTGCTCCAAGCTGCATTTTCAGGTGCTAAATGTTAGCAATTGAATTTCCGATATTTATCATAATTTTTGGAGCCGGCATCATTATGCGTCGCAACGCTGGCCTGGCCCACGTGACTTCTGTACCGACATTGAAGAGTGTGGAAAGAAGTGGGGAGTGCGCCGGAACCCAGGAGTAACATTGTTTTTTATGTCTGTCGTCCCCTGGGTCTCCGATCATTATACTCTGGGGTCTGAAAAGTCCTCAGAGTATAATAATTGTTCATGGGTGGTCTATTATGGGACATAATACTGTGTACAGGGGCCACTATGGGGCGTAATACTGTGAGCAGGGGCCACTGTGTGACATAATACTGTGTGCAGCGGCCAATATGGGGCATAATACTGCATGCAGGGGCTACTATGGGGCATAAGACTGTGTGCAGGGGCCACTATGAGGCATAATACTATGTGCAGGGGCCACTGTGTGACATAATACTGTGTGCAGGGGTCACTATGGGGAATAATACTGTGTGCAGGGGCTACTATGAGGAATAATTCTATGTGCAGGGTCTACTATGGGACATAATAACGTGTGCAGGGGCCACGGTGGGGCATAATACTGTGTGCAGGGTATACTATGGGACATAATAATGTTTGTGCAGTGGCCATGGTGGGGCATAATAGTGTGTGTGCGGGGACCACTATGGGGCATAATAGTGTGTGTGCAGGGGCCACGGTGGGACATAATACTGTGTGCAGGGGCTGCTGCTGGACATTATACTGTGTGGAGGGGCCGCTATGGGACATTACACCATGTGGAGGGGCCGCTATGGGATATTATACTGTCTGGAGGCCACATTGGGACATTATAGTGTGTGTAAATAGGGTGTTATACTATCTAGAGGCCAGGAAAGGGGGCACTATGCCATGGGCCCAAGTCAATAGTTTGCTGGGTGGCCCAGTCTTTGCTAGTTACGGCACTGTCTATACTAATATAACATCAATGCATGCATTTATTATTAGGGCTTGCACAAGGTTAGAAAAACATGGTGGCTTCTTTCAGATACAGCGCCACATGTGTGCATTGGTTGTGTAAGGTGAGGTACAATACCACAAACAAACTGTAGACAGGTGGGGCGCTGATTCTGGAAAAAAGCAGCCATGTTCTTCTAATCTTGCATAAACCCTTTAAAGGGGTTGTGCCGTTATAGACACTTATCTCCTATCCACAGCACAGGGGATAAGTGTCCAAGTGCTGGGGGTCCAACAGGGACCCAGTGATCAAGAGGATGAGGGACCAAATGTCCCCATAAAGCCTCCATGTGAATAGAGAGCGCCAGTGTGCTTGCTTTAGGGAGACTTTCAGTCCCCGATCCTTTTGATTACTAGGGGCCAATCGGTCGGGGCCCCCAGTGATCGGACACTTATTCCCTGTTGGTGGATAGGAGATGAGTGTCCTTAATGGTTGTTACTCTGTCCCTCCCCCATGCTTTACACTGTAGGTTGGAACTTTCCTTACCAATCATTTAGTTGATCCTGACACTAAGCCAAATTGTTCCTCCAGTTGGATCACATGGGTTTTCCCATCTCATAAAGAGATGGCATATACTGTAACTTGGTTTATGATCTGTGGTGATCCGATCACTGGCACCCCCACCAAGAATTAAGAGGCTTCAGTACTTATTTAGTGCTATGTCCCCTTCACAACTATCAGTCTGTGACTTCAATGGGACATCACTGCAGTACCTATAGTCGCTGCTACACATCATATGAGGTGAGGTGAGCAGCACAGCTCCTGACATATAAACATTCCTGGACGCTGCGGTGTTCCACAACAGTTGATCTGGGGATAGATCATCAATTTTTGCAAGGTGAAATACTCCTTTAATGGACCCATGCATGATACTTGTTGGGCATTGGACAGTTGCCTGTTGCCCATCGTGCAAATGGCTTCCCCTTTTGAAAGTGAGTCTGTATGTAGTTAACTGTTACTGAATAACTTACTGACAACTATATTGTGAAGTTATGTGCTCCCTCTGGAGCCCTGACCTCTTCTGAAACATGGAGTTATATATATATATGTATAGAACTGGATTCAACCCAATTATTCAAAAAAATTTGTGTTTGACCTGAACTTGAGACATTTGGGGTTTGTCACCCATGCTGGAGGCCCAGGGGAGGTGAGTAAAAATAATAAAATGTTATACTCACCTTGTCTCACCTCTCCTGATCATCCTTGTGGGATCCAGCAATCCTGCTTTAGTTTATGGGGTCTTCAGGAGTCTGCAGGTAACTGCTGTTTTAGAGGACGGGATCTCTGACGTTCGGATCAAACAGTGGATCCAAACGATGGAGAGCCGGCACAAGTGTGAACCTAGCCTTAGTTGGAAATTAATCCTCGGACTGTTCATTACTACAACTTAATTCTGCAGCCTTTTGTCACCTTCTGATATGTGTTCTATGTTCTATTGTGAATAAAATATGGTTATATGAGATCTTAAAAAGCATTGCTTCTTATTTTCTTTACATTTTAAACATCGTCCCAACTTTTTGGGAATTGAGGATTTATTAAGACGCTTGTATCCTTTACTCAATTCGGCCCCAATTACTCCAACTATCTCCTTTACTTAGACTGGCTTAAGATATACCACCAGTCTTAGTAGATGTGGGCAGCTGTCTGGTAAAGTGGTCTTTGCTGAGTGGGGTCTCCTTCCAAGTTTTGTTATGGGGCCCTGGGGATATGAAGCCTCTTTAGTCTGTTTCCTATTATTATACAAGTCCCCCCTGTCTCTCCTGTGCTCAGTCGCTCTTGTGAACTCTTCAGCCTTCTTTCTGGTAGGATGTTGTGAATAGATGTGAGGACACTTACAATGTTATTGCCCCCCATCACAGAGACTGAACCCCATAACACTTGGAATGTAACCTGGGACAGGAGATGACATTATGGCATCACAATGACTAGAGTTATGTGTGATCTGCTCACTGTATATGGCGCCCCTAGGATCCCTTGCAGTGCCTAGGGAAAAGGGCCAGGGCTGTTGAGCATTTTGGTTGCCATGGTGCCTAAAGATTTGGATTTAAATTGGGTCTCCGCCCCATGGGTATGGAAGGTATGAGGTTTAAGAGGATTGGTCTATATCTATCGATCTGGGGGCATGTAGGAGGAGGCACTCACCTTCTGTCATGGCTGATGAGAAGAACGTCCACCCACCCTTGTCCTCACTGTTGGTTACATTTTGGTTGTATTGGTTTTTTTCTTTTCTTTGCAGTTGTCACAGCAAGGCGGGATTGTTTTCCATGTCCCTTGGATAGGAAGTTGATGGTCTACATGCCTGCTGTCGGACAGCGGTTGGCATTCTGACGAAGTTACAAGAAGATAAGTTGTACGCAGGGACATGGAGAAGCGTTTTTGTTTATATATCTGGTCAAAGTTTACTTTAAAGTTTATGTTTATGGTTAAAATGTTATAACAAATAAAGCTGTGGCCAATCCCACTAATCACAAAGAAAACAGTGTGTTTTCTATGGGAAGACTGGAGCGGAGTAAAGGTCATATAGGTCCAGGAGTAATTCAGACACAAGACAAAAACCACAAACACAATATAAATAAGTTTAAAGGGTTTTTATTGAATAGGCAACGTTGTAATTAAATATTACTGGCCCTTTAAATTATAAAAAGGTCACAGTGACCCAGAGGTCAGGCCGGGTGGAGACCATAGAACTTACTGTGGTCCAGTCCACCCTTGTCCTGAGATGAGAGTCACCGACCCAATGATCCAGAGGAAGGCGAAACAACCCCCAGAGAGTTATGCCTCAGGGGGGCAAAAAATTCCTTCCTGACCCCAAATATGACGATCGGATACCTCCCTGGATCATCTCTCACCTGCTGCCTAGTGCTGTATGTATATATGTATGCTGTATGTATGTATTTATATATGTGTTTATGTTGTATGTATATATGTGTTTAAGCTCATGAGAGCTTAATGTATAAAAAAACCACACACATAAAATCCTTTATTGAAGTAAGGAGACTCCCCCCGCACATCCCTCTTTGACCATTTTATTTAAAAAAAAAAATTGAAAAAGCCGAATATCCAACGTCATCCAGTGAATCTGAATGAGCAAAAAAAAAAAAAACCTGTAAAAAATAAGCAAATAATAAATAATTATATTTAATAAATAAAAAATACTAATAGATAAATCTGGCCATACACATGCACACTTGGCTTAGTAGTACATTTGTGGGTTACTTGCGGTCATTGGCCTACTTTCAAAAGTGACGCGTCCCAGTAACCTGTCACCAGAATAGCTATGGGGTTGTGGGGGAATCAGGCTGCAAGTACTATTGTTCATGTAATAACACGCCTGCAGACATGTTGGTGAAGGCTACATCTGTATTTTGCCCACACCCTAAACTATACACATTAATAGCTGGTCCTGAACACTCATTTGCCAGCTATTCCTCCCACCTCTCCCATACACATGCACACTTAACCAATCATACATGTGTTTTTAACAGGGACTGGCACCAACTTACAGATGAAGCAATTTGTAAACTAACATTCATTGTGTCACAAACGACCGTTTGGCCAAAATCAGTAGGTTTGGGTGACTTACGTCTAATCTATATGGAGACCTTTAGGCCAGGGCTACACACAGCATACAAGCCACAGAATTTCTACAAGCCACCATGACAAACACATCAATTTGGATATAGTCTACCCCCTCTATGCAACACAATGTGTGAACCAGGCCTCAGCAGTGAGAGTAGAGCTACTTACCTGTACATCTGTCCTCTTCAAGATGTCAAGCTTAAGTGACACAGGATGACTCAGGATAAGAACTTTACACATTCTAAACCCTTTGTGACATCATGCAGTGTCTGTGATGTCATGTGGTCTGTGATGTCATGTGCTGTCTATGGTGTGAAGGGTTTTTATAATATACATTACCCTTAGAGATGATATATAAGATGTTTTAGCCAGGATTTACTATAGTTATATACAGATGGTGCACAGTATTACTTTTCTTGCCCTTGTCAGGGGTTAAGTGCCCCCGGGATGGATGTCACCGTAATCCTAATTAAATATAGAACAGGTACGAGCTCGGGAAAACAAACGTACAGACACACCCAGGTATCTAGTAAGAATGGTTTTCGTTTATTGCATAGTCAATACAGGTTTTAAAGGCAAAGCTGGTTACACAGTAATCATGCGACTAATGTACATATTTGGTCCTTCTGGTTCTGCTGCTGGGCAGATTTGTTCAGTTTCTCATAACATATGTTTCCTCTCCTCGCTTATCTGTGTGTTTCCCTTATCTTTTTCTGAGAACAGCACAACCTTTGGGTGCCGTCCCAGATGTAGTGTCTGCATTCTGTCTCTAAATTGTGCTGACTGTCTGCAGAACATTTCACTCTCTGTGTATACAGTGTATATGTTATAATACAAGTTATATTTTAACCCTTACAATTCCCCCATTTTAGGAATTTATTTTTAATCAAGTTCAATGAATACCTTCACACTGTTTGTGTGCCATCTTTGATGGATTCTCCATTGAAGAGGTTAAAAATAACATCCTATCTTACATACTGGCTAACTGTGTTCCATTTCCTTCTCATGGAGCAAAATACATATAGACTGAATAATGATAACAACACGAATAATATCATTATTACTATCAAGGGTTAAATAACCAATTAGTAATTTTTACCATTGTTGGTGAATATCCTTTGAATATATCGTACCAATGGTGAGCAGTCAAATCTTGTATTTGTGAAGCTATATTTTTAAGATTACCTCTTGCAATTACTGCTCTTATCTGGCTATCTTGTAAGGTATGATTAAATTTATCGATATGATTTTTCACTAACCCCGACATGTCCAGTAACCTTTTTAAAGGATTTAAATCTATTTCATAATCCTTTATATTGTACACCTGGAGTCCAAGTAAAAGCAAAAAGTTCAACAGTTACTGTGCTCAATAGAAAGAGCCAAAGAGTCCTCATTCTGGTGGCGCTTCAACTTTCTTGCAATGTGAAGCATGTATCCAGGCGGGTTTCCCTTCAAGTTTCACTGAAGTGGCAGTTGTCAGCAGTACTTGGAAGGGACCATCATATCTGGGTTCAAGAGACTTCCTGGTGTGTCTTTTCACGACCACCCAATCACCAGGCTGCAAGCTATGTGTTCCTGAAAAATCAGAAGGGTCTGGAATAAAAGAGAACACTTGTTTATGTGTTTCTTTCAGTCTTTGACACAAATTTTGTACATAACTGGCAATACTGTCATAGTTAAGCTGTAACGTCTGAGGGAAGTACAATCCTGTTTTGGGTGCACTTCCAAACAATATTTCAAATGGTGACAACCCTGTCCTCCTGTTAGGAGTAGTTCTTACTGAATATAAGGCTAGAGACAGGCATTCAGGCCAAGGCTTTCCTGTCTCTGCCATGGCTTTCTAAATCTTCAACTTAAGTGTACCATTCAGCCTCTCCACCTTGCCTGAACTCTGAGGATGGTAGGGTGTGTGAAAAGCTTGCTCAATCCCTAGTGCAGACATTATTTCTTTCATTATCTCACCTGTGAAATGTGTACCTCTGTCAGACTTAATCACCTCGGGCACTCCAAACCTACACACAAGCTCGGACATCAGTTTCTTGGCATTTGCTTGTGCGGTTGCTTTGCTCACAGGGTAGGCCTCAGGCCATCCTGAGAACAAATCCACACAGACCAATACATACTCGTATGTTCCAGACTTAGGCAACTGTATGTAATCTATCTGTATCCTCTGAAATGGGTACAGGGATTTTGGTGTACACTTGGTGGGTGTTTTAACTACCTGTCCTGGATTGTGTAGAGCACATATGTGACATGTTTTTACGTGATTACTAGCAGCTCTTCCAAAGCCAGGTGCAAACCATAGCTTACCTACTAATGACTCCATGGCATTTCGAGAGGCATGCACCTTACCGTGGGCCAAGCCAGCCATCTGGGGGTAAACTGCTACGGGCAGACATAATCAATCCCCCATTTTCCACACACCATCATCTTCTGTAGGCACCTGCTTTCTTCCATCTTTCAGTTTCCACACTGGTAACCTTTGAGTACAGCCCTTTAGGGTCTGCTAGGTCAATGTCCACTTTGCTCACCTGGTTGGGACCCCTTCTGGCCAGTAGTGCTGCAGCCTTGGCTGCTATGTCAGCTTTCTCGTTTCCACGGCTTTCAGGGTCCCTTCCTTTTGCATGAGCTCTGACTTTCACAATTGCCAGCTGCTTTGGGAGCAGTATGGCCTCCATCAGTCGACTTACCACATCTCCATTCTTAATTGGCTTGCCCTGGGCCGTTAGAAAGTTCCTTGACCTCCATATCGGACCATAATCATGTGCGTTGCCAAAAGCATACCTGGAGTCAGTGTATATGTTGGCTGTTCTACCTTTGGCTATCTTACAAGCCTCCATAAGGGCTTTAAGCTCAGCTTCTTGGGCTGACATGTGTGGTGGAAGAGCCTCTTGGACTATGATGTCATGTTCAGTGACTACAGCATACCCTGTAACAAATTTGCCTTCATCTGTTAGATACCTTGAGCCGTCCACAAACATCTCATAATCAGGATTTTGTAATGGCACATCCGTGACATGGTCAAATCCCACTGTTTCCTGTGACATAAGAGCCACACAATCATGCTCATGCTGGCTGTCAAACAGTTCTTCTTCAGAGAGAGAGTTTAAAAATAACTCATCTTCCACTCCCCCTTTTGAATCATGAACTCCTACAGGAAGAAGAGTTGCAGGATTCAAAGTTAAACAGCGTTGAAAAGAGATGTTTGAGGAGGACTGCAGAGCAAATTCCATTTTGCTCTGCCGTGCCAAAGAAAGGTGACGTCTGTCTACCTGTGTGAGGATAGCATGGATGTCATGAGGTGTATACACAATCAATAAATGATCTAGGACAATGTCTGAGCTCTTATCAAGCAACGCTTGTACTGAGAGGACAACCCGCACACAGGAGGGTGTCCCCCTGGCTACAGCGTCTAACCGTGAGCTGTAATAGGCCACAGGGCGTTTCTTATCCCCATGTTGTTGCGTGAGAACTGCAGTTGCGTGTCCCATCATCTCAGTCATGTAGAGCTGAAAAGGTTTCTGACAGTCAGGTAGGCCTAATGCCAGAGCACTGACTATCTGCAACTTCAGCTGGTAAAACGCATCCAAGGCCTCAAATGTGAGGCTGAATGGTTTTGAGGAGAGGCAATCATACAGAGGTTGCATGGTCAGAGATGCAGATCTGATCCATGGCCTACAGTAGGATACCAATCCCAAAAAGGTACGTAGCTGAGCATGAGAGGTTGGCACCTGCATGTCTCTCACCACCTTGGTCCTCTCATCTGACAGGTGCTTGGTACCCTGGCCAAGACAGTGTCCCAGAAACAACACTTTTTGTTTGCAAAATTGCAACTTATCCTTGCTGGCCTTGCAGCCGTTCTGGCAGAGGAAACACAACAGGCTGATGGTCGCTGCTTTGCAGGTTGGTTTGTCTGGAGCACAAAGAAGAAGGTCATCAACATATTGTAACAAAACAACATCATCATGTGGTGGATACCAAGTACTCATGATTAGTGTAAGACATCTTGTGAATTGGTTAGGACTGTTTTGCGCCCCTTGTGGTAGTACTGTCCAGGTGTACTGTTTTCCCCTAAATGTGAATGCAAACAAATACTGGCAATCGGGGTGCAAAGGTACAGAAAAAAAGGAGGAAAGAAATAAAAACATTGCAAAGATCTACAGCGCTGTAATAAGTGGTTCCAGTAGGGACAGCTGATAACAGGGTATGTGGATTGGGCACTACAGGTGTTTCAAGTAATGTCACTTTGTTCAATTCCCTGAGATCATGAACCATACGATACGTGTCTGGTTCTCCCTTTTTGCCCTTTTTCTTCACTGGGAAAAGAGGAGTGTTTGCTACAGAAGTGCATTCCTTCAATGCCTCTGCCTTCACTAATTCTACTATTGTTACTGCTATGGCATCCTCTTGGGCATGAGTCAGAGGATATTGTTTAATCCTTGGTGGCTGAGCTCCAGGTTTCAGGGTTACCATAACAGGGGGTACATCCAATTTACCTAAATCTGTTTTCAAAGTTGCCCATAATGCTGTTGGCACTTGGGATAACAGTACATTTTCTTCTTCAGTAAGGACAAAAATACAGTTTGGTGTATTTAATTCAGCGGATAACAAGCATAAAATCTCATGGTTAGTATGTGTGACTTTTACATATGCTTCCCCTGATGGATGCAACATGATGTTACAACCTAATGCTCCCATCACATCTGTACCAAGAATATTATCTGATGTGTCAGAGACTAAATACCTAGTGAGTATCCTGCAACCCTGAAATGAGGTTTCTACAGGATCAGTTTGGTCCAAAGCATCCACCGTTTTATGAGAAGTCTTCCATAATAAGCTTACACTGATTGACCTTTCTCTCTTTTAGCAGATACCTTACTTCAGGTGATAACAGGCAAGACAATAAATTCACATAACATAGTACAAGACATAATTTCATATGTTTGAGTATTTTCTTGAATATTTTACACATATATATTACACAATATTATATATATATATTGTCATTGTACCTTACTTTTCCATTTAACCTTAGGCTAACACTTTTATCAAAATATTTTCCCTTTGGGCATAAATAGTCATCATACCCAGGCTGGCTGCAGACCCCGGAGGCCCAAAGCCAAGTTTCACTTTGTAATAATTGACATTATTTTAATTAATTTAACATTATTGGGTAACACAGCATCATGTTCAGCTTGTGATTTTCTGCATGCCCATCACATCAGATACAACGTCCTTGGAGCTACTTGGCAGTCAATTAATGTTTTGGTTATTCCCTGCAGAACATCTGCAGAGCGCTACAACAGAATACAGGAATACAATTCAAGCAGATAGCAGTTAATACTGACATCAAAACCCCTGAGTTGTACTTCAGGTTACCATAAGGGCAAACTGCCAGACTTTAGAATTTTCTTCACTGGATTCCAACCAAAAGTTGAACCCCTGTGGAACATCACACTATCCTAGTTTCTTCTTTTTAGGGGACATTTCCTGAAAGCGGATTTAATTTTGCAAAAAGCATAAAAGTTGAATCCTGGCATTGATATAAACAGAATGAATATTACAAATACAGGTTGACATATATATATATATATATATATATATATATATAATCCAATAAACATCATACCGATGGTGTATAGTTTTTCTCTTTGCACTATATCAGATTCTCTGAGTATTTTGTTAAAGTAAGTAATATTTCATACAGAACTGGGAGATAAGATGGGTTATATTAAACAATAATACTGAGAAGGGTGATGTCTCCCTTCAAGCCTGATTCTCGGAGTGAGGTGGGGGTGATTCATTATTTCCTGAACTATCATCCCCTTTGACCTTCCTTCTTGGAGCTCTGCACTGCCTTTTTCTATTCTATTGCTTCCTTCTATCAGGGCATATATACCTCTTTGCAACTTATTGTCCTGAATCAATCCCGCATGATCTAATCTAATTTACTGTCTACCAACCCAGTCTTGTGTATTCCTGCTCTTTTTAGGATTGTTTTTACCTGTGTGGCTACTTCTTTCCCTTCCCCTATTTCTATTAGTTCAAATGGGGTGTACCATATCTTAGAGGGTCCCTTCCCCATCTTGGCTGGTAGCTAATCAGCCGTGAGTCTCTCACTCCTCTAGGGCAACCTTGAGACAATAGAGGGTCACTTATGACTACTTTAGTGAGAACTCCCAAACAGACTCTTCTGTTTTCTTTGAACTACTTGTGCAAGTTCTGGAGTAGTGCTCAGGGCAATGCCTCAATTGGCTTCCACAGACTCAACTTTCTGTCTGTGTCCCCTTACCAAAACACTCCTGAATTATTGCACGCACTTTGCGCGGATTCTACTAAGTCCTTCTTGCTACTACTCAGGTCCCATTCGACCTTGACAGTCCAGGCACGGCTGGAGGCTAGTGTTCCAAAACAAGGACTTTTCAATCACTCAGTGCTTCTCAGTTCCGAACCTTGTCCGCAACTCTAGGGGTTTAAAACAGAGAACTCTTCCCCATTTCTTGCAGCCTTATATATCTTATAACACAGGTAAGATACAAAAATCAGTAAGAAGGTAGGACAGACAGCAAAGAAAGCAACTTCCACATCATTTACAGGTGACATGTCCCTTTTTAGGTTCTTCCATACTATTCAATTGGCATTGAGATGTCATATAAACATGCAGCAGCTTACCTCACTCATCGATACAGAGTATAGACACACAGGAGCTCAGATATACTAATTTGGCAAGACCAAAGGCTTACCTCACAGTACTGTTTTTATCTATCTGAGGTCCTCTGGTCCCGTCCTCAAGTCGATTGGTGAGTGGGTCGGCACTCTATCGGCTGCACATCAGACGATCTCGTCGCCCCACGTTGGTTAGCCAATTTCTGTAAGGGGTTAAGTGCCCCCGGGATGGATGTCACCGTAATCCTAATTAAATATAGAACAGGTACGAGCTCAGGAAAACAAACGTACAGACACACCCAGGTATCTAGTAAGAATGGTTTTCGTTTATTGCATAGTCAATACAGGTTTTAAAGGCAAAGCTGGTTACACAGTAATCATGTGACTAATGTACATATTTGGTCCTTCCGGTTCTGCTGCTGGGCAGATTTGTTCAGTTTCTCATAACATATGTTTCCTCTCCTTGCTTATCTGTGTGTTTCCCTTATCTTTTTCTGAGAACAGCACAACCTTTGGGTGCCGTCCCAGATGTAGTGTCTGCATTCTGTCTCTAAATTGTGCTGACTGTCTGCAGAACATTTCACTCTCTGTGTATACAGTGTATATGTTATAATACAAGTTATATTTTAACCCTTACACCCTGTATGACCAGTAGTATAATGTTGTACCGTGTTAGCCATAGAAAGTAGTGGAAGAGTGAAGAAATCAGGCGATACCTTTTAGAGGCTAACTGAGTATATTTGATGGTAAGCTTTCGAGAGTACTAGCTCTCTTCTTCAGACATGGTGATATACAAGAAACTGAAAATTCACAGACTTTTTATACACAAAAGACATGGACCTTCAAAGGATCTTAGAATAACAAAATTCAATATAAGTAGAGAAGTTATTTACAACAGGTCAAGAAATAAACAATCTGGCAACTTGTGGGGCATGACGGAGGGATCAGTAATTCTAAGTTTAAGGTTGATTGTAGGGTGAAAATTATTTAAGTCATTATGGAATTGAAGTAGGGCCTCCTCAACTGCAGTCTAGATGATAAGGATATCATCGATGTCACGAAGGTACACCTTGCCTGCAAAACAGGTGCAAGACCTGCAGGCACATCCACACCACTGACAGTGTACCTGTCCCACAGTCACAACAGGTGCACAGAATTAGGGGACATTTTCCTTCAGGTCTTCCAATGTGGTGTATCTCATAATGTGTGTGCAATGTCCCACCACAGGCCTCTATGTGGGGGAAACAAGGCAGAGACTCAGTCAGCGCATGAACTCACACAGATTCACCATTAATAACAGTAGAACAGATCTCCCAGTGGCCGCACATTTCTCCGGAGAAGACTATTCTATTGAAGATTTGAGGGTTGTGGGTTTAATGGGACATTTTAAGACGCAGAGGGAGAGAAAGGAATGGGAATATAAGTTACTTCAAAAATTTCAAACTCTGCAATTTGGATTTAATATTCATGCCAGTTTCATGTCACACTATGTATGAACTGTGAGGGTCACAAATCACCGCCTAATAGCAAACAGATAACAGCAAGAATTACTGATCCCTCCATCACACCCCACAAGTTTGCAGATTGTTTGTTTATTTCTTGACCTATTGCAAATAACTTCTCTACTTATATAGATACCCCCGGAGCCATTTACAAAGGGGGACATGACTTTGGGATGGGGGAACCAATAACTCCTGCAGTTTCATCTTTGTGCAGTAGTTGTGTGGATTTATACAGGCTGCTTCAGCTTTAAGAGTATAGGTGTGTATATTCAGCCTTGGGAGTATATAGTGCCTAGTGTGTTACTGTAGGGAGGGAGGAGTTTAGGAATAGATGTAACCTCCTGTCTTGTTCGTCTCTTCTTCTTTCTCTCACCACAAGGACTGGAGGGAACATTAAACATGTCTGCTGAATCAGGGAGTATAATATTGGGGTTTATCACCTCACACCACATCGGTCTGACCACATTAACATTAGACATCACTACTAGTTTAGTATCACCATCCTACATCATACTGTATATGCTGCAGTATTACCACAGGATTTATCCTGTCACAGAGTCCCCTCATGTATTTACCTCACACACTGCAGACATGGCTGATATATCATAGATTACTGCTGTATAATGCAGATTGTTCATGAGTCCTGGGGACTGAGGGGCTCTCTATGGTGGAGCTGGGAGGTCACATGTAATGGAGACACTCTGGTGAGAGAGGGACAGCATGATCTGAAATCTGGGGATCAGATATACAGTGTGGTGATATTAATGGAGACTGCACTGATATTCCCTGTATATGTCCTCCATCTCTGTGCTAATACTGATCATGCTGGGGATAGGTTAAAACTAACAATTTCTATGTGACCTCCCTCTCAGGGCTGTATACAGGCCATACTGTGTACACTGGCCATACTGTATACAGGTTATTTTTAATTGGCGGGGTAGGGGGTCCTTGGATTTGGTTGAAATTATCGGCAGTGGGGAAACATGGTGGTTAGTTTCCCCTAGGATCAACTGCTGTTTTGGTCTGGCTGGTCTTTGGGCTCCTGCTGGGTGGTGTCTCGGGGAGTGGTTTATTATATGTTGTAAACTGCCATTCTGTGTGTTATGGTGCCTGTGGTTGCGGCTGGGGGTAATCTGGTATGGTGGAACAGATTGGCGGCCAGACTTTTGTAGGACTTCCCCCTCAAGAAGTAGGTGTTTGTATCCACTAAAAGTTACATGCTTGTATTATTTCCCCTTTCTATACATGACATCTAATGATCTATATGTGACCTCCATATCAGGGCTGTATACTGAGTCCTGTGTGGTTATATGGCAGCCTTCTGTCCCTTTATACATGCTGTCCTGCTGATGCTGCTGCCTATACAATGTCTGCCCTTACCTCATGTAACTACTTCATCTTCCATATGAAAATTGATCTATTACCTAAAATGGTGAATGTTATAAAACTGTGCAGATTACGTTGGGCCTTATCTAGATGTTTTTTCGCAGTCTTCTAGCAGAATATATTATATCTAGATCATATTTATAGCTCTGAAAGGTGTTCATGGAGGGCTCAGCACATGGTGGGGATGTGGGTGGCCCAGGTGCACCTTGCTCTGTAGGATGCACAGAATTGTATAGTTTTATAGCCATGTACAGTATATACAGTGATATACTGACCGCCATGTTGAAGGCTGACCTCTGAGTCTCCAACACATGTAGATAATGGATATCAGACAAATACGGCACTGGATTATTGTATTTCTTACTCTTCATGTGTAGCCGGTGACTTAGGAGCATTTACAGTCTGTATCCAGATAAGTATATGGATTACTATTATTATATGTTACTATGGCATCATATACTGCAGCAGCTCCCATCCCTGACTATCACATATACAATGATAGCTAACTAGCTGAGTGATCTAGTACAAGTGGAAGAGAGGACCCTGTCTGCCTGGGCCTCCAATCTTTAGGCCAGTGTTTTACTCTGTTATTGTCAGTGGCCTTGCCTTAGTATGTAACCCCATAGGGCAAGGTTGCTTAGGATTGGGATGCACACAAGTGCGTCCAAGCCAGTGTGTAACTGCTGGTGGTTTGGGATACACTAACAAACTATTTTTGCCATTTCTTGACTGTATGTGCTTAACAGAATGTAATTCAGTTATTTACTGTTGTGTTTTGTTTTTTTTTAATACTTTAGCTTAAATATAATCCTACACTACAGCTATTGTTGTGCATTATAATTCGCACTACTGTAGTGACAATAAATATATATTTTTATTTATTTATTTTTATGGGTCCTCAGGTGTAACCATTGGAGGTATGGCCCCCTGGTGTGGAGGGGTAACCATCGCATGTATGGCCCCCTGGTGTGGAGGGGTAACCATCGGAGGTATGGCCCCCTGGTGTGGAGGGGTAACCATCGGAGGTATGGCCCCCTGGTGTGGAGGGGTAACCATCGGAGGTATGGCCCCCTGGTGTGGAGGGGTAACCATCGGAGGTATGGCCCCCTGGTGTGGAGGGGTAACCATCGGAGGTATGGACCACCTGGTTTCTGCAAATCAATTATTCATTTTAAAAAAAGACCCTGTTAGCCATGACCCTAGGGACTTACCCTATCAGTTTTCACATGTCTGTGCAATAAATTGAGCCCTCCGAGCCAGTGGTGGCTGCAGCTGGAGGGAGAGAAAAATATTTAAAATAAAGCGGGCATGTTTTTGATAAAAATCTATAGCTTCAAGGACCATTTCTGTTGACTTGTAATTTTTCTTAATGAAGATATATTACCATTTATATTGACCAATTCATATTTCTCTTAAGGTTGCTGACAGTGTGATACAGCCATAGATGCAGTAGAGTGTCTATCGTAGCCAACTAGCGAATGGAGCCCAGCACTGCTTATCATGTAACCCCATGCTCTGCATGCAGGAGCTATATAGTCCTGTAGCTCTCTAGTGGAACGGGCAGCATCAGGATGGTGCTGGCCCGGGTCCAGCAAAAGAAAGAATTTTAGCTTCAAATTTCAGTCTGGGTGCCCTTGGGTCGGTGCATATGGCTATGGGTAAAGGTCATCAAGTGCTCTGAAAATGATTGAGATATGACAGGAGAGGAACTCTCACTGCCTTAAAAGACTCCTGTAAATCAAGCAGATCATGGGCTTATTCTTATCATTATCAGCATCATTTAATGGCTTGTTTTACTGCTGATGTGATTGGGACCCATCAAACAACAATGGTGAGGCTTTTCACTAAAGTACGTGCTCTGGTTGCTGTAGTATCTGGAGAAGCTGACGCACAGCAAGTACTTTTCTCTTCCCTTCTTTAAACTCTCTATGTCTTTCCTGGCAATATAAGTGGGTATAGGGTTGCCAATGAATATAAATGGACAATCCTAGTTTTTTAGGGGCAGAGGTATTCCTTGAAGAGGTGTTATCTCATACATACTATATACATCTATATAATTTGTTTACATTTACCACCATAAGTGGGACCCCACATCACATAAGTGGGAAGTATATACTTATATGCATAAATGGTTGGCAATTACATGTTTGTGGTATGGCGGAATCCCCCACGTATACTGGTTTATGGTAATTTCAGTATTATAGTCTATTTCTCCTTACTGGTTTCTAACTACAGCCATTCACTTTAGTAGCATTGTCAGCAACATTCATAGCTTAGTATTGTAGAGAAGATGGTATGGGACTTGTAGTATATAAAGTTTCTAGAGGGCTATGGCATTCCTAATCAGTTTGGTGGTGGTTGAGTCCATTTAAGATGTCAAATGGCCTCTTCTGTGGCGGTTGAGGAGTCAAGTGGAAGTTGCAGGCAAGTTATTGTGGACTTATTTTAACTAATGGAGGAGGTTAAACCTCATGGTGGTGAACAGGCTGAGCTTTGGAAATGGCCAGCCTGAAGGATGTCATAATAGTAATGTCATCCAGGGGCAGGCACAGTGGTTAAGCACAGGGCTGTTGGTGCCCTTAAAGTGTACTGGCTCTGCTGGAATTGCAAGCCGGAGCGTGCCGCCTCTTTATTGCTGTCTGGCTGGGTGCTGTATGTCAGACAGCAGGGGATCTCACAGTATTTGTGAATCCCAATGGTCTAGCACTTCATCTGACTCCTTCTGTGATTATTTTAGTTCTGTGATTTAAATAAAGCTGTGGCTATTTTTGACACCCAAAATAAAGTGTTTTGTGCGTTTATTCCAAAGTCAGTGTTTACTGTAGTTTGGGTGGTTTTAGGAAGGAGTGAGGGTCCA
Source organism: Leptodactylus fallax (assembly GCA_947044405.1). NCBI lineage: Eukaryota > Metazoa > Chordata > Amphibia > Anura > Leptodactylidae > Leptodactylus > Leptodactylus fallax. The sequence goes on from CAMRHE010000249.1 coordinate 371,214, forward strand.
TCCCATATCCAAAAGTCATGCATTTTGTTATTCTAAGATCCTTTGAAGGTCCATGTCTTTTGTGTATAAAAGTCTGTGAATTTTCAGTTTCTTGTATAACACCATGTCTGAAGAAGAGAGCTAGTACTCTCGAAAGCTTACCATCAAATATACTCAGTTAGCCTCTAAAAGGTATCACCTGATTTCTTCACTCTTCCACCTGTATGACCAGTGTAATCCTCAGTCCTTATTCTGTATATATGGACAGTGCACAGTACCACTTCTCTTGTCCTGTACACAGAGTGTATGTTCCAGTATCTGCCCTTATTTATTTATTTTTTTTTTCCAAGATGGCGCCGCTGGAGTGGCTGCCTGTCACAGTAGCTCTGAGACTCTCTCTCTTATTTTTCTTTCTTTGTCTTGTTTTTTACCTCTCTACTTAAGGACTTTGCACTATGAAGAAACACACAAAGACTTGGACCCTTGTGATACTTTTTTGTTTTTATCTGTCTTTTTGTTCTGCTTGAAATGGGAACTTTTGTGTCTGCAGACAATTCCTTTGTCTATACAAGAGAGAAACTTTTGCAGCTGAGAGACACAGCAGGGCTGCATACCATCTGTCCACACATCCCCCGCGAGCTTTGGAGAAAGAAAAAGCGGGTGAGGGGCTGCAGAGCTGGAACTCTTCAGAGGATTAAAAAGAGACGTTACCGACCAGCTCTTCCCTCCATCATTATGGGCAATGTGAGATCTCTTGCAAACAAGATGGATGAACTAACAGCGCTCACCAGGCATCATCAGGAGTTTCGGGTGTGTAGCATGATGCTACTTACAGAGACTTGGCTCACTGAAGTTACTCCTGACCCTCTGGTCTCCTTGGATGGTTTTAAACTCCTTCGGACAGACAGGACAAGGGAGAGCGGTAAGAGGAAAGGAGGAGGGCTGACAATGTTTGTGAATAATAGATGGTGTAATCCTAGGCACATTGTGATTAAGGAGCAAACTTGCTGTGAGGACATTGAACTATTAGCTGTGAGCATGAGAACTTTCTACCTACCAAGGGAACTATCGCATGTCATCGTGATAGCTGCATATGTCCCCCCCTCTGCGAAAGCTGACGCTGCCTGCGAGGTCCTACAAGCCACGCTGAGCCTTTTACAGTTAAAACATCCTCAGGCCCTCTTTCTTGTGTTGGGTGATTTCAACCATGCCTCTCCATCATCCACACTGCCCAGTTTCACACAGTATGTAACCTGCCACACAAGAGACAACAAAACACTGGACTTGTTCTTTGCCAACGCGAGGGAGGCATATAACTCATCAGCCCTACCGCCCCTGGGAAGATCGGATCACAACCTAGTACATCTCCGACCTGTGTACAAGCCACTTGTACGTAGAGAACCAGCTGTCACCCGCACAGTGAGGATATGGTCCGAGGAGAGTGATGAGGCTCTGAGGGATTGTTTTGACACAACCGCATGGGAAGTTCTGCAGGATTCTTATGGAGAAGATATAGAAGGACTCACACACTGCATAACGGACTACATTAATTTTTGTGTGGACAACACAGTACCCACAAAAGTGGTGAGGTGCTTCTCCAATAACAAACCATGGATTAACTCTGATATATAAACACTACTTAAGGAGAAAAAGATGGCATTCAGGACAAGAGATAAGGAGGGGTTGAGGGAAGTACAAAAGGAGCTGAGGCATCAAATCAGGCAGGGAAAAGCCAGTTATAAAGAAAAAATGGAAAAGCAAATGGAAAGAAAAGACATAAGGGGGGGTCTGGGAGGGGCTTAAGTCAATTTCGGGTCATAAACAGTCTGTCTGCCAGATTGAGGCAGATGTTAATTGGCTTAACGAACTAAACCTATTCTTCAACAGATTTGATCACACACCAGCTCCTCCCACCCCAGTATGTCCTTCAGCTCCCCCCACCACAATGACTTCTCCCCATGCGGCCACTTCCCAACAGACCAGTAAATCCAGAAATCCGTCTTTATCTGACCACAGTCTGACCCTCACACGGGCCCAGGTGAGGAAGGAGATGAAAAAGATCAAGGCGAGGAAAGCTGCAGGGCCAGATGACATCAGTGCAAGGCTAATTAAGACTTGTGGGGACCAGCTGTGTGGTATAATTACATATATGTATAATATGAGCCTGAGGAAGGAAATAGTCCCTAAATTATGGAAATCTTCTTGTGTGGTACCAGTTCCAAAGAAACCCCACCCTATGGACCTCAATGACTACAGACCTGTAGCACTGACATCCCACCTGATGAAGATCTTAGAGAGATTGGTTCTCACACATCTCCGCCCTCTAGTGAGCCCTGCTATGGACCCCCTCCAATTTGCTTATCGGCTGGGCATTGGGGTAGATGATGCCATCATCCATCTTCTGCACAGGGCTCTGTCTCACCTGGAGAAACCAGGGAACACAGTAAGAATAATGTTCTTTGATTTCTCCAGTGCTTTTAACACCATACAGCCCAAGTTATTGAGGGACAAGCTGGGCCTTGCTGGAGTGGACCACCACCTCTCCAACTGGATCCTAGACTACCTCACAAATCGACCTCAATACGTGAAAGCCCAAGACTGTGTCAGGTACCGTGATCTGTAATACGGGGGCACCTCAGGGTACGGTTCTCGCCCCTTTCCTCTTCACACTGTACACTGCAGATTTTAGGTGCAACTCATCCAGCTGCTACCTACAGAAGTATTCTGACGACTCTGCAATAGTAGGCCTCATCACAGACAATGATGACAGGGAGTACAGAGAACTGAACCAGGATTTTGTGGACTGGTGCCACCGGAACCACCTGAAGATTAACGCGGGATAGACCAAGGAGATGGTGGTGGACTTCCGTAAAGGCAGAAGCCCTCCTAAACCAGTGGACATCCTGGGGACGGGCATCGAGATTGTGAACACCTATAAGTACCTGGGTTTGCTCCTTAATAATAAGCTGGACTGGGCAGATCATATGGAGGCCCTGTACAGGAAGGGCCACAGCAGGCTCTACCTGCTTAGGAAGCTGAGAGCCTTTGGAATCCGGGGGGCACTTCTTAGAACTTTCTTCAACTTGGTAGTGGCATCAGCCATCTTCTTTGGAGTGGCCTGCTGGGGGAGCAGTATATCAACCAGGGACAGAAATAAACTTGACAAGCTGAATAGAAAGGCCAGCTCTGTCCTGGGGAGCCCACTGGACCCAGTGCAGGTGGTGGGTGACAAAAGGATACTGTCCGTGGTGAGCTCCATGCAGAAGAAGAAGTCCCATCCCATGCATGAGACTGTGATCGCGCTGAGCAGTACTGTCAGTGACCGACTGCTCCACCCTAGGTGTGAGAAGGAGCGCTATCGGAAGTCTTTCCTCCCCACCGCGGTTAGGCTGTACAACCAACACCGACCTAAGCGGAGATCATTACACACAGAGAACTGAAATATCTCTCTGCCTGTTAAATCCCCCCCTCCCCCCAGCTACTTCCTATCTGTCTGTCGGCTATCAAAGTAATACCTCTTACCTTGGAACATTCCTGTACATGTTGTATTTGTATTTGTATCTGCTTATCTTTGCTGCTGTAACACACTGAATCTCCCCATTGTGGGACTATTAAAGGACTATTATTATTATTATTATTATTATTATTATTATTATTATTATTATTATTCTATATATTTAGTGCAGAGTACCACTTCTCTTGTCCTGTACAGTATACTGGGTGTAATTCTCAGTATCTGCTCTTATATTGTATATATAGACAGTGCACCAGTGTTGGACTGGGATGTCTAGGGCCCACCAGTGGAATTGTTTCTCACCATCAGGACCCCTGCAGATCAGCGGTACCGAGATAGGGCGGCAAAAGGTAATAACATGTCGGGAGCCATGCTGCTCACCTGCCATACCATGTGCACCACTGCATTACCTAAATCCACTGCTACACCCTGTATGGCAAGTGAACAGCTTGGCTCCTAGAATTGTTACCATTACCTGTAGCCACACTGTCCTGGAAAAGCTGATCTGCAGAGGTCCTGGCTGTTGTATCGCCACAGATGTAATACTGATGGCTTATCCTAAGGGCAGGCCATCAATATTAGAAAGATGGATAAATCCTTTAAAGAGGTTGTCCAGGAATTGGAGCAACCCATGTGCCGGGCAGGAGATGTAAAATAAAAAATAAATAAATAAAAAAGCATACTCACCTGTCCCCGGCGCTCCGTTGTTCGCTGCCAGTGTCCATTATGTCTCATGCCGGTGACTCCTTGCTTGGAGTCCTGCACCTCATGTGACCGCTAAGACCAATTAGGTACAGGATTTCCAGAAATGAGGTGCCAACATGAGTCCGAACAGAGACAGGCAGGGGACAACGGGGTGCTGGGACAGGTGAGTATGCTTTTTTTTTTTTTTTTTTTTTTTTAAATTTTATTTTTACACGTCCCTGGTGGCCGCCACAGTGGTCTCTTCAATTTATGGACAAACTTTTTTTAAGGGTTTGTCTGGGCCAAATTTTTCTATGGCCACTTCACTGGTCCCCCCATATAGTGGCCTCTTCACTTGTTCCCCCATATAGTGGCCTCTTCACTGGTCCCCCATGCTGTATGGGGAACAGTGATGGGGCCATGTTATTGTGTGGAAGCAGTGATGGTGGCTGACATTCTGTAGGGGGGACATTAAACTGTGTGATGCATATTAAAGGGGTTGTCCAGGGTTAATCTTTTTTATGGCCTATGCTCAGGATAGGCCATAAATACCTGATCGCTAGGGGGCTGACACACGGCCCCATCAGCTGTACGGAGCCACTTCCGGCGCCGTTCTGTACACAACATAGGGCTGGAAGCAGAAAGCTCCATCCGCTGAATAGCAGTCAGACGCTTCACTGCAGCTCACCTCCCACTGACTTCAATAAGTGCTGAGATGCAGTGAAGGTGCCCGGCTAATACACAGTGGACAGAGCTTTCTGCTTCTGGCCCTGTATTGTGTACAGGACGGGCGCCAGAAGTGGCTCCGTACAGCTTATCGGTCCGGGGTCGGCCCCCTACAGATTAATTATTTATGGCCTATCCTGAGGATAAACTATAACAAATTATACCTGGACAACCCCTTTATGTTTAATCAAAGTTTATTAAGGATTTGTCAAATAAAACAAAGAGGGGACAAGAACAACATGACTGAACAAATGGTGTGAAGGCACGCAGGCCTCGCCTGTAAACAGGAGGCTGTGGGGGGGGGGACCTGCCCCCACCCAATGCTTCAGAACATAGTATATGAACAAAGAGAAACAATAGGTCCATGTATTTGGGGCCTTAAGAACAACATCTTTAAGGAAATGGGAGACGAACAAACAGACAAAGGGGGCACACACTGGAAGCTGCAATCAGGAAAACACATACGGGAAAGTGAGGAGGGGGGACAACAGGGTGAGAAAAGAATAACCAATAACCTCCTGAAAGGAAGAAGTACAAAGAATAGCAAGGTAATTCCATATCAGGAGAAGAAAGAGGAGAACTCAGTCATGTTAGAGTAATTATATAGCTAATACTATATGAACCAATGTCTAATACTATATGAACCAATGTTTGAATATTCTCTGTGCTTAGAGCAGGAACATTATGACCTTTTCCTTATCACTCTTATTTGCACATGTTATCATTTTTGTAACATAGTCAAAAGAATCTACCCGACCAAGTGTCATACTGCAGCCAAATGTCAGAATGACCAGGCAATCATGTGAGAAGCACATTATGAAGCATTGTCAATACTAAGAAGGATCAACACGTATACTTTTATACCAATAACCTGTCACTCGCATAAAATAAAGCACGGGGCTTCATCATTATCAGAGCTCCACAGTTTCAGACCAAAATCTGTGTCTGTCTGTTATTCACCGGTTATTATAATCTACCTTGGGAGTATTATTAATACTCCAACAGTCAATTCCTGAAACACCACCCAAGGCCGCTAGAGAGTGTCAAATTTAGAAGGATTGGGGGAATCCTGCGCCACCAGGGCCTCCATTCTCCTTATAAGGAGAAGCTCATGGAGAAATTCAACCAAGGAGGGTGCAACAGTGTTCCGCCAATGCCTGGGAATGATGGTTCTAGCAGCCGTGAGAAAGTGTTGCAGGAGATCATTCTTTACCGCAGAAATTCTGCCAGGGATAACCGAAAGATGGGCCAGTTGGGGATTAGCAGCGATGGTGCGACCACACATCTTATCATACAGAGCAAAAACACAGCATCCCAGAAGGGCCGAAGAACGTCACACTCCCACCAGATATGATATAGGGTACCTTTCTCTGAACCACAGGGCCAACACCGGTCAGTCACAGCAGGATAGATTCTGTGGAGGAAGTCAGGACACCGGTACCACCGAGACAGAATCTTGAAGTTCTTTTCTTGCGCACTGCAAGGCAACAGGAGTTTATGTGCGAACGGGAAAGACCTATCCCAGTCGGCAGGGGAAAGACCCATGGGAAGGTCTGACACCCAGGGGCCTGTATAAGAGGGAGACCCAGGAGTAGCGTCTCGGAGAAGAATATTATAAAGAACAGAGAGCGCACGTGGGGAAGAGTCAGCGTGGGAAAGGACGGACTCCAGGTCAGTCATAGTAGACAAAACTGCGGAGATCATTACATACAGAGAACTGAAATATCTCTCTGCCTGTTATATCCCCCCCCCCCCCCCTCTGCTACGTCCTATCTGTCTGTCTGCTATTAATGTAATGCCTCTCACCTTGGAACATTCCTGTACATGTTGTATTTGTATTTGTATCTGCTTATCTTATCTTTGCTGCTGTAACACACTGAATTTCCCCACTGTGGGACTATTAAAGGACTATTATTATTATTATTATTATTATTAAAAGAAGAGGGGGCAAAGAGAATTTCCGCGGAAAGGCCGAAAGTTGACTGTATTCTAGCCAGGATAAATGAAGGTCTGGATAGGAAGCACGCAGCTGGGCCAACGAAGGAAGGAGAGGATCCCCAGTAACTTGCCTAAGTCTAACATCATCGCCGTGTTGCCAACAAAGAAACCTATCTACGGAGCAACCTGGTGGAAACATAGGATTGCAAAAGAGAGGACTAAGGGGGTCAGGAACTCTAGCCACTCTCCCACCAGAGCACACCGAATCCCAGAGGGGAACCGAGAGCAGGTCAGCCTCGATAGAAACCCATTGCTTGTCAATGCTACAGTAATGCCAGTCAAGAAGACAAAGCAGAATCGCAAAGCGGTAATAAAGTTTAGGGTTCGGCAGGCCCGCCATCCCCCTGTCCTTGCAGTGGGTCAATGTCTGATATTTTATCCTACTCCGCACTGAACCCCATACGAACCTTCCAAACATGGACTGAACTCTCGTGAAAAAGGTGCGTAGGAGGTGAATGGGAAGTGCCTGGGAAGGGTCAGGGGGGATATGGATCCCAAGGTACTTTAGGGAAGTGGTCTGCCACTTAAATGGGAATTTGGATGAAAGATGGGTGACCTGTGCGTGGGGTAGCGTGACGTTCAGGGCCTCGCTTTTGGAAAGATTTACTTTAAAGTTACTCAGGTGACCGAAGCGGCCGAATTCATGTAAGATAAATGGAAAGGACACACATGGCTGAGAAACATAAAGAAGAAGGTCGTCAGCATACAGTGCTGCCTTAAATTGGCGACCACCCATCTGAAGGCCATGAATATCCGGACACCGCCGTATCACCACCGCCAGATGCTCCATGACCAGGGCATACAGTAGTGGCGACAGAGAGCATCCTTGCCGAGTGCAATTCCGTACCGGGAAAAAATCCGAAAGTATCCCGTTGGCCCGAAACACAGGGAAAACACCTTGCTCAAGAAAACAGGACCCACATCCAGCTGCTGAAGTGTCGCACACAGAAAGCCCTAGTCTACCCTGTTGAACAGTTTTTTGGCGTTGATGGAGAGCAGGCACATAGGAGAGTTGTTAGAACGAGCCAGTGAAATTGCCTGGATAGCCCCTTTAATATACCCCCTAATGCACCACAAGAGGTTGTCCAGTATAATTTTTTTTCTTTTTTATAATTAGTTCGGGGATGGTGAACTCCCCTACCCCCCCCAACAAAAAAAAAAAAAACATACTAAACATACTCACCTATCCCTGGTGCTCCAGTGCCCTCCCAGCACGGTCTAATCCTGCAGCTCCGCTGTCTTCTTTTTGACGGAAGTCCTCTCTGGCTGTGACATCCCAGGTTCCTTCCCTTAGCCGCTGATTGGCCTCAGGGGTCACATGACATCACAGGTAGTCATGTGCAGAGGGAACTTCAGCTGGAAGAAAACAGAGCTGCAGGCCGAGCCGCTCTGGGAGACACTGGGGACAGGAGAGAGAGTTTTTTTTTGTTTGTTTTTTTTTATTGCCTGCCCCAGCGTAATTAACCTCTTCCCGCCGGAGCAATTTTTCGATTTTCGTTTTTGACTCCCCACCTTCCAAACAGCATAACTTTTTTATTTTTCCGCTCTCAGAGCCATATGAGGTCTTAATGTTTGCAGGACAAATTGTTCCATTAGTTATTCTGCACAATGTACTGGGAAGCTGGAAAAAAATTCAGAATGGGGTGGATTTGAAGACTTTCTTACGGGCTTCGTTTTTTACGGCGTTCACTGTGCAGCCAAAATGTCACCTGTATTCTATGTTTCGGTACGATTCCAGGGATACCAAATTTATATGTTTTTATTTACATTTTAACCCCTTAACAAGAATCCAAAACTGTGCAAAAAAAATTTTTTTTTTCTAAAAGTCGCCATTAGAGATGACTGAATGTCTGAAAAGTTCAATTCTGTAGTTCGATTCGAAGTTCCAAAAAAATTTGCTTCGGTCCAAATTAATTTGCGGTGAATATCGCTAAAAAACACCTATTTCCTGGCTTCAGAGGGCCTGTATAGTGGTGTAGAACACTGTGCCTTGCAGTAACACGCATAGGGAGCCTACTGTGGTAGTGAAACTGTGGTCGCTCTTAGAACCACTGCCCACTTCACTTATTTGGCCAGTTACGGAGCCAAAACTGACCAACTAACTCAAGTGTGAACTCAGCCTTACAGGTCCATGCAGAGGTCCAAGATCCTACTGTAGCGTGAAAGAGCGCACTCCTTTTACACCATCGTCTGCCGATTCCACATAGATGTCTACAGAGTGGCAAGGCGACATAATGAGGAGTTGGCAGCAGCATGAGGAGGCCACCAAGTGGCAAAGCGATATAAAGTGGAGTTGGCAGCAGCATGAGGAGGCCACAGAGTGGCAAGGCGACGTAATGTGGAGGTGGCAGCAACATGTATGAAGAGATACAGTGACCCAGTGGCAGCGACATGAGGAGGCCATACAGTGACCCAGTGGCAGCGACATGAGGAGGCCATACAGTGACCCAGTGGCAGCAACATGAGGAGGACATACAGTGAACCAGTGGCTGCAGCATGAGGAGGGCATATAGTGATCCAGTGGCAGAGTGCGGAGGTGTCAGCAGAGTGAGTAGGCCACAGAGTGGCAAGGTGATATAATGTATAGGTAGCAACAGCCTTAGGAGGCCATACAGTGACCCAGTGGCAGAGTGAGGAGGTGGCAGCAGCATGAGGAGGCCATACAGTGACCCAATGGAAACGGCATGAGGAGGGCATACAGTGACCCAGTGGAAACGGCATGAGGAGACCATACAGTGACCCAGTAGCAGCGGCATGAGGAGGACAGTGACCCAGTGGCTACGGCATGAGGAGGGCATACAGTGACCTAGTGGCTGCATCATGAGGAGGGCATACAGTGACCCAGTGGTTGCGGCATGAGGAGGCCATACAGTGATCCAGTGGCAGCGGCAGGAGGATGACATACAGTGACCCAGTTCCTCCCCCGTGTTACTTTGTTCGCCCAGGCAAACAAGGTGTAGAACAGTGTGACACCGCTGTGCCCTGCACATGTGGTATGCTAGAGGAGCACTGTGAATTGTCCCTGCAGTGGATGCTGAGGAAACATTGGAGGATGAGGTGGACATTGTTGCAGGACTAACTGCGTGAGAACGTGGAGGATGAAGCGGCGTCACCTGGCCAAGTTGCTGGTGACAAGGCGACAATGTGGAGTTGGCAGCAGCATGAGGAGGACACAGAGTGGCAAGACGACATATTGTGAAGTTGGCAGCAGCATGAGGAGGCCATACAGTGACCCAGTGGCAGGGTGAGGAGGTGTCAGCAGAGTGAGTAGGCCACAGAGTGGCAAGGTGATATAATGTGTAGGTAGCAACAGCCTTAGGAGGCCATACAGTGACCCAATGGCAGAGTGAGGAGTTGGCAGCAGCATGAGGAGGCCATATAGTGACCCAGTGGCAGAGTGAGGAAGTGGCAGCAGTGTGAGGAGGCCATACAGTGACGCAGGACTGTGGTGTCAACATTGGCACCCTGGTCACGCGTCACCTTCTGTCAATAGATTGAACATATGGCCATTTTCACCTCCCCCGGTGGCTTAACAAAAAACTGCCACACCGCCAAGTAGGTGATTTTACCCCCAACACTCCGCAGTAACTGACTGCTACTGCAACTGCATCCATGAACCCCTGCACCACTGCTTTCCGGGTAGGTAGGCTGCTGCGAAGCTGGTGGTCTACGCCAGGCACATTTAGCTCCCGACCTCCCACTGCTGCCACCCTGCTGTCTCCCCCGCTGCCTCATGCACAAGCTGCAACCCTCTTCTCCTGATGACGATGAAGCCTCTTCGTCACCCGGCTCCCAATTATGATCGGCTACATCGTCATCCACTACTGTCTGCAGATCACTGATGTCCTCCTCAACACCAGCTCCCACGCCACTCTCCTCATCACTACTTGCCCGCCTACTGAAGGAAGCGGCAGATGTCTCCTCCACATCTTGGCTGAGCAGTAGCTGCTGACTGTCCTCTAGTACCTCCTCCTCACTGAGTAGTTCTCTAGCTGAGGGAATAGAAAAAGACAGAGGCAGGTTGAGGACAGGTGAGGGCACAGGGCCTGCTGCCGGGCCATGCCAACTAAGGGTTGTGTCTGATGAACCCACCGACTCTTGGCTGGGGGTGTCTGATGTCACTTGGGATGAAGTGGATGACCGAGTCAACCAGTCTACAACCGTTGGGTTCAGGGTCGGACTGGCCCACCGGGGAACCGGTGAATCCCCCGGTGGGCCCCGAGCCCCGACTATTAATACTCATTTTGCCAATGCAAAGGTCAAGGGTCTGATCGGGACGGTCAGGGGCCCGACCGGCTCCTGACCATCCCGATCGGTCCCCTGACCAATGGACAGTGGCGTAACGATCGTGGCCAGAGGGGTGCGGGGCCCGCGGCCAGCTGGAAATGGCCGAGGGCCCCGGACTATCATGATAGTGGTCGGGGGAAGGCCTGGTTCCCCGACCGCTATACCTATTGTTAATGGAAAGGGGCCGGCCCCTTTCCATTAGATGCCAGCCCAGGGGAAGTGACAAAAAAAAAATACTCACCTGACTGTCCTGGACTCAGCAGCGTCTCCGGCACTTTTCCGGCCTCACTGCAGGGGCCTGTGATTAGGCCCCAGTGGTGACATGGAGCGCACTAGCGTAATGACGTCATCGCGTCCCACGTGACCGCTGAGGTGCAATCACAGGCCCCAGCGGTGACGTCTGGGACACAGGACGTGGAGACCAGAGGACCAAGGAAGATGGGAAAGACGGCAGGACGGAGCGAGGATACCCCGGAGAGGTAAGACAAGGTGAGTATAAGTGTTTGTTATTTTTAAACACTTCTCCTGGACCTGTACTTATTATATTCTGGGGTCTGAGGAGACCCCAAAGTATAATAGCACCGGCTCTGGGGGTGGGGGGGGCCACTGTGGAGCACCTAATAGTGTGTGTGGGTCACTTTGGGCATATAATACTGTGTGGGGGCCACTGAGGGCATATAATACTGTGTGAGGGCCACTGTGGGCATATAATGCTGTGTGGGGGCCACTGCGGAGCATATAATACTGTGTGGGGGCCACTCAGGGCATATAATACTGTGTGGGAGCACTGTGGGCATATAATACAGTGTGGGGGCCACTGAGGGCATATAATACTGTGTGGGGGCCACTGAGGGCATATAATACTGTGTTGGGGCCACTGTGAGCATATAATACTGTGTGGGGGCCACTGCGGAGCATATAATACTGTGTGGGGGCCACTGAGGGCATATAATACTGTGTGGGGGCCACTGTGGGCATATAATACTGTGTGGGGGCCACTGTGGGCATATAATACAGTGTGGGGGCCACTGAGGGCATATAATACTGTGTGGGGGCCACTGTGGGCATATAATACTGTGTGGGGGCCACTGTGGGCATATAATACAGTGTGGGGGCCACTGAGGGCATATAATACTGTGTGGGGGCCACTGTGGGCATATAATACTGTGTGGGGGCCACTGTGGGCATATAATACAGTGTGGGGGCCACTGAGGGCATATAATACTGTGTGGGGGCCACTGTGGGCATATAATACTGTGTGGGGGCCACTGTGGGCATATAATACTGTGTGGGGGCCACTGTGGGCATATAATACTGTGTGGGGGCCACTGAGGGCATATAATGCTGTGTTGGGGCCACTGCGGAGCATATAATGCTGTGTTGGGGCCACTGAGGGCATATAATGCTGTGTTGGGGCCACTGCGGAGCATATAATACTGTGTTGGGGCCACTGCGGAGCATATAATGCTGTGTTGGGGCCACTGAGGGCATATAATGCTGTGTTGGGGCCACTGCGGAGCATATAATGCTGTGTTGGGGGCCACTGTGAGCATATAATGCTGTGTTGAGGCCACTGCGGAGCATATAATGCTGTATTGGGGCCACTGCAGAGCATATAATGCTGTGTTGGGGACACTGCGGAACATATAATGCTGTGTTGGGGACACTGCGGAGCATATTATACTGTCCAAGTATTGTTTACATGCTGGGTGCTGCGCAGCTCATTCACCATGTTCTTGACAACTGCGGTTGTGGGTACTAAAGCTGTATCTCTTTCAAGTATCTGAGATATCGCTGCAGCACCCGTAACCGCCACTATCAAGAATTTACTCTAGGGAGGGGGTAGTGGGATCCTGATGGGCAGCCAATGGAACCAATCCAGTTGCAGCTTGTTGCTGCAAGCGTCACTGACGTACTGATGCTGTGCGCAGCGGCGGGTTTATGCATAGGAGCCCAGACCAGCAGTGTGAAAGGTAAGCACAACTTAACCACGCAAACAAAAAAACAACTTTTCCCCCTATTTTGCCCACAAATCTTTCAACTTCACTGACAACTCTGATAACTGCAACCCCTAACAACTCCAGATGCTCTGGGTCTGTTGAGAGTTGTAATTCCCCCCCCTCCCACCCCAGCTAATTTCTCACTGTATTGTTATGCTGGTGCCTAAATACTGGACAACCCCTTTAAAGTGTGGCTCATTAGGGGGTATATTAAAGGGGTTGTCCAGGCATAATTTGTTATGGTTTATCCTCAGGATAGGCCATAGATATCTTATCTGTACGGGGCTGACCCCGGACTGATCAGCTGTACGGAGCCACTTCTGGTGCCCGTCCTGTACACAATACAGGGCCAGAAGCAGAAAGCTCTGTCCACTGTGTATTAGCCGGGCACCTTCACTGCATCTCAGCACTTATTGAAGTCAGTAGGAACTGTGCTGCCAGAAGTGGCTCCGAACAGCTGATAGGGCCGTGTGTCAGCCCCATACTGATCAGGTATTTATGGCCTATCCTGACCATAGGCCATAAAAAAGGTAACTTTGGACAACCCCTTTAATATGCCCCACACAGTTTAATGCCCCCCCCCCCCACAGGATGTTATCCCCCATCACTGCTCCCACACAATATAATGGCTCCATCACTGTTCCCCATACAGTATGGGGGACCAGTGAAGAGGCCACTATGTGGGGGGACCAGTGAAGTGGCCATAAAAAAATTTGGCCCAGACAACCCCTTAAAAGAGGTTGTCCATAAACTAGAGCGACCACTGTGGCGGCCGCCAGGGAGGTGTAAAAATACAAAAAAATTTCAAAAAAAGCATACTCGCCTGTCCCCAGCACCCCATTGTCCCCTGCCTCTATCTGTTCGGTCTCATGGTGGCCCCTCATTTCTGGAAATCCTGTACCTAATTGGTCTTAGCGGTCACATGAGGTGCAGGACTCCCAGCAAGGAGTCGCAAGACTGAAATGACACTGGCAGCGGACAACGGAACGCCAGGGACAGGTGAGTATGATTTTTTATTTTTTTATTTTACACCTCCCGCAAGGGACATGGGTTGCGCCAATTCCTGGACAACCTCTTCAAAGGATTTATCCATATTTCTAATATTGATGGCCTGTCCTTAGGATAGGCCAGCAATATTACATCTGCGATGATACAACAGCCAGGACCTCTGTAGATCAGCTTTTACAGGACAGTGCGGCTACAGGTAACAATTCTAAGAGCCATGCTGTTCACTTGCCATACAGGGTGTAGCAGTGGGTTTAGGTAGTGCAGTGGTGCACATGGTATGGTGGGTGAGCAACATGGCTCCCAACATGTTATTACCTTTTGCCGCCCTGTCTCGGTACCGCTGATCTGCAGCGGACCTGATGGTGGGCCCCTAGAAGCAATTCCACTGGTGGGCCCTAGACATCCCAGTCCGACACTGGTTGGGTTGCTGGTCAAGACATGACCGCTACTTGACACTGGGATCTCAGGCCTCTGTAAGTGACCCCAACTATCATGCCCCCTTACTCTGCTGCAACCTATCACGGTGCCAGAAACATTTAGGCCTGTGGCCCTCACCTTTGCATGGCCTCTCGCTTCTCTGACATACTGTTCGATGAAAAAACGTAATTGCAAAGGGCAAATAGGCCTGTTATTTTCTACTTTGAACACCAATAAAAAAAGCGTGATAAAAGCAGAGATTTGTTGCTCAGAATTATTGAATTATTGACAATACTGTATTGATAAATGGCCTGCAACTTTATACTGGTAACAAAATGGCGAATATGGTCCTCCTTATGGGTTCACACGCTAATAAACACCTTGAAATAAGTGATAACCGCTAAGAATTATTGAATTATTATTGACAATACTATATTGATAAATGGCCAGCAACTTTATACTGGTAACAAAATGGCAAATATGGTTGTACGGTATGTTTTTCCCCACGTTAAAGGCGTTTATTACAGATAAGTGCAGACATTATTGGATGATAATTCAGTTTTCTTTGGCACAGTAGTACTGACAAATGGCCTGTAATGTTATGCTGTGGAAGAACAGTGAATAAGCCCCTTATAATAAACGCCTTTAAAAAGGCGTTCTTTACAGATACGTGCAGATATTAGTGTATGATAATTCACAGTTTTTTGCTGTACTGCACTGCAAAAGGCTTGTTCTGTTCCACCTTGAAGACACAGATATGAGTAATGAGCAGCAGTATAACGGCAGTGCTGCAATGTGAATTATGCTGCAAATTCTTGCTGTAAATGACCCTGCAACCACCCCAAATTCTTCTCTCAATTCCTCCCTATCCTTTCCCTACAGTTCTAAGACACAGCCTCTTTTCCTGAACTTCTATCCGTTTTCTGACTATCCCTAGCTCCTGCTGACGTCTGTCCCTACAGTAAGAACGATGTGAAATGACTGTACCTAAAATGGCCGAGGGTTTTTATAGGGCTGTGACATCACAGGCCCGGCTGGCTGCTGATTAGCTGCACGCTTGGCATTGTGGATGATTCCGCGCTCCCAGAGTCCCTTGCCCCTTGTCCTAACATGTGCGGCGGCCATTTTATAAAAAAATACGATTCGATGCATCGAAGCGTGAGGAAATCCAGAATCGTAGCGAATCGAAGATTTCCTGAAATTCGGATTGAATTCCACTTCTGCAGGTTTGATTCGCTCATCTCTAGTCACCATATTCTGACACCCATAACTTTTTTATACTTCCATGTACTGGGATGCATAGGGCGTCTTTTTTTGGATTACAACTCTCAACAGACCCAGAGCATCTGGAGCTGCTGGGGGTTTTAGTTATCAGAATGGTCAGTGAAATTGAAAGAATTGGGGGCAAAATAGGGGGAAGTGTGTTTTTTTTTTTTTTTTTTTGCGTGGGTAAGTTGTACTTACCTTTCACACTGCTGGTCTGGGCTCTTATGCAGAAACCCGCGACCGCGCACAGTGTCAGTACATCAGTGACGCTTGCAGCAACGCTTGCCCATCAGGATCCAGGCTACAGGGAGCGGGCCCACAAGAAGGTAGGGACGGTCTCCTGCCGCTGCGCTACGCCGGCAGATGGCCATCTTTAATTATTACAATATTGCCTGTAGTCTGGGGCCCCCAAGGTTACCGATTCGACCCCTGACCACTATTAGTCCTCAATTTGCCAATGCAAATGCATTAGTCGGGGGCAGTGGCGTAACTAAATTCATGTGGGCCCCGTTGCAAACTTTTATCCAGGGCCCCCTCCCTACAACAAATTCTTGATAGTGATGGTTATGGGGCCCCACACAATATAATATGCTCCACAGTGGCTCCAGATAGTATTATATGCTCGACAGTGGCCCCCACACAGTAGTACATGCTCCACAGTGGCCCCCACCCAGTATTATATGCTCCACAGTGGCACCCACTCAGTATTGTATGCTCTACAGTAGCCTCCACACAGTAGTATATGCTCCACAGTGGCCCCCACACAGTAATATATGCTCTCAACAGCCCCCCTCCGCTTCGGTGCTATTAAACTCTGGGGTCTGAGGAAACCCCAGAGTATAATTATCAGAGGCCCAGGGAAGGTGATTAAAAATAACAAACACTCATACTCAGCTTGCCTCACCTTTCCTTGGCATCCTTGCTCCATCCTGCGGTCTTCAGGCCCTCTACAGACGTTGCTGCTGAGGCCTGTGATTGGGTCTCAGAGGTCACATGGGGCGCACTGACGTCATTACACCGCCGTGCCCAATGTGACTGCTGGGGCCTAATCACAGGACCAGTGCTGGCGTCAGCACCTAAATTACCCAGGCAAGTGCTGGAGCCCCAAGCTCCTGAGGGGGCCCACTCGACAGTGGCATAGGTAAGGGACCTGCGGCCAGCTGGAAATGGCCGGGGCTCGGACCATCACGATATACATACTGCTAATGAAAAAGGCCTGGTGATTGCTGCGCCCCATTCCAATAGATGCCAGCCCAGAAGAGGTCCTCTCCGGCATCCTCTCCAGGGCTCTTCCTGCCGGTGACTAAGGTCCTGCGCCCCAAACGTCACTGCTGGGGCCTGTGATTGGGCCCTAGCAGTCACATGGGGCACGCCGGTGTGACCGCTGAGGCCCAATCACAGACCCCAGCAGTGACGTCTGGGGCGCAGGACTTCAGTCGCAAGGCAGAAGAGGACCAAGGAAGGAGCAAGGTAAGGTGAGTATAAGTGTTTGTTATTTTTAATCATTTCCCCTGGGGCATATAATACTGTGTAAGGGCCACTGTGGAGCATATAACACTGTGTGCGGGCCACTGTGGAGCATATGATACTGTGTGAGGCACTATTAACAGTATCAGGCTCTGTTCACACGGTGGAATCTGGCACTGATTTTGCAGCACATTTTGCACCTAAATCAGCAGCAGAATCCTCCCTCATTCTGCCTCCTATTGAAACTAATTGGAGCAGGAAGCTGTAAAAAAAAGCGTCCTGCTGGATCTTGCCACAGATTCTGTAGCTGATTCGGAGGCCGCGATTTGAGACTCTCCACTGGTTAGACTTCATTAATTTAGGTCTAATCAGCAGTGGAATCCGCAACAGAATGCTAATACTATGCACCATACTTTTCAGACCCCAGAGTATAATGATAGGAGGCCCAGGGGTGGATACAAACATAAAAAACAATGTTACTTACCACTCCCTAGCTCCGCCGCAATCCCTGCTACTTTCGGCTCTCTTCAATCTTGGACAAGACGGCACGTGAGCCAGGCCGGCGTCGCGACACATAATGACACCGGCCTGGCCCACGTGACGTCTGGGACGTCACCAAACAGGCCCGAGGACTGACGGAGAGGTAAGTAACATTGTTTTTTATGTTCCCTCACCTCCCCTGGGCCTCCGATCATTATATTCTGGAGTCTGAAAAGACACTTTTTTTTTCAATAAAGATAACATTAAATTAATCAGAAATACACTCTATGCACTGTTAATGTGGTAAATGACTATTCTAGCTGCAAACGTATGGTTTTTAATACAATATCTACATAGGTGTATAGAGGCCCATTTCCAGCAACCATCACTCCAGTGTTCTAATGGTACATTGTGTTTGCTAACTGTGTAAGAAGGCTAATGGATGTTTAGAAAACCCTTGAAAACCCTTGTGCAAGTATGTTAGCACAGCTGAAAACAGTTTTGCTGGTTAGAGAAGCTATAAAACTGACCTTCCTTTGAGCTAGTTGAGAATCTGGAGCATTACATTTGTTGATTCGATTAAACTCTCAAAATGGCCAGAAAAAGAGAACTTTCATGTGAAACTCGACAGTCTATTCTTGTTCTTAGAAATGAAGGCTGTTTCATGCGAGAAATTGCCAAGAAACTGAAGATTTCCAACACCGGTGTATACTACTCCCTTCAGAAGACAGCACAAACAGGCTCTAACCAGAGTAGAAAGAGAAGTGGGAGGCCCCGCTGCACAACTGAGCAACAAGACAAGTACATTAGAGTCTCTAGTTTGAGAAATCGATGCCTCACAGGTCCTCAACTGGCAGCTTCATTAAATAGTACCCACAAAACGCCAGTGTCAACGTCTACAGTGAAGAGGCGACTCAGGGATGCTGGCCTTCAGGGCAGAGTGGCCAAGAAAAAGCCATATCTAAGACTGGCTAATAAAAGGATAAGATTAATATGGGCAAAAAGAATACAGGCATTGGACAGAGGAAGATTGGAAAAAAGTGTTATGGACAGACGAATCAAAGTTTGAGGTGTTTGGATCACACAGAAGAACATTTTTGAGACGCAGAACAACTGAAAAGATGCTGGCAGAGTGTCTGACGCCATCTGTCAAGCATGGTGGAGGTAATGTGGTGGTCTGGGGTTGCTTTGGTGCTGGTAAAGTGGGAGGTTTGTACAAGGTAAAAGGGATTTTGAATAAGGAAGGCTATCACTCCATTTTGCAACGCCATGCCATACCCTGTGGACAGCGCTTGATTGGAGCCAATTTCATCCTACAACAGGACAATGACCCAAAGCACACCTCCAAATTATGCAAGAATCATTTATGGAAGAAGCAGGCAGCTGGTAATAATATAATAATAATAGTCCTTTAATAGTCCCACAATGGGGAAATTCAGTGTGTTACAGCAGCAAAGATAAGCAGATACAAATACAAATACAACATGTACAGGAATGTTCCAAGGTAAGAGGCATTACTTTGATAGCCGACAGACATATAGGAAGTAGCGGGGGGAGGGGGATTTAACAGGCAGAGAGATATTTCAGTTCTCTGTGTGTAATGATCTCCGCTTAGGTCGGTGTTGGTTGTACAGCCTAACCGCGGTGGGGAGGAAAGACTTCCGATAGCGCTCCTTCTCACACCTAGGGTGGAGCAGTCGGTCACTGACAGTACTGCTCAGCGCGATCACAGTCTCATGCATGGGATGGGACTTCTTCTTCTGCATGGAGCTCACCACGGACAGTATCCTTCTGTCACCCACCACCTGCACTGGGTCCAGTGGGCTCCCCAGGACAGAGCTGGCCTTTCTAATCAGCTTGTCAAGTTTATTTCTGTCCCTGGTTGATATACTGCTCCCCCAGCAGGCCACTCCAAAGAAGATGGCTGATGCCACTACCAAGTTGAAGAAAGTTCTAAGAAGTGCCCCCCGGATTCCAAAGGCTCTCAGCTTCCTAAGCAGGTAGAGCCTGCTGTGGCCCTTCCTGTACAGGGCCTCCATATGATCTGCCCAGTCCAGCTTATTATTAAGGAGCAAACCCAGGTACTTATAGGTGTTCACAATCTTGATGCCCGTCCCCAGGATGTCCACTGGTTTAGGAGGGCTTCTGCCTTTACGGAAGTCCACCACCATCTCCTTGGTCTTCCCCGCGTTAATCTTCAGGTGGTTCCGGTGGCACCAGTCCACAAAATCCTGGTTCAGTTCTCTGTACTCCCTATCATCATCATCTGTGATGAGACCCACTATTGCAGAGTCGTCAGAATACTTCTGTAGGTAGCAGCTGGATGAGTTGCACCTAAAATCTGCAGTGTACAGTGTGAAGAGGAAAGGGGCGAGAACCGTACCCTGAGGTGCCCCCGTATTACAGATCACGGTACCTGACACACAGTCTTGGGCTTTCACGTATTGAGGTCGATTTGTGAGGTAGTCTAGGATCTAGTTGGAGAGGTGGTGGTCCACTCCAGCAAGGCCCAGCTTGTCCCTCAATAACCTGGGCTGTAGGGTGTTAAAAGCACTGGAGAAATCAAAGAACATTATTCTCACTGTGTTCCCTGGTTTCTCCAGGTGAGACAGAGCCCTGTGCATAAGATGGATGATGGCATCATCTACCCCAATGCCTGGCCGATAAGCAAACTGGAGGGGGTCCATAGCGGGACTCACTAGAGGGCGGAGATGTGTGAGAACCAATCTCTCCAAGATCTTCATCAGGTGGGATGTCAGTGCTACAGGTCTGTAGTCATTGAGGTCCATAGGGTGGGGTATTCTATCTGTAATGGAGTGGCCAGCGCAGTGACCCGATCTCAACCCCATTAAGCTGTTGTGGGAGCAGCTTGACCGTATGGTACACAAAAAGTGCCCATCAAGCCAATCCAACTTGTGACCCCAAACTTTTGAATGGTAGTTTAGTTTTATTTACATTTTAATCCTTTAACAAAGATCTAAAACTTTGCAAAATAAAAAATTTCTTAAAGTCGCCATATTCTGACACTCGGAACTTTTTTATATTTCTGTGTACTGGGATGCATAGGACGTCTTTTTTAGCAGAGTCAGGTGTACTTCTTAGTTATACCATTTTGGGACATGTCTATTACTTTGATCACTTTTTAATCAAATTTTTATCAGAGGCAAAACAGCGAAAAAACGGCAGTTTGGTACTTTTGATTTTTTTTTTTCTTCCACTACGGCGTTCACCATACGGAAAAAATATTTTTATAAGTTTGTAGACTGGGCATCTGCTGAGACTCCCACTGAGCCTGGGAATTGGGTCTTTTTTCCCCCACTGGAATTCAGCCTGCAGCCATGCTGAATATAGGCATGCCGCTTGGCGGATGGATGAACACACACTCCCATTCTCTTTAATAGGAGCGCCGCACATGGCCTATATTCATCCTGACTGTGGCCAGGCTGAATTCCAAGTGGGGAAAAAAAAAAAACAATTCTCAAGCCCAGTGGGGGTCTCAGCAGACCAAGGCCGGTTTTAGACAAAGTGGGGCTCTGGTCAAAATTAAAAGTGGGGCCCCAAATGCTGATATGCAAACAACACCATCGTCTTCCAGTGGCAACCCCTATAATAACACTTCTTTCTGCCAACAAAAAAGTAATAACAAGCCCCATTTTACCACACACAATTCAAATAAGCACCTTTGTACCGCCTAATAGATTTTTGCACCCAGTCATCAGTTATAATAGCGGACAACACCCCCAGACACCACCTCCCCTGCTGCCCTCTCCTATGGAGGTCTGCAATTCTGCATGCTACCGTCACCCCTATACTTAAGAAACCCTCCCTCGGCCCGTCTTCTCCAGCCAACTATCGCCCCATCTCACTGCTCCCGTACGCCTCTAAACTGCTGGAGCAACACGTCCACTCCGAACTGTCCTCCTATCTCTCGTCCAATGTGCTCTTTGACAGACTACAGTTAGGCTTCAGACACCATCACTCCACAGAAACTGCCCTAACCAAGGTCACTAATGACCTTTTAACTAAAGCCAAACACTACTCTGTCCTCCTCCTCCTCGATCTCTCCTCTGCCTTTGACACAGTCGACCATTCCCTCCTGAGGCCAGCGGTGATGTCCGGAACGTCGGCAGATGATGTCGGACGCCAAGGACAGGTGAGTAAAAAGGTTTGTAATTTTTACTCACCTCGGAAAGGGGCCCTGCAGCACATGACGCTGGGTACCTTTCTGATATTGATATGGCCGGGCCTGACTCCGGGATCCACAGTCATCAGGCTCCGGACCCCGGGGACCCCTTTGGGGACGGGGCCCTGGGCAATTGCCCAGTCTGCCCCCACCTGACGCCGGCCCTGCCTACAGAGATAGATGAGGTTTATGATGCAATCAAAAGTTCTACAACCAAAAAATGTAACTTCACTTGTCCAGTGGATTTAGAACAGTTCTTGGGGTCCATGGTCTAGAAAAACAGTGGAGCAAGCAGAGGTTGTGAAGATCTGAATCTGATTGAAAGGTAAGCACAAGATTCAGTGAGTGGAGTACATTACAGTCACACTTACTTAACTTGCTGCAACAGTGTGTACATGAGTTACATTTCAAGTATGTTTCACGGGTTATTAGTTTGGGGGTGTGGTTACCTATTTTAGATGTCATAAATTATTGCTATTTGGTGCTTGCTGGTCCATTGTAAACGGAGGAGTGTTTGCAAATGAGTGGGAGAAAAGCAGCTGTAAAAGCGAACTGAAAAAGCAAGGTGGTTTGATCTCAAATGGTTCCATTTCACGGGTGCTGCACAGGTAATTATTAACTGGGAGTGTGATTACTTAATTAAGAAGCCATTAATTACTACTATTTGTTGCTTGCAAGTGTTTGAGGGTGGGTTCACATATTCAGGTTTCCAGATGCTGTTTTTTGAAGATAAAATTGGGTATGAGTCATAAAAGGAGAAAAAGTATAGAGAACGGGTGCTACTTTTTTTTTTTATCCACTCCTGGTTTTGGCTTTATGAATTGCATCTGAAAATTTGGACATGTGAATTCACCCTGCTTTTTTCAGATACATTTTATAATCCATCAAAAAAACGCATGTAAATATGCATCTGGGTTTTGCCTTTTAAGCCAATTACAATGATTTTTAAGGGGATGCCACACAATATACTGGATGCGACTACAGTATAGAAATATCAAGTTCATAGGGTCGCCAGTGCTTTCACTTCTCTATAACTAAAAAATGTATTAATTTCAGGTGAATATCATTACTGGTCGTGCAGATTTGCTGTTTCCACATGGCCCTATGTGTAATAGCGCCCTTAAACTCCATGCACATGGGGCAAACTGAAATAGAAAATATGGCCTGTACATTGGCTGGATTTCTCATTCCAAACCCAGTCAGTACACCAGGACTCCTTACATCATAGTTATCTGTGATGCTGGGAGTCCTATCTGCTATCAGCTTCACTGTCCCATACTATATAGTTGGCAGACTAACACCAGGTTCACACTTGGGGGCCCAAAAAACATAAACTCTATCCGCTTAAAAAGCAGTTACCCGTGGAAAACCATGGACCCCACAGTCTATAATGGGGTCTGCTGGGATTCCTCCTACTTGCAGGACTTTTCTTTCTGCCTATTTTAAGCGGAATGGGGGACGGAGTCTCATACTGAGACTCAAACGCTAGTGTGAACCTAGTGTAAGTTTTGTCAGGAAAATCTGCTCAAAGTATGGACTAGATTTTCCAATTCAGATTCCTCTGTGTGCATGGGATCTTAATCCCAAATCTGTATTTGTCTTAAAGGGGTTGTCCAGTCAAAAGTCGACAACTCCTTTAACTTTTAAATCAGCCAGGGGCAGCGGGAAAAAAAAAAAAAAGCATACTCACCTGTCCCCGATGCTCCGGTGTCTTCCCAGCGCATCCCGATTCTTCTTCTCCGGCAGCTTCTCCTGGGTCACTTCCGGAGTTCTACTGATTGGCCTCAGCGGTCACGTGGCCTCAGCAGGCCTAAGAAAGAGGACCCGTGATGTCACAAGTAGTGACATTGCATGCCATTCGCTGATTGGCCTCAGCATGTGACCATTGATGCCAATCTGCGGCTTCAGCGGAACTCCAGAAGAGATCCGTTCAGCAGAAGGACTGGAATGCGTCGGGAGGACACCAGAACATCGGGGACAGGTGAGTATGATTTTTTTTTCTACTTTTTTCAATGCTGATTTAAAAGTTAAAAGGGTTGTCCATTTTTGCCTGGACAACACCTTTAAGTGTATTTGAGAATAAGTGTCTTTATATTCAGTTTAGAAGGAATTCACTTCCTTGAATCACTGGTTTTACTTGTACATAAAGTATTAGGATCACAGAAGTAGGTTCCTACGATACTCTCAATAAATTAAAATATAACTTTTATTAACACACAATAAAAACATAGGACAGACGTCAACTAAACATATAGTATAGGGAATGTCTCATCTATCCCAAAGATAATTAATGGATTTCCCTATAAAAAAGGCCCCTAATCCCTAACCTCAGATAGATAAGACAGCAATATATAAACTGATGAAAAACTCATGCATCCAAATAGTGAGAGGATGAGTATCACCATCTCCAAACACTATCTGAGCCAAGAAAATGGGGAACTGATAATTCTCCTCTCAGTAGATGTACTAGATATAAAGTAACATATAGCCTGGTGTATGGTGTAACCAAAAGCCAGTGAGTTAACAGCGCATAAGGAGGTGAAAGATGTAGTCCAAACACAGCTAAATAGTATGGAGATATTATGTCGGCTCTCTCCCACTAGCTAGGGACATAAAACCACCTCACCCACTGCTGAAGGACACACCTACACCATCCACTATGTTAGCAGGTCAATACCTAGATATTACATAGACATTAAATAAATAAAGCATGGCGGGTCTGAACCTGCATAGTGTTCCATAGGTAAATACATCTGTCACTGACCTAGGTGAGACTAAGTACACACCTGCACTGTCCACTATATTAGCAGGTCAAAGCCTAGATCTTGTTAATTAGGTAAAACATAGCGGAATTATGTGGGCAAGACTAAAAGACAATTGCGGAGGTGAATTCTGGACCACGTTGGTGACTTCTCCCGTAGGGCAGATACTCCCATTGCCACTCATGTTTGGGAGCATCATTTTGGTGATGCCTTTTCAATAAAATTTCAAGGGTTGGAACGTGTACATAAGTCACCTAGAGGGGGTGATTGGGATAGGGCTATATTATGCAAGGAAGCCCAGTGGATGTTTAGGTTTAAATCTATGAAACCCCTTATTTGAGGGTGTGTAGTTTGCTACCCCTGTGGACATGTAGGGGTGGACATCTGGGGCGTAACTACCGGGGTAGCATCGGTAGCAGCTGCCACAGGGCCCGGGGCATTACGGGGCCCCGCGGGCCCCCGATGCGTTTTTTTTTTTTTTTTATAGTCCGTTATCTGCTGGAGTAACCCCAGCAGGTAACAGCCCTATATACTTACCATTGCCCAAGGTCCCACTCATGGTCGCCTGCGCTTCCGATTCTGCGGAGGCGGCTGTGAGCAGGAGCGGGGATCGGTATGTGAGGCTGCGGCCCGAACCCCACAATCTCTGCTATCATTATACTTCGGGGTCTTTTCAGACCCCGGAGTATAATAATTGGAGGCCCAGAGTTGGTGAGGGAACATAAAAAACAATGTACTTACCTGTCCTACGCTTCTCCAGGCTTCGGGGCTGTTTGGTGACGTCCCAGACGTCAGCCGACGTCATTTTGCGTCGCGACGCAGGCCCGCGTCACTTGACACCGGCCTGGTCCAACATTGAAGAAGGCCGGAGTAGCACACGGGCATGCACCGGAGCGAGGAACAGGCAAGCAACGTTGTTTTTTTATGTTTCTATCCTCTCCTGGGTTTCCATTCATTATACTCTGGGGTCTGAAAAGCCATAATTGTTCATGGGTGGTCCACAATGGGACATATAATAGTGTGTGCAGGGGCCACTATGGGGCAAAATACTCAGTGCAGGGGCCACTATGGGGAATAATAGTGTGTGCAGTGGCCACTATGGGGCATGATACTGTGTGCAGGGGCCACTATGGGGCAAAATACTGTGTGCAGGGGCCACTATGGGACATGATACTGTGTGCAGGGGCCCCTATGGGACATGATATTGTGTGCAGGGGCCACTATGGCACATAATAGTGTGCGCAGGAATGCATTTTTTTTGGGGGGGGGGGGGTTGGAGGGGGCGGTCCGGGGGGAGGGGGGTCGGGGGGGGGGGGGCCATGTCAAATGTTCGCCTTGGGGCCCAGCCATTCCTAGTTACGCCACTATACAATCCTTTTTATGTCCTTTATGTGTCCTATGTTCCTTTAATATGGGACTGGGTGGTGTTGGGGAGGCATTATGTCATCCTGATAGGTATGTGTATTAGGTTAGATATGTAGGATTAGCGGGGTTTTTTTTTTTCCTTTTTTTTGGATAAGGGCATGCATGATCTATGTTTAACCCTTTATATTTATCCTGATCATGCCATTGACGCTACTTTCGTGATATCAGATATATCAGGGGGAGAGATATGGGGCGCACGGTGTAGTGTGGGGGGAGAGATGTGGGATGCACAGTATACTGTGGGGGGGAGAGATGTAGTGTGCGGGGTGTACTGTGGGGGTAGAGATGTGGGGTGCAGGGTATAGTGTGGGGGAAAGAGATGTGGGGAGCACGGTGTAGTGTGGGGGGAGAGATGTAGGGTGCAGGGTGTACTGTGGGAGGGGAGAAATGAAGGGTGCAGGGTGTACTGTGGGGGGTGAGATGTGGGGTGGAGGGTGTAGTGTGGGGGGAGAGATATGGGGCGCTTGGTGTAGTGTGGGGGGAGAGATGTGGGTGGGAGAGATGTGGGGTGCAGGGTGTAGTGTGGGGGGAGAGATGTGGGGCGCATGGTATAGTGTGGGGGGAGAGATGTGGGGTGCAGGGTGTACTGTGAGGGGTAGAGATGTGGGGCGCACGGTGTAGTGTGAGGGGAAAGATGTGGGTTGAAGGGTGCACTGTGGGGGGGGAGAGATGTTGGGGTGAGTCCAGTTCAGATAGAGACAGAATGTGAATGATAACAGTGAGACATGTCACCTGTAAGTCATGAAATGTTTCCTGTGCTGTATTCACCTACACACGTGGACAAAATTGTTGGTACCCCTCGTTTAATGAAAGAAAAACCCACAAGGGTCATAGAAATAACTTGAATCTGACAAAAGTAATAATATATAAAAATTCTATGAAAATGAACAAATGAGAAAGTCAGACAATGCTTTTCCACCATGCTTCAACAGATTTTTTATTTAAAAAGAAAACTCATGAAACAGGCCTGTACAGAAATGATGGTACCCCTGAAAATAATGTGACCAAAGGGACATGTTAAATCAAGGTGTGTCCACTAATTAGCACCACAGGTGTCTACAATCTTGTAATCGGTTAGTGGGCCTGTATATAGGGCTACAAATACTCACTGTGCTGTTTGGTGACATGGTGAGTACCACACTCAACATGGACCAGAGGAAGTGAAGGTAAGAGTTGTCTCAGGAGCTTAGAAAGAAAATTATAGACAAGCATGTTAAAGGTAACGGTTATAAGACCATCTCCAAGCAGCTTGATGTTCCTGTGACTACAGTTGCACATATTATTCAGAAATTTAAGATCCATGGGACTGTAGCCAACCTCCCTGGATGCGACTGCAGGAGGAAAATTGATGACAAATCAAAGAGAAGGATGGATAATACGAATGGTAACAAAAGCGCCCAGAAAAACTTCTAAAGAGATTAAAGGAGAACTTCAAGCTCAAGGAACATCAGTGTCAGATCACACCATCCATCGTTGTTTGAGCCAAAGTGGACTTCATGGCAGAGGACCACTGTTGAAGACCAATCATAAAAAAGCCAGACTGAAATTTGCCAACCTACATGTTGACAAGCCACAAAGCTTCTGGGAGAATGTCCTATGGACAGATGAGACAAAAATCTAAATTTTTGGCAAGGCACATCAGCTCTATGTTCACAGACGGAAAAATGAAGCATATCTTGAAAAGAACACTGTCCCTACTGTGAAACATAAAGGAGGCTCTGTTATGTTCTGGGGCTGCTTTGCTGCATCTGGCACAGGGTGTCTTGAATCTGTGCAGGGTACAATGAAATCTCAAGACTATCAAGGGATTCTAGAGAGAAATGTGCTGCCCAGTGTCAGAAAGCTTGGTCTCAGTCGCAGGTCATGGGTCTTGCAACAGGATAATGACCCAAAACACACAGCTAAAAACACCCAAGAATGGCTAAGAGGAAAACATTGGACTATTATGAAGTGACCTTCTATGAGCCTTACCTAAATCTTATTGAGCATCTTTGGAAGGAGCTGAAACATGCTGATTGGAAAAGGCACACTTCAAACCTTAGACAATTGGAGCAGTTTGCTCATGAGGAGTGGGCCAAAATGCCTGTTGAGAGGTGCAGAAGTCTCATTGCCAGTTACAGGAATCATTTGATTGTAGTTATTGCCTCAAAAGGTTGTGCAACAAAATATTAAGTTAAGGGAACCATCATTTCTGTCCAGGCCTGTTTCATGAGTTTTCTTTTTTAAAAAATTCTGTTGAAGCATGTTTGAAAAGCAATGTCTGAGTTTCATTTGTTCATTTTCATAGAATTTTTATATGTTATTACTTTTGTCATATAAGTTATTTCTGTGGCCATTGTGGGTTTTTCTACGAGGGGTACCAACAATTTTATCCACGTGTGTATAAGCAGGGACTATTATTTAAAAGGGGGGCTAAGATTCCTTGCTTATAAATAATAATCCCTGATTATAAATAATAATGCCCCCTTATAAATAAGGGTCGATGCTTATACAGTGGGGAAAAAAAGTATTTAGTCAGTCACCAATTGTGCAAGTTCTCCCGCTTAAAAAGATGAGGCCGGCCTGTAATTGACATCATAGGCAGACCTCATCTATGAGAGACAAAATGAGAAAACAAATCCAGAAAATCACATTGTCTGATTTTTAAAGAATTTATTTACAAATTATGGTGGAAAATAAGTATTTTGGCAATAACAAAGGTTCATCTCAATATCCTTTGTCGGCAATGACAGAGGTCAAACGTTTTCTGTAAGTCTTCACAAGGTTGGCACACACTGTTGCTGGTATGTTGGCCCATTCCACCATGCATATCTCCTCTAGAGCAGTGATGTTTTGGGGCTGTCGCTGGGCAACACGGACTTTCAACTCCCTTCAAAGGTTTTCTATGGGGTTGAGATCTGGGGACTGACTAGGCCACTTCAGGACCTTGAAATGCTTCTTACAAAGCCACTCCTTCATTCACTCTCCTCCAAACACGACGAGTTGTGTTTCTACCAAACAGTTCTACTTTGGTGTCATCTGACCATATGACATTCTCCCAATACTCTTCTGGAACATCCAAATGTTCTCTAGCAAACTTCAGACGGGCCTGGATATGTATTGGCTTAAGCAGGGGGACACGTCTGGCACTGCAGGATCTGAGTCTCTGGTGGCTGTGAGTGTGTGAACCTAGAGGGCGCTAGTGAGCGACCCAAAATCAGGATTGAAAAGCTCCTCAGCCACAACCATAGGTGGGGGCACCAACTCCAGACGGAGTGTCTGCAGCAGGAGAGAGTGCTGTGGAGACCTGCAGGAAGCAGGGAGACGGGGAACCAGTTGGACGCAGACAAGGCGGTCTGTCCCAAGAGGACTGGAGTCCTGAAAGGACTGATTGAGCCAGGCTGCTTCTTGCCCCCAGAGGCTAGTAAGGGAGCAAGCAGTGAGGTAGTGCCTATGTGTGGCCTAGGTTGTTTTTTTGTTTGGTTCCTGTTCCATTTTGTAAGCTGAATAAAGCCGTTTACGTTGGATTAACACCGCCTGAATGCTGCTTCTATTGGCGCCAGTACCACCAACACCGCTGTGGATTCCAGGAGGCTACCACCTTTGAGGCTAAATCCCCCCCAAATTGTCACATGGTGTAGTGTGTTACTGACTGTAGCCTTTGTTACGTTAGTGATAGTTATTGACCCCACGGGTTGAGATCTTGCGTGGAGCCCCTGATCAAGGGAGATTATCAGTGGTCTTGTATGTCTTCCATTTTCTAATTATTGCTCCCACAGTTGATTTCTTCACACCAAGCTGCTTGCCTATTGCAGATTCAGTCTTCCCAGCCTGGTGCAGGTCTACAATTTTGGTTCTGGTGTCCTTCCACAGCTCTTTGGTCTTCACCATAGTGGAGTTTGGTGAGTGACTGTTTGAGGTTGTGGACAGGTGTCTTTTATACTGATAACAATGTCAAACAGGTGCCATTACTACAGGTAATGAGTGGAGGACAGAGGAGCCTCTTAAAGAAGAAGTTACAGGTCTGTGAGAGCCAGAAATCTTGTTTGTTTGTAGGTGACCAAATACTTATTTTCCACCATAATTTGCAAATAAATTCTTAAAAAATCAGCCAATGTGATTTTCTAGATATGTTTTCTCATTTTGTCTCTCATAGTTGAGGTCTACCTATGATGACAATTACAGGCCGGCCTCATCTTTTTAAGTGGGAGAACTTGCACAATTGGTGGCTGATTAAATACTTTTTTCCCCATTGTAAATAGCGCTCCTTGTCAGTAATTGTCATTCCTTATAAATAATAGTCATCCTTATTACTAATAGTTCTCACTTCTAAATAGTTCCCTCTTATAAATAATAATCCCCATTATCAATAATAGCCCCCTTTATAAATAATAGTACTACCTTATAGTTCCCCCTGCAGCAATACCAAATTTATATCGTATTTGTAATGTTTTGATACCTTTTAAAAAATTAAACACATTGCAAAATACAAAAAAAATGTTGTGTCGCAATATTGTGACACCTGTAACTTTTTTATATTTATGTGTATGGAGCTGGGTAAGGTGTCTTTTTATGCGCTACAAGGTGCCATTTTTAGTGATACCATTTTGGGGAAGGTCTGATGGTCTGATCACTTTTTATTCCATTTTTTATAGGAGGCAAAAAGTTGAAAAAACAGCCATTTGACCATTTTGATTTTTTTCCCCCCTACACCGTTCACCGTATGGGAGAAATATTTTACTGTTTTAATAGTTCGGACATTTTGGAGCGCAGGAATACCTAATGTGTTTATGTTTACTTTTGTTTATTTATTTTTATATGTGATCTAGGGAAAGGGGGGTGATTTGAACTTTTATATTTTTTGTGTTTTTTATACTTTAAAAAACTTTTTTTTTAAATTTTACTTTTATGATCAGACCCCTTAGGGACCTTGAACCCTAGGGGGTCTGATCGCTCACACTATACACTGCAATACTAATGTATTGCAGTGTATAGCGAAATTCATTCCCTTATATTACACCATGCCTCTGGCATGGTGTAATAGATCTAATGTAATGGCAAGCCTGGCAGTCTTCAATAGGCTCCCGGCTGTCATAACAACCGATCACCGCCCTCCAATGACGTTCAGGAGGGCGGCGATTGGCAAAAGATGGCGGCGCCCGTGGCGGCTGCGCACTTTAGATGCCGCAGTCACGTTTGACCGTGGCATATAAAGTGTTAACAGCTGCGATCAGTGTCGGCACCGATCGCAGTTGTTAGCGTCGGGTGCTGCCTGTGTTATACAGTCGGCATTCGCCCTGTATGGAGAGAGCTAAGCTCCTGAGCTCTCTCCATATAACCCTTCACACCCAATCACGTACATGTACGTGATTTTGGGTGAAGGGGTTAAATAACAGTCCCCATTTATAACTAATAGCCCCCCTCCCTGTTATAAATAACAGAGATGAGCGAATCGAAGCTGCAGAAGTGGACTTCGATCCGAATTTCAGGAAATTTTCGATTTGCCACGATTCCGGATTACCTCACACTTCAATGTATCGAATCGCATTTTTTTAATAAAATGGCCGCTGCACATGTTAGGACAAGGGGCAAGGGACTCTGGGAGTGCGGGATCACCCACAATGCCAAGCGTGCAGCTAATCAGCAGCCAGCCAGCCCTGTGATGTCACAGCCCTATAAAAACCATTCGACCATTTTAGGTACAGTCATTTCACATCGCCCTTACTGTAGGGACAGACATCGGCAGGCGCTAGAGAAAGACTTAGAAAACATAGAAGTTCAGGGAAAGAGGCTGATCCTTAGAACTGTAGGAAAAGGATTGGGAGGAATTGAGAGAAGAATTTGGGGTGGTTGCAGGGTCATTTACAGCAAGAATTTGCAGCATAATTCACATTGCAGCACTCACTGCCGTTACACTGCTGCTCATTACTCATATCTGTGTCTTCAAGGTAGAACACAACAAGTCTTTTGCAGTGCAGTACAGCAAAAAACAGTGAATTATCATACACTAATATCTGCACGTATCTGTAAAAAACGCCTTTTTAAAGGTGTTTATCATAAGGGGCTTATTCACTGTTCTTCCACAGCATAACATTACAGGCCATTTGTCCATACTACTGTGCCAAAGAAAACTGAATTATCATCCAATAATATCTGCACTTATCTGTAATAAACGCCTTTAATGTGAGGAAAGACATAACGACCATATTCGCCATTTTGTTACCAGTATAAAGTTGCTGGCCATTTATCAATAAAGTATTGCCAATAATAATTCAATAATTCTTAGCGGCTATCACTTATTTCAAGGTGTTTATTTGCGTGTAAACCCATAAGGAGGACCATATTCGCCATTTTGTTACCAGTATTGCTGGCCATTTATCAATACAGTATTGTCAATAATTCAATAATTCTGAGCCACAAATCTCTGCCTTTATCATGTTTTTTTTATTGGTGTTCATTAGTGGGGAAAGAAATAAGGGACATGTTTGCCATTCTCTTCAAAGTAGAAAATAACAGGCCTTTTTGCCCTTTACAATTACGTGTTTTCATTGAACAGTATGTCAGACAGAGAAGCGAGAGGCCATGCCACAGTCCTAAATGTTTTTGGCGCAGGGATAGGTCGCAGCAGAGTAAGGGGGCGTGGCAGTAGAGGTCACTTACAGAGGCCTGAGTTCCTAGTGTCAAGTAGCGGTCGTGTCTTGACCAGCAACCCAACGTTTGCAGACTGGTTGACTCAGTCATCCACTTCATCCCAAGTCACATCAGACACCCCCAGCCAAGAGCCGGTGGGTTCGTCAGACACAACCCTTAGTTGGCATGGCCCGGCAGCAGGCCCTGTGCCCTCACCTGTCCTCAACCTGCCTCTATCCTTTTGTGTTCCCTCAGCTAGAGAACTACTCTATGCTGTGGGCTTAGATCCACTACTGTATACAGTGAGGAGGAGGTACTAGAGGACAGTTAGCAGCTACTGCTCAGCCAAGATGTGGAGGAGACATCCGCTGCTTCCTCCAGTAGGCGGGCAAGTAGTGATGAGGAGGGTGGCGTGGGAGCTGATGTTGAGGAGGACATCAGTGACCTGCAAACAGTAGTGGATGGCGATGTAGCCGATCATAATTGGGAACCGGGTGACGAAGGGGCTTCATTGTCATTAGAAGAGGGTTGCAGCTTGCGCATGAGGCAGTGGGGGAGTCAGCAGGGTGGCAGCAGTGGGAGGTCGGTAGGTAAATGTGCCTGGGGTAGACCACCCACTTCACAGCAGCCTACCTTCCTGGAAAGCAGTGGTGCAGGGGTTCACAGAGGCAGTGGCAGTAGCAGTCAGTTACTGCGGAAATGTTGGGGATAAAATCACCTACTCGTCAGTTTTTTGTTAAGACGCCAGGGGAGGTGAAAATGGCCATATGTTCAATCTCTGTGCAGAAGGTGAAGCGTGGTTAGGGTGCCAATGTTGGCACCACAGCTCTGCATCACTGTATGGCCTCCTCACGCTGCTGCCACCTCCTCACTCTGCCACTGGGTCACTGTATGTCCTCCTCATGCTGCTTCCACTGGGTCACTCTGTCACTGGGTCACTGTATGGCCTCCTAAGGCTGCTTCCACTAGGTCACTCTGGTATTGGGTCACTGTATGGCCTCCTAAGGCTGCTGACACCTCCACACTCTGTCAATGGGTCACTGTATGTCCTCCTCATTCTGCTTCAACTGAGTTACTCTGTCACCGGGTCACTGTATGGCTCCTAAGGCTGCTGACACCTCCACAATGTCGCTGGGTCACTGTTTGTCCTCCTCATGCTGCTTACACTTGGTCACACTGTCACCGGGTCACTGTATGGCCTCCTAAGGCTGCTTCCACTGGGTCACTCTGATACTGGGTCACTGTATGGCCTCCTAAGACTGCTGACACCTCCGCCTCTACCACTGGGTCACTGTATGGCCTCCTCATGCTGCTGCCAACTTCACCAGCAACTTGGCAAGGGGACACCACTTCCACCTCCACGTTCTCATGCGGTTGGTCCTGCAACAATGTCCACCTCATCCTCCACTGAAGGGACAATTCACAGTGCTCCTCCAACATACCACATGTGCAGGGCACAGCGGTGTCACACTGTTCTACACCTCATTTGCCTGGGCGAACAAAGGGGAGGATCTGGGTCACTGTATGTCCTCCTCATGCCGCTGCCACTGGGTCATTGTATGCCCTCCTCATGCCGCAGCCACTGAGTCACTGTATGGCCTCCTCATGCCATTTCCACTGGGTCAGTCTGTATACTCCTCATGCCGCTGCCACTGGGTCACTTTGTGTACTCCTCATGGCACTGCCACTGGATCACAGTATGGCCTCCTCATGCTGCTTCCACTGGGTCACAGTATGCCTTCCTCATGTCACAGCTACTGGGTCACTGTATGCCCTCCTCACGCCGCAGGCACTGGGTCACTGTATGCCCTCCTCATGCTGCTGCCACTGGGTCACTATGTCCTCCTCATGCCGCTGCCACTGGGTCACTGTATGCCTTCCTCATGCCGCTGCCACTGGGTCACTGTATGCCCTCCTCATGCTGCTGCCAACTTCACCTTGTCACCAGCAACTTGGCCGGGTGACGCCTCTTCCGCCTCCACGTTCTCATGCGGTTGGTCCTGCAACAATGTCCACCTCATCCTCCACTGTTTCCTCAGCCTCCACTGCAGGGACAATTCACAGTGCTCCTCCAGCATACCACATGTGCAGGACACAGTGGTGTCACACTGTTCTACACCTCGTTTGCCTGGGAGAACAAAGTCACACAGGGGAGGAACTAGGTCACTGTATGTCCTCCTCATGCCACTGCCACTGTATGCCCTACTCATACTGCAGCCACTGGGTCACTGTATGGCCTCCTCATGCCACTGCCACTGGGTCACTGTATGCCCTCTTCATGCCTCAGCCACTGGGTCACTGTATGCCCTCCTCATGCCGCAGCCACTGGGTCACTGTTTGGTCTCCTCATGCCGCTGCCAATGGGTCACTGTATGCCCTCCTCATGCCGCAGCCACTGGGTCACTGTATGCCCTCCTCATGCCACAGCCACTGGGTCACTGTATGGCCTTCTCATGCTGCTTCCACTGGGTCACTGTATGCCTTCCTCAAGTCACAGCCACTAGGTTACTGTATGCCCTCTTCATGCCGCAGCCACTCGGTCACTGTATGCCCTCCTCATGCCACTGCCACTGGGTCACTATATGCCCTTCTCATGCCGTAGCCACTGGGTCACTTTATGCCCTCCTCATGTCGCGGCCACTGGGTCACTGTATGGCCTGTGTCAGTAACTCTAATTTGTATAGAAATTTCAATCCACAAGCCAAGGGAAAGGTAGTTAATAAGTCCCAGCAAGTGCATTCAGTACAGAAAGTCACTCTAATTATGGAGTCAGCAAGTCTGATTACTTTTACTAGTTTACTTTTCAAAAATACTACTTTTCCAACAAAATAAAATTATGACATCACAGATAGGAGGTTGCAGGAAGTGGGAGGTCAGGGGTTCATAACTGTGATGAGATCCATGATTTCAGTGTCAGATTCTTTGGAGCCACATCTACAGTAGTGTGGAATCGGTCCAATTTCTTATGCTGAAGCACCCAGCCAGACATAAGTAAACAGGTCTGTTCTTTGTCATTCCTTTTTTATTGTGCATTGTTTCTATGTATGAGTCTTTGTTATTCCATGTTTGTTCTTGTTAAAAGCACTGTATGTTTTGTGCATAATAAATCTAAAATTTAATAAGATTGTCTTTTGGTTCTAACATTTCTCACTTTTCCGAAGAGTAAATATTGCTAGTCTTGTTACTCCTTTTTGTGTGCGATTTGTGCATGTTGTGGGTATACTGGTGTTTTGTTGTACCGTAAAGTAGCGAGTCGAAGCTCTGTGTGGATGCATGAGTATAAAAGGGTGCTTCACTCCTGTGTAGCCTAGTTTGACAGGTGAGTTGGAAGGGAGTGCGGAAGCAAAGTAACCCTTTTATGATTGCATCTAGGTTCAAGTGTGTGTGTGATGAGTAAAGAGTATGGATAACCCAAACAATTGGTATACAGTGAGTGGATATTTAATGGGTGACTCCAATCCCTGACATGGGTGATAACCAGTGGTGAACCTAGCCTCTTTGCTGCCTGAGGCGGACTATAGAAAGATGCCCCCCCCCCCCAAAAAAAAACAAAACTGAGTTTCCATGCTACTAGTTTAACACACTGTTATCGTCGCACAATATACACAATACACAAAGTTATAAAACAGTTTTTAAGAATTCTTCTTCCTGTATTACTTCAGTATCAGATCAACACGGCATAAACAATGAAAGTAACGTCACACATCTTCTGCTCGGTGGATGGACGAGGCCACGTGGCCCCCATTCTCTATAATAGGAGCGCCGCAGATAGCTGAGTACTGGACTTCGGGTATCTTTGGCACTCCCATTGAAGTGAATGAGAACCACGCGGGTTCGTCCATCCACCAAGTGACACACCTATATATATGGCTGTGGTCAGGCTGAATTCCCACCTAGTGGGGGGAAAAACCCAATTCTCAGGCCCAGTGGGGGTCTCAGCAGACAGACCCCCATCAATCAGGTATTTATCCTCTATCATTTAGGTGTATACAGTGCAGTAACATTCTGTGACTTACAGGTGACGTCTCTGACTAATGCTTCACATTTCCCTTCTCTTCCCTCTGGACCGCCATGACCACTTCTTCCAGCTGTGACTTGTCTCTGTAAAGGTTGCAACACAGACATCTTTGGCTCCTCACTTTTCCAGGCATCCAACCCACATTGTCCTCACCTACACAAAGCCCCCATTCTGCTGCTACCCCCAATTATAAAATATATGATATAACCCCCCATAATGAATAATACCCCCAAGTGCATCTTTATATTAATAACATCCGTGTGTACCCTGTATAAATAGTGCCCCTTATTAATAATACCCCAGGTGTTAACTAATTAAAAGGTTTTCCAGGTCATTAATAAACTAATCAGTGGGGTTCAAAAACCCAGGACCCCCACTGACCAGCTGTTTGAATGGTACCTGTGTAAGCGCCGTGACCGCTTCTCTGTTTACATAGTGTAATTCATCTCATAGCGGCCATGTAATGTAACTACAGCCTCGTCCTGTACATGGCTACAGTATGTGACAAGGCTACAATTACATCACACGGTCACTATAAACAGACAGCGTATAATATAAACAGGTGCCATAGCCCATGTTTATAGCGCCCCATTTACACACACTATAATGTTCCACAGCAGCCCCTGCACACAGTATTACACAGTGTTATGGCCCGCAGCGGCCCCTGCACACTGTATTATGCCTCTCAGCGGCCCCTGCACACGGTATTATGCTCCATAGTGACCCCTGCTCACAGTATTATGCCCCGCATTGGCCACTGCACACGGTATTATGTTCCACAGCAACTCCTGCACACAGTTTTATGCCCCATATTGGCCCCTGCACACGGTATTATGCTCCATATTGGCCCCTGCACACGGTATTATGCTCCACAGTGGCCCCAGCACACGGTATTATGCTCCATAGTGGCCCCTGCACAGGGTATTATGCTCCATAGTGGCCCCTGCACTGGTATTATCCTCCATAGTGGCCCTTGCACTGGTATTATGCTCCATAGTGGCCCCTGCACTTGTATTATGCTCTATAGTGGCCCCTGCACTCGGTATTATGCTCTATAGTGGCCCCTGCACTTGTATTATGCTCCAGAGTGGCCCCTGCACAGGGTATTATGCTCTACAGTGGTCCCTGCACAGGGTATTATGCCCCATAGTGGACCACCCATGAACTATTATTATACTCTGGGGTCTTTTCAGACCCCAGAGTATAATGATTGGAGACCCAGGGGAGAATACAAACATAAAAATCAGAGTTACTTACCTATCCTGGACACCAGTGCACTCCTTGCAGCTTTCGGCCCTGTTTAATTGCGCACACACGTCACGTGATCAGGCCGGCGACGCGACCTGATGACGTCACCACAGGCCTCAAGCCTGCTCGGAGTTACATCGGATCGCAGGAGGTGAGTAACACTGTTTTTTATGTTCCCTCACCAACCCTAGGCCTCCGATTATTATACTCCGGGGTCTGAATAGACCCCGGAGTATAATAATAGTAGTATTTGCGGCCCGCGGCCTAACTTACCGATGCCCGCGGCCGCTCACAGCGGCATCCACTTCCCTTTCTGCGGCCCATAGCAGAAGGGGAAGCGGGGGCGGCCACGAGCAGACGCGGGTAGGTAAATAAATAGGCCCTGACCTGCCGGGGATACTCCAACAGGTTACGGCCTATTTATATAGATAAAAAAAAAGCTATACTCACCTGCGATGCCTTGATGCAGCCGCTGCCTCCTCCTCCTCTTGTCCGCGACGTCTGTGTCTCAGCGTAGGCGGCGTGATGACGTCATTGTATCGCCGCCTGCGCTGAGATGCGACGTCTTGTAAACCAGCCCAGGACAGGCCACGCTCAGCTCTGTTTTTTTTTTTTTTTTTTAAGCGGCCTGTCCTGGGCTGGCTTACATTAAATAGTAAAATGCCGCCCCCCGGACAGTGCCGCCCGAGGCGGCCGCCTCACCTCGCCTCATTAGCGGTGCGCCCCTGGTGATAACATATGTTCAGCTTGCCTGCTCCCAGCTTCAATTTATCCATTTCCAGTGGATAAATCTCATTCCATGGTCATGTGATGGACACACAGCTGCACTGCTCTGATTTCCTGTGTGTCCATCATTTGACCATGGACTGTCTATCACATGAACCATACCTCCCAACCATTCTGGATTCTGCGGGACAGTCCTGGATTGTGGGTCCTGTCCCGTGGTCCCAGTTGGCGGGAGGTATGTCCCAGATTCAACTCATCTGCATCTGGAGAGGACGCAGATGTGTTGAATACAGTGGTGAAGCGGGGAGTGGACTGTGCTCCCTGTGTGCTCCAGCCCCAGGATCTGTAGGCGCGATGTGATGACGTCACTTACATCGCTCCTGCAGCTCCCTTAACACTCAGGGATAAGAGACTGCAGACTGCGCCACAGGGGAGCGAGGAGAGGTGAGTATCAGTGTTTTTTATGTTAAACTTTGGCAGATGAAGAGGGACATTAAACTGTGAGGGCAGATAGTGGTGGACAATAAACTGGGGGGCATTAAACTGTGGGGGTAGATGGAGGGGGACAATAAACCAGGGGGCATATGAGAGGGACATTAAACTGTGGGGTTAGATGAAGGGGGACAATAAACTAGGGGGGGCATATGAAGAGGGATATTAAACTGGGGGGCATATGTGGTGGACATTAAACTTTGGGGGCAGATAGAGGGGGCAGTGAACTGTGGGGGCAGATGAAGGACTGGGGGTAGCTGGAGGCAGACATTAAAATGGGGACAACTAGAGGAGGACATTAAACTGTGGGCAACTAGAGGGGGACATTAAACTGGGGGCAACTAGAGGGGGGCATTAGCTGCCCCCACGGTTTAATGTTCCCGTCTAGCTGCCCCCAGTTTAATGTCCCCCACCAGCTAACCCCACTGTTTAATGTCCATCTCCAGCTGCCCCAGTTTAATGTCCCCCTCTAGTTGCCCCCAGTTTAAACTGGGGCAGCTGGAGGGGGACATTAAATTATGGAGCAGCTGGAGGGTGACATTAAACTGTGGGTGCACCAGGAGAGAGACTTTATACTGTGGGGTGGGAATGGGAGCAGTCAATTTAGAAGTGGGTGGAGCTAAACTTGCCACGGCACGCATAGCATTTTGTCCCTCTTTCTGTCCTCTTAAAGTTGGGAGGTATGCATGAACATATCTTCTGATTACCTTCTCCCAGCCAAAACCAAATGTACTCTGTTTCAGTACAACAGTACATCAGATATTTCTATAATACATCGTTTCTATGTCTGTGCCAGGCTAAAGAGAAGCCAGTCCTAAAGGAGTTGTTCGGTTCAGCAAATAAATGCTATTGTTGGTATAATAAAAAGTTATACAATCTTCCAATACATTTTTTGTTTCTAGAGCTCTGCTTGCTGGGATTCATTGTTTACTTCAGTGAATAAATCTCAGTCCATGGTCATGTGATGCACACACAGGTGCACAGCTCGTTACAGCAGATGTCTAATTGCTGTGCTTTGACTGTAACGAGCTGTGCACCTGTGTTTCCTCACATGACCATGGACTGATTTTTATCCACTGGTAGTAAGCAAAATGAATGACAGCAAACAGAGAGTTAGAAAACTGTGAGGAATTGAAACAGAAAGTATATTGGAAAGCTGTATAAATTTTTATTATACAAACAGTAACATTTATTTCCTGAAACTGAACATCCCGTTTAACCCTTTCCCAACATCCGCTGTAATAGTACGGCAGATGTCGGGTGCTTAAATATGTCGGCCGCTCGGGACCCAAGCAGCCGCCATAGCCGCCGGGTTTCTGCTGTATTATACAGCAGACACCCAGCGCTAATGCCCTGTTAGGACTGGAGCTGGCGCCTCAGCAGTAGTGCTGTTAGGTGCCACTCTGATCCTCACACTTTCCGGCACGCTCGCTTTTCTAGGGGTTAACTTTCCTGCACTCACCTGTCTATTTAGTCTCCCGTTTGCCTCCCTTACCTCCAGCTCCTCATTCCTGACCTTCAGTCCTATCCTGCTGCCTCTGTGTTTATTGCTCCCTCCGGTTGTGACCACGCTTTGCCTTCCAGACCACCTCTCCTTGAACGCTGATTCTGTACCTCATGACCTCCTGAAATCGACCCGGCTTGTCTTGACTCTTCTTACGTCTCTTCCTCTGGTACTACGAGATTATCCTGCTGCCAACTCGGACTAATCAACAATTCTACTGCGCTGTTGCCACCTTCTGGAGAAAACCTGTTACTGCATCTCCTCCAGCTTTTCAGTATCCACCTGCCTCCAAACTTACTCAGGTGAGTGGTTTTTGGATTCCGGAGCCCTTCTGTGACTTGCGGTGCGCCATACGCTCTGCACCCTTAGGACTGTTGTGGTTCTGGCCGAAGGTAGCGACCAAGTCCAACTCCACCATCAGGAGCTCTGGCGAAGACCTCTGGAGGCTATTTCCGCTTCGGTTCGGGGACGCTGGACGCTCGCCGCCGTTTTACCTTAGTGTACAGGGGCGGGTCTGGATTTCCTAAGACTAACTCTGTCCAGTACTGCGTTTGGTTCCTAACATGCCCGTGATCAGTGCCCACAATGATTGTGGGCTTTAACCCCCTCTGGCGCCTCAGTCAAAGCTGACCGAGGCGCCATTGTACCGGCGGCGTGCGGGCGCCGCCATTTTTCCGGGGTTCGCAGGCACCCGGAGCAAGCTCCTTGGCCGGCATCCCATTGCTATGATGGCTGGGAGCCTTCTGAAGGCTCCCAGGCCTGTCTTTCATTAACTTCTATTGCAGACTACTCTATGTAGCCTGCAATAGAAGCGCCGTTTTTTTGCAATGCATTAGCATTGTAATGCATTGCATTAGTGATCAGACCCCCTGGGGTTCAAGACCCCTAGGGGGGGCTCATAAATGTAAAAAAAAATAAAAATAAAAAAAAAAGTATAAAAAAAAAATATATATATATTAAAAGTTCAAATCACCCTCCTTTCCCTAGAACACATATAAAAGTACATAAATACTGTGAAACACATACACATTAGGTATCCCTGTGTCTGAAAACGTCCGGTCTACAAATCAATAAAAATCAAAAGTGCCAAACCACTGTTTTGCTCTGATTAAAAAGTGATCAAAGCAATAGCAATTCCCCAAAATGGTATAATTAAAAAGTACACCTGGCCCCATAAAAAAAGACGCCCTATGCATCCACGCACACGGAAGTATAAAAAAGTAACGGGTGTCAGAGTATGGTGACTTTTTAAAGATATATATTTTTGCACAGTTTTTTTTTTTTTTTTAAGGGGTTTAAATGTAAATAAAACCATATAAATGTGGTATCCCTGGAATCGTACCGAAACATAGAATACAGGTGACATGTTATTTTGGCTGTAGAGCGAATGCCATAAAAACAAAGCCCTTAAGAAAGTCGCACAAATGCACTTTTTCTTCAAATCCACCCCATTCTGAATTTTTTCCAGCTTCCCAGTAAATTGTACAGAATAATAAATGGTAGCATCATGAAAAAAAAATTGTTCCATAAACATTAAGACCTCATGTGGCTCTGAGAGCAGAAAAATAAAAAAGTTATTGGGTTTGGAAGGTGGGGGGGGGGGAGTCAAAAACGAAAATCGAAAAATGTCACCGACAGGAAGGCGTTAAACAGAACATGCCACCATGTACATGATGCTAAATAACATTCATCATTTGATTGCTGCTCTTCCCCTGAAAAAAAACTTTAATTTTTAAAAAATTCATCACTATATCTGTCATTATTAGAATTTGAGAGAAAAATTACCTGCTGTCACTTTTCTGGGCCCATATGTCTTCCTTATAATGTGCGTTTGGCTGTATAGTAAGGATCCTTCTTTGTCACACGGCCTGTTAAAAGGTATTTGCATACACCTGTGAGATCTGTACATGCAAATATTTGTGAGTATACACACATGTGTTTGGCATGGCATCGCTTCTGTAACCCCTGCAAGGAGCACTTTGCATACAGCAGATGCTGCAGTTAATGCCAAGCCAGGACCCATTACAGCAGACAACAGCCATTTTATGCTGAGGGACAGTGGATTACATTTCCCTACACCCCTTACTCCAGGTGGAGGAGTATCAAAGAAAGGGACTGATTGGCTGAGCGGGGAATTATGGGAAAGGTCTGCAGAAGAGAGAAGACAGACAGCCACATGGGCTGCAGAAGAGGCTTCTTCCAGCCACAGCCAGGGGGCACATAGCTTGGCACTGGGTAACCCAGGACATAGAGACAGTCCTGCCATCCCACCAGCTCACTCTGTGGGAAGAAGCAGCATTCCTGCAGCAGCACTACCTGTCCAGATTGACCAGACTCCAAAAAGGTTCCCAGGGCTGCATCCAAGAAGACTCCTGCCTCATACTCCATTAGTATCTTGTCATCTGAAAGCGGCAGCACCCAGTGAGACTCCAGGCTGGCACCAGATTCCCTGCAAGAGTTAG
The DNA here is from genome assembly GCA_947044405.1 of Leptodactylus fallax. Taxonomy (NCBI): domain Eukaryota; kingdom Metazoa; phylum Chordata; class Amphibia; order Anura; family Leptodactylidae; genus Leptodactylus; species Leptodactylus fallax. The sequence goes on from CAMRHE010000249.1 coordinate 414,469, forward strand.
TGAGTAGACTTTGCTGAAATTTGCTGTACCGCTGTTAGAAGGTTTATGAGAACTGTGGTAGAAAGGATCTGCTGTGTCTATAGTGCACCGTTTCCTGAATCCGCTCCATCATCCCTGCAAATGGGCCCCAACAGATGGACTGTTCTGTTTATTGCTGCAGCCATTAGTAATTCTGCATTGTGTGATGTTATTTAGGAGTGCAAGCTGTTACCTGCAGTATGAGTGCATGTATGTGATGACTATCATCTGTGGGTCACTATCTTACCCCTGTGCTACTCCCTATAGTTTATTACACCCACCAGGCCTGGCACATAGTCCATTCCTACCACTAGAGAGTTAATACTATAGGATGTACCTGTGCATTGACATGTGAATTACTGAAACATTTCTCTGTTTGCATTTTATTAATTTTGCCCTTGTTTACCCTTCCCATAATAAACCAGTTAAGTAGTTTTACCCTCAACATTTGTGAGTGTGTACTGAGCTTAGGTGGGGGTTTCCCGAGTCGACCCCTAGCAGAAGAGGAAGACCCTCCTGAATTCCTATAGAGCTCCTAACAAGGTTTGGGTGGAGGCACGGTGCCATAGTGAGGTGAGAACTACAAATTTACGCATTGCAGACCTTGTGTAATGCTCTTTCAACCCAGTAGCAGAAGATATACACACATCATCACCAGCTAATGCTGTGTCCCTTTTAGATTGTATATTGAATCTACACAGTATGAAGCCATTGAGGTAAATTTTGTGAGACGGACGGTGGTCTTCATAATCCCTTCTCTGGTGGAGGATGCACCGATTTTTTTATGACAGTCCCAGTACTGAAGGCTAGCTTGACTATGGCTAAGTTCACATCTGCGTTCGGGTTTCCGTTCAGGGGGTTCGCTTGGGGACCCCCCCGAACGGAAACCTAATCCGCATAAAAAAGCGATTACCTTAGGAAACCCGCGGACCCCATAAACTATAATGGGGTCCGTGTGGTTTTCACTTGGTTTCCGCCCGAAAAGGGTGGAAAAATGAGAAGAGAAAGTCCTGCTTGTAGCAGTTTTCTCTCCACATTTTTCATGCGGAGAGGGAAACGGAATCCCCGAACGTAGTGCAAGCGCAGGTGTGAACCCAGCGTAGGAGGATATATTCACATGCACCAGATTTGTTGCAATATTAGATTTAAATGGGTTTGCAGGCATTCTTGACCTTCATGCCCAATAGTCCAATCCACTAAAAACATGTGTCAGGAGTGGTGACTGATCCTTTTAAAACAGGCTTTCCACCTCTGCATTCATAATTTTGTCTAACCAGCCACTCTTACTATTAACCATTCATGTATACAGTGGGGAAAAAAGTATTTAGTCAGCCACAAATTGTGCAAGTTCTCCCAGTTAAAAAGATGAGGCCGGCCTGTAATTGTCATCATAGGTGGACCTCAACTATGAGAGACAAAATGAGTAAACAAATCTAGAAAATCACATTGGCTGATTTTTTAAGAATTTATTTGCAAATTATGGTGGAAAATAAGTATTTGGTAAATAACAAAAGTTCATCTCATAGCGGAACGCCATGTGGGGCCTTATCCTAGTACACACTTTTATGCTACATGACAAAGTTTCCTTCACAGTTTTTTGAGCCAAAGCCAAGAATGGCTACAGAAGGAAAGGGAAATATATAGGAAGCTCTTATACTTCTCCCTTCTGCTCAATCCACTCCTGGCTTTCGCCCAAAAAACGCAGCAAAATCTGCAACAAAAAAATTGTTGATTATGTAGATAATCTGTTTTCCCTTAGTCCGAACAGCAGCACAATATGGGGTATCTCTGCCCCTGTGTGCTGGTAGGACAGGCGGAATTTTTAATTTACATAATTAATTAAGTGATACTCCCCTATAAGAGGCCAAGGAGACCTCCCCTCACTATGTTAGTTATAAAGAATAGACAACAATCCTTCCTAAAGGGGGAGGAAAGCTTGTGCTGCTGTTCGGACTAAGGGAAAACAGATTATCTACATAATCAATGATTCCCTTTACGTCCAACAGTAGCACAATATGGGGATGTAGCAAGTAGATCCCCTAGGGAGGGTTCTCACTCACTACAGTACCGTATGAATGTCCAAAGGCAGTAGCCTCTGAACTACGGACATCTAACTGATAGTGTTTAACAAAGGTTAGTTGGTGGTGACCAAAAAACGGCTACACAAGATGCTCAAAAAGCAAGACCGACTCTCTGCCCACGAGGCCGACACAGCCTTTTGATAAACTTGGGCGTTAACCCGAGCAAAAGAAATTTAAATTAACAGGATTTTCCAATCTTCTGAAGTAGATCTTATGGTGATCAGACTCAATGCCAAGGTAGAGATGTTCTGCTCACTGCATCAGGCAGTACGCAGAAGATACATTTTGGAGACACCATACTATATCCAGAGTTTTCCTCTCACTTGGAGGAAGGAGCTGGGAAAGAAAACTGGTAAGGAGACCACCTGGTTAATATTAGCCCGAGAGGGCACCTTAGGGTTAAACCTAGGAAGAAATCTGAGCTGGACCCTAATGAAAAAAATATATGGCTCTTCAGAAAAAAAAGCCTGCAACTCTCGTATTCTTTTAGCTGAGGTGATAGCTAGCAAAAAGGTGGTTTGCAAGCCAGAAACTTAAGATCCACCTTCTCAAATGGTTCCAATGGCGGGCCGCAAAGGCCAGAAAGAACTGTGGATAGATCCCAGAGTGGAACAGGAGCTGCAACCACTTACCTAAGTCTCATGGCACCCTTAAGAAATTCTGGGAATTAAGGGGTTCTGAGACAATCTTTTGCTTAAGCAGGTGGATAGGGCTGAAACCTGTACCTTCAGTGTGGCAGGGGAAAGGCCCTTATCCAAGCGGTCCTGAAGAAAATTCTGAATCATTCTTGTAGAAGGATTTGAACGATTCACTTCCTGTCTGGAGAACCACTCCTTGAAGTCAATACCTATCCTTAGGTATCTTTTATTGGTGGATTCTGCTGTTGCACAAAAAAAAGGTCTTCAGGACGACTTCTGACAGTCCACTAGGGACTGAGCAACCTTCATGCTGTCAGGTTGAATCTCCTTAGATCCTGGCACTTCTGAGTTCCTTGGAAAACCAGGTTCTGGATTGGGGGAAGCCTCTAATAGAACCCTCGACTCATGAGCATGAGTCCTGTCTGACTTTCATCAATACTCTTGGTATCATGGATCGTGGAGGGAAGATGTATGCCAGCCTGAACCTCCAAGGGATGGACAGGACATCCACTGCCAAGGGATAGTCCTCCTGATGCAGTGAGCAGAACATCTCTACCTTGGCATTGAGTCTGGTCACCATAAGATCTACTTCTGGAAGACCCCACTTCAGGGTGATCTGGTGGAACACTCTTGATTGAGAGACCATTCTCCTGATATGATAAGACCCCGACTCAACTGATCCGCTACTATGTTCTAGGGGCCCTTGATGTGAACTGCGGAGAGATGGGTCAGATCTTTCTCTGCCCACGTGAAAATCAGACCTGCCTCCCTGAGGAGGGAGAATTATCTGATGCCTTCCTGTTTATTACAGTCACCATGTTGACAGACCAGATCTTGACAGCTCTTTCTCTGAGAATAGGAGAAGAATGGAGGAGTGCCAGGTAAACTGCCCTGAGTTCCCTCCAGATGGATGATGTCATCCTTTCTAGCCTGCTCCAGACTCCTTGTACGGTTTTCTCGTACAGATGGGCTCCTCATCCTGAAAGGATGCATCAATCAACAGGGTCCAAAGAGGTTGGATCGTGGATATCTGACTTTCAGGTGTATCACAAATTGAGAGAAAGACGGGTTCTGGGAGAAAGTCTGATCCTCTTATCAAGACTCAAAGGGCTATGATTTCAGACCCCTTGTACATCCGACTGGAGGGGACGCATATGCCATAAAGTCCAAGGGACTGAATTGGCTAAGGCTGACATGAGGCCAGGACTCTCATAATTGTTCTGATGAACATCTGACGCATCTTGAGAAGATATTATTATTTATTATGGTAACCTGTATAGCGCCATCATATTCTGCAGCGCCTTCACGGACATTGACAGATATAGGGCACTGTCCCATATATGACTAACAATCTACATTCCATATCAGTATGTCTTAGGAGTCAGGGAGGAATCCGGAGACCCCGGAGGAAACCCACGCAAACATGGGGAGAAAATGCAGTCTCCTTGCAAATGCTGTCTTTGGCAGGATACGAACCCAAGGCTGCAGTGCTAACCACTGAGCCACCGTATAGGAAGTGCTCTGATTATCTTTTCTCTCCTTATCGGAGTTAAATGAATTTCTAGGCAGACAGAGTCAGACTGAACCTTCTTCCGTGTGGAAAGAATCACCTCTGACTTCTCCCGGTTATTAGCCTGGATACTGGAAAAAAGACACAGTTGTCTGCAGGTGCTGGAGCAGGAAGGTTTCTGACTTGGCTTTTATTAGCCAGTCGTCCAAATATGGCAATAAGAACAAATCTTGAAGTCTTAGAGCGGTTGTTACTGGAGCCACTACCTAGGTAAACGTGTGGGCAGCCGAGGAAATGCCGAAGGGCAGGGCCGCAAACTGGAAATGTCACCTGTGGGCGGCAATTGATACAGCAATTCTCAGATACCTTCTGTGAGGAGAATAACTGGAACTTGTAAGTATGCATCCTTTAGGTCGAGAGTGACAAGAACATTGCTTTGCAGAAAGGATGTGACCAACTTCCTGGTGTCCTTTTGCAAACGCTCTTCCTTATGAAGACACTTAGATATATTAGGACTATAACATATATTGGTAGCCGGAAGTCTGGAGAGTAGACCCCAAACCTTCTTCTGATGGGGGACCTTTCCCAAGGCCCCCCTGCCCAGGTATTCCAGAATGGAATTTTCCAGTATAACCTGCTCCAGTGCAGGAAGAGAACGGGTTGCGAGAATCTGTTTTGTGGCGGGCGAAGAATTCGTCCGCATAACCGCACTCCAAAGCTCTTGGATCTTCTCCTGCCAGAATGAGAGAAAAAAATGGGAGAGAGATCCCACAAAAAGAGTACTTGCTGCCACAGGAGATGAAAAGTTGGCTTCAAAGCCAGGCTTCTTTCTGTCCCCTTCCTTGGGGAACTTACTCCCAGCCCCTCTGGGCTGATATCTAGCACACCTCTGATATTGGAACGTAGATTGAGGCAGCTGTGCTGATAACTTCTGCCCCGGCCAGAAGGTCCTGCTTACCCTTTAAAAGACTGCGGAAGGCACTTATCCTTTTAATCACAAGACCTTCCATGATGTCATCCAGGCCTCTGCTAAAATGTTTACCCAGCTCAAGGGTAGGGAGCATACATTATACTTGGACACATTGTCCGCTCCCCGGGGTTTCAACCAAAATGGCCTTCTAGCAGCTGTAGAGAAGGCCCTAGATTTGGCAGGCATCTTGACCTGGTATACGGAAACTTCTGCTAGATACTCTCTTATTCGCTACCTCATTGGAGGCAATGTCCACAGAAGCCTGAGCAGAGACAGAGGATTAAGCCTTCCTAAGGGTACACTCCAAGCGACTATGTATAGAAATCTGGAGATTGCCTGTCAAAGCTTTATCCAGTGTCGCCTCCACTTGGAAGGCCCTAGGCCCCCTATAGGTGGAACTAGAGTCTTCCCCAAGTTCAACATCACGGTCGCTGACCAGATGGATTTCAGCAGCCTAGGCATCTTTACCAAGAGGCCTGCTGGGATTTAGCAAAGTGTCTTCATCACACAAGTGCATCACATTGAGTATGTGAAATTCCTGTTCTGATGGAACTGACTGAAGATGTCTCTCAGTATGAAGCTTCTTGAGAAATCAAGTTCTGGATTTCTATCCTGCTCTTTGACCCACACAATTACGTCATGAATGGACGAATCCTCAGATGGGGTCCCACGGAATTGGCGAAAGCGAGTGTAATCATACCATCAGGCATAGGGATGTCGCACTCTGTATAAGCGAAATGTTTCAGCTTAGAGGTCCTTTCCCTCATTAAGTCACCGCTGCCACCGAAAGCAGTCAGAACAGTATCAAACAAAAGTGTACCGCCTATCAAAGAGACAAACTTAGGAAGAAGGTTTAAATAAGTAGGGAGAAGACCATACTTACCCATAAAACTTATATACACAACTTATATACACAATGGTGTCTTTAATATCGCTACAGGGGTAAAGAGAATGGCCTAAACTAGTCCGGCAGAGCAATCCAGCGCTACTGGGAGAAGGCTACAGAAGTGTAACAGAAAAAAGGGATCCAGAAAAACAGGACCTGCAAAAAAGGTTCCGGAACCTGAAGTGACAAAATCACTTCCCCCGGATTAAAAAAACCTTTCTCTCCCTCTTCGCTTTAATTCCACTGCTATAGGAAGTGCGGTGTGTCTTTGTGGCAGACTGGAATAGAACCATAACTGCAATAGAAAGGCAGTGTAGGGAATTTGTGTCTGAGACTCTGTCATCAGTTGAAACTGAGCACAAACACCTGAAGCATAAGCTCAGCTGAAGAGCTCAGCCAGGCAGGAGATGCATAGAGGTTTATTTTAACCCTGCAATACAGCCTCCAAGTTCAGAAACAGACACATACCGAATGCACAGCCTGCCCAGCCGCAAACATCTCACCTGAGATCAGACAAGGGCAGGCACACCCAGCCCAGAATGGCCACAGACAGAGAGCGCAGCAGGGAGAAATAAGGAAGCCTTAGGAGCAAAATGCTCCCAGGGAAAAAGACGAACGAAAGAGGAGAAAAAACGTACAAAAATGTAGTTAACCCCCAAATCCTTAGGAAACAATGGGAGGATAAAGAGCCTCCCTCCACCTGTCCAACACACAGTGAGGGGAGGTCTCCTTGGCCTCTTATAGGGGGAGTATCATTTAATTAATTATGTAAATTAAAAATTCCACCTGTCCTACCAGCACACAGGGGCAGAGATACACCATATTGTGCTGCTGTTGGACGTAAGGGGAATCTACATTTCTGCAACGTGGGACCTCAGCTTCAATGTGTTTCTATTGATTAAGTTGTTCAAATAAGTGGATAATTTACTTGCTTATTTAAGTATTTTCTTTTTCCTTTTCGTAATAACAATTTGAACTACACATACTGAAAATTCATGAAGCATATTGATTCATTCTTGAACTTGCTTGCTAATACTTTATCAAAAATGATGGAATAAAATGATTGTGTAGATAATTTTCTAATGCTGCATTTCAATCAGTAATAATTTCTTCAGCTGTTTAAAGGTATGTTTACCATAGAATAAATCATTGGAATCATGACTCTTCTCATTTTCTCTAATGATTGAAAAAAGTCTGCATGGTCTTAACCTTCTGGTCTATCCAGGGGTACTGACACTCAATCCCCCACATTTATAGCAACCTGTGATAGAATCTCAGTAATGACAGGCCTGGGATCCTTCATTAGGCTCCATGCTATCATGGTAACGTATCGCCACCCCCCAGGTTTTGATTCAAGGGACGGTGAGTCTCCTCATCATGATGGCACCAATACATCACAGCTCTTCAAATGTCTCAGTGGCATTTGACCAAGGCATCTATCTGCTGTTTTCTATGGTAAGGAGACCATTGTAAAGCATAACACTAAATGCTGTTAACCGTGCAGAGGAGAAGTTCAGGCAAGATAAGAGCCCCTATAATCATGTAGTGAAAATAGAAATTAAAAAAAAAAAAAAAAAAAAATTACCATCAAAACTAACAGATTATAAAAAAAGTGATATATTTTACTATCTGATTGTAATTATTGGAGTAAATAATAATACTTTTGCTTTAAATATTAATCCAAATTTTCAGAAACAAGGCTGTTTCCCTATAATACAATTTGTTTGAAAATTATTTGAATTGCTTGCATAGAATTAGATGTCTGACTACTTTTTTTATTTTACGGTGTAACACTTTGTCTATGGAAAGTGTGTGGCATTGCTGCTTAGCCTATTTAGTTGAATGGGGTTGAGCTACTATTCCAGACAAAACTTATGAAAAGAGTGGCACCATGTCTATTAGAGAAAAAAAACTTTGGACAACTTTTGATTTTCTGGCAGTATTTGTGTTATTCAGAAATTTTGTAATGTATTTCTTTGCGACGCTCCCAGTTGCAGTCCCCCGGGTAGATCTACACAATTTACAGAAGGCTGTCTTTCGGTTTATATGGCAGGCCGTGCGCCACCGTATTCCCCGTTCTGTCATGTTAGCAGGGAGGGGGTGCAGGGGTCTGGCCATCCCGCATCTTTTGCATTATTATTGGTCAGTTCATCTATGCTGTATCCCATTTTGGGCGGCTATGCCGACATACACCAAATGGGTTGAGAATGAGAAGCTCTGGCTTGTACCCATGAATCCTAACGCACTATTGTGGGTCGGCTTCCCCTGTCCCCTCCTCCCCCTATTTACTTGGTGCCATTCGCTTCACCAGGTCTATTTGGTCTGCCTGCTGTGTTAAGTTTTCCCTGATGTACCCGCACTCCTCAATGGTATCCGTTTTATTTAACTCCCTTCTCCTGGAGAGTTTGTTTTCCGCTATGGTCAGGGTGTGGTCTGAGGCGGGCCTCTTCTGTATTGCTGACATGGATGATCCAGCGACATTGTAGTTCAGGCCCTTTAATTATCTTACAACAAACTTAAATCTTCCGGCCACTGAATGGCTTCACTACTCTCAGGTGGTTCATTTTGTCTGTTCTCTCCATGAGGTCTCTATCCCCACTGCCTTTGAGAGGATTTGCCATAAGGGCACATCTACTAGGGGCCTCATTTCTTTGGTTTACCAGCTTCTCTCCTCCCAAGCCATTGGCTCTTCCATTTCTCACCGTTACATGTCTAAATGGGAGGAGGCAGTGGGTGGATCTAAATCCCCAGGACAGTAGCAGATTGTGTGGTCTCGTGCTCAGAAGTCCTCTCAGTGTGTGACCCTTAGGGAGACCCAGTACAAGTTGTTGATGCACTGGTATCATACCCCTGCTCTCCTACATGCCTTGAATCCTGCAATCCCTTCTGGTTGCTGGCGCTGCAGTACTGCAGTGGGCACTCTGTATCATATATTCTGGTCATGTCCCCTCATTGTGGGCTTCTGGAGGGTGGTTGAGGCCTTGACGGATGCTCTCTTCCTACAGGGGGTCCTTCTTGACCCTCTCGTCTTTCTCCTGAACCTCCCCCCTAGACGCCTAGGTAAAAAGGCATCCAGATTTTTCTTGTATCTTTGCACTGATGTGAAGACCCTCATCGTTAGAAAGTGGAAGAGTGTGACTCCTCCGTCTGGTCCGGAGCTCCTGGCTAGAATGAAGGATGTGCGGAGCCTTGAATTTCTGACTGCCAGCCTTAATGACACCCTGGAGACTTTACAATCTATTTGGACCCCCTGGAATACGTATTGTATTTGAAAGGGTCTCTGATTCTTGACTTCCTTCCTTCTCCCTCCCTGCTCTTCCCTCCTTGTTCTGTCCCTGTGTCTTGTGTTTGTCTCCTCCCCTTTTCCACCCTTGTCCTCTTTGCCTTGTTATTTGGCCTCCGTTTCTGACTTCACCTTATTTGGGGATGTGGTGGGTTGGCTTCCCCTAATTCATGTTCTTCTTTTTTTTTGTTTTTGTACTTTGTTTGACGAAAAAAAAAAATTTCTTCTTCAATAAAAGTTACAATTTAAAAAAAAAAAAGAAATTTTGTAATATACTTTATTTAACAAATTTTGCCCCCTTTCTGTGAAATCCTGCATTTTTTTTTTTTTTTACTCTTTCCCTTTATTGCATTTTTTTCCCTCTTCCTCTTTATTGGTAGCTGTTCCTGCTTCTCACTGTGTATGGTGTACAGGCTGTGTGAAATGAATTAAAAATGAGGATGGGGAGGGTCAGTTCAAACAGTTATATCTTGAGAATTATACAATGTAAAATTTTGGTGTCAAATGAAAGAGGAGATTCTCATCTTTCATATGACTCTAAGAATGCAGATCTGCCTGTATGTTTTCTAGAGATGTCCCTGGTTGAAAACACATTTGAGATTTATAAAGCTGCTTCCTTATGAAAGATGACAATCTCCTCTTTCATATGACACCAAAATCAAATTTCTATGTTTTAGAATGCCTGAGATATAGCCGTTTGAAGTGACCCTCATTTTCTTTTCAGTCACACAGCCCTGTACTCCATACACAATGAAAAGCAGTGACAGCCCTCAATAGAGAAGCAAGGGAAAGAGTGAAAAAATGCAGAATCTCACAGAAAGGAGACAAAATTTGTGTATTGCAAAATGTATTAATGACATAAAAGCTGCCATAAAATTAAAAGTTTAGTTACGCTTTAAATGCTCAATTGCACACCAAATTACAGAGGCATTCTTCTCTAGAAGCTACAAAGATAATACATAGCTATGGAAATTCAATGTGCCACCCCACAGATTCCATACACATACATATTCTAATTTTTCTAGCAAAATATATTAATAGCTCCAGAGATTGGAAGGAGAACATCATCCACAGTAATGATTGAAAGTTTCTGAACCCTTATTTCCCTAACGTCCCACCAGCAGCACAATATTAGGGTATTTCTGCCCCTGTGTGCTGGTAGGACAGAATGGAATTTTTAATGAATAGTTAATCGAAACCACTCCCCTCCTCAATATAAGGAAGGAAGTACCAACCCCCCAGCGTGTTTTTTTCTGTCCTGTGTTGGTGGGACAGTTGGAGGGAAGGTTATACCTTCCCTATAGTGACGTTATTCAGATTTCTGAATGAATTTCCCCTCCTCTCTTCTGTTTGAGTTTGTTTTGTCTATCCTCCTGTGATGACTCTCTTTCTGCCTTTTGGTTCCTGCTGGAACAAAATTCAAAGGTTAAAACTTCTTGTCTGTCTTTCCTTCCTCTGCTGCTTAGTCTGCTTAGCTGCAGTGAAAGGCCTTTTTTCAGCTGTTGCTTATAGTGGGTGAGTGTCCACGCTGAAACCTTTGTGGCTATGTAAGCCTTGCATTCCTTGTTTTATTGCGATGCACAGCGTTTCCTGCTACTTCTCTCCAGCTCTCATGTGTGGGGGTGCCGGAGTCAAGAGTACGCTGGCTTGCGTGCGTGATGACATCTTTGAACCTCTTTCAGGTGAGCTACTAGGTAATGTTTTTTTATCTTAACTTCCGCCATTTATTTTATAAAATCTGTGCGGGGTAGCTTGTTTTCTTCAAAAAAAAAAAAATAAAATCGTGAAGAGAAATAAAGGACTTTTATTTTCTGTGTAACCTGTCTCAGGTATCAGGAGGGTCTTTGCTCTCCATTTTTTCTGTATAAGTCTGCTGCTTCCTTTCCTCTGCCTCTTTGTTGTTTGGCAGAGAGTGTGCATGCTGGGCATTCTAATTCAACAGACTTGTACTGTTGCGTTTTTTTCTGGCTTTCTTGCTATTTACTCTTACACTTGCTGTAAGATATCTTCCTCTGCGTCTGGTGTGGAAAAGTGAAGAAATCAGGCGATACCTTTTAGAGGCTATTTGATAGTAAGCTTTCGAGAGTGCTAGCTCTCTTCTTCAGACATGGTGTAATACTAGAAACTGAAAATTCACACTATTCACACTAAAATTCACACTACTGCGTCTGGTGGTGATGAATCCTCCAGGTAAGTCTGTGTCTAGGCACAAACATCTAAACTGTTGCTCCTGTGAAATTCCCTTGCCTGATGGTTGCAATTTCAATATATGCCACCAGTGCTGCTTCGGCAGCCCAGTGGCTCAGTGGTTGACACTGCAACCTCACAGCGCTGGAGTCCTGGGTTTGAATCCTGCCAGGGGTGACATCTGCGGGGAGTTTGTGGTTCTCCCTATGTTTGCGTGGGTGTACTCCAGTTTTCCTCCCACACTCAAAGGCTTGCTGGTGGCGTGTATGGATTGTGAACCCTATATGGAACAGTGACTGTCTGTGTCTGTAGGGTGCTGTGGAATATGATGGCGCTTCTGTCATACGATCTGATGTATTCAGGATCATAGAGGAAGCTAAATCTTCATCTGAGGATTCAGATACGAATATAGAAAAAACACTTTTTCCTCTGGAGAAAATTCAGAAATTACGGAAGTGCATCGGATCAAGGGACCATGATGTTGACCTTGGGGAAGCCTCTATTCCACCACTAGTGGGCCTAGCGCCTTCAATGTGGACGACATGCTTAAAAGTGCTATGTCCACCAAGTGAAAACACTCAGAGAAGACCTGCGTGTTATCCAAGAGGTTCAAGACACTCTTCCCAATAGCTGAGGACCAGTTGGGTCCACCACCTAAGCTTGTCATGGCAGTCGCCAAATTATCCAGGCGAACACTTGTACCCTCTGAGGACGCCTTCAGGACCCCATGGACCACCGGGCAGAGTGCTCCCTAAGGAAAGCATATACGGCTTTCTCTGCACAGTGTTTGATTGGTATCGCTACTAGTGAGGTAGCTAAGAAGCTGTGCTCCAGTTTCTCTTCATTAAAAAGAGATATTGATTTGGGGGTCTCCAGGGACAAATTTTTGTCCTCTTTGAAGGGTAGAGCCCTTGAGGCGGATTACCTCAACGAAACCTCTTCTCCAGGTGAAGTTAGCTGCCAAGTCTAGGGCCTTGACTTCTGCTTCCCGTCGCCCCCTATAGTTAAAACCTTGGACGACGGATTATTCCTTAAAATTTGCAGGCAGAACACGATACAAGGACTAGTGGGAAAGGAAGGAAAGCCCTTCCACAGTCCTTCTGTGGACAGGGCAGACAGCATTGTAGAGGACAGTCTCCTCAAAGACCTCCACCTGCAAGAGGTTACGTGTGGACGTTCTAGGTTCCTGAGAGGGAACTCCAACTGTCTTTTTTTCTGTGATGACAGGAAAATCAGAAAGCCAAATTTCTGACTATTACCTTCTCCCTCCCTCCAAGACATAAGTTCCTGTGGGGATAACAGATCATGGATCTTGGAGATAATCAGGTCCGGTTTCGGCATAGTTTTTTTCTGTGCCTCCCCAGGACAGTATTATACAGACCTCTCGCCTCTCTGCTATCCATCACAATGTCAAGGGTCTGGAATTTATTCCTCAGTGTTTCTGGTTCCAAAACCTTCACGAGACTGGTTGATGATAGACCTACGATACCTCAGCAGAGCTATCTCGGGAAAAATTTCCGTATGGTAACGTCTGTGATATCCATTCTCCATCAAGGAGATTTCATGGCCACTCTGAACCTAAAGGATGTGCACCTCCACGTCCCTATTCTTCCTGCTCACAGGAAATACCTAAGAATTGCAGTGGTTGTCAGCTGAAGACACCTCCAATTCACCGCACTTCCAGTCGAGATAATGTCAGCACCCTACATATTCACCAAGGTGGTATCCACGGAAGCTGAGTCACTGAGAATCCAGAGGTTCATGTGTGTTCCTTATCTGGAAGACTGGCTGTTAAAAGTCTCTCAAGAGAAGGCCTACTACAGCATCTGTTCATCACGATGAATGTCCTCCAACAGTTGGGGTGAATTATAAATTGGGGAAAGTCCCAAATATTACCAGCAACCCAGAATACATTTATAGGGTTCATACTTGATTAAGGCCTAATGAAAATATCTCTTCCTCCCTCCAGAAGGGAAAGAATCATCAAGGCCACAAAATTCCTGCTGGCTTCTCGGTCAATCACCATCAGGACAGGCATAAAGTTTTGGGATTGATGTTATCAGCTGCAGAAGCAGTCCCTTGGGAAGTCCTGTCAGCCTGGAATCATAAAGCCAGCAGTCTAGACAGTTTTTTTTCCTGTCTCAGGAAGCCCGCTCATGCCTCAAGTGGTGGATTCGGCTAAAAAAGTGGAAAGTCCACGGTCCAGCCTTGCTGGACCCTGTTGAGTACAGATGCATTACTCACAGGTTGGGGAGCCCACCTGAACGACTTTCCGGCCCAAGGGCATTGGAAATCCTTTGAGAAGATGTCATCCAATTGGAGAGAACTCCGAGCAGTACAACTGGCACTGCGTCACTTTGCCAATCAGTTGAAGGACAAGGCAGTCCGTGCAAGATTGGACAATATGACGACCGTCCTTTATTTAAACAAACAGGGATCAACTTGGTCACAACCTCTTCTAAGCGAAGTGGGGAAGATCTTGAGTTGGGCAGAGAAGAACTTAACCCATCTTTCTGCCGTACATATCCAAGGGTCACTCAGTGTAGTGGCGGATCAATTGAGTCATGGCATCACTGTTCCAGGGGAATGGTCTCTCCATCCAGAAGTCTTTCAAACAATCACCCTGAAATGGGGTCATCCAGAGATAGACCTGATGGCAAGCAGACTCAATGCCAAGGTAGAGAAGTTCTGCTCTATACAAGGAGGACAATCCATTGGCTGTGGATGCCCTGTCCATCCCTTGGAGGTTCAGGCTGGCATACATATTCCCTCCAATCTCCATGATACCAAGGGGTATTGATGAGAATCAGATAGGACCAAGTCTCTGTAATTGCCATCATTCCAGTCTGGCCAAAGAGAGCTTGGTTTTTCCCATCTCATTCAAATGAGTCACGGGATATATTGGAGGCTTCCCCCGAATCAGAACCTGGTGTGTCAAGGGCCCAGGCTCTGCCAGGATCTGAAATCCTTCAATCTGACAGCCTGAGGATTGACCTGTCCCTATTAAGGGACTCTCAGGAGCCGTATTAAGCACTCTCTTTCTCTAGAGCAGAGTCTACAAATAAAAATTACATCTGGATCCGAATCATCTTCATCTCCTGGGCATCAGGTAGAGGAATTGAGAGCTTGGATCCTTCCATACCAAAGATGCTGGAATTCCTTCAGAACGGCTTGGACAAGGGCCTTAGCCCTTTCACTTGAAAGCTTAGGTTACTGCCCTGTCAGCCTGCTTAGATAAGCAGCTATCTGCAGACCCGCTGGTTAAAAGATATTTTAAGGGTGCATTCAGGCTTAGTCCGCCTGTTACCCACCCAATCCCTCAATGGGATTTATCTACTGTTTTTAAGGGGTTATGTGATTCCCCCCTTGGAGCCTCTAGAAGAGATTCAATTTCTCAAACTAAAGACAGTGTTCCTTTTGGCCATAACCTCAGCTCAGAGAGTTGGTGAGTACAACTAAGATTTATGCCAGGGTTCCTCCCTAAGGTATCCTCATATTCTAAACTAAACCAGGTTATCTCATTACCAGTTTTCTATCCCAGTCCATCATCTCTGGAGGAAGTTAAACTTCACTCCCTAGATGTGGCCAGATGCCTCAGAATTTATATTCAGAGATCTCGGCCTTTTAGACGGTCAGATAATTTTTTTCTACCATTTGCTGGGAAAAATAACGGGCTCAAGGCCTCTAAAGCCTCTTTGGCACAATGAAGCTATAAAATTGGCTTTCACTTCACAGGGGTTAGACCCCCCCCCCCCCCCCGAGTTTGTTCGAACTCATTCTACAAGAGCCATTTCTACCTTTTGGGTTGAAAAAAGCTCTGTTCCTTGGGAACAAATTTGTTCGTCAGCTTCTTGGAGCTCTCTCCATACCTTTGTTAATCATTACAGATTTAACACCCGGGGTACGGAGGCCACTTCTTTTGGCCATTCTGTGTTAAATTCTATTCTTCAAGAGGGCCCTCCAGAGGCGTAGCTAGGGGGGGGCAGGAGGGGGCGGCTTCCCCAGGCCCACTGACTTTTTGGGGCCCACCCTGGGGCCACCATTAATACATACTTTATTTCTAACTAGATCGGTGTCTGCAGACACCGATCTAGTTACAATACCTCCTGGTGCTTAACTGACTGGTAAACCGCAAGCCAATACAGGCTTGCGGTTTGCAAGACGCCGAGAAGCAGACCTAGTCTGTGGTCTGCTTCTCAGCACGGGCAGAGCGATGTTGTGCGCGATGACGTCACAACATCGCGCCGCCCGCCCTCAGACACAGACGTCATGCGCGTGGACAGGGAGGAAGCGGCGGCTCCATTCATCAGCATCGCAGGTGAGTATGACTTTTTTGTGGGTATATTAATAGTATAAGGGGTGGTTAGGAGGGGGAATATAACTATAAAGGGAGGATTCATTAGGGGACATTATGACGATTGGGCGTCATTTATATAAGGGTTAATACGGGGTATTATTAATACAAAGGGGGAGGTTATTTATATAAGGGGCCATTAGGGGGCATCATTTATATTAGGAGGCATTATGAACATAAGGGGTGGTCATTGATATAAGGGGTCATTAGAGGTGCAGTATTTATGTCAGGGGGAATCAGGGGCATAATATGAGGGGTCAATTAATTTAATGAAAGTGGCACTTGGGCTTTATTAGGACTAAGGCCCCACGTACCGGGCTGCAGCAAAAAAAAGCGCTGCAGGAAAAACCATGGCGGTAACATTGTGGTGTTTCTCGCAGCGCTTTTCACAGAAGGTCTGCAGAGGTTTCCTCTGTGGACTTTCTGTTTTCAATACAGCTATATGGAAACTGCCAGCATTTCCATAATTGACATGCTGCAATTTCCAAAACTGCAACGGTTTTGGTAATCGCAGTGCGTCTGCTGCACATATTTTTCCACTATGTATGGATGGGATTTGCTAGAATGCCACGGTTTTTTTCTGTGGGTTTTCGCCACATGGGGCCCCCATACCATCCCGACTCTGCAGTAAAATATGCGCAGCAGACACGCTGCGATTTCCAAAACAGTCGCAGTTTTGGAAATCGCAGCATGTCGATTATACCTATGGAAATGCCAGCGGTTTCTCTATAGATATAATTGAAGCAGAAAGTCCGCAGTGGAAACCTCTGTGAACTTTCAGTGCAAAATGCTGCAGGAAAAACCGCGATGCGTCACCGCCGCGTTTTTTTCCTGCAGCTGTTTTTTGCTGCGGGATGCTACATGGGGCCTTAGGCTGTATTCACACGGCGGAAGATTTTCCGCCCCCGGACTTTCACCGTGGTTAGCCGTGACGGGATTCCGATGCCGTGCATCAGCATTCCATCGTGCCTAACCACTCCTGATTAAGCCCAGATGAATGGGCCTAATCAGGAGCGCGGCTCGAGCTGCGGACATCTCGCGCGGAATCCGCGGGAAGATAGGTTATGTTGATTTTTTTTTCCGCTAGTGGAAAAAAAACGCTACTGACTCCCATTGAAATGAATGGGAGGAGTTTTTTCAGGCGGATTTTGAGTCGGATTCCGCGTCAAAATCTGCTGCCAAAAAACTCTGTGTGAACACAGCCTAAGCCTTAAGGCGTTTTCCAGCTCATTTTTATTGATGGTCTATCCTCAGAATAAAACATCAATAAGAGATAAGTGATCCCCCACTGATCAGCTGTATGAAGGGGCTATGGCGCCTGTTTATATCACACGCTGTCTGTTTATAGTGACCGTGTGATGTCATTCCAGCCTTGTCACATAGATGTGTACAGGACAAGGCTGTAGTTACATTACATGGCCCCTATGAGATGAATTACACTATGTAAACAGAGAAGGAGTCACGGCGCTTACACAGGTACCACGGTTTATTCAAACAGCTGATCCTGGGGGTTCCGGGTATTGGAACCCCAATAATTTTTTTTCTCCTTGTTTTTTTTTTTTTCCCTTTTCAATTAGGAAACACCTGGGGCATTATTAATAAGGGGCACTATTTAAAGGGGGTGCACAGGGAAGTTATTAAGTTAAAGATGCACTTGGGGGTATTATTCATTATGGGGGGTTATATTATATATTTTATAATTGGGGTAGCAGCAGGATGGGGGCTTTGTGTAGGTGAGGATAATGTGGGTCGGGTGCCTGGAAAAGTGAGGAGCCAAAGATGTCTGTGTTGCAAACTTTACAGAGACTGGAAGAAGTGGTCATGGCCGTCCAGATAAAAAAAGACGGGGAATGTGAACGATTAGTCAGAGACATCACTGGTAAGTCACTAAATGTTACTGCCCTGTATTCACCTAAATTGTCTGCAGAGCCCTGTGTAGAGCTGCTATATACCACTATACGCTCACTGTATACTGATAGTATCGGTATACGAACATGTCCAAGTTGGGGGCCCACTTGGACATGTTCGCCCCCTGTGCTGAACCCCTAGCTACGCCTCTGGGGCCATCCCTAGGGTTCTGCTTGCTAGATCCCCAATATTGTGCTGCTGGTGGGACATTAGGGAAGTATAGATTATGATGTTAATCTGTTTTCCCTTAGTCCCAACAGCACCACAAGGCTCCCTCCCTATGTGTTATGTATTTGTCTTTATAATTACACTGGGGGGTTGGTACTTCCTTCCTTATTATGAGGAGGGGGGAGGGGTTACGGTTAACTATTTGTTCATTAAAAATTTACATTCTGTCCTACCAGCACACAGGGTCAGAAATACCCCAATATTGTGCTGCTGTTGGGACTAAGGGAAAACAGATTAACATCATAATCTATACTTAATTTATTTATTTATTTTGCTTACTTGTATTAGAATTTTCTACATTTCTGCATAAATTTGACCTAAAACTACATCAGTCCTAAAAGCAGATAACAAGAACCAAATAAAAATAAATGAGTCAAAACTATTAGACTTGGTCTTCATTTATAGAAGAAAATGATCCAATATCTGATTATATAAAATGATACATATCTGAGTGTGGCAAAAGTATGAGAACATTTAGCAGATCATCTGAAGGTGAAAGTAGGGTCAGGTGTTGTCAGTTAATAAGATGACAATCAGGTGTGAATAGGGGACCTATTTTATTTCAAGGGAATGTGTCACTGGAAAATGACCTATTTTTTAAATCAAGATTTTAATTTAAATTTATTTTTAGAATTTATATTGGTTTTTTTTTTAATTTTACATATCACCATCTGTATTTTAAAATAGTACTATATCCTGCAATTTTCACTCTGGTCTGTCAGCCTAATAATAGACTGACACTTGACAATTCTGTGGGGGGTTTCTTTGCAGTAGTCACCTCATTTACATTACAGTCAATAGAAGCATTTCAATAGAAGACAATAGCTCTACAAATAACACCACATAACACGCATTATTGCATCCACTACCGACAATAGATGACATCACAGCTTATCTTCTACCCTCCATGCACAGCTTATCTAGACAACTCTCCCACAGACTTTAATGAGTCTGCTCCAAACTTTCACTGCCTATGGCTATAACAATGTTGTAAAACATATTACTAAAGGCTGTTAAAGCAGAGGAAAAGCTCAGGTGAGATACTCAAGCATAATCATAATTGGAATAAAAAACATTTACAATTGGTAAAGTAAAACAATAATAAAAAAAAGTGTATGCATGGCTTTAATATATAAATTTTTAAAAATGGTGAAACATTCCTTTTAAAGAACAGGGATCTAATCTTCACAACACATGTCTATGGAAGAGTATTATGGCACAAACTAAGGAGATTTCTGAGGACCTCAGAAGAACAGGTATTGATATTAATCAGGATGAAAAAGGTTATGAAACCATCCATAAGAGCATGGACCCCACCAATCCACAATCTGCCAGATTGTGTACTAATAGAGATTTTTTTTATTTAAGGGAGTGTTATGTTTGGAGAAAGAAAAAAAAAATGCATTTCAGGATAAAAACCTCATACCTCCTCTGAAACACAGTGGTGGTGATGCATGAATTTACTACATATGGTTTGCCAACATTGATGCAACACTGAATTCTTCATTAAACCTGCACAGGAAAACATTTGGAAATTTGTCGGTGAGCTGATTCTCAAGGGAACATGGGTTGTGGAGCAAGACAACAACCCTAAGCACAAAAGTTGTTCTACTGAAGAATAAAGTTAAAGTTTACATATGGCAAAGTCCCGGACAGTGTGTGGCAATGCTGCTTAGTCCTACTTATTTGAATGGGGTTAAAAAATACCTATGACAACCCATGACAAGTGAGGGCCATATCTTTGGTAGAAAAAGCAAACAAACAAACCTTTCTTCTAACCTAAAAACTCTTGTATTGTAAAATAAAGTTAAATGTAATTTTTTTTTTATATGTACCATGTTCAGTTGCATACCACATTACAGAGACATTCTTCCCGAGAGGGATTTCTTAATTCTGTACTGAGGCATCATGCAGCTATTAGGGAAACTCTACGTGCCATCCCACATACCCCATACACATGGTTTTGCTGAAATCATGAGACCTTTTATTGTCATTTTTGTAGCAAAATACATTGATATGTGCATAGATTAGATGGCAAACATCTCCTACTGTGTATACCTTTTACATTTGTTCTAGTTATGGTAATTTATGTACTTTTTCTTTCACAGCTTAGTCATTGGACACCAAAACTATGTTTAAAAAACTAAAGATCTTCATAATAGTGCTTTTTGTGGCAGCGGCAAGCTTTTTTCAGCAGAACTGTCTTAAAGCAAAATGGCGTCCACATATTAAGGTTCCTTATTTCTAACGGTGTTTTGCCAATATCAGAAAAAGATTATTACCAAATTTTAAGATTAGAAAATGTACCTTCCATGTATATAAGTCCAAGCGGTGTTCTCCAGCAAGGAAATGGTATATTATTTGTGGAAACCACAGATAGAATGGATGAACCATCTTTGGTTTTGTGCTCAATTGAATCAGCGGCTCGAGCGTATCCGGACAGACCAGTGGCCTTCTTCATGAAAGGACTAGATGACATAATCACTGAGAATGATGAGAAGAAAGCACGGGAACGCTTCTCAACCCTCTCATCTTATAAGAACATCTACTTTTTCCCTCTGCGACTAGAGAAACTATTTGCTGAAACACCATTTCTTGCTTGGTATGAAAAGGTAAGAATGGGAAGATGAAGATTTGTAATTAACAAATTATGTTAAATATGCAGTAAGCCAATATGGCAGGGGTTCTTAGTTGGCGATTTGAGTTCCTAATACAGCCCATGGACGCATTCTTTCTCACAACCACTGTCCATTTTGCACTGCTGTATCACAGAAGTGGAAGCAGGGATAGACACTTGTCACTACTGCCTACACAGGAATAGCAACAGTGTGTCTACTCTGCTGTGTAGGCAGAAGGGAGAATTTCTGCTGCTTCTGCTGTCATACATCAGTACAAAACTAAAGTTGTATTATTCTGTTGCTATTATACATGTTGAGGGGGCATTATACTGTGTAAGGATACTAATGGGCATTCTACTGCGTGTGGGGAATTATACCATGTTGAGGGCACTAAGAGAGTAATCATAATGTGTGGGATCACTAAAGGGGCATTATGAAGTCTTTATCACTGCATGGTTCACAGGGGAGGCGCTATTACTGTATGGGGGCATAAGGTAGGATTGGGTGGGGTCAAAGGGGACATGGGTGGAACTGGGCAGGGTTTGAGGTGTGTCTTAAAATATGTAAATTCTGGACATGTTCAGTTACTGTTCAGCTAAACCCAGGTCAGTAGACCCTTACTAAAAGTAGTTGAGTACTCCGGTACTAAGGGAATGATATGTATACATCTTGCAAAAGCTAAGTCCATCAAGTTAATTATTTTCATGCTTGCTCGGTCAACTTGCCTTAAAGAGGACCTTTGACGTCCTCATGTATATGCGGTTTTAGATACCGCTAGAAAGTACAAGTCTATGGGCGAGTACTGTCAGGGCCGGCGTTCCTCACAGCCCAGTTAGACTGTCAGGAATGCCCTTCTGACGGTGAAAAGTAAAACTACGACCCCCGATATCTCCAGTCACGGGGCACATACGGGGAAAGCCGGCAGTGCGCTGAATTCAGCGCGCTGTCGGCTTTCTAGCGGTATGTAAAACAGCATATACATGAGTACGCGAAAGATCCTCTTTAAGGTGAGAATTATTCTTTCCTGACTCCTGCTGGCAATCATACAGATCCCTTGATTGATTTTGTTTATTAACAGTAACACTGTACATTGCCTTTTATTAAGGAAATGCATCTATCCACACGTTCAGACATTACCAAATCCTGTAGGGACATGTTCCATGCTGGATGATAAATCTGGGGCACGTTTAGACATTTAGATCTTTACCCCTGACGAAGTCCTAGGATGGGCGATACGCGTGGAGATTTGGGGCTTGAATTTTTCCTATTGGGACCATGCATTTTTGGTAATTATAGCTTTAACTTACAGGCGTAGCTAGTGGGGGGGGCAGAGGGGGCGGCTGCCCCGGGCCCACTGACTCTTTGGGGCCCACCTTGGGGCCGCCATTAATACATCCTTTATTTCTGACTAGATCGGTGTCTGCAGACAACGATATAGTTATAACGTATCCTGCAACTTAACAGTATTGTAAACTGTGAGCCAATACAGGCTTGCGGTTTATAAGACGCTGAGACCAAAGACTGATGTCTGTTTCTCAGCACAGGCGGTGCGATGACGTGACAGCATCGTGCCGCCTGCGCTCAGACACAGACATCCTGTGCGTGGATTGGGAAGCAGCGGCGGCTCCATTCATCAGGATCACAGGTAGGTGCAGTTGTGGGTATATTAATAGTATAAGGGGTGGATGGGTGGGAAATATATCTATAAAGGGTGAGTTCATTAGGGGGCATTCTGACAATGGGGGGGGGTCATTTATATAAGGCTTATTGCGGGGTATTATGAATACAAGGGGGAGGTTATTTATATAAAGGGCCATTAGGGGGCATCATTTATGTTAGGAGGCATTATGAACATAAGGGGGTTGTTATTGATATAAGGGGTCATAAGAAGTGCAGTGTTTATGTCAGGTGGAATCAGGGGCATAATATGAGGGTCAATTAATTTAATTAAAGTGGCACTTGGGCTTTATTAAGACTAAGGCCCCACATAGTGGGCTGCAGGAAAAAAAGCGCTGTAGGAAAAACTGCGGTGGTAACATTGTGGTTTTTCCTGCAGCGCTTTTCGCAGAAGGTCCGCAGAGCTTTCCCCTGTTTACTTTCTGTTTTCAATACACCTATATGGAAACCGCCAGTGTTTCTGTAGGTATAAGTGACATGCTGCAATTTCCACAACTGCAACGGTTTTGGAAATCGCAGTGCGTCTGCTGCACGTATTTTTCTGCAATGTGTGGATGGGATTTGCTAGAATGCCGCATTTTTTTTTCTGTGGGCTTTCGCCACATGGGGACCCATCCCATCCCCACTTTGCAGTTAAATATGCGCAGCAGATACACTGCGATTTCCAAAACAGTCACAGCCAAAACGCCAGCGGTTTCCCTATAAGTATAATTGAAGCAGAAAGTCCGCAGAGAAAACGTCTGTGAACTTTCTGTGCAAAGTGCTGCAGGAAAAACGTCGCCGCGGCGGTATTTCCCGCAGCTCTTTTTTGCTACGGGACGCCACATAGGGCCTTAGCCTTAAGGCATTTTCCAGCTCATTTTTATTGATGATCTATCCTCAGAATAAATCATCAATAAAAGATAAGTGATTCCCCACTGACCAGCTGTATGAAGGGGCTATGGCACCTGTTTATATCACACGCTGTCTGTTTATAGTGACCGTGTGATGTCATTCCAGCCTTGTCACATAGACATGTATAGGACGAGGCTGTAGTTACATTACATGGACGCTATGAAATGAATGACACTATGTAAACAGAGAAGGTGTGACGGCGCTTACACAGGTACCACGGTTCATTCAAAGAGGTGATCCTCGGGGTCCAGGGTATTGGAACCCCAATAATTTTTTTTTCCTTTTTTTTTTCCCTTTTTAATTAGGAAAAACCTGGGGCATTATTAATAAGGGGAAGTTATTAATTTAAAGATGCACTTGGGGGTATTATTCATTATGGGGGGGTATATTGTATATTTTATAATTTGTGCAGGTGAGGACAATGTGGGTCAGGTGCCTGGAAAAGTAAGGAGCCAAAGATGTCTGTGTTTAAAACTTTACAGAGACTGGAAAAAGTGGTCATGGCCGTCCAGATGAAAGAGATGGGGAATGTGAACGATTAGTCAGAGACATCACCTGTAAGCCACTAAATGTTACTGCCCTGTATTCACCTAAATCGTCTGCAGAGCCCTGTGTAGAGCCGCTATATACCACTATATGCTCACCGTATACTGGTAGTATCGGTATACGAACATGTCCAAGTTAGGGGCTCACTTGGACATGGTCGCCCCCCCATTGCTGAACCCCTAGCTACGCCTCTGCTTTAACTGTTGTACCATTGCTCTTGCTTCTCTAAGCAAATTGTGGGGATAACATTGCATAAACATATATATCTCTACTTGGTATTTATATTGGCTAAGTCATTTATCGCAATTATCACCCATCTGGTTATCCTAATTGTTTTCTATTTTATATCTATTAACCATCATTACATGTTTACATTACATGTTTTTTCACTATTGTTTCTGCTTAATCTTTTTATATTTACACTTCTTACATGCACTTTACATTTATTCTCACTATAGCACTTTAAATATATATTATTCTGTAGTTTAGGGAGAGATTTGTGAGGCCTTCAGCTAATATTGTATATTTTTGTCTTGGTATGGTACACGTTAATACTTGATTTTTGTATTTTGGTATTCCAATTCTCATTATCCATTCTCTGTTTTTAATCTTGTTCCAATAAAATTTATATTTTATATTATACAATTTTCTGGGTTGATCATTCTGTGTATATGTACTAATTAAATATGAATTAGCAGTGGCACCAAGTGAACAAGACCATACCATTCCTTCTCCCCATGATCGTCTTTATCAGCAGCTTTCATCAATTCCACACCTAGCTCATAGTGGGAAATGTCACATTATCCTTCTGCTTTTTCTCCTCAACGCAATTTGCACCCAGTCATCCAGCTGCTCTGCAAGTTTAACTCCCACCTGGCCAAGTTACTGGTGGTGCAGTCACTGCTGTTCCATTTAGTGGAATCCACTACATTTTGCCAGCTGATGGCAGCTCACAGTCACTATAGAAAATGCCTAGTCACCATTATTTCTTGAGAAAAGTAGTCCCTACTTTTAGTAGGCCATGTGGGCCTCTCCTAGTAAATGTCTGTATCACCTTAAAAACTTTCTTGTGACTTATCATGGCAATGGGATTCCTGAATGCCCTTACAATTCATATTTGCCCCTACCAGCACTACCACCAGTAGCACAACTTCTGTCACTACTTCCTCAGCCAACACTCATGTCTTCCTCCTCTACCTGCTATACATCAAAAAAATGCTGGCAGTTTTCATCCAACTCATCAAATAGAGGAGGAGGAAGAAGAAGTCTTGGGCTATGAGGAATATCTCTCTCAGTAGATGCCACATGACTACTAGAGAATGGGATCTATGTCAGTGAAGATAAAGGAGAAGACATGGTTGACAGTACAGAAAGACAGCATGATAAATTACATTGAGAAACACACAGAACCCTCACTCAATATTTGTGGTTCACTGCTTTAAAAAAAAGTCTTTATTCTCAGAAAGTACGACAACACTGTGGCTATTTGCATGGCTCTCAAGACCAGAATTAATGTTGCTGTTGCCATCCACATTCTTATTGTTAGTAGTACTTGAACAAGTGTTTCCTCCTCCCCCTCCTTTTGCTGGTCCCATACCCTGTTTTTTTCTAAGTCATTTTATTGAACACTGCTTAGTGATTTAACAACAATTCAGACTCTGTGTATTTTTTGTTATTTTTTTTAACAAAAAATATTTCAAGAAAAAATTGCAAAACTCTTTTAGTGCAGTATTAGACTAGATCACTAGAACTGTGCCAATCTGCTTCTATTAAATAACAATATTTTTTTCAGATTAGAGCAGGCTTTTTTCAGATTAGCATAGGCTAGACTGTATATTGGGTGAACACACATACAAAAAATGCTGAAACAATGTAGATTCTTTTTTTTTAAATTATCTTCCGTCATGTTGTTCACATTATTGTCAATAGGAAAGGACACAGAATCAGTATATGACCATTCTCTGCGACAGTTTAATGTCCGTTGCTGTCTTCCATCATAGACTGACTGCAGTAAAGGTAGTGTGAACTCCCCCTAAGTGATTAAACAATCTGTTTATTTGCACTGCCTACTATCCTTTTTCCAGTAAACATATTTGTTATTGTCAGTTTGATATTGCTATGTCTGTGTTTGCCTTAGAGAGCTAGAAATGGGATAGATATAGTCCTCGATTCCCTAATAGCATCATACACCATGATTTAAGCAATTTAAACTTTGTTGTGGAGCAAATTTATTTTAGCTGAAACAAATCTTGGGACTAAACCAGACAAATGCTCTTTAAATATGCAGATCCTTGTACTCGTTCCCTGCGGTCACATATCACGGCCATCAGAGCACGCTACGCTGCTGTATATGACTATTTGTGTATACCTCTGAAAACCTGACTCTACAATATGCCAGCAGAAACGCGTCAGCTGGAGGGAACATCTTTATTTTATGGGGAGGAGAGTGTAATGTAAGCTGTCCTCTGGGGGGGGGGGCTGCATAGAAAGAGCAGTGTGTCCAGGGTGGATCCTGCTGCTACTTTGATCAGCTGAGAGGTGGTGATTGCAATATTGAGACCCAACCTTGGCTGGTCATTAGTATATGTGGCTCCTGCAGCTTCTAGCAGTTTGCAGGAGAAGTCTGTGACCGATCTTATTGAGTCACAGGGGATCGTGCCAGCATGACAAAATTTACTGTTGCGTGGTGAATGTAATATCATAGCCCCATCAGTCTACTCAATTAAATATTGAGTTTATGCAGATGCTGGAAGTTTTTGTATAGGTGGCCACTGGTTATCAAATTAGTGGTCGATACCAGGACCCTCAGCTGTTTTTTTTGCAGGGGTGTAGGTGTTGTGAGTGTGTGAACCCAGAGGGTGCTATTGAGTGATCCAGGGCCAGGCCTGAAAAGGCCCTCAGCCACACCTATGGGGGGGGGCACCAACTCCAGACGGAGTGTCTGCAGCCGGAGAGAGGGCTGTGAAAACCTGCAGGAAGCAGGAAGTCGGGGACCCAGTTGGAGACAGACAAGGTGGTCTGTTCCCAGAAGGCTGGGGTCCTGAGAGGACTGACTGAGCCAGGCTGCTTGTTGCCCCAGAGATCAGTCAGGGAGCAAGCAGTAAGGTAGGGCCTATGTGTGGCCTAGGTGGTTTATTATTTTTGTTTATGTTACAGTTTCCTAAGCTGAATAAAAGCCATTTTGTTTTGAATTGGCACCGTCTGAATGCTGCTTCTCCAGCGCCCAGTACCACAAACACCGCTGTCGGGTCCAGGAGTCTGCCGCCATTGAGATTAATCCCCCCAAATTATCACAGTGTATACAGTGGGGAAAAAAGTATTTAGTCAGCCACCAATT
Organism: Leptodactylus fallax; assembly: GCA_947044405.1. NCBI lineage: Eukaryota > Metazoa > Chordata > Amphibia > Anura > Leptodactylidae > Leptodactylus > Leptodactylus fallax. The sequence continues at coordinate 441,604 of CAMRHE010000249.1, forward strand.
GTGCAAGTTCTCCCCCTTAAAAAGATGAGAGAGGCCTGTAATTGACATCATAGGTAGATTTCAGCTATGAGAGACAAAATGAGAAAACAATCTAGAAAATCACATTGTCTGATTTTTTTAAGAATTTATTTGCAAATTATGATTTGGATATTGATACGCCTACATCCTGGAGAGTGTTGTACACTTGGTTGGCCGTTGTGAAGGGGTTTCTCTTCACCATGAAAATTATTCTGCGATCATCCACCACTGTTGTCTTCCGTGGGCGTCCAGGTCTTTTTGCATTGATGAGTTGACCGGTGCTTTCTTTCTTTCTCATGATGTACCAAACTGTAGATTTTGCCACTCCTAATATTGTAGCAATTTCTCGGTGGGTTTTTTCTGTTTTCGCAGCTTAAGGATGGCTTGTTTCACCAGCATGGAAAGCTCCTTTGACCGTAAGTTTTCTTTACAGCAAAATCTTCCAAATGCAAACACCACACCTCAAATCAACTCCAGGACTTTTATTTGCTTAACTGAGAATGACATAACAAAAGAATTGCCCACACCTGCCCATGAAACAGCCTTTGAGTCAATTGTCCAATTACTTTTGGTCCCTTCAAAAACAGGTTGGCACATGTTAAGGAGCTGAAACTCCTAAACCCTTCATCCACTTTTAATGTGGATACCCTCATATGAAAGCTGGAAGTCTGGACTTTATGTCAATGTCCATTATACAACTATAACTTGAATATGTTTCAGTAAACAGGTAAAAAAAAAGGTGTCAGTGTCCAAATACAGTACAGTATTTAGTCAGTAAGCGATTGTGCAAGTTCTCCCACTTAAAAAGATGAGAGAGGCCTGTAATTGTCATCATAGGTAGACCTCAACTTTGAGAGACAAAATGAGAAAGTAAAGGACAGCGGAGCCTCTGTCATAAACAGAAGACTGCATGAATGTAAATACATAGGGTTCACTACACGGTGCAAGCCACTCATAAGCCTCGGGAATAAGAAGGCTAGATAGGACTTTGCTAAAAAACATCTAAAAAGCCAGCACAGTTCTGAAAGAACATTCTTTGGACAGATGAAACCAAGATGAACCTCTACCAGAAGGATGGAAAGAAAAAAGTATGGCGAAGGCGTGGTACAGCTTACGAGCCAAAGCATACCACATCATCTGTAAAAAACGGCGGAGGCAGTGTGATGGCTTGGGCATGCATGGCTGCCAGTGGCACTGGGTCACTAATGTTTATTGATGATGTGACACAGGACAGAAGCAGCCGGATGAAATCTGAGTTATTCAGACACATACTGTGTGCTCAAATCCAGCCAAACTGATTGGTCGGCGTTTTATAATACAGATGGACAATGACCCAAAACATAAAGCCAAAGCCAAATCCGAGGTGTTTATTAAAGCAAAAAAAGTGGAATATTCTTGAAAGGCCAAGTCAGTCACCTGATCTCAACCCAACTGAGCAGCATTTCACTTAACTTCAGACAGTAAGACCCACAAACAAACAGCAACTGAAAACCGCTGCAGTAAAGGCCTGGCAGAGCATTAAAAAGGAGGAAACACAGCAGCGTCTGGTGATGTCCATGAGTTCAAGACTTCAGGCAGTCATTGCCAACAAAAGGGTTTTCAACCAAGTATTAGAAATTAACATTTTATTTACAATTATTTAATTTGTCCAATTACTTTTGAGCCCCTGAAATGAAGGGATTGTGTGTAATAAATGCTTTTGTTCCTCACATTTTTATGCAATCATTTTGTTCAACCCACTGAATTAAAACTGAAAGTCTGAACTTCAACTGCAACTGAATTGTTTAGTTGAAAATTCATTGCGGTAATGTACAGAACCAAAATGAGAAAAATGTTGTCTCTGTCCAAATATTTATGGACCAAACTGTATATTTACATGAATGAGGGAAGCCGTGCATGGGCCACACATTATGTACAGTGCCTTGCGAAAATATTCGGCCCCCTTGAACTTTTCAACCTTTTGCCACATTTCAGGCTTTAAACATAAAGATATAAAATTTTAATTTTTTGGTGAAGAATCAACAACAAGTGGGACACAATTGTGAAGTGGAACGAAATTTATTGGTTATTTTAAACTTTTGTAAAAAATTAAAAAACTGAAAAGTGCAGCGTGCAATATTATTCGTTCCCTTTACTTTCAGTGCAGCAAACTCACTCCAGAAGTTCAGTGAGTATCTCTGAATGATCCAATGTTGTCCTAAATGACTGATGATGATAAATATAATCCACCTGTGTGTAATCAAGTCTCCGTATAGATGCACCTGCTCTGTGATAGTCTCAGGGTTCTGTTTAAAGCGCAGAGAGCGTCATGAAGACCAAGGAACACACCAGGCAGGTCCATGATACTGTTGTGGAGAAGTTTAAAGCTGGATTTGGATACAAAAAGATTTCCCAAACTTAAAACATCCCAAGGAGCACTGTGCAAGCGATCATATTGAAATGGAAGGAGTATCAGACCACTGCAAATCTACCAAGACCCGTCCATCCCTCTAAACTTTCATTTCAAACAAGGATAAGACTGATCAGAGATGCAGCCAAGTAGCCCATGATCACTCTAGATGAACTGCAGAGATCTACAGCTGAGGTGGGAGAGTCTGTCCATAGGACAACAATCAGTCATACACTGCACAAATCTGGCCTTTATGGAAGAGTGGCAAGAAGAAAGCCATTTCTCAAAGAGATCCATAAAAAGTCTGGTTTATAGTTTTCCACAAGCCACCTGGGAGACACACCAAACATGTGGAAGAAGGTGCTCTGGTCAGATGAAACCAAAATCGAACTTTTTGGCCACAATGCAAAACGATATTTTTGGCGTAAAAGCAACACAGCTCATCACCCTGAACACACCATCCCCACTGTCAAACATGGGAATGATTCCACTTCACGATTGTGTCCCACTTGTTGCTGATTCTTCACCAAAAAATTTAAATTTTATATCCTTATGTTTGAAGCCTGAAATGTGGCAAAAGGTTGAAAAGTTCAAGGGGGTCGAATACTTTCGCAAGGCACTGTACTTTTATGGGGTTGGGTGAATGTTGAGATATAGTGCTTCACCTATCTTCCTTACCAGCTCTTTTCTCTATATACATTTTTTAACGCATCACCAAGTTTCACATGGGTGTGATGTGTTTCTGAGTGAACATTTTATTAGTTCTGTTAAAAGTTATATTTTAGTGTAGTTTTTTTTTTTTTTTTTTTGCTTTAACCCCCTTCCAGACCAGACTCATTTTTGGGTTTTTTGTATGTGCGGTTCTAAGGGCTGTAACATTTTTTTCATATGCGCTATTCAACTAATTTCTGCATCTTTTTCCGTTGACACATAGGGCTTTATTTTTATGTTTTTATTTTTGCATGTGTTTTAATTTTTTTATATCCGGGAAAATATAAACAAAAGAGGAGGGAAAATGTGTCTGTTTTTCACTTTTAATTTTTTTTTTTATTTAATAACACAAAGTCCTACTAAAGAACTTTATAAAATAGTTTTTACTCTCCGTTAAGGTAATTTTTATTTTTTATGGTGCAATCGGGGGTGGGGCTATAACCTTTAATAAGGGAATTTTATTGGTGTATTATTTTATTTATTTTTTCAATTATTTTATTTACTTATTTTTTTTTTACTTTTCTATTCATTTTTTTTTTTTTTTTTACATTGTGTCCCCATAAGGTCATAATAGACCTTTGGGGACATCTGATTACTTTTTTTTTTGTTGGGGAGGCTGATTTCCCCTGTAACTGGGGCTGGTACATTTAGCCCCAGTTGCAGGAGGAATACAGCCTCCTGCATGTTACTTGAAAAACACTATAGAGCTGATCTGGGTTCTGTAGGACCCAGCAGCTCTTGCAGACACTGCACCCGGCGGATCACGTGACCTCTGGGTCAGAGGGCGGCCGCAAGATGGCGATGCCCATAGCGCTGTATACAGCGCTCATTGAACGCTGTATACACACAGTGATCGGGAAGGCAGGGAAGGTAGTAAACCTTCCCTGTCTTCTCTCTGGGAGCTCCCCGTTTCAGTAGCTGCACGATTTCGTGCAGCTACTGAGTTCTGCTTGGATGTACCGGTATGTCTTTGCAGAACTAGACAGCCCCCCTTTGGACGTATATAGTCTATGGGTGGTACGGAAGTGGTTAATTATTTTGTGATTTTTCATATTAGTACACCTACCCTTGTACGTATACTTTCTTGCACTAAACCAGACAAATCTAAAAAAATAAATAAAACTTGAGAGGTTCCCCAATCACTAGCTGCAAATTAAAACAGAATCCTATCACGTTTAGCCTAGTAAATGTCCCCCGATATTGTGTTAGCTTTTGATGATGCGGACTGGCATTGCTTGCTATAATTTAGTTTCATACCAACAAATACACTCAAATCCCTTTTCATTGTAGACTCACCCAATACCAATCCTTTTAGGAAACTTGTACAGATGTGTATACTTTACTCAATCTTGAAATTGGTCAAGGACTTTAGTTTCTCATAAAATATGACCCCATAAGGATGCAGCTGATGTGGCAATTTTTATCAGTTTTTCATTATTGCTTACGGAGAGCAATAACTTTATTATTTTTCTGTCAATATAACTGTTTGAGGACTTTTTATTGCGTTTATTAGTTTCTTTCAAGGGCATCACCATTAGGTACCTATAAGATATTGAATAAATTTCATTAAAGCTTATTAGGGTGCTGGTTCTGATTTGGGGTTGGAACGAGCCTGGAAACCCATTGTTAATCCATAATTGAACTCAAGGGAAATAAGTGTTGAATGAAACCCTCCCTGGGGATCCCCTGAAAATTAATTTGTGAATCACAACATCTCAGAGTGTCATACATTAATTTTCAGGGCAATCAGGGCTCCTTAGTTTCGAACTGATTTTATTCGGACTGAGTCAAATATGTCGGCTGATCCGATATGATTGTGAAAATATCAAATTCAAATAGCTCTTTTGTGTTTCATTAATTTTTTTTCAGTAAAACCACTTTTTGTAAAGAATTACTTGCTGTCTGAGAGTCATAAGTAGATCCTGTTAGAGGACCTAATTGGTGTACCAAGATGGCAAACCCACAGGCCCCTGACTGCCATTACAACACATAAGAACCAGCTGGTTTATTTACTGGAGGAGGATGAGAGGGGCAATGATTGTGATGAAACTCTTAGTTTAACTGCAGTGGCATTCCAATTTGTGGATAACACAAGGTTGGAGGGAATATTTTAACCCATTCTTGACATTTTACGTACATGTCATAATGCCAGGTAGGATACATAGAAATAGCTCAGATGCTTCTGATATTGGAACCCATTCTAATGCTGTTAAATAAACTTCTTGCAAACTGCAGACAATTGTGACTGTGGCATCTGAGCAGTTCCACAAATGGAGGAGTTCACCCTTTGCTCCGATCACCCCCACAATGAAGTGACCATGAGAGGTGATTAGTTGTCATTGTGGCTGGAGGTTCAGTGGAGCTAGACCCCACTATCTTTGATCACTTACTACCCCCTCCATCTCCCACCATTATATGGTATTCAGGCTCTCTTTTGGCACTTCTGTATATTTAGTATTTTTGTAACAAGGAGCTGATTTTTTCAACTCCCTGTCACTAAAGTAGAAGATTGACAATGTGCCATTTCATCTTCTTTAAAGGGACTGTGTCAGCAGTAAACTGGTTACAAACCTAATCCCAGTAACTTGTAGAGGTGATTCTACAGATATTCAGCTTTGGAGTTACATTTTCATGTAAATCACAGTGTTATGCATATGAAAATTATGTGAAAGTGCTTTGGGGGAAATCTTAGAATGGGCTTTAGTCTCTGCTCTAGATTCCCAGGTAAAGCACTTTTTGTCTTATTTGCAAATTAATATAACTGTGATTTACATGAAAATTGGGCTCCAAAACTGAATAAAAGAGTCATATTTGGAAACTGTAGAATTACCTCTACAAGGTACTGGAATTAGGTTTAGAACCAATTTACTGCTGAAAGATGTCCTTTAATGGCAGAATGTACAACAAGATTTTCCATTGAAGAACAGGATAAATAGATAGATAGATAGATAGATAGATAGATAGATGCAGATAAATACAGTATATGGGGTTGTCTTCTTGAGACTCTCATTTAACTTTATTGTCTTTAATGTATTTATGTAACCCACTATTTAATAATAATAATAATTTTTATTTATATAGCACCAACATTCCGCAGCACTGTACAAGTTGTTGCTATTTACTTGATATTTTACTTTCTCTTTCATTGAATCCTAGATAGACCCAACGCGAGAAATCTACTGGACTCATGTTAAATCAGATGCCTGCAGATTTGCCATGATCTGGAAGTATGGAGGCATTTACATGGATACTGATGTCATTTCAATTCGGCCCATTCCTGAAGACAATTTTCTAGCTGCTGAGCATGCCAAAGCTACCAGCAGTGGTGTTTTTGGTCTCTCTCCGCATCATAATTTAACTTGGGAGTTTATGGAAAACTTTGTACAGAATTATAAAGGAAATTTTTGGGGACACCAAGGACCAGGAGTTTTTACACGTGTTGTGAACAAGTATTGTGGAGATCCCAAGTTTACCTCTGTGGATCATCTCAAGTGTGCCAATGTCTCCTACTTTCATCCTGAACAATTCTATCCCATTTTATATACATCGTGGGAAAAGTACTTTGAGGTTTGGGAGAATTTGCCAACTTTTAATAATTCCTATGCTCTTCACCTCTGGAACTACATGAATAAAGGAAGAAAGTTCATGATGGTTGGAAGTAACACACTAGTGGAACATCTCTATCAGCAATACTGCCCCTCCACCTATGAAAGCATCTTAAAGAATGTAACCAGTCACCATTAGACTTTATCTGTCTTATAATGCAATTGTGTGATGACTTTGTTATGCAACATACAGTACATTTACATTTTGTTATGCTGTTGGAAAAGGAAAAATACCTTAATATACATCCTGGGAAAGGGAGATTAGCAAAACTAACAAAATGGAAAACTCTCATTAGGCTCAGATCTCACTTTGCATTTTTAAGTTTTTTTTTATCCTTTAAGACACGTAAAGTTTTTCTTTACTTCCTTGAAGGGGATTTCTTATGACCACAGGTATGTTTAAATTTGTAGACAATTAAAAGTTAAAGATTTTTGCAAATCTAAATAATTAAATGCAACATTTTAAAGATTTCTTCTAACCATCTTAGTGGTGACATCTTTTGTACCTGTTGCCCAGGTATTATTTCCTTATTGTGGTCGGGTTATCTTCTCATGCATGTAGTGTCCCTGCCTGATAAGGGTGGGTTCACACCTGCGCTTGAGTCCGTCCGCTGCCAATCTGAGTGAAAATCTCGGGAAACAGGATAGGCATCAGATACCAACAGGTTAGCGACGCATTCATTTGAATGGGTTTTTAAAGCAATGCGCGGGTTTGCGCTTAAACCCTCTGCGCTGAAAATCCTTTTTTTTTAATGTGTCCATTTTTTAACTGATCCATTTAACCGTTCATTTTCATACTCTCTGGGTTTTGCTTTTTTTTTGTTCTGCTTTCTACGTATGCACAGAAAAAAATGGACAGTAATAATGGACAGTATAATGGACGAATGTCCATTAGCCATAGACATTAATGTTAAAAAATAACGGACACTTAACATTCATCGTAAGTCTGATATTTTGAATAGACACAAAGGTCCTGCACCCTGCGTTATTATCTCTGCAAAAAAAATGGACGGATTTGGTGAAAAGGGACCGAAACAGACACTAACAGGCAACAGATCAAATCTCATTGAAATCAATTACATTTTTAATGGATTTATGATGGATCTGTTGGTGTCCATTGTTAACATTTTGTAACAGATGCTAGCAACAGCCTCTCCCAACGGTAGTGTGAACGCCCCCCTAAGGCCACATAACGTGGAAATGTAACACATTCCTGCACACACTATTATGCGTCATAGTGGCCCCTGCACACACTATTATGCCCCATAGTTGCCCCTGCACACAATATTATGCGCCATAGTGTCCGCTGCACACACTATTATGCACCATAGTGTCCCCTGCACACACTATTATACGCCATAGTGGCCCCTGCACACACTATTATGCACCATAGTGACCCCTGCACACACTATTATGCACCATAGTGGCCCTTTCACATAGTATTATGCCCCATTGTGGACCACCCATGAACAATTATTATACTCTGGGGTCTTTTCAGACTCCAGAATATAATGATCAGAGACCCAGGGGAGGATACAAACCTAGAAAAACAATGCTACTTACCTCTCCCTGGCATGTTTCGTGCGGAAACTGAGCAGAAACCACACGGACTCCATTATAGTCTATGGGGTACGCAGGTGTCCTTAGGTAAACCGCTTTTCTATGCGTATAGGTTTCCGTTCGGAGGGTCCCCAAGTGGACTCCCCGAACAGAATCCCAAACGCAGATGTGAACCGGGCCTTACCTCTACTCGAGGAAGCTTAATGCACGTCACATCTGTGTATGCACAGTTACTGACTTGTGACTGGATCCTGCAGGTTTATGTGTATTGCCTTGTTTGATAAGTGGGCCATTGTACAAAACAAGCACTATTCATTGTGTGCCACCCATATTACATCATAGATTGCAAGCTTTTGTAAATGGGACCCTCCCTCCTATTGTTCTTGTTGCTACTCTATTAGGTTTGATATTGTCTGTACCTGTACCTCTAATATATAAAGTTATACAGAATATTATTATTCCAATAAATAATTCAGTGCCCGGAATTTACTAATCCATCTATGCAAGTTCTCTGGTGTAGATGGGTGTGAATGAGGTTCCAAAAATGCGCCACTTTGTTCCTTGTTCTCCAGCCCAGGGTTAGAAACACCCGCCTGTATATCTGGATTCTTTACTGTGACATTTCTCATCCATTCTGACTCCCAACTAAAATCCCACCAATTAAATATTGTAGAAAATAAAGGCACAAACACTTTAATCGGGTGTTAAACTGAAAAAAACTTTATTGACAATCACATTACAATTATTTCAATCAGTGTCTCCAATTTATAATCAGGCCGATTGCTATGAACAAGACACTGAAAATGGCGAACCCCGACTCACAAAGAGTCACCCCCAGCACTCAGGAGAGGAAAACCCCCTGTGGAGGAAACCTCTAGAGAACCATGGCTGGAGGATTGCCCTTCCCTTGGGCTTAGAAGGTTATTGCCAACATGTAACAGTATAATTTATCAGAATGTGACCATATTTATAGTGAGACATAAGATCCATCACCTATAGATATAATAGCAGTGACATACGATAGTCATATAGGTTATACGCTCAAATAAACAGATTCATGTAAAGTTATACAGTATTAAACAAGGCAAGGGCAAAAGCCCTGTGCAAGCACCTTGTGGAGATAGCCAAATGTCACCTCTCCAGGCCCTACACATAAAAGTGACGCAGCTTGTACCGGATGTGAGGAAGATCTGGCTGCAACATCTGTCACCCCATTGATGGCTAGGGCTAATCTGGGCGGCTAGGAGTATAAGGCTGATCTGGCTGGCTAGGCGAATATGGCTGATCTGGCTGACTAGGTGGATGTCCCCTTTATCCCTCACAGATTGTGGAGTGATGAAGCTCCAGGTCTCCACACACATCAGGTCTGGTGCTGCATATGGCTGTATGCCCTTCTATTCTGGAATTTTCCCTACTGGGTTCTTTATGTCGTAGGCAGGTGTTTATGACATCAGCACAGTTGCCATAGTTACTGCAGATGGTTACTAACCACAGTGGTCCTAAACATTAACCCCTTAATGACTGGCATTGTGCCATCCTACTGAATCCTCTAATCTGTACTTGTCACTGGGCAGGTCCTTTATCATTATGTACAAACAAAAGGCAGTTATTAAGTGTATTTAGAGATTTGAGGTGTAATATACACATTAATACCATCAAGGCTTATTAAGTATATAAACGCATGACACGAAGATTAGTGTGTCATTATCAAATATGCGGAGAGGGCATACGTACCACACATGTCTATACAGTCAGGAGAAGCCGGCATGTGAGGACATTTGGTGCATCTGATATGTCTGGATGGCTCCATAATTACAATATTATTCCCCAAATCTTTAATTTGTTTATATGCGTATTTTAAGAACCACATTAAAAAGTTGAGGCAGATGCTGGAAATTAAAAATGTTTCGAAAAATACAACTGTTATTAGTTTATTTGTGTCAATTGACAAAATGAAGTGAATGAACATAAGAGAAATCCAAATGAAAACAATATTTGGTGTGATCACCCTTTGGAGAAGGAATCCTGAAATTGATGATATGGCAAACACAAAGCCCTGATCTCAACATCATCCAGTCTGTCTAGGATTACATGAAGAGTCAGAAGGATTGGAGCAGGCCTACATCCACAGATGATCCTTGCTTAGTTTTCAAAGATGTCTGAAACAACCTCCCTGCTGAGTTTCTTCAAAAACTGTCTGCAAGTGTACCTAGAAGGATTGATGCTGTTTTGAAGGCAAAGGGTGTTTACACCAAATATTGATTTGATTTACATTTCTCTTTTGTTTGTTCACCTTGCATTGTGTTAATGGAAAAAAATAAACTATTAACACTTATATTTTTCAAAGCATTCTTACTTTGCAGCATTTTTGCCACACCTGCCTAAAACTTTTGCTCAACAGTGTTTATATACAGTAGAGGTGTAGCTAAAGGCTCATGGGATTGAGGGCGGAGTTTGGCTGCAGACTAAGATGGCCATGTGAGTCCATGCTGTTGCGGCTCATAAGCAGTGGAACTACTTAGGTAACTGCTGAACCGGTTGGAGAGGCGCTCAGGTCATCTAAATGCTGGCAATATCCTCTATTTGGCGTAGCCTGAAGACAGCCGGCACCTTTACTGCCTACACGTGAGTGCACAGCGTGGCCTCCCCAGCAGTACACTTATAGGCGTGGACACTTCTCCGGCCTTTGTGCTGATACAGTGGAGTCTGGCATCCTGTTCTCCCTTGGCTTTAGGATATAAAGACCTATTCACCCCAAGACTGCCTGCTTCTGTGGACTATTACTGTACTGCTGCCGGGGGATAAATGTCTGGTATATTGGACAGAATTGGGTGCAGGACCACATTAAATCTGCTATACTTGCTTTATATTCGAAGAGTGAAGAAATCAGGCGATACCTTTTAAAAACCAGCTTAAGAAACTTGCTTTATATTTGGCACCATGTGGATGGGTGTTAACTTCCGGCTTCCTCTCTGAATGGGAATGAGAGTCCCCTGTGCCCAAATAGCAGTTTATACCCACATATGACATTAAGTACGTTACCCTGGGTACACCAGTGTCATACATGTGGGTATAAACTGCAGTTTGGGCACACAGCAGGGCACAGAGGGGAAGGAGCGCTATGTGGCTTTTAGAGTGCAGATTTAGATGTTTGGTATCTGGACGCCATGTCATGTTTGCAGAGCTTCTAAGGTACTAGAAAAATGGATTCCCCAAAGGAGTGACCCCATTTTGAAAAGTGCACACCTCAAAGAATGTATCAAGGAGTGTAGTGAGCATTAGTATCACAGATGGGAATGCACAGCAGATGGGGAAATGTCAATATGTAAGCTGTGCAGAGTGCATTGGGAACACCAAATTCCCTACTATTTCCCCAGTAATTCCTATTATTAGGTGGTAGGGGGATTATTATCATTCCAGTTTCCTGGGTGTATATCCTGGTATAGATTTGGGATACCCTATATTTTTATAGTACCCTATAGCTCATGCATTTTATATGCATAGTAAATGATCATCTTAGCTATCAGTGTGAATAATCACTGAGGACTGGATATAGGGATCCCCATGTTAAAAGTAATACCGGATGGATACCTCCCAACTTTCAAAGAACAGAAAGAGGGACAGAATGTGCGGCAAATTTAGCTCCACCTTTTTCTACATTGATTCCACCCATTCCCATTTCTTTTTGTGCCCCCACAATATAATGCTCATACAGTCACCCTAACATTACATGCCCCCACATTATAATGTACCCCTCCAATGCCCTCATAGTATAAAGTCCCTCTCCTGGTGCCCCAGTTTAAACTGGGGCAACTAGAGGGGAACATTAAACTGAGGCAGCTGGAAGGAGACATTAAACTGTGGGGGTAGCTGTAGGGTGACATTAATCTGGCGGCAGCTGGAGGGGGGACATTAAAATGGGGGCAACTAGACGGGGACTTTAAAATGGGGCAGCTGGAAGGGGACATTAAACTGGGGGCAGCTGGAAGGGGACAATAAACCATGGGGGTAGCTTTCCTCCTCCAGCTGCCCCCAGTTTAATGTCTTCCTTCATGTACCCCCATGGCTTAATGTCCCCCTCCAGTTGTCTCCAGTTTAATGTCCCCCTCCATCTGCCCCCCCAAGTTTAATGTCCCTCTTCATCTGCCTACCCCCAGTTTATGCCCCCCTCCATCTGCCCCCAGTTTAATGCCCCCCTCCATCTGCCCCCCAGTTTAATTTCCCTCTTCATCTATCCTCCAAGTTTAATGTCCCTCTTCATCTGCCCCCATTTTAATGCCCCCTCCATCTGTCCACAGTTTAATGTACCTCTTCATCTGCCCACCCCCAGTTTAATGCCCCCCTCCATCTGCCCCTAGTTTAATTGCCCCCTTCATCTGCACCCAGTTTAATGTCCACCCTCCATCTGTCCCCAAAGTTTAACATTAAAAAAACACATGATACTTACATGGCTGGCTGAGAGGCTGCCAGGTGATGATGGAAAAAACTTCTCTCTGCCACAAAATGCATAAGTTTTGGTTTTGCTAGAGAAACTTTTGAAAAGTTTGGTTTGAATCAGGTTTATCTTTTCTTAGTATGCTGAAGCATTAAAGGGGTTGTCTAGGGAATACAGTTTTCTGCAAGGAAGCCGGGGAATGTGAAAAATTAAAAAAATAACATCCTCAATCCTCTGGTGTCCCCCACTGCTGTTTAGTCCAGTGGCACCTCAGAGTTTGTTCCGGCTGAAGTCCTCGCTTCATGTGACCGCTGACGCCAATCAGCGGCCTAAGGAAAGAAACCGGGACATCACACACATATGTCACTTGTTATATCCCATGTCCTTTCCTTAGATTGGCTCCAGCAGTCATGTGCGGTGAGCCCCCGGGAGCAGCTGGACTGGACCATGGTGGCAGACACCATAGCACCAGGGACAGGTATGTTTTGCTTTTTGGTTTTTTTTTTTTCACGTTCCCTGGCCTCCTTGCAGAAAACTGTATTTCCTGGACAACCCCTTTAAGATTTTTCAGACAACTGAACTCCCTTCTCAGGGTTGTCTCTAGATGACAACAATCCTCCTGGAGGTTGTATGTGCGGTCGTTGATGCCCAGTCTCAGTGCTGTTACAGGGATGGTTCTGCACTCTGTCACAGCTACACACTAGACTCTAGACTGAGCCTCAACAGACACCCTGGAGACCTAGGTCTCCTATAACCCAGCCCAGTGGCCTGTGATTGGCCAGGGCTGTACCAAGGCTAAAGGTTTGAAACACTGGGGGAAAAAAACAATAGGATAGCTGCAAAACAGTGACATATAACATAACACAGAGGACAGGACATACCAACACAACCCAGAGGCACAATAGACAAACACTTAAAGAGGACCTTTCATGTCCTCATGCACATGCGGTTTTATATACCGCTAGAAAGCCGAATTCAGCACACTGTCGGCTTTCCCGTTATGTGCCCCTTGGCTGGAGATATCGGTGCCGTTAGTTTTGGCACCGATCTCTGCCCACTGTCAGAAGAGTGTTCCTGACAGTCTAGCTGTCTATGGACGAGTACTGTCGGGGGGGGGGGCGTTCCTCACAGCTCAGCATCATTGCTGAGTGGTAAGGAGGTATTTCTGCAGGCTTAGAGAACATTATGAACCTTAACATGGATATTCAAAACAATTTCACATGTAAAGTGGATGGGATTCTGGCTAATGCCATACGCACATTGCAGAAAAAAATCTGCAGCGGACATGCTGCAATTTCAAAAACCGTTGTTTTTGTAAATTGCAGCATGTCACTTATACCTACGGAAGTGGTTTCTGTATAGGTATAATAGAGGCAGAAAGTCCACAGAGGAAAACTCTGTAGACTTTCTGTGAAAAGCACTGCGGGAAAAACCATGATGCTTTTCCACCGCGGTTTTTCCCGCAGTGTTTTTCCGGCTACGTGGGGCCTTAGCCTGGACCACAATTTTCTGCTGTTTTTTAAACCATGGCATGGCTTAGACATTGTATATTTCAAATGCACTGCAAACATTGAATTTTTTGTTGTTTTGGAATGTTTCTGGACTATTTGCAAATGGCAGGATGCTCCGGTATGGTGTTTGTTTAAGCGTTTTTCATAGATTTCTCATTAAGGGAAAAATGCCTGGGAATAAAGCATTTAAAAAAAAGACAAAAGAGAAAAACACCACCAAAGAAAAACTTGTAGGCAATGCCTAAACCCCATGGATATACAGTGCCTTGCGAAAGTATTCGGCCCCTTGAACTTTTCAACCTTTTGCCACATTTCAGGCTTCAAACATAAAGATATAAAATTTTAATTTTTTGGTGAAGAATCAACAACAAGTGGAACACAATTGTGAAGTGGAACGAAATTTATTGGATATTTTAAACTTTTGTAAAAAATAAAAAACTGAAAAGTGGGGCGTGCAATATAATTCGGCCCCCTTAAGTTAATACTTTGTAGCACCACCTTTTGCTGCGATTACAGCTGCAAGTCGCTTGGGGTATGTCTCTATCAGTTTTGCACATCGAGAGACTGAAATTCTTGCCCATTCTTCCTTGGAAAACAGCTGGAGCTCAGTGAGGTTAGATGGAGAACATTTGTAAACAGCGGTTTTCAGCTCTTTCCACAGATTCTCGATTGGATTCAGGTCTGGACTTTGACTTGGCCATTCTAACACCTGGATACGTTTATTTGTGAACCATTCCATTGTAGATTTTGCTTTATGTTTGGGATCATTGTCTTGTTGGAAGATAAATTTCCGTCCCAGTCTCAGGTCTTTTGCAGACTCCAACAGGTTTTCTTCCAGAATGGTCCTGTATTTGGCTCCATCCATCTTTCCATCAATTTTAACCATCTTCCCTGTCCCTGCTGAAGAAAAGCAGGCCCAAACCAAGATGCTGCCACCACCATGTTTGACAGTATACAAGACTTCTCCCGAGTTACACCACTTCTCTGGAATGCTCTATCCCAGACTATCAGATTAACCCCCAATTTCCACAGCTTCAAGCGTAAACTAAAGACATATCTTTTCAGACAGGACTATCACAACTCCTAATGTAAACCCTTCCGTAGTTAGAATCCCTAAAATGTACCCTCCTCTGTTTATGCTTCAACATTACCTCACAGGATATGATGCCTTATCAGACTAGCTTTATATGTCCAGGAACCATCTGCACGTTAAAGGACATGACTGGTGATGGCTCATACAGCTTTATATATGTGTAATGACAGTAACCTCTATTACAAAATTGTCTGACCATTGTATAAGCAATGCTACGTCTGTTGCTGCCCCTGCTACCTCCTGTGTCACCCCATCTACCTCATAGATTGTAAGCTCTTGTGAGCAGGGACCTCAGTCCCAGTGTGTGAATTGACTATTTCTTTGTAATGTATCTTTTTTTGTCAGTACTTGAACCCTAAAAGTTGTACAGTGCTGCGGAATATGTTGGCGCTATATAAATAAAATGTATTATTATTATTATTATTGTTATGGTGTGTTCAGAGTGATGAGCTGTGTTGCTTTTACGCCAAACATATAGTTTTGCATTGTGGCCAAAAAGTTCGATTTTGGTTTCATCTGACCAAAGCACCTTCTTCCACATGTTTGGTGTGTCTCCCAGGTGGCTTGTGACAAACTTTAAACAAGACTTTTTATGGATATCTTTGAGGAATGGCTTTCTTCTTGCCACTCTTCCATAAAGGCCAGATTTGTGCAGTGTATGACTGATTGTTGTCCTATGGGCAGATTCTCCCACCTCAGCTGTAGATCTCTGCAGTTCATCCAGAGTGATCATGGGCCTCTTGGCTGCATCTCTGATCAGTCTTCTCCTTGTTTGAGATGAAAGTTTAGAGGGACGGCCGGGACTTGGTAGATTTGCAGTGGTCTGATACTCCTTCCATTTCAATATGATCGCTTGCACAGTGCTCCTTGGGATGTTTAAAGTTTGGGAAATCTTTTTGTATCCAAATCTGGCTTTAAACTTCTCTACAACAGTATCACGGACCTGCCTGGTGTGTTCCTTGGTCTTCATGATGCTCTCTGCGCTTTAAACAGAACCCTGAGACTATCACAGAGCAGGTGCATTTATACGGAGACTTGATTACACACAGGTGGATTATATTTATCATCATCAGTCATTTAGGACAACATTGGATCATTCAGAGATCCTCACTGAACTTCTGTAGTGAGTTTGCTGCACTGAAAGTAAAGGGGCCGAATAATATTGCACGCCCCACTTTTCAGTTTTTTATTTTTTACAAAAGTTTAAAATAACCAATAAATTTCGTTCCACTTCACAATTGTGTCCCACTTGTTGTTGATTCTTCACCAAAAAAATAAAATTTTATATTTTTATGTTTGAAGCCTGAAATGTGGCAAAAGGTTGAAAAGTTCAAGGGGGCCGAATACTTTCGCAAGGCACTGTATCTGAGACTGTCTACAAAGTTACCTCATTTTTTTTATTTAGAATGCATTGGAAATAAAGAAAAACAAGTGTTTCAGAAGGAGACCCCTCCGTTTAAAAAGCACAAGCGTTTGACAGTGAACTAATAAATTTGGTCCTCTTGTACCCATATCCAAATGAGATAAACAGGATTCCTTACATTTCTTCTGTTTGGCTGTATATTTTAGCAGCAGGTCTGGGACAAGGTATTTTGGTGCCCCAGGCAAACATGATTATAATAATGTTTCAGATAATGCTCAGGCTATGTTGGGCTTTTATGAAATGCTTATTTATAGACAGAACCAGTAATGGATCTATTTTTAACATTTGTGAAGACAGATTTGCTTCTGTTAGGCAGCCATTAAAAATGGATGAATGGGTTGAGAAAAAAAAAATTAAGCAATTAAGTTTATCCAATTTTTTCACTTCCTCGCGGCTGCCAGGGCAGTCATCCCTCGGCACTGGCGCAGTACTGCCACCCCCTCTTTGCAGGAGTGGCTCCAGGAGCTCCTCCACATACGGCGTATGGAGGTGCTAGTAGCGGCGGATTCTGCTGACTCCTCCAGATTTGATGCACTCTGGCGGCCGTGGGTGGTGTTTCAGGAGTCGACTGATTTTGCTAGGTTTTTTTCTTGAGTTCCTGATAACTTGGAATGCGTTTCTGTTACTACATTCAGGTCTGTTGTCCCTCATTTTCTCCCTTCGTTTCTCTCCTCTGTTGTGCCCCTCCTCCTTGTGCCTTCCTGATCCCTGGTCCTACTCACATGTGCTCCCATGGGAGCAATAGATCTCAGGAAGCCCTCTTTCTAGGCTCCAGCCTTTTCTCTCTTTTGTTTATCGTGTTATTGCGAGAGCCTGAATTGCACCTTCCTGACTGTCCTGTTTTCCGGGCCTGCGTCCCTGGTTAGCTTTGCATTATGGTGCTTCACAGCTTCCTATTTTACATTCTATTTCACCCTTTGTTACTTTTTGATGTTATATATTTGAAAAATTTAATAAAACTTGATTAAACCTAAGTTTATCCATTTTTTTTAGCTGTCAGTTGAAAAGAGAGGACAAACTAATGCAAAACTGACATTAAGGCTAAAGTGAATTTTCTGCTTCAATTATACCTATAGGGAAACTGCTGGCGTTTCCTTAGGTATAATTGACATGCTGCGATTTCCAAAAACCGTAAATCGCAATGTGTCCGTGACGCATATTTTCCCGCAATGTGTAGTTGGGATTCACTAGAATCCCATCCACTTTGCAGGCACTGTGAGCCGCTGCAGTTTTTTCCACGGCATTTCCGCCGCAGGTAAACCACAGCATTTACACCACGTGGGGCCCTGGCCATAAAACGGATAGAGGGACATAAAAACTTGTCTTGTGCATGTAAACTTATAGAGCCCTTCCGCCTGACTGATAATTATGCCTCATTAGCAGTCCATTTGTCTACGTACTTAAATGAAATACTCTACTTGCCCTGACTTTTCCACTGATACCCTCCTTTTCTAGGGTGAAATCTTCCATCAAACAAATACATTACTATGGCAACTACAACCCTATTCAAAAATACTGAATTATTTTTATTCATAATTCTTACCCAAATATAAAATATGGGTTACTCCATGCCTCTGTTCTGAAGATGTTATGTTTGAGATCAGGGGCCTCTCTCCAGGCCACACAGTTTGTCTCTCCAATTGGCCTGTCTCTCCTATATCTGTATTGAGCAATCATTTATCCTAAAATTATAGGCATGTGCACTGTGTAACATGTTGAATATAACCTCTCCTTGAGATCAATGACATCTTCAGTCAATGAATATGATGGTCCGTTAGTGAAATAGCCTCTAGATCACACAATGTCTATCTCCTAGGGCAGGGGTAGACAACCTTCGGCACTCCAGCTGTTGTAAAACTACAACTCATACATACTTGCTCTGCTATTCTTGAAACTCCCTTGGAAGTGAAAGGTGCATGTTGGGAGTTGTAGTTTCACAGCAGCTGGAGTGCCAAAGGTTGCTGACCTCTGTCCTAGAGATTGACATGATCTCTCTAGTTATGATGTTGAAATGGTTGTGCCTTGGGGGCTGGAGGACTCTGTTTCCTTATTGCAATGCATTGTGAGGCCCGGTTCACATCTACATTCGGGTTTCCGTTCGAGGAGTCTGCTTGGGGACCCCCCGAATGGAAACCTATACGCATAAAAAGCGGTTTACCTGGGAAACCCGTGGAGCCTATAGACTATAATGGGGTCCATGTGGTTTCTGCTCGGTTTTCGCACGAAACATGCGGAAAAATGCAGAGAGGAAAGTGCAGCTTGCAGCACTTTCCTCTCCGCTTGCTTCGTGCGGAAACCGAGCGGAAACCACATGGACCCCATTATAGTCTATGGGGTTCGCAGGTTTCCCAGGTAAACCACTTTTTTATGTGTATAGGTTTCCGTTCAGGGGGTCCAAAGCAGACTCCCCGAACGGAAACCCAACCACAGATGTGAGCCGGGCCTAATATTGACTTTCTGACTCAATAGCTTGGCTGCAAGTGTGAGGTTGTGAGAGTGTCCTGTAGTCTCTATGCTAACCAGCAATTTACACCAAGATATCTATCAGATAGTGTTCAACTCAACTGAGGAGGCGTAGATAAGATTCCAGATGCTTTAATCCAGGTAAATCTTGTAGAACCTCATACAGCAGTAGGTGAAAAATGATGAAATACCAGGAGCTGAGCAGACATGTTGCTTACAAAGAAGTGAAACTAAACTGAGAGCGGAGAGAGAGAGAGAGGAGCTACTGCATCACAGCTAAGGATACAGAGAGAGAAAAGGGACAAACTACAAAGACAAACAGTATCACAGATACATGTCAGTGAATTAAACCAAGTCCTGGGACATGACACTCCCCGCCTGAAATCTTTAGATTTCAATGAAAACAAACATTAAATGTCCTGAGATGTCCATAAGGTCCTCTTCAAACCTGAAAAACAAAAAAGAAACATGCAACAACAAACAATAATCAACAGTTAGTCCATATAAACCAATCTTCAGGTCGGGAAGCCGCAATTTGCCAACACCTCCACCGACCCACACTGTAATCCACAAGAACACGGTTTTAGTTCATGGAAGGAAGCTCCCCGCCATGAGCTGTGAATGGTGTCCTTATCTTCTTTTATGTGACGTCTCCTCTTGGAAGAAGAAGCACCAGTTCATTAATTGGGCGGAAGAAAACTCGCACTGAGCCTCCCTTGGTTACCTTGACCTCCACTTTCCGAGTCTTCCCATCATCACTAGGGACAACTTTAGTGATGAGACCCATAGGCCATTCATTCCGATGGACTTCTTTATCCCTTAGAAGGACGAGGTCACCCACCTGGAGATTAGGTTTTGAGGTCTGCCATTTGTGACGGCTCTGTAGCATGTGGAGGTACTCTGTTTTCCAGCGGTGCCAGAACACATTGGACAGGTGTTGAACTTGTTTCCATTGGCGTCTGTAAATGTCACTGTGATCTAAGGTACGTGGAGAGGTAGCAGCAGTACCAATTTTCTGAGTAAGAAGCGTTGCTGGGGTTAAGATAATTGGAGATTCAGGGTCTGAAGATACTGGGACAAGTGGCCTTGCATTGATTATCGCAGACACTTCAGCAAGAAAAGTTATTAACGTCTCATGGGTAAGCAGTGTCGACTTGTGGTCCATCAACATAGAGTCAAGGATTCTGCGTGTGATCCCAATCATACGTTCCCAGGAACCTCCCATATGGGATGAATGTGGAGGGTTAAACGTCCAAGTGCACCCATTGTTGGATAAGAAGTTGTCTAACTGCAGTTCTTTGCAGGCTCCAACGAAGTTAGTGCCACAGTCAGACCTCAGTTGTTTCTCAGCAGGCAGTGGAGTGTCCCAGTCCATGTTCTCAGTGGTAAGCTGTCTTAGTAGTAGCTTGCCTTGAATGGTGATGGGAGCAATGAAACCAAGAGGATCATAAATGCTGTTCACAACAGATAAAACTCCTCGTTTGGTGAAAGGTTTGTCACAAGAAGACACTTGGAATGTGAATGTGTCTTGTTCAGTGTTCCATAGCAATCCTAGGCTGCGTTGCATAGGAGGAGTATCAGAACTGAGATCAAGATCCTTCAAGTTGATTGCATGATCATCAGAGGGAAATGCCTTCATTACCTCCATATTGTTGGAGATGATCTTGTGAAGTCTGAGGTTAGCTACAGACAGCATTTCCTGTGTTCTAGAGAGGAGATCAATCACTTCTTCACATGCAGGTAAGGATTTAAGACCATCATCAACATAGAAGTTCCTCTCAACAAACTGACGAGCATCAGAGCCATACTCTTTCTCACCTTCATGGGCGGTCCTTCTCAGTCCATAGATCGCTACTGCAGGAGATGGGCTATTGCCAAAGACATGTACCTTCATCCGGTAATCTATGACTTCATTGTTGACATCATTGTCCTTATGCCATAGGAACCTGAGATAGTTTCTGTCATCATCCTTAACAATGAAGCAATGAAACATCTGTTGGATGTCGGCCATCACTGCAACTGGTTCCTGTCTGAAACGGATTAAGACTCCTATGAGGCTGTTGTTTAGGTTAGGACCAGTGAGGAGCAGGTTGTTGAGAGAGACGCCTTCATACTGAGCACTAGAATCGAACACGACCCTGATTTGGTCAGGTTTGCGAGGGTGATACACGCCAAATGATGGAAGGTACCAGCATTCTTCTCCTTCCTTTAATGGAGGTGCAGGTTCTGCATGATCTCTCTCAAATACCTTCTGCATGAAACCTACAAAGTGTTTCTCCATCTCTGGTTTCCTCATGAGGGTACATTTTAAAGAGGAAAATCTAGAAACTGCTTGC
The DNA here is from genome assembly GCA_947044405.1 of Leptodactylus fallax. NCBI lineage: Eukaryota > Metazoa > Chordata > Amphibia > Anura > Leptodactylidae > Leptodactylus > Leptodactylus fallax. The sequence continues at coordinate 463,148 of CAMRHE010000249.1, forward strand.
TTCAGATTGTTTGGTAGTTTTGATCTCGGGGAGCGGAAAGGTAAGGGTGCTACCCAGCTGTTGGAATCATCTTGAATGAATTCCTTGTCCATAAGTTTGAGAAATTCTTTATCAGCTATAGCCGGTGCCAGCTTGTTGTCATCACTTGTTGTATTGAACACTGTTAATCCAAGGGTGTCGTCCCCAGGCAGGAAAGTATTCACGTTGTCTCGGTGATTATGCAGCCACTTACTGTTGCTTATCTTCTCTTTCACTTGGTAGTGATGTGGACATGGCTGAAAACAAGTGCTGCGACCGTTTCGTAACATATGCGTCTTAAATGAAGAAATATTGGTGGGCCTTTTCATCCTACCTATGCAGACGTTGCCAATGATTACCCATCCTAGATTGAGGCGCTGGGCAAATGGTGCATCATGTGGTCCATTAATTTGCTGGCGTATTTTGTGCAGTCTGAGAATGTCTCTACCTAGCAGAAGTAGAATGTCTGCATTTTTGTCAAGGGATGGTATTTCACTGGCTATAGCCCTTAGATGAGGGTGCTGGAAAGCCGCCTCTGGTGTGGGTATCTCTTCTCTGTTTGATGGTATCTGGTTGCACTCAACAAGTGTGGGCAAGGGTATCTCCAGATTGCCCTTGAGAGAAGCTATTACAAGACCACTGGCCCTTCTTCCAGAAACCTCTGATATGCCACTACAAGTACCTAAGGTATACGGATAAGTATCACCCTTTAAGTTAAACAGATCAAAGAGTTCTGACCTTGCAAGTGAGTGGTTGCTCTGGTCGTCCAAAATGGCGTACACCCTCAGAGCCCTTTCTGATTGGCCCTTGGGGTATATATTGACTAGGCATATCCTTGCACAGGACTTGTCACAAAGGTCTTCTCCGCAGACTTCTGTACATGAGGAAGATACTGTGGTAGTATTTGCTGCTTGATCTGTGTTCTCCCCGCCATGCTTAGTTGGGGAAGGGGAACCTCTAGGCGGTGTGGCACTAGGCTGGGATGGATGAAGAGCTTGTACATGGTTCTCACTGCCACACTCTATACACTTAATAGCAATTTTACAGTCTCTATCAACATGTTCAGTAGAGGCACAACATTTGAAACATATCCCTAGTTTCTTAAGAAGCTCTCTACGTTCCTGGATTGGTTTCCTCCTGAAGCCAATACACTTCTTGAGGGGATGAGGCTTCTTGTGAATAGGACACAGACGGTTAGGATTTTCTACCTTTTCGTCTTGGTTGCTGTTGCAACTGCTTTCTTCTGGTGCTGATGTAGGTATAGGAAGAATATCAGTCTTTTTCACCGAAACTGGGCCTCTGCGGTTTCTGTAGTTAGAATATGAGCTGTCATACTTAATAGGAGGTGAACCAGGAACACTGGGATCCCCATAGGAAAAGCTTGGGTCATTCTTGGATTCTGCAATGTTCTTGATAAACTCACAGAAGTAGGAAAATGGAGGAAAGGAGACTTGATTCTCATTTTTGTATCTTGACCCAACTGTGGTCCACCTTTCTTGAATATTATATGGCAACTTGGTGACTATCGGGTTTACCCCACGAGCAGTGTCCAGGTAACTGAGGCCCGGTAGGAGAGTGTCCGCCTTAGCCAGTAGGAGCTCCATGAGTAGGTCACTAAGTTCTTGAAATTTCTGATGATCCTTACCAGATATCTTTGGAAACCCTTGCAATCGTTTGAACAGAGCATTCTCTATTACTTCAGGACTGCCATAGGTTTTCTCCAGTCTTTCCCAAGCAGCGGTAAGGCCTGCTATGGGGTTGTAAATGTGGACGGATCTGAGTCTTTTAGCACGTTCTGTGGACTGTGGGCCAAGCCACCGGATAAGCAAGTCTAGTTCTTCAGCTGCAGTAATGCCAAGGTCACTAATTGCAGTTTTGAAGGCACATTTCCAGCCTCTGTAGTTCTCAGGTTGGTCATCGAACCTTGTGAGTCCAGTCTTAGTAAGCTCACGGCGAACCATGTACCTTGCAAACTCTGACATGTCTGTTCTCTCTGACTTTAAGTATTGAGTTGCTGGCTGAATAGCGGTGATTACGTTGTTAGTGGGGTTCTGGTTAACAGAGGTAGGTAGCGTAGGGGCTGCGTAGGCATTCAGCCTAGGAGCTAGCTTAAAGTCCATAGGTTTAGGCACATATGGATGTGAGACTGGACTGTTGTTTGCAGTCTGGTGGTATGGTGGCACATTGGTGTTTACCTGAGTATCAGTATATTGCATTTGCTGAGGTGCAAGGCTTTGGGAATCCATGAAGGAAGAAGAAACTGGATGCTGGACAGGCAGGGCATTGTACTGACCTTGCATGCAGTGTGCTGCAGAAGATACTGTGCCCTGTTGCTCTGGAGAAATGTGGTCCCTGACAGGAACATTTGTGGCAAATAGGGATTCACTGCTTTGGCTTAGTACATAGTCTCTTGTGCGCTTGAGGGGATCCTCTGCTTCCACATCACACAAACTGGTGCTGTCACTTTCACTTCCACTGATGGCCTGTTCTAAAATGCTTAATCTTGCCATGGCTGCGGCGTGCTCATACTGTTTCTCTAGAGCTTCTAGTTCTGCCCTTTTTTGAGCTGCATTAGCTTCCATTTCTGCTTTCTGTTGAGCTGCCTTAGCTTCCATTGCTGCTGCATTAGCTTCCATTTCTGCTTTCTGTTGTGCAAAGGCTGCCTGTATCTTAGTAGCTTCCGCCTCTGCACGTGCTTTTATAAGTTGCTCACTGAGTGTGGAAGATTTTGAGGAACGTGACTTAGATGTACGCTTTGAACGCTTGGTAGACTCAGAAACGTGAGATGCCATTTCCTGCAGTTGCACAATTCTTGCCTCTGTCCTTAACTTAGTTTCATGTATTAAGCTGTCTCGTTCTGAATTGAGATGCTGGAAGCTTTGCAATTCAGCTAAAGAATCGTCTGTATGAAGTTTCCTCAATATGCTTTCATACTCCTCAGCTTTCATTTTATAATGTCCGTGCATAGCACAAAGCTGTCGCAGAGCTCCCTCTAGTGGTAATACATGGTATGCAGGCAAGCACATGGCAGATATCTTAGTCTGTATTTTCTGCCACCATTTTGAGAGTTCACAGGAAAGTTCATGCTTTAAACCTTCTAGATTGTCTCTAACCTGTTTAATTGAGCGTCTAGCCTTCTCACTGGGCTGCAGACTGAGGTCCATGCTACCTTGTGCTTCAGGGTGCCCTTCAGCCATGATGCAACACAAACAGGATAAATATCACTTTGCTGGAGTAAGATGGCTGCTTGCTAGAATCTTCTTATGCTGAGGGAGTCTGAGCTGCGAATGCAACTTACACAATGCTGATTCCTTCTGGCTTCAGGTAACTTGCAGTGACTGACTGTATGTCAGAAGTTGGTGAACTGTCTTACAGCCGTATCTGGCAGTCTTTATGCATCATTTTTCACTGTTCTGACTCAATAGCTTGGCTGCAAGTGTGAGGTTGTGAGAGTGTCCTGTAGTCTCTATGCTAACCAGCAATTTACACCAAGATATCTATCAGATAGTGTTCAACTCAACTGAGGAGGCGTAGATAAGATTCCAGATGCTTTAATCCAGGTAAATCTTGTAGAACCTCATACAGCAGTAGGTGAAAAATGATGAAATACCAGGAGCTGAGCAGACATGTTGCTTACAAAGAAGTGAAACTAAACTGAGAGCGAGAGAGAGAGAGGAGCTACAGCATCACAGCTAAGGATACAGAGAGAGAAAAGGGACAAACTACAAAGACAAATAGTATCACAGATACATGTCAGTGAATTAAACCAAGTCCTGGGACATGACAGATAGATACTGTCTTCTTTCCTTCCCCTCAGATCGGATGCTACTAACAGATCAATGGCTGCCTCCTCCAAAAGTTAGCAGATGTGCACAATATGGAATTAACCTGTTTTTTTTTTTACTGTATTTTTATTCATTTTTGTAACCGTATACCTTTTTTCAATAAAACAAGTTTTTTTATTTGTTATTTTTTTGTTGTTGTTGTTGTTTTTAACCACTTCAGTACCGGGTCAATTTATGGTCCAGGACCAGACACATTTTCGGTTTTTTTTGTATGTGCGGTTTTGAGGGCTGTTACATTTCTATCATTTGCGTTATTCAACTAATTTCTGCATCTTTTTTCAGTGACACATAGGGCTTTATTTTTATGTTGTTTTTATTTTTGCATGTATTTTCATTTTTTTTTTTTATATCCGGGAAAATATAAACAAAAGAGGAGGGAAAACGTGTCCGTTTTTCTCTTTTCATTTTTTTTTTTATTTAATAACACAAAGTGCTACTAAAAAACTTTATAAAATAGTTTTTCCTCTCCATTATGGAAATTTTTATGTTGTAAGGTGTCGTCAGAGGTGGAGCTATAACCTTTAATAACGGCATTTATTGGCGTATTATTTTATTTATTTTTTAAATTATTTTATTTACATTTTTTTTAACTTTTCTATTAATTTTTTTTTTTTTTTAACATTGTGTCTCCATAAGGTCATAATAGACCTTTGGGGACATCTGATCATAGTTTTTTTTTTTTTTTGTTGGGGAGGCTGATTTCCCCTGTAATTGGGGCTGGTACATTTAGTTACTATATAGCTTATAGAGCTGATCTGGGTCCTGTAGGACACAGCAGCTCTAATAGACGCTGATCCCGTCGGATCACATGACCACCGGGTCAGAAGGCGGCCACAAAATGGCGGCGCCCATAGAGCTGTATACAGCGTTCATTGAGCACTGTATACACAGCGATTGGGAAGGCAGGGAAGGTAATAAAAATTCCCTGCCTTCTCTAGGGGAGTTCCGGCTGAAGTTACAGCTGCTGAGTTCTGCTTGGATGTACCGGTACGTCCTTGCAGAACAAGGCAACCACCTTCCGGATGTAAAAACCCAATGGGTGGTCCGGAAGTGATTAAAGTATGTTCATGTTTTTGTATAAGGAAAACTTTCAATATAAGTTTTACATACCCATGACACAGCCCTTGAAAAAAAATATAGATAGTATATCTCAGCAGTTTATAGATAACTCTTTATGTCTCATTGACGTGAATATTGTAACCCATGATATTTAAGGCTAGGTTCACATCTGTGTTGGAGTCTCCACTGTGGACTCTGAAAAGTCCTGAATGCCACAACAATTTTTAAGCTTCTGAACTTACACCACCTGCCATGTACGGAATTTGCAATAACTCCGTCTCATCTATTAAGGTTACTATATTTTTGTTTATTTATTTATATATACAGTGGGTACGGAAAGTATTCAGACCCCTTTAAATATTTCACTCTTGTTTCATTGCAGCCATTTGCTCAAAGCAAAAAAGTTCATTTTATTTCTCATTAATGTACACTCTGCACCCATCTTGACAGAAAAAATCAGAAATGTAGATATTTTTGCAAATTTATTAAAAAAGAAAAACTGAAATATCACATGGTCATAAGTATTCTGAGCCTTTGCTCAGTTTTGAGTAAAGAACCCTTTAGAGTGAGTCTTCTTGGGAATGATGCAACAAGTTTTTCACATCTGGATTTGGGGATCTGTAATACCCCAGAGTGGTGTTACCACTCCTACACCCTGTTGGTATCTTTATCTGCTAACCCAATACCATTTTATGCATTTTTTTCCAGGTCCTCCACCAATGTGCATTCACTATGTTATGTAACTGTATTATATATAGTGTGCCTGGTTCACCAGCAAATGGCAGCAAACTGGTAGAGTTATCTTAGTAAGAATGGAACCTTCCATTTCACTAAACATCCCCCTCTAGAGCGAAATAGAGGATTCCTTTTCCTCTGCATCTAGGGTGGGGACCAGTTAGAACCAGTTAGTTAGTCTAAGTCTAAGTCAAGTTCTAGTGGAGGGCTGATTGAGACTCCATCTTGGAACTGCCAGGAGTCAAGTTCCCTGGCACAACCGAGAGTCAGACTACAGACAGAAGTGCAGCTCACCAGTTATATGCTAAAGTCTGCTGGAGCCAAGACAAAACCTGAATTTGTTTGGAAAACCGTTTATTCAAGTAAAGCTACTGTTCAACTTCATCTCAAGGTCTGGACTCAAGTTATTCCTCAATCTCTCAATTATTCCTCCTATTTATTGCATCGGAGCCAAAGCCTGGGGTCTAGCTGTATCCAGGTAGGAGCACCGTGACACACAATAAGACTCATCTAGGCCGTAACATACCACTCGGCATTCCTATACCTGGGACGAGCGACATAGAAGGCCCTAGGGGGAGGCATCACCGTTGCAGATCCTCTGCCATTCTTCCTTGCAGATCCTCTCCAGTTCCATCAGGTTGGATGGTGAACGTTGGTGGACAGCCTTTTCAGGTCTCTTCAGAGATGCTCAGTTGGGTTGAGGTCAGGGCTCTGACTGGGCCAGTCAAGAATGGTCACAGAGTTGTTCCGAAGCCTCTCCTTTGTTATTTTAGCTGTGTGCTTAGGGTCATTGTCTTGTTGGAAGGTGAACCTTCGGCCCAGTCTGAGGTTCAGAGCACTCTGGAAGAGGTTTTCTTCCAGGATATCTCTGTACTTGGCCACATTCATCTTTCCTTCAATTGCAACCAGTCGTCCTGTCCCTGCAGCTGAAAAACACCCCCATAGAATGATGCTGCCACCACCATGTTTCACTGTTGGGATTGTATTGGGCAGGTGATGAGCAGTGCCTGGTTTTCTCCACACATACTGCTTAGAATTAACGCCAAAAAGCTCAATCTTCGTCTCATCAGACCAGAGAATCTTATTTCTCATAGTCTGGGAGTCCTTCATGTGTTTCTTGGCAAACTCTATGCGGGCTTTCATATGTCTTGCACTGAGGTGAGGCTTCCTTCGGGCCACTCTGCCATAAAGCCCCAACTGGTGGAGGGCTGCATGGCCAGGTCTAGTAAAAGTTCTGGTCGTCCCAAACTTCTTCCAAGGATTATGGAGGCCACTGTGCTCTTAAGAACCTTGAGTGCTGCAGAAATTCTTTTGTAACCTTGGCCAGATCTGTGCCTTTCCATAACTCTGTCTCTGAGCTCCTTGGGCAGTTCCTTTGATCTCAGTTTTCCTTTGATTCTCATTTTCTCAGACATGCACTGTGAGCTGTGAGGTCTTATATAGACAGGTGTGTGCCTTTCCTAATCAAGTCCAATCAGTTTAATTAAACACAGCTGGACTCCAATGAAGGAGTAGAACTATCTCAAGGAGGATGAGAAGGAAATGGACAGCATGTGAGTTAAATATGAGTGTCAGAGCAAAGGGTCTGAATACTAATGACCATGTGATATTTCAGTTTTTGTTTTTTAATAAATTTGCAAAAATATCTACATTTCTGTTTTTTTTTCTGTTATGATGGGGTGCTGAGGGTACATTTATGAGAAATTAAATTGAACTGTTTTGCTTTTAGCAAATGGCTGCAATGAGACAAAGAGTGAAAAATTTAAAGGGGTCTGAATGCTTCCATACCCACTATATATATATACACAAAACTCTTTAGAGAACCAGCAATTTCTTTTTCTATTTTGCAATTATTATTGTTTCCATGCTACTTATTATATCAAAAAATTAAATTTATTTATAATTAGAATTTATAAACAATGTGTGACATCATATTCCTGGAGCATGGTTTATACTTGTTCAAAGGAGGAAAAATGTTTTGCTCCTTAACATGTAATCCACTGGCAGTCAAAACAACTTTACATTTTGAAACACAATTTGTAGAGTTTTTTCTCAGGTCTTTTTCATAGATCTCTATAAGAAAAAAAATGTGTAGATGTTTTTAAAAAATGTGTGAAAAAATATAATATTAAACCAGTCCTTATTGACATGACAGTGCTCTTTTAGATTGATCCAACGTCCGTGAAAAATGGCTGTGAATGTCTGCATCCATTTGGTTTCATTTTGGCAGTGTATTACTTGTTTTGCATCCATTTTTAAAGGGCCATTCAAAAAAAAATAAATAAAAAATGGGTGAATTTCATTGGTCTTTCATTTTTGACCCAAGAAGCTCTGGCCTCTTAATAAATCAAGACAGATTTGAGGTTTACGCAAGGATCTGGCATAGATTTCTGATACAACTCACACCAGTTTTCTGGTCTGAGTTACAATTTCTCAGGCCGGGACATCCCTGCCCCAGCCCATCTTGCTATTTGTCCTAATCTGCCCACTTTCCCAAAAAGTGGTGACTGAGGTACAGAATGAAGGAGGTTGTGAATCTTTTAACATGTAATCCATGGGCAGAGAAACAATTTTACATTAAATTACATGAATATTGATAAGATTTGTTGTAATCCCACTGTCATTTTGTATTTTGAAATAAAATTTGTAGAGTTTTCAGCAGATTTTGAAACCATGGCATGTACTCACCATCCTAGAGATGTGAAATGCACTGCAAACAGTAAGTAGACTTTTTTTTTTTTTTTTTTGCTGCATTGGTGTGTTTCTGGGATTTTTTTCAAAAGTATAGTGTTTTTTTGAGGCATTTTTCATAGAATTCTCTATAGTGAAAAAAAAACCCACCTGTAGATAAAGCGTGTCAAACATGTGTGAACAAAACATAAAACACCACCAAAAATCACTTCACTGGAATTCATGCATAGAATTTAGACTGTCGGTAAAGTTATCTCAAAATTTATTTATGAAGCATTGGAACTGAAGAAAACAATTTTTTCAGAAACTGAAAAAGTAAAAAAATTAAAAAGTTTAAGTTTTTGACAGTGAACTAGTAAAATCATCTAATTTGTACCCATATCCAAATGAGGCAGAATCAGAACAGGTTTCTTTAGTAGTAAACAGGGTGCCTCACATTGCTTCTGCTTTGTTCTTTCTGTAGCAGGGCCAGGACAAGGTATTTTGAGAAAGTTGTCTTCCTGTGTTTCCAAAAATATGGTCCTTTTTACATCACATTTGGGAGATTGATTGCCCCACAACTCTTTTTAGTTAAAAAGCAAAATAGGACTGTAGATGAAAGGGTTAATATGAGTGGGGTTACATACAGTGGGTACGGAAAGTATTCAGACCCCTTTAAATTTTTCACTCTTTGTTTCATTGCAGCCATTTGCTAAAAGCAAAAAAGTTCATTTTATTTCTCATTAATGTACACTCAGCACCCCATCTTAACAGCAAAAAAAACAGAAATGTAGATATTTTTCCAAATTTATTAAAATAGAAAAACTGAAATATCACATGGTCATTAGTATTCAGACCCTTTGCTGTGACACTCATATTTAATTCAAATGCTGTCCATTTCCTTCTGATCCTCCTTGAGATGGTTCTACTCCTTCATTGGAGTCCAGCTGTGTTTAATTAAACTGATTGGACTTGATTAGGAAAGGCGAACACCTGTCTATATAAGACCTCACAGCTCACAGTGCATGTCAGAGCAAATGAGAATCCTGAGGTCAAAGGAACTGCTCAAGGAGCTCAGAGACAGAACTGTGGCAAGGCACAGATCTGGCCAAGGTTACAAAAGAATTTCTGCAGCACTCAAGATTCCTAAGAGCACAGTGGCCTTCATAATCCTTAAATGGAAGAAGTTTGGGACGACCAGAACTCTTCCTAGACCTGGCCGTCCAGCCAAACAGAGCAATCGTGGGGGAAGAGCCTTGGTGGGAGAGGTAAAGAAGAACCCAAAGATCACTGTGGCTGAGCTCCAGAGATGCAGTAGGGAGATGGGAGAAAGTTCCACAAAGTCAACTATCACTGCAGCCCTCCACCAGTTGGGGGTTTATGGCAGAGTGGCCCGAAGGAAGCCTCTCAGTGCAAGACATATGAAAGCCCGCATAGAGTTTGCCAAAAAACACATGAAGGACTCCCAGACTATGAGAAATAAGATTCTCGGTCTGGTGAGACGAATATTGAACTTTTTGGCGTTAATTCTAAGTGGTATGTGTGGAGAAAACCAGGCACTGCTCATCACCTGCCCAATACAATCCCAACAGTGAAACATGGTGGTGGCAGCATCATGCTATGGGGGTGTTTTTCAGCTGCAGAGACAGGACGACTGGTTGCAATTGAAGGAAAGATGAATGCGGCCAAGTACAGAGATATCCTGGAAGAAAACTTCTTCAAGAGTGCTCTGGACCTCAGACTGGGCCGAAGGTTCACCTTCCAACAAGACAATGACCCTAAGCACACAGTTAAAATAACAAAGGAGTGGCTTCAGAACAACTCTGTGACCATTCTTGACTGGCCCAGCCAGAGCCCTGACCGCAACCCAATTGAGCATCTCTGGAGAGACCTGAAAATGGCTGTCCACCAACGTTCACCATCCAACCTGACGGAACTGGAGAGGATCTGCAAGGAAGAATGGCAGAGGATCCCCAAATCCAGATGTGAAAAACTTGTTGCATAATTCCCAATAAGACTCATGGCTGTACTAGCTCAAAAGGAAGGGGCTTCTACTCAATACTGAGCAAAGGGTCTGAATACTTATAACCGTGTGATATTTCAGTTTTTCTTTTTTAATAAATTTGCAAAAATATCTACATTTCAGTTTTTTTTCTATCAAGATGGGGTGCTGAGTGCACATTAATGAGAAATAAAATTAACTTTTTTGCTTTTATTAAATGGCTGCAATGAAACAAAGAGTGAAAAATTTAAAAGGGTCTGAATACTTTCCTTACCCACTGTATTTACACATCTATACACACAACTCTTCCACACTTCCTTTTACGCTCAGTAGACACACTTTTACACACATACCTCTACACAGAGGCATGCTTTCTTTTCTATGCATATGTTGCATACATATGCAGGCATGCTCAGGACATGAACAACACACAGCAGATTCCATTGCTTCACTAACAAAAATGAAGCAAAATTAGAAAAGCCATGTGTGAAAAGCTAAGTGCCCCCATGAATCAATAACTTTTAGATCCACCTTTAGCAGCAATAACCTGAAGTAATGATTTTCTATTTCTATCACATCATTCTGGGGGAATTTTGCCCCACTCTACAACGTTGCTACAGTTCACTGAGTTTTGTGGGCATTTGTTTATGCACAGCTCAAGTTCCCTTCACAGTATCTCAATTGTGTTGAGGTCTTTGACTAAGCCATTGCAACACCTTGATTCTTTTATTTTTCAGCCATTCTGTTGTAGATTTGCTGGTGTGCTTGGGATTGTTGTCTTGTTGTATGACCCAGTTTTGACCAAACTTTAGCTGCTGGATGACATTTGACTCTAGAATACTTTGGCATAAAGAAGAGATCATGATCAACTCAATACTGCAAGGTGCCCAGGTCCTGTGGCTAAAATAAACTCAAGTCATCACCCCTCCACCACTGTGCTTGGCAGCTGGCATGAAGTGTTTGTGATGATATGCTGTGTTAGTTTTTTTTGCTGAACGTGGCACTGTGTATTATAGCCAAACATCTCCACTTTGGTCTTGTTTGTCCCAAGGACTTTTTTCCAATAGTCTTGGAGCTTGCTCACTTCCAACTTTGCAAAATTAAGTCACACTTCCATTATCATTTTTTTTTTTTTTTAGAAAGAAGAGGCTAGGTCCTTTCAACCATTCCAAACAAGCCATACTTGGTCTGTCTTTTTCTAATTGTACTGTCATGAACTTAAACATTTCCCATTCTGAGACTTGCAGAGTGTTAGATATAGCTGTTGCGCTTTTTGCATTTTCTCAGAGAATCGCACTGACCTTGGGGTGAATATTTGGGATGTCCACTCCTGGGAAGATTGTCAACTGTCTCTAATGTTTTTGTGAATAATCTTATCACTGTAGAGTGATGAAATTCAAATTGCTTGTAAATGGCCTTTTTACTCTTCCTATATTGATGGGCAGCACAGCAATTGCTTATCTAAGATCATTACTTACATCTTTCCTTCTTGGCATTGTATTAAGACATGCCAGAATGCTCTAGACCAGCAAACTGCCAAAACATCTGATTTTACAGAGGTGGACAAACTTGCTTATGATCAGTTAATCAAGGGCATTTGATTAGCATCACCTGGCTGCTACTTACTCTCTTAACACCTGTAGAAGCAATAATGATTTACACACACTTCCATTGTATTTTGCCCTAGTTTTCGTTATATACCTGTAAATAATTACACAGTGTAATTTATGTTTATTGAGTTGAGTTTATTTAAATTTTTTGTATAATACAAGTAACAATACAAAGAACATAGGCAAATGGGCCAAGCATGACCAAACACAACAAGTGGAGTCCTGGCATGGGTATAAAAAAAAACATGCAGAGAAATGTAGCAAAAAAAGATGCCCAAGCATCCAAACACGATAGCAACATAGAGATGCCTAGCAAATCCACAAAGACAGGTACCTATGGACACAGACATACAGCATTAGCTACTGTCTGAGGACTCAGGTGAGAAACAATGATAGGAGTAACCGTAAACCTGAGGAAATAGGAAGATAGGCAGACACAAAAACATCACAGAAACAGGAGGGCAAGAGACAAAAGGGAAAAAGGAGGGACTGAACATGGCGGGAGCATAGGAAGGAACATATAAGAGAAGGAACCAGAGAGGATTATGAATCAGGGGAAAAGATTAGCGGATTCTAAGAACACCCAACAGTACTGTCTGACTCCACCCTTAGGCACATGGGATTACTATGTTGACACCCCCATGTGTTTGATATTAGCATCCCTTTCTGCCTCGCATTAGTAAGACTAATGAGGTTAATGTGATTACTTTACTTATTATAAATTATATCACTGAAAAATAGCCACATTTACATTATGTCAGATGAAGCCATTGTTCTCTGCAGGATGCAGAGAGGCTCAAAAGGTATGTGGTAGGAATAGCATAGGTGCAAAATTCTGATGATACAACCACTCACACACAAACAATCCATGAGGGGTGGCTGCCAGCAGTTAAATACTCACAAATAAGGCAAATATAAGGTTCCCCTCACATGATAATGTGAGACACACAGTAATGGCTTTCAGCAGGTGGACTGTCCTTCACTTATATACCTGTATTTATCCCACTAGTGAGAACATTTAATAGTTGATCAAATTAATCGGTCAGTTTGAGGATGGAGGTGCTGCGTGAAATAGTTTTTTATTTTAAAAATGGTGAGTATGATCTGCTGCACAATGCACATTTACTTATAATGGTACATACACAGTGCTGATGAATACAGCACACCTACTAAACAGCAACAGGTTTCCCTGTCCCCGACAGGGTATTACCTTATAGGAATGGAAAAGTGATAGCATTTTTGTAAGTCACTGGCACTGAATGACACTGTAAAGCCATTTTAACAATCAGGCTACGGTCACACCTGCATTGGGTGACTGTTCAGGGATTCTGTCCCCCATTACACTGGAAAAATGCGGAGAGAAAAGTCCTGCATGCAGTTTTTCAGGCGGGGTCCATGGATTCCTGCGGTTAACCACTTTTTAAGCGGTTTGGGTTTCCATTTTTTGGTTCCCCAAGCGGACCCGAAGAACGGAAACCCCAACACAGGTGTGAACCTAGCGTCAGCCCTATATCTATTCATGCACTGTTATGTAATATGAACTATGATCATTGTTACAGAAAAAACAGTCTTGTGGGATCCAGCAATTCAATCCAAAAGTTCCAGGATTATAAAACGTAACTTTTATTTACTCCATACAAAAAGATATTGTGATATCAAAACATGTGGTGAAAAGTTAAATCCCTAAAAAAGCCTACGCGTTTCAGGACTCAAACAGGTCCCTTACTCATGGCGTACACCTTAAAAGTTTCACCTTCATTTAAAAAGAAGACCAAAGGCTTAAGTCTTTTCTCTGGATTGATTTCAAGTCTCAAGCCGAGGAGATGGGTATCTGAAAAATGAGAAACAAAATCCAGATAGATCAGGACCTACTTATACGTGAGTTGGGCTGTGTACACACACAATTATTTATGATCATTGTTACTACTGTAATGTTAATATTTTTTTTTTTTTAAATAATGAGTCTATATTAGGATGGAAGTCCTCACACAACCCTCCCACCTCTCTTCATTTATGTGACAGTGCAGCAACCAAGTACAGCCCAAACTCCATATTCAGCACCCAAAGACTGCACAATTTTGCAAGACTGGGTTAAACCTCAGTCATTGGGGCATTGGTCACTATGGGTGAGTGGGGGGTTTTCCTTCCTGAGGCTGCAAGACTTTCTGTCCGTACTATTTTCTAATTAATATTCTAATTATAATAAAGACAATTATTGGATATATTATTCTTTATTTAACCCGGGCAATTTATCTTGTTAATGGCGAGGTAAAGAGCTTCTTTCTTATGTAGCCCCATGCAAAAGTCAAAGATAAGCAGGGTAAAGAAGGGCAGTAGTTGTAGAAATAATGTATTCTCTCTCGATATTTTTAAGCAAATGCATTTGATGCCAGTAGGTTGCATCATGGGAAAGCAAAAGCATATATACACTTAACGCAGTGCAAGAGCATTGCAATGCATCATATAACATAACCAATAAGCCTTGTTATGTCAACTTCTGATGCACTAGTTTACTTGCATTGCTTACTATAGGTTCACACTAACATTCGGGTTTCCTCTCTTCTGGTGGGCTTGGGGACCCGAAAAATGGAAATTCTATCCGCTTAAAAAGTGGTTACCCACAGAAACCAGCGGATCCCATTGACTATAATGGGGGCCGCCGGATTTCTGCCCGGGTCCTGTCCGAAATCAGCAGAGAGAAAAGTCTTGCAAGCACATTTAGGGTGGAAAGAGGGACGGACTCCCCGAACGGTAACCAAATGCTAGTGTGACCGCAGCCTTACTTGCTATGCTCACGGGCACAGTCAAAACAGGGGTTTACTTTTATAGTATCAATTTATCCTACACAGTAAAAAATCTTTGGTGCCCATTCATTGTTTTATCTAATTTTTTTTTTTTTTTTATATTTTTGGTCTTTTGCCTGTTTTGTTGCATTTATGATTAATTCACACATTTTCCTCATTGATTTGCTCCTTAATAGACTGTTTTATTTTATTTTTTCTAACATTAGGGTATGGCTTGAGAAGTATGAACATTAGTTTAATTTATTACACTTTGCAAAAGTCACATATTTGTTACTAATGTACTTCACTCCTGAGGTCCATAGATTATAATGGGGTCTGCTGGGTTTCCGCCCAAAAAATGCATTTTTCAAGTGGAATGGGGAACGGAATCCCTGAATGGAGACCGAGCACTAGTGTGAACCCAGCCTTAGCCAAATCATTAGAAAAGGCTTCTCGTATTAGATTAGGCTGTGTTCACATGTTCCTGATACTTGGTGAACATGGTGTATTTTTTTTCAGTAGCCTTCCATAGTCATGTGAATGTGGCCAACAAGGGGACTATTCTAAAGATCCAAAGTTTTAGAGTAAAGTTATTTGTTCTGAAACTGATAATGCAGGAAACTTGTAGCAAAGGGGGATGAAGTGTAGGCTGGAATTTGATTAAGTCACAAAGAAAACAGAAAAAAATAATTATATGCTGCACGTTATACACTAAAACTTGTGCCAAAATAAATTGGGGCATATTCATGAAGACAATTTTATAATGCATCAATCAGTGTTTAGTCCGCTTACTTTAGATGTGTCACAATTATTAAAGGGAGTCTATCACTGTCCCCAGCTACTTTAAACTGCTCCCATAGTGCTGTATGCTAGCAGAATAAAAACCATACCTTTCTTATGTTTCAGAGCCCCAGAGATGAGTATAAAAAGCACTTTTATTCTTTATTCAAATGAGGATCTTGGAACACAAGGGGAGTTTTCTTCTATTACTGAGCACTGCAGCATCATCACAAACACACCCATCCTGCATTCAGCTCAGTGGGAGGATCAACTCACACTGCCCAGGGGATGAGCTGAATGCAAGATGGTCAAATTTAGGATCAACTCACACTGCCCAGGGGATGAGCTGAATGCAAGATGGTCAAATTTAGGATCAACTCACACTGCCCAGGGGATGAGCTGAATGCAAGATGGTCAAATTTAGGATCAACTCACACTGCCCAGGGGACGAGCTGAATGCAAGAGGGGCATGTTTAGGATCAACTCACACTGCCCAGGGAACGAGCTGAATGCAGGATGGGCATGTTTAGTGATGATGCAAAAGTACTCAGTGATGTAAGAAAACTCCCTCTGTGCTCCAAGATACTCATTTGAATAAAGAATAAAAGTGCTTTTTCTCCGCATCCCTGGGGCTCTGAAACATAAGTAATGGAATTGTTTTTATTCTGCTAACACCATCTACATAACTATGTAGCGTAAAGTAGTGAGGTAAAGAGTGCTAGACTCCCATTAAGAAGCACAGAAACTGAAAGGAGCTGGAGTAGATTTAAGATATTACTTATGCTAGTTTTCTGCCTTAAAGAGAACCTGTCAGGTCGTTTTCAGACACTAAATGACCCACAGGTCCTTATGAACCAGTGGTTTAGAGTCACAAATAGCTCTTTTGTAACACAGTCCATGACCACAGTAAATAAACTAAACTTTTAGGCTGAAACCCCACATTGTGAAAATGCAGTGGTCTTGCCACTGCGGAAGCGCCGCAGCAAAAAACGCTACGTTTTACAGTACCTTCAAAGTGAATTCTGGCTAATCCTATCCACACATTGCAGAAAAAAATCTGCATGTCAATTATACCTGCAGAAACGCTGGTGTTTTCCCTATAGGTTTAGTGATCTCTCTTTTACTTTGTCAATTGTAATGGGTGGGGGATCACCCTTGAAGTATGACAGGTTTCACCATTTGCTATGCTGGACATGCCTTGTTCATATGTATTATTCTCTGTTGTAATCAGATATTTTCAATTTTAAAAATTTTTCAATTTATTCAACATTTACCTGTCCATTATTTACATATTAAAGGGGTTTTCTGGGCAATTTTTTTTAAATGTCTGTTAGTGCTATTAATGGGTTAATAAATGCACCCATATACCTTTAGCTGTGTTTTGAGTGATTTCTGGGTGTTTCTGGGAGCTCCTGGTATCTCCTGCACTTGTTTACATGGGTCTGCTTCCTGCTATATAACTTCCACACTAACCCTTCTCACTTCACTCCCCCCTCCTTCCTCACTCCCTCCCTCCTTCCTCACTCCCCCTCCTTCCTCACTCCCTCCCTCCTTCCTCACTCCCCCCTCCTTCCTCACTCCCTCCCTCCTTCCTCTCTCCCTCCCTCCTCTCTCTCCCCCTCCCTCCCATACACCCCCCTCCCTGTCTCTCTAGCAATCCCATCCTTCCCTACCTGCTCAGCCCAACCCCCGACCCCATTATATATTTACCTCTCTTCCTTCCATGGCTTCTTCCTGGGGGACGCCTCTCCTTCTTTACTGATTCTGCAGGCGTGCACTTTTCTGCAGTGCTGCTCTGTTCTCTGCAGCAATGATTCATCTCTACTGCACATGCATGGAAGCTGCGCAGTAGAGGTGGATTATCAGACGAAGTGCGCAGAGCAGCGCTTGGAAAAGCAGCAGCAGTCAGAAAAGAGGGAGGAGCAGTCCCTGCAGGAAGAAGGAAGAGAGGTAAGTATGATGGAGTGGATGGGGGGGGGGAGTAGTAGTGACAATCTGTTTCCGGAAATGGGGAAACGGATTGTCACCGGATAATCAGAAAATATATATAGGTAAATATACATTTTTGATTAATTATGTTATTTATAAAGTAGGAGGGTATTTAGATTAGTGTAGAGATTTGCAGTTATCCCGGACAAGCTATCCCTTTAAGCTTAGTGATATCCATTTTTTATTGCATTACCTATTCACTCTTTTCCATACAGGTTATCTTTATCGGTCCATGACATGCCATTGTATTTTGTCTCTCAGCGCGACACTGACCTCTACTGACTTCAAATTATATTGCAGATACATTATATATCCTTAGATATTACTTTAGCCATTATTATGTCTTTCTTTAGCCAAACCCACCACATGGCCAACGTGATGATGTCACAATCCCAGTGTCAGACTGGTAAGTCTAGTGTGCGCCAGTGGAATTGATTGTAGGTGCCCACCCTACTGGTGTACAAGGCATAAAAAAATAACACCACTTTTCTGGCCCGTCAGATTTGTCATCATTTATGCTAGTTTTCTGGCATAAATGATGTCAGAAATCTACATCAGAAAAGAGCTGGTTGGAGTTCTGTTCAGGCGCACAGACCCTGGAGGATGTGTCGAATTTATGATGAGGGGTGCACTTCACTATAAAGTAGGTGCAAACTCCATCAGGTAGAAAATATTGTTCTTGATAAATCAACCCACTCCCAATATTTTCTATATTATCGAGAGGTACGGGCGTAGCTACAGGGGTGCAGCAGTAGTTGTTGCTACTGTCACAGGCCAGATGGAGAGATCCAGAGGATGGGAGTAGTATTGGTGGATGACGTGCCACCTGCTAAGCCGAGCACACTCAACCACTCTCCCCAGCTCCGATGAGGGGGGTCCTGCAGCACTACCTGATGATGGTGGTAGTAGTTTCCCCCGGGGTGCTTCCAGTTGGTGAAGGGACCTCTCTACTCTGAGCCGCTGTGATGGTATTTGTAAGGGCCCTAATGTTAATGCAGGAACGACTCAGGAAATAGCAGTGCAGTTGAAACAGGTTTAAACTTTACTCAGCAACTGTAACTGAGAACCAAACAGCTTCCAAATGGGCATTGTAGACTCCCACTGTTCAAGTCTCCCAGCCTTGGTCTTGGGGGATGCCAAGTCATGTTCAGGCTCTAATGCTGTACTCCGCTCCAACAAGTCTATCTCCACACTTCAGCCACTTCCAGCAGCAGATACTGGGGGCTATACTCAGTGGTGTACCTAGCCTCTTTGCTGCCTGAGGCGGACTATAAAAAGGCGCCCCCCCAAAAAAAAAAAAAAAAAAAAAAAAAAAGAGTTTCCATGCTACTAGCTTCACACGCTGCTATTGTCACACAATAAACATACAAAATACACAAAGTGATAAAACAGTTTTAAAGAAATCTTCTTACTGTATTACTTCAGTATCAGAGACCAACAACACGGTATTAACAATGAAAATAACTTAACACATCTTCTTGCCAGGTGAAACGTCAAGGTCTTTGACCAAACTCTAACTACAAAAGAGACAACAGAATACACAAATAAAAACTATTGCAATGCTTATTACAAAGAGTCCCCCGACATGCTCCCCAGTGATTAGCTGTAATCTATGGGGAAACCTGTCGTCAATGAGTTGTTTGTAGAATTCTGAAAAGGACAGGTCCTCCAGAGAAAAAGACCCTCCCTCATGCCAAAAGATGAGGATCCTGTAAGAGGACCACTTCTTTTTACTTACGATTCCCTATTATGGGCCGTTTGCACAGCAGTAAATGAAGAAGAATACCTGCTGATAAGACCAAGATGAATAGGCCTAATAAAAATGAGTTTTCTGAATTGCACTTTTTCACTTCCCCCAGCTTATTTAAACTTTAACCCCTTAACGACATTGGATGTACTATTACGTCCTGTGCGCTTGGTACCATGCTCCATATCCCCCGGTCGGAACTGAGTTCCGATTGGAGGTTTTAACCCCTTGGATGCCACGGTCAAACATGAGGTTCCGCCATGTTGTCGCTCCGATCGGCACCCCCCGCGGCGAGATCGGGGGGTGCCGCTATCTATAATCTGCAGCCCGGGGTCTGCCCAGTGACCCCAGGCTGCCTGGAGACCCCACTACCTGGCTGATCCTGCCGAGACCTGCGGAAGTGAGCGCTATGCGTCTGCATAGCCTCACTTCCTGTATAGACTGCAAGACACGTGTATGCTCGTGTCTTGCAGTCTAAAGTGCTGAGCCAGCAATCAAAGCATTGCTGGCTCAGGTGTCCTAATGGGACACATGAAAAAATAAAAAAAAGTGAAAAAAAAATAAAATAAACTGTTTGAAAAAAATTAATAAAAGAATAAAGCCCCAAAAATTCCCTTTTCCTATATAAAATGAATTATATAAAAAAAAAACTAAAAATTAATAAAAACAATACATATTTGGTATCACCGCGTCCGTAACAACCTGTACAATAAAACTGAAACAATATTTAATGTACACGTTGAACGTTGGGAAAAAAAAACGGAAAAAACTCGCCAAAAGTAATGATTTTTTGCCATCTTACCTTACAAAATAGGCCATAAAAAGTGATCAAAAAGTCATATGTACCCCAAAACAGTAGCAATAAAAAGCACAGGTTGTCCCGCAAAAAATAAGCCCTAAACTAACTCTGTACACCTTAAAATAAAAATGTTACGCATCTCAGAAGATGGCGATGCAAAAACAATTAATTTATGTCCCCAAATGGGTTTTTGTTCTGCAAAATTAGTATCGCATAAAAAAAACAGTATAAATGAGGTATCACCGTAATCGTACCGACCCGTAGAATAAAGGTAACATGTTACTTATGCTTTATGCTGCATGGTGAAAAATTTAAAAGGTAAAACGCAGTGCCAGAATTGATGTTTTTTTTTTTTTTAATCCAACAAGAAAGAGTTAATAAAATTTATTCAATAAGTTATAGGCGCCCAAAGATGATGTCATTACAAAATACATCTCACCCCGCAAACAACAAGCCCTCATATGGCTACATCACCAGAGAAATAAAGAAAATATAGCTCGTACAATGTGAAGACAAAAACCCCAAAAATCGCCAAATCATTAGAACATAACTGGCTGCGGCAGGAAGGGAATGTATAAGCTGTGCGAGCGAATATCAGGGTACACCCCAGATTTAGCCCTTACAAGGGATAATAAACTAGAAGTGACCCCCAGAGTGACCCCTCCAATAATAGGAGCTACTGGGGAAATAGTAGGGAATTTGGTGTTCTCAATGTACTCCGCACAGCTTACATATTCACTTTTCCCCATCCGCTGTGTATTCATGCCTGGGATACTAATGCTTACTACACCCCTTGATAAATTCTTTGAGGGGTGCAGTTTTCAAAATGGGGTCACTCCTTTGGGGAATCCATTTTTCTAGTACCTTAGAAGCTCTGCAAACATGACATGGCGTCCAGATACCAAACATCTGAATCTGCACTCCAAAAGCCACATAGCGCTCCTTCTCTTCTGCGCCCTGCTGTGTGCCCAAACTGCAGTTTATGCCCACATGTATGACACTGGTGTACCCAGGGTAACGTACGTAATGTCATATGTGGGTATAAACTGCTGTATGGACACAGCTGGGCACAGAGTGGAAGGAGCGCTATTTGGTTTTTGAGAGCACAGGCTTGGACGGTTTGGTTTTGGACGCCATTGCACTTTTGCAGAGCTGAAATGCCAGTAAAGTGGAATCTCCTGACATGTGACCCCATTTTGGAAACTACACCCCTGAAGGAATTTATCCAGGAGTACAGTGAGAATTTTTAACCCCCAAGTGTTGCTATAATTTATTATCCACAAATGAATACGCAGCTGATTGTGAAAGGTGAAAATGACAATTTTTCCAGGAATACGTAATTTCAGTGCGTAATATGTTGTGCCCGGCTTGTATCAGAGATGAACGCTCCAAAAGCTGTTGTGCCCGGGATCCCCGCTCACCAGTTTTTGGAGTGTGTGTCTCTGCAGACATAAACTGGGCACAACATATCGGGCACTGAAATGGCGTATCTCTGGAAAAATGTTATTTTTAACTTTTCATTATCAGCTGCGCATTCATTTCTGGAAATTAAAAGAATGCAACACTTAAGGGTTAATAATACACCACTTGATAAATCCCTTGAAGGGTGTAGTTTCCAAAATGGGGTCACAAGTCTGTGGATTCCACTTTACTGGGAATTCTTGGGCTCTGCAAAAGTGACATGGTGTCCAAAAACCAAACTGTGCTCTAAAAACCAAAATAGCGCTCCTTCCATTCTGAGCTCCACCATGTACCCATACAGCAGATTATAACCACATATGGGGCATTTCTGTGTTCAGAAGAAATTGTGTAACAAACTGTGAGGAGCTTTTTCTTCTTTAACCACTTGCAAAAATTAAAAATATGTCGCTAAATGGACGGTTTATTGGAAAAAAAGTAATTTTTCATGTTTACGTCCCAATGATGATAAAATCTGTGAAACAGCTGTGAGGTCAAAATGCTCACTATACCCCTAGATAAATTCTATGAGGGGTGTAATTTCCAAAATGGGGTCACTTTTGAGGGGTTTCCATTGTATTGGTACTTTAGGGGCTCTGCAAATGCGACATGGCACCTGAAAACTATTCCAGCAAAATCTGCCCTCCAAAAGCTAAATAGCGCTCTTTCCATTCTGAGCCCCACCATGTACCCATGCAGCAGATTACAACCACGTATGGGGCATTTCTGTGTTCAGGAGAAATTGTGTAACGAACTTTGGGGAGCTTTTTCTCCTTTGTCCTCTTGTGAAAATGAAAAGTTTGGGGCTAAATTGACAGTTTATTGGAAAAAAAGAAATTTTTCATTTTCATGTCCCAATGTTAATAAAATCTGTGAAACAGCTGTAGGGTCAAAATGCTCACTATACCCCTTGACATGTTCTGTGAGAGGTTTGGTTTCCAAAATGGGGTCACTTTCAGGGGGTTTCCATTGTATTGGTACTTTGGGGGCTCTGCAAATGCAACATGGCACCTGAAAACTATTCCAGTAAAATCTTCCCTACAAAAGCAAAATAGCGCTCTTTCCATTCTGAGCCCCACCATGTACCCATACAGCAGATTACGACCACATATGGGGTATTGCTGTGTTCAGGAGAAATTGTTTAACAAACTATGGGGTCCTTTTTCTCCTTTAACCCCTTGTGAAAATGAAAACTTTGGGGATAAAGTGACGTTTTGTAATTTTTCATTTATACATCCCAATGTTAGTAAAATCTGTGAAACAGCTGTGGGGTCAAAATGCTCACTATACTCCTTGATGAATTCTGTGAGGGGTGTAGTTTCCAAAATGGGGTCACTTTTTGGGGGTTTCCATTGTTTTGGTACTTTGGGGGATCTGCAAATGCAACATGGCACCTGAAAACTATTCCAGCAAAATCTGCTTTTCAAACGTCCAGTGTCACTCCTTCCCTTCTGTGCACTGCCGAATGCCCAAACATCAATTTACACCCACATGTGGGGTATTTCTGTGCTCTGGAGAAATTGTATAATAAATTGGGAGATGCATTTTCTCTCTTATCCCTTTGTGAATGTGTTAAATTTAGGGCTAAATGAAGGGATTAGTGGAAAAAAATTAAATGTCTAAATTTCACCTCGATATCGTTTTAATTCTTGTGAAATGCTTAAAGGGTTAACAAACTTCCCAAATGCTGTTTTGAATTATTTCAGGGGTGCAGTTTTGAAAATGGGGTGATTTATGGGGGGTTTCTAATATATAGGCCTTTATAATCCTCTTCAGAACTGAAGTGGTCCCTAAAAAATTAGTTTGGGAAATTTTCTTGTAAATCTGGAAAATCACTGTTACACTTGTAAGCCTTCTAACATCCAAAATATATTAAAGGATGATTAAAAGATGATGTCAATATGAAGCAGAGATATGGTAGATAATATTTATTAATGTATTTGGGTGGTATGACTATCTGTCTGAAAAGCAGAGAATGTCACATTTTGAAAATTGCGATTTTTTTTTTTCCCAAATTTCCATCAAATATCCTATTTTTTTATAAATAAATACAAAAATATTGATTAGTGTTTACCACTAACATGAAGTACAATGTGTCACGAGAAAACAATCTCAAAATCACTTGTGTAAGTTAAAGCGTCTCAAAGTTCTTGCCACATAAAGTGACACATGTCAGTTTTGAAAAACAAGGCCCGGTCCTTAACGCACTTTTGGGCTGTGTCCTTAAGGGGTTAAAAGGGTTGTCCATTTTTGCCTGGACAACCCCTTTAATGTTTGTGGGACAAATTGTTCTTCATAATGGTACCATTTATTATTCTGTACAATGTGCTGGGAAGCTGCAAAAAAATTCTGAATTGGGAGGAAATGAAGAAAAAGTGCATTTCTGCGACTTTCTTATGGGCTTTGTTATTATGGTGTTCACTCTGCAGCCAAAATGACACGTCACCTGTATTCTGTGTTTCTACAATTCCGAGGATACCAAGCTTATATAGTTTTATTTACATTTTAATCCTATAACAAAGATCTAAAACATTTTTTCTTAAAGTTGCCATATTCTGACACCCGTAACTGTTTGTTTATATTTCAGTGTACGGGGATGCATAGGGCCCCTTGTTTTGCAGGACCAGGTGTACTTTTTAGTTATATCATTTTGGGGAATGTCTATTGCTTTGACCACCTTTTATTCAAATTTTTATCAGAGGCAAAACAGCAAAAAAACTGCGGTTCGGCACTTTTGATTTATTTTTCCCCGCTATGGCATTCACTGTATGGGAAAAATATTTTTATAAGTTTTGGGCATCTGCTGAGAATCCCACTGAGCCTGAGATTTGGGTCTTTTTTCAACCACTGGGAGTTCAGCCTGACCGCAGCTGCTTGGTGGATATACAAACCCACGCTCCCATTCTCTTTAATAGGAGCGCCGCAGATAGCCTATATTCAGCCTGGCTGTGGTCAGGCTGAATTTCAAGTGGAGGGGAAAAAAACAAATTCTCAAGCAAAAGGGGGGTCTCAGCAGACAGACACCCAAAACGCCCCCCCCAACCACTCCCCCCCGCGGCACCCAACATCCATGGCACCCCAAACCTCGCAGGAACCATACAGCATGGTTCTCTGCATAGTAGCTAGACCAGATTATGGTAGATCAGATCTTCCACCAATCTGATATTGACAATCTATCCTTAGGCTAAGTCTCCACATAGCGGGCCGCAGCAAAAAAGCGCTGCAGGAAAAAACATGGAGGCAACACATCGCAGCACTTTTCACAGACTGTCCACAGAGGTGTCCTCTGTGGACTTTCTCTTTCTATTTATACCTATATGGAAACCCCCGGCGTTTCCATAGGTATAATTGACATGGTGCGATTTCCAAAACCGCAATGGTTAGGCTATGGCTACATGACAATTTTGGGTGTTTCCTGTCACGTGATCAATGATTACTGGGTTGCCCTGTGACTCCTTCACTAATATTAGTGAATGGAGTCACTTTGCAACCTCTAGTGCTTTTGCGACTGTGACTTCAATTCACAAAAGGGTTGAGCAATGCTTGGCTTGAAGTTGCGGTTGTGGCACCCTCAGGATCTCAATGTGACTTCATTCACTAACATTAGTGAAGGAGTCGCAGGGGAGACCCAGCGATCTTTGGTCATGCAATAGGCAGCCAAGATCGCAATGCAGTGCTAGCCTTATTAAAGAGAACCTTTCATGTCCTCATGAATATGAGGTTTTATATACCGCCAGAAAGCCGACATAGGTTTTTTTTTTTAATTTGTAACATATTTGTAATGGGTCTGTCAGGTGCATTTTACTGGGTAGGGAAAAACAGCAGAATACATTCAGGATTATCACAATGACAAACCATGACATGACCTGAGACATGAATGGAGCCTAAGCTTTATTTACATAAAAATACTCTGCGTGATTTTTCAAACAATGTCTCAACATATAGCCTTTTAACCCTTCATGTTACAGAGATTAGCTGATAAAACTATAACTGTAATGTGATGGTTTGAGCAGCAGTGTACTAAGGTTATATGGGCCTGGCATGAGCTACCCTTACAGTGCTGGGCCCATAATCCCTGCTCCTTATCACAGAGGATATTCTTTGCTGGGAGGCTTTTTCTGCCAACGCCCCTCCCCTCCCCCTGCGACATCCAACATCCACTGCAACTCAAACCTTGTCTCACCTGTCCCCCCTGCGACACCCAACATCCACTGTTCCCCAAACCTTGCCTCACCCGCCCCCCCGCGACACCCAACATCCACCGCACCCCAAACCTTGCCTATGGATAGGGGATAAATACTTAGAAAAGCAATATTTATCTAATATGAAACACTTACCTCAGTAGCGCTTTTGAGAGCAGGGACACCTTAGGAGACCGCGCAGGAGCCACTGTGTGTCCTATCACGTCAGGCCACGTCACGTCACGTGATGCACGCAGCCAAGCGTGGGTGCAGGCGGGGGCGGAGAGCAAGGAGCAGGCTAAGCGAACGGGGGCGGAGGGCAAGGAGCAGGCTAAATGAATGGGGGCGGAGGTGGAGAGCAAGGAGCAGGCTAAATGAATGGGGGCGGAGGTGGAGAGCTAGGAGCAGGCTAAGTGAACGGGGGTGGAGGCGGAGAGCTAGGAGCAGGCTAAGTGAATGGGGGCGGAGGCGGAGAGCTAGGAGCAGGCTAAGTGAACGGGGGTGGAGGCGGAGAGCAAGGAGCAGGCTAAATGAACGGGGGTGGAGGCGGAGAGCTAGGAGCAGGCTAAGTGAATGGGGGCGGAGGCGGAGAGCTAGGAGCAGGCTAAGTGAACGCTGGAGGGTGGGCCGCTGGAGCAGCGCTGCTGCCAATAGGTGAGGGTTGTAGCAGCGCTGTCTCTGCACGGCCGCCCCGAGCTACCGCTCTCCTCCCCTGCCTAAAACGCTAAACCATCCCAGGACAGGTCCCGCTCAGCATGTTTTATAAAGCAGCCTGTCTTGGGCTGATTTAGGTCAATCAAAATGCCGCCCCCCGAAACTGACAAGATAGCGCCGCCTGAGGCGGCCGCCTCACTTCGCCTCATTAGTGGTGCGCCCCTGGCTATACTCCTAGGAATTCCTAGCAGAGATTTGGTTACCTCTTAGCAGATAACTCCTCCTGGTACAGGACTCCTTTTCTCCTCCTAGCACAGTATCCAAACATAAGAGAGCTGAAGTCTTTATAAGAACCTTGGGCTTGAATTTCTTCCCTCTGGGGCTGGATGGAAACTGCTAAGTCTCAGGACACAGAGCTGGCTTGCTCTGTCTCCTCTGCACTCTACACTGTTCTGCAATTGAGGCTCTAACGGTTACCTTGGAGACATAAGTCTTCTCAGACCCCGCCCAGTGGCCTGTGATAGGCCAAGGCTATACCAAGTGTGGGAGATAAACAGTGGAGGGGAGAGTTGCAAACAATGACATGTAATATAGAACATATAGACAGGACGTACAAATATACCCAGAGGCACAAAGACAAACACAATTACCAATGGTAATTTATTTACCCAGTATCAGCAATTCCTACATCCTGGGATGTGTTTCAACTCACCACTGCTGTGTCTTAAGGAACACCTCTATAAATGTCATTTTTTTTATATTTAGCATTATTTGGTGATATGTCAGACCACTGCTTTGTTCCATGTGGATATTCCTACTCTAAGCCTTTATTTGTTATGTATCTATTTTTTCTATAAAAGTACGTTGTACCTTGTGCATTATATCACCCTGTTACATTCTTGGCTGTAATATGTTTAAAACCTAATAAAATATTTATTTGATATAAAAAAAAAAAAAAAAAAAAAAAGTGGAGTGAGGGGCTTTTGGGAGGCAGTGCTTCTCTTTGGCCTTATCTTAAGTGAGGCACATTTTGGCTTTCTTAGGCTCTTCTCAGCTACACCAAAGGCCCTCCTTTGACTGTGGGATAAGCCTTGGACAAGATCCTAGCACCCAGGACCAGCTCTTCTCACACCCCTATTGGTCACGACTGGTCCAGTGCTGTGTTCACGGGGATCCCCTAAGGTGCCATCTTAGCTTTGGCTTTCCTCACTCTGGGGTAGAAACATGGCGCCCTGCAAGACACTGCATCCTCTCACCATCTGGAACCTTTCTCCTGGGCTGCAGTGCTCTGGTTTGCCTCAGCCTGTCAACCATCTACATCCACAGCCAGGGCCCCATCTACATACAGTGCCTTGCGAAAGTATTCAGCCCCCTTGAACTTTTCAACCTTTTGCCACATTTCAGGCTTCAAACATAAAGATATAAAATTTTAATTTTTTGGTGAAGAATCAACTACAAGTGGGACACAATCGTGAAGTGGAACGAAATTTATTGGATATTTTAAACTTTGGTAAAAAATAAAAAACTGAAAAGTGGGGCGTGCCAAATTATTCGGCCCCCTTAATTTAATACTTTGTAGCGCCACCTTTTGCTGCGATTACAGCTGCAAGTCGCTTGGGGTATGTCTCTATCAGTTTTGCACATCGAGAGACTGAAATTCTTGCCCATTCTTCCTTGGAAAACAGCTGGAGCTCAGTGAGGTTGTATGGAGAGCGTTTGTGAACAGCAGTTTTCAGCTCTTTCCACAGATTCTCGATTGGATTCAGGTCTGGACTTTGACTTGGCCATTCTAACACCTGGATATGTTTATTTGTGAACCTATCCATTGTAGATTTTGCTTTATGTTTGGAATCATTGTCTTGTTGGAAGATAAATCTCCGTCCCAGTCTCAGGTCTTTTGCAGACTGTGTTGCTTTTACGCCAAACATATCATTTTGCATTGTGGCCAAAAAGTTCGATTTTGGTTTCATCTGACCAGAGCACCTTCTTCCTCATGTTTGGTGTGTCTCCCAAGTGGCTTGTGGCAAACTTTAAACGAGACTTTTTATGGATATCTTTGAGAAATGGCTTTCTTCTTGCCATTCTTCCATAAAGGCCAGATTTGTGCAGTGTACGACTGATTGTTGTCCTATGGACAGACTCTCCCACCTCAGCTGTAGATCTCTGCAGTTCATCCAGAGTGATCATGGGCCTCTTGGCTGCATCTCTGATCAGTCTTCTCCTTGTTTGAGATGAAAGTTGAGAGGGACGGCTGGGTCTTGGTAGATTTGCAGTGGCCTGATACTCAATATGATCCCTTGCATCATTTGTATCCAAATCCGGCTTTAAACTTCTCCACAACAGTATCACGGACCTGCCTGGTGTGTTCCTTGGTCTTCATGATGCTCTCTGCGCTTTAAACAGAACCCTGAGACTATCACAGAGCAGGTGCATTTATACGGAGACTTGATTACACACAGGTGGATTATATTTACCAAACCTGAGGCGCATTATCGTCCGGAGTGCCCTGAAGGCCCCAACTGAAAATGGCACCTCACCTTGCCTACATAAAAGGTGCATGACCTGCAAGCACATCCACACCGCTGACAGTGTACCTATCCCACAGTCACAACAGGTGCACAGAATTAGGGGGACATTTTCCTGCAGGTCTTCCAATGTGGTGTACCTCATAATGTGTGTGCAATGTCCCACCACAGGCCTCTATGTGGGGGAAACAGGGCAGAGACTCAGTCAACGAATGAACTCACACAGATCCACCATTAATAACAGCAGAACCGATCTCCCAGTGGCCGCACATTTCTCCGGAGAAAACCACTCTATTGAAGATTTGCGGGTTGTGGTTTTAATGGGACATTTTAAGACACAGGAGAAAAGAAAAGAAATGGAGTATAAATTTATGCAAAAATTTCAAACTCTGCAATTTGGACTTAATATTCATGCCAGCTTCATGTCACACTATGTTTGAACCATGAACTGAACTCAATATTCATGCCAGCTTCAAATCACACTATGTGTGACCTGTGAGGGTCACAAATCACCTCCTGATAGCAAACAGATAACAGCAAGAATTACTGATCCCTCCGTCACGCACCACAAGTTTCCAGACTGTTTTTTTTGACCTGTTGTAAATAACTTCTCTACTTAGATTGCAATTTTTTTTAAGGACTCTAAAATGCTTTGAAAACCATGTGTATAAAAATCTGTTAATTTTCAGTTCTTGTATCACACCATGTCTGATGAAGGGAGCGAGCACTCCTGAAAGCTTACTTATAAATATACTCAGTTAGCCTCTAAAAGGTATCGCCTGATTTCTTCACTCTTCCACTATATTTATCATCATCAGTCATTTAGGACAACATTGGATCATTCAGAGATCCTCACTGAACTTCCGGAGTGAGTTTGCTGCACTGAAAGTAAAGGGGCCGAATAATATTACATGCCCCACTTTTCAGTTTTTTATCTTTTACAAAAGTTTAAAATAACCAATAAATTTCATTCCACTTCACAATTGTGTCCCACTTGTTGTTGATTCTTCACCAAAAAATTAAAATTTTATATCCTTATGTTTGAAGCCTGAAATGTGGCAAAAAGTTTAAAAGTTCAAGGGGGCCGAATACTTTCGCAAGGTACTGTATATGGCCACATAGCTACCTGTAGCAGCAATTACAGCAGCATGGATTCTCCATTATTTGTAAGTATCTGCACAGTCAATACTGCTCTCTTTACATACTATCACTGCTCCATTTTTTGGTCACTAGGTGGCACTGTTGGACCATTCTTTTTTTTTTTTTTTTTTTTTTTTTTTATAAATTCTTTATTTATATCAAAAATAGAAACACAAACAACAAACCATGTAAAAGCGGCCTCCACATTAATAGGGGCCGGGAACAAACTGCAAAAAAAAAAAAAAAAAAAAAACACTGACAATCCACATAACAAGGTATGATATCACATAAGGGAGAAACTCCCAGAAAATTATGCTCAAAATTAGAGGGAGGGAAGAAGGGAAAGGCAGAAGAGCAGAGAGGGGATTACAGAAGTGAGAAAGGTAAAGGAGAAATGAAGGAGAGGACTGGAGGGAGTTGAGGGAGGAGGAAGAGAAAAGAAAGGAAAAAAGGGGGAGGGGGGAATGTGGAAGAAAGGAAGACGGGATCAGGAGGTCCAGCAACCCTGCCACAGGAAGTACTGCTCACGGATTCCAGTTCAACGTACCAGGTCCCTGTAATCCTGTGAACCCTGGAAGAGAATTCATGGCGTCCAGGCCTCAATGAAGGATTCGTATGTGTCCCTGAGGCGCCCAGTAAGGTCCTCCATACCCTGGATGTCCTCCACTTTACGGATCCAATATAGGAGAGATGGTGGAGTGGAGGACTTCCATAGCACTGGAATGCAGGCCCGAGCCGCATTGACAAGATGCCTCAAAGAGTATTTACGATAAGCCCGGAGGGAGAAGTCAGAGAGGTGAAGCAGATAGAAGGCAGGTGTTTTAGGGGGGACAACCTGATAGACCTTACAGATAGTTCGGTGTACCCAATCCCAGAAGTCCCTCAGCCCCACACACTCCCAGAATATATGTAGCAGTGTCCCCTCCTCCGTGCCACATCGCTAGCACCTCGGGGAAGCAGATGGGAAAATCTTATGCAGCTTAGAAGGGACATGATACCATCTAGTTAAGAGTTTGTAACCAGCTTCTTGGTATCTGCTTGCAATGGAACTCCTGTGAGCAAATTCAAGAATCCTAGAGCATTGAGAGTCTGAGCACACAATATGTAGATCAGTCTGCCACTTCATCAGGAAAACAGGTCTGTGACCCGGAGGAGGGGAAACTAGCAGCAGGTAAAAGTCCGATAAGGAGTGCCTGACCGGGCCAGACCCAGAACAGGTTCTCTCAAATCATGTGAGGGATCGGTCAAATCCCAGGGAGCCAGGAAGCGAAGAGAGGAAGTGAGTGAGCTGAAGGACCCTCCACGGACCCTCCATAACCTCCAGAAAGCCATTTTTTAATTTATCTGGCACGCTAAGCATCATCGTCACGTTGGCAGGGAGGGGGAAAAGGGGTCTGGCCGTCCTACATCTTCACTACTATTGGGCGACACATCTGCACTGTATCCTGTTTTGGGTGGCACTCCCTGCCTATACTAAATGGATAGAAATTGAGAAACTTTAGCTTGCACCTATGCATCCCAATGCCCTGCTGTGGTTCGCCTCCCCCTCTGCGCCCCTCTCCCTCCCACTCCTTGGTCCTATTCATTTCACTAGATCTGTATGATTTCTCCTGGCCTCTAAGCACTCATCCATGGTTTCTATCCTATATAACCCGCTTTTGCCTGAAAGTCTCACCTCTAGCATGGTTGCCGTGTGTTCCAGGTCGGGATTCTTTCGACTTGCGGACATGGTTGATCCTAGGACTTTGGAGCTCAGATCCTTTGATTTCCTCACCTCTAACATGGGTCTCCCGACCACAGAATGGCTCCACTATCAACAGGTGGTTCATCTAGTCCGGTCACTATTTGGTTCCCTAACTGTTACGCTCCCAACCGCATCACAGTTTTTCCTGCAGCGTTTTTCACAGAAAGTCCGCAGAGGTTTCCTATCATTTACCATCGTCCAGGTCGCAGCGCCAAAAGAGCCACACCAAACACTTACACAACACTTACACAAAGTCATCAATAAAGTTTACGTTTTTTCCCTGTCCCTGTCATGTGATATCCGTTACACACTAAAATAATAACAATAACGATGAGATAGAGATGAACGTATAAAACAATTCTGACAGGCGGAAAGTTCCATCAGTCAGATAACACATTTTCACCTATTGAATGTCACCATATAAAATCCCATTTTTTGGCATCTTTCAGATGGGTATAATATCGGGTGGTGATGGGGGGGGGGGCCCACTTATGAAACCTTTGCACTGGGCCCACCAATGTGTTAAAACGGCCTCGCGTGGATTCAATACTAGGAGTTATACCATGTGCTGTCTTCCCCTCCATTCACTATTTTTTCTTCATGTGTTTCTCCCATTGATGTGGAGATAGATTATATTTTATATCTGTCTGTTGTTTTCAATGTTGCACTGATATTTTTTGCCTTTTTGTTTATTTCAATAATATGTATCATTAATAAATTTATATATTCATATTATATATTCCTCACTCTTTTTTGAGTCTTTTGATTGTTTGTTTTTTGAGCTTTGGTTGTTTATATTTTTTTTTCTTGGGGTGTTTGTGGTCTTAATGATAATACCGTCCTCCAAATTAATGAAATCTCAATGCATGGAGACCCTGTTGCTGTCCCTCACACATGTATCCTATGCCTGCACAGCTGACAATGTGACTGTCCTTCAGTATCACAAGGCATAGGCAACAACATCAGCCTTTATGCGTTATCAGTGTAAGGGAATTGCTAGAGGAGAGATTTCCTAGTAGCTGCTGGTGAACCCCAGGGGAAGGGGCACAACAATCCAAGAGAGTAGTCAAAGGGTAGCCAAAGGTCAGAAGACAGAAATACAACAAAAGCAGAAAAAGGAGTTAGCAGGTACAAAGTCACAAGACAGAATCTCAATAGCCAGCGACTATGTGTGAGTTGATGACCTGTTTATAGCAAGTCCAAGACCTGCCCCAGACTTGATTGG
The DNA here is from genome assembly GCA_947044405.1 of Leptodactylus fallax. Lineage (NCBI taxonomy): Eukaryota > Metazoa > Chordata > Amphibia > Anura > Leptodactylidae > Leptodactylus > Leptodactylus fallax. The sequence goes on from CAMRHE010000249.1 coordinate 496,112, forward strand.
AAGACAGGCTGTCAATCACACAGGCAAGGCTAAGAATAACTATCTGAGGAGCAGAAGAAACAAGGTGCAGGAGACGGGTGTGGCTGAAATTCAATTACATAGTCTAGGACAGTGTTTAGACTGAGCAACAAGAACCTTAAGCAAGGAATCAAACTGAACACGCCTCCTGCGCCGCAGCGGGGGGTGACGCAGAGACCCGAACAGGCAGAGACGTTACAATCAGCCTCTATGGGATTAATTGAATCTGCAGGGCAGAGGGATATTATGGATTGATTACTTGATTCAACAATGCCTTAACCAAGGGGCATATGCTGTATTTGATATAGCCATTATATACATATATTTAAGTAGGGCAAAATATTTTATGTTATATCTGGTAGACATTGAAAAGTCTCTCAAGGTTCTGTCCTAGGAGCCTTCCTGTTCTCCATCTACACTCTTGGCCTTGGCAATTCATAGAAGAGCACGGTCAATACCACTGTTACACTGATGACATATATCTCTCTGGCCCAGACATTACCGCTTTGTTGTGCAGAGTTCCAGAGTGTCTAGTAGCCATTGCCTCCTTCCTCTCCTCCCACTTTCTCAAACTCAATGTGGAGGAAACAGAATGCACAACTCCTGCTGTCTCAAACTCAAGAACGTTCATCGAAATCACTCCCTCCTTATCACTGAAACTACAAAAAAGCTTGTCCATGCCCTCATAATCTGCCACTTAGACTACTGCCACTTAGACTACTGTAACACCTTTCTCCATGTCGCTCCCCTTCACAGGCTATTCATCACCCTGCGAATAGTTTAAAATGTTGACAAACAAAGCCATCAACATGTTCCTTCCATACATCTCTGACCTAATCTCCCTCTCACTACCCACACATAATCTCCAAACCTCCTACTCTGCTCTTATCCACTCAATACACAACAACTTCACACTCCAAGAATTCTCCCGTGCATCCCCATACACTGGAACTCGCTACCATGACACATAAATCTCCACCCCACAATCACAAACTTCAAAAAGACCTACAGGAGAGCCTACAACCTTTAATAACCCTGCTGCCACTACACCACCATCTGAATAACTTCTACCATAGTCTCATATCTCTATTCCCCTTCCTCATAGATTGTAAACCTTTGTGGGCAGGACTCTTTATCCCAATGTACCAGTTGGTCACTGTTACTATTGTACTTGTTTTGTTTATTTAATGTAAACCCTCAAATGTACAGCACCATGGAATTAATATAATAATGTACAGCACCATGGAATTAATATAATAATGTACAGCACTATGAAATTAATGGTGCTCTAAAAATAAATCATAATTGATGGGGCAAGGCAGCAATTACTCTTGGCCGCTATGAAATAAGCAATGTGTGACGTAAACAGTGAAAGGGTCATAGGGCATGGACGATCACTGGCTTTCCTTCAAACAGTTGATCAGCAGGGGTCCCCAGTGTTGGACCCCAACGGATCTTTTATTGATGAGCATAGGTCATCAATTAAAATTAAATGGACAACCCCTTTAAAGCAATAAAACCTATAACTCTGCTTTTCACCTTCCCAAACATGCCTATATCACCACTCTTACAGTGAAGGAAATAAGTATTTTATCCCTTGCTGATTTTGTAAGTTTGCCCACTGACAAAGACATGAACAGTCTACAATTTTAAGGGTAGGTTAATTTTAACAGTGAGAGATAGAATATCAAAAATAAAATCCCGAAAATCACATTGTATAAATTTATTTGCATTTTGCAGAGAGAAATAAGTATTTGATCCCCTACCAACCATTAAGAGTTCTGGCTCCTACAGACCAGTTAGACACTCCTAATCAACTCGTTACCTGCATTAAAGACAGCTCTCTTATATTGTCACCTGTATAAAAGACTCCTGTCCACAGACTCAATTAATCAGTCAGATTACAACATGGGCAAGACCCAGGGGCGCACCTCTAATGAGGCGAAGTGAGGCGGCCGCCTCAGGTGGCACTATCCGTCACTGTCTGGGATTTTTACTATTTATTTAACGTAAACCAGCTCAGGACAGGCCGCTTTAAAAAAAAAAAAAAAAAAAAAAAAAAAAAGCTGAGCAGGGCCTGTCCTGGGCTGGCTTACGAGACGTCCGCATCTCAGCGCAGACAAGAAGATGAGGCGGCTCCATCAAGGGATCTCAGGTAGGTGAGGATAACTTTTTTTTTTATAAATAGGCTGTTACCTGCTGGAGTAACCCCAGCAGGTAACGGCCTGTTTACTTACCTACCCCCGTGCCTGCTCGTGGCCGCCTCTGCTTCCCCTTCTTCTATCAGACACAGAAGGGGTACTAGAGGCGGCTGTGAGCAGGAGCGGGGATCGGTAAGTGAGGCCGCGGTCGTCAAATACTACTATTATTATACTCTGGGGTCTGAAAAATCGTAGGCCTAGGGGAGGTGAGGGAACATAAAAACCATTGTTACTCACCTCTCCTGCGATCGGTGTTACTCCCAGCAGGCTTCAGCCCTCTGGTGACGTCATCAGGTCTCAACACTGGCTTGATCCACATGATGTCTGTGCGAAATTAAACAGTGGCAAAAGCTGCGTTGAGTGCACAGGTGCCCTGGAAAGGTAAGCAACACTGGTTTTTATGTTTGTCACCACCTGGGTCTCCGATCATTATACTCTGGGGTCTGAAAAGAAAATAATAGTTCATGGGTGGGCCACTATGGGGCATAATACTGTGTGCAGGGGCCACTATGGAGCATAATACCGTGTACAGGGGCCACTATGGGGCATAATACCATGTGCAGGGGCCACTGTGGAGCATAATACCATTGCAGGAGCCACTATGGAGCATAATACCGTGTGCAGGGGCCACTATGGAGCATAATACTATGTGCAGGGTCCGCTGTGGGGCATAATACCGTGTGCAGGGGCCGCTGCGGGCTATAATACTGTGTGCAGGGGCTGCTGTGGAACATTATAGTGTGTGTAAATGGGGTGTTATAAACAGGGGCTATGGTGCCTGTTTATATAATTCGCTGTCTTTTTATAGTGACCGTGTGATGTAATTATAGCCTTGTCACATAGACGTGTATAGGACGAGGCTGTAGTTACATTACATGGCCGCATTACACAGGTACCATAAAAACAGCTGATCAGTAGGGGTCCTGGGTTTTTGAGCCCCACTGATTAGTTTATTAATGACCTGGAAAAAATTTTAATTAGTTAACACCTGGGGAATTATTAATAAGGGGCACTATTTATACAGGGTATACACAGACATTATTAATATAAAGATGCACTTGGGGGTATTATTCATTATGGGGGGTTATATCATATATTTTATAATTGGGGTAGCAGCAGGATGGGGGCTTTGTGTAGGTGAGGACAATGTGGGTCGGTGCCTGGAAAAGTGAGGAGCGAAAGATGTCCGTGTTGCAAACTTTACAGAGACAAGTCACAGCTGGAAGAAGTGGTCATGGCCGTCCAAAGGGAAGAGAAGGGAAATGTGAAGGATTAGTCAGAGACGTCACCTGTAAGTCACAAAATGTTACTGCCCTGTATTCACCTAAATGATAGAGGATAAATACCTGATTGATGGAGGTCTGTCTGCTGAGACCCCCACTGAGCCTGAGAATTGGGTTTTTTCCCCCCCACTGGGTGGGAATTCAGCCTGACCGCAGCCAGGCTGAATATTTAGCACTTCGATGGGAGTGCCAAAGATAGTCGAAGTCCAGTACTCAGCTATCTGTGGCACTCCTATTATAGAGAACGGGGGCCATGTGGGCTCGGTCATCCACCAAGCAGAAGATGTCATTTTCATTGTTAATGCTGTGCTGTTGATCTGATACTGAAGTAATGCAGTAAGAAGAATTCTTAAAAACTGTTTTATAACTTTGTGTATTGTGTATACTGTATTATGTGACGTTAACAGTGTATGAAGCTAGTAGCATGTAAACTCTATTTTTTTTTTTTTTGGGGGGGGTGCGTCTTTCTATAGTTCGCCTCAGGCAGCAAAGAGACTAGGTTCACCACTGGCAAGACCAAAGAGCTTTCTAAGGATGTCAGGGACAAGATCATAGACCTGCACAAGGCTGGAATGGGCTACAAAACCATAAGTAAGACGCAGGGTAAGAAGGAGAAAACTGTTGGTGCAATAGTAAGAAAATGGATGAAATACAAAATGACTGTCAATCAACATCGATCTGGGGCTCCATGTAAAATCTCACCTCGTGGGGTATCCTTGATCATGAGGAAGGTGAGAGATCAGCCTAAAACTACACGGGGGGGGGGGGGGGGGGGGGGGGGGGTGAAGTTTGTTAATGATCTCAAGGCAGCTGTGACCACAGTCACCAAGAAAACCATTGGTAACACATTACACCGTAATGGATTAAAATCCTGCAGTGCCCTCAAGGTCCCCCTGCTCAAGAAGGCCTGTGTGCAGGCCCATCTATAGTTTGCCAATGAACACCTGGATGATTCTGCTAGTGAATGGGAGAAGGTGCTGTGGTCAGATAAGACAAAAATTGAGCTCTTTGGTATTAACACAACTCACCATGTCTGGAGGAAGAGAAATGCTGCCTATGACCCAAAGAAAACCGTCCCTACTGTCAAGCATGGAGGTGGAAACATTATGTTTTGGGGATGTTTCTCTGGTAAGGGCACAGGACTACTTCATAGCATGAATGGGAGAATGGATGGAGACATGTACCATAAAATCCTGAGTGACAACCTCCTTCCCTCCGCCAGGATATTAAAAATGTCATTAAAAAACATACAGCCAAGGCAACAAAGGAGTGGCTCTAAACAAAGCACATTAAGGTCATGGAGTGGCCTAGCCATTCTGCAGACCTTAATACCATAGAAAACTTATGGAGGGAGCTGAAGCTCCGAGTTGCCAAGCGACAGCCTCAAAATCTTAATGATTTAGAGATCATCTGCAAAGAGGAGTGGACCAAAATTCCTCCTGACATGTGGGCAAACCTCATCATCAACTGAAAAAACATCTGACTGCTGTGCTTGCCAACAAGGGTTTTGCCACCAAGTATTAAGTCTTGTTTGCCAGAGGGATCAAATACTTATTTCTCTCTGCAAAATGCAAATAAATTTATAAAATTTATACAATGTGATTTTCTGAATTTTATTTTTGATATTCTATCTCTCACTGTTAAAATTAACTTACCCTTAAAATTATAGACTGTTCATGTCTTTGCCAGTGGGCAAACTTACAAAGTCAGCAAGGAATCAAATACTTATTTCCTTCACTGTATTTCCTCTCTCTCCAGTAACTCTAAACAACTTTGGTACCTTTCACTCCCTTCTTACTCCAAAGGTTCAGACACAGATCTCAATGCTCAAGATCTGACCATGTACTATAAACACATAATTAACAACATCCTTTAGGAAATTATCCAATCTCCAAACAGCATCAGTCCCCTTCCCTCCATCAATCCTTCATGTCAATTCTCATTCCTTGAACCAATAATAGAGGAAAAATTACTTGTATAGTGGCAACATATTTCATAGGGGGAGGGAGTTATAAGGTATGATGGCCAATGGTTGGAAATATATACACTACCTATTTTTTATTAGTTACCTAGTAAAAGTTAAGTTTAGGTGTTTATTTCCTTTTTCTGTTCATTACACTGTGTTCCAAATTATTATGCAAAAAGTGTTTAGGAGTGATAAGGTAAGAATTTTTTTGTTTGTCAATTAAACTCATTGATGGTGATGTGTGTCAGGGCTCTTTATATCACTGAAAGCAATTGCAGACACCTGTGCTAATTAGTTTGGCAGGTGTGTCCAATTAAAGGCAAGACTACTTAAGGCTGTCCCACATTATTAAGCAGCCTACATTTTCAGCCAAAATGGGAAAGAAAAAGGATGTGTCGGCTGCTGAGAAGCAACAAATTGTGGAGTGTTTAGGTCAAGGCATGACTACATTCAACATTGCCAAGACACTTCATCGTGATCATCGCACAATCAAGAAGTATGTAGCTGATTCACAGCACACACGTGAGCGTGCTGATAAGGGAAAATTGAGGACTCTTTCCAACAGGCAATTACGTCAGGTTAAAAGAGCAGCTTTCAAAAATGCCTTGTCATAGCAGCAGACAAGTTTTTGAAGCTGCTGGTGCCTCCAACGTCCCCCCGAACAACAAGATGCAGGGTCCTTCAGAGGTTTGCAGCTGTGCGTAAGCCATCCTGTCGACCTCCTCTATCCACTGCACACAAGCAGAAACGCCTCCAGTGGGCCAAACAATACATGAAGACTGACTTCAAAACTGTTTTGTTCACCGATGAGTGCCGTACAACGCTCGATGGTCCAGATGGATGGAGTGGAGGATGGCTTGTTGATGGACACCCCATGCAAACACGGCTACGGCGCCAACAAGGAGGAGGTGGAGTAATGTTTTGGGCTGGAATCATGGGGAGAGAGATTGTCGGCCCCTTTAGGATCCCTGAAGGGGTAAAGATGAACTCCATAATGTATGTGGAGTTTCTCAAACAGCACTTCCTGCCTTGGTTCAAGAAGAAGAAGAAGCATGCATTCCGCAGAAAGATCATTTTCATGCATGATAATGCACCGTCTCATGCTGCAAATAACACATCTGCATCTCTGGCTGCTATGGGCATAAAAGGGGACAAGCTCATGGTGTGGCCCCCATGCTCCCCTGACCTCAACCCCATTGAGAACCTCTGGAGCATCATCAAAAGGAGTGTCTATGATGGCGGGAGGCAGTTCACACCTAAGCAACAGCTCTGGGAGGGTATTCTGTCCTCATGCAAAACAATTGAAGCAGAAACCATCCAAAAACTGACAAATTCAATGGACGAGAGAGTTCAGAAGCTTCTTTCGAACAAGGGGTCCTATGTGCAAATGTAACATCACCTTGAATAAAGTTTTGGCTTGAAAACTGTTTGATTTCAGTTTGTAATAACCTGCTAATGCTTATAATTTCACAATGACCATTTTTTTGTTCTTAATAAAAATGAAAAGGTTGCAAATTCTGCTGTGCATAATAATTTAAAACATGCATTTTGAGTGTTTATTTTTTTTTTTAAATATACTGTTATCATAGGCAGTTTGTTCAAAAACCTTTCAATTATACTCGAATAGTTGATGACTGAAAAATTACAATGACTGCAATTCATATAGGTAATTTTGGAAAATATGAGAAAATATTATTTGTATAATAATTTGGAACACAGTGTATTTATTTAAATCCCACATAAATACCTAGACAACTTAGTTTTTCATTTTGTATTTGACTCAGACCTCTCCTTCACCCTACATATTCAGTCAATTACATGCTCATGTCACCTGCATCTCAAAACCATCTCCAGAATCCACCCCTTTTCTCACTATGGAAACATCAAAAACCCTCATTGTCGCTTCACTCTCTTCTTCTCTACTAATCTGTCTTCTACTTACTAAGCTCTCCTCTCTACAATCTGTCCTAAATGCGGCCGCCAGACTCATCTTTCTGTCTAACCGGTACACAGATGCATCTACCTTGTTCCAGTCACTGCACTGGTTACCAATCCATTATAGAATACAATTTAAACTTATTACACTCACCCACAATTCCCTCCATAGTGCTGCACCCCCTACATCTTCTCGCTCATTTCTCTTTACCACCCTAACCGTCCTCTTCGTTCTGCCAATAACCTTAAACTTGTATCCTCTGTTATCTGAACATCTCACTCCTTAACCGGCAATAGCGCACTGGAATGGGCTACCGCGGGACAATTAGATTAATCCACAACTACAGCAGCTTCAAATATGCCCTAAAATCACATCTTTTTAGGCAGGCTTAACACACAGCCTGATGACACTGTTTTACATTTCCTCACACAAGTCTAACATTTGTTATCCTAAGCTATCTGTTCTACTCTAGTCCTCAGAATCCCTCCATCCTGAAGTTACCCTGCACGCCATGCACTCAGTATCTGTATATTGACAGACATCAGCTGGTGCTCATACAGCTTCAGTTATATGACCTTATTTATTAAAAGATGGCTGGATCATTGTACCCAACAAGCCCTCTTACCTCTTGTGTCCCCCTATCTCCTCATATATTGTAAGGTCTTGCAAGCAAGGCCCTCACTCCTATTGTTTGATATTGTGACAACTTGGGGGAATTAATCTCAAATGGCGGCAGACTCCTGGTCCGGACAGCGGTGGTTCGTGGTACTGGGCGCCGGAGAGATAGCGTTCAGACGGTCCAAGTGTAAAATAAACTGGCTTTATTCAGCTTACGTGCAACATAACAAAACAACAAAAAAACCTAGGCCACAGTTAGGACACTAACTGACTCCTTGAGTCCCTAACTAGCCTCTGGGGCAATAAAAAGCTTGACTTAGTCTCTGTCCTCTCTGGACCCCAGCCCTCTGGGGACAGACCACCCTGTCTGCCTTTTGCTGGGTCCACCATTTCCTGCTTCCTGCAGGATACTCCAGCCTCCTGGAGTTACGCGCCCCACCCAAAGGTGTGGCTGAGGGCCTTTTCAGGGCTGGCCTGGGTCGCTCCCTAGCGCCCTCTAGGTTCACATACTCAAATATGTTAATTATTTTGTTACACAGTAATGTCTGATACTGTCTGTTCATGTGTCCTCTGATTTCTAAAGTGCTACAGAATATGTTGGCGCTATGTAAATAAAATTATTATTATTGAAATATGCTAGTGATTCTTATAATGTAGGAAACTCGCAGGTATGAGGAGATAAGGTGCAGGCTAGAATTTAAGTTGCAAAAAAAGTAAAAAAAAAGACATGTTAAGGCTGAAGCCCCACGTTGCAAAAACGCAGCTTTTTTTGTTGCAGATTTTGTTGCCTTTTTTTGAGCCAAAGTCAGGAGTGGATTGAGCAGAAGGTAGAAGTATAAGAGCTTCCTATAGATTTCCCATTCCTTTTGTAGCCACTCCTAGGTTTGGCTCAAAAACTGCATCAAAAAAGCTGTGTTTCCGTAACAAAGGGCCTAAGGCCAGTTGAAGACGACCGTGCTGTGGGTCAGTGTGCTATCCGTGTATTTCACGGAGAGCACACTGACCCATTCTTTTCTATAGGCCTGTACACACGACCAAGATTTTCACGGTCCCATGTGCGGGCCGACAGTCTGATCCGCGTCAGATAGGACATGTCCAATTCTTGTCCTATTTTACGGCCCGTGCTTCCGTGGCTCCTATTCATTTTAATGAAAGCACGGCCCGTGCACAGGTGGCACACGGAGGCATCCCCTTGTCCCCCGTGGGTCGCCCATGCTTTGAAATCACGGTAGGCCGGTTGCGGCACTGTCGTCAGCCTAAAGAAGGATTTGGTTATATTCACCCCCCGTTTTTCCACTCATAGACTATTGCATCCACTCCTTTATGTAATGGAGTTTTATGGTTTTCTATATCACTTGTTCTTATCTTGTATATTGTTACTGTAGTTGCCGCTCTGCTGTGACAGAGCCTTGCACCCCTGACCTTACATGTTCCTACCTCCCTTTGTCATTCATCTCACCTTTCCCTCCCCCTAACTGACCCCTCTTTTATGTTGTTGTATACCTTCATGTTATAAATTCACCTTGAAAACTTCAATAAACATCTTTAATGAAAAAAGAAAAAAAAAAGAAGGATTTGGTGCACATTATACACTAAAAAATATACACCAAAGCAAAATGTATGTCTAAATTTAAACTAAAAAAAAATCTAATCGAAAACAAAAAAATGACTTCAGAAAATCATATGTTGAATTTTCCATATGTGCTCATATTTAGTATTTGGGAATATTGTGTTTGCCTTAGCTATCCTGTACAGTAATCTCCAACTTCTAGTATGTCCTGACAGACAAGACAGTCTTTATTATAAATTAGCCTATTACAGCTCGAAGTATATTATCCGGAACAATACCTTGCAAACTAATAAAGAAACATACAATTAACAGAAACTCCAAGTCAGGGGTGGAGTCTGACAATTAGTTTACTTTCACGAGTTAACACAGTATATGCCAACAGTGCAGTCTACTTCAGTCTTATAAACACGTACAGTAGGATTGATGTCACATCTTCCAGCATCAACTACGTGGACTATTTTGGGAGTATTTGGACACTGAGTTAAGGTGCAGAGCTGTCTAGTGAGTGTTGAACTGCTGCACAGGGCACATTTACTTATAATGTTGAATATAGGGCACCTGCTGATGTTTCCCGATAGAGTCTCTACTTGATACAAATACTGGTGGTGTTTTCTTGGAAAGTCACTTGACACAGTAAAGCCATTTAACCAGGTAGCCATACTAAATCTGTTAATGCACCACTTTCAAATGAATTCTAATAACGGATTCTTAGCATTTTTTCACCTATTTGTGAATCTTTTATATTTGCATTTACTACTTAATTGTATGGCCCATTCTTCAAATGTCACTAAAATTTACATTTTTAAGAGACAGTTATTTAATAAGATTAATAAAAGTCATAATGTGTTTTACTGTTTCCTATCCCTACTTTTCCCTTCCCTGACATTCATGTAGGGACGTATACAGTTGTGTACACTTGCTATCTACAAACTAACCTTGAGGAATAAAACATTTTTATTATAATAATGTAGGAAACATACAGCTTTGGAGGTAAGGTGAGGTGCGGATTTACCTCGATAGGGAAAAAAAAGGAGCCCATCCTAATTCCTTTTTCCCCCATGAACATTTGTGCCTTACATATATATATATATATATATATATATATATATGTATATATATATTGCCAACATATATATTTATTTCACAATATTCAAATGAGCAGTCTTGAGCACCAAGGGTGGTTCCATTGTTTCAAACTGCTAAGGCCTGCTCTAATATGCCCTCCTTCTTTTCTCCCTTCTTTGATTGACAGGGCCAGGGAGCTAAGCTGAAACCTCGCCTGGCCCCATGTTCTCACATTTCCACTGGCATATTAGAGCAGTGTGGGGCATAGCAGTTTGGAGCAATAGAACTGCCCTCAGTGCAATGGAGCATGAATTTTCATGGGGAAAAAGGCAATGCCTTTAGGTGAGTCTGACCTAGCTGTGTTGCTGGTTTATTACTCTTCACCCTTGTGACAGACTCCCTATAAACCAATTTTCTGGCAACCAGCCATCAGAAAGCCCCCTTACAATCAACCTCATTGTTATAGGATAATTATCATAATTATACATGTGATATAGTTAATTGTAAAAAAAAAATTATGAGGTCTAAACATTCAGGCCTGACTCTCTTCAAGGCATTGTTATATAATATATAGATGAAGGCTCCAATATAGAAAAGCATTAATTGTCAGCAGAACACATTTCCACTGTCCCAAAGTCCAGTGATGGCATTGTGCTTTACACCACTCCATGCAATGCTTGCATTGTGCTTTACGCCACTCCATGCAATGCTTGTCATTGTGCTTTTCACCACTCCATACGATGCTTGTCATTGTGCTTTACGCCACTCCATGCGATGCTTGTCATTGTGCTTTACGCCACTCCATGCGATGCTTGTCATTGTGCTTTACGCCACTCCATGCGATGCTTGTCATTGTGCTTTACGCCACTCCATGCAATGCTTGTCATTGTGCTTTTCACCACTCCATACGATGCTTGTCATTGTGCTTTACGCCACTCCATGCGATGCTTGTCATTGTGCTTTACGCCACTCCATGCGATGCTTGTCATTGTGCTTTACGCCACTCCATATGATGCTTGTCATTGTGCTTTACGCCACTCCATACGATGCTTGTCATTGTGCTTTACACCACTCCATATGATGCTTGTCATTGTGCTTGGTGATGTAACTTGCTTGCAGCTGCTCAGCCATGGAATCTCATGCCATGAAGCTTCTGCACACAGTTATTGTGCTGACCTTACTGCCATAAGAGGTTTGGAACTCTGCAATTATTGAGTCACCATAGTGTTATTGACTTATATACACTTGGCAAGCCTGCTCTGTAACTTTACATAGTCGCATGGTCGGTCATTTCAGAACTGAGGTGCTGTTCCTTATGACATCATATAATAGTACCACATGGGAATTCAATTAGCTCTTTAGAGAATCCCATTCTTTTACAAATGATTGTAAAAGACAGTCTGAATGGCTAGGGGCTAGGTTACATTTTTTTTATTCTATTTATGCAAATTTATTCCCTTTTTCTTCCTCAGCTTATTCTATGAACTTCACAGCTATGTTGAGACGACGTAAGATTTTCAGTTTTGTGCTCGGTTTTTCAGTTTTGGCAGCGACAGCCTCTTTCATTCGAACTGTCTTGGAGCCAAACAACACCCACACATTGAAGTTCTTCAGTTCTACTTATTATCACCAAATGTTCAGGTCACAAAATGCACCTTCCAACCATATAAGTCCAAGCAGTGTTCTTCAGAAAGGAAATGGCATTTTATTTTTGGAAACCACAGATAGAATGGATGAACCATCTTTGATTTTGTGCTCAATTGAATCAGCAGCTCGAGTATATCCGGACAGACCAGTGGTCTTCCTCATGAAAGGATTAGAGGGCATTGTTACTGAGGATGATGAGAAGAAAGTTCAGGAATGCTTTCCAACACTCTCATCTTATAAAAACATCTACTTTTTCCCTTTGCGATTCAAGACATTATTTGCTGACACACCATTTGTAGCTTGGTATGAGAAGGTAAGGACTGGAAGATGCATAAAGATTTGTATTTAAAGGGGTTGTCCAGGCAAAAATGGACAATTCATTTAACTTTGAAATCAGCCGGGGGCAGTAAAAAAAATAAAAAATTCATACTCACCTGTCCCCCATGCTACGTTGTCCCCCCAGCGCGTTCCAGTTCTTCTGCTCAACGGGTCTCTTCTGGAGTTCTGCTGAAACCACTGATTGGCCTCAGCGGCCTTAGCAGACCTCAGGAAGAGACCCGTGATGTCACAGGTAGTGACATCGCATGCCCTTTGCTGATTTGCCTCAGTGGTCACGTGACCGCTGAGGCCAATAAGCGGCTTCAGCGGAACTCCAGAAGAGACCCGTTGAGCAGAAGAACTGGAACGCGCCAGAAAGACACCGGAGCATGGGGGACAGGTGAGTATGATTTTTTTTTTTATTTTTTTCACTGCCCTTGGCTGATTTCAAAGTTAAAGGGGTTGTCCATTTTTGCCTGGACAACCTCTTTAAAGGGAGTCTGTCACCAGAACAGTACCTATTGAACTATAAGCACAGTCATATAGCCTGTGGCAAGTATCAATAGTTATTTAGCAATATTGCAGTCTATGATAAAAGTGATCTGAGGGTTGCAGGTTGATGGCTCATGATGAAGGGCTAACAAAAAGTAAAAAAAAAATAGTTAAATAAAATCATGGTAAATTTCATATCAGCAAAATAGTAAGCATCACTACATCTGAAAATGCTGAAACTACAAACATATAAAAATATATTTTCCACAGGTGAATCCCATAGTAGGGAAAAAAATGGCCAAACTGCCATTTTCACCTCCCCAAAATTTTAAATTAAAAGTGATCAGAACGTCAAACATTTCCCAAAATGGATTAAATAAAAAGAACAGGCTCCACAAAAAAAGACTTACGTCTTACGTTTTTATTTTTGTTAAGTTGTTAAAACATAACAAAAAGTATATAAATTTGGTGTCACTGTAATTGTAATGACCTGCAAAATATAGGTAACATGTCATTTAGGCTGCACAGTGAATGCTGTAAAAACTAAATCTATAGCAAAATGGTACAAATACAGCTTCTTTTTCTAAATCCCCTTCTTCTGGATTTTTTTTTGCAGCTTTATAGCACATTGTACAGAACACTAAATGGTACCACTAAAAAGTACAATCTGTCTCACAAAAAGGAAGCCCTCATACAGCTCTTTGAATGGAAAAATCGAAAAGCAATGACTTTTCGAAGGGAGGAATTAAAAAAAAAGAAAAAAAAAAGCGGAAATGGCTTCAGCGGTTAGGGGTTAAATTAGGGTCAATGTGGGAATTTATAAGTTGGGGCAGTGTGGGGAACATAGTTTTTCAGGGGCACAATATGGGGATATTCAGCAAAAGTGAGTAGCCAAAAACAAAAAAATGCAAAAAAAAAGTTGCATGAAAGTCATTACACATAACACATACGGTAAATGCCATAACGGAAAAAATTTTAAAAAAATAGCAGAACCACCCCTTATTCATGGATTCACCTCCAAAAATTCTTGTATAAAAAGTGATCAAAGGATCATGCATTCCTCAAAATGGAATCAATAAAAACTATATTACAATAAACAAGAATAGTCGGCACTGCCAAATAACATGAATAGAGATGGGCAAACCTCCCAAGGTTTGTTTCATTTTGGGTTTGGGTGGCTCGGGACCCAGATTTGCTTTGGGACTAACAAGTTTGGTAAGAACTAAAATTAAATTGGATTAAAACATGGTATATAACACGGTCAATGCTACTAAGAACCTATCTATCTAGTTTCTAGTTCTCTAAGGCAAACACATCCAAAGTTATGTCAAAGTGAATGTGACATATACAGTGGGGAAAAAAAAAGTATTTAGTCAGCTACCAATTGTACAAGTTCTCTCACTTAAAAAGATGAGGCCGGCCTGTAATTGTCATCAGAGGTAGACCTCAACTATGAGAGACAAAATGAGAAAACATATCCAGATAATTACATTGTCTGATTTTTTAAGAATTTATTTGCAAATTATGGTGGAAAATAAGTATTTGGTCACCTACAAACAATCAAGATTTCTGGCTCTCACAGACCTACAACTTCTTCTTTAAGAGGCTCCTCTGTCCTCCACTCATTACCTGTAGTAATGGCACCTGTTTGAAATTGTTATCAGTATAAAAGACACCTGTCCACAACCTTAAACAGTCACACTCCAAACTCCACTATGGTGAAGACCAAAGAGCTGTGGAAGGACACCAGAAACAAAATTGTAGACCTGCACCAGACTGGGAAGACTGAATCTGCAATAGGCAAGCAGCTTGGTGTGAAGAAATCAACTGTGGGAGCAATAATTAGAAAATGGAAGACATACAAGACCACTGATAATCTCCCTCGATCAGGGGCTCCACGCAAGATCTCACCCCGTGGGGTCAAAATGATAACAAGAACGGTGAGCAAAAATCCCAGAATTACACGGGGGGACCTAGTGAATGACCTGCAGAAAGCTGGGACTAACGTAACAAAGGCTACCGTCAGTAACACACTACGCCGCCAGGGACTCAGATCCTGCAGTGCCAGACGTGTTCCCCTGCTTAAGCCAGTACATATCCGGGCCCGTCTGAAGTTTCTTCTGGAACATCCAAATGCTCTCTAGCAAACTTCAGACGGGCCCGGATATGTACTGGCTTAAGCAGGGGGACACGTCTGGTACTGTAGGATCTGAGTCCCTGGCGGCGTAGTGTGTCACTGACGGTAGCCTTTGTTACGTTAGTCCCAGCTTTCTGCAAGTCGCTTGGGGTATGTCTCTATCAGTTTTGTACATCGAGAGACTGAAATTCTTGCCCATTCTTCCTTGGAAAACAGCTCGAGCTCAGTGAGGTTGGATGGAGAGCGTTTGTGAACAGCAGTTTTCAGCTCTTTCCACATATTCTCGATTGGATTCAGGTCTGGACTTTGACTTGGCCATTCTAACACCCGGAAACGTTTATTTGTGAACCATTCCATTGTAGATTTTGCTTTATGTTTGGGATCATTGTCTTGTTGGAAGATAAATTTCTGTCCCAGTCTCAGGTCTTTTGCAGACTCCAACAGGTTTTCTTCCAGAATGGTCCTGTATTTGGCTCCATCCATCTTCCCATCAATTTTAACTATCTTCCCTGTCCCTGCTGAAGAAAAGCAGGCCCAAACCATGATGCTGCCACTATCATGTTTGACAGTGGGGATGACACCCCTGTCTCCCCAGCTGCCTCACAGTTTCTCTCAATAACCACGTCTTTTGGTCTTTCACAACTTTCCTCTTCCGCCACACATGTAGATGGAAACACCATTGATCTTGTCTTCCATCGACTCATCACAGTTTCTAAATTTACTAACTCTTTTCTGCCACTCTCTGACCATAACCTTCTGTCTTTCACCATCAGTGCTTTCTCTCCTTCACAGGACACACCTACTCATCATACATATAGGAATTTACGTGCTATTAATACCCAGCACCTCTTAGATACTCTACAGTCCTCTCTGTCCCCCATCTCTTCACTCTCCTCCCCCAATCTGGCCACCAGTCACTATAATGAAACCCTTAAGAGTGCATTGTGCATTGGATGAGGCGGCTCTCCCCTCCACTCGAAAGGTTACACGCAGGAGACAGAAACCCTGACACACGCCACAGACACGTTTTCTTCAGCGGTGCTCTAGGTGTGCTGAACGTCTGTGGAGAAAATCACGAACACTTGCAGACTTCCTCCACTTTAAATTTATGCTTAAAACCTATAATTCTGCCCTTCACCTAGCCAAACAAGCCTATTTCACCACTCTCATCTCTTCTCTCTCCTGTAACCCTAAAAGGCTATTTGAAACTTTTCATTCCTTACTTACCCCTAAGGTGCACATGCCATTCACAGACCTTAGCGTAGATGACCTGGCCTCTTATTTCCATGATAAAATTGATAAGATCCATCAGGAAATAACTGCCCAATCCCCAGGTGGCACTGACCCCCTCACCAGCCGCACTTCAGACTGTTCATTCTCATCTTTTGAACCTGTTACAGAGGAGGAAGTATCTCAGCTACTTGACTCTTCTCGCACTATGACCTGCAGTCGTGACCCTTTCCCCTCACACCTTCTCCAGTCTCTGTAGCCTGCCGTCACAACTTACCTTACTAAAATATTTAACCTCTCTCTCTCTTCTGGAATTTTCCCATCCTCTTTCAAACATGCTGTCATAACCCCACTACTGAAGAAATCCTCCCTTGACCTGTCCTGTGCTGCTAACTATCGACCTGTCTCTAACCTTCCTTTTATCTCCAAGATCTTGGAACGCTTGGTCTATTCTCGTTTAATCCACTATCTTTCTGCTAACTCTCTTCTTGACCCCTTACAATCTGGCTTCCGCACTCTGCACTCTACTGAAACGGCCCTCACAAAAGTCTTCAATGATCTCCTGACGGCTAAATCCAAAGGTGACTTCTCTCTTCTTATTCTTCTAGATCTCTCAGCAGCATTTGACACTGTTGACCATCAACTCCTCACTATTCTCCGCTCTGTCGGCATCACAGACACTGCTCTCTCCTGGTTCTCCTCTTATCTCTCTGACCGCACTTTCTGTGTATCATTTGCGGGCTCTGTTTCTTCCCCTCTTCCCCTTGCAGTTGGGGTTCCTCAAGGCTCGGTCCTAGGTCCCCTGCTCTTCTCCCTCTACACAGCACCCATTGGACAAACCATCACTAGATTTGGCTTCCAGTACCATCTTTATGCTGATGACACCCAATTATATACATCATCCTGTGACATCACCCCTGCACTAATACAGAACACCAGTGACTGTCTCTCTGCCCTCTCTAATATCATGTCTTCGCTCTATCTGAAACTGAATCTCTCAAAGACTGAATTACTGCTGTTTCCACCATCTAATAGATCTGTCCCTGATATCTCCATTGCAGTCTCTGGCCTTACCATAACTCCTAGGCAGTATGCCCGCTGCCTCGGGGTTTTGTTTGACTCAGACCTTTCCTTCACCCCCCCCATATCCAATCACTTGCACGCTCTTGTCATCTCCACCTCAAAAACATCTCTAGAATCTGCCCTTTCCTTACCACAGATACACTAAAGACACTTATTGTTGCCCTGATTCACTCTCGCCTTGACTACTGTAACTCCTTACTAATCGGTCTTCCCCTTACTAAACTCTCCCCTCTACAATCTATTCTGAATGCGGCGGCCAGGCTCATCTATCATTCTAGACGCTACAGCGATGCCTCCGGTCTGTGCCGATCACTACATTGGCTGCCTATTCAATACAGAATACAATATAAACTTATCACCCTCATTCACAAGGATCTCCATAATGCTGCACCTCCCTACATTTCCTCCCTCATCTCTGTCTATCGCCCAACCCATACTCTCCGTTCACTCAATGACCTAAGACTAACATCCTCTATTATCACATCCTCCCATGCTCGTATACAAGACTTCTCCCGAATTGCACCACTTCTCTGGAATGCTCTATCCCAGACTATCAGATTAACCCCCAATTTCCACAGCTTCAAGCGTAAACTAAAGACATATCTTTTCAGACAGGACTATCACAACTCCTAATGTAAACCCTTCCGTAGTTAGAATCCCTAAAACGTACCCTCCTCTGTTTATGCTTCAACATTACCTCACAGGATATGATGCCTTATCAGACTAGCTTTATATGTCCAGGAACCATCTGCACGTTAAAGGACATGACTGGTGATGGCTCATACAGATTTATATATGTGTAATGACAGTAACCTCTATTACAAAATTGTCTGACCATTGTATAAGCAATGCTACGTCTGTTGCTGCCCCTGCTACCTCCTGTGTCACCCCATCTACCTCATAGATTGTAAGCTCTTGTGAGCAGGGACCTCAGTCCCAGTGTGTGAATTGACTATTTCTTTGTAATGTATCTTTTTTTGTCAGTACTTGAACCCTAAAAGTTGTACAGTGCTGCGGAATATGTTGGCGCTATATAAATAAAATGTATTATTATTATTATTATTATTATGGTGTGTTCAGGGTGATGAGCTGTGTTGCTTTTACGCCAAACATATCGTTTTGCATTGTGGCCAAAAAGTTCGATTTTGGTTTCATCTGACCAGAGCACCTTCTTCCACATGTTTGGTGTGTCTCCCAGGTGGCTTGTGGCAAACTTTAAACGAGACTTTGTATGGATATCTTTGAGAAATGGCTTTCTTCTTGTCACTCTTCCATAAAGGCCAGATTTGTGCAGTGTACGACTGATTGTTGTCCTATGGACAGACTCTCCCACCTCAGCTGTAGATCTCTGCAGTTCATCCAGAGTGATCATGGGCCTCTTGGCTGCATCTCTGATCAGTCTTCTCCTTGTTTGAGATGAAAGATTAGAGGGACGGTAGATTTGTAGTGGTCTGATACTCCTTCCATTTCAATATGATCATTTGCACAGTGCTCTTTGGGATGTTTAAAGTTTGGGAAATCTTTTTGTATCTAAATCCGGCTTTAAACTTCTCCAAAACAGTATCACGGACCTGCCTGGTGTGTTCCTTGGTCTTCATGATGCTCTCTGCGCTTTAAACAGAACCCTGAGACTATCACAGAGCAGGTGCATTTCTACGGAGACTTGATTACACACAGGTGGATTATATTTATCATCATCAGTCATTTAGGACAACATTGGATCATTCAGAGATCCTCACTGATCTTCTGGAGTGAGTTTGCTGCACTGAAAGTAAAGGGGCCGAATAATATTGCACGCCCCACTTTTCAGTTTTTTATTTTTTACAAAAGTTTAAAATAACCAATAAATTTAGTTCCACTTCACAATTGTGTCCCACTTGTTGTTGATTCTTCACCAAAAAATTTAAATTTTATATCCTTATGTTTGAAGCCTGAAATGTGGCAAAAGGTTGAAAAGTTCAATGGGGCCGAATACTTTCGCAAGGAACTGTAATATTAAGTTGTGTGATTTTGGTATCATATTGTTAGCTGGCTGGTCCGGGCCAGCAGTGGTTAACTTCTGTCTGTTCTGGAGTCTGTGGTTTGGGAAGGGTTTTCTCCTGAGGTTCTGCCCCACCCTCTGGTGTGTTATATAAGCTAAGGGTTTGTTCCAGTCCCTTGCTGGTTATACTTTTGTGATCAGTTATTCCTGTGACCTGTAGTTCTTGTGTCTGTTTGGTTTTGAAACTTTGCTTAGTCTGTTTACTCTCTGGCCTACCGTAAGGGTGTCTGTGTGGTCAGTGGCGTAACTAGGAATGGCTGGGCCTCAAGGTGAACATTTGACATGGGCCCCCCCGAACCAGTTATGGGTCCCCAAACAGTAAAATATGCTCAACAGTGGCCCCAGATAGTATTATATGCTCAACAGTGGCCCCCACACAGCATTATATGCTCCACAGTGGCCCCCATACAGCATTATATGCTCTACATTGCTCCTCCCACACACAGTATAATATGCTCCCCACAGTGGCCCCACACAGTATAATATACACCACACAGTGGCCCCCACCCTGTTATATATGCCCTCCACAGTGGCCCCCACACAGTATAATATGCTCCCCACAGTGGCCCCACACAGTATAATATGCACCACACAGTGGCCCCCACCCTGTATTATATGCCCTCCACAGTGGCCCCCACACAGTATTATATGCTACCCACAGTGGCCCCACACAGTATAATATGCTCCACACAGTGGCCCCCACCCTGTATTATATGCCCTCCACAGTAGCCCCCACACAGTATTATATGCTCCCCACAGTGGCCCCCACCCAGTATTATATGCTCTACAGTGGCCCCCCACCCAGTATTATATGCTCCACAGTTGACCCCACACAGTATATGCTCCTAACAGCCCCCCTATGCTTTGGTGCTATTATTATAATCTGGGATCTCCTCAGACCCCATAGTATAATAATCGGAGGCCCAGGGAAAGTGATTAAAAATAACAAACATTCATACTCACCTTGCCTTACCTTTCCTTGGCATCCTTGCTCCATCCTGCCATCTTCAGCGTCTTCAGGCCCTCTTCCGACGTCGCTGCTGAGTCCTGTGATTGGGCCTCAGCGGTCACGTGGAGGCGCACTGACGTCATTACGCGGCCGCGCCCCATGTGACCGCTGGGGCCTAATCACAGGCTTCAGTCACATGACGGGAGAATGCTGGAGAGGACGCTGTGCCCAGGAGAGGTGAGAATATGTATTTATTATTTTCAGTCACCTCCCCTGGGCTGCCGTATATCGGAAAGGGACCTGCAATATGCCAGGGCCCCTTTCCAATAACAGTATGTATAGCAGTCGGGGAACCAGGCTTTCCCCGACCGCTATCACAGTGGTCTGGGGCCCAGCCAGCTGGCCGCGGGCCCCGTACGCTGCCGTGTCCGGTCGCGGTCGCAGTGGGTGATCGTTACGCCACTGGTGTATGGGGTTCGTGGTAGCGGCTGCCACAGGGCTCCGGGCCCCCTAATGTCCTGGGCCCTGTGGCAGTCGCTACCGCTGCTACCCCGGTATTTACGCCCCTGTGTGTGGTGGTGTTTGTCGGTGTGTGGATACTGTGTCCCTGAGTTTCTGCTAGGGCACATTCCGAGGGTCTCTATTTAGGTATCCTGTGGGGCATCCTCTTATCAGAGGAAAACTCTGGCGATAGGCAAGTGTAGTTAGGGCGAGTGATAGGGATAGCTGCCCCGCTATCGTCTACCTGCCTATTATGCTTTGCAGTTCACTTATTTTGTCGGTTTGTGTTTAATTTGTAGGCCTAAATAAACCAGTTTGTCTTATATGTTTGTTTGGTACTATTCTGTCCTGAGACAGACATAACACATAGTTACAGTTTGCTATGTGCAGTATAGATTTATTAACATATTAGTGAATGACAGTAGAATCTTGCTTGTCTTCTGTATCAGTGTTTTTGAGAGTACAAGCTCTTATTGTAGTTGATGTTTGTAGTATATGTAAATTGTGTACACCTTGAGCTATTATTTTATGTGTTTTGCTTTTGAATGTACGATTGAATATGACTTTTAGGTGCAAATTTATAGGGTTTAGTGGTGCACTTGTTTCCACAGTGTGTACACCTTACATTTTATAGGCTGATACTTTTTTTTAACATTTCCAGCTTTTAAGCAGATTTTTATTCCTTCCAGTTCAGGTGATTTTATGAACATATGTGCATGCAGGTGTAGGCTTTAGTGATACTTTGCACACGTTGAACTGTTATTTTAGGAGCTGTGGTGTATATTACTTTTTGTTTGGTTTCCACTTTAAGCAATTAATATAAATGTATTTGCATTTTTTCAATAAAATAAAAACTTTAAATCAAAATTGCAGATGCCTGTTTGTACACAATACCAAGTGACATTTTGACAATGTTACAGGTGTCTACTTTCAGAAAATATGTATAGGGAGTTAGTACAATTTTTTAATGTTGCAATGTAGGTCATCTGTGGAAATTGCCCTGGCTTCCAGAGTTGCAAAATAACCAAAAACCCCTGGCAGCGAAAGGGTTAAATCTAGTTCTATTTAAAGTTTTGCTGACACGTCTGTGCTCTATATTCACCTCTATATTCACTATCGCTTCTTCCTGCCCACAGCATCTTACATTGTGTCTGTGTCTTCAGCACTGTGAGGTGCCCACCTATCAATGATTAATGGCTGAGAGGCTGTCAGGTGATGTCAGCTGATGCCAGGACGTCATACACATGTGTCTCCTCTGTATTTTATCTGTGTAATGCATGGTACGGCAGTCATTTTAGTTTGCCCGAGATAAATTGCAAAGTACTTGGTTTCATTAAAAACGAAACAATTTGAAATATTGGGGGTGAAACTGGCTCATAATGAATCAATTCGCCCATACTAAACACACTCCACAAATTTTTCTTCAAACTAACAAGCCTGTTTCACGTACAGGTCCCCAAGAGCAACAATTTTTTTTTTATATAAAACCATTGGTTTTTCCAATACAACTGCCATGTCTAAATTCACAGACGTCAAAAAATAAACACATTGATAAGTATAAAACTTAACATTTAGTAATGAAAGCTAAAAAAGTACCAAATCTTGAAGGGACAAATAAAACAAAAATGTGCACCCAAGTATCAGGTTGATATATCTATAAAAATCCAGAGAGCTATAGGTGTTCCAAATGGTAATGGTGCCCCTAGATGCAATTGTTCACTAAAAGGGTGCACTCCAAATGCCAAGATATAGCTCCTGACAACTAATCTCCCTAGCAATAACAAATCTCGGAGTAAACAGAGGGTAATTCCACAAAATACAGTGTGTGCAGCCAGACTGGAAAATCGTAAGACTTTGTCACCAGAGGCTACTGGCCTAATGCCACGCAAACTGGGTCAAAAACTTTGCTAGCTGCTGCTGGAATGATCTCTCCATTACTCCATACTGGCTAACTCAATGATCACATAACCAAACCTATGCGTTTCCTGAACTCATTCATCAGGGATTGTATAACAAAGAATAAAAAAGGAGGATAAATTATATATCACAACACAGTAGTGGTATAGTGTGACCCCTCTGATACCGGCGGATTTTTATAGATATATCAACCTGATACTTGGGTGCAAATTTTTGTTTTATTTGGCCCTGCAAGATTTTGGTACTTTTTTTTTAACTTTCATTATTAAATGTTTTATACCAATTAGTGTCTTCATTTTTTGACGTCTATGAATCTAATCTGATGGTAGAGACTACCAATATTTTGTGTGTCTGTGAATAAACAACTGCCATGTCTGTATGCAGTGGCTTAACTAGGAATGGCTGGGCCCCAAGGCGAACATTTGACATGGGGATCCCTCCAACTCCCCCCGCACAAACCACATTCCTGCACACACTAATATGCCCCATAGTGACCCCTGCACACACTATTATGCCCCATAGTGGCCCCTGCACACACTATTATGACCCATAGTGGCCCCTGCACACACTTTTATGCCCCACAGTGGCCCCTGCACACACTATTATGCTCCATAGTGGCCCCTGCACACACTATTATGCCCCACAGTGGCCACTGCACACACTATTATGTGCCATAATGGCCCCTTCACACAGTATTATGCCTCATTGTGGACCACCCATAAACAATTATTATACTCTGGGGTCTTTTCAGAGCCCAGAGTATAATGATCGGAGACCCAGGGGAGGTAACAAAGATAAAAACAATGTTACTTACCTCTCCCTGGCTACAGCCCACTCCCCGCTACTTTCGTCCCTCTTCAATGTTAGACCAGATGTCACGTGAGCCAGCGTTGCAATGCATAATGATGCCGGCCTGGCCCATGTGACAACTAGGACATCACCAAACAGGCCTGAAGACTTCCGGAGCGCTGAACAGGTAAGTAACATTGTTTTTTATGTTCCCTCACCCCCCTGGGTCTCCAATTATTATGCTCTGGGGTATGAAATGACCCCAGAATATAATAATAGCAGTGACTGTGGGGTTCGCGGGCCCGCCACCTTACTTACCGATCCACGCTCCTGCTCACAGCCGCTTGGGGTTACTCCAGCAGGTAACGGCCTATTAAAAAAAAAAAAAAAAAAAAAAAAAAAAAACTTCAGGGACCCGCTGATGAGGAAGGAACTGTGTGTTCTGAAATGCGTAAGCCATGAAGGTGTTTTTTTCTGATTGATGGCGACTCATTTAATTAATTTTTTTGTATGGGAACAATAAAAGTTAAGTTTTAACTATTTAAACGGAACACTCCTGGATTGCTGGATCTCTATTTTTGCTTGTTTTTCTACGTATATATTGCTCTTGACCGAAGGGTGGAGACCCGTGCATTGGAGTAGGATCCGGGATACCTGGATATCTACGGTTATGTGAGTTGGGCTGTGTGCACACTTCGCTTTGTAGTATTTTAAATTGTAAAATGTCTAATGAATGTGGCAGCATAGTATATGGTCAAATGGGCAGTTGGTATTGTTTGCTTACCAACCATTTTTCCATAGACATACATGTCACAGGTCACTTTGATATAACTTGGGCTGTGTTTGCCATACAGAGTTAAAAATGTGCTAGCTAGAGTCCTAAGAGCCCTGACACTATGTTTTAAATCAATTTAAACTCTGATTCATGACACACTTGTTCAGGGGTGAACCCACCCCCTAGAATAAAAAGGATGCCCAACCTGGCTATCTTTGGTTGCATGATAGGGCCCCCTAATTAGGACATGCCCCTCACATTGGCAGATAAAAAAAAAAATTACTTTGTTTGTCCCCCACATAGTATAACACTTTTTCTGGTCCATCACACAGTATATGACCCTCTGTTTTTGCCCCACCTCACATTATTTGATCCCACTTTTTATGGACCACACAATATATGACCCCTTTCTTATGGCCTCCCACAGTATATGACCCCCTTTTTTGTCCCCCCCACACAGTATATGACCCCTTTTTATGAACCCCACTCAGTACATCACCCTCTTTTATACCCCACACACAGTATATGACCCCTTTTTATACCCCACACATAGTATATGACCCCTTTTTATACCCCACACATAGTATATGACCTCCTTTTTTATCCCCCCCCCCCGACACACACACAGTTTAGGATCCCCTTTATTTTTTACTCCACCCCTCTCCCACATACAGTATACGACCCCCTTCCCCACTATAGGTTAGGCTGCTACCTATTGTATTATTGCAATAGATAGCAGCTGATAATTTGTACTCACCTGTCCACGCTTCTGTTCATGCTGCCCTCCACTGACACCTGCAGAGGGCATTGCAGCCAATGCTGAAGAATGCCAAGGTGGCAATGGAGGCGCGGCCTAGACAGTAGTGTGGACAGGTGAGTAAAAATTATTGGCTACTATCTATTGCAATAACACAATAAGTAGTGTCTGATTAAATAAAATACCACCCTCCCCCCACTGACACCTCCAAAGCGTGCTGTAGCCAATGCTGAAGAACGTCAGGGTGGAAACGGAGGTGCGGCCTGGACAGTAGTGTGGACAGGTGAGTAAAAATTATTGACTACTATCTATTACAATAGCACAATAAGTAGTGTCTGATTATAAAAATGCCTCCCCCCCCTCCAGTTTATTCCATGAGGCGCCACATGATGCCATCGTCTCAGGTAGTCTCATAGAAGATGCGCCACTGCACTTATTTATGTCAAAACAAATTTTTGGACCAAACCACATGAACACGAAACAAAATGCATCTTCAAATGTTCTCCCATCTCGAGTAGATGCCCTAAATTCCAGTGGGAGACTACCATGTAATCCTGTTATTGCTGATATAATATGTTATATGAATAGGTGAGTGGGGAAACGATTGTAAAAAAAAAAAAAAACTCTTAGATTAGTTAGTTGTGGACACTGCAAGGATGGAATTTTTTAAGAGCACAGTAAATTGAGAAGTTCCATTACTTTTAGTAAATCTAGTTGGAAATACCAGGCAGGGATTGAGGGTATGGGCAGAGGTTTTCATTTTGTGTCACCCTTTTAACTTTATTTACTTAGTTGTATTTATGTAACCCACTATGTACTTGATGTTTTTCTTCTCTTAATAAATCCTAGATAGACCCAACACGAGAAATCCACTGGACTCATGTTGCATCAGATGCCTGCAGATTAGCCTTGATCTGGAAGTATGGAGGCATTTACATGGATACTGATGTCATTTCAATTAGACCTATTCCTGAAGACAATTTTCTAGCTGTATTAAATGTCTATGAAATCAGCAATGGTGTTTTTGGTCTCTCTTCACATCATAAATTAGCATGGGAGTTTATGTAAAACTTTGTACAGAATTATAGAGGAAATGTATGGGGACACCAAGAACCAGGAGTTTTTACACGTGTTGTGAAAAAGTATTGTGGATTTCCCAAGTTTACATCCATGGATCATATCAAGTGTGCCAATGTCTCCTACTTTCATCCTGCCCGATTCTATCCCATACATTATGTAGCATGGAGAAAGTACTTTGAGGTTTGGAAGGATTTACCAACTTTTAATAATTCCTATGCTCTCCACCTCTGGAACTACATGAATAATGAAAAGAAGTTCATGATGGCTGGAAGTAACACACTAGTGGAACATCTCTATCAGCAATACTGCCCTTCCACCTATGAAAGCATTTTAAAGAATCTAACCAGTCACCATTAGACTTTATTACTCTTAATCAGTATAATAATGTAATTGTCTTAAAAACACACCAGGGAAAGGGAGACTGGCAGCCAATTCTATGCATGAAAAAATACAGGAAATTTGTACCAAAATGAAAAAGTGTAAACTGGCCCTAAAGAGCCTAAAAGTCAACCCTAAAGTCAGCAATGCCAATTTCCGAGGGATTATATGAGTATCTTATGTATACAAGGTTTGCTAATGTCAAGGGCAAAGGGGTCAGGCATGTTTAATTTCCACATACAAACCTTTTGTTCTAAAAAGATAAGCCACCATAAGGCTAAGGCCCCACGTTGTGTAAACGCAGCGGGAAAAAATGCGGTGTTTTACAGTCGTAGTGAATCCCATCTTCACAGAAAAATACGTGCAGCGTACACTCTACGATTTCCAAAAATGTTGCGGTAGTGGTTTCCTTATAGGTATAATGATAGCAGAAAGTCCGCAGAGGAAAGCTCTGTGGACTTTCTGTGAAAAGCGCTGCAGGAAAAGGAAAGCTGTCTCAGTTTGGTAGAGGGAAGCAGGTTTGAGAGAATGG
This sequence comes from Leptodactylus fallax, assembly GCA_947044405.1. Classification (NCBI taxonomy): domain Eukaryota; kingdom Metazoa; phylum Chordata; class Amphibia; order Anura; family Leptodactylidae; genus Leptodactylus; species Leptodactylus fallax. The sequence goes on from CAMRHE010000249.1 coordinate 523,395, forward strand.
GCTCGGTGAGGTCCTACTATAGGTCTTCAATTTCATATGGGATCATGTCAGATTCCACATGAATTTGGCATAAAGTTGCAGAATGTCAGTGGCGTAACTACCACCGTAGCAGCTATAGCCCCTGCTGCTTTTTTATTTTTTTAATAGGCCATAACTTGCTTTAGTAATCCCATTCCGGCTCATGGCTGCCTCCGCTTCCCCTTCTGCCCTCCAGGGTGCCCTGTGCATCCCATATCACATCACTGACGCTGCTGTAACTTAATGTCGCTGACATCACTGACAGTGACTTAATATGGGATGCACAGGGCTCCCTGGAGAGCAGAAGAAGAAGCGGCATCAACTGTGAGCAGGAACGGGTATTGATAAGTAAGGCCACAAGCCTTAGAGTATTTGTCTCGCAAAGTTTGCCTGGCTGCTCCCTTTGGACCGAACATGTCCAATTTAAGCTGCTTTTGTAATACTCTGGGATCTCTTCAGACCCCAGAGTATAATGATCATACGCCCAGGGAAGGTAAGGAAACATAAAAAACACTGTTACTTACCTCTCCTATGGTGACAGCGTGACTGTTGTCTTCGGGCCTCTTTATTGACGTCACAGACGTCACGTAGGTCAGGCCGGTGTCACAATGCATAATGACACTGGCTTAACCCTTCTGACATTGCCATTCATAGATTGTAATCCCTCGCAGGCAGGGCCCTTTATCCCACTGTGCCATTTGGTCACTGTTTGTATTATCTGTTTTGTACATCTTGTGTACCATATGTAAATCCTCAAATGTAAAACACCATGGAATTAATGGTCTTTATATAAATAAACAATAATAATAATAATAATAACCCACATCTGTGATGTCATTGAAGAGGGCCGAAGAGAGCGGAGCCGTGGCGAAGCCCTGGAGAGGTAAGTAACACTGGTTTTTATGTTTGTCACCTCCCCCGGGCCTCCAATCATTATACTTGGGAATCTGAAAAGACCCCAGAGTATGATAATATTTCATGGGTGATGTACCCCAAAAATTTCAGGTTCTGCCGAACCCAAAATTTTTGCAATATTTTCAATGATCACAGTAAGAGCCACTATGGAACATTATACTGGGTGAAGAGGCTACTGTAGGGCATTATACTGTGTGGAGAGGCTGCTACAGGACATAATACTGTGTGGAGGGGCTGCTATGGGACATTATAGTGTGTGGAGGGGCCACTATGGGACATAATACTGTGTGGAGAGGCCACTATGGGACATCATACTGTGTAGAGGGGCCACTATGGGACATTATACTGTGTGGAGGGCCACTATGGGACATTATACTGTGTTGAGGGGCCACTATGAGATATTATACTGTTTGGAGGCCACTTTGGGACATTATACTATTTGTAAAATGGGGTGTTATACCATGTGGGGCCAGGAAAGGGGGTTCTATGCCATGTCAGGGTGGGGGCAATGTCAGAAGTGAGCTATGGGGCCCAGTCATTGCTAGTTATGCCCCTGCAGAATGTGTTATAAAAATAAAATACTTTATTACAGATGTATTCCTTCCCACAAATAAATCTTTCCCAATAGAAGCCGCCATGCCTTTCTAATCTAATGCAAGCACTTTAAACCTGAACCAGTGCCTCTTGACTGTTTAATTATGGTGCCTAACTACATAACCATCCCTCCCATTCCACCCAACTTTCAAAATTCCCCTTTAACCCCACTGTGTGACCTCCTCCTTACCCAAACAGATGACACAGAGACTTCTTGTTAAATAATTTTGGCCACAGCAGCCAGTTTATTTACAAACATGTACAACAAAGAACTGTGAAAAACCATTAGTGTACAACACAGTATAAATACCAGTCCCGAACGGAGGTCCTTGGAGCTACAAAGTAAATGGTCTGGCGCCCACCAATGTGTATAGCCCAGTTATAACTACTTTACCATCAGCCTTTACCTCCCAGCTTGGTGGCACCAAACCTGGCAAACCAATTAAAAGGACTCTACCTTGTGAGAGACCCGCCATGCGACAGACCACCCACCGCCATAAACAGACCAATGGCCACAATGACCCCCCCCCCCCACTGAATTCAATCAACTCCAAGGACCCCCGTCCGCCACGGCCACTGTGACGCTGATCGATAACCTAAAATCTTCAGCCGACAGACCTCCTTGAAGGTACCTATGAAAAAAAAAAACATACCAGTAAAAATTCAACAGAAGGAAAATAAAACAATCAACAGGGAGGGACAATGGTGTCTGCCCGCCAACTGAAGCTCTGGCCCAACCGCCAGAAGTTTCGTCAAGCTTCGCTCCCCCTACTTCCAGCACTTGGCACAGGAGAACAGCGCGATGCCACCCCAGCCTCCCAGGTAAAACAGCGCTGCCCCCCCCCACCCCCTCCTACAATGCTAATCATGGTGGCTTACGCTAGGGACCCTGTCCCCCAGCTCCAGCACTTCCTTTGTTGTTAAAGGGAGTCTATCATTGGGTTCATATGCCTATTATAGGCATACCTTTTATTTCCTGAGTCTTGTCGGCGTTTTTCAGAAAATGCCTTTTCCTTGTTATATAAATCAGCTTCCACGGAGCACAGGGGGCATTCACCCTGTTGTCTGAGCACCCCCTGCGTCATCACCCTCTCCCTGTGTCGCCGCCCCCTTCTTCCTTCTTGTTAACGCTCCTCTGTCTCTTTGCTTCTTTCTCCCATCGCCGTGAACGAAATCTCGTGCATGCGCGAGATTTCGTTCAAGCTGACAGGATGAAGAGGCTTCTTTCTCCCGTTGGCGTGAATGAAATCTCGTGCATGTTTGAGCTGACAGGAGGAAGAAGCAAAGAAGAGGAGAAGAAGGCGTCAACAAGAAGGAAGAAGGGGGCGGCAATGTAGGGAGAGAGTGATGATGCGAGAGGTGCTCGGCGCACAGGGGGGAACGCCCCCTGTGCTCCTTGGAAGCTAATTTACATAACAAGAAAAAGGCTTTTTCTGAAAAATGCAAGAGTCAGAAAATAAAAGGTATGTCTACAGTCATGGCCAAAAGTTTTGAGAATGACACAAATATTATATTTTCACATGATCTGCTGCCCTCTGGTTTTTATGTGTGTTTGTCAGATGTTTTTATCACATACAGAAATAGAATTGCATTCATATTATGAGTAACAGAAGCTTATATTGACAGTTAGAATGAGTTAATGCAGCAAGTCAATATTTGCAGTGTTGACCCTTCTTCTTCAGGACCTCTGCAATTCTCCCTGGCATGCTCTCAATCAACTTCTGGACCAAATTCTGACTGATAGCAGTCCATTCTTGCAGAATCAATGCTTTAATTTTGTCTGAATTTGTTGGTTTTTGTTTGTCCACCCGTCTCTTGATGATTGACCACAAGTTCTCAATGGGATTAAGATCTGGGGAGTTTCCAGGCCATGGACCCAAAATCTCTATGTTTTGTTCCCTGAGCCATTTAGTTATCACCTTTGCTTTATGGCAAGGTGCTCCATCATGCTGGAAAAGGCATTGTTGAGCGCCAAACTGCTCTTGGACGGTTGGGAGAAGTTGCTCTTGGAGGACATTCTGGTACCATTCTTTATTCATGGCTGTGTTTTTAGGCAAGACTGTGAGAGAGCCGATTCCCTTGGCTGAGAAGCAACCCCACACATGAATGGTTTCAGGATGCTTTACAGTTGGCCTGAGACAAGACTGGTGGTAGCGCTCACCTCTTCTTCTCCGAATAAACTGTTTTCCAGATGTTCCAAACAATCGAAAAGGGGATTCATCAGAGAAAATGACTTTACCCCAGTCCTCAGCAGTCCACTCCCTGTACCTTTTGCAGAATATCAGTCTGTCCCTGATGTTTTTTCTGGAGAGAAGTGGCTTCTTTGCTGCCCTCCTTGAGACCAGGCCTTGCTCCAAGAGTCTCCGCCTCACAGTGCGTCTAGATGCACTCACACCTGCCTGCTGCCATTCCTCAGCAAGCTCTGCACTGCTGGTAGCCCGATCCCGCAGCTGAAACACTTTTAAGAGACGGTCCTGCCGCTTGCTGGTCTTTCTTGGGCGCCCTGGAGCCTTTTTGGCACCAATGGAACCTCTCTCCTTGAAGTTCTTGATGATGCGATAGATTGTTGACTGAGGTGCAATCTTTCTAGCTGCAATACTCTTCCCAGTTAGGCCATTTTTGTGCAGTGCAATGATGACTGCACGTGTTTCTTTAGCGATAACCATGGTTAACAGAAGAGAAACAATGATGGCAAGCACCAGCCTCCTTTTAAAGTGTCCAGTGGTGTCATTCTTACTTAATCATGACAGATTGATCTCCAGCCCTGTCCTCATCAACACCCACACCTGTGTTAATGGAGCAATCACTGAAACGATGTTAGGTGGTCCTTTTAAGGCAGGGCTGCAATGATGTTGAAATGTGTTTTGGGGGATAAAGTTCATTTTCTAGGCAAATATTGACTTTGCAAGTAATTGCTGTTAAGCTGATCACTCTTTATAACATTCTGGAGTATATGCAAATTGCCATTAGAAAAACTGAAGCAGTAGACTTTGTAAAAATTAATATTTGTATCATTCTCAAAACTTTTGGCCATGACTGTACAATAGCCTTTCTAAAGGCTACATGAATATAGCTAAAAATTGAAAATCTCAATGATAGACTCCCTTTAAGCATTCATTGAGCAATGAGCATATAATACAGGAATCATTGTCAGTACTATGCTGTATTCACACTTCTGCATTTTGGGTGCGTGGCATGTCTTTAATTTTCACAGACAACACCTCATCCTGCTTATTTTCAGATGGTGTGCGGTTCGTTTTTGATTCGGTTTTCAGATGTAACTGTACTTTTCAATGTCTCTGGATTGTAAAAAACAGATGATAAATGAATTTCATACATTTTTTTTTCACTGACTCTTTTATCCGCACCAGCAAACACACAGTGAAAAAAAATGGATGTGTAAATGAAGGCATTGAAATTAATGGATACGTATGCTGTCTGCAAAAAGTGTAATGGTATAAGTACTGTATGTGAAATATGAAAGTGTGAATATAGCTTTATGTAGTAGAGGATGCGCTCCATATACTACAACTGCTGAATCAGATCACTTCTCAGTAGGACAGATGACAAAACAGATGGTCATTTTCCCTGCAAATGTGACTATAGAATTTGGCAGGCCCAGATATATGGAAAACTATAAAATAATACAACTAAAAAGTTACAACATTCAATTTTACAAATTTACTTTAATTTAAAGGGAAACTAATATTCAAGCTGCATTTCTGTCAAGCCAGCACAAACCAGTGCATTTCTTCTGGGGCTGCGGACACTGCCAGAGATTGCAATCCCCCAACCCTAAAGCAGTGAATGGAGCACCGGTAACTCAAACACACTGGTGCTTCATTCCCAAGGAGGAGGCATGGGGGACTTTAGGTCCTTCATTTTCCTGGATGCTGGGGGACCTGTCAGTCCCCTACTCCTGTACACAGTAACATTCAGTAAGAGGCAGGAACAGCGCTCAATACAGAAGACAGGGGAAAGAGTGAAAAAATGCGTGATTTCCAGAAAGGATCCAAAATGTGTTAATAAAGTATATTACAAAATGTATTAAATCTAAAGTTGTCCAAAAGTTTAGTTTCGCTTTAAGCTGAACTTTCAAAGATTGATAGTAAAAGTTGTAAAAGTTATGTTTTAAAGTCCTCTTCTTTGCTGCTATATTTCGATTCAACTAGAATTTTTTCTGTAGTTATTTTATATTGCCTGGTTTTGCAGGACACTTTTCTTGCCAACTATGTTTTAAATTAAGTTGACTTACGTGAACAAATGCAAACAGAACAATTGGCAAAGGACCAAATTGATTTGGTGAAAGTATAGCTGACAATGAAAATGACAAACAGTGACCAACATTTATAACGCGTTTTTCTCACACAAAGGACTCAAAGCGCTGGGAGAATTGTGGAGTAAAGAGTCAATGACTGCTATATAGAAGCTCACCCCCAACACCCACTAGGATCAGTTTTTCATGGGAAGACAAATTACTACCCCCATATGTACGATGCAACTGCATTGCTTGGGAACTATCAATGTGGAAATGGTGCAATTAGAAGTAGGTCCAAGCAGAGCTGCTTTAACCATAGGGCCAATGGTGCACTTGCACTGGTCCCTACGGTAGCGGGAGCCCCCTTGGGATAGCAGGACAGTCCTGCTTTTCCTGGCTGCTCCAACTTCACATCATCATTGTAACGCCGATGTTGCTTACAATGATAAAGCAGGGAGCCACCCACTCCCTGCTTCACCATTCATCCCCTCTCTTCCCTGGGAGCTGCAGGCGTGATGTGATGACGTCACTTACATTGCGCCCGCAGCTCCCTGAAGACTCTGGACCAGAACAGCAGGGAAGCGAGGAAAGGTGAATATTAGTGTTTTTTATTTTTGTTTGGTAGGAGAGGGACATAATATTGTGGGGGAAACAGCAAGAGAACTGTGAGGCAGCTGCTGGGAGACATTAAACAAGGGGCAACTACAGGGGGACTTTAAACTGTGGGGCAACTGGAGGGGGATATTAAACTTTGGAGCCAGCTGGAGGGGGCATTAAACTCTGGGGGCAACTGGAGGAGGACATTATACTGTGGGTGCACTTGGAGGGGGACATTATGCTGTGGGGCCAAATGGACAGATACATTATTCTGTGTGGACAGATGGATGGGGACATTAAACTGTGGGGATAGCTGGAGGGGGACATTATATTGTATGAGGCCACTAGGGAAGCATTATACTGTGTGAAGGCCACTAAGTGGGCATTATAATTTGTGCATGTCAGGTATTTCTAAGTGGTTGTGATGGGGGGGCACTTATGAAACGTTTTCACTGGGACCACCAATGTGTTAAAAAGGCCCTGGCTCCAAGATATTGGCTACACTGTTCAAACATAGCATTGTTTTTTTAACCAATACAGAAAAATTGCTGTTATTATGGCAAAGAAAAAACAACATGCTGACTTACGCTGCAGCGTGTTTTAGAGTCTATAGTGCAAAATCTCATTCTCTTAAGGAATTTTTTCTGTAAAGTCAGCACAAACCATGGCTGTGGCAACTTTGTAATTTTTTTCCCTGACAGCGGTTCTTCTGACCAACCAATGTGCATGGAGCAGCATCACACCTCCTCTTATGTTAATGAGACTGTGCTACTTGTTCTACACAGCAGGTTGCTAGAAGTACATGGAAAAACTTTAAAGAGGCCCCATTGCTAAGCCTACTGTAGGACCTCTTCATTCTCAGTCACAATCTTTTTTAATCCTGTGTTGTACAGTTAGGTCCATAAATATCTGGAAAGAGACAATATTTTTCTAATTTTGGTTCTGGACATTACCACAACGAATTTTCAACTAAACAATTCAGATGCAGTTGAAGTTCAGACTTTCAGCTTTAATTCAGTGGGTTGAACAAAATGATTGCATAAAAATGTGAGGAACTAAAGCATTTCTTACACACAATCCCTTTATTATGGCCCCCACACGGTACACAACCACCTTTTTTTGGGCCCCACTTGGTATATGGCACCCTTTTTTTGACCCCACACAGTATATGACCCCATTTTTTTGGCCCATATCTAGTATATGACCACATTTTTTGCCAACTCGCAATATATGACCCCCTTTTTTAGACTTCCCAGAGTATTTGGCCCCCCTTTTTTGCACCCACAGTATATGACCCCAACAGTATATGACCCCCTTTTTACATCCCCACAGCATATGGTCCTCTTTTCTTGGCCCCCACACAGTATATGACCCCCCCTTTTTTCCCCCTACAGTATATGACACCACTTTTTTTCCCTCCCCTCACAGTACATGACCCCTTTTTTGCCTCCCACCCCCACAGTATATGGCAACCTTTTTTTTTTGACCCCTACAGTATGTGACCTCCTCTTATTGTCCCCCCCCCACTGTATATAGCACCCCTTCCCCCCACAGTATGACCTCCTTATTTTTTTGGCCCCCACACAATACACAACCACCTTTTGTTTTGGAACCCACTCAGTATATGGCCCCCTTTTTTTGACCCCCACACAGTATATGACTCCTTTTTTTGACCCACACAGTATATGACCACATTTTTTGCTCCCCCCACAATATACTCCTCCCTTTTTAGGCTCCCCACAGTATATGGCGCCCCTTTTTTGCCCTCCACAGTATATAAGTCCAACAATATATGACCCCCTTTTGCCCCCCCAACAGCATAGGGCAACCCTTCCCCCCACACAGTATAGGTACCCGCTTTTTGCCCCCCCACACAATGTATGTCCCCCTTTTTTTCCCCCCACTTAGTATATGACTTTTTTTGCCCCCCCCCCCCCCAAGTATATGACCTTCTTTTTTTATGGCCCACCAACACTATATGACCCAGCTGTAATTGTGTATAATTCATAACATCTTTAAGCTGATCTTTTAATGATTGAAAGTAAAAGTTATATTTTAAAGTCCCTTCTTTGCTACACAAAAGTTCAATCCAACCAGAATTATTTATGCAGTTATTTTATATTTCCTGGTTTTGCAGGACACATTCCTGCCAAATGCGGATTAAATTAAGTTGATTTACATGTTCAAATGCAAACACAAAAAATTGGCAGAGCACTCTGCAGGCGCCAAGAGTATAACTGTTATTCCTAATGTGTATATAAATACATACAATGGCTTACAAAAGTATTCATACCTCTTGAACTTTTTCACATTTTATCACTTTTCAACCTCAAACTTAAATGTTTTTTATTGAGATTTTAAGTTTTAGACCAACACAAAGTAGCAGATAATTGTTAAGTGGAAGGAAAATGATACATGGTTTTCAAAATTATAATCAAATAAAAATCTGAAAAGTGTGACATACAAAAGTATTCAGCCCCTCTATATCAATACTTTGTAGAGCCACCTTTCTCTGCAATTACAGCTACAAGTCTTTTGGGCTATGTCTCTACCAGCTTTGTGCATCTAGAGACTGAGATTTTTGCCCATTCTTCTTTGGAAAATAGCTCAAGCTCAGTTAGATTGGGCGAAGAGCGTCTGTGAACAGCAATTTTCATATCTTGCCACAGATGCTCAATGGGATTTAGGTCTGGACTTTGACTGGGCCATTCTAACACATGAATATTCTTTGATCTAATCCATTCCACTATAGCTCTGGCTGTATGTTTAGGGTCATTGTCTCGCTGGAAGGTGAATCTCCTTCCCAGTCTCAAGTCTTTTGCAGCCTCCAACAGGTTTCCTTCCAGGATTGCCCTGTATTTAGCTCCGTTCACCTTCCCATCAACTCTGACCAGCTTCACTGTCTCTGCTGAAGAAAAGCCTCCCCCAGCATGATGCTGCCCCCACCATGTGTCACAGTGGAGATGGTGTGTTCAGGGGGACGAGTAGTGTTACTTTTCCGCCACACATAACGCTTTGCATTTAGGCCAAAAAGTTCAACTTTGTTCTCATCTGACCAGATCACCTTCTTCCACATGTTTGCTGTGTCCCCTATATGGCTTGCGGCAAACTGCAAACAGCACTTCTTAAGTCTTTCTTTCAACAATGGTTTTCTTCTTGCCACTCTTAAATAAAGGTGTACTGATGCTAGTTATTAGATCTGGAGACCAATTGGTGAGGCTAACAGTACAGTACTTAAATAGAAGATGCAGGAATAGTACCTCAGGAGTAGAAGTAACCGTGGTCAGACGTTTGCAGCGTTCGGTACACAGGAGCAGTAGATCAGCCGTAGTCAGACGTTTGCAGCGTTCGGTACACAGGAGCAGTAGATCAGCCTTAGTCAGACGTTTGTAGAGTTCAGTACACTGGAGCAGTAGATCAGTTGTAGTCAGACGTATGCAGAGTTCAGTACACAGGAGTAGTAGAGTAATGGTGAGGATTAGGGCAAACAGGAAGCAAACAGCATAATCAGGCAAAGGATGGAGTAAGCTGTGGGTTTATATAGGGACAGCTACCCTGTGATTGCTCACAGAGCAGGTGAGAGCCATAAGCTAATCACTTCAATGGAAAGGACCAGGCTCAGCAAAGCAAAGAACAAACAGGCTTCTACAATGGCATAATGGTCAAGGCTGCAGAACATGGCCGGGAAGTCCAGGGTTTAAGACCCAGCGAGCTCAGTTCCTGACAAAACGTCAGATTTGTGGAGTGCACAACTTATAGTTGTCCTGTAGACAGATTCTCCCACTTGAGCTGTGGATTTCTGCAGCTCCTCCAGAGTGACCATGGGCCTCGGCTGCTTCTCTTTGCTTGATCTGTTAGTTTAGGTGGATGGCCATGTCTTGGTAGGTTTGCAGTTGTAGAATACTTTTTCCATTTTTGGATGATGGGTTGAACAGTGCTCCTTTGGATGCTGAAAGCTTGGGATATGTTTTTATAACCTAACCCTGCTTTACACTTATCAACAACTTTATCTCTGAACTGTCTGGTGAGTTCCTTGGTTTTCATGATGCTGTTTGTTCACTAGTGTTTTCTAACAAACCACTGAGGTCTTCACAGAACAGGTGTATTTATAAATGTAATAAAAAGGTCAAACACCATGTATGTAAGGTTATTCATAAGTTCTTATTTAATAACCTGTAATATCTGGCTGCAATTGTGTTTTGTCACAGTACAAAACAATTTTAAAAAATGCAAAAAAAAAATACTTGTGTAAAACCAGTTTTAGGCCGGGGCCCCACGTAGCATAAACACCATGATTTTGCTGTTTTGGCACTTTACAGTATCTACAAAGTGGATGGGATTCAGGCTAACCCCACCCACAGATTGCAGAAACAATGCTGGGGAGACATGTTGTACAGCCACAGATAAGGAAATTAGATTTTTGTGTGACCATAGCTATTTTGTTTAGAAGTGATGCAGTACTGTAGCCATTGCGGTTGATGCACAGGCCAGCAGCATATGCTTTGGTTGCTGGCACATATTGTAGGTGGAATCTGGTTGTTTCGGAACCACAATAAACCACATACGCTAGTAGGGAGACTCCCTTTTCCCCAAAGTTAGTAACTCTTCAACCGTCCATTCTTGAGTCACTGCAGGACTGTCACAGGCTTGTTGAGATAGAGACTCCCTCTCCTCTCATGTACATGTACATCTCAATAAATTAGAATATCTTTGAAACGTTTATTTCTTTCAGTGATTAAATTATAAAAGTGACCTCCTATATTTTCTAGATTCTTTACACACAGAGTGTTCTATTTCAAGTGTTTTATTTCTGTAAATGCTGATTATGGATTACAGGTAATGAAAACGCAAATCTAAGAAAATTAGAATATTGTAAAAAAGTTCAGTATTGTAAATTCACTGTGTCACCTGTCAAGGTTTCCTAAGCCTTTAAATGGTCCCTCAGTCTGGTTCAGTAGGACACACAATCATGGAAGACGCTGATTATGAACTGTATTACTGAATCACTGAAAAGAATGAACGTTTCAAAGATATTCTAATTTATTGAGATGCACCTGTACATGCCGATTCTTCAGGGCACTGCAGTCAAGGTTCTAAGCAGCTATTCCCAGCCCTGCAATCTGCTTATGCAGTAAGGAGACTTCCTCTTCTTTTGTACCTTCTGCACCAGTGCCTGACTATCACTCATGGCAAGGGATGAGTCCACAGCAAACATCATAAAAAGTGCCTTTAGGTATTTATATTGGGCTCCCGGCTACTGTCCTTCATGAGTGAGAGATGCAGTAGGAAGGAATAGTACTAGCTGCCGTTGAATGTTGAAAATAAATTTTCTCCTGTTCATAGTGTTTTATTTAACTGTGCACAGAAGCTGGGCACCCTGCATAGTAAAAAGAGTGGGCAGCGTACATGTCAATCATACCAGGGAGAGATGCAGGGATTGGGCTCTGGAAAGCATAGCTCTATAGTGCAATTTTTCAGCATTCATACACTCAGAGCTAATTTTCTGAATATACTAGAAAATTACTTGGATGGCAGTTTGCTATTCCTGTGTTTTTATTCGAATCATCCATGGTTGAACCAGGAGTTATCCAAAAAAAATATTCCAGGGCCTTGTGGAGAAATTCAGCTTCCAGTTTTGGACTGCCTTAACTACTTTGTGGCTGGGTCATTTTTCCTAGTTCATGACTAGACACATTTTCGGGTTTTTTGGTACATGTGGTTTTGGCTACAACTTTTTATCGTTCAGGTTTCTGAAATAATTTTTGTGTCTGTTTTGGTAATATATAAGGATTTATTTCTATTCATTATTTTTTGCATTTTTTTTGCATTTCTGTTTAAATGTAGAATAAAATGGTAAGAAATGTGTCTATTTTTCAATATTTTTTTTTTTTTTTTTTTTAATAATTTTCCCTCTCCATTACAGAGAATTTGATCTAGGTGGCACAATTTTGTGTCTCTGGGGATGGGCTAGTACCTGTTTTGTTTGGAGTTATAATTGCGCTCTTTTATTTATTTTTTTATTTTATTTTATTTATTTATTTTATTTTACACACTTACAATGGACCTTTCAGGGGCATTTAAACATTACTTTTTTTTTTTGCTAATTTCCTCTGTAACTGGAGCTGATACATTAGCCATATTTAAGGCTAAGGCCCCACACTGAGGAAACTCAGCTTTTTTTTTTGCATATATTGCTGCGTTTTTTTTTTGCCAAAGTCAGTCAGAAGTGGCTTGAAAAGGAATGGGAAATATATAGGAAGCTCTTAGATGTTTCCTTTCTGTTAAATCCACTCCTGACTTTGGATAGAAAAAACGTAGCAAAATCTGCAACAAAAAATGCTTCGTTTCTGCAACGTAGTAGTGTAGTGACGTCACAGATGTCATGTGGGTCAGGCCGGCATTGTGACACATAATGATGCTGGTGTAACCCATGTCTGTGACGTCATTGAAGAAGACCGCAAAACAGCAGGGAATCGCGGCAGAGTCCAGGAGAGGTGAGTAACACTGGTTTGTATGTTTGTCACCTCCCCTGGGCCTCCCATCATTATACTCTGAGGTCTGAAATTTTTGCAATATTTGCAACAAACATCATTGGGGCCACAATGGGACAAGATATTGTGTGATGGGGCCACTATGGGGCATAATACTTTGTGGATGGGCCACTATGGGACCTTATACCGTGTGCAGAGGCCGCTATGGGACATAATACTGTGTGCAGGGGCCACTATGGGACATTATACTGTGTGCAGGGGCCGCTATGGGACCTTATACCATGTTCTGGGATCTCTAGGGGACATTATACCATGTGTAGGGGCTCTATGGGACATTATACTTTATGAAAGGTCTGATATGGGACATTATACTGTGTGAAGGGGTCACTATGGGACATTATACTGTGTGGAGGGGCCACTATGGAACATTATCCTGTGCGCAGAGGCCACTATAGGACATTATACTGTATGGAGGGGCCACTATAGGATATTATACTTTGTGGAGGGGTCGCTAAGGGACATCATACTGTGTGGAGGGGCTGCTATGGGACATTATACTGCCTGTAGGCCACTTTGGGACATTATAGTGTGTGTAAATGGGGTGTTATCCTATGCAGGGGCCAGGAAAGGGGTCGCTATACCGTGGGGGGGGGGGGCAAGGTCAAAAGTTTGCTATGGGGCCCAGTCTTTGCTAGTTACACCCCTGGCTGTGTTCATAGGAAAAGCAGTATGGTCCAGATTGTACAACAAGGCATAAAAGTTGCAATTTTATTGTGCAAAAATTTGCAATTCTTTAAAATCTGCACCGCTTTCACTACACCATAGAAAAAGGGCGTGATGAAGGCGTACAGGGGGTGGAGTCATTGGCCTTGTCATATTCAATATCATTTACAAGAGAAATCTGGTGGTGTAAATGTTGCGGGAAATGTATGCCAGCTACGAGCTGGAGTACATTTTCCCCTAGGTACACAGCCCGGCGAATGGTATATCTCATTTATGATAAGATGTGCACCTTGCCATATATGAGGCACACTATCCAATGGCTTCAGAGCTATGAAGATTGATGATAGTAATGCTTTATTGTTCTTTCTGCAGCTGTGCAAGAAATTGCAGATTTTCCCCTTTCAAGTAAAAAGCTGAACTCAGGTGAGTAGGACCAGGCTGCAGTGCCCTGCACAAATGCTGCTATGTAGTCTGCATGTACTGTAAATGATAAAGAGGACACTGCACTTGCATAAGCTCTGTCACATCTGCAAACAGCTGTTGAGCAGAGCGCTGAGAACTGGATCCACCAATCTGATATTGGGGAATGGGGAATCTCATAATAAGTAATAAATATTCTGAACCCAAAAACTCCCTAATATTCTGTATATCAAGGCTATGCTTCTCTATACACAGTAAACAGTACTGGACTGCTCCTTTCTATCATAGTCGGCATTAGCTTTTTTACCAATTTGTGCTATAATAGCCCTTATGTGGGATCAGATCAGTTTTCACTTTTAATGTGCATCTAAAAGCTGTGAGTACCCTAAACTCTGTTCCTGGCTTGCCAGTTATACTTTTTTGCACCAGTTTTGGTAGGAACTTACCACTGCATATAAAAAAAACCCTTAAGACCTGACCCAGTCATCTTGTCATCACTATTTTTTAAGGGAGTATTATTTTGATGCTGCATATTATTCGGACATTATTAGAGATGAGTGTACCAGGTAGTACAAAGGCATTGTGCCGAAACACGCGTCGGGTGTGTGTCAGCGGTTGCGGAGGTATTCTGATATTACTATGGGTATGTCAACATTTATTTATTGGTCATTTTCTATGTGACTTTTTTACTGTTATTCATATAATTATATGAATTGGTTTCTCTGTATAGATGGGTAACCTTTCCCACCCTTGAGGGTTACATGTTTATTGCTTCATTGTTACATTTTGTGATATATTTACCCATATACATTCATACTTACCCATGTGGTGACTACTTATTATAGATTTTGTAATGTATATCTGACCTCCGCTACCTATCTGACACTATAATTGCTGTTTGTATCATCAAAATTTTTTTTAACTATATATACAGTGGGGAAAAAAGTATTTAGTCAGCCACCAATTGTGCTAGTTCTCCCAGTTAAAAAGATAGGAGAGGCCTGTAATTGACATCATGGGTAGACCTCAACTATGAGGGACAAAATGAGAAAACATATCTAGAAAATCACATTGTCTGATATTTTAAGAATTTATTTGCAAATTATGGTAGAAAATAAGTATTTGGTCACCTACAAACAAGCAAGATTTCTGGCTCTCACAGACCTGTAACGTCTTCTTTAAGAGGCTCCTCTGTCCTCCACTCATTACCTGTAGTAATGGCACCTGTTTGACATTGTTATCAGTATAAAAGACACCTGTCCGAGGGGTGTGGCCAGCCAGCAGAGCAACAAGACTTGCTTTTACAGAGCTGTGGCCTATCTCACCTGAATCCACAGCGGATCTAACGCATCCTTGAAGCCACAAACTCCAGAGGCCTCAGGGGTCTTCCCCCAGACCCCAGTGTACATATTTAGAGGCTCTGGTTTGGTGACCGGGCAGAATCCTGGAGGTTCTGCTGTGAGGCCTGCAGCGCTGCCTGCTCCATCTTGGATTCGCGGCCTACCCGTTATCCCTGTGCCACAGACAGCAGCTACCCGCGGAGAACACCTTCACATACCGGCAGAGCTGTGGACGCCTGAGGTGGTGACCCCACAGACCTTTGGGTACCAGGTCTGCCCGCAACCCTGCTGACAGGAGCCTTCCTGTGTGTCCGAACTGCCACTCTGCCATCTTGGAGGCCCGCAGAACCACTACCTCACGCCCTGGGAGACCCTGCTGCTCCTGACAGCGTTATCAGCCTGCGGGGTCGGTCATCTGGTATAGCGGCGGCTCAGGGGCGGCGCCGGCAACGACGCGGAGAGGAGGATTGAGGGCTCGCTCAGAGTGGAGGACGCCATCTTGCGGCCTACGCGGTGGGATCCTGGGACGCCGGAGCTCTCCCATCAAGCAGAGGTGGATATTTCCCACCCCTCCCTGCCGATCTTACCGAGGAGCCCCCGCTGTATCACGGCCCGGTGAGCAGTCCGCGCAGCTTTAGGTCCGCGGAGCGGACGCGAATCGGGGAACCGCTGCCTCTGCTGCTGGTCAGCAGAGACAGGCCTCGAGTTGATCTCCATCCTTGATCCTCCCTGACTGTGTGTAGGCCGGGAGTGGGCCTCTATCCCTGATCTGGATCAACGACAGTCTTCTGTCTGACTCTCAACAACAACAAAGAGCGGCTCTTCCGTGAGTAAACATTCTACATATTCTCCCGTTTTGGCGAGTTGGCGGGTAAATACTAGCGTTGCTGGACTTTGCTGTTCTGACCGCATGTATGTGGCTCCTCATCATGATTAAATAAATCAGCAAGAAGTTCGCCTACAGCGGCCCACCGCTTTCCTGTATAGTACCTTGGGCTCCTGTAACGCCCTGAGTGGATCCCACTGTCTCCTGGGAGCGACAGATCTATCTCTGGTATACGTATCCTGTTACAGCTGTGTTCAGTCTCTACATTGTCATTTTCTATCTGCTCACCTAAATGTCCAGAGACATTGCGGAGATGACCAGAAAGAAGGCTTCCTCCTCTGGGGCGCCCAGGAAACTCACTGAATTCTTCGCACATCAAGCCTCAGACCGTCAGCCCTCACCTGAAATGGACTCTCATGCACGACTTCCCTCCCCACTCAAATCAACGGTTATGCCACAGGATCTGATGGGCACGAAAAATGCAATCGTGTCCTCTCTTGCTGCCTCACAATCTGTCCAGGAGGGCAACAAAAGAGGCCCAAGTGTCTCCAATGCCTCATCCCCAGCCAAGGAAGGTCCTGCACGTAAAAAGAATAGCCGGGCCCAGACCCCTACACCCGATGATACCTTTCTGATTGGTCACACTGACATCTCTGATTTTCCGGCGTCCTCTGACCCAGTTACTTGTGACACATTGAAGGGCATGCTGGTGATATTGCAATCGGGCATTAACAAAAGTGTGGCCTCGTTGGTTGGGAAACTACAACATAATATTGACGCACTTGGAGAGAGAACTGATCACCTTGAGCGGAAGATGGCGGAATTCTCCACTGCTCACAACGAATTGGTGGATGCTCACAATACACTGGAGGCAGAAGTGCGCTGGATAAAGATCAAAGCAACAGACTCTGAGGACCGCTCCAGACGCAACAATATTAAGATCCGGGGAATCCCAGAGGACATTGTATCCATTGATCTCCCGGCCTATGTCAAGCGAATGTTTAAAAAGATCCTTCCAAATCTCTCAGAGCTTGATCTTACCCTGGACAGGGCTCACCGTATACCTAAGGCAAGTTCAGCCCCTGTGGATGCCCCTAGAGACACCCTTGTTAGGGTCCACTTCTACCATATCAAAGACTCTATCCTTGCTGAGGCTCGTAAATGCAACACTCTCCCCGCACCGTTTTCAGCAATTTCTCTGTACCCGGATTTATCCGCTGCCACTATGCAAGCGAGACGCAACTTAACACCTGTTACGAAGATACTCCGAGAGAACGACGTGCGATACCTATGGGGCTTCCCCACCAAACTTCTGGTCTTTCGCAACGGAGTCACTCATTCTATACCTTCCGTAGAAGGTGGAATGTCTCTCCTCCGTAGATGGCGTCTGACCTCTGATAACTCTGAACCTCGGCCAGGCGGACTCGCTCGCCCTCCACGGGTACCCAAGGACTGGCATATGGTTGGAGAACACTGAAAGATCTACGAGACTCTCACTCTCCCTCACCCAGGAGATCAGGTGCCTTTATAGGATGTTAACTATCTAGCCTTTTTCTTGGCGAACTACTTATCACTTTTTTCTATAAGTTTTTTACATTTGTAATTGATTGATGAAGGAATCTTACTTCTCACCCCCCCACAGCTTATTCGGTGCATTTTGGCACTATGATGTTTGTTTTTTGTTCTTTATTCTTGTATAGTTTACTGTGTTTAGTAGAATTTGGTTATTTTATCATACACAGCTCATATATGTGCGCATCACCTAACTATATCTTTAGTGCAGATCTGGACCGCTTACCATGCTGGCACAAACCCCATCTGTGTAGTCTAACATTCCTCTATTGGCCATTACCATGGTTATTCGAATTTCCTCTATAAATGTTAGGGGGCTTAATAGCCCTTACAAAAGAAGCTCGGTATGGAGGGAGGCACGCCGTTTGAGATGTGACGTGCTCATGCTTCAAGAGACTCATTTTCATGTTGAGAAAAGCCCTCTATTTACGAACCCCTCCTTTCCTCATATTTTTAAAGCCTCCTGTGCGGCCAAACGCAAGGGAGTCCTTATAGCTGTCCGTGACTCAGTTGCCTTTAGCATGGAGTCTGTATTAACGGATCCCCAGGACCGGTATCTCGGTCTTAATTGTACTATTAATAGTATGAGATACACTTTGGTCACAGTGTACCTCCCCAATTGGTTTCAGGCCTCGTACTGGAGATCTCTCTTGCCCAAAATTTGTGCATTTGCCACTGGTATCTTAATTGTAGGGGGAGATTACAATTGCCTTATAGATAACTCTTTAGACTCGTCCAATCCTCAAAGAAAATCTCCTGTACTCACCCCTTCCTTGTTAGATCAGGGGTTATATGATGTGTGGAGATGCCAGCATGGTAGCGAGAGAGACTACAGTTTTTTCTCTTCCCTTTCCTCCTCATACTCTAGGATAGATTTCTTCTTGGCGGATAAATTGGGCATGTTACAGACTGTATCCTCTCATATTGGTCTGATTACGTGGTCGGATCATGCCCCGGTGTCTCTGGTCCTCCGCGAGCAGTTTGCCACAGCCCTGCCTTCCCAATGGCGTCTAAACGAATATATCCTTGATCATCCCTCTCATGGTGCTCAGCTCCTCAATGCGCTACAAGAATTTTTTGAACTCAATGCGCCTACGGCCTCAGACCCCTATATCCTGTGGAACGCCCATAAGGCATTTATGCGCGGGGTGATTATCCAAGCTTGTTCTAGGGCCAAGAAGCAACGCTCTAAGGATATTGATGCTTTGCTTCAAAAGATAGCTGGGCTGTCGGCAGCGAATAAGCTTTGCTCTACCCCATCTCTTTCAAACGAGATTAGACAATACCAATTACAATTGCAAGGTCTGATGGCTCATCAACAGGACCTTGCCTTTAAGAGATTTCAGTGCCAGGCCTATATCCATAACAACAGAGCTAGTGCTTTCCTGGCAAAGAAAATCAAACAAGCCCAACCCAGATCACGTATTGAGTATCTTTTTAATGCTCAGGGGGACAAAATTACAGATCCCCGTCTTATAGCTGAACAGTTCAGGGCCTACTATAAATCTCTATATAATTTAAAAGAGGATACCGAGGTACATCAACCCTCACTGACGGACATCGATAAATTTCTAGAATCTGTCTCTTCCCTGCCTCTCGGAGGAACAGCGCCAGTTACTGGCTGCTCCTATATCTCTATCGGAGGTCTATAAGGCTGTTGCATCCTTGAAGCCATTAAAATCCCTGGGTCCTGATGGTTTTTCTGGTATCTATTATAAAAAATACAGGGATATTTTGTCGCCCCATTTATTGGGAGTGTTTATGAGAGCTGCGGAGGATCAGAGATTCCCAGAGGAGATGTTAGCCGCTACTGTGGTTACCCTCCCCAAACCAGGCAAACCCCCTACTAGTCCAGCAAATTTTAGGCCTATTTCTTTACTGAATGTGGATGTTAAGTTGTATGCGAAGGCACTGGCGGAGCGTCTGGTATGTATCCTGCCCCGGCTAATCGGGCCAGACCAGGTGGGATTTGTTATGGGTAGGCAGGCCCCGGATGGCACCCGCAGGTTTATTAACTTAATTCAGAGTGCAGAACGTAATAGAGGACCATCCCTTTTATTAGCTCTCGATGCAGAAAAGGCCTTTGACAGGGTCCACTGGGGCTACCTAGATCGAATACTGGATAAGTTTGGCATGGGATCTTTCTTTAAAAAGGCCACCCTGGCTCTTTACTCCTGCCCGTCCGCTCGGATTCTATCCTCGGGGTTTTTGTCCGACCCCTTTCAGATCAGCAATGGGACCCGCCAAGGCTGCCCTCTCTCTCCTATCATATTTGCATTAGTGATGGAGCCCTTGGCTGAGGCCATTAGACTTAACGTTAATATCACAGGTATTTCAGTTGGGCAACATCAGCACAAAATTGGCCTATACGCTGATGATGTGATCCTCTCCTTGGCCAACCCTATGTCATCCTTGCGAGCTACTACAGATACCTTGGAGACTTTTAGTAAAGTCTCTTATTATAAGATTAACCCGGCCAAGTCCTAGTTGCTCCCAATTGGTATTTCCCCGTCTCTGAAAAGGGAGCTGAGTGCCCAATTCCCGTTCAGGTGGGGGGAGATAGCATTACGTATCTGGGAATCTCCTTGATGACCCCAAGCTCTAATCTCTTCTCCTTAAACTATGTACCGTTGTTGTCCAAGGTGTCCTCCCTCCTGGCCGGTTACTCTAAACCCATGTTGTCCTGGGCTAGTAGGATTGCCATAGTGAAGATGATGGTGCTCCCCATCATACTTTATTTGTTCCGCACTGTGGTTATCCCCCTCCCCAACTCCTACCTGACAAAACTACAAAAGCTAATTTCAGATTTCATTTGGGAGGGGAAGAGATCAAGGATACGCATGCGGGTTATGACTAGACCCTGGGCTAGAGGGGGTGCAGGTGTCCCAGATGTTAAGAGATACTATGCTGCAACTGTTTTGGAGCAGTTGAGGGTCTGGTGGGGGGAGTCACCGGATACCGTTGGTTGGAGGTTGAGGAGTCCTCTATGAGCCTCCCATTGATTTCCCTCTTGCGTCCCAAATCATTCTGCCCTTCCAACACTTTAATTCCCCTACTAAGTATAAAGGCATCTGTCTGGGCATGGCGCTTTCTGACCTCATTCACCCCGGTGGCAGAATTAATTCCTTTGACGGACCTGCCATTACGTTACCTGACCTCATTCCTGCCCGGTCTGAGCTTGAAGCGCTGGTCAGACGCTGGCCTCCAGAGAGTCGAGCAGTTATTCGGGGGGGCCCAATTGAAATCGTTCACTGCATTGATGGAGGAATTTCAAATCCCACAGCGGGATTTCTATAAATATCTGCAGATAAGACATCTCCTTCAACCCCACAATGTCTCAGACCCCGTGTTTCCTAGACTGGCCCTCCGGATGTGGCAGACATCGGCCCCTATTAAGGGTGGTTCCTCAGCTTTCTATAAACTCCTCTCCACCCCCTCAGAGCAGGTTAAACCTCTCTGTCTGATACGCTGGGAGATTGAGCTTGCTAGAAGCATCTCTCTCCAGGAGTGGTATGAAGCGTTCGGGTTTGTTAAGCTCGTATCGAGGGGTGCAGCCCACTGGGAGACGGCGTGCAAGATATCTCTTCGATGGTACAGGACCCCCACTCAGCTAGCACACATAGACCCTTTGTGCTCAGATTTGTGTTGGAGAGGTTGTGGTGCAAGAGGTACACTTATACATATGTGGTGGGACTGTCCCCCTGTGCTCGCTTTCTGTAGTGCCGTCTTCCAGTTGATGTCCGGTCTGGCAGGCATGAATGTCCCATTATCTCCAGGCCTGGCGCTCTGCTTCCTGGATACTGAGTCTTTTCCAGGCGATATGGCAGTAGGTCTGGGCCAGATTATATTAGCGGCCAGAACTATGATAGCACACCAGTGGAAGAATACACCCTGTTTGACGCTGTCGGAACTAATACAGCACGTCAACTTGGCCTATACACTAGAGAAGATGTTGGCATGTAGAAGTCATAAGTATTCTGCCTTTCGCCTGAAGTGGGCCCTTTGGTCTGATTATGTCGGCTGCGGGGGAGACCCTCTTTGCAGAAGGCCGGACCCCTCTTTCCATACATGATATTCTATTGCTTCACGACTCTAGTAGTGTGGTGATGTGTATATTATAAACCCTTTTTCTAGATAACTTACTGAGCGGTATGATGTTGATTTCTGTTTCCCTTTTTCCCTTGCTCCCTCCAAATTGTGTTATTACTACAACAATATGTATATGGATACTGTTGATGCCTTATTATCCCTATGTATTATTTCTTTCCTTGTTATGTATTACAAAAAATTTTCTCTCAATAAAAATCTAAAATTAAAAAAAAAAAAAAAAAAAAAAAAAAAAAAGACACCTGTCCACAACCTCAAACAGTCACACTCCAAACTCCACTATGGTGAAGACCAAAGAACTGTGGAAGGACACCAGAAACAAAATTGTAGACCTGCACCAGGCTGGGAAGACTGAATCTGCAATAGGCAAGCAGCTTGGTGTGAAGAAATCAACTGTGGGAGCAATAATTTGAAAATGGAAGACATACAAGACCACTGATAATCGCCCTCGATCAGGGGCTCCACGCAAGATCTCACCCCGTGGGGTCAAAATGATCACAAGAACGGTGAGCAAAAATCCCAGAACCACACGGGGGGAACTAGTGAATGACCTGCAGAAAGCTGAGACTAACATAACAAAGGCTACCGTCAGTAACACACTACGCCGCCAGAGACTCAGATCCTGCAGTGCCAAGTGTGTCCCCCTGCTTAAGCCAGTACAATATCCGGGCCCGTCTGAAGTTTGCTAGAGAGCATTTGGATGTTCCAGAAGAGTATTGGGAGAATGTCATATGGTCAGATGAAACCAAAGTAGAACTGTTTGATAGAAACACAACTCGTCGTGTTTGGAGGAGAGTGAATGCTGAGTTGCATCCAAAGAACACCATACCTACTGTGAAGCATGGGGGTGGCAATATCATGCTTTGGGGCTGTTTCTCTGCAAAGGGACCAGGACGACTGATCCGTGTACATGAAAAAATGAATGGGGCCATGTATTGTGAGATTTTGAGTGCAAACTTCCTTCCATCAGCAAGGGCATTGATGATGAAACGTGGCTGGGTCTTTCAGCATGACAATGATCCCAAGCACACCGCCAGGACAATGAAGGAGTGGCTTCGTAAGAAGCATTTCAAGGTCCTGGAGTGGCCTAGCCAGTCTCCAGATCTCAACCATATAGAAAGCCTTTGGAGGGAGTTGAAAGTCTGTGTTGCCCAGCGACAGCCCCAAAACATCACTGCTCTAGAGGAGATCTGCATGGAGGAATGGGCCAACATACCAGCAACAGTGTGTGCCAACCTTGTGAAGACTTACAGAAAACATTGCACCTCTGTCATTGCCAACAAAGGATATATAACAAAGTATTGATATGAACTTTTGTTATTGACCAAATACTTATTTTCCACCATAATTTGCAAATAAATTCTTAAAAAATCAGACAATGTGATTTTCTGGATTTGTTTTCTCATTTTGTCTCTCACAGTTGAGGTCTACCTATGATGACAATTACAGGCCGGCCTCATCTTTTTAAGTGGGAGAACTTGCACAATTGGTGGCTGACTAAATACTTTTTTTTCCCCACTGTATTTCTAATTCTTTAAGGCAAGGACAGGTAACGTAATACCAAAATGAAAGTAACATGTATATCTATGGGAAAACGCATGGCAGGCAGTAGATACAAAATGCTTGTGGAAAGCATACCTCCAATTATAAACAACTTTGCATAAGTGAATATAAGAAACTGTAATATATCTTATTAAAGAAATATGTTTTCTTCTACGAATTTCAGGCAGGTCTTTTAGAGTTACTTTCTACATATTAGTCTATGAAGAGGGGAGGGTGGAGGAAAAATATGCTGGGTAAGACACGCAAATAATTGCTGCTGCTGTACTTTGCTACTCTGCAAATCAGGGAGGACTTGTAACACTGTTATGCTTGTAGATAAGAGGCTTGTAGAATGAGGCAATAAATCAATTAACAAGCTGGCAGTAGCTTCCACCCCTCCCTTCTCCATAGAGGTCTGTGTGAGGCTGAATATGGAGATGGTTCTACAGTATATGTAAAAAGTCTGATTTAAGATAAGGAGGAGGAGGAGGAAAGCAGTTTAATAAGTATTTAAGGAAACAGATCTCCTTAATAAGATGCATTCTTATATTCACATGAACTATTTAATAACAAGTTGTTTATAACTAGAGATACACTATAACCATACACATCACTGTCACTTTTTTATGTGATTTCAAATTAGAAACACTTCAAAAATTAGCCCATTTCAAGGGAAGATGTCTGTCTCTATTTTTTCCATACATATTCGGCAGCTGTATTGGAAGAAATAGGGTTTTATTTTGTTTTAATTATACCAATTGGCAAGACAATTGTGAGATGGAGTGACAGCTAGAGACTTTAAAGAAAACTGTGTCAGACTGTCTGTGTGTCTGGTTGAAAAGGGAAAAAGTGACTTTAAAAAAAAAAAATCCCTTTTCTGGGAGCAGATGTCATACCCACATGGTGGCACTAGAAGAGTTTTATTTATATTTTATCATGCCAACAGTGTGACTGTGGCAACAACAGAATTTTATGAAAAATGTACATTGTGGCACGCTGGCAAACTAGTTAAAAAGTAACATGACTTATAGCGAGGTAAAAATGATCCAGTAGTCATCCCTTTGCTTTATGCTAACAAAATGCTTGTCGCAATGCATTTAAGAAATAAAGAATGCAGCCTTCCATGCTTGCAATGTGTGTATGGACCCAGATCATCATCAACCTGCTCATGTCTGGGAGTCTCAGGTTCTGCATCATGACTTAGACCCAGGTCTTCACTGTCCTCTATTTCCACTTAAATGTAAGATCCACAAGAGTCCCAGGGTGGTGACAGTGGCATCATTGCATGAGTGTGTTTCCTGTAATATACAAAAGGGATGAGATCACTGATGCTGCAGTTATCCCTACTGGCAAATTTTGTGGCCTCCTGAAAAGGCCTCAGGAGGTGGCACACATCCCCCATGTGCCACAAATGGCAGATTTTAAAATAACACGTTGTTCTTGTGGTTTGCTACATACAGAAATCCTTTACAACCTTTTGATACTTAAACAGATGCTCTATCATGTGCAATGTGATATTCTATTGATATGAGGCGGTGAAAGGATAGGCTGTTTTGTTGTTGCAAGTCCAGCAGGGACTTCCAGTGCTTCCTTAAAGCCACTATACGCATTTATAAACTAAATTTAGCATATTTTATGCAACATTTCTGGCAA
The DNA here is from genome assembly GCA_947044405.1 of Leptodactylus fallax. Lineage (NCBI taxonomy): Eukaryota > Metazoa > Chordata > Amphibia > Anura > Leptodactylidae > Leptodactylus > Leptodactylus fallax. Next base: position 548,451 of record CAMRHE010000249.1, read on the forward strand.
TGCCACCACCATCATTACCATCCAAGAATGCCTTAAGTTAGGCCACGGCAGGTTATTTTTTTTTTTTTTGGCTTGTTGCTCTTTCTCCAATGTCATCTTGTTGGCACCCTGATCCAGTTGCTAGGTCTTGTCCACAACAGAATCATCATCAACAATGTTTTTGTCTGTCCCACCACTTTTTTCAAACTCATCATCATGGCCATGGTATTCTCCTCTCCCTCCATAATTCCCACCTCTAGACTTACCATGAGTGCCTCTACCAGTATGACTAACAATAGTACCCTACCCCTGCCACTATTACCACCATCACCACCAGTCATGCCTTCCACCTCTTCCTCTGCCACATCCAGTGTCTGACTGAGGTGGTGAGGGTCCACCAATAAAATTCATTCTGTCGGCCCAATGTACACCTATATGCCAATATTACTTGACATCTATTTGCAAATTTCCTAAAACTGTACAGACACACATTTTTACAGTAGCAACTTGCTACCTAGTGCTTGCTGCTTCAACTGTTTCTGCCCTGGGGACCTGTTATTAGCCTTCTACTAGGGCCCTCTTCGCCCTTCTTTGAGCTGGGAATACATGTCCAAACAGCAACATGCAGCAGCAAGATGCTGCAAAATGATTGGTGATCAGGGCCCCACAGCAGCTTTTAGAAGGTGGGGCCTGGGAAGGGAGGATACCAACAGACATACCTCTCTCTGCATCTAGATGTCACCTCAGCCATCAGTTTTATCAATAAAATAATTGTAACTTCTCTGCCTATTCGGGTCTCTGCACCACCCTCTGCTCGAACGCTGCGGCGCTGGAGGCATATTCAGCTTGATTCCTTGCTTAAGGTTCTTGTTGCTCAGTCTGAACACTGTCCTAGTACTACTACTATATAATTGAATTTCAGCCACATCCGTCTCCTGCACCATATTTCTTTCTGCTCCTCAAATAGTTAATCTTAGCCTTGCCTGTGTGATTGACAGCCTGTCTACCAATCAAGTCTGGGACTGATTCTGTACTTCCTTTAAACAGGTCATCAGCTCATACATGGTCCCTGGCTATTGTACTCTGTCCTGTTACTTTGTCCTTGCTTGTGTATGATGGGGAAACAGCCCTCATGTTATGAATGTACCTGTTTCTGTAAATAAGTTTTTTTTTTTTTTTTATAAACTGACATTTGTTTGGTTGACCACAAGAGGCCACTGTTACCTCAGAAATGGGAAGGACTATAATTCTGTAATACCCTGGAGTAGTTACGTGGAGACCCTGTTCTGCAGAGGAGGATCAAGAAGGAGCAGAGTGTGTGTGGCAGCCATCTTAGAAGTGTGCTTTTGAGCTTTTAGAAGAAGAAGCGCTGAAGTGAGAGGAAAAAGATTCCTAAGGGATCAGATATATAACAAGGGGGTGCTGAAGCAGAGACTGTTCCAGGGTTTGCTCAGACAGTATCCTAAGTTGAAGATTGCTATCAAGGACCCGGCTGAGAAGTGGCCCTGTCAGTGAGATCGCATGTTTTCTGGATGAGCCCGCTTCCAGCTGTTCAACATCAAGGCTAAAAAGGTACCCAACAAAGCTGGATCAGTAAGAGAAGTAATCGTGCACGCACCACATTACAATGTTTTGCTTGGGACTGAGTAAGGGCCTGTAGTTAGACTAGTTAGGCATATTCATCTTCACAGGCCACACTACTGGTGAATTATCTACCTATACGGTAGTAAGGACTAAGACTCAGAGAGTTCTATAGACTTGTAACTCCTAGAGAAGAGCTTCTGAGGAAGTCTAGAAGCGACATTTTATATATTGTCATATTTCTTTTGCTTGCAAGCTGACCTACTATTATATTTACTTGGTTGTACTTTGTTTGGGGGGAATAGGGGTATTTTGATAAGTTTGTAAGCTCTAGTGTTATACCGCCGATGCCCCTATCACACTCACTGAATTGTTCCTGTGACTAGGGTGATAAAAAGGTAACAAGCGGCTGGTTAGTAGCCTGCAGATAGGTAAAAGCTTGGAGTGTTTTGGAGCTGCACATGAGAGGGCACCGCGCTGTACAACACCAGGGCCTCAGCTTCCTGGCTGAGTGTATGTAAATAGTTGGGAGTGTTTTTTTTGGTAAAGAGGTGTTACTACACTAAGTAAAATCTTGTTTTTTACTAAACTGATTTGGAGTCGCTTCCTTTGTTCGTGACTTCGCTGTATCCTGTGGAGCCCACCCCGATACACGGCTTACACTAGCTTCCTACTTGCTTACTATACTATTTCTGATCTTTGGCTTCCCTTGACTAATCCTTTGGATTACAATTTGGTACTGCTTTGTCTCTCTGGCTGTGACCCTTGGCTTGCTGACTCCTCTTCTGTGTTGTTAGTCTTGTTTTATTCTGTGTTACACTTATTTCTAGGAAGGGTTTTGTGGAATTTTGCGGAAGCCCTTGGATGCCACGGTCATGTCTCTCTCTCTCTCTCTCTCTCTCTCTCCAAGTAGTGGAAGAATGAAGAAACCAGGCGATACCTTTTAGAGGCTAACTGAGTATAAGTTTTATTCATGTGGAAGGATCTGCTAACAAGCAAAAACACGCCTACCCAATCACATCACTAGAGAACATCATGTGACCGTCTGATGTCACAAAGGTCCTTACCAGAGGTGTAGCTGGGGGGGGGGGAAGAGGGGCGGCTGCCCCGGGCCCACTGACTTTTTGGGGCCCAACCTGGGGCCGCCATTAATACATCCTTTATTTCTAACTGGATTGGTGTCTGCAGACACCGATCTAGTTAAAACGTATCCTGCAACTTCACAGTATTATAAACCGCAAGCCACATGAGGCTTGCGGTTTACAAGTCCCCGAGACCACAGACCAATGTCTGCTTCTCACACAGGCGGCGTGATGATGTCACAACATCGCTCCGCCTGTGCTCAGACACAGACGTCCTGTAAGTGGACAGGGAGGAAGCGGCGGCTCCATCAGCATCGCAGGTAGGTGAGTATGACTTTTTTTTTCCTTTTTTATAGCGCAGTTGTGGGTATATTAATAATATATGGGGTGGTTAGGAGGGGGAAATATAACTATAAAGGGAGGATTCATTAGGGGGCATTATGACGATGGGGGGGTCATTTATATAAGGGTTATTACAGGGTATTATGAATACAAGGGGGGAGGTTATTTATATAAGAGGCCATTAGGGGGCATCATTTATATTAGGAGGCATTATGAACATAAGGGGGTGGTCATTGATATAAGGGGTCATTAGAGGTGCAGTATTTATGTCAGGGGGAATCAGGGGCATAATATGAGGTTCAATTAATTTAATGAAAGTGGCACTTGGGCTTTATTAAGACTAAGGCCCCATGTAGCGGGCTGCAGGAAAAACCATGGCGGTAACATTGTGGTTTTTCCCGCAGTGCTTTTCACAGAAGGTCTGCAGAGGTTTCCCCTGTGGATTTTCTGTTTTCAATACACCTATATGTTTCCATAGGTATAACTGACATTCTGCGATTTCCAAAACTGCAACGGTTTTGGAAATCGCAGTGCGTCTTCTGCACGTATTTTTCCGCAATGTGTGGATGGGATTTGCTAGAATGCCACGGTATTTTTTCTGTGGGTTTTCGCCACATGGGACCCCATCCCATCCCCACTTTGCAGTAAAATACACGCAGCGGATACGATGCGATTTCCAAAACAGTCGCAGTTTTGGAAATCGCAGCATGTCAATTATACCTATGGAAACGCCAGCGGTTTCTCTATAGATATAATTGAAGCAGAAAGTCCACAGAGGAAACCTCTGCAAACATTCTGTGCAAAGTGCTGCAGGAAGAACTGCGATGCCTTGCCGCCACGATTTTTCCCACAGCTGTTTTTTGCTGCGGGACGCCACGTGGGGGCCTTAACCTTAAGGCGTTTTCCAGTTCATTTTTGTTGATGATCTATCCTCAGAATCAATTATCAATAAGAGATAAGGGATTCCCCACTGATCAGCTGTATGAAGGGGCCACGGCGCCTGTTTATATCACACGCTGTCTGTTTATAGCAGGGGTCTCAAACTCGCGACCCGCCGGCCAACTGCTGCCCTCGGGACAATAGTTTGCGGCCCCCACCTCAATATCAAAGTTTAATGTTAGTGCGGCCCGAGTTTGATACGAATGGCACCAGGGGCGCACTGGCTGGGGGGCGGCATTTTTTACTATCTAATGTAAACCAGCCCAGGACAGGCCGCTTTAAAAAAAGCAACGCTGAGCGGGGCCTGTCCTGGGCTGGCTTACGAGACGTCCTCATCACAGCGCAGGCAGCGATATAATGACGTCATCGCGCCTCCTACGCTGAGACACAGACATCTCGGACAAGAGGAGGAGGCGGCGGCGGCTGCATCAAGGCATCACAGATAGGTGAGGATAAGTTTTTTTTTTTATTTATATAAATAGGCTGTTACCTGCTGGAGTATCCCCGGCAGGTGATGGCCTATTTATTTCCCTAACCGGCGTCTGCTCATGGCCGCCCCCGCTTCCCCCTTCTGCTATGGGACGTAGAAGAGGAAGTGGATGCCGCTGTGAGCAGCTGCGGGCATCGGTAAGTGAGGCCGCGGGCCTCAAATACTACTATTATTATACTCCGGGGTCTTTTTAGACGCCGGAGTATAATAATTGGAGACCCAGGGGAGGTGAAGGAACATAAAAACCAATGCTACTCACCTCTCCTGCGATCCGCTGTCACTCCGAGCAGGCTTGGGCGCTCTGGTGATGTCATCAGGTCGCGTCAACGGTCTCATCGCGTGACGTCTGTGCGCAATTAGACAGGGCTGAAAGCTGCTGGGAGTGCTCCGGTTTCCAGGATAGGTAAGTAATACTGGTTTTTATGTTTGTATCCTCCCCTAGGTCTCCAATCATTATACTAGGGAGCATATTACCGATGTGGAAAACCTGATGCGGCCCAGCCTCACCCAGACTCTACCTCCAGCGGCCCCCGGGTAAATTGAGTTTGAGACCCCTGGTTTATAGTGACCGTGTGATGTCATTCCAGTCTTGTCACATAGATGTGTATAGGACGAGGCTGTAGTTTCATTACATGGCCGCTATGAAAAGAATGACATTATGTAAACAGAGAAGGTGTCACGGCGCTTACACAGGTACCACGGTTCATTCAAACATCTGATCCTTGGGGTCCTGGGTATTGGAACCCCAATAATTTTTTTTTTCCCTTGTTTTTTTTTTTTTTTTTTAATTAGTAAACACCTGGGGCATTATTAATAAGGGGAACTATTTAAAGGGGTGCACAGGGAAGTTATTAATTTAAAGATTCACTTGGGAGTATTATTCATTATGGGGGGGTATATTATACAGTATATTTTATAATTGGGGGTAGCAGCAGGATGGGGGCTTTGTGTAGGTGAGGACAATATGGGTCAGGTGCCTGTAAAAGTGAGGAGCCAAAGATGTCTGTGTTGCAAACTTTACAGAGAGTGGAAGAAGTGGTCATGGCCGTCCAGATAAAAGAGATGGGGAATGTGAGCCGCTATATACCACTATACGCTCACCGTATACTCATAGTATCGGTATACGAACATGTCCAAGTTGGGGGCCCACTTGGACATGTTCGACCCCCTGTGCTGAACCCCTAGCTAAGCCTCTGGGCCTTACTAAATATTCGTTACCGCGAAGCATCAGGAAATCTGGAATCGTGGTGAATCGAGGATTTCCTGAAATTCGGATCGAATTTCACTTCTGCAGAATCGATCCGCTCATCTCTAGTCCTAATCATTGGGGAGAATACTGTGGATCAGTGCAGGGAGAAACCAGGGAGCTGAACAGTTAATACTCAGTCCATTTTATAGTCAGACACCTGTAACAGCTGGAAACCATATCAAAATGAACTGCTTTATTGCCCTAGATAACCAAAAATACTTACATTAACCCTCATCACTGCTTTATACCACCCGGGATAATGGATCTAACTCCCATCACTGCCATAGACGGTCAGGGATCCTGACATTAACTATATTCCCTGCCCTAAAGCCATTCTAGTTATCCCCAGGTGAATCCCCATTTGTTCAGTTTTGTAAAAAAAAAAAAAAAAATGGGGACATGGGGGGAATTTTACTGTTTTGGGGTCACTGATGGGATGTTATATTGTGTGGGGCATACTACTTTTATGGACCTTACTTCAAAAATGCAAAAAAAAAGTTTCCTCACAGGTGTAAGCATGCTGTAAAGAAAAATCTCAGATTTCTCTTCAGTAGAGCTAAAGATCTTGACCCAAACCTTGAAAGAGTAGCAATAGATTATAATGAAGAATGTGGTATATAGGCGTGTATTGCATTTCCATTGAATACCAGTAGAGGTCACTCTTTACCACAAAATATTTGGAATGATTTCTGTCTGCAGTCCCAGAGAAAGCAATCTTTTAATACAGGAAAATTAGATTAAAAAAAAAAAAGGTATAAATTGTAGATTTAAGTGCAATAAGCTAAAAGTGAGTCTGCATTGAATCTTTTAGACAATACTTTTGCGTATATCCTTGTAGGGCATAAAAGTATCATAGAAGAGGATCTCATGTTCGAAATCCACAATAAGTCAGAGCAAAGAATACCCCCAACTTTAGCAGGCTGTATGTGACCATGTCTGAAAGAGTTTCCCATTTATCTATATGAGTGCTATGTAACACCACTGCATTTTTTGCACATACTCATATATCAACATGTAATGGACTGCAGTAGTAAATACTGTTCAGATTGCAGTATGCTAAGGTAGGTATCAGCCACATATATGCCTTCTGGTAAATGTTTAGATATGAATGTCTATGGATATGTTAGACATATACCCAGGAGATTATTTTGGTATATATGCTGAAAGCTCGCCACAAACATGGTATAAAACTTCCCCTAGCTTGTGTATTTATTTTTTTGGCAGAACTGGCCGTCAATCTAATATCTATGGGGAATGGTAAACCAGATGGTTTCTTTGCTTGAGTTAAGCATACATTTTTCAGACTTGTAAGAATCTAGTGTGACCTTCTAGAAGAGAAAAGATAAAAATGTCAGTCTGTTTCTCATGTATTCCTCCACCATAGAATTGTTTTGACTGTATTGTTTGGCTATGTTTTAGCTATTTGATCTGTTTAAGTTAATTTTTACCACTCTTTTTATTTATTTATTTATTTTTTTAGTTGAAATTGCACTACCAAACCATTGTCTTCCTTGTCAGAAGTGCTACCGCTGGATCCAGAAAGGATGACCTGTTTTTAATGTGACATTTAGAGATATTGCTCCTGCCACCCCCACCCCCTCCCACAGCTGCCATGCCAGTGCAAGTTGAGCTCTCAAGGTCCCCCCGGTTGGACATGCGAGAGGATGGACGATGGTGCAGATAGGCAGCGGCCAACTTGCTACATAGCATGTCTCTATAGTAGTTCAGTTTCTCCTCCCTCTCAGCGGGTGTAAAAAAGCACCCATTTTTCCCTGGTAGCGAGGGTCTAACATGGTGGAGAGCCAGTAGTCATCCCTCTGCCAAATGGTGACAATTCAGCTGTTACTGAGCAAGGAAGTCAGCATGCTTCGAGCCATTTGCGCAAGTGACTCCGAGGGACTCCATGCATCCATCTCCACTGCATACTGCCACAGTGTGTCTGGGTCATCTTCCTCATCCTCCTCATCTCCCTCTGGTTGTTCTGGTTGCTCCTGCTCCTCCTCTCCACCCATTTGGCTACACATTGTTTGTGCTCCAATGTCCTTCTCATCCTCCTCCTCCTCCAGTTCAGCCCCCACAGGGCTGATGTGGTCGTGAGATGTAGCTACCACATCTCCAGTCCCCTGACCAGCCAGACTGAAAAGCATCTTTTCCAGGATGTGAATCAGTGGAATGACGTTGTTCATCCCGTAGTTCTGGCGACTGACTAACAAAGTGGCCTCCTCAAAGGTAACGAGCAAACGGCAGGTGTCACGCATGAGCTGCCACTGGCTAACATTAAAGTTACAGTTGGGCTAAAGGCAAAGGAAACTTGGTCAAAATTGAAGGAAAGATGAACGTAGCACATTATCAGCAAATACTGGAGGGAAATTTGCACTCATCAGCCAGGAAGCTGCGCATGGGACGTACTTGGACGTTCCAACATGACAACGATCCAAAACACAAGGCCAAGTCGACCTGTCATTGGCTACAGCAGAAGAAAGTGAAGGTTCTGGAGTGGCCATCTCAGTCTCCTGACCTCAATATCATTGAGCCACTCTGGGGAGATCTCAAGTGCGCAGTACATACAAGACAGCTCAGGAATTTACAGGAACTGGAGACTTTTTGCCAATGAGAATGGGCATTTTTACCATCTGAGAATATAAAGAGCCTCATCCACAACTACCACAAAAGACTTTAAGCTGTCATTGATGTTAGAGGGGGCAATACACGGTATTAAGAAGTGGGGTATGTGAACTTTTGAACAGGGTCATTTTGATGTTTTTGGTTGTCATTATGATTTAAAAAGAGAAAACACAGAAGTTTGACAATAAATGGCTTCAACCAACCACTAACCATGAGTGGAGAAAAAGTTTTTGTGTTACCATTCATATTCTCTGAAAAAAGGCCAAAAAAACAAAAAATCTGCCGGGGTGTGTAAACTTTTTAGCACAACTGTACACAGGGGAGTACCTCTGTCCGCTTGGATCAGAAAGAAATCGTTTATGGCTTTTCTCTGTTCATATAGTCGATCCAACACATGTCTCTATACCACCATCTGTACAGTCTCTCCCCTCACCTTCTGTCTCTATCCCTCTTCCCTCATAGATTGTAAGCCCTTGCGGGCAGGGCCCTCTCTCCCGCTGTGCCAGTTGGTCACTGTTTTGTATCATCTGTTTTGTATATCTTGTGTATTGTATGTTAACCCTCAAATGTAAAGTATCATGGAATTAATGGTGCTATATACATAAACAATTATAATAAATAATAATAATAATAACTCCTCCTCACTGTAGAGTGGATCTGAGCCCACAGCATAAAGTACTTCTCTATCTGAGGGAACAGAAAAAGACAGAGGCAGGTTGAGGACAGGTGAGGGCACAGGTGCCGGGCCATGCCAACTAAGGGTTGTGTCTGACGAACCCACCGACTCTTGGCTGTGGGTGTCTGATGTGACTTAGGATGAATTGGTTGACAGAGTCAACCAGTCTACAACCGTTGGGTTGCTGGTCAAGACATGACCGCTACTTGACACTGGCCTCTCGCTTCTCTGTCTGACATACTGTTCGATGAAAAAACGTAATTGCAAGGGGCAAAAAATCCTGTTATTTTCTACTTTGAAGAGAACGGCAAATATGCCCCTTATTTCTTTCCCTACTAATGAACACCTATAAAAAAAGCGTGATAAAGGCAGAGATTTGTGGCTCAGAATTATTGAATTATTGACAATACTGTATTGATAAATGGCCTGCAACTTTATACTGGGAACAAAATGGTGAATATGGTCCTCCTTATGGGTTTTCACACTAATAAACACCTTTAATTATTTAATAGAGTATGCTCCTCCAGCATACCACATGTGCAGGTCACAGAAGTGTCATGCTGTTCTACACCTCGTTTGCCTCGGCAAACAAAGTCGCACAGGGGAGGAACTGGGTCACTGTATGACCTCCTCATGCTGCTACCACTGGGTCACTGTATGGCCTCCTCATGCTGCTGCCACCTCCACATTATGTCTCCTTGCCACTCTGTGGCCTCCTCATGCTGCTGCCAACTCCACATTATGTCGCCTTGCCACTCTGTAGACATCTATGTGAAATCGGCAGACGAGGGTGTAAAAGGAGTGCGCTCTTTCATGCTACAATAGGATGTTGGGCCTCTGCACGGTTCTTTCTACCTGTCACTAATATAGACTTGTAAGACTGAGTTCACACTTGAGTTAGTTGGTCAGTTTTGGCCCAGTAACTGTCCAAATAAGTGACGTGTGCAGTGATTCTAAAAGCGATGCCTGTCATGTCCGTGTCATACTGACCCACAGTATTGTTTGACTACCACAGTAAGCTCCCTATGCATGTTACTGCAATGCACAGTGTTCTACACCACTATACAGGCTCTCTGAAGCCAGGAAATAGGTGTTTTTTTAGCGATATTCGCTGCAAATTAATTGAGATCGAAGCAAATTTTTTTGGAACTTCGAATCAAACTGGAACTGCAGAATCGGACTTTTGAGAAATTTGCTCATCTCTAGTTATAGCCCCTTGGATGCTGTGGTCAAACATGACCCCAAACATGACCGTGGCATCCACGGCAATTTACATTTTTTTCTTTTTGTCCCCATAGGGGATTGAAGCAGGGGTATTTTAATCAAATAAAAATCTGAAACGTGTGACGTGTAAAATCTTCAGTGTATTTGTACTGAAACTAAATTACACACAGCTGGACTATTAACTAATTAAGTAACTTCTGAAGACAATTGATTGCACTGGATTTTATTTAGGGGTATCAGAGTACATGGGGCTGAATAGTTTTGCACGTCACATTTTTCAGATTGTTATTTGATTAAAATTTTGAAAACCTTGTATCATTTTCCTTCCACTTCACAATTATCTGATACTTTGTGTTGGTCTATCACTTAAAATTTCAAGAAAATACATTTAAATTTGTGGTTGTAAGGCGACAAAATGTGAAAATATTCAAGGGGTACTTTTGCAAGCCACTGTCTGAGGTCTAGAATATGGACTATTATGTGTAGATAAACCTAATTTAAAGGGGTTTTCTGGGTTTAAAACATTGATGGCATATCTTTAGGGACCTCTCAGATCAGCTTTTAAGTGGCTGCGCTAAGATATGTACTGGGCTTGAAAATTTCATGCAGTTAGGAGGGGAAGTATACAGCAGTGTACATCTGAGAGCAGTGTTTGGCTGCAGCAGTCCCATCAATGTGGTGTCATCGCTGCAGCCATTCTCTGTACAAACAGAGCAGTGGAACTGACAACCATCCCAGATCGGGAGCAGAGGTAGAATGCAGGTAAGTATGTCCATATTTATTTTATAGCCCTCCCCTCCTGACTGCGTGCAATTTTCTGAAACCAAACAACCCATTTAAATACCCAACATCTGACATTCTGTTATGGCGAATGTCGGGAAGAGGTTACAACACATTGAAAGGCTGTAACTAAAAATATGTATGTATGTATTACTGCCTATAATGGAAATTAAATTATAATAGCAGGTAAGCATCACTGTTTCCTGTAAACTGAACTGCCACTCTGCTATGTTTCCTTAGGTAAAATCCGCTCCTAAACACATGGACAAAATTGTTGGTACCCCTCATTTAATGATAGAAAAACCCACAATGGTCACAGAAATAACTTGAATCTGACAAAAGTAATAATATATAAAAATTCTATGAAAATGAACAAATGAAAGTCAGACATTGCTTTTCAACCATGCTTCAACAGAATTTTTAAAAAAAGAAAACTCATGAAACAGGCCTGGACAGAAATGATGGTTTCTTTAGCTTAATATTTTGTTGTATGACCTTTTGAGGCAATCACTGCAATCAAACGATTCCTGTAACTGTCAATGAGACTTCTGCACCTCTCCACAGGTATTTTGGCCCACTCCTCATGAGCAAACTGCTCCAGTTGTCTCGGATTTGAAGGGTTCCTTTTCCAGACGGCATGTTTCAGCTCCTTACAAAGATGGTCAATAGGATTTAGGTCAGGGCTCATAGAAAGCCACTTCAGAATAGTCCAATGTTTTCCTCTTAGCCATTCTTGGGTGTTTTTATCTGTGTGTTTTGGGTCATTATCCTGTTGCAAGATCCATGACCTGCGACTGAGACCAAGCTTTCTGACACTGGGCAGTACATTTCTCTCTAGAATCCCTTGATAGTCTTGAGATTTCATTGTACCCTGCACAGATTCAAGACACCCTGTGTCAGATGCAGCAAAGCAGCCCCAGAACATAATAGAGCCTCCTCCAAGTTTCACAGTAGGGACAGTGTTCTTTTCAAGATATGCTTCATTTTTCCGTCCGTGAACATAGAGCTGATGTGCCTTACCAAAAATTTCGATTTTTGTCGCATCTGTCCATAGGACATTCTCCCAGAAGCTTTGTCGCTTGTCAACATGTAGTTTGGCAAATTACTTTTGTCATATTCAAGTTACTTCTGTGACCATTGTGGGTTTTTCTTTCATTAAACGAGGGGTACCAACAATTTTGACCACGTGTGTATGTAGGTTCCCTGAGCTCCCATTAATGATTGGGGGAATACTGTGGATCAGTGCAATTAAAATTCAGACCCTGTTATAGCCGGACACTGTGACAGGAGCCTGGAGAAGTGAGCAACACCTGGAACACAGATCGAAAATGAACTGCTTTACTGCCCTAGAAAACCAAAAATACTGCTTTATACCACACGGGTTAATGGATCTAACTCCCATCACTGCAAGGGATATTGACATTAACTTTATTCACTGCCCTAAACCACAGTGTATACTTAAGTGAACCCCTTCACTACCCTAGACCATGAGGAATTCTGACATTAAAAGGATTGTTGTTCCTTCTAATGACCTGTCCACAGCATAGGTCATCAGTATGTAATCGGTTGGGGTCCGACACCTGCAACCTGCACAGATCAACTGTTCTAGCAGCCTTCAGGTATCAGAAGCTGCTAGTCTATGGGGAGCACATGCAGTATTGTTCCTATTCAAGTAATAAGAGCAGCACTGCAATTCCTTGCAACTACTACTAGGCACTGGACAGGACTGCTGCACTGCTACTATTACTATTATGTGTTCCCCATTCACTAGCAGCTTACAGCTCCCGGAACGCTTCTAGAACAACTGATTTGTGTGGAGTCAGGTGTCAGACCCTGACAGACACATATCACATACCTGTGGATAGGTCATCAGTATGAAAAAAGTTTAGGGCCAGCCTATTATACTGTAATGTTGATCTAGAGCAAGGCAAACCATGAGGGGGTAATGACTTATCTTTAATAATCTGGTAACCATAAATTGTAATATTAAAATTAATCCTTTTACTGTCCTAAATCACTGGGGATTACAGTTTAAAGAGGACCGTTCCCTATCTCCGCCAACTTTTTGGATCTTTAGCACTCAAAATGCTATTTAGGCTGTCTACTCTACTGTCAGGTGGGCAGTCCTGTACTGGGGCAGATAGTCTGAGACCGCCCATTTGTCAGTAGAGAGCTTAATTAGCATACTGGCTGGATTGGAGGTGGAGGGGGGTCTATAGGAAAAATTCCAACTGTGCCAGGATCAGTGGATTGGAGCCTATTAAAGAATACAAAAAGTTGGCAGAGGCAGCAAAGGTCTTTAAATCTTCCCAGCTCCAGACATACAGACATAAACATCTTGACTGCCATGGACCACCAAGGATATAGAACTTAAATTGGCTATACAGGGTTAGTAAACATGCCTGCTTTCTTTCAGAAAGAGCTCTACTTCCTCTTCTCAGGCAGTGCCATCAAGTCTGTTGGTCACACGGGCCATTCAAATTTAGCTTTAATCCTGGATAACCCATTTAACTCTTTCACCACCCTGACCAGAAATTCATATAATTGTTTTAACTGCCCTAGACCTGAATACTGTTTAACTACTTTATGCCTGCACATTATGTGACCATGTATATCCCCTTGTTCCATGCTGTAGCTAATTATTAGGGCTATGCATTTTAATATTAATTTGATACAGTTCTTCATCAACAGGCAATGAGAAAACAAAGTCCCAGTTTCTAACTGCACTGACAACTACAAAAGCTACAAAGGGTTAGAGGGAACATTGGCAAGAATACAGTCACCTATAGTCATATGATTACCACAACGTCAGCACCATTTCTCTGCATTATGAGAGAGGAGTAGGAAGAGTGACAGGCTTGAATAAACAATGACCCTGAGTTGTCATGTGGCAGATAATGGTAACTATGCTTGTTAAAGGGTATGTGAGTTTTCATGAAAGTTGAAATATGTTCAAGGTCTTGCTGGGCAGTCTCTTCTATGACTGTATAAGCCTTCATACACAGTGTCCTCTATCAGTTTCTGCTGCTAATAATCACATTATAGCTGCAGCACATTATACATTTCTCTCAAGGTTGTCAATGTGGGCAATAAGGAGCTTTCTGTTGCCTCCCCTAACTATTAATATTAATATGTTTGTTTTTTTTTACATGTAACTCTGCAAGGGGTAACTGTACAAATAGCAAAGAAATAGCTGAGAAAAGCCTAAGTGAGTATAATCTAAGAGATTCAGGAACACTGAACTGCAAATACAGGGCAAATACATGCAGACATGATGCAGCCTATAAGATCACTAACACAGGAAAAGAGCAATCTATGAGCATAGTCAGTAAAACTTTTTGCTGTCAGTGAATAATATTCCATCTATAGCCACACAAACAACCAGAAATAGATAGAAGTACAGAAGAAGACTTTTCTTACATTTTAAGCTGTAATATGTGCCAAATGTTCAGTTTCAGCAATTTTCAGATGGGATATGTGTGTGGAGGCAGTGAGGAGAATCAGCCCCTCTCCTTTCCAGTCATTGTGTGAAGAGACCAGACCCTTCTCCTTCCACTTCCACTCACTGTGAAAATGTCTTGCTTATCTAATGTATCTATGAACAGACTTCCCTAATAACAAGGAATGAACTGCAAATTAGCAAGGAGGAAGACATCTAGTGGCAGGAACTTTAGACAGGTTTTTCAGGCAAAAAGCAGCCACATTTTTAAAGTGCATTAGATTTTGGTCCAGAATCACATGCTCTGTGAAATGAGACAAATTTGTCTGAAAGTTAGTGACCATTTAATGAATTAGGAAAAAGAAGCCATCTGAAGCACATATGTCTAAGCTTTGATGGAAAAAGCTGCTAAAGGGTACTGTGCTTGATGATCTAAGAATACAATTTTTATTTCATTAGAAAAACATTTTAAAACAAATTTTTTTGCAAAGACTTGTGATGTAGGTTGTATTTTGTAAAAGATACTTACACAAATACCAACGCTTCATATTGGAATGGGTTAAATGATCTGTAGTATACCGTCATTCAAATACATCACAAAATCACATTTTCCCAGGCGAAATGATGTGAATTATGATAATGGCACTGTGCCACATCATGATCTGAGGATTGCTAGCATGTTTGGAATGCAAGCATCAATTATACCCAGTTTTAGTATTCTACACAAAGGTTCCTGCATCAGCCCATGATACACAGCTTGCAAACATTCACTTGTTTTACATTTCAGAAGGGAATTTGAAGACAGTCATTTACAACCGGGGCTTCTGTTGAGCATTTTTCTGAATGCAATTCACTTGGAGACAGTTTTACTCATACACCTTAATTAATCTGTTACTGAATGTGAATAGCGGGCAACTGAGGACAGAGAATCAACTGATGCTCAATAAATAAGTAGTCCGCATTTTAGCAGTACACTGCACTCCTTGCACTTAGTATCTGTTTATTCACAGATACCGGCTGGTGACGGGCTCATACAGCTTCAGTTACACAACCTTTTCTATTAAAAGATGGCTGGACCATTGTAGCAAACAAGCCCTCTGACCTCTTGTGTCCCCCTGTCTCCTCATAGAATGTAAGCTCTTGCGAGCAGGGCCCTCACTCCTATTGTTTCATATGTTTATTTCTTTGTCACATTGTAATGTCTCATATTGTCTGTTCATGTGTCCTCTGATTTGTAAAGTGCTACGGAATATGTTGGTGCTATATAAATAAAGTTATTATTATTATTATTATTATTATTATTACATACTGTAGATGATTTCTACAATTATGTGTAGGGACTATGACAATTATGAAGCCAAGTAGCATGTGAACCATGAAGGGTTACTCCACAAAATAGATTGGCATTAAAAGACAGGGAGACATCATTTAGAACAGAAAGGGGTATCATGCTGGAAATGTACTGTGCTCATATATGCGCTCAGTATACGTCATAAGATTTTTTTCTCAAAACTCACAAGACATGTTATCATTGCACTAAGGTAAAGAAGAGGAGTTCAGACTTTTCCGATCTGAGGGCTGGAATAAAATTTTAAAGTAGCACTCTAATAAGGGGTATAATAAGTTACCGTGGGGCCCATTGCAGAACTTAAATGTGACCCCATCCTTCCATGCCCACCTTAAGCATCAAGTTCACAACTTGGAAAGAGTATGATTATTCTGCCCTCCTTAACATAAAGGGATAATACACATTTGTGTACACTGGGACATCACAGCATATGAAGAAAGTCATTACAATGATGTCACATTCAGACATTATGATGTCCCAGTAAAGAAATGAAGATGCAGTCAGTTGCCCTTCCATCATCCATATTTGTCCATATTTAGCTATGCTGCTACCCTGGTAGTTACGCCCATGCTCTGGGTCAAACTGACTTTCTGTTATGCCCAAGGGGACAGTGAACCCCAAGGGGACAGTGCATGACACAAGGATGCAAAGAACATCATAACTGTACTAAACATATCACATTAACAATTGACTCTATTGCTGCATAAAGTAGAACTCATACAACCATACAGTGTCCCCTATTGATGTCAGTCACACAGTGCTCTACTAACACGTACCTGTTCTTCTGTGCTGTACAGTACACCTCACCTTCTCTAACATGGAAGATACATATATGCAGGAAGCAGGTGGCACTCACATATATTTCCAACACCTGCACTGATATACAGGCCTATATGATCAGTATAGGCTATATGGTAGGGCACTCAAATTTCTGCACCATAGGAATGTGGCTGTCCATGGTGCAGCCCTCTGGTTGCAGGTTGTGTACCCCTGCTTTAAAGTTTTAAAACAACTATTATTACAGATAAAACAAATACAAATCAGATGGGCATTACATGTAATGCCCCCAGAAACTATGGAATGGTGCAGTTAAATCTTCAAATTTTGGGTTCCCAATCCTCTACTGTCTATTGTATTTTTTAGCTATTTGTGCTTATTGTGTGGGCTTCCTCCCATTCCCATGCACCCTCATAGCTACATTTGCCTCCTACCCATATTCCATTTATGGCTTTACACTTGACAGTTTTCTTGACAACAGAGAAGATTTCTAAGACAGTAGTTCTGCATAGAGTAAAATAAGTAAAAAATAAAGTAATCAAACATTATTCTTTTGATTCTGTGAAGCAACTGTGGGAGTCAGAGACTGTTCTGAAGTATCTTAAAGATTTATTTCCCCCAAAATGTGTGAAGCGCATAGGACAATGCATGACAAACACAGACCTGCAGCCCCAATTGCTTTTGTGCATTATACTCTAGCTTCTGGATACCTTAACAGATAATGCTATGGTATTCTAACCATCAAAATGCAGTGAAAACCTGAAAAAGTAGTTGAATGTGGTTTTTCACCAGTCATTGTAGTCTAAGGGCCACACTTGGGCATTACATACCCACTACAAGTTTCTAGCAGTCCAGAGTCAGATGCAACTTGGATGTGGGATCCATTACTTTAGGGTAAAAGGGGTTTTCTCTCAAACACGTGCCAGGCTTTTTATAGTCTGGCACTTGTCAGAAACCCAACCATGATTTTCTTTTCAGGGACAGGTTATCAGACAGATTTTCTTATTGTGAATGGATTTCTGACAAGAACAAAACCATAAAAAGTTCCAACATTCATGGCCGTATCCATTTGTAACCGATCAAGACAAGTCACTAAACTTTTAGAGAAAATCATTAAAACTCTGCTAAATTTTTTATTGCTTATATCTGCAAAAAGTTTAAAGTGTAAATCCCTATTTTTTTCTAAAGTTCTCCCTAACAAGCCTCTAACTGAGCTGTTACCAGGAAAAGTCTGTACACATTTGTACCACCCGTATGTAGCGCTGTAGCATTTGCCAAAGGAGGTGGTCACTTCAAATGGCTGTATCTCTGGTTTTTATGCAACCTAGAAAAGGTTCTGTTATCACATGACTGCAGTATATAAATTATACAATAGCATTAGCTATAAATTATCCAGGGATATCACTAGTTAAAAAGACAGCTGGAATTTGAGGTGCATATGCAGATGTTCATGCTTTATATAACAAATCACATTCCCGACTATGCTTTTAAGTAGTGATACCTTTCTTTTTTGGATATATTATGCTTACTTATATAGCACCATCATATTCCGCAGCGCTTTACAGACATTGGCAGTCACCGTCCCATATAGGACTCACAATCTACATTCCCTATCAGTATGTCTTTGGAGTGTGGGAAAAAACCCACACAAACGCAGGGAGAACATACAAGCTCTTTGCAGATGTTGTCCTTAGCAGGTTTCGAACCCAGGACTCTAGCGCTGCAAGGATAGCCACTGGGCCACCGTGCTGCCCGTAAGCTTATAGCTACAGCTGTATGCTTGGCTGCATGTGAAAGCTGAGAATCTCAGCTTTCATATGACACCAGAAATAGGTTCTACAAGACTAGAGATACAGCCATTTGTTATACCTAAACTTTTAATTGTCTAAAAATGTAAGTATGTTATGTTCATGGAAAACCGCTTTAACTAATCCAGGTGACGCATTCCTGGAAATCCTGGAATTTCAATGCTTGTTTTCAAGGCATTTTTACTGTATCTTTTTCATGTAATAATTAGAATATGCTTTATTTACATGAATATACATACTATAGATGCAGACCATTCACCGTGATGAGTCTCATCCTTGTTTGGGTGACAAACCTAAAAAAGGCACCTAAAAAGGTTGAAATTATGCAAGAGACAACATAGCCTAACACTGTAAACTTTATGTTCATCACCTGTGTTCTAATTTCCATTACAATTATTGTACTTTCTGAGCTTCATCCTTATATCTTGTACTTCATTCCCTGTCCAACAGGTTAGTACATCATTTTTTCTGTTTCTTTTTAACTTTTAGCAAGCTTGTCTTGCTCTAGAACCGAAAAAGTATCTCTGTACAGCATAGCAATAATTAGTATAATCCCTATAGGATGGCAGTAGTCAGACACCTGTTAAAGCACTATTAGACATGTTTAAGGATGCTAATTACTTTGGCAGTTTTATGTGAAGTGTAAAGTAGATCTGGCTCCAATTGACAGCTATGTGCATTAGCAGAGGTAATAGCAGAGCCTGCTGTATATAAAATGAATACTTGATAGGAACAAGTCATCACTACTGGGATGCTACCACAAATGAATTTTGCAATCATTGCCAGATATTACATAAACTTAAAAGGATTGAAGCATTAGAACTTTTTGATGTGCGTAACGTAGGGAAATGCATATGGCGGACATGTTCTCTTAGTTTGCTTTTTGTTGCTATTGCCAGAACTAACATAATACCAAACTATATCAACCTGTTCCTAATAATGTCAAGTTTTTCGATGATTAGCAAGCAAATGTGAACACTACAATAAATTGTGTAAATCATGACCAAAATAATTTATAGTTGACCTGCAGGTAAGACTAGAGACGTAGTGGTTGCCCCAAAATGGGTCATTATCTTTGGGTTTACGGGATTGACCAAGAGCTGATATTGATGGCCTATCCTTAAGTCTGACACCTGGAACTCCCACTGAACAGTTCCTACTGTCACTGTACCTGCATGAAGTATGGAGCCAGAAGCATACAGCTCCAAACACTCTGCAATGGCCATGATGGACTAGTACAGCTCAGCTCCCATTCACGTTAATTGGTGTAATGGTGCAAATAAATCCAACTACAATAGAATAGACATTATATATATATATATATAGAGAGAGAGAGAGAGAGAGAGATAGATAGATAGATAGATAGATAGATAGATAGATAGATAGATAGAAGAAATAGTCAGTCTTTTTTGTGGAGTTCAGATGCAGCAAGATTGCTTAGGATTTGCAGTACCAATTCTACAACAAAAATGTGCAAAAATTTATAGTACACGTGTGAATAGGGTTCTTAAACAGTAGAAAAAAAATCTACATGAATTGTTTAGTAGAAGAGTGGATAGAGTACACTTTTGGGAAAAAAAGAAGTTCAAGGACAGGGACCAAGACCTACTGACCAGTAGAGAACCATCGTTGCCTCCCTGCTCCAGCCTCAAGTGTATGTACCTCCATTTCTGTGAAAGGTTATACTGTAACCAATATGAAGATTTATATCCCTTTGTTGAGCCTTCCTTAAAGAGCTGTGAGTTGTTTGACCTGTTTCCACCTTCTCCTGAGTCCTTTAATCCTGAACCCACAGTATCAAGGGTATCCCAACCCCCATCAGACAAGAGACAAGACTTTACCACTGTGTGTGGTCTTGTGGAACTGAACTTACAAATGCCACCAACATCCACAATGTAGACCCTCCTTTTCATTGCCCCAGCTCTGAGGAGTGCCAGATGGTTTGGTAGAGATTAAAGCCACAGTGAACCTAAGCATGACAAGTTACTGCTTCATTGGGTTGCTGCACAAGGCATTGGTGATCAACTATAGGGGTCATAATAGTTAGAATACATTCAATAGATAAATCAAGTGAAGAGGATTTCTGAAAAAAAAAAAATTCTGAAAAAGATTGCAATACCCGATTCACTTGCATGATGTTTTAGGAGTCCTCTGATTTTGCAATTCATAGTTATTGTGGATTGAAGCATTTTCTAAATAGTGATGATGCTTCACATGTCTATTAAGGTTTACTATCTCTTTGCATATCTTTCGTACCTCCCCTTTTATTTTTTACTTCTCTTTCCCTTCCTTTTGACTTTTCCACTTCTTATATTTCTGCTCACATAGTTACACATACATATTGAAGTGGACCTGTCTCTTATAATATACTGCTTTGAAGACTTATGATTATACATCTGTTGCATGCATGAGGATTGTGCTATTGGGAACAGAATCAAAGTATTGCGTACTCCAAATTATATGTGTACAATATATTGTTTTTCCAACCACATTGCTGAACCTACCACACATTTATAGAAATAGTGTATATTTTACAATGACTGTGTAACAGATCTCTCCTGTACTACAGAAGTGTTCACTCTCACCTTAGCTCCAGTTTCCAAGATGGCGCCGCTGAATGTGGCTGCCTGTTAAGCAGCTCTGAGACTCTCTCTCTTATTTTTCTTTCGCTGTCTGTTTTTTTATCTCTCTACTTAATGGACTTTACACCATGAAGAAACAAAGACTTGAAATTGGACCTTTGTGATACTTTTTTTTTGTTTTTATCTATCTTTTTGTTCTGCTGAAATGGGAACTCTTGTGTCTGCAGACATTTCTTTTGTCTACACAAGAGAGAAACTCCTGCAGCTTAGAGTCACAACAGGGCTGCATACCATTTGCCCACCCATCCCCCAAGAACTCTGGAGAAAGAAAAAGCGGGGGAGGGGCTGCAGAGCAGGAACTCTTCAGAGGATTAAAAAGAGGCGTTACCGACCAACTGTTCCCTCCATCATTATGGGCAATGTGAGATCTCTTGCAAACAAGATGGATGAACTAACAGCGCTCAGCAGGCATCAGCAGGAGTTTCGGGTGTGCAGCATGATGCTACTTACAGAGACTTGGCTCATTGAAGTTACTCCTGACCCTCTGGTCTCCTTGGATGGTTTTAAACTCCTTCGGGCAGACAGGACAAGGGAGAGCGGTAAGAGGAAAGGAGGGGGGCTGGCAATGTTTGTGAATAATAGATGGTGCAATCCTAGGCACATTGTGATTAAGGAGCAAACTTGCTGTAAGGACATTGAACTATTAGCTGTGAGCATGAGACCTTTCTATCTACCAAGGGAACTATCACATGTCATTGTGATAGCTGCATATGTCCCTTCCTCTGCGAAAGCTGACGCTGCCTGCGAGGTCCTACAAGCCACGCTGAGCCAGTTACAGTCTCAGCACCCCCAGGCCCTCCTTCTTGTGTCTGTCGATTTCAACCACGCCTCTCCATCATCCACACTTCCCAGTTTCACACAGTATGTAACCTGCCACACAAGAGACAACAAAACACTGAACTTGTTCTTTGCCAACGTGAGGGAGGCATATAACTCATCAGCCCTACCGCCCCTGGGAAGATCGGATCACAACCTAGTACATCTCCGACCTGTGTACAAGCCACTTGTACGTAGAGAACCAGCTGTCACCCGCACAGTGAGGATATGGTCCGAGGAGAGTGATGAGGCTCTGAGGGATTGTTTTGACACAACCGCATGGGAAGTTTTGCAGGATTCGTATGGAGAAGATATAGAAGGACTCACACACTGCATAACGGACTACATTAATTTTTGTGTGGACAATACAGTACCCACAAAAGTGGTGAGATGCTTCTCCAACAACAAACCATGGATTTACTCTGATATAGAAACACTACTTAAGGAGAAAAAGATGGCATTCAGGACAAGAGATAAGGAGGGGATGAGGGAAGTACAAAAGGAGCTGAGGCATCTAATCAGGCAAGGAAAATACAGTTATAAGGAAAAAATGGAAAAGCAAATGGAAAGAAAAGACATAAGGGGGGTCTGGGAGGGGCTTTAGTCAATTTCGGGTCATAAACAGTCTGTCTGCCAGATTGAGGCAGATGTTAACTGGCTTAATGAACTAAACCTATTCTTCAACAGATTTGATCACACACCAGCTCCTCCCACCCCAGCATGTCCTTCAGCTCCCCTCACCACAATGACTTCACCCCATTCACCCCATGTGGCTACTTCCCAACAGACCAGTAAATCCAGAAATCTGTCTTTATCTGACAACAGTCTGACCTTCACACGGGCCCAGGTGAGGAAGGAGATGAAAAAGATCAATGCGAGGAAAGCCGCAGGGCCAGATGACATCAGTGCAAGACTAATTAAGACTTGTGGGGACCAGCCGTGTGGTATAATTACATATATGTATAATATGAGCCTGAGGCAGGAAATAGTCCCTGAATTATGGAAATCTTCTTGTGTGGTACCAGTTCCAAAGAAACCTCACCCTATGGACCTCAACGACTACAGACCTGTAGCACTGACATCCCACTTGATGAAGATCTTAGAGAGATTGGTTCTCACACATCTTTGCCCTCTAGTGAGCCCCGCTATGGACCCTCTCCAATTTGCTTATCGACTGGGCATTGGGGTAGATGATGCCATCATCCACCTTCTGCACAGGGCTCTGTCTCACCTGGAAAAACCAGGGAACACGGTGAGAATAATGTTCTTTGATTTCTCCAGTGCTTTTAACACCATACAGCCCAGGTTACTGAGAGACAAGCTGGGCCTTGCTGGAGTGGACCACCACCTCTCCAACTGGATCCTAGACTACCTCTCAAATCGACCTCAATACGTGAGAGCCCAAGACTGTGTGTCAGGTACCGTGATCTGTAATACGGGGGCACCTCAGGGTACGGTTCTCGCCCCTTTCCTCTTCACACTGTACACTGCTGATTTTAGGTGCAACTCATCTAGCTGCTACCTACAGAAGTATTCTGACGACTCTGCAATAGTAGGCCTCATCACAGACGATGATGACAGGGAGTACAGAGAACTGAACCGGTTTTTTGTGGACTGGTGCCACCAAAACCACCTGAAGATTAACGCGGGGAAGACCAAGGAGATGGTGGTGGACTTCCGTAAAGGCAGATGCCCTCCAAAACCAGTGGACATCCTGGGGACGGGCATCGAGATTGTGAACACCTATAAGTACCTGGGTTTGCTCCTTAATAATAAGCTGGACTGGGCAGATCATATGGACGCCCTGTACAGGAAGGGGCCACAGCAGGCTCTACCTGCTTAGGAAGCTGAGAGCCTTTGGAATCCGGGGGGCACTTCTTAGGACTTTCTTCAACTCAGTAGTGGCATCAGCCATCTTCTTTGGAGTGGCCTGCTGGGAGAGCAGCATATCAACCAGGGACAGAAATAAACTTGACAAGCTGATTAGAAGGGCCAGCTCTGTCCTGGGGAGCCCACTGGACCCAGTGCAGGTGGTGGGTGACAGAAGGATACTGTCCGTGGTGAGCTCCATGCAGAAGAAGAAGTCCCATCCCATGCATGAGACTGTGATTGCGCTGGGCAGTACTGTCAGTGACCGACTGCTCCACCCTAGGTGTGAGAAGGAGCGCTATTGGAAGTCTTTCCTCCCCACTGCGGTTAGGCTGTACAACCAACGCCGACCTAAGCGGAGATCATTACATACAGAAAACTGAAATATATCTCTGCCTGTTAAATCCCCCCCCCCCCCCCCCTGCTACGTCCTATCTGTCTGTCTGCTATTAATGTAATGCCTCTCACCTTGGAACATTCCTGTAAATGTTGTATTTGTATTTGTATCTGCTTATCTTATCTTATCTTTGCTGCTGTAACACACTGAATTTCCCCATTGTGGGACTATTAAAGGACTATTATTATTATTATTATTATTATTATTTGGTTAAAAACTTCAATTTCTCATCAAATCCATTGAGTATAATATTATGATATGCTGAGGTTTTTTTTGAGCCAAAGCCAAGAATGCCTAAAAAAGGAATGGGGAATATATAGGAAGTTCTTATACTTCTCCCTTCTGCTCAATCTACTCATGTCTTTGGCTCAAAAAAATGCAGCAAAATCTGCAACAAAAGCTGGTTTTAAGCAACATGGGGCCTCAGCATAAAACTTCCAGGTGTGGGGTACCTGGAATAGTTAAATGGCTTTTCTGGGATCAATTTAAAATGCACTGGGGGCTCGGTAAAGTAAATAAAGAAATGAAACTCACCTACTCCCGATCCTCAGTTTGGGTGGGATGTTACCTGTTCTCTCTTTTCAACAGACCGCTCAGGCTGGAAGTGCAGAGGTTCATGTGACTACTGTGGCCAAACACTGATCTTAGTGGTCACATGTTTGGTATCGGTGAAGTCATTGCTGATAGATCATTGGTATCCTACATATGATTGGCCACAGTGGTCATCTGAGCATCTCCACTTTCAGTCTGACCAGTTCATGGACCAGGGGTAATGGGGACATGACTCCCGAACCGATGACGAGGGGTTGGTGGGTTTTTAATCTATCCTGGAAAACACCTTTATCCCTGGAGACACAAAAGACTAAAGGAACCATTATTGAAGATATACAGTATCTGACTCTGACTCTGGGCTGCTAGAGATTGGTGGACAATTGTGGCTCTGAGACTGCAATGACTGAAGAAAGAAGACTTCTGATTAAATGTAACTACTGCGAATAGTTAGATAGAGAGGGATACCAAGTCCCAGTGGCCCAAGAGTGTCTGAGATTGTTTAAGAACTGTATGAGACAGACGGAGTCCTTTGTAGCATGTGAGCCCCCTAAAGAGTGAGCAGACAGTCTGCAGCCTTAATACAGTCATGGCCAAAAGTTTTGAGAATGATACAAATATTAATTTTTACAAAGTCTACTGCTTCAGTTTTTCTAATGGCAATTTGCATATACTCCAGAATGTTATAAAGAGTGATCAGCTTAACAGCAATTACTTGCAAAGTCAATATTTGCCTAGAAAATGAACTTTATCCCCTAAAACACATTTCAACATCATTGCAGCCCTGCCTTAAAAGGACCACCTAACATCGTTTCAGTGATTGCTCCATTAACACAGGTGTGGGTGTTGATGAGGATAGGGCTGGAGATCAATCTGTTATGATTAAGTAAGAATGACACCACTGGACACTTTAAAAGGAGGCTGGTGCTTGCCATCATTGTTTCTCTTCTGTTAACCATGGTTATCTCTAAAGAAACACGTGCAGTCATCATTGCACTGCACAAAAATGGCCTAACTGGGAAGAGTATTGCAGCTAGAAAGATTGCACCTCAGTCAACAATCTATCGCATCATCAAGAACTTCAAGGAGAGAGGTTCCATTGGTGCCAAAAAGGCTCCAGGGCGCCCAAGAAAGACCAGCAAGCGGCAGGACCGTCTCTTAAAAGTGTTTCAGCTGCGGGATTGGGCTACCAGCAGTGCAGAGCTTGCTGAGGAATGGCAGCAGGCAGGTGTGAGTGCATCTGCACGCACTGTGAGGCGGAGACTCTTGGAGCAAGGCCTGGTCTCAAGGAGGGCAGCAAAGAAGCCACTTCTCTCCAGAAAAAACATCAGGGACAGACTGATATTCTGCAAAAGGTACAGGGAGTGGACTGCTGAGGACTGGGGTAAAGTCATTTTCTCTGATGAATCCCCTTTTCAATTGTTTGGAACATCTGGAAAACAGCTTATTCGGAGAAGAAGAGGTGAGCGCTACCACCAGTCTTGTCTCATGCCAACTGTAAAGTATCCTGAAACCATTCATGTGTGGGGTTGCTTCTCAGCCAAGGGAATCGGCTCTCTCACAGTCTTGCCTAAAAACACAGCCATGAATAAAGAATGGTACCAGAATGTCCTCCAAGAGCAACTTCTCCCAACCGTCCAAGAGCAGTTTGGCGCTCAACAATGCCTTTTCCAGCATGATGGCCATAAAGCAAAGGTGATAACTAAATGGCTCAGGGAACAAAACATAGAGATTTTGGGTCCATGGCCTGGAAACTCCTCAGATCTTAATCCCATTGAGAACTTGTGGTCAATCATCAAGAGACGGGTGGACAAACAAAAACCAACAAATTCAGACAAAATTAAAGCATTGATTCTGCAAGAATGGACTGCTATCAGTCAGGATTTGGTCCAGAAGTTGATTGAGAGCATGCCAGGGAGAATTGCAGAGGTCCTGAAGAAGAAGGGTCAACACTGCAAATATTGACTTGCTGCATTAACTCATTCTAACTGTCAATATAAGCTTCTGTTACTCATCATATGAATGCAATTATATTTCTGTATGTGATAAAAACATCTGACAAACACACATAAAAACCAGAGGGCAGCAGATCATGTGAAAATATAATATTTGTGTCATTCTCAAAACTTTTGGCCATGACTGTACACAGCCAGTGTGTGGAGACTTTAGAGATATTGTACTGAGATCATGATGTGAGCCAGGCTATGGCTAAATAGTAACAGTTACAGTGCTGACAACCATTAGATTGAGTTATCTACCAAGGTCTGTATTCTGTTGTGACAAGCTGTTTGACACTGCAAAAAGCAAAACCACTAAAATTCTCTTTAAAGATGTGTATCCATCAAGCCTTTACTATCATTGAGAGAAGATAATTGCCATTCCATTTGCATCCTATAAGATTCATATAACCACTATATCTGTTGCCTCTTGCTGCTTCAAACAACTGAGGTTCTCTGTCAACCTTGACTGGTATCTGAAAGGGCTTGGCCACAATTTTTTTTTATTTATGGCCTATCCAAAAGAAGACCCCTGTAAGGGTCAGCGGTTCAGGGTCACTTTCAATACCCATACTATACATCGCATGGAGCCGGAAGCAATTGAAGTCAATGTGAACTGAGTTGCAGTAAAAATGCACTGCCACTGTACAGGACCAGAGCCAACTACTTCCAGCTCCGTGCTGTGTACGGTATAATCCAGGCATTGGTAGTGGTCCCATACTGTTGATCCATGTGGGAGTCACCTGGTGCCCCCCTCCCCCACGATCAGATATTTATGGCCTACTCTAAAGATAGGCCATTAAAAAAAAGTCTGACAAGCCTTTACAGGTACAATAAATATATGCTATTCTATGTCTATCCAATAATGTAATTCATACTGTACATGAGCTTTTATATTTCTTACTGAAACAAGTATTCTTTACCAAAATAATCCTATTCCTTTAAGTAAATGCTGTATTTACTCTGAACAGATGTTTTTAAGGAAATGCATTTCTGGTCATTCGGGCAATATTCAGATTACAGAAGTGATATTAAACTGTGCCAAGATGCATTTTACAAAGCTTCCATATAATCAGATTAGTCAGGTTTTCAGGGAAACATTGATATCATTTCGCATAGAGAACACAAACCCCAATGGTATTTATCCAGCATAGATTCACTTCTCTAACTTACGAGATAGAGCAGATTCGGGAAAGAAGAAGAATAACTCAGAGATATAACTGGAATGGGGCTAAAAAGTCTCTGAATGACTAGGTTCATTATTCTCCTGTCAGCCAACTAAACTGCACTGTTTTTATCTGTCCGGAAAAGAAATTTCATTGGGCAAAAGATAATGAGCTGAGTATTTCAACATGTACTGCAATGCACATATCCTCTGCCTGATGCGCTCCATCTGCTATGGAAAAGGGTGAACGTTTAAAGAGACCTGTCACTAGGCGGCTGAATATCTCTAAAAGCTTGAATGTACTATCACTACCAATTTATCCTTTTATGAGCTGCTACCCATGGCAAGAGTGGAAATTTAGCTGATTGCCTTCACACCTTTCTTCTGTGTTTGTAATACTATATGTATCAAAAGTCTAAATGTGAAAAATTACAATACAATAGTATAATAGAAAAAAATGGAAAACTAAAACAACTATATATTAGTACTCAAGTAGTGAGGAGCTGCATAGTAAGTCATTCAATTGCGGTATTCATTTTTGCAAGCCAGACTTCACGAGGAGAAATTTGATTGGCTGTCATGGGAAATTGCATAACTGTCAAAGTAGGAGACATTGGCATCATAAAAAGTTGTGTCTCCTAGTGAACAAAAAAATGTAGGTATTTCCAATAAGGAAACAGTGCAATTAGGAACAATGCCAAGGGTGGTCAATAAGACAGAATGTGACAGGTCAGAGTACGAATCAGCAATGGTCAAAGGTCAGAGACAGAAGTAGAGTAACAGGTCCCAAACCAAAAATCTGAAGCACAAGACAGAAGAAAAATTCAAGAACAAGGCTGAAGTCAGGGTCAATCAGAAGACAGATACTGCATAGGAAAAACAGCAGAGGGCAGGACAGATTATAACCCCGCATCAGCATGTAAGATACTGGAGATTGAATGTCCTTTAAATAGGCTGCTGGGCTGGACATCAATGGCAGGTGCCTGGTAGACAAAAACCACTAACCAAAGAGAGAATAACCTGGTTAGGTAAAGAGACCAGTGAAGGAGACAGTTGATTGCCTAGCAACTGGAAACAGACAATGTCAGGAGTAGAGATGGGTGGTGAACCTCACAAGATTTGCTTCACCAAATATTTATGGGTTCAACCACCTGTTTTGTTTCGCTTTAAACTTGTTCGGTCCGCACCAGAACTGCTATTATTATTATATTCTGGGGTCTTTTAAGACCCCAGAGTATAATAAGTGGAGGCCCAGAGGAGATGAGTAAACATAAAAAAAGTCTTACTCATCTCTCGTGGGATCTGTCAGAGTGTCTGGTGGTCAGTGTCAATTATGGGTGTCCTTGGCCTTCATTAATTAAATCAGTGGCCATTGGGCATCATTAAGACCTGTGGTTGGGCCTCAGTTGTGCCTGGCAGCTGCTGGCATAATTTGGGACACTGGAAGTGGCTCAAAGAGTTCTGAGGGTTACCAGACGCTGCAAAGGAGCCCAGGAGGGGTGAGTAAGACTGTTATATTTACTCACTTTTCCTGGGCCTCTGGCTATTATAATTTGGGATCTGAAGAGGCCCCAAAATATAATAGTGGTTTGTGGGTGGCTAACCCCAAAAACTTTGGGTTTAGCTGGACCCAATATTTTTGTAAATTTGTAATGAACCCAACTCTTTACAAACTGATTCACTCATCCCTAGTCAAGAGAAACAAAGACAATATTCATCTCACACACTATTATAACATGGCTTCCTACCACCTCTGAGATCTTCCTACAGAGCCTTTAAAGAGGTTGTCCACTCAAAAAAAAAAAGTTGTAAAAGTCTCTGTTGGTGAGATGGAAGTATCTTTCCATCCCATAGAAATCTATTTCACATTTTGGCTGTAAGATCTGCTTTGTATTGTGGCAGGAACAAGGCAGGAACAAGGCACATATGATATTGGCTGATTACATGGGTTCCTTTTTGATTCCTCATAGGCTCAAGAAGGGTGGTACTAACCAGTGTAGAGGCGAGACTACCAAAAGACAAAAACTTTCATGAGGTGGCATCACCTACTGTCTGATGGGCAGGACCTTGTGATAGGTACAAGGTGGTATTCCCTGCTACTTTCCTGCTATCCCTGCTCCCTTCAACAGTTAGAGCGACTCCCTTTGCTAACTGTCTAAAGAGGTAGGGCTTGCAGTAAAAACTCTTATGTGATTGTCAGGCAAGATATCATGGTATCATAGAATTATGTGTCTAGTTCCCGTCATGAGAACAATGCAGAGCCTAGTGCCAAAATGTGAAAGAATCCCTACTATTATATCCCATACCAATGTTTTTTTCATGAGCAGAAAAATACAGAACAACAGAACAACAGAGGTTTTTGATATCCAGCATACCTCCTTATTCCTCTGATTTGACATATATAGAGATATTTACTACCAAATTTCATATTATATTCTGCCCTCTCTGCACTTTTGCTAGGGGACACTATTTGCTTTAAGACTGCACCACATTTCAGTACATGAAATGTTGGTGAAACTCCATACAGACTTTGTGACAGAAAGTAAAAAATATATGATTCTCTTTGTAATATCTAAATATTATTTGTCTAAAAAAAAACACAAGCATATTAGCAGACAAACAAGAAATGAGTATAAAGCAGCTTTATATGTATTCATTTTTTTTTTTTTTTACTTTGGTTCTTCCAGTTCATTATTCTCAGAAAGATATGACCAGAATATAAATCTAAGGCTGTCCAGTCTCTTACCTAGTATTTTATCATTATCTGGCTGTGCGATCATCTTCAAGAAGTGAATAAAACATTATTTAAAAGACTTGTCCAGCTTTTAACATTTACAGTTAAAGGGGTTATGCCGTCAGTGTCGGACTCGGATGTCTAGGGCCCACCAGTGGAACTGTTTCTAGGCGACTGCCGTCAGGACCCCTGTAGATCCGCTAAAGGTAATAACATGCCAGGAGCCATGCTGCTCACCCGCCATACCATGTGCACCACTGCACTACCTAAACCCACTGCTACACCCTGTATGGCAAGTGAACAGCAGCGTGGCCCCTAGAATTGTTAGCATTACCTGTAGCTACACTGACCTGAAAAAGCTGATCTGCAGAGGTCCTGACTGTTTGACCCCCGCAGATGTAATCTTGATGGCCTATCCTAAGGACAGGCCATCAATATTAGAAAGACGGATAAATCCTTTAAAGAGGTTGTCCAGAATTTAGAGCAACCCATGTGCCGAGCAGGAGGTGTAAAATAAAAAAAATATAAATAAAAACGCATACTTACCTGGCCCCGGCACTCTGTTGTCTGCTGCCAGTGTCCATTCAGTCTCGTGACGGCACCTTCTTGCTGGGAGTCCTGCCCCTCATGTGACCGCTAAGACCAATTAAGTGCAGGATTTCCAGAAATGAGGCGAAGCCATGAGACCGGTCAGAAACAGGCAAGGACAGGTGAGTATGCTTTTTTTTTGTTAATTTTTACGCCTCCCTGGCCGCCACAGTGGTTTCTCCAATTTATGAACATGTGGTGTTATTTTGTCATATCTTCTTGTTTATATAGCACTGAACCCTTTGTGTATTAAATTGTTAAATTTAAGGTTACTTTGTGTTGCTCTATGAACCCATTACCCTTTTGAAGTATCCTTGTGTCTGACTTTTGGAGAGACAAATGTAAATGTGAGTGAGGTTTCCACTGAGCCGGTGTTAGGGTCTTGCCAGACGTAGCAATTCCCTATACTACTGCAGGGGTCTGGGAGGAAGGACAGAGACCAGTGAGCCCTAATCTCACCCCAGCCACTGTCCCTTCCTATTGCCTCAGTTACCCTAAACGGTAAAAGGACAACCTGAAGACGAGCCCTATACTGAGTAAGTAACACACAGAACAGGACAAGACAAAACAACACAGAAGCAGAGTGAGCAAGCCAAGGGGTCAGTAACAAACGAGCAATGCAGTACAAAATCAGAATCCAAGAGAATAGTAAAAGTCAGGGCCAGGGGTCAGGAATACGAATACCAGTAACAAGACAGCAAGGAACACTAGCCAGAACGCAAAAGCAATAACCAGCGACCATGTGAGGGCTGACAACCTGTTTATAGAAAGTCTGGGCAAGCCCCAGACTGGATTGGTAGACAGGCTGTCAATCACACAGGCAAGACTAAGATTAACTATTAGTGGAACAGAGAAAACCAAGGTGAAGGAAAAGGGTGTGACAGAAAATCAATTACATTGTCTAGGACCGTGTTCAAACTGAGCAACAAGAAACCTACGCAAGGAACCAAACTGAACACGCCTCCTTCACCGCAGCGTCCGAGCGGAGGGTGGCGCAGAGACCCGAACAGGCAGAGACGTTACAGCCGGCAAATCAGTGGTGATGGTGGAGTGTATTTAGGGTTCATGGACTGTGTTGGGGTGCAATTTACGCTCAATTTGCAGCGTGAGTGAAGGGTGAGTGCAAGATGGAGTGAGTGGAGTGAGTTGACCCCTGACAGCCGCACCCACACCATGTGCTAGGACGGCCCGTATGTGCCATAAGCCGAACAATATTAAATATTTGGGTGGAATCTGGATTGTTAATATAAGATTAAAACTCAGGATCTATTTAATATAATAAAGTCATTGTATTTGTAATGGCCAAGGCGCTGAACAAGAAAATAAGGATTCATATTGTAGGTGCTGAAATGTGGCAGAGCTATACTGATAGGAGCATCCCTCCTGAGAGTTAGAAGACAGATGGGTTATAACACCCTTATGGCCACAATGGGTGTCAAGATGCAGTTTCCAGTCTTTGGTAATATAGGGGGAGTTAGCATAAAATACACGAGGAGGAGAAAGTGTCCACCTTCTGGGATTCACTCACAATCAGAAACGAGCTAAATTTTATCCAGTGAATAACATTAAATGGAAGATTTGACTGGAACCATGTTACTGTATGGGGTCTGTACACAACATATATGCATAGCTTAACTCTACAACAGCTGAAAAGGGACCTCAATAGCATTATTGCAAGAGAAGCATTTTAAACATGGAGAAGGTGAGCAAATTTACATACAGTTTTATGGTCAGCCATCTCTGTATGCATACACTTATACAAAGAAGGCTGACAATCACTAATATGTCTGCCCACTGGACTCCTAAGCCAAAAAGGGCAAGAATAAAGTGAATGAATTATACATGTTATTTTCCCATATATCAATCTCTTCCTGATTTTTAGCATGCTCCCCACATATTGAACTACACATTCAGTGCTACAGGTTCCCTTCAAATTGATGGGGTGGGGGTCACTTTTTCCTATCCCATTACAGTATCTAGACTCCCCTTATCACAGTTTTTTCTATACACAATACACATACTGTACCTAAAATCATAATCAAACATACGACATTAGGGTTAAAAGTATAATCTAAACCACTCCATCATGTTGCTAAGATGTCAGTTGTAGAACACAATATATATTTTACCACCAAACAAGTAAAGATCAGGTTCTTAACAGCATGGAAAAAACATCTGGATGAGGTATTGATTTTCATCTTCAAATGGCTTTATTTTCTTCGCATATATATTTCAGGGAATTTCTTATTGACCCGAAAGACATTTTGAATAGGCTTGGTGAAAATATGTTGTCTTGCAAAAGCTTGAAACTGAGAATACATTAAGTGCTGTAACAGATTGGAAAGATTTAGGGTGTCATCATGGCTAGGTTTGGGAATATCAGCAGACACTGTGAAGATTGATTGAAGTGGTATGAACATGGACGGCTCTAGAATGCATTATGGGATGCAGAGAGTGTTCATCTATTGCATGTGTTTGGTTTCTATGGAAAATAACTGTGTATACAAGGGCTGTATTTCCACTTTTACAACCCGTAGTCATTTTATAGGTGGAACCAATTCAGTACATCAGCTCAAATGTCAATCATAAGTGGAGATGAGTTAACCTCTAAAAACACCTCTTACACAGTGTTATTTGAAGGCGCAAATAAACAGTATTTGCTATGAAGAAAGCCAAGTTCCTTTATCCATCTCATGTATTGGAAAGGTACATAAACACTTGAATATCTTTTGGAAATGTACAGCATTAGCATTAAAGTGAGCTCACTTGGCTATTTCTAATGCTCCTATTTATCTCTATGGAGAGGGGCTATGCATGTTCTTTGGCGAAGAATGGGCATTTGAAGCCCCTCATGATTTCAGTGGTGATGGATTTCTGAAGAGACTCCAGAGTATAATAATGTAACTTTTCAGTTTGACATAATTTATGTGTTCAACCTCGATGGAAGATACCTAGATGCTATTATTTTTCTGGAAACACTGTCCCTGCTTTATATGGCCATGTGTCAGAGAATGTGGGCCTTTCCTTGGATATGTCAGTCTGGGGAAAGGTGCTTGTCACCGTTTACACATGGAGCAGCAATTATGGATAAGGACACTACATGGCTTTCACAGCCTGCTGGATCAATGTTTTGAATGGCAGTGGCCACAGTCCAGAAATGCAACAGGTGCTAGTTCCAATCTGTTTGTGCAGGCCCGGTTCCAAAAAATCGCAGGGCCCATCCACCTCCTATGGATCCTCATCTCTGGACCTTTTCCCGCCACCACCTTTATCGGGGTAAGCCGTTGCGTCCACTCCTCCCCTTCTGCCCATGTTTTATGGCTATAAGGTGAAGAGCTCCCATGCGGTTTTACAATTAATGATCACAGGAGCCCCACAGCGGAGGAGCTGCTTTGGGACATTATAGTGTGTGTAAATGGGGCATTATACTGTGTGGAGGCCAGGAAAAGGGGGGCCAAAGTAAAATGTTTGCTGGGGGCCCAGTCTTTGCTAGTTATGCCCCTGGTCATCACCCTGAGTTAATGGAGGAGGATGAGGGCAAAGGTCATTATGGTGGAGGAACTGGGACTCCTGAAAGAGGAGGAGGATGAAGAACACTCTCCTTTGGGTGCAGAGGTGTCCCGTGATATGTCACACACACAGCCAGGGGGCTGTCCATTATTTTTTCCAAGATGATGATGATGATGATGATGATGACGATGACTATGCTGGCCAAGAACACCAACCATGGGAAGCCCCTGGGTTCACGCACATACTGGCGAGCATAGCATGCTGTATGCTCTGCTGCTTTCATAGAGACAAGCATATTATTAGCATCAAGCAGAGGGATGAGTACTGGATGGCAGTATTCTTAGACCCTTGCTATCAAGCCAAAATGGGGAATTCTTTACTGTTTCCTAAAGGAAAGAAAATTGGAATATTATCAGGACAGCATGTCTGTCCCTCTCACTGAAGCTTATAGAGAGGCCTTTGCATCTGCCAGTTACATATGTACCCAGATGGCCTCTGTCTGCTCCCATTCCACCTCACATAGCCAGTGATCCACCTCCTCTGTGTCACGATTAAAGGCAACAGCATCAGCAGCAAAGCCAATACTGTATATGGAAGATGATAAACCAGAAATATTTCATCTTGCAGCGCCAAACGCAGCCACAACAGGCAACTGACACCCAGTCATACCTAGAGTGCACCTATATTCTAGCAGATAACTGTGACCCCATGGAATTCTGGGCCAATAGGGTAAAGCAGTGGAAAGAGCAGGCCCAGTTTGCCATAGGAGTTTTAGCTTTTTCATTGTTTTTTACCATTGTGTTCCATATACTGTACTGCTGATGCTGCCTGCTACTACTAAACAGCTCCCACCACTGCCACCCCTCAGCCAGACATGTCCTGTGGCCTAGTCCATTATATTATATCCTGCTTCACTGCTACACATGTTGCCACAGCTGCCACCACTCAGCCAGACTTGTTTTGCAGCCTGGTCCACCACACTTCACTATAACACACTGTTGGTGCCACAGTGGTAGTTTTTGTAATTTTTGATTTCACATCTACTCCCATTAAGAGAGAATTGTTGGTGGCTTTTTTTTTTTTTTTTGAAAAGCCAATTCTTCTTCACTTTTCAAGTGGCTCACAGCAACAAATTGCTTTTTGCAATATAACCGACATGTGTGTCTAAAAAACATTGCCAAGCACCTTTTCCTAATAAAAGGGTAAGTTTTTGGAGCAGTTTAAACATTAAACTTGGTGCTTGTATTTACTGCTTACCATCTGTTTTTCCATAGATGTACATGTAAATTTCACTTTGACATAACTTCGACTGTTTTTGCCTTACAGAGTTAGAAATTAGATAGAAAGGTATCTAGGAGCTCTGAGAGTACACTATTTTTTAAGCCAATTTAAGATGTGGTTCATACCGAACTTTTTCGATCTTTAACAAATCGGGGACGTAAGCCACCTGAACCCGAAACAAATTTGAATTGTGATAGGTTGGCCCATCTCTAGCATGGAACATTTCAATTTACATTTTGCATCATCCATTGAACATTTCTTTTTGGAAACCATTTTGGGTTAAAATGTTCATTGTACCCTTTGATAAATTCTGTGAGGGGTGTGGTTTCAAAAATGGGGTCCTTTTGGTGGATTTTCATTATACTGGAATTTTGGGGCTCTGCAAATGCCTTGCAAGTACCTTGGAACATTCCTGTACATGTTGTATTTGTATTTGTATCTGCTTATCTTTGTATCTGCTTATCTTTGCTGCTGTAACACACTGAATTTCCCCATTGTGGGACTATTAAAGGACTATTATTATTATTATTAAATGTGACATGGCACCAGACAACTATTCCAGCAAAATCTGCCCTCCAAAAGTGCTCTTTACACTGTATAGAATACTATCTGACCAATTGTAAAATACTTTACAATTGAATGAAATGCTTACTCACGTGTTGACCCATAAGGTAACATTATTGGAGGATTCAGCTTCTTATAAAAACAGGAAAATTTATTGAAGTCTTCATGGAAAAATAGATACAGGAAACTTCCAACACAACAGAAATATCAGTCATACATCATATCAGTCATACATCATAGGAAAAGTTAAGAGTTAGGTTTCTTCAAGATGGTTCTCTTGCAGACATCTTGGTTCATGCTTATTCATCCATGTATATTGGTCTTCTGTAGGACAATTCTGCCATCCTTCCAAGGTGTCAGATGAAGTAGACAGACAGCAAGACAGGCCAAAAGACCCAGACATGTGTGTCTGTCAATCATTTATATTCATGACAGGGGGTGTTCCCCAACATCCTTATACTTTCTACTACTGTATTTGGATAATACTAGAATAGTATACCTTAACCACACCCATGCACCATAAGATACAAGAGTGCTGTCAGCAGAATAGACTTAACCCTTACAGGTCATGAATATTGCAATCTAATAATATTTAACACACTGTACCCATACAACAGTTTACGATCACACATTATTATTATTATTTTTTTTTTTTTTTATTTATTCCATGGTGCTTTACATTTGAGGATTTAGATACAGTACACAAGATATACAAAACAGATTATACTAACAGTGACCAACTGGCACAGTGGGATAGAGGGCCCTGCCCACAAGGGCTTACAATCTATGTTGGAAGAGGGATAGAGACAGAAGGTGAGGGGAAAGGCTGTACAGATGGTGGTGTGGGGACAGTCGTGTTATTGGAGGTTGTAGGCCTTCCTGAATAGGTGGGTCTTCAGGGCCTTCTTGAAGCTTGTGACTGTGGGGGACAGTCTGATGTGTCTTGGTAGTGAGTTCCAGAGTATGGGGGATGCACGGGAGAAGTCTTTGGAGACGTTTGTGTGAAGAGCGGATAAGAGCAGAACAGAGTAGGAGGTCTTTGGAGGATTGGAGGTTACGTGTGGGCAGGTAGCGGGAGATTAGGTCGGAGATATAGGGAGGGGACAGGTTGTGGATGGCTTTGTATGTCAGCGTTAGTAGTTTGAACTCTATTCGCTGGGCAACGGGTAGCCAGTGAAGGGATTCGCAGAGGGGAGCGGCCGATGAAGAACGAGGGGAGAGGCATATTAAGCGAGCAGCACAGTTTAAGGTGGACTGGAGGGGGGCGAGAGTGTTTGCTGGGAGGCCATGGAGAAGGGTGTTACACTAGTCTAGGTGGGAGATTATGAGGGTGTGGACTAGCATCTTTGTAGTTTCAGGGGTGAGGAAGGAGCAGGTTCGATGGATGTTCTTGAGTTGGAGGCGGCAGGAGGTGTTGAGGGTTTGAATATGCGGCTTGAAGGATAGGTCAGAGTCTGAGGTTATCCCAAGGCAGTGGACCTGTTGGACTGGAGTGAGTGTGGTTCTTCTAACTTTAATAGATGGGTCAGGTAGGGAGGCTGTGCGAGGAGGGGTGAAGATTATAAACTCCGTGTTCTCCATGTTGAGTTTGAGAAAGCGGGAGGAGAGAAAGAAGCTACGGCTGCTAGACATTCTGGAACTCTGGAGAACAGAGTGGTAATGTCTGGTCCAGAGAGATATATTTGGGTGTCGTCAGGATAGCAATGGTAACGGAAACCATGGGATTTTGTGAGTCGGCCAAGGCCGAGGGTGTAGATCAGAGGTTCCCAAACTTTTTTTTTCTCGTAGACCACTTTCAAAATTTTACTGGTTTCGGTGGACCCCCTGCTGCTACATTTCTACCATATTCCCAAAACTCGTCAAAAAATGTGAAGATTAGATGTAACGTAGACCCCCGTCGAGTCTCCCATGGACCCCTGGGGGTCCACCTGGACCACTTTGGGAATCACTGGTGTAGATGGAGAACAGAAGGGGTCCTAGGACGGAGCCTTAGGGTCACTTACAGAAAGAAGGCATGGCATGGAGGTGGTGTGTGAGTGGGAGACACTAAACGTGCGGTTGGTGAGGTATGAGGAGATCCAGGAAAGGGCCAGGTCAGAGATGCCAAGGGATGAGAGCTTTTGTAACAGGAGAGAATGGTCAACTGTGTCAAAGGCAGAAGAGAGGTCAAGGAGGAGGAGGACAGAGTAGTGACGCTTGGCTTTGGCAGTTAGAAGGTCATTAGTGACCTTGGTTAGGGCAGTTTCTGTGGATTGATGGGGTCTGAAGCCTGACTGTAGTCTGTCAAAGAGCACATTGGACGAGAGGTAGGAGGATAGTTCGGAGTGGACGTGTTGCTCCAGCAGTTTAGAGGTGTACGGGAGCAGTAAGATGGGGCGGTAGTTGGCTGGAGAGGATGGGTCGAGGGAGGGTTTCTTAAGTATAGGTGTGACGGTAGCATATCTGAAGGCGGAAGGGAAGGATACATTGGTTAGGGATAGGTTGAAGAGATGGGTTAGGGCAGGATTAATGACTTCAGAGAGTTTGGGGATGAGGTGTGACTAGATCCGGTCAAGCACGCAGGAGGTGAGGTGGGATTTAGAGATTAGGGTGGAGAGCTTTTCATTAGTGACGGTGGAGAAACAAGTTAAAGATGAAGAGCACAGGACAGTTGGGTGGAGTGGTTGTCGGGGGTGTAGAGTGAGACTGTCTCTGATGGTGTCAATTTTGCTTTTGAAATAAAAGGCAAAGTCATCAGCTGTGATAAATGATGTCGGAGGGAGCACAGGAGGACAGAGGAGGGAGTTGAAGGTAGTGAATAGCTGTTTGGGGCTGCGGGATAGGGCAGATATTAGTGTGGTGAAGTAGACCTGCTTTGCAGAGGTGAGTGCGTTCTTGAATGTGAGTACTGCCTCTTTATACCTGAGGAAGTCCTCCTGGGAGTGGCTTTTCTTCCAGAGGCGTTCTGAAACCTGTGAGGCAAGTCTCAGTTTTTTAGTCAGGTCAGTGTGCCAGGGTTGCCTATTGATCGGTCGGGCTCTGATGTTAGTGAAAGGGGCCACAGAGTCAAGGGCTGAAGTAATGGTGGTATTGTAGAAGTCAGCGGTGGTATCTGCGTCCTGGAGTGAAGATATGTTAGCGACCGGTAGAAGAGTGTCTGAGAGCGTGCGGATGTCAAGGCAATTAAGGTTTCTGCGGGGTCGTGTTGGTTTAGGGGGTTGGGGAGTCTATTACAGAGCAGAGGGCAGAGAATGTCAGCAGGTTGTGGTCAGAGCGCATGCACAGAGAGTTAGAGAGGTTGACTAGGAAGCAGAGGCAGGTGAATATGAGGTCGAGTGTGTGCCCCTTTGTGTGTTTGGCAGAGGAGGACCATTGAGAGAGTCCAAAGGAGGTGGTGAGGGACAAAAGACTGGAAGCGGGGGGTGGTTGTGTTAATGGGGATATTGAAAATACCCATGATGGTTGGGGTGTCAGTGGATAGGAAGTGCATTAGCTAGGTGGTGAAGTGGTCAATAAAGGCAGCGGTAGTTCCTGGCGGTCGATATATGACGGCCATTTGGAGGTTGGAGGGCGAGTAAATGCGAACAGAGTACACTTCAAAGGAGGGGAGGGTGAGAGCAGGTAGTGGTTGGATTGGGGCAAAGGAGCAAGTGTCAGACAGGATTAAGCCTACACCTCCACCAGGTTTATTGTTGGGGCGAGGAGTGTGCGAGAATTGCAGCGGAGCAGGGGAGGTGGTGTCTGAGGGTGTTAGCCACGTTTCTGTGATACCGAGAAATGAAAATTTATGAGAAATGAAGAGGTCGTGGATGTAGTAAAGTTTGTTGCGTACAGAGCGAGCGTTCCATAGTGCACTAGGGAGGGCATGGGGATGGGCAGGAGCGGGTAAGATAGGTGTGAAGAATATCGCCTTGCCAAGCCCCTTGGCCTACCTGCGATCACCCTTCTTAACCTTCCACTCACAACCCGTGAGCGGACTGAGTTCGTAGGACAGAATGAAACGAGCTTTATAAATTTTATATATTTAATAACCCAAGTGGTTCGGTACTAATTAATAGCATGTACAGAAATATACAATATTAATATGATCAAGCATAAACATATGAGCAAAAGAACAATGATACAGCACACAAAATAAAAAGGGAAATAAAAGATAGAGAAAATACCGGCATAGGCTCATAGTCCGTTTCTCTAGGCCACAGCAGGGTTTTGGGCCTAGGGCGCAAGCTTAAGCAAGTTGCATAAAAAAATTCTTCTACATGTTGTCCAGGACAAAGGGAAAGGCTTCAGGCCTCAATGCTAGGCCCTCAATGCATTCCTCAGTATGGCAAGCTCTCTCATCTTCTCCCAGATCAGAGCTCCTTACTGCCTCTTTGCTGAATGACCCAAGAATCCAGGTCTCCCCACAGCATATGGCTAGTGCCCCACCCACCCCTTCCACCCAGGCAGCCCCCCTTCTCCCTCCTTTGCAGAACCCTCGGAGAGATGGGTACCTTCCTAGGTGCTGGGAGGGATGGGTGAAGTTAAGGTCACTGGCTTGCTATCCCCCACCGCCATCTGGCCAGGGATAATAAAAGTGCCTGGCTATAGCAAGCCATCTCTCATGATACACACATAAAACCAGTGAAGCGTATCGTCCAGCAGTGTAAACCCAACTTAAACACAACATTCCAACAAGTAGGGGGAGCACTGACATGAGCAAGTAAAAATACATTTCTAAGAAAGATGTACAACTGAGGGTTGGTTCATCACAATAGGTGTAAGGTTTAGGGGGTTCCGTGCGCTGTTGCCGGTTGTGCAGAAAGATCCGACAGCAGGGAAGTGCTGGGAAGGTTCAGGATTAGGAGATATGTCACCAGAAGTAAGGAGTAGCAGGGAGAGGGATTGCAGGTGTAAGTAGGAGAGAGTGTGGGGAGGTTGTGTGTTTCTGGGGCGGAAAGCTTGTAGGTGTGTGAGTAGCTGTGCAGAGAAGGTCAGATGGTGGGGTAGAATAGATGGAGAGATAAAGATATTCTTAGTGACATGGCTGGTTTGGGGTGGTAAAGTGGTTTTTACAAGTATGGGAAGAACAACAGTGATTATAGTGAGAAGCATTTCTGTAGATAATTGCTTTGCTTTCCTTTAGTGGGTTGTTGTTCCCTTCAGTTCCCTTCTGGCCTAATTCCAGTCTATACACTTAGAATCTGCACTTGGAAGATGCAAAATGTCCTAGGTCACAAAATGACCAGTGCACTTACATATATACTAGCTAGGAATACATTTGTTTCATTTGTATCAGGCGTGAAAAGGGATGTGGGAATATGAAGATAGAATTTGAGACTGCTAAGGAAGGGTCAGGTGAGAAAAAATGGGGGCGGAAACAGCAGGGAATGGAAACAGTGGCTTCAAAGCTCATATAGTTATGACAGATTGAATAACATCATACCAATAAAAAATGACAAATGACAGCAAGCAGAAGTGTTGATGTGAATGAGGCAGTAATGTATCAATATCTGAGTCCAAATAGGGAAGGCATACCTGAGGATGGAAGATGAAGACAGGGTCAGGTGAGAATTAATGATGGGGTATTGCCGTGTTCATGAGAAATTGTTTAACAAATTATGGGGAGTTTTTTCTCCTTTAACCCTTTAAACTTTGGGGATAAAGTGATGTTTTACTGATTATTCACTTTCACATCACAATGTTAAGAAATTTATCAAAGGGTATAGTGAGCATTTTTACCCCAGAGCTGTTTCACAGATTTTATTAAGGAGTTTAGTTGTTTAGTTTCCACTTTTGGAGGGTTTCTACTGTGCTGCTACTTTAGGTAGTCTCGAAATGAGACATGATACCTGAAAAGTATTCCAGCAAAATCTGCTTTTGAAATATCCAGTGGCACTCTTTCCCTTCCATGCACTGCTGTGCACCCAAACATCAGTTTACATCCACATGTCGGATATTTCTGTGCTCGGGAGAAATTGCATAACAAACTGTGAATGTATTTTCTCCTTTAACCCCTTGTGAATGTGTAAATTTTAGGGCTAAATATCTAAATTTCACATCCATATTGTTTTAATTCCTGTGGAATGCTTAAAGGGTTCCAAAATGCTGTTTTGAATTTTTTCAGGGGTGCAGTTTTGAAAATAAGGCGATTTATTGGGGTTTCTAATATATAGACTTTTAACATCCCCTTCAGGACTTAAATGGTCTCTAACAAATGGGTTTGTGAAAATTTCTTGTAAGCTGAAGCCGCAGCATTTTACAGTCTCGACTGTAATGGGATTATCCAGAATCCAGAAAAAAATCTGCAGCGGAAAAGCTGCTTTTTCAAAAATGCTCGGGTTTTTGAAAATCGCAGTATGTCAGTTATACCTGCGGAAACGCTGGTGTTTGTCATATAGGTATAGTAAGGGCAAAAATTCAGCAGAGGAAAAGTCAGTGAAAACACAATGAAAAACGTGATACGTTTACGCCATGTTTTTTTCTGCAGCAATTTTTTTTGCTGCGTTTCGCTACATGGGGGCTTAGCCTAAATTTGGAAAATCGCTATTAGACATTGGAATCTTCTAACTTCCAAAATAAATTGAAGGACTATTAAAAATGATGCCAATATAAAGCAAAGATATGATAGATAATATTTATTAACGTGTTTGGGTGGTATGGCTATCTGTCTGAAAAGCAGAGCATTTTACATTTTAAAAATTGCTGAATTTTTCAAATTGCCATCAAATTTCCTATTTTTTTTTTTACTGTTTACCACTAACATGAAGCACAATGTGTCACAAAAAAACAATCTCAAAATCACTTGTGTAAATTAAAGCTTCTTTTTAAAGTTATTGCTACATAAAGTGACACATGTCCTTAAGGGGTTAAAAAAAACCTTTTTATTCATTCTGTGCTTGCTACAGTTCTATAATATGGTTGTCTATTCTGAGTGATAGTTACAGTACTTTTTCACTGATATTAATATATGAACTAGTTAATCACAAACCAGCGTATGCCATTATTTTCTGACACTCTTGATTGTCCTTGGTTTATGCAGATGACTTTCAATGTTCACCCTTGTTAAAAACGCCATTATTTATTTCCCATAATCCACCTCGTTCTAATTTGCATACATGAAACCCTATGTCCATTTATCCCAAATTGCAACATTGCTTTTCTTTACTGCATTGAATCAAAAATACATTAATTAGCATAAGTGGCTGATGCTCCCTAATTAAGACTCCAGCTATGTAAACAAGAAAATCTATTATTCATGAAATATTCATTCAAAACACACTAGCGCGTGTGAGCAAACAAAAAACATA
Organism: Leptodactylus fallax; assembly: GCA_947044405.1. Taxonomy (NCBI): domain Eukaryota; kingdom Metazoa; phylum Chordata; class Amphibia; order Anura; family Leptodactylidae; genus Leptodactylus; species Leptodactylus fallax. Next base: position 592,170 of record CAMRHE010000249.1, read on the forward strand.
CACACAACAATTCATTACTCAAAGCATTTTCACATCATTAAAAAACTATCTCCTGCTGTTATCTTTAATGTGCAGTCTGGCTGAGGTGGAATTAGATAGGCAGTAATTGGGAATGGCCAACAGAGGGTTTCAGTAAAAACTTTGCTTCATTTAGATTGATCCAAAGCAGAAGTAAGCACCTAGTAATGTGACTGCTAGAAGCCTAGAACTCCCGAATTGTAGCTTTAGAGTTTTGAAATATATACTTTTTCTTTGTAACTAAAAGTTTGAGAACCAGAACTGTTTGTTGGCTTGAGGACAGTTCTTATGGTAACATACCGTTATACATGTACTGTGTCCATCAGTGGTGGTATATTCGTCATATTATGGGGTTCTCAAATGCGGTGACTGATTCTGTTTGATACATTACTTTGTTTCGTATTTGCAGAACACTGATACTCTTGCAAGAGCAGTTGCATTACACTATAGTAAAGGAAATAGTGGAATGGGTGAACACAAGTCTGCAGAACCAAATTTTTGTGTTCTGTCTTTTGTTCTGTTTTCATTGTACCTTACAAAGGTTGTCCAAGATTGACAGAAGTGCAAGAAATGTGATAAAATAAAAACAAATTTCTAATACTTGTATGTTCAATCCCACCAGTGCTCCAGTTGAGTCACAATAGTAGTGCCCCACATTGTTCATTTGTAAATTGTGAAATAAACAAAAATCTTGTATGCACTACTTTTCATGGGGAAAAAAATTGTTATATTCAGGCGAACCAGTCCTTCAGAACTGGGTTTCTGGTTTAATATGCTTCACCCGGGTGACAGACTCCCTTTACTAGCAGTAGAAACATACATTTGTGACTGATGAAGCAATGTAGAGAGCAATGAAGTCAATGGGAGCTGAGCTTCAGCTGCTATATGAGGACTGGACCAAACTGCTTCTGGCTCTGCGGTGTACAGTATGGTGTACAATAGTGGTGTCAGAAGTGGCCCCAAAGTACAGCACAGCTTTCTCTGTTAAAAACACACTCCTATATGCATTGTTCCACCCCCTGGGAAACAGTAGTCCTGCTGCTGTGACGTCATCATCTGGTCAGTGAAGTCTCACACATGCGCAGTATGCGCTACAAATCAATGCATAGCTAAATATGAGGATTGGAGCAAACTGCTTGCGGCTCTGCAGTGTACAGTACAGTGGCAGAGGTGGCTCCAAAGATCCCTGAGCACAGCTGTCTCTGTTGAAAACACGCCCCTGTATGCTTTGTTCCACCCCTGGCCAGTGGGAAACGATAGTCCTGCTCCTGCGACGTCATCATCTGGTCGGTGAAGTCTCAGATGATCCATGCTGGGCCATTGGTCGACCTCCTGCTAATCACATATTCATGGCCTATTCTAAGGATAGGCCATAAATAAAAAAATCTTGTTCACCCCTAGTCCCTTGTCCCCTGTATATTAACACTGTTGCATAGACTATGTACCCTTGCAGATCCTCTTTCACGGACATAAGGTATCTGTATAAAAATAAGATAACTTTGGTTCGATGTTTAAAAAGTGGACAAATTCATCTCACAGCAATCGTAAAGCTATACTTTTTCATAAAGCCATCGCTAGATATATGACATGTCACTGTGTTGTTGGTTCAATACTACACAATAAAAAGAGGATTATACAGGAGCAGGGAGATAACTACAGAAACAGTACAAGAGAAGGGAAGATAATTGTTATGCATTCACTGCTTGAGCTGCACTGCTCTGTTGTCCAGAGGTATGTGGCTAGATGGATTAGCATGCTATAAATCAATGAGACTGTCTCAATGATATCTCAAATAGACAGAGTGACACGAGCGCAGTGTAATAACACCGATACACGATGACTAATTTATCACCCGTTAATCTATCTGATGCTAGCTCTTAGTCATCACAATATACTTAGAAAATAAAAGGGTTTTAAATAGTCTTGAGATGTAACATCATATAAGTACCCAAGAGCTGTCAGTCTTTTCTGGCGTTAAATAACCATGCTTCAAATGTCTTTTTTATAGTTATGGAATAATGTTCAGTAAGTAGTGTTATATCTTCATACTCACACCATTATTGATTGTCGTGACCAAGTCTTTATAAATACCCACGTTTAGGATTAGGGATCCTTAAATAAATCCTGTGAATCACTGAAAATAAAAATTGTACATTGTAGTGATGCACCCTTACTCCAATACTCTAAAGTTTCCCTTATATGAGATGCAACATAGTCAGATTTATTTGTAATGGTTGCAAGATCCCTTGCAAGTTTTTTTTCTCCATAGGGAAATATTGACATCTTGATAATGCTGCAATTTTTCAGTGACTGGTGGACATTGCATTGGAGCCATGGCCTTAAAGGGGTTGTATTTTTTCCCCCAAAATGCTGTATTGTGGAATTTTGGGTAATAATGGAGGCCCATTACAGAAAATTCATCACTTGCTTGGGGAAAAGAGCGGTCATAAAGAACATTTCCCTCACTGTCCAAAGGACCCATCATGTCAGTGCATTACACGGACAGCACATTGTGGTGGTGAAAAAAAACATGGTTCTTAAATTTAGAAAGTAAAGCTATATTCATATGACTGTGCCCATTTCTTGGCCATGACAAATCAATCCATATTTAATGTCTGTCGTGCATCCATTTTGCATTCTTTTTGTGGTCATTTGGCCATTTTTGATGGCCAAGTATCATCCATTTTGGATCCATTTTTAATGAACTGTTAAAAAGAAATTAATTCCTTTAGTCATTTTTTTACCCAATCCACTGACCCGCATGTACGTGAAGTAACTTGGATATCAGTATGTTTTTAGGGCCATTAAAAACAGACATCCAAACAGACAAATATAGAACATGTCCATTTTCTTAACCAATTGTTCTTTCTGTCTGTCAAAAATATACACTCATAAAATGCCCGTGTGAATTAAAAAAACGGATGTCACATGGCAATTTTTCACTGTGGTGTGAATAAGGCCTCAGTGGATATCTAGTACCTTGTTATTTTATGTATATTGGTATATTTCTGGATCAATTCCAATTCCAGACATATTTCCAAAGTCTCTTTGTTACTTGGGGTTATTTAAGTGTTCCTCCGATGGATGATTCCAATATAATAAGAGTGTAGAAAGTTAGATTGCCTTTTTCTGCGCTGAAGCAAACTTTAAGGATGATTTTTGCTTCTTTATTACCAGCAAAGTATTTAGACTTACAAGTTCAATTTGCGGACACATCAGCACCTTTTATCATGCTTAAGAAAATTACATGAGTGGAAATTATATATAGGTTATAATAAGTGGACTGATGTTAAAATTCTCTATAGCCTTTGAAATCCAAGGATGAAAAGCGAAGAATAAGAGCACAGTAACACTTCCATTTCTTATTAAAATGAGGACACAGCAGTCGTAATTAGATCTTTTGGCTTTCAAATTAAGCATCAGAAAATTCATACTTTTATAAACCACAGGACAATAAGTCCCAGAGATAGCTTTGCCTTTCAATAATTCCATATTATGACCCAGACGTTCAAAGTGTGTTAACTTGTTAGTTCTCGTTGAGGTATGTTTTACTTCTCATAGCCTACATTTTAGAAAACATTTCTCAAAACCTAAGGTTGAGAAAGATTGTATAAAGAACAACTGAAAAAATCAGTAAAATGTGCCATTAGATGGAGCACTCGACATGGCATACAGATAATGTATTAGAGCTTGACAATTTTAGTTAGATAGAAGGGGTTTAGCTAAATGTGAAAAATTTCATCAAGGCACGCACCATGTTTTAGAAGAAAATATTGACATAGATCTAGGCCAGATATGAAGTGGTGTAACATACCTAGTTTCTAAAAATACAAGCAGATATCTCAATGTTGGCTTAACATATCCCAAGATGAATGGCACAAGATGTCCAGCTTTTAAATAAAACATGATTTTGCTATGCTCTGTCACAAGATATCTATCCCATATGTATACCAAACTAGAGATGAATGAACTTGTTTATAACAAGCTGGGATCGTTACGAATTTTCACCACCTACAAACTACTATTGTACTACAAAGTCTGAAGAAATAATACCGTAAGAGAAGGCTCAGTGGAGGTGTGGTAAAATAAACAATGCTAATACTCAACTTCCCTCACCTCTCCTGGGCTTCTTTGAGGCATCCAGCATCATTGAGTCTCTTCTGGCCCCTTCTGTAACAGGCCTGGAGGCCACTGAAGACTCTGATTGGGCTTTAGATGTTACATGACATCATGACACTTGTGTCAAAGCACCATGTCTTTGACGCACCCATGTGACCCCTGAGGTCCAGTCATAGGCCTCAACAGTCACCTGAAACCTATGTTACAGAAAATAGCATAAAACTCCCAAAGTAGCTTGGGAAAGAACAATGGATGCCACGAGGGAGCCCAGGAGGGGTGAGGGAAGGTGAATATCATACTTTATTATTTTACTGCATATCCCCAGAGCCACCACTTATTATACTCTGAGGTCTGAAGAGACCCCAGAGTACATAAGCACTTTCTTTTTGGATCAAACAAATGTGGTCTGAAACTAACCTGGGCAGGCAAAGCTCGTGAACATACGTGAAATGAATCTCTAATATCAGCATTTTAGAAAAAAATTAAACCGCATATTTAAGTACTTTATTATACTGTACATGATCTAGGCTTATACTATTTTAACAATATCTATATTAGATCATAGATCTCAGCAAACAATTTAGAGGAAAAAATTATAAAACCTAACTTTTATTATAAAGCCAATAAAATAGGACAAAAAACAAAAAAATTGTGTTTTTGTGCTCAAAAAAATTGGGTAAAAACCACAAAGGAACACTGGTTCATACAGTGATGACATAGAACCAGATTCCCCATATTGTATACAGCAGACACACAAAGAATCAGCCCAATGTATAGCTATCCAGCTAGCACTATCCCTATGAGGCCCCTGAGGCATATAGCCCAGGTACGAGGTCTCCTACTAGATATCTGCCTGATGAAAGCTGGAGCTAGGCTGTTGCCCTGTATTAAATAGACCCTACACCCCTATCTTTGCTCAGTTCAGTGTGCTGCTCTTATATATGTAGACATGCTCTTAGAGTGCGTCTACCCTCATTATCTCTAACATAGGTGTTTCATCTGACCCCTGATGATTTATTTACATCAGGGAAATGCATAGGGTATATTTAACCCCTTAAGGACACAGCCCAAAAGTGCGTTAAGGACCAGGCCTTGTTTTTCAAAACTGACATGTGTCTCTTTATGTGGCAAGAACTTTGAGACGCTTTAACTTACTCAAGTGATTTTGAAATTGTTTTCTCGTGACACATTGTACTTCATGTTAGTGGTAAACACTAATCAATATTTTTGTATTTATTTATAAAAAAATAGGATATTTGATGGAAATTTGGAAAAAAATCGCAATTTTCAAAATGTGAAAGTCTCTGCTTTTCAGACAGATAGTCATACCACCCAAATACATTAATAAATATTATCTACCATCTCTCTGCTTTATATTGACATCATCTTTTAATTGTCCTTTAATTTATTTTGGATGTTAGGAGGCTTACAAGTGTAACAGCGATTTTCCAGATTTACAAGAAAATTTCCCAAACTAATTTTTTAGGGACCACTTCAGTTCTGAAGGGGATTATAAAGGCCTATATATTAGAAACCCCCCATAAATCACCCCATTTTCAAAACTGCACCCCTGAAATAATTCAAAACAGCATTTGGGAAGTTTGTTAACCCTTTAAGCATTTCACAAGAATTAAAACGATATCGAGGTGAAATTTAGACATTTCATTTTTTTCCACTAATCCCTTCATTTAGCCCTAAATTTCACACCTTCACAAAGGGTTAAAGGAGAAAATGCATCTCCCAGTTTATTATACAATTTCTCCCGAGCACAGAAATACCCCACATGTGGGTGTAAATTGATGTTTGGGCATTCGGCAGTGCACAGAAGGGAAGGAGCGACACCGGACGTTTGAAAAGCAGATTTTGCTGGAATAGTTTTCAGGTGCCATGTTGCATTTGAAGAGCCCCCAAAGTACCAAAACAATGGAAACCCCCTAAAAGTGACCCCATTTTGGAAACTACACCCCTCACAGAACTCATCAAGGGGTATGCTGAGCATTTTGACCCCACAGCTGTTTCACAGATTTTACTAACACTGGGATGTATAAATGAAAAATTACTAAAACGTCACTTTATCCCCAAAGTTTTCATTTTCACAAGGGGTTAAAGGAGAAAAAGGACCCCATAGTTTGTTAAACAATTTCTCCTGAACACAGCAATGCCCCATATGTGGTCATAAACTGCTGAATGGGTACATGGTGGGGCTCAGAATGGAAAGAGCGCTATTTTGCTTTTGTAGGGCAGATTTTGCTGGAATAGTTTTCAGGTGCCATGTCGCATTTGCAGAGCCCCTACAGTACCAATACAATGGAAACCCCTCAAAAGGGACCCCATTTTGGAAATTACACCCCTCATAGAATTTATCTAGGGGTATGGTGAACATTTTGACCTCACAGCTGTTTCACAGATTTTATCATCATTGGGACGTAAACATGAAAAATTACTTTTTTTCCAATAAACCGTCCATTTAGCGGCATATTTTTAATTTTTGCAAGTGGTTAAAGAAGAAAAAACACCCCACAGTTTGTTACACAATTTCTTCTGAACACAGAAATGCCTCATATGTGATTATAATCTGCTGTATGGGAACATGGCAGGGCTCAGAATGGAAAGAGCGCTATTTGGCTTTAGGAGGGCAGATGTGGCTGGAATAGTTTTCAGGTGCCATGTCGCATTTGCAGAGCCCCTAAAGTACCAATACAATGGAAACCCCTCAAAAGGGACCCCATTTTAGAAACTACACCCCCCAAGGAATGTATCAAGGGGTATTATCATTTTGAGCCTAAAAATGCTTCCCAAAATTAATGTACAAAGTGAAAATTGAAGTTTTTGAAGAAATATCCAATTTCAGAATATGTTGCGGCCACTTTGTGGCATCAGAGACATGCACTCCTAAAACTATTAAGTGGGCTATCCCGGGGGAAAAAAATTATATATGTGTGTGTAACCTGCTGCTTGGGAACACAGCAGGGCTCAGAAGGGAAGAAGCACTGTGTTTTTTTAGCTTTGGAATACAGATTTAGAGGGACTTTCTGGTCGCCATGTTGTTTTTGCAGAGCCCTGGAGGTGCCAGTAAACTGGAATTCCCCAAGAAGTGACCCCCATTTTGTAGGGGCGATTTTAGGGTCTCTGCAAATGTGACATGGCGTCCAAAAACCAACAATCTAAATCTGCGCTCCAAAAGCACATAGCGCTCCTTCACATTTGCACCCTGCTGTGTGCCCAAATGACAGTTTATGCCCACATGTATGACATTGGTGTACCCAGGATAACGTACTTAATGCCATATGTGGGTATAAACTGCTGTTTGGGCACAGCCAGGCACAGAAGGGAAGGACCGCTATTTTGGTTTTTAGAGCACAGTATGGTTTATGGACACCATGTCACTTTTGCAGAGCCCATGAATTGCCAGTAAAGTGGAATCCACAGACTTGTGACCCCATTTTGGAAACTATACCCTTCAAGGGATTTATCAAGTGGTGTAGCGAGCATTATTAACCCTTAAGTGTTGCATTCTTTTAATTTCCAGAAATGAATGCACAGATGATAATGAAAAGTTAAAAATAACATTTTTCCATAGATACGCCATTTCAGTGCCCGATATGTTGTGCCCAGCTTATGTCTGCAGAGACACACACTCCAAAAACTGTTAAGCGGGTATCCCGGGCACAACAGCTTTTGGAGCGTTCATCTCTGATACAAGTCAGGCACAACATATTACGCACTGAAATGACGTATTCCTGGAAAAATTGTCATTTTCACCTTTCACAATCAGCTGCGTATTCATTTATGGATAATAAATTATAGTAACACTTGGGGGTTAAAAATGTTCACTGTACCCCTGGATAAATTCCTTCAGGGGTGTAGTTTCCAAAATGGGGTAACATGTCAGGGGATTCCACTTTACTGGCGTTTCAGCTCTGCAAAAGTGCAATGGTGTCCAAAAACCAAACCGTCCAAGCCTGTGCTCCAAAAACCAAATAGCGCTCCTTCCACTCTGTGCCCGGCTGTGCCCATACAGCAGTTTATACCCACATATGACATTAAGTACGTTATTCTGGGTACGACAAGTGTAATACATGTGGGCATAAACTGCAGTTTGGGCACACAGCCGGGCGCAGAAGAGAAGGAGCGCTATGTGGCTTTTGGAGTGCAGATTCAGATGTTTGGGATCTGGACGCCATGTCATGTTTGCAGAGCCTGTAAGGTACCAGAAAAGTGGATTCCCCAAAGGAGTGACCCTATTTTGAAAACTGCACCCCTCAAAGAATTTATCAAGGGGTGTAGTGAGCATTAGTATCCCAGACGTGAATACACAGCGGATGGGGAAAAGTGAATATGTAAGCTGTGCGGAGTGCATTGGGAACACCAAATTCCCTACTATTTCCCCAGTAGTTCCTATTATTGGGGAGGTCACTTCTGGTTTATTTTCCCTCATAAGCTCTAAATCTGGAGTGTCCCCTGATATCTGCTCACACAGCTTATACATTCCCTTCCTGACGCAGCCAGTTATGTTCTAAAGATTTGGCGATTTTTGGGGTTTTTGTCTTCACATTGTATGAGCTATATTTTCTTTATTTCTCTGGTGATGTAGCCATATGAGGGCTTGTTGTTTGCGGGGTGAGATGTATTTTGTAATGACATCATCTTTGGGCGCCTATAACCTATTGAATAAATTTTATTAACTCTTTCTTGTTGGATTAAAAAATACCCCATCAATTCTGACACTGCGTTTTACCTTTGAAATTTTTCACCATGTAGCATAAAGCATAAGTAACATGTTACCTTTTTTCTACGGGTCGGTACGATTACGGAGATACCTCATTTATACTGTTTTTTTTATGCGATACTAATTTTGCAGAACAAAAACCCATTTGGGAACATAAATTAATTGTTTTTGCATCGCCATCTTCTGAGATGCGTAACATTTTTATTTTACGGTTTACAGAGTTGGTTTAGGGCTTATTTTTTGCGGGACAACCTGTGCTTTTTATTGGTACTATTTTGGGGTACATATGACTTTTTGATCACTTTTTATGGCATATTTTGTAAGGTGAGATGGCAAAAAATCATTACTTTTGGCGAGTTTTTTTCCGGTTTTTTTCTCCGACGTTCACCATGTACATTAAATATTGTTTCAGTTTTATTGTACAGGTTGTTACGGACGCGGCGATACCAAATATGTATTTTTTTTATTAATTTTTAGTTTTTTTTTTTTATATAATTCATTTTATATAGCAAAAGGGAATTTTTGGGGCTTTATTCTTTTATAAATTTTTTTTAAAACACTTTATTTTATTTTTTTTCACTTTTTTTTTACTTTTTCATGTGTCCCATTAGGACACCTGAGCCAGCAATGCTTTGATTGCTGGCTCAGCACTGTAGACTGCAAGACACGAGCTTACAAGTGTCTTGCAGTCTATACAGGAAGTGAGGCTATGCAGACGCATAGCCTCACTTCCGCAGGTCTCGGCAGGATCAACCAGGTAGTGGGGTCTCCAGGCAGCCTGGGGTCACTGAGCAGACCCCGGGCTGCAGGTTATAGGTATCGGCACCCCCCAATCTCGCCGCGGGGGGTGCCGATTGGAGCGGCAACATAGCGGAACCCCTTGGATGCCACGGTCATGTTTGACCGCGGCATCCAAGGGGTTAAAACCTCGGATCGGAACTCAGTTCCGACCGGGGGATATGGAGCAGGGTGTTAGCTGTCAGTTACAGCTAACACCCGGTTCCGATGCCGCCCGCTCAGATAGTGAGCGGGCGGCCGCCCCAGGGCGTACTAATACGCCCTGTTGCGCTAAGTACCAAGCGCACAGGACGTAATAGTACGTCCAATGTCGTTAAGGGGCAACAGCCTAGCTCCAGCTTTCATCAGGCAGATATCTAGTAGGAGACCTCGTACCTGGGCTATATGCCTGGGGGGCCTCATAGAGATAGTGCTAGCTGGATAGCTATACATTGGGCTGATTCTTTGTGTGCCCGCTGTACACCATATGGGGAATCTGGTTCTATGTCATCACTGTATGAACCAGTATTCCTTTGCGGTTTTTACCACATTTTATTTCTAGACACAATTTTTTGAGCACAAAAACACTATTTTTTTTTTTTTTTTGTTCTATTTTATTGGCTTTATAATAAAACTTAGGTTTTATCATTTTTTCCTCTCAATTGTTTGCTGAGACCTATGATCTTGTCCAGTGAAAACATATTTTACGATTAGGTCAACATATTCTCACTCAGGGACTTTATCAATATCTATATTAAAAAAATATTTCTAAAAATATGCATAAAGTGGGGCAGTGGTTTGCAAATGTTTTCTATTTGTGCAGTCTTTGCCACTTCCTAGAAAAGGGGGTGTGATAAGGGCTGGCAGAGGGCGGACCCACCACCCCGCCAGATTTATCATCACTTACGCCCTTAATCTGGTGTAAATGATGTGGAAAATGTACGTCAGTTATAAGTTGGAAAGTATTTCCCCTTCAAGAGCATGACCCGATGGAGGGTGCACGTCATTTATGAAGAGATGTGCAGGTTGTCATCAATGAGGAGCACCCTCCGCTGACTCTGGGGTTATGAAGGCTAATATCGCCAGTCTTCATAAATCTGTCTCAATGTTCTTAGTATGCATGTTGGTCAAACTGTACAACTCTAGATCAATTTATAATACTTGGATGTGTGATACAAGTCTTTTTTTTCTAAAATGTTGATCGATACTATATTGTATGTGTTTATATGTGGTAACCCAAGGGTTGCAACGTTATTTGCAATTTGTAGGGTATTACTAGTATGTTGTGATATTGTATGAAATTAGTTTATGAGAGATTGAAGTCCTAAACCAATTTCAAGCTAAGAAAAAGGTGGACACATCTGTTTAGAAATCAATAGTGCACATTTCAGTAATCTTGTTGTGGCAGAGCAGATATTTATTGTGCCAAGTTTATCAAACTGGAGGTCAAGACATATTAAATTTGGTACAATTTGTTGTGTAGCATGAACAAGTTTATAGGAGTTTTAGCTATATTATATCACTGGTATGCAAAAATGGGACAGGTTGGGTTTAGTCTTATGATACATCAGGAAGGAATTATTGTTTTTTTTTTTTGTTGAATGAGAAAACATCTAGGATATGCACATATTGTAAGATTTAGCTTTTTTGAAATCACTGTAACCTAAATTGAAAGTATGAGGGACCATACGGTACTTCACAACTATGATATTGATGAGTTTCAGTATGCTTAGTATAGGTAATCAATATCAGATTGCAGCAACTCTTTAGAGGAAGCCGGGAGGCTAGGAGTTGTAGTACTTGAACTTGTCATGGTGGCTATACACTCGACCAATTCCTGCATCCCTTCTCCTGGGCTGATGCAGTGCTAAGGGGGCCTGTTGTGTACCTGATGGTGGTAATAGCCTTTCTCCATTTCCTAGTTGTTAGTCTTCCTGTGCCTGGTAGGAGCTGGAGTACCATGATTGTGCAGGAATAAGACTCAGGAGACTCAAGATGAGTCAAAGGTGAGCTGGTAGATGGTGCTCCCATTTGCAACATGTGTGTTTGCTTGACAAGGTAGCCTCCACTTTTTCCGAGTGCAACTTTTTCTCCCTCTCATATAAAGTCCCAAGGGGTATCACCAAGATGCCCTGCCCTTCCTAAGACCCATGTACAACTTATCCTAGATCTGGCACATACTCATTCCTCATTCACATGACCGAGTTTCAGCCAGATTTACCAGCCTAAAAAATATGCTGGGAGAGGACTCCAAGCAGTATAGTTATCTATGTCACTAGGAGTCCCTTCCTCCCAGTGACTTACTGTCCCCTACCAATTATTGTAGATAACTATAAGAGATGAGAGAAACGAAGCTGACGAAGTGGAAGTCGATCCGAATTTCAGGAAATATTCGATTTGCATCGAATCTGGATTTCCTCATGCTTCGTGTTAACGAATCCCATATCTTCATAAAATGGCTGCTGCACATTAAGACATGGGGCAAGGAACTCTGGTAATGCCATGTGTGCAGCCAATCAACAGCCAGCCAGCCCTGTGATGTCACAATCCTTTAACCCCTTCGCGACTGCCCACGGTATTGGGAGCGAGTGTTAGCTGTAACTGACAGCTAACACCCTGCTCCATAGTGACCCCGGGCTGCCAGTGACCCAGTCTGTAGTAGCCTCCAGTACCTGGTTGATCCTGCCCAGAAGTGAAGAAGTCAGCCTATGCGTCTGCATAGGCTGACTTCCTCTATAGACTGCAATACATGTGTATTGCAGTCTATAGTGCTAAACCAGGAATCAGTGCATCGCTGGTTCAGGTTCCCTAGTGGGACATCACTAAAAACCACTGCAAGGCACAGTGTTCTACACCACTATACAGGCTCTCTGCAGCCAGGAAATAGCTATTTTTTAACGCGATTCGCCACAAATTAATTTGGATTGAAATGAATTGTATCGGAAAATCCAGCGAAGCTGCCGAATCAAATTTTTTAAAAATTCACTCATCTCTAATAACTATATTACTAGTAGTCACTCTCCTGGCATACTGTTTAGGCCTGTAAATCTGGCCAACACATAGACTGAGTTTCGGTCATGTGAATGTGGGGTCAATCTTCTACTACATCAGTTAGTCAGACAGCGTTTCTTCTCCTGTAGAGCAATGTTGGGCTGACTGGGGGGTCTCCACACCAAACTGGGGTTTCGCTAATGCTCACTACTCCTTCCCTGCATGACCTCACCTTTCCAGGGATCAGATAATACTCTCAGTCTACTCTTTTGTGCATGGGTCGTAACAAAACTCTACCCCCACCCAAAGTGGTACAGCCCATTTAAGGGGGCAAACAGAAATTACATATGAACTATGTAAAAATGTCTTTCAAATACACACATTACAAATAAAGTATGTATTTGTTGCAGTATTCAGATCAGCAGGGTTTCAACATGGATGAGTGATGTGGCCTCTTCACTGAATACTGAGCACAGTGTCATACATTGTATACTGACTGTGCGTAGTATTACAGCTTAATTCCATTCATTTAAATGAGACTGACTTGCAGTATGGACATCTGTATCATATGGTTCATCAGGAGACAATTAACCAAACTAGAGTGCCAAGATACATGAAAAAGTTACCCACAACAGATAACCATACAGGTAACTAACTAATGACAAATAGCTGGCATACTATTAGAGCTCACAACTCCTGAAGATGTTGGTGACCGAGGGGGACAGTAAGCAGATAAATAGAGATGAAACTTGAAAGTCCAAGGCTGGTGGCAGTAAATATAACTGAGATCATCAGATACACCTTGGCTTATAGCCATCCTGCTGTGGATGTATATTTACGGCGTTCCACATAATGAGTGGTCAGGAGGTCACCTATGTATTGCTGTTTTTTTAAATTATTTTAATAAAAAGAGAGAGAAGAAAAAAAAAAAATAATTTCACTATTAAAGGGGTTATATTACTATTGATGGCCTATTATTAGGATAGGCCATCAATATTAGATCTGTGGGGGTCCGATAAACAGGATTCCTGCAGATCAGCTGTACCAAAGCAGTACGGCTCCTGGTAATGGTTATATACCAAGAACCATGCTTCTCATTCACTGTACAAACTGTAGTGGAACAGTAGATACTGCAGCAGTGTCTCATTGAAGTCTATGGGGCAACACTACAGTACCTATACCTGCTGCTACAGTTTCTACAGTGAGTGAGCATTGCGGCTTATGGTATGTAAACACGACCGAGAGCCACGCGGTCTCAGTACAGCTGATCTGCAGGTGTCTCAAGTGTTGGACCTCTGGAGACCTAATATTGATGGCTTATTGTAAGGGTAAACCATCAATAGTAAAAACTGGATAACCCCTTTAATTCTGTGGGACTCAACAAGGACCATGTGCCACCATATGGTGCTTTGTGTGCCACTGTGTGGTAAACCTATACCTAGAATGACAGGAACTTATGTGAACTAATGTTGCTGAATGTTTATACTGTACTGCTAGTAAGGTTTTATACTATTCTGATATACAGTGGGGAAAAAAAGTATTTAGTCAGCCACCAGTTGTGCAAGTTCTCCCACTTAAAAAGATGAGGCCGGCCTGTAATTGTCATCATAGGTAGACCTCAACTATGAGAGACAAAATGAGAAAACATATCTAGAAAATCACATTGTCTCATTTTTATAGAATTTATTTGCAAATTATGGTGGAAAATAAGTATTTGGTCAATAACAAAAGTTTATCTCAATAATTTGTTATATATCCTTTGTTGGCAATGACAGAGGTCAAACGTTTTCTGTAAGTCTTCACAAGGTTGGCACACACTGTTGCTGGTATGTTGGCCCATTCCTCCATGCAGATCTCTAGAGCAGTGATGTTTTGGGGCTGTCGCTGGGCAACACGGACTTTCAACTCCCTCCAAAGGTTTTCTATGGGGTTGAGATCTGGAGACTGGCTAGGCCACTCCAGGACCTTGAAATGCTTCTTACGAAGCCACTCCTTCGTTGCCCTGGTGGTGTGCTTGGGATCATTGTCATGCTGAAAGACCCAGCCAAGTTTCATCTTCAATGTCCTTGCTGATGGAAGGAGGTTTGCACTCAAAATCTCACAATACATTGCCCCATTCATTCTTTCATGTACACGGATCAGTCGTCCTGGTCCCTTTGTAGAGAAAAAGCCCCAAAGCATGATGTTGCCACCCCACCCCCATGCCTCACAGTAGGTATGGTGTTCTTTGGATGCAACTCAGCATTCACTCTCCTCCAAACACGATGAGTTGTGTTTCTACCAAACAGTTCTACTTTGGTTTCATCTCACCATATGACATTCTCCCAATACTCTTCTGGAACATCCAAATGATCTCTAGCAAACTTCAGACGGGCCCGGATATGTACTGGCTTAAGCAGGGGGACACGTCTGGCACTGCAGGATCTGAGTCCCTGGCGACGTAGTGTGTTACTGATGGTGGCCTTTGTTATGTTAGTCCCAGCTTTCTGCAGGTCATTCACTAGCTCCCCCCATGTGGTTCTGGGATTTTTGCTCACTGTTCTTGTCATCATTTTGACCCCACGGGGTGAGATCTTGCGTGGAGCCCCTGATCGAGGGAGATTATCAGTGGTCTTGTATGTCTTCTATTTTCTAATTATTGCTCCCACAGTTGATTTCTTCACACCAAGGTGCTTGCCTATTGCAGATTCAGTCTTCCCAGCCTGGTGCAGGTCTACAATTTTGTTTCAGGTGTCCTTCCACAGATCTTTGGTCTTCACCATAGTGGAGTTTGGAGTGTGACTGTTTGAGGTTGTGGACAGGTGTCTTTTATACTGATAACAATGTCAAACAGGAGCCATTACTACAGGTAATGAGTGGAGGACAGAGGAGCCTCTTAAAGAAGAAGTTACAGGTCTGTGAGAGCCAGAAATCTTGCTTGTTTGTAGGTGACCAAATACTTATTTTCCACCATAATTTGCAAATAAATTCTTAAAAAATCAGACAATGTGATTATTCTAGATATGTTTTCTCATTTTGTCTCTCATAGTTGAGGTCTACCTATGATGACAATTACAGGCCTCTCTCATCTTTTTAAGTGGGAGAACTAGCACAATTGGTGGCTGACTAAATACTTTTTTTCCCCCACTGTAATATTATGCTGTGCTTTTAGGAGGGAAAATACACCATTTCATGCTACTGTAAAATCTGTTAAAAAGAAGAGACATCTCCTTAACTTCTAGAAGGTGAGAAGAGTTAAAGTTATAAATTGGCAGCTTAGCCAGAATAAGGCTTGGAACGGTGAAGTCAGTCATGTATCCGAGAGTCAGAGTGCCAGTACGGGAGGCAGAAGTGCAAGACTTCCGACCTCCCCACTGTGCTCTGCAAAGGTTATAACTGGGGTTCTGGGGCACCAGCATATATATTAGTAATAAAGCTTATCCAGTACAGGGAATACACTGGTAAGCTTTATTCATAATAGCATAACTGTCTTTCTTGTATTGCTGTGAAGTTTGAGTGGTGCAGTAGAATAGAAATCTTAAAGAAATATACTATATTATAGTATATTATGTAATGCACACCATTCTACACAATTTTGGGCAGTTTGCACCATACACTTATGAATTCTTGTACTGTAGAAGTATGGTAATTTTGTTCCATAATGTTCTACCATTCTAGAGTAACAGTCTCAAATTATGCATTTATACCGGGTTACTTGAACTAGTTTTGCTGCACTAGAGAGATACCTATGGGGGATGCAGAGGTTGTGATACTTTAAGGGACCTTATGACCCTTCTACTATATAAGAATAAATCAAGTTCTTTGAACTGAACATGATAGATGGGAGACCCCATGACAGATTTTACACTGAGACTCAGAAGCTAAGTTAAATATAGAAAATACCTCCTCCCTTAAATCCAGCATCTCCACCATTAATCTCTTCCTTTCCTTTGATCCTATTTTATCTCGCATGACAATTAAAACGGATTTTATATATATATATATATATATACAGTATATATATATAGACACACATATATCATATATATATGTGCATATATTAAGAAATCTTCTTTATATGTCCCAGGAGATTAGCCATACCACCCTCTTCCCCACTGTCCTGTGCCTCCCTGTAAGATAACTAGATGCAGCAGTAGTCCCTCCGCCCAATCTTCTGCCCTGTCTGTGGTTAATACCAACCCCTTTGTTAAACCTCACACCCTTATTTGGTCTCCAGTTAAAGGTGGAGCAGATTTGCAAAAGATTTCTATAAAGCTGTTTGTGTCCAAATCGTGCAAAATATGCTACAGATTGAGAAATAGTGGGAGCAGGATCATCTACTCTTATATCATTCATTTCCCATTTTTTATCTTCTTTTAATCCTCTATGCTGCACATATACAATTTCTAAAGATTTTCTAAAATTACAGTGAGAATATTGGTGTGGTGTGAGTTTGATAAGTAGCTTAATGAAAGTAATAAACGTTACCTATTTCCAAATGGATCCGTGTGTTATATTGACCATTATTTTAATAACCACACTTACTTTTTAGATGTTGTTGAAATGGTAAAATGTGTAGTAAAATTCTGTTTAAAGCTGCAATCCACTGCAGTAACTACCTACATATAGTTTAATTAGCATTACATATCATTGAAGATCCTATGTTTATTGTCTCTCCATGCTACACAAACTTAGGTTTTCAGTTCCAGCCACTGAGGCAGCAAAAAGACTGCAAACAGTTCAGATTTCAGCAGAAATTACTCTTCTTGGGGATATACATGACAGGGAGTGCAGAATCCTTGGGGTATAAATACATTACTGTGCAATCTATATAATATTGCATGTAAAGACGGCTGTTATTAAAAGGGTTTTCATTGCCACAAGACAGTTTGAGAAATTTCTGATTTGTAAGATCTGCACTGGTGAACAGAAAGTGTTATTATAGGGAAGTGGAAGCGTTTAGAAATAACAATAGCTCAGTCACAAAGCAGTAGACCACACAAACTCATAAAGCATGGGCGCTGTGTGCTAAAGCATGTGGCACATAGAAACTGCCTATCTATGGTTACAATACTCACTACTAGTTCTGAACTATCGCTGAAAATGACAGCAGAAAAACTGCTCATCGGGAGTTTATGAAAAGGGATTCCACGACCCAGCAACTGTTTACAAGCCTAAGGACTCAGCATACAACAGTGCAGAACGGCTGTGTGACTGCCAACGGCTGTCTTCAGAAGAATTAAAGTCTTTGGGTTTATTCACACATCCATTTTCTTAATGGACTGTAAATAATGTCCATCAAAAAATAGAACGTGTCCTATTTTGGGCAGTATTCATAGCCTGATGGACCCAATACAAGTTAATGGATCCATTTGAATGACAGCCATTAAAAAGAGATCAATGGGCTAAGTTTAAATAAAAAAAAAAAAAAAAACACATCTTATGACTTCCTGCCCCTTACAAAACCATTTGGTAACTTGCATATTTACTGGCATCAGTCTAATAGGAATGAATGTGAAATGGGCTTCTGATTCTCACGTTAGATACAGTATGAATCGTTGGATCATCTGACACGTCGAAGGACTGGACGGCCCAAGAATCTAAAGAAGATAAAATGCGTTTTACCTTAATAGCTAGCACAAAATATATATATTTATGTATGTCAAAAGTGATTATGAAGATTAAGAAGCAAAAAGTAAGAGATCAGGGATGCCTGTCTTTCATATAAATGTAATATTTTTATATTAGAGCATTATGTTGTGCATCATACGATATAACATCAGCTAATATAAAAATAACAATAAATCGTTTTATTAGAAAATACTATTGCTAAGCTTTTCTGCATTATGAATGTTGGCCACTTACCGCATAGAGACGGTACATAGAAGATTTATTATTTTGTTAGACTAAAGTAGCAGACAATTATTTTCTTATTGCCTGGCACAAATACCACCCACAAATATCTCCTCCAAGGTCAGCGACTGATTTACTTTCTGCCATGCAACACTTTCAGTCATAATTTGTCAGTTAGCTTCCAAATGACATGAACCAGTGACTCTTGCAGTTATTACCTAAACTGTTCATTATTTGGGCATCTGTTTGCTTCATGCAAAATGCACACAACATGCCATTGTTTTCTTTTTACCAACAGCCAACTGTATTTGTGAAGCCAAGTGATGTAAAAACCAGATGCTCACCTCTTCTGTGATGGCGTGTTATTATAGAAGGAGACAAGAATTCTCTCAAATTCACATACATGACTGGCAGCAGCACGAGCTTGTCATTGCAAGTGGAAACCTAGATTTGACAGTTTCTGTATCAAAAAAAATCAAGTGACACTTGCATCACTGGCCATTTCCAGCTCTAGAATATGCTTTAGGTAACATATCTTGCAGATATATATTGATCTGCCATAATATTGTGTAAGTCACTATTTTGCTACCGAAGCGGGTTTGACCTGTCGATGCATGGACTCTACAAGACCTTTGAATGTGCCCTGAACTACCTGGCACTGAAATGTTAGTAGTACATCCTTTAAATCCTGTAATTTACAAGGGGATCTGTGAAATTTGGAGGTTGAGTTGACATCATATTCCTCAATCCATATCTAAACAATGTTATGGTGTTGATTGCCATTACATTGACATCCACATGAAAGCCAAAACCCTAGGTTTCCTAGCAGAACATTACCAAATTGCCTCTGTTGTTTTGCCTTCTTCCCATAGTGTATGCTAGCAATATTTCTTACCAAGTAAGCATCAAACATGCACCCAGTCATGCAGTGAAAGATAACATAATTGTTCAGACCATTGCTCCATGGGTCTGTTTTGGTGCTCATGTGCCTATTGTATCTATCTTTAGAGGTGGACAGGAGTCAGCACAGGGACACTGACCTGTATGTGGCTATGAAACCCTATACACAGTAAACTGGGTTGCATTGTTTGCTTTGACACCTTTTTTTCATAGCTATTATTAGATTTTCTGTGTGATCAGATGAGATGGGTTAGTCTTCACAATCCACTACATCAATGACCTTTGAGTGCCCCGAACCTGACTCTGGTTCACTAGTTGTCTCCTGCCTTGTTCCCCTGCCATTGCAAGTGTCCCCTAACTGGCATAATACTGACAGAAGATGATACAGGATGACAGAGGAACTCTACAGCAGAGACATTTGCCATAAGCCTCTCAGGCTAGGTTCACACCTGCGCCTTGATTCCTTTCAGTGTTTCCGCCCCCGAATCTGCTTAAAAAATGCGGAGAGAAAAATCCTGCAAGCAATAATAATAATAATAATAATAATAGTCCTTTAATAGTCCCACAGTGGGGAAATTCAGTGTGTTACAGCAGCAAAGATAAGATAAGATAAGCAGATACAAATACAAATACAACATGTACAGGAATGTTCCAAGGTGAGAGGCATTACATTAATAGCAGACAGACAGATAGGACATAGGGGGGGGGGGGGGGGGAATTTAACAGGCAGAGAGATATTTCAGTTCTCTGTATGTAATGATCTCCGCTTAGGTCGGTGTTGGTTGTACAGCCTAACCGCGGTGGGGAGGAAAGACTTCCGATAGCGCTCCTTCTCACACCTAGGGTGGAGCAGTCGTTCACTGACCGTACTGCCCAGCGCAATCACAGTCTCATGCATGGGATGGGAGTTATTCTGCCGCATGGAGCTCACCACGGACAGTATCCTTCTGTCACCCACCACCTGCACTGGGTCCAGTGGGCTCCCCAGGACAGAGCTGGCCCTTCTAATCAGCTTGTCAAGTTTATTTCTGTCCCTGGTTGATATACTGCTCCCCCAGCAGGCCACTCCAAAGAAGATGGCTGATGCCACTACCGAGTTGAAGAAAGTCCTAAGAAGTGTCCCCCGGATTCCAAAGGCTCTCAGCTTCCTAAGCAGGTAGAGCCTGCTGTGGCCCTTCCTGTACAGGGCCTCCATATGATCTGCCCAGTCCAGCTTATTATTAAGGAGCAAACCCAGGTACTTATAGGTGTTCACAATCTCGATGCCCGTCCCCAGGATGTCTACTGGTTTTGGAGGGCATCTGCCTTTACGGAAGTCCACCACCATCTCCTTGGTCTTCCCCGCGTTAATCTTCAGGTGGTTCTGGTGGCACCAGTCCACAAAAAACCGGTTCAGTTCTCTGTACTCCCTGTCATCATCGTCTGTGATGAGGCCTACTATTGCAGAGTCGTCAGAATACTTCTGTAGGTAGCAGCTGGATGAGTTGCACCTAAAATCAGCAGTGTACAGTGTGAAGAGGAAAGGGGCGAGAACCGTACCCTGAGGTGCCCCCGTATTACAGATCACGGTACCTGACACACAGTCTTGGGCTCTCATGTATTGAGAGCCCAAGACTGTGTGTCAGGTACCGTGATCTGTAATACGGTACCTGACACACAGTCTTGGGCTCTCATGTATTGAGGTCGATTTGTGAGGTAGTCTAGGATCCAGTTGGAGAGGTGGTGGTCCACTCCAGCAAGGCCCAGCTTGTCTCTCAGTAACCTGGGCTGTATGGTGTTAAAAGCACTGGAGAAATCAAAGAACATTATTCTCACCGTGTTCCCTGGTTTTTCCAGGTGAGACAGAGCCCTGTGCAGAAGGTGGATGATGGCATCATCTACCCCAATGCCCAGTCGATAAGCAAACTGGAGAGGGTCCATAGCGGGGCTCACTAGAGGGCGAAGATGTGTGAGAACCAATCTCTCTAAGATCTTCATCAAGTGGGATGTCAGTGCTACAGGTCTGTAGTCGTTGAGGTCCATAGGGTGAGGTTTCTTTGGAACTGGTACCACACAAGATTTCCATAATTCAGGGACTATTTCCTGCCTCAGGCTCATATTATACATATATGTAATTATATCACACAGCTGGTCCCCACAAGTCTTAATTAGCCTTGCACTGATGTCATCTGGCCCTACGGCTTTCCTCGCCTTGATCTTTTTCATCTCCTTCCTCACCTGGGCCCGTGTGAAGGTCAGACTGTGGTCAGATAAAGACAGATTTCTGGATTTACTGGTCTGTTGGGAAGTAGCCACATGGGGTGAATGGGGTGAAGTCATTGTGGTGAGGGGAGCTGAAGGACATGCTGGGGTGGGAGGAGCTGGTGTGTGATCAAATCTGTTGAAGAATAGGTTTAGTTCATTAAGCCAGTTAACATCTGCCTCAATCTGGCAGACAGACTGTTTATGACCCGAAATTGACTTAAGCCCCTCCCAGACCCCCCTTATGTCTTTTCTTTCCATTTGCTTTTCCATTTTTTCCTTATAACTGGCTTTTCCTTGCCTGATTAGATGCCTCAGCTCCTTTTGTACTTCCCTCAACCCCTCCTTATCTCTTGTCCTGAATGCCATCTTTTTCTCCTTAAGTAGTGTTTTTATATCAGAGTTAATCCATGGTTTGTTGTTGGAGAACACCTCACTACTTTTGTGGGTACTATGTTGTCCACACAAAAATTAATGTAGTCCGTTATGCAGTGTGTGAGTCCTTCTATATCTTCTCCATACGAATCCTGCAAAACTTCCCATGCAGTTGTGTCAAAACAATCCCTCAGAGCCTCATCACTCTCCTCGGACCATATCCTCACTGTGCGGGTGACAGCTGGTTCTCTACGTACAAGTGGCTTGTACACAGGTCGGAGATGTACTAGGTTGTGATCCGATCTTCCCAGGGGCGGTAGGGCTGATGAGTTATATGCCTCCCTCACGTTGGCAAAGAACAAGTCCAGTGTTTTGTTGTCTCTTGTGTGGCAGGTTACATACTGTGTGAAACTGGGCAGTGTGGATGATGGAGAGGCGTGGTTGAAATCACCAGACACAAGGAGGAGGTCCTTGGGGTGTTGTGACTGTAAATGGCTCAGCGTGGCTTGTAGGACCTCGCAGGCAGCGTCAGCTTTCGCAGAGGGGGGGACATATGCAGCTATCACGATGACATGTGATAGTTCCCTTGGTAAATAGAAAGGTCTCATGCTCACAGCTAATAGTTCAATGTCCTTACAGCAAGTTTGCTCCTTAATCACAATGTGCCTAGGATTGCACCATCTATTATTCACAAACATTGCCAGCCCCCCTCCTTTCCTCTTACCGCTCTCCCTTGTCCTGTCTGCCCGAAGGAGTTTAAAACCATCCAAGGAGACCAGAGAGTCAGGAGTAACTTCAGTGAGCCAAGTCTCTGTAAGTAGCATCATGCTGCACACCCGAAACTCCTGATGATGCCTGGTGAGCGCTGTCAGTTCATCCATCTTGTTTGCAAGAGATCTCACATTGCCCATAATGATGGAGGGAACAGTTGGTCGGTAACGCCTCTTTTTAATCCTCTGAAGAGTTCCTGCTCTGCAGCCCCTCCCCCCGCTTTTTCTTTCTCCAGAGTTCTTGGGGGATGGGTGGGCAAATGGTATGCAGCCCTGTTGTTGTGACTCTAAGCTGCAATAATTTCTCTCTTGTGTAGACAAAAGAAATGCCTGCAGACACAAGAGTCCCCATTTCAGCAGGACAAAAAGACAGATAAAAACAAAAAAAAAGTATCACAAAGGTCCAATTCCAAGTCTTTGTTTCTTCATTTCTTCATAGTGTCAAGTCCATTAAGTAGAGAGATAAAAAAAACAGACAGAGAAAGAAAAATAAGAGAGAGAGAGTCTCAGAGCTGCCTAACAGGCAGCCACTTCAGCGGCGCCATCTTGGCGCATTTTTCGGGGTCCACGGGTTTCTATAGGTAATCACTTTTTAAGTGGATTAGGTTTCTGTTCTTTGGGTCCCCAAGCGCACCCAAAGAACGTAAACTCAGGTGCAAGTGTGAACCAAGTGTCAGCCAAAACCAAGGCATAGTCTGTGAATGTCCAAGGGACAGTCTTAGGTGGATCCCATTCAGGCTCTAATACCACCATTGCACTAGAGGATCATTTATATATTTTAAAAAAAATTTATAATCTACACTTATAAAGTGTGATTTGGGAGAGTTTACACTACAATGAGAGAGGTTATGATCCCACTGTACAGAGAGGAAGAGAGATTGTGATCCTGCTGTACAGAGCGCTGGTGAGACCACGTCTGGAATACTGAATCCAGCTCTGGAGACCCCACCTACAAAAACACAAGATAAAATAGAATGAGTGCAAAGGCGCTACAAAAAGGTCTGAGGGTCTGAATCAAACGACACCAGGAGAGGCTAAAAGAACTTGAAATAGCTTTGAGAAAAGAAGGGAAATGAGATGGACATGATTGAAACCCTTAAATATGTTAACGGTATAAATACGTTTTTTTTTTTTTTGATTGGTCATTAACTGTTAGATTACTCCAACAGGTAACAGCTAATACTTACTTACCCAGTAAAGGGAACATTATGCCATGTGGAGGTCAGTAAAGGGGGTGCTATACCATATGTGAGGTCAGTGAAGGGGGTGTTATATCATGTGGGGGTCACTAAAGGGGGCATTATACTATGTGTGGATCAGTAAAGAGGGAATTATCAGTCCGCACCCAGTCGAAAGCTTACTATGAGGCCCATACTTTCCTGTCCTGGGCCCAGTACTTTTTAATATTTTTATAAATGATCTGGATGATGGGATTAATGGGGAACTAATAAAATTTGCAGATGATACAAAGATAGGAGGAATGGCCAACACTAGAGAGGAGAGAGAATGCATCCAAAAGGACTTGGACACACTGGAACAATGGGCTGAGGTGAACAAAATGGTATTCAACAGGGACAAATGCAAAGTTCTACATCTGGGTAACAGAAATGCAAGAAGCATATATAGTATGGGAGGAATAGTACTAAGTGAGAGTACAGGGGAAAAGGATCTGGGCATAATAATAGATCGCAAATTCAACATGAGTCAACAGTGCGGTGCAGTGGCTAAAAAGGCTAATAAAATTCTAGGATGTATCAAGACGAGCATTGAAGCTAGATCAAGAGAGGTAATTATTCCGCTGTACTCTGCCCTGGTCAGACCCCACCTGGAATACTGTGTACAGTTCTGGGCTCCCCAGTTTAAGAAAGACATCGATTTATTGGAGCAGGTCCAGAGAAGAGCAACCAAAATGGTGGAAGGTCTACAAACCATGTCCTACAAGGAGAGGCTAAAAGAATTGGGACTGCTTAGTTTGCAGAAGAGAAGGCTAAGGGGAGACTTAATAGCGGTATTTAAATATCTGAAAGGTTGTCTCGGTGCAGAGGGATCTACCCTTTTCTCATTAGCAGAAGGAAGCACGAGAAGTAATGGGATGAAACTAAGGGGAAGGAGATTCAGATTAGACATTAGGAAAAACTTTCTAACAGTAAGGGTAGTGAGAGAGTGGAATAGGCTGCCACGGGAGGTGGTGAGTTCTTCATCAATTGAAATCTTCAAGCGGAAACTGGATAGGTATATAGCTGGGATGTTTTAGGAATTCCTGCTTTTGCAGGGGGTTGGACTCGATGGCCCTTGAGGTCCCTTCCAACTCCAACTCAAACTCAAACTAGTTACATCCCTGTTCAGAAAGGAAGTGTTTTTAATTTAAAAAACAAAAATCAATCTTCTGTGTTTCTAAGGTACTGGTTCTTGTTTACTAACCATTTCACTGCTGACGGACTCCCTTTAAAGGCGTTATCTGGGCAACAAAAAAGTCTAGCTTTGTATTAGTGAGCATGAAGTCTCACTTACTAATATGTGTGCTGTATGCCAATCTTGCCAAGTATGAGCTTTTTAAACTACTATCTGGAGACATTCCTTCCCTGACTCTTGATCATATAACTGACCTCGCTCTACTCCAAAGACTAGCGGAGTAGAGTAAGTCATGTGATTAATTATAATCAGTACATTAGGAAGGGAGGCCAAAATTCAAGACTTCTAGTCCCCAGGCAGTAGTTTAAAAAGGTTGCAAGGGGATGCAGCATCAACTAGAATTAAAAATCAATGTGCATAGGGTAGAGGTTGCTCCATAAAAGGATGTTTAGCTATAAAGTGCTATATTCCCTGACTAGTTGGAATTGGCTTCTCTCTTCCTTATGAATCAGTAGGAGAGCTCTGCGACTAAACTATAATGAGCCCCACAATATAGTGGCACCAAATATTGTTCCAGTTTGGGTAATCAGAATGATCAAAGAATTCACTGGGCACATAGCGAGTCTGGTATATTTGCGTTGACCTCCTTTCCAGGTCATATCTTATACTCTTTTCTTCTACCTGCTATCTCTTTGTTAATATATGGAACATATGGGCATATTTCCATTGACATTCATCCATGGTCTTGTTTTCTGCTAACTAAAGCACATCATGTGTAACCATCCAAGATGAAGATTATGTTTCACCCTCCAAAGATAATACGCAACTGTCACATTTGTGAATCTAAAAAATGCTTCTGGAAACTTTCAACCTGAACTATAAATCAATAGTACATGATATTTTAACATCTGCTTCACGTATGACAAGATATGAACGCTAGCCTTTAATTATACGAGAGTATTACTATGGTTCTACATGAGGGAGCAAATTTGGGTAACATATGTTGAAATCTCAATTTTGTGTTTGGAATCTTGATTTTTGCCTTGTATGTCTTCTTATTGGCTCATTAAATGGTTATGAACTGGTTCTAGGCTTTTAGCTTGTTTTACTGAGCGCTGAATGTATAATGACTAATGTCCAAGATTCCACTACACAAGTGGATGCACCGTCATATAAACAGGATTTAGGATCTAATCGTGTTATTATTATGCAAATCTAAGTCGTTCATCACGGAGGCAGATGCTATGAGTTAATTTCAAAGGTGTCTTTGACTTCAGAGGCAAATATATTATTGATTTGTTTCTTAAGTGACTTACGTGCCATTAAAAGAAAACTCAGACTTTGAAGGAAAAAAAAACATAGCATGATAAGAATTATTGCCCATAAAGCGGGTAATTAACATGGCGTTAAATGTCCTTTTAATTCACTTTCTAATGCTAAGATGCAAAGTAAATTGGTCCAATTTGCTCCTTCCTGCTAATAATTTTAAATGCGATCAGATGGAATGCAGATTTATGCAAATGAGGACTATTAAGAACAGAACAAATAAATGTCTGTTTTCACATGGAGGCATCTTCATTTTTTCAGCTTGTAACTTTGCAAGATTAAAAAGGTTAGAAGAAATCTGTAAGACTCACATGAAGAAGTAACTGTACACAAACCAAGCAGCTGTAACATGGATTACCAAAATACCTGCTATGCTTGGTGTACAATGTGCTGTAAACACTGACTCAGTGTGCAAACTACCGTCTTATGCCCCAGTTATCTCATCCTTCGGGTTTTAACTTTGCATTTTCATATTATAAATAATATATGCATTGTGCATTGTAATAAGAATATTTTGCTTTTAACCCCTTAATGTTGTAGGCAGTTTAAGACATGGCCTTTAAGACATGTCAGTTTTTTAGCATTTTTTTATTTTTTGCCTAAGCCTCTTAAGCACCATAGCTTTTTTTTATTTTTCTATCAACATAGTTATATAAGGATTTGTTTTTTTTGTGACTAGGATTTTTCGCCATAATTTTTGGTTATACACAAATGTTCCAAAGTTAACTGATCTCCTATTTGCTTAAGGATTCCAATATCTTATGAAATTAACACAATATCACTATATGATAGCAAAAGTCTTAAAAGGCTGCATTTTACGTTCCCCCACTGGGTGATCACACATAGACACAAAAAAAACGATAGTTAACATACTGTATCACTTTGTGATAACTTGTTACAAAACCATATTGTGCTTAGAAAAGTTGCTTATCTTTTGATATACCTATAGTATTTGGACATATCCAGTGACATGACAATAGGTAAGGAAATTATATATTTTTTGGAGGGGTTTGTCTTTACAGTATTTAATGTGTAGTGTCAAAGGCATGTTATCTTTATACTGCAGGTCAGTGCACTTACAACAATTCCAAATTTCTGAAGTTTTATTAATATTTTACTACTTCTGCAAAATGAAAACACCTCAAATTAACAATCATTTGTTTTTTTGTGTTTGTCTTGACATACTCTGAGAGCCAGAACTTTTTAATTTTTTTATGTTGATGGCAGAGACGTAGCTAAGGGTTCAGCACAGGGGTGGCAAACATATCCATCTGAGTGGGCCCTCAATATTGCCACCATACAGTGACCATATAGTGGTAGATATCAGCTGTACACAGGCCTCTGCAGATTTAGAAGAATATAGCACAAGAAAAATTAAGTAGCTTCCAGGTGACATCTTTGACTGTAATCGTTCACATATCTCACCTCTTTCATCTGAACCGCCATGACCACTTCTTCCAGTTGTGACTTGTCTCCGTAAAGTGTGCAACACAGACATCTTTGGTTCCTCACTTTTCCAGGCACCTGACCCACATTGTCCTCACCTGCACACCCACCCTGCTGCTACTCCCAATTATAAAATATATGATATAAAAATCCCCTGGAAATTAATAATACTACCGTGTGCATCTTTAGATTAATAATGCTTCCTGTGTCCCCTTAATTTATAATACCTCCTGTGTCCCTTAAATTAGTAAAACCCCTGTGTGCTACCTTAATTAATAATACACCTTGTGTCCTTTAAATTAACAGCACAACTAAATGAATAATGCCCACATGCCACCTAAAATTAATACTGCTCAATTCCCCAGTGGTGAGTACCCACTAATTTTCCCTTATATTATGTCCCTGATGCCCCATGCATACATACTTCCCCTTTATGCCCCCTTATACTAAAAGGTTTGCCCATGATTTAAAAAAAAAAAAAAAAATATGTATGCAGGCAGCAGAGGACATGTAAAAAAAATCCTTCCCTCTGTTCCTGGGCTGGGTCGACTGTCTCTTCCGTTATTCTGTATATACACAAAGTGGCTACAGAGGTTTCAGCTGTATACTAGGCAGATTGGCTGCACTGATCCTGTTGACATGATGTCCCCATCATCTATATACAAATAGAGCAGCAGAGGAGGCGGCTGGAACAGGAGTAGAGGGGAGGATACAACTAAGTACTGTATATATGCAGGGCTAGCTTTACACTATCCTACTGCCTGCATACATTTTTTTTTAAACTATGGACAACTCCTTTAGGCTGAGGCCCCACATTGCAGAAACAGAGCTTTTTTGTTGCAGATTTTGTTGCGGTTTTTTGAGCCAAAACCAGTAGTGGATTGAACAGAAGGTAGAAGCATAAGTACTTCCTATATATTTTTCATTCCTTTTGCATCCACTCTTGGCTTTGGCTCAAAAAACCGCAACAAAATCTGCAACAAAAAAAGCTGCATTTCCGCAACGTGGGGCCTTAGCCTTGTCAGTTTTCCCGTTATCAGCTTTAGTTGCAGAGATATCACTGCATTGTCAAAGGGGATGGCCTTACAACTCAACATCATCGCTGGACGGTAAGGAACACCCCCCTGTTGGTATACTTCTATAGTCTTGTAATGTCGGGGGGGGGTGGGGCAATCCTCACTGTTCAGTGATGACACTGAGCTGTGAGGATATCGGTAGCTGAAACTAACAGCATTCAATATCTCTGCAACCGGGGCACATATCTGCAATTCCACATACCTGAAAAATTATCCCCCAAGTAATAGTTCCCCCAACACAGGAAATAGTCCTTATGTGGGGGGTAGTTATTACCTATGGGGGGAGGTTGACTGTGGCCTGGGGATAGGCACTATTACAGTAACAGTGCCCCCCATAGGTATTAGCACCCCCAAACATAAGTAATTAATAATTTATTGCTTGTGGAGGGCACTAATACTGTAATAGTGCCCTCCAGCAATTCCCTTCCCCACATAAGTAATACTATTACTTAATTACTTTCGTTTGGGGGGCCGTGTTACTGTAATAGTGCCCCTCCACAGATAGTATCCCTCCCCCACATACCTTCTCTACCATGCCCCCCATGTCCCCAGTCTACTTCTCTGTAGTACCCCAGGACCAGGGATGAGAATAGGAGGTGCACACAGACTGTGTACAAGAGCAGTTTCTCGGTGCTGCATTGGTTATTAGAGTGGTAGAGAAGTAAGCCAGCTACTTCCTTCTCTACCATTTCAAGTTCAGGTCCTCACAGATGGGGCAATACTAATTATGTGCACTTTTTTGAGAAACAAAAATTGTTTTCTTTAAATACTATATATTATTATTATATAAATAATAATGCTTCATTCAACTTTATTTTTAGACATTTTAAGTTCCATTAATGGACTCGATTATGCAGTCACTTGATATAATATACTAATGCACAATATGCCACCATGATACATTACTTTTGACACTGTGATAATTGCTGACAGACATCCTATTAGATCCTGCCTCTGTCAGGTCCTAAAAGGTATACTAAGATGGAAGACCTGGAGACCTTAAAGAGAACCTTTCACTACTTCTAACATATCTGCTTTAAAATGTAACTGTACTCTTCATGAAATAACAATTCTGGAATGTCTTGCACTTCACATCCATAGAAATATTGTACAAGGTTGATGTATAATAAATGTCAGGTAAATGCATGCCAAGCAAATTTTTTTTGAGTTCCAGCAAATTATACTGCAATAATAGTAAAACTGTGAATACTAAACAGTCTAAGTGTGAAATAAGCTGTAATCCAGTTAGGTGTATCAATGGTTGGAGAGGGCTATAGTTTGCCTGTGTCTCTTTGTCTCAGTAAAGGGCCTTAAGAAAGGTGGGCTGGATTGCTGGCTCAGATCATACAAAAAGAAAATGATTCAAATTCTATACAACTGGTTCAATATAGAACTTGCCATATGTGCTCTGTGCTTGGCATATACACCGTGAATATAGAAACCATAGAATGAATATTCCTTTTTTCATGCAAATTGTGTAGTGTGGCCATTCATTGCATAGTGCAGAAATTGGGAAATAAGTGTTTGTTCACACAATGAACGTTCATTTGGTGACTGCTACATCTGTATCTGAAAAAAGGTTGGTTAGTATATATTAGTACACATCTGTCTCAACTCATTGCAGCTGGTTATGCTTTCAGTACAACAGCCCCTTGCAAATGGCACCTAGGCTGTAGCAATGATTCTAGGGGAGAAAACTTTTCTGTTGGAACTGAACAAAAATCTAACTGAGGCAAAGGCCCCATGTTGCGGAAATGCAATTTTTTTGTTGTTGCAGATTTTGTTGCTTTTTTGAGCCAAAATCAAGAATGGCTACAAAAGGAATGTGTGGCAAATAGTATTGTGTTAGTTGGATGTGTTGCAATGTTTGCAGCATTTACATAGCTGATTGCCCTCCAAAATGGCTGAAATTGGTCATTTCAGCCAACAAAAATCAAATGTATATGGTCAGATTAACTGCAAAGTCAAATTACTAAGTAGTGCACAGTTTTAGCCTTCCAGTAAGAGAATGTAAGAAAAGTCCATGTTTGTTCTACCACCTAGTTTGTAACAAATTGAAGAGATTGTAAAACTAATGTGCCACCTGGGCTATCAACTCACAAACACATTGTGCTGCCATTCTGTGTAATGTATGCTGATGAAACACATGAAAAAGCTGCAAGGAATGGTCTAATTTGTCTGATGAACATATCTTAAAGCAAATCCTAATTCACAAATTAGCTTCATTAACAAAATTTGTTGTCATTTGAATAAAGAACATTTATGGAATATAGTTTTTTGGAGGGGTCTAAAGCTTGTGTCAAAACATATCCGAAGCTGAAAGGCATCTGTACAAGTGAATGGTTTCACAAAACAGATTGAGAGGGAATATATAATGTGATTTCTATTCAGTGAATTAATTAGTAAAACACAAAAAAATTCATTTTACAGAATAACGGCTTTGGTATAAACTCTGAGTATGTCCTATGGGTCCATGCTGGTGATAGTCTAAATAAGATTTTCGCCACTTCGGCTGACTATGATACTATGATATAGCTGCAAACATAAACTTGTGATGACCAATGGAAGACTTTAGTCTGCTTACACAAAATCAGCCATGTTAGACACTTTCAGCAGGCTGTTGGCTGAAAATTTGTGTTTGGCATGATCACCTGCTTTGGGTTAATCTTCATGGTATCTCTTACAGACTCAATATTGACCTGTTGAGACCTTACCTTATCTTTGCTTGAATTTAATTAAGGACTGCAAGAGTCTTAAATGGTCACTAACGTTTCAGACAACTTACTGAAATGTCTCTACCTTTTCAGGCCTCTGCACCACCCTCAGCTCCCACGCTGCGGCGCAGGAGGCGTGTTCAGTTATTATTCCTCGCTTTAGGTTTTTCTTGTATTATCTGAACACTGTCCTATTCCCTCACCTCTGTAATTGATTTTCCACCACACCCATCTCATTCACCTTGGTTTTCCTCTGTTCCTCTAATAGTTAATTTTAGTATACCTGTGTGAATGACAGCCTATCTGCCAATCAAGTCTGGGGCAGGTTCTGGACTTCCTATAAACAGGTCATCAGCCCACACAGGTTTGCTGGCTATTGTGACTTTGTCCTTGCTAAGCTTTCTTCTTGCTTTGATTGTATTGGACTTACTGACCTCTGACCTTTGGCTTTACCTTTGACTATTCTCTCGGATTTTGATTCTGTTCTGTGCTGCTCAACTGCTACTGACCCCTTGGATAACTGCCTTTTGTTGTTGTTTGTCCTGACTGCGTTCTGTTATCACTTATATCAAGAAGGGACTGCCGCCCAGTTGTTGTCTGTCACCTAGGGCAGTTTAGGCAAGTAGCTTAGGGCTCACTGTCTTGTCGTGCCTCTCCCCCCAGGGTTCACCAGCAGCTACTGGGAAATTGCTCTTCTAGCAATTCCCTTACACTTACGCTAGGTTTACACCTACGTTCGGGTTTCTGTAGGACTTTTCTCTCAGCATTTGTCAAGCAGATTCGGGGATGAAATCCCTGAACGGAATCCAGGTGCATGTGTGAACCTAGCCTTAGAACCCTTGCAGACAACTGTTTGTATTTTGCGGTCTGCAAAATATTGTTCAGTGTTCAGTTTTTGCAGACCGTGTGTCATCAGTGTGTCTTCAGCATCAGTGCCATATGTCCACAAAAATGGACAATATTGCTTCAATGTGTCATCCGTATTTGTGGATCCACAAATACAGATGACACACTGAAGCAAAAAAAACCTTGTGGGTAGCTAGGTAATGTTCCACAAATACGGATGGCACGTGGAATACATCCGTGTGCCGTCCATGGTTTTTACTTTCCAATAGGCTTCTATGGGTGAGTCCATGCCACAAACACTGAGCAGAATAGGACCTGTTCTGTCAGTCCGAATACACAGTAGTTTTCTTGGGCCAACAGGAAATGAATGGGTCAGTGTGCTATCCAGAAAATCACAGATAGCACACTGAAATAGCACACGGTCGTCTGCAAGGTGCCTTAGACTCATTTCATAGTGCATGTGATTCTGGACCAAAATATATTGTACTTTATTTAAAAAAGTTGCTGCTTTTTGCCTAAAAAACCTTGCTAAAGTTCCTGCCACTAAGAATCTCCCTTCTAGCTAATTTACAGTTGGCTCATTTGTTAGTATGTCCCTAGAAGCAAGAGGAAAAGACAGTTAGGTGAGAGGGGAGGGGTTTTTCTCTCATCACACAGTGAATGCAGATGGGAGGGTCTGATTTTCCTCACAGCCTTACACATGTCTGCAACCTGGAGGGACCAGGGGCGTAACTATCATGGTAGCTGCGGTAGCGGCTGCCACAGATGCTGGGACAGTACGGGGCTCCGCGGGTCCCCGATGCTTTTTTTTTTTTTAATAGGCCGTTACCTGCTGGAGTAACCCCAGCAGGTAACGGGCCCTATATACTTACTGATCCACAGGGTCCTGCTCACAGCCGCCTGTGCTTTCCATTCAGCGGAGGCAGCTGTGAGCAGTAGCGGAGATTGGTAGGTTTGGGGGGGGGGGCCATGTCAAATGTTCGCCTTGGGGCCCAGCTATTCCTAGTTACGCCACTGGGAGGGACTGACCATTCTGCACATACTATTTTTGGGTCAAGTGCAATCTTGCTGCTGAGAAAAAAAAATGAATTTGTATACAAAGGAGCTGTTAAGTGGATGAATGAGTGGAGCACCAGTTTTATCCTGTGGCCACTGAACATCAGTACATGTCAATCGTTATGTTAAGGAATGGTGCCTAGTGGTGACCAGAGGAGAAAATAGTTTTTTAGGTAGACATAGCCACACCCTGGAAGTAAGGACAAAAAGTTTATATAATTTCAGTACAAATTCAGTTCACATTGCTTTAACTTGTCACTTGATATTCTGAAATGACTCCAGAAACATACAGTAATTTATACTAAGCTAAACATAAACCCATAAATGGCACTTCTAAACAAAATATGCTTGTAAAATATTAGTTCTATAAAAAGAAAGACAAAGATCTGCTATGTTTTTTTTTTTTTAGATATTTGGGGGAATTTATTAACTTCTTCTGGTGTAGATGTTTGATAACATGGTGCATCAATTGCCAATTTCCATGAATATGGGCAGAAAGCAGGGCGGGCTGGAGTAGGGACACCTTGGGCAGTTTTCTGGCATGAGTTATATAGAAGTCAGTTCCTGACTGACATAGGAGTTTGCCTGAATTAAGAGGCCGGATCCTCTTGATAAATCAGTGAAATGCCAGTCTTAATAAATCTTCCCCATTGTGTCGAATTGGTTTCAAGGCCAATAGAAATCTTTAACTAAATTTGAAAAACATGGCTGCCTTCTTTCAGAAAGAGCCCTATTTCCTATTTTTAGGTAGTAAGTTCACATCTATTGGCCAACAGAATGAATGTCCATGTCAGCAATGAACATAATGTCACTTCCTGAGGAGAGAAAGTAGAGCTCTTTCTGGCAGAAAGCAGCCATGTTTTATAATCCTGGATAACCCCTTTAAGTCTGAACACATGATCACTGATTGCACAATCACTGATTGAGTATACCTGTTTTAGTCCACATTTTAGCACATTTTTGAGCCACCGCTTGTGTCAAGAACTGGATCTGAGCCATATGAGGCAAGACTTTCCTTCATCCAGAGCAAAGATTCAGTTTACTGCCCTTGCTCTGCATCTAAACACCCTGATTCTGGAGATGCCACCATGATACAGCCCTGTAAGAACCCTCTAACAAAGCCAGCCCCCTTGGTTCTTAAAACCTTTGCAATTGGAAAAGCCCAATATGTTCTCAAAATAAGTAATTGGCACACTCCTAGGAGACCTTAGATTGGCATATATAGCTTTTCAGAGTCATTGGGCACTTTAGATTTGGACCCGGTTTATTTAGACTGTACCAATTTGACAGCCTAATCTATCACATTAGACCTAACTGAAATTTGGGAGATTTGCTCATCTCTAATCATTAGTACCCTCTCATACACTTCTGTTCAATTTATGAGACTCTTTTTGGTTTGCGAAATATAGCACAAGACTCTTTAGCGTTAAATAAAAAATTGGTCCTTAAAATAATTTTCTCCATTCTAAACAAATTTAAATCCACTTTTCCTTTGTAGACAATATTCGGTCTGTGTTCAGTGAGTTTCAAAAGATAATAATAATCTTTAAATCTGCTTCATTCATCATCTCAAAATGCAAAACTCCTTAAACGAGTCTTTCAACTACATGAAAATACAGAAATCCACAGTTGTCTTCTATTAAAGAGTTATAGCGTCTTTAACTTTGCTGACATACTCTTAGTATAGACCATCAATATTAAATCAGTTATGGTTGCATCTTGGAAACTGTTCATACTCTGAAGCCATACGTCACACTAGGAGATGAAGAGTAATTTTGTATTTTCATGCCTTCCTTAATGGGGGGATTGAGGAAGGCATGAAACACAGTTCGTTAAAATGAAAATG
Source organism: Leptodactylus fallax (assembly GCA_947044405.1). Taxonomy (NCBI): domain Eukaryota; kingdom Metazoa; phylum Chordata; class Amphibia; order Anura; family Leptodactylidae; genus Leptodactylus; species Leptodactylus fallax. The sequence continues at coordinate 627,584 of CAMRHE010000249.1, forward strand.
GTTGGGTGAATAGATACCATAATTTCAATGGGGCTGTTTCCTCTCCGTTAAAAACAGATAAAAACTGTTAATAAAGTTGGGAAAAGATAATTAAGACTGGTTTAACATCCATTTTGGGTGTCTGCATGGGGAAAATCCATCTAAAGTTGCCAGATGAGGGTGAAAAAGACCTGCAAGCCCTACATTTTCTTCTCATGATTTCAGTTAAAAAGAACGGACATCCAATAGACACCCAAGTGACCCCATTATAGCATAGTATAGTATTTTGGTCGTACGTTTGTCCATTCTTCTGGTCTTCCGAACCTAGAAGAGGAGACACCCGGGGCAGATGTGATCTAAGTGTAACAGCCAGTATGATTCAATCAGCTGGGGACCCCATTTTGATATTTGCCCTGGAACCCCTTTGATTCTATATGTCACTAATTCTTGTAAAATTGTTTCTGCTTAGGCAGAAAAAAGTCACCGCAAAACATTTATTGTCTTGTGGATCTAAAATTCTGCAACTATACAAATTCTTATAATTGTCTTAGTAGCAGTTCTGGAATTTTGCATCTTATTGCACAAAATGTGACACAGACATAGAACACTATATGCCCCACTGTTAAGAAGGTAAGAACCCAATTAATTTATAGGAATATTTGTGTATATTTTGTATAATTAGTGCCATAGCTCTGAGGCATCTTACAAGTAGATGACTGTTTAGTGGAAATAGAGGAAACGCTGCGATCCTTGCTGGCTTTTGCAATGTGTTTGAAGGGAAATATGTGATAACAGCACTTTAATCACAGTCCCAAATTCAAAGTCATTCTAAACAGGCGGTGGGATGCTGTTGAGTCAAATGCAAAAAAACAGACTCCTGTAGTTCAAAAAGAACTTTCTTCATTTATATCAAAGAAAAGGGAAAAAAATAATCATGCAGCAAAAATAGAAAAAAACTTTGAACATCAGCAATGCTTTACACCAGCTTAACTTTTTCAATATATTTTACTTTTTTCTTCCCCCTATTAGTGGATTGCTATAAATAGCTACACAGAGGAAAATTAATTAATTTGGATGTTAATGTAAAAGGCCGTGCAAGTTTCAATACAAGGAAATTACAATATATTTTATTTATGATATACTGTATATTGTATTTTGTTACTGCAGTGGTGGCTTTGTCTTCAGTGGTTGTTTATTTAAAACTGTAATGCTCAAGGAACACTCAATATTGACAGGCAATGGGGCAGATATGCCTAGCCACTTTTAGTCACTTTTTGCACATCCTTTAAAAAGGTTTTGTAGCTTAGCTGGACAGTAGGGGGAATTTGTAGAAAATGGCAAGTTTTAAACTTTGCTGTGTTCCAAAAGGTTGGTTTAAAATGGTATTCCCATCTTAAGGATCCTATCTATACTGCTAGCTAAAGGAAATCCAAGAGTTTTCCTAGATACATTGCTTTAGCAATGCTGCTTCGTTTTCCTGCTATGTTAGATTATTCCTCCCACTGTTTGCAGAGTGTTTCCATGGTGCACAACCTGTATCTTATAAGACAGGATGGACGACGTGAGTCACTGCTCTCTGGGGCGCTGGGTTCTCTCACTGTTACGTACAGCTCTGCAGCAGGACAATCAGGTTGACTAATTGCAGTCTGCTGATAAAGGCTCTGGGCCTGTCTATTATCTCTCTATACAAACACAAAGATAAGAGTCCTTTCTCTGTAGAAGCATGGTAAGTGTTCTATACAAACCTGTGTAATGTAATATACATTTACTGTGCATATTATTTGATCTGCATTTATATTTTATGTCTACTATCTAATAATCTCTCATGGTAAAGGCAACGTCTATATCCATTGTGATATATCTATTGTGATACTTCATAGTGTCCTGTCCATCCAACAGTCAAAGCCGCCTCCCCCCAGCTTGCTGAATAATTCAGGAAGTGAGAAGAAGAGACACCAGGCAAAACTGCTGAGACAGAGAGATGGGAAAACCCCTTTAAGGCTAAGACCCCAAGCAGCAAAATGCAGTTAAAACCCAATGAAGAAAAAAAAAAGCAGCCAAAACTCATTTTTTGTTTCCAAAGATTTTTCATTGAGTTTTAGCCGTGTTTTTCTCTGCATTGTTGCTTCCCCTTGGAATACATAGGGAAAATGCAACATTTCCACAGGTGAAATTAACATGCTATGCTTTTTTGAATATGCAATGTTGTAGCAGCATTTTTTTCTGCAAGGTGTGGATTAGATTACATAAAATCTCATTCACTTTGCTGGTACTCTAAAACACAACATTTTTTTTTCCTCTGAGTTTCTACAACAGCCAAAACCTCTGACAGTGTGTAGCCTAAGTTTAAAGGGGTTTTCAGGGCTGAAAATATTGATGACCTATCCTAAAGATAGGTCATCAATACCACATCAGTGGGAGTTTGACACCTGGCACCCCCAACAATTAGCATTTCTCAACAGCTGATATACAGAGAATGGAGAAAGAAAACGGCAAATCTCTTCTCTGTGTAGTGGCCAAACCAGGTACTGCAGATTATTTCCAATTCATTTGACAGGGACCTAAGCTGCAGTAACTCAGTTCTGCCACAACACAAAGCACAGAGTTATTTACTTCCTGTTCCATTCTCTGCTGATTGATGGGGGTTGTGGGTGTCAGATCTGATATTAATGACCAATCTTTAGGATAGGTCATCAATATTTTTAACCCAGAAGACACTTTTAGGCTAAGGCCCACATTGCGGAAAAGCTACTTGTTTTGTTACAGATGTTATCTGCATTTATTTGAGCCAAACCCAGGAGTGGCTACAAAAAGAAATACAAAGGGAACACTTACACTTCTCCCTTCTGCTAAATCCACTCCTGGCTTTGGCTCAAAAAACTGCAGCAAAATCTGCAACAAAAAAAGCCTCTGCCTAAAGCCTCTTGCACATGACCGTGTGCTATCCAGGTATAGAGAAATGTACTCCTAAAACTTTTAAGTTGCTTATCCCGGGTACACAAAAGTTGCATATGTGGGTGTAAACTGCTGTTTGACCACACAGCAGGGCTCAGTAGGGCAAGAGCACTTCCCTTCTAGCTTTTGGAGTATAGATTTATAGGGACTCTCTGGACGATGTTGTTTTTGCAGAGCCCTGGAGGTGGCAGTACATAAATTGGAATTCCCCAAGAAGTGACCCCATTTTGTAGGAGCAATTTTAGGATCTCTAGAAACGTGATCCGACATCTAAAAACCAACAATCTAGATCTGCGCTCCAAAAGCACATGTCACTCCTTCACATCTGCGCCCTGCTGTGTGCGCAAGCAGCAGCTTATGCCCACATGTATGACACTGCTATACCCAGGATAACATATGTAATGCCATATGTGGGTATAAACTGCTGTTTGGGCACAGCCAGGCACAGAAGGGAAGGAGCGCTATTTTGGTTTTTGGAGCACAGTTTGGTTTTTGGACGTCATGCCACTTTTGCAGAGCCACTGAATTGCCAATAAAGTGAAATCCCCTGACACGTGACCCATTTTGGAAACTAGACCGCAACAAGGGATTTATCAAGTGGTGTAGTGGGCATTTTTAACCCTTGAGTGTTGTATTAATTTAATTTCCAGAAATGAATACATATGGTGAAAATTGCAATTTTTCCAGAGATATGCCATTTCAGTGCCTGATATGTAGCGCCCAGCTTGTGTCAGCAAAGACACACATTCCAAAAACTGTTAACTGGGCTCAACAGCTTTTGGAGCTTTCATCTCTGATACAAGCCGGGCACAACATATTGTGCACTGAAATTACGTATTCCTGAAATATTTACCATTTTCACCTACAGCATCTACTGCACATTCCTGTCTGGAAAATAAAATAGTGCAACACTTGGGGGTTAAAAATGTTTACTGTGCCCCTAGATAAATTGCTTCAGTGGTGTAGTTTCCAAAATGGGGTCACGTGTCAGGGGATTCCACTTTACTGGCATTTCAGGAGCTCTGCAAAAGTGTCATGGCATCCAAAAACAAAACCGTCTAAATCATGGACAACATGGATATCATTTGTGTGCCATTTTTGACTGATCCAATAAATTGCAGATTGAATAAAAAATTGTTGCCATTTTTCATGGACTTAAAAAAAGATTAATCTTTGGACAGCAAGTTCTAAACAAATACCTTTGCAATCAGGGCCATGTCAATAAGATCTAAGACTGATAGACACCATAGTTTTCTCAGAAAACATTTATTGCGCATGGTCATTAAGGTTTTTGCTTTGCATATATTTATATGTATACATATATGTATATGTTTCTGCTTTAAATATATTGTAAGCTTGTCTATTGAATCCCAATACCATTTGTAGACACTATATGGAAATCTGGATACATATGAAATATGTATGCTTCATAGAAGATTTACTGTCATTTTGAATACTATGCACTGACACTTTTCTAGACATCACATAATAATTGGATTGACTAAAAAAATGAAGTTCATACTTTGTACCTGTACAAAGGACAAATTGAATATTCATGTCATAGGTAAACTTTCTATATATATCTAAAATGCTTTATCGACTGGCCTCAGTGGCCTTGTGCCATAGATGTAGACATCACCAAGGCTGCACCAGTCGTGTATGCAGCCTCTGAAGCCTCTTTGGGCATGACCTATACATCAAACTACACTATGGAAGCTGAAAAATACAATATATAGTGTGCCTAATGATCTCTTGAGACCCATCATCACTGTTGTACCTAGTTGAATAAGTGCTCACAAAAACAGGACTAACAATTTTCTGATTAAAAAGGGCAATATACAGTACAGACCAAAAGTTTGGACACACCTTCTCATTCCAAGAGTTTTCTGTATTTTCATGACTATAAAAATTGTAGATTCACACTGAAGGCATCAAAACTATGAATTAACACATGTGGAATTATATACTTAACAAAAAAGTGTGAAACATCTGAAAATATGTCTTATATTCTAGGTTCTTCAAAGTAGCCACCTTTTGCTTTGATTACTGCTTTGCACACTCTTGGCATTCTCTTGATGAGCTTCAAGAGGTAGTCACCTGAAATGGTCTTCCAACAGTCTTGAAGGAGTTCCCAGAGATGCTTAGCACTTGTTGGCCCTTTTGCCTTCACTCTGCGGTCCAGCTCACCCCAAACCATCTCGATTGGGTTCAGGTCTGGTGACTGTGGAGGCCAGGTCATCTGGCGTAGCACCCCATCACTCTCCTTCTTGGTCAAATAGCCCTTACACAGTCTGGAGGTGTGTTTGGGGTCATTGCCCTGTTGAAAAATAAATGATGGTCCTACTAAACGCAAACCGGATGGAATAGCATGCCGCTGCAAGATGCTGTGGTAAGCATGCTGGTTCAGTATTCCTTCAATTTTGAATAAATCCCCAACAGTGTCACCAGCAAAGCACCCCCACACCATCACACCTCCTCCTCCATGCTTCACGGTGGGAATCAGGCATGTAGAGTCCATTCGTTCACCTTTTCTGCGTCGCACAAAGACACGGTGGTTGGAACCAAAGATCTCAAATTTGGACTCATCAGACCAAAGCACAGATTTCCACAGGTCTAATGTCCATTCCTTGTGTTCTTTAGCCCAAGCAAGTCTCTTCTGCTTGTTGCCTCTCCTTAGCAGTGGTTTCCTAGCAGCTATTTTACCATGAAGGCCTGCTGCACACAGTCTCCTCTTAACAGTTGTTGTAGAGATGTGTCTGCTGCTAGAACTCTGTGTGGCATTGACCTGGTCTCTAATCTGAGCTGCTGTTGACCTGCGATTTCTGAGACTGGTGACTCGGATGAACTTATCCTCCGCAGCAGAGGTGACTCTTGGTCTTCCTTTCCTGGGGCGGTCCTCATGTGAGCCAGTTTCTTTGTAGCGCTTGATGGTTTTGGCCACTGCACTTGGGGACACTTTCAAAGTTTTCCCAATTTTTCGGACTGACTGAACTTAATTTCTTAAAGTAATGATGGCCACTCGTTTTTCTTTACTTAGCTGCTTTTTTCTTGCCATAATACAAATTCTAACACTCCATTCAGTAGGACTATCAGCTGTGTATCCACCTGACTTCTGAACAACACAACTGATTGTCCCAACCCCATTTATAAGGCAAGAAATCCCACTTATTAAACCTGACAGGGCACACCTGTGAAGTGAAAACCATTTCAGGTGACTACCTCTAGAGGCTCATCAAGAGAATGCCAAGAGTGTGCAAAGCAGTAATCAAAGCAAAAGGTGGCTACTTTGAAGAACCTAGAATATAAGACATATTTTCAGTTGTTTCACACTTTTTTGTTAAGTATATAATTCCACATGTGTTAATTCATAGTTTTGATGCCTTCAGTGTGAATCTACAATTTTTATAGTCATGAAAATACAGAAAACTCTTGGAATGAGAAGGTGTGTCCAAACTTTTGGTCTGTACTGTATATATATATATATATATATATATATATATATTGTGACAGCTTGGGGGAATTAAACTCAAAATGGCGGCTTTTGGTCTGTACTGTACATCTACAGTATATGTATGTAGATTATCAAAAATGTTAGTAGTATGATACCTTTTTTATTGAGTAGCAACATTGAGTACAGGTGAAAGCGTTAGAAACAGCTCAAGTCTCTTCTTTACTGTAGGTATTCTTTGGTCATAACGTTTGAAGTATGCCTTGAAATCTTGCATCTCCAAACTTCTAAATTAGCTAATAAAAGTACCATGCTACTGTATTATACTGCATACTGTACTTTTTTGTAAAATTCCAACTTTTGCTGCCTATAGAAGTCTACAGTAACGTTCAGCACCATCTCTCGCGAGAGAGATAGAAAAAGAAAGAGAAAGTCAATGGAGATGGGAGAAGAGAGAATCAGAGAGAGACAGCTGTGTTGTAAAAGAAAACTGTCACTCTATAGTATAGATGTCTCTCTGCTTTAAGGAGCTCCTCCTCCCCACTCCATAGACTTCTATTGTACAGATCTTAGTGGAAGAAAAAGGCAATAAGTAAAGAAACAGGACATTTTCTTTAATAAAGTAAATTTGTGGGGGTGTCTGATTTCAGACCCCCCCCCACTAATCTGAAATTGATGACGTATCCTTAGGATAGGTCATAAATATTTTTAGTCCGGAAAACTCCTTTACGAACAACCAAAATCTATACCCAGATCAAACCTAATAAAAAAATACGTAGAATAAAACTTTTAGCAGACAGTGATGCCCAAGCAAACTCCTCATTAATATTCACTGCACTGAGGGTGATGTCACAGTACAGGGTATAACAGAACATTTATCTAGTGAGGGAACTGAAAATCAAGACAATCCCAAGTAAAGCTGAGTGAGTTCTCATGTCCGTTAAAAGTCTGTGAAAATCACGGCCAACATGGATCTTTTACATTGAATAGTATTGCAGATTGCTTAAAAAATGGTTGCTATTTATCATACCTAAAAAAACCATATTAATCATGGACAACACGTCCTAAACCTATACCTTTGCAAACAGGACCATGTGAATAAAGTCTTAGACTGTAATGTAATGTACCTGAGTTTTGCAGAAAACATTTATTGAACATGGTCATTAAGGTTTCCACCTTGTATGTATTTATATGTATACATATATGTATATATTTCTGCTTTGAATATATTTTTAGCTTGTCTGTTGAATCCCAATATCATTTGTAGATACTCTATGTAAATCTGGATATATATGAAATATGTATGCTGCATAGAAGATGTACTGTCATTTCCAATACTATACACTGACACCTTTCTAGACATCACATAATAATTGCACTCACTAGAAAAAATAAGTCCTTGGTGTTCTCTTCCATAGTTAGTACCAGTACTGCAGCAGGACAGAGTAAATGTTCATTATGTCATAAATAAATTTGTCCTATATTAAAGTGCAGGCATCACCATGTCACCAGTCATGTATGTAGCCTCTGAACTCTCTTTGGGCACTTCTAGCACATCAAACTACACTATAGGGGTAGATGCTGAAAAATATAGTGTGCTTAATAAAAGTCTATGGAGTTGGGAAGGGTGAGCAAGAGAAGGAGAGAGACAGAAAAATGAGGCCATCTAAAAAAATTACATGAGTCCTTTCTGTCAGGAGAAGGATGGATACCAGTTTCTGTTAATCCACATGTGTTGTGAAAGGGAACTGTCTCTCTAAAGTGCAGATGTCTCTTTGCTTTAAGGACCTTTCTTCTTCCTCCCTCCTTCCTACTCCATAGACTTCTATTGTACTGATTAGATTAGCGGAAGTAGAAGAATGCAAATAAATAAATAAACAGGCCATTTTCTTTAATAAAGTTTGTTATCTTCATATGCCCTATGGATTTATAAAAACAACAACAAAAAAAAGTTTAGTTACACTTTAACTGACAGTGATAACTTGCTGCCATTGGGAGTCCATTTTTATAAAACTGAAACTGGCAGAGGAAAAAGTCCTGACAATTTTCGATGGACACTGCGATGGAGTCTCCAACAGAGACCCTGCCGCAGATGTGAACGTAGTCTTATAGACTACACAGAGCCATAATAGAGCCCTGTGCACAGTATTAAAGATGTAGTGCAGGCTAAAACTATTGATGATTTATTCTAAAGATAGGTCAGCTATATCAGGTTGGTAGGGATTGCCACCCGACATCCTCACCGATCAGCTGATATCAGCAGCTGACACACAGAGAAAGGAGCAAGAAGCAGACAGTTTTGTTCTCTGTGCAGTGGTCAAACCAGGTTACTATCGATCATCTCCAATTCACTTGACTGGGAGCTAAACTGCAGTAACTGGTCTGGCCACTACACAGAGAATAGAGCTGCCTTCTACCAGCTCCATTTTCTGTGTGTCAGCTGCCCAAAACATATTATCTGTGGCGGTGTCTGCTATCAGACCCCCACTGATCTGATATTGATGACCTATCCTTTGGATAAGTCACCAATATTTTTAGCCTGGAAAATCCCTTTAAGAACACATGCCCATAAGTAAAGGGTTACAACACCTAAATCCTTATGAAGAAATTCCTTTTTATTTTCTAGAAAATGATTTTACTACTTTTATGCAGTAGGCATAAAATGATGTTCTTTACAGAACTCTATAGGTCACAAAGTACTGACAGACGAAAAAGTGCAGCAATAAATTGTACGTTATGTGCAAAAGGAGGGTAAAGGGCATGTATATTCTGTCCTGCGCTTGCTTAAAACCCTTGTGTTTATTAGAAAGTACAGTAAGAATGGATGATGCATTTAAAGCAATTCAGTCTATCCAAAGCCTTGATAAAAAGAACAGCATAAAAAACAAAAGACAGCGTCAGCTTTTTCTTCTCTTTTCTCTTGTTGTGTGTTGCCTTTGATATACTGCTGCATGCTCTATGTTACAGTACATTGATTTATAAAGAAGAATAATAAATGTTCACAATTTAGAGCTACCAGTCTACCTAGATCGCTGGATTTCAGAACATTAAAATTAATGCCTCGTATATACCCCTGCATATTATATTTTTGCAATCAATTAATATACATTATTCAGAAATTGCCTATAGAGTTTAATGTACAAAACATAAAGGAACACGCCAAGTTAAACTAACGCACTGGCGTATGCCTAGTTCAGGGCCTGAAGGAGAAATGCATCAAACAAGGATTCCGAGAATACTAAACTAAGAATCCCTGTGCCATGTATTTCCTCCTCAGGCCCTGCACTAGGCATATCACCACACACATAGACACACCACACCTTATCAACGCACAAACTGCTTGCCTAGAAAGGTTAATACGTAAGGGGTTAAAGTTATGCTCTAGCTTCCTCTTGCTATGACCCGCAGAAATCAGCTGTAAGCTGTGGGGAAATATTCCGTGACCCAAAGTATGCTCCCAGAAACCATGCCAGGGTTGCCACCATTGCACCAAAAATACTGTCCAGGAAAAAAAAAAGAGAGGGGTTTGGAGAAGAGCAGAGGCCTAACCATGTTTTTTTCCACTGAAAAATGTTTTGACAAGCAGGAACTTGAAAAATAGGTAAATCGTTTTGTTACCCAGCTCTTCTTTTTTCTGCTATTCAGTTGGGCCCAGGTCCTCTGTGCCCGTCTTTGGTTCTGTCTCTGCAGCAATGATGTACCAACTTCTAGTGCTTGTGAACAGGGTTGCACCGCTAATGAGGCGAAGTGAGGCAGCTGCCTCAGGCGGCACTATCCGTCACTATTTAATGTAAACCAGCCCAGGACAGCCCGCTTTAAAAAAAAAAATCCCCAGCAGGTAACGGCCTATTTATTTATCTACCCCGCATCTACTCGTGACCGCCTCTGCATCCCCTTCTGCTATGGGATGCAGAAGGGGAAGTGGATGCCGCTGCAGGGAGTGCACCAGTGTCCAGGATAGGTAAGTAACACTGGTTTTTATGTTTGTCACCTCCCCTGGGTCTCTGATCATTAAGCTCTGGGGTCTGCACTATGGAGCATAATACCATGTGCAGGGGCCACTATGGAGCATAATACTGTGTGCAAGGGGCACTATGGAGCATAATACCGTGTATGGGGGCCACTGTGGAGCATAATACTGTGTGCAGGGGCCAATATGAGGCATAATACTGTGTGCAGGGGCCACTAGGGAGCATAATACTGTGTGCAGGGGTTGCTGTAGAACATAATACTGTGTGCAGTGGCCACTGCGGGGTATAATACCGTGTGCAGGGGCCACTGTGGAGCATAATACCAGTGCAGGGACCACTGTGGAGCATAATACCCTGTGCAGAGGCCACTATGGAGCATAATATCAGTGCAGGGACCCCTATGGAGTATAATACCATGTGCAGGGGCCACTATGGAGCATAATACTGTGTGCAAGGGTCACTATGGAGCATAATACCGTGTATAGGGGCCACTATGGAGCATAATACTGTGTGCAGGGGACAATATGGGGCATAATACCATGTGCAGGGGCCACTAGGGAGCATAATACTGTGTGCAGGGGTTGCTGTAGAACATAATACCGTGTGCAGTGGCCACTGCGGGGCATAATACTGTGTGCAGGGGCCACTATGGAGCATAATACCATGTGCAGGGGCCACCATGGGGCATAATACCGTGTGCAAGGGCCGCTGTGAGGCTGTAATACTGTGTGCAGGGGCTGCTGTGGAACATTATAGTGTGTGTAAATGGGGCGTTATAAACAGGGGCTATGGCGCCTGTTTATATTATACACTGTCTGTTTATAGTGACCGTGTGATATAATTACAGCTTTGTCACATGGACGTATATAGGATGAGGCTATAGTTACTTTACATGGCCACTATGAGATGAATGACACTATGTAAACAGAGAAGCGGTCATGACACTTACACAGGTACCACAGTTCATTCAAACAGCTGATCAGTAGGGGTACTGGGTTTTTGAGCCCCACTGATTAGTTTATTAATGACCTGGAAAACCTTTTAATTAGTTAACACCTGGGGCATTATTAATAAGGGGCACTATTTATACAGGGTACACACGGACATTATTAATATAAACATGCACTTGGGAGTATTATTCATTATGGGGGTTATATCATATATTTTATAATTGGGGGAAGCAGCAGGATGGGTGTGCAGGTGAGGACAATGTGGGTTGGATGCCTTGAAAAGTGAGGAGCCAAAGATGTCTGTGTTGCAAACTTTACAGAGACAAGTCACAGCTGGAAGAAGTGAAGAAGTGGTCATGTCGGTCCAAAGGGAAGAGAATGGAAATGTGAAGGGTTAGTCAGAGACGTCACCTGTAAGTCACAAAATGTTACTGCCCTGTATTCACCTAAATGATAGAGGATAAATACCTGATTGATGGGGGTCTGTCTGCTGAGACCCCCACTGAGACTGAGAATTGGGTTTTTCCCCCCCACTGGATGGGAATCCAGCCTGGCTGCAGCCATATATATATAGGTGTGTCGCTTGGTGAATGGACGAACCCGCGTGGCTCTCATTCACTTCAATGAGAGTGCCAAAGATACCCGAAGTCCAGTACTCAGCTATCTGCGGGGCTCCTATTATAGAGAATGGGGGCCACGTGGGCTCGTCCATCCACCAAGCAGAAGATGTGTGAAGTTACTTTCATTGTTAATGCCGTGTTGTTGATCTGATACTGAAGTAATGCAGGAAGAAGAATTCTTAAAAACTGTTTCATAACTTTGTGTATTGTGTATATTGTGCGACGATAACAGCGTGTGAAGCTAGCAGCATGGAAACTCAATTTTTTTTGTGGGGGAGGGCGTCTTTCTATAGTCCGCCTCAGGCAGCAAAGAGACTAGGTTCACCACTGCCTGTGGTGTCACGTCCAAGTGAGGTGTCCTTAAAAACATCGCTGGCGTGCCAGAACCAGAGATTGGTGTCCTGCTGCTGAATCAGAAAAGGTAACACTTTTGTTGTCAACAAATGTATTTTTCCCCTAAAAGCTTATTTTTTCAAGAATAATAAAAGTATATCAAAATATCAGAGACAAACTATATACAAGAGAGATATAATAGGAATAGGAAATGTATTTTTGTTAAGCCACACTCCTAACCCTGTCCCCATGTCACCTTTGATCCATCACTCTGTGCCCTCATACGGTATAATGACCCTTAGTGACCCCAAACAATATAAGGCCTCTTAGTGTCACCTACACTTTATAATGCTCTCTTAGTAGCCCCGCACTGAATAATACCCCCTTGGGGGCCTCCATACAGTATAGAAGGTTAAGGTGATGGATAAACTCTGCAGCAAAATGTTGATGACCTGCACCATTTATCTTAAGTTGTGCTTTTCTTATTGCTTGTCAAATTTAGCAACTGGCAAGAAAACTGCTGATTGTCTTGAAAGAGAAATACTGTAGGTTAGGTGGTACAGATTTAGCAATGTTTAAGATCACACTTAATGGGAGTGTCTTGCAGTGCTCAGAGATTCCCCTGCTCCACTGTACACTGGTCAAAACCCACAACCCAGCTAGTAACGCCCTTTTTCCATCAACATTGCTACCTGCACCTGCCTGATCTTCTCTGCTAGTTCTGGAGCCATGGCCCATGGTAGTAATATAAAGAAAACCCTCCTAAACTAATACAGTTTCTCCTGGCTACTGAGGAACTCCAAAATGGTGCTGATACATGCCTTAGAAAAATACAAGAGGCAGCTTCCATGGAAGAAACTCCATCACTGCTGACAGAACCCTTTGGGGGCTTGCTCTTGTTGAATCCACTGCTTTCTCTGGAGCATATGGTGTTATAACACCATTTGATTAACCTATCATTACTGGGTACCTTGGAGGCTGCTCAATTCCAGATTCATGGAAAACAGTCACTTTTACCAGAGCCATCTCTGCCGGCAACTGCACAGACATAAGGTAAGCTTGACCCAGAACCTCACCCAGAGCCCTATAACATTTCATGTTTACAACATCCTAGTGAGTGCTATTTCACATTTTACTCTAACTTGCACAGGTTGTATACAAGAATCCATTATTTCCTAGTAGACACACAACTAATCCATGGGGTGTCCTCTTTCACTTCCATGATATTTAATGGTCAGACCATGCACTGGTCTCGATAACTGCTCAGGAACAATATAATAAATCCCCTGAATCTGTATGGTGCTTGAATAACTTAGTCCTACACCAACCTCGATATGCTGCTCAGACTACATAAGCTTTATCAGAATATTTTTCCATTAATGATATTCAGCGAGTGAGTCTACACTTTGGTGTGCCCATCAAGCCATGATGGAAGGGCATTTTATTAAACTGCAACTTAGTTCTCTGCACAGGCTAAACAAAACGACCTATTCAAAAGATAGGACTGGAAATTTCCTTAATAACCCAGCAACTGCATGAAGTGATCTTATCTAAATATAACTTAGCCTTCCGTAGATTAAAGCTCTTGTACTATTGGAGAAGTAATAAGCCAAGTGCATGGCTGAATGGTCAAATGCAAAAAAAACAAGAATCCTGATTATTTACAATGCACAAAACACTAGTTTGACTAGAAAACACAAAATACTAGAGTGATGGTCCACAAAATAATAGCAGACACCTTGGCTGCTTACTATGAGTCACTTTAAACTTATTTACACTTGGACCCTTCTACACCCAATCTATGTTCCAACAACATTTCTAGAAAAACTTAATTTCCCCCAGATACCACCACCAGAAGGTTCAGGAACTGTCCAGTCCCCTTTTAATGGATGAGGTACTGAAGATGATCTCATTAAAACCAAACAAGTTTCCAGAGTCCAATGGGCTCACTATTGAGTATTCCAAAGCATAGAAAGCATTGCTTGCTCAGAATGTTTAATGAAATTATGGAAACTGATGCTCTAACTCTAGAAATGTTGAAAGTTCTAGTGGTCACGTTTCCTAAGCCAGAGAGGTTCCCAGGCACACCACCAAATTTGGCCAATCTTGCTTTGGCCGAACTTTTCCCTCTGATGATAGGTAGAGATTAAACTGGTTCATCAAGGGCCATCAAACGGTAGTTGGTAACATCTTGGTGAATGTCTTCTCTGCCCTTCACTTTGAATGAGAAGGCATTTAACCAATCTCACCACTTTAAGTAACAATATAACTAAAGATTTACAGGTGTACTCAAAAATACCAGTCTCTTGTTGGGCTGCATTTCTACAGTAAAAATTCTGATACTACCTAAGGTACTATCTCTAATAGAATCTCCCAAAATCCCTAAGCTTTTGCTTCTCATCCTTTAATAATTCAATACGTAATGCAACAACAAAAAGCTAGAGTTCCCACTAAGACCTTATTTTTACACATAAAAAAAAAGTTTGGGACGCCCAAACATTTTTGTATATTATCATGCCAATTTGGGTCAATTAAAAACATGGTGGACTCATGATTCCACTAAACTGTGACTTTATACTGAATCTCATTTTTGCAAATGTGATGATTTAAAAATTATTCTCTGGGCGTCTCAGTTGGGTTGCACTCTACCTAAACCAGCAGCTCCCACCATTGCCGCTGCTCTACAAGTATGGAATACAATAGCTAAGGCAGATCAGGTACTTCCTACCCATCATAAAGATGCCCAACTACAAGCTATTGAATCCCTAATATTGACTTCTCCAACTGGGTGAAGAAAGGACTAATGACTATTCACCCCCTTTTCCTTAAATACACTCT
The DNA here is from genome assembly GCA_947044405.1 of Leptodactylus fallax. Lineage (NCBI taxonomy): Eukaryota > Metazoa > Chordata > Amphibia > Anura > Leptodactylidae > Leptodactylus > Leptodactylus fallax. Next base: position 642,678 of record CAMRHE010000249.1, read on the forward strand.
CTGCACATTCCAGGAACTCTCACAAACTTTTGACTTACCCCAAAGGCATTTTTACAAATCCTCCAGCTGTGACACTTTATTTTGACACCTAATATTTCCAACCAGATGACCACAGTTTTTCTGTAACTTATTTTCTGTTAGACTATTAAGGGAATTTGTAGAGGTTATAAAGTGCTGTTAGCACAAATGTCTATATACCCTTTCCCTTTGTCCAAAAATGGAACCATGAGCTAAAGCAAACATTCACTGAGAACCAGTAAATGAGGTATTACAGATGAGTATTAAGACTTTGCACTGAGCGAATGACCTCAAAACATCAAGGATGGTCCAGTATGGGTGGTACATGACACTTTATCGTTTATCTAAAATGTCTCCAGGCACCTCTGACGTATATTGGAGATGTAACTTTACTGCACATATGGTGGAAAAGGAAATCTTTACAACCCCATTGGAATAATATTTACAAATTGTTTCAAAAATGTAAAGTTATACCTTTACCTGGAGTCCTAATGTAGCTCTCCTGTCATTAGACCTTGATGCTAGTTTGACAAATGATCATACTATCCTATCTCACATACTGACGCCTACAAGAACATCTATTGCCAGGAAATAGAAAACTACGGAGATTCCGGTAGTTTCTGAGACATTACACACTGTTAATTTTAACTGTACCATGGAACACTTAATAGCACGTAAAACAAACTCCACTGAGTCCTTTAAAATGTGCTGGGAAAAATGGCTCAAATTTATGGATTATTTCCTTCCTCCTTAAATATTCTTACTTAATTCACCTACTCAGATGCTTTTTATAATTTTACGTAATTCTATATCCCCAGGAGGCTTCAATAGGATGATATGTTGGCACATATATTCTCCTGAACGGGAATACTTTGTTACTGTTATTGTTTTGGTTTTATAATTCTTGTTTTTGATCCTACTTTTTATAGGTGCAAAACTTGTGGAAACGGATGCTATTTCAGTAATCTTTTTCCTCAGGTATATCACAGACCCCCACCCTCACCTTGAGGTCAGCTCACTTTCTCACAACTCCGGATTCTACAACTCATCTCATTGGACATTTAGGCTAAGGCTCAATGTAGCGAGCCCCAGTCAAAAAGTGCTGTGGGAAAAACTGCAGCGGAAACACATTGCAGTTTTTCTGCAGCGCTTTTCACAGAAAGTCTGCAGAATTTTCCTCTGCAGACTTTCTGCTTCAATTATACCTATATGGAAACCGCCAGCATTTCTGTCGGTACAATGGACATGCTGCGATTTTCAAAACCTGGCATTTCCGCTGCGGATATTTTTCTGAAATGTGTGGATGGGATTTTCTAGAATCCTATCCACCTTGCAGTGATTGTAAAACGCTGCAGTTTTTGCTGTGGCGTTTCCGCCACGTGGGACCCCAGCATTACACAATTTATCATTGCACTCTCTGTTTCTATAGGAGTATTGTACTGTTGGCGACTCTGTATTACCTTTCAATTACTGCATTATTTGTGGTCTGAGTATTTGTTATACTTTATACTGACTGTATAACTTTTGAAAACCCAATAAAAAATAATGTTATAAAAAATCACTCTTAATGGAGCAGATTTATGAAAACTGGTGTTATTAATGCCTGTATTCATAGCCCTCTGCTGCACTGTGCAACATTTAAAGGGGTATTCCCATGACCATAACCATTTTTAAATTTGTAGATAATTAAAAGTTAAACATTTTTGCAAATATAAGTAATTAAACATTTTGCAGAGTTTTAAAGATTTTCTCTAAATATCTTGTGGTCACAGTCTTGTTGGCTTGATCAGTTGCCAATGGATACAACCATGAATGCAGGACCTTTCTAAGGTCAGAAAATCAGCCATGATTTGCCTTATTGTGGCCGGGATGTCTTCTGATACATGTAGTGTCCCTGCCTGATAACCCAGCTACAATAAGAAAATCATGGCTGGGTTCCTGACAAGTCCCAGACCATAGAAAGTTTCTGCATATGTGGTCGTATCCATTGACAACTGATTAAGACAACAGATGTCACCATTAAGATAGTTAGAGAAAATCTTTAAAACTCTTTTAGCTACGTATATTTGCAAAAATCTTTAACTTTGTATTATCTACAAACATATTATTATGTTCATGGGAATACCCCTTTAAGCCAGATTTCCAATATAAATGAAAATAAATCTGGAAGGACCTATATGCATGTATCCAGCACTCCTTTGCTACTACCTTTGCTAGAAAGTGGCTAGAGTGGTGCAGAAATGAAAAAGTCACAATTTTTTGTACAAAAAAAACAATTTGCAAAATTGCAATTTTTTTACGTCTTGTATGGCAGAAATACTGTTATGCAAGGAATAATAAAAAAAAATCTGCCCCAATTAGTTAATGTTTTCTTATTGCTTGTAAAATTTAGAAAATAACACAAAACCTGCAGGAGACATACTGTAGATTAGGCCATACAGATGTAGCAAAGGTTAAAACCAAGATTAGGCCAGGGCCCCACGTTGAGAAAAGGCGGCGTTTTGACTCCGGCAGAAATGCAGCTTCAAAAAAAATGCCATGGTTTACATTACCTGCAAAGTGAATGGGATTCTGGCTAATCCCATCCACACATTGCAGAAAAAAATCAGCAGCGGAAATGCTACGATTTCAAAAACGCAAGCATTTTTGAAAATCGCAGCATGTCATTTATATGGCGTTTTCCATATAGATATAATAGAGGCAGAAAGTCCACAGAGGAAAATTCTGTGAACTTTCTGTGAAAGATGCTGTGGAAAAAGAGGCAATGCGTTTCCGCTTGGGTGTTTTCCGCAGTGTTTTTCGGCTGTGGCTCGCTATGTGGGGCTTTAGTCTTAGGTAGTGTGGCATAGAGTGTTAGTGCAATTTTTTTTTTAAAGTCTTTCCATTGGATCTTGTTGTTTCTCATGATAAGATACTGTATCATGCTACAGAAAGTCAAGTTAACTCTGCTACATCTGTATGTATGAAAAGTCTGCCCCTACTACCTCTTGTGTCACCCCCTCTACCTCATAGATTGTAAGCTCTTGCGAGCAGGGCCCTCAGTCCCATTGTGTGAATTGACTATTACTCTGTAATGTATCTTTTTTGTCTGTACTTGAACCCTACAAATTGTACAGTGCTGCGGAATATGTTGCCGCTATATAAATAAAATTTATTATTATTATTATTATTATTTAAAGAACCGCAAACCTAGAAATGAATGATAAAAGTAAATATAAAGATATAGCTGCCCTGACCAAATGCGACATTGTCTCTATAGTCCTGAAATATTCTAGTAGAAATCCTGAAGATAACAAAGGGGTTAGTCAGGTACAGGATAGCGAGGAGGAGGAGGGGGACATGGCTGATGTCCTGTGATACATAGAATAGATTTATTGCCTGTTTTAATATGAGATACAACAAATTTACTTGTAATACCAAAATGCAATATGCATTTACAACATTGCTGCATTCACGCTTTTAGTCCCCCATTGTAAGGTCACTAGGGATCTCCAGTGATCAAATATGTATCCAGTACCCTATGGATATTACTGTAAAACTCTGATAAATTGAAAATTATAATATTTCAGTTTTATAATAGTAACTATTCTAGCACTGACCTAATTCCTTACAGTTTTATGTAAATTTTGTTAATGCTTTCTTTCATGCACATCTCAAGTCACAGAAGGGTTAAGTAACTAGGCAAACTCATTATACTAATGGCCTCAATCTTTTCCTGTTGTGGTTCATTTCAACAGGTGCTGCATAAACTTTATTGATTTCATGAGCCACACAGCGATGCTAAAATATACTGCTAATAACCCAGAATTTCTCACTCCGGTACCCAGGGTGCTTTTCATTCTGTAATAAAGAGCCAATCAGAAGGAAGCACAACTCACTGATGGCCTTTGGAAGCCTCTCATATAGGCAGTTATTTTGGGAAGGTAAGGTTCGGCAGTAATTAAAGGTACAGGCTGACCTATTATATGCCATACGCTACACAAACTGCTTATCTGTCTATTAACAGTACAGTACTGTAAAAAAAGACCCATTGTTTAAATAAATATGCAGATAAGACAAGGCAAGAGTGCGGTGTAATGATGTCATTAGTCTTCCTTATTCATATATTTCCTCTGAATGTCTGTCATTAGACTTTCACTACTTCACGTTTATCCTCTACCAAACTGTTCTACACTAAGGGATACATGTGAATGAAAAGCCTTTTATGTAAAAAAAAAAAAATGCATAGCTGTGCAGTAAATTCTGAAAGCTACATATATATATATATATATATATGTATATACAGGTGCTGCATATGGGTTTTGAGAGCAAACGGGCGTGTGTGTGTGCGCGCTTACACCCTCTGCACTGCGAAAAGCTGTTTTTTTGTTTTTTTTTTCCCGTCGGAAACACAAATTCCTTCGCGTCGGGGGGGGAAAAAAAAAAGCCTGCTGCTTCACGGCGCAGAGGGTGTAAGTGCACACACGCACACACCCGCCCGTTTGCTATAAAACCCATTCAAGTTAAATGGGCTTTGAAAGCAAACCGTCTTCGCTTATGCTACGCACTGGGCACACATATGTGACACATAAAAAAAAAAAAAAAACACCACAACTGGCGACGACCAGAGACGCTGCTGGCGAAAGAAGGCTAACAGTGGAAGGAGAAGAAGAGGGGGGACGGAGTAGGGACAACTTCCGAACTTTAACGATCCGCAAGCCATGAATGTGCACATTACCTAGGTAACGTGCGGAATACTTTAACGGAGCAAATCAGTTAATCTGCAGATTACCTAGGTAATGTGCACATTCACTGATTTCGCACTTTAACGGTAACATATACATTTCCATAAGCATCAATGTTATTTTGCTGAAATACGGTATCTAAGGATACATTGGAGACTCTGGCGCAGTGTCCTGCACTGTTTTAGTGGTCCGCCTCTCCGTTGTACGGGCCCCCTAACGGACCTGAACAGTCAGCACTATTGTGAAGCAGCCTTTTCTGAAGCTGTCAGCTGCTGTGACCAGCTCCTGGGGTAGGCTATTCAGCAGATTCACAGTCCTTACAGTGAAGAAGCCTTGTCACCTCTGAAGATTAATCCTTTTTCTCTGCAGATGGAGGGAGTGCCTCCTTGTCTTTTGATGGAATTTTAAGGCTAAGGCCCCAAGTTGCGGAAACGCAGCTTTTTTTGTTTGCAGATTTTGTTGCGTTTTTTTGAGCCAAAGTCAACAATGGCTACAAAAGGAATGGTAAATATAAAGGAAGTTCTTATACTTCTACCTTCTGCTCAATCCACTCCTGGCTTTGGCTCAAAAAAAACACAGAAAAATCTGCAATGAAAAAACCTGCTTTTCCTCAACGTGGGGCCTCCGCCTAAAAACAACAGATTTTCCCCATATTTCTTGTATAAGCCAATTTTATATTTATATAAGATTTATCATATCTCCCCTTAAATGCCTCTTCTCTGGACTAAACAGATTTATCACTTTTAATCTCTCATCATAAGACCTCATAAGTCTTAGGTCTTCCATGCCCCTTATCAGTTTTTTGGCCCTCCATTATATCTTAACTCCAGGACATCCTTTCTATGAACTGGTGCCCAGAACTGATCTGCACATTCCAGATGGGGCCTCACCAATGATTTATAAAGTGGTAATATTGCATCCTTTTCCTGAGGGTCCTTACCCTTTTGATACATGACAATATCTCAATGGCCTTTTCCACCAGTGACTCTCCCAGCTTTTCTCCCCCCAGATGCATAACTTTACATTTATCTACATTGAACCTCATATGCCAAGTGGATGCCCAAACACTCAGTCTGTCCAAGTCAGTTTGTAACCTACGTACATCCTCTATAAACTGCACTGTACTACATAGCTTGGTGTTATCTGCAAAAATAGAGATTATAGAGACATAGACTTCAATGGGACAGCCCTGCAGTACCTATTCTCGCCACTATATTTTGTATGGTGAGTGAGCAGTGAGGCTTTGCCATGTGCCTTAGTACTGGTACCGACACCATGAACCCCCGCAGATCTAATATTGATGGCTTATCCTAAGGATAGGCCATCAATCTTAGAAACCGGATAACCCCTTTAAAATTGGCCTTCTTAAAATTAAAAGATCTTGCCTTTCCAACCTTTGTTTGAGTGTCGCCTCTAGTTGGATCTTCTACAAGCTGGACCATAAAATTGTCTTGCAATAAGTGGAGGAATTTCCTCTTCTTTGCACATGATTCAGAATCATGAGTCCAGTCAGTATCTGTGTAGTTAAATCTCCTATTAAAAGCACGATACCCTCCTGTTTCATCTACTTAAATTGTCTATACAACTGATCCTCTATCTCCTCAGTTATGTTGGGGGTCTATAGATTATGCCAAAAAGTCTTTTATCTGTGGTTACATCCTTCCACCTACAAGGATTCCACATCCTCACAATCTTCACCCACATTTGCCTCTTTCACACCCACTTTCATGCCACTTCTGACATACATACACACTCCACCTCCGTTCCTCGTGCTCATGTGCAGTAAATAGATCTCCGACCGAACGGAGAGGTGAATATATACTGTTTGTTATTTTAAGCCTCCATAGGGGTTATAAAATGAGTGGAATTCCCCTTTAAGCTAATATATATCACATTTGAAGAACAGTACAAGTCTTTTTTTCTGCTGCTGAACAAACCCTTCTGAACACATGAAGTACCGTAATAGGGGCAAATGGGGCAGCAAAAGTCAATGAATTGGGGCTAGCAGCAGGACAGGGAGTTTGTAAAGGTGGGAAAAAGGTGGCAAGGTTCTGGAAAAGTGAGGAGCCAAATATATTTTGGGATTAAAATCTGCAGACACAAGTTGTGGCAAGAAGAAGTTGTCATGGTGGTCTAGTCATGGATTGTAAGCTTCGCGAGCAGGGCTCTCACTCCTATTGTTTGATACATTAATTCTTTGTCACATTGTATTGTCAAATATTATCTGTTCATGTGTCCTCTGATTTATAAAGTTCTGCAGAATATGTTGGCGCTGTATAAATAAAATGATTATTATTATTTTTATTAGGCGTTGATGTGCATTATAAATCGGGGTAGATTTCAGTACAGGTGCACAGCCAATGGCACCAGAGATATAAAGACGTTGGTCTTCATCAATCACTCCCAGAGTCTGGCCAAAACCTTACCATGAATTACCATGGTTTTCAACTTCTTGGCTAATGGCTCTGTGGTTTTGCAGATAAATTTGATGTTTATTTGTAAAAATGTGTGACCATTAAAATGAACAACTGCAACTGGAGCAGAATTTTCCTTGACTCAGGGCAAGAAGAGAAAGAAATACTGCCTTGGAAACCATGAAGAGACAGCTGCAAAAGTATGTATCCAATAGAAGTCGTGTGAGCATGTGACAGACCGTCTGTGACAATCTGTTTTAAAACTATGTTAGCAACCACTATTGGAGTCAGTGGAGCCATGGCATGACCAAACATGGCTGCTGTGTAAACTCAGCCTAGTAGCATATAGGCAGCTGATTCCTGGCCCAGACCACAGGAGTCTTCAGCATAAACAGCTGAGTTTACAAGAGAACAACTGCACAAAGGAATCACACAGGGAAAAAAATCCATATTTCACTGGAGGCATGCTTTTAAATATTATATACTGTATAACCTGATTGAAAAGCCAGCAATTCACTTAAAGAGGGATGTTCAATCGCAACACATTAACCCCTATTCACATGATAGCAAGTAGTATGGGGTGTTTAAAAGGAGTGGCTGGTCGGAAATGTACACCATCGCTCCATTCAGTTCATTGGGAACTGCCGGAGATTGCAATTGAACTCCTATGCTGTGGACAAGGGGATAGCTTGCAGTGACCGGACAATCCCTTTAATTACTTTATACTATTTGTTATTTATATATATAAATGTAACCATTATAGACGCTCCTACATAGAACTCCAGAAAAAGGAAGCCATACAATTATGCCCAATTTTCCCGTGACAACCTCTCTGGGACCTGTAATGGCAGCCATATTGGTTTTCAGCCAGCATTCCCAGAAATAATGTGGCTAAAAAAAAGCTGAAAGACTGACTCAACCATATGGGGGAAATTTATGAAGTCTTAATTATAATCTTCATAATGCATCTTACTTATGAATTTATATATGAGGTGTACCCCACGCTGGGTGTCTGCCTGGAGGAAAATGTACATCAGCTCATAGCTAATTTATGTTGTAAATGATAACAAAACTGGTGGAACCTATGGCCTCACCCTCTGTACACCCTCGCCATGCCCCCTTTTCTGGAAAATAGTGAAGTCGGTTCAGAAAACAAAAATACACTATTTTTTTTTGCACAAATATTGCGACTTTTCATTCCATTTACACTAGAAAACTTATGTAGAATGCATAATAAATCTACCGCTATGAATTCAGATTTTTTTTTTTCATGAATTCTACCTTATTTGAAGGTAAAATGACCCTAAATGATAAAAACTGAAATTTTCGGAAATGTAGCTGGAATGTATGAACGATTACTCGACAGTAGATGGCAGTAGAAACTAATTATTCCTCCAGTTTGTTCTCTATCACTTCCATCATCTGTCCTCTACACTTGGGATGAACAAATTTTCTAGTAAACTAGAAAAAAAGTGACAAACACCATGATGAAATTTGCACCTGCAAAAATCCTGGGGGGGTTTAAGCTATGAAGGTAACTGCTCATACTATTTTGGTTCATTGGCTGGTGTAACATAAAATGTGAAGTCTTGTGTGAAACATTGAGCACCTGTGAAGAGAGGTGTGCAGGTGCAGCGTGGAATCCACAAAAGCAAGTGTGCATGGAGCAGCTAAACTTTACAGGAATGACTAGTGGGTTCTGCACTGTAAAACATTGTATTAATGGCGGCTGCTGTGAATGTTATCTTTATTTTAGGAAATTTATAATATCCCCTAGTGGAAAATACAGGAGTTTATCAATGTGGCCAGGAGGGGGTTGTTTCACAGCTTTATATTTTAATTGGTTGTCCCTAAATTGACTCTCTTTCACAAGATAGGTGATAAGTGCTTGATCACTGGGGGGGCGACACCTCTGGGACCTCCGCCAGTCACCAGAATGGGGGTCCTGAGATCCCTATTTAAATAGAGGAGCAGTTGTCAATGTAGGCTGCCTCTCTATTCAAGGTCTACTGGCAAAGATAGCTAAGTGGTGGGGGCCACAGCAACTACACTTATCATCTATCCTGTAAGTAAGTGATAAATGTCAATCTTGGGGTAACTCCTTTATTATTCTGCATCGCTATAATAATGACCATACAGTACATAGTGGCACTAGTTTTAGTATTCATACAACACTGCCAGCTATTCTCTATTATATGTTAGTATTAGTGCTGTATTGAACCTATTTATGAGATGATGGGGAAAAACTGGACTGTACATTTCATCCATAAACCTACTTTTTTCTGTGAGTTGAGTTAGGATCTTGGTTCTATGTTGAGCATCCTCTATACCAGCTGGTCAGTTGTGAACACTGAAGTTGTGCTACAAGCGCATCACAGCGGGCAGAATGGCCCGGTTAGTAGAGACTACTAAGGATATTGATGACTACAGCTGTCATTTGGTTGGTTTAGATTATGCGCTTAGGTCATTAAAAGTAGGTCAATGGATTGAGAATAACCCAGACCACAAGATCTATATCATACATTGACAGCTGTAAAACAATTACAGCTGTCATTGGTCATCGACTGGATTACATTATGTGGTCAGATTTAGTCTTGGTCATAGGATTAGGATTATACAATTGGTCCAAAAAGTTCAGTAAATTACTTTTCTGAGCACTTTGAATTCAGACCAAATTTATTCATACCAAATCTGGTAGATCATTTGATCGAATCTGACTTGTAACACATTTCTAGCAATTTGCTCATCTCTAGCTAAAGCAAATCATGCCATAAAACCAGTCATGTGATCCCTCTTAACCAATAAGTCTTTTATATATGCAGCAGTCCATTGGGAGAAAGGCCAGGAGGTGGGGAGTAGTAGTGTCTGTGGTCATGGTGGCAAGGATCTCTATCTGATCCTTGAGCACTCCTCAAAGTCTGGTGTAGTGCTGAGTTGGGCTATAGGGTATCTGATGGTTGAAGTAGTGTTTGCCTTGGGCAGTTCAAGTAGTGAATCCTCCCTGAGCCTGATGGTGGTTGAAGTGCCCTTGATGTTAGCTATAGAAATGAGAGTCAGACAGGATTGCAAGCAAAGTAACTCAAGGTTTACTGAAGAAAAACAGGAAATAACAAAACAACCTCATTCACATGCTAGAGGTATCTGTATCTGTATTAGCTTTATATTGTGATCGGTCAGGACATGTTTGCCTAATTATCATGTATTGAGAATTGGGATACTTGCTTTGTTAGTGGTGCACATATTCTGGTTTTTAATACCAGTGTTTTACTTTGTGTTCATAATAAACTGAGTAACTAAAATGTATTCTATAACGCAATAAATGAAGATGAAGAAAGAAGTGAGGAGGAGGAGAATTAGGGCTACATGGTTTATTCCTCAACCTGTGTTTTATAATGATGCTATGAGAGGGTTGGGCGAAACAGCAGGAAAACCCTACTCACTCAGTTCAGTTAAAGGGAGTCTTCACTAGAACCCAGCATATCAACCCCCAGATAGATAGGATAGGTTCACCTGAATCAAACAGGGTTTTCCCTTGTGAATTGTTTCCTCTTTTGGCAAGGTGTCACTTGTCAATATGCAAATGAGTTCTTTGGAGCAATGAGGGCATTGCCCCCTAAGAGGTAAGTGGCAACCTCCAAAGTGGTGATATCTCAGCAACGGCAACTCCAACTTACAAGAACCCTAACCTACAGTGCTTTGAAAAAGTATTTCCCCCTTACAGATTTCTTTTATTTTTGCATTTTTGACTTACTTGTTTTTCAGATTATCAAACAAATTAGAATATCAGACATTTTTTCAGCCATTCAGAGGTGGACTTGTGAGTGTGTGTTTCAGATCATTGTCCTGTTGCAGGACCCAAGTACATGTACATTTGAGCATAAGGTCTTAAACTGATGGCCGGACATTCTCCTTCAGTATTTTTTGATATGGAGCAGAATTCATGGTTCCATCAATTATATCAAGTCGTCTACGTCCTGAAAGAGCAAAGCAGCCCCAGACCCTCATACTACCACCACCATGTTTGACTATCAGTATGATATTCTTTTTCTGTAATGCTGTCTTAATTCTACGCCAGATGTAACAGGATACACACCTTTCAAAAAGTTCCACTTTTGTCTCACCAGTCCACAGAAAATTTTCCCAAAAAGTCTTGTGGATTATCAAGATGTTTTCTGGCTAATGTGAGATAAGCCTGTGTGTGGTTTTTGCCTTGGAACTCTCTAATGGACACCACAGTTAATTCATGGGAGGGACAATACTTTTTCACATAGGGCCACGTTGTTTGGGATAGTTTTTCAGCATTTAAAAAATGATTTTGCATTTACTCAGGTTATCTAGGTCTGATAATCTGAAACATTTAAGTGTGACAAATGTGCAATAACAAAAAAAAAATCTATTGTGCAAATACTTTTTCACAGCACTGTATCTGCAGGGCTGGGTAGAGCTGGATTCTGTTGACAGACTCTCTTTGAAGAGAGAAAATGTACATTTACAGAAATAAAAAGACCTGAAATGTGACCTCATTTATGCTTTTGCTTTCACAATATACAGTACACATTTTTTGGTTTAGAGCAGTGGGATAGAAATTTAGTCTTGCTGAGTACTTCTCAGATTTTTCTTTCCCGTAATAAGAGTAAGTACTATAGTAATATTATAATAGAGCATTGCTGTTAACGTATTTTCCTATTGTAACCAATGTGGAGCTTCAAAGCAACAAGGTAACACATGGGAAGTCATGTTCAGAATGAGTGCTATGTGCCGCAACCCAATGGAGGGAACAGGAGGAATGGAGTAATAGTTGTAGTGGTGATGTCACAGGTTGGCCAAGGATACTCAACCAACTCCTTAAGCCCACCTCCCAAGACAGACACTGATGAAGTGGGCCTGTTTGGTACGTGGTAGTTGTTCCTCCGGGCACTTCCAGTTGAAGAGGGGTCCTTTCTTACCCTGCTGAACCATGTGGTGGTGTTTGGAAGGGCCCTGATGATAAGCACAGGAACGACTCAGGAGGCAGTGGTGCAGATGGACCAAGAAGTAACATTACTGTGAGAACTTGTAATATATATAACTTATGCAGGTTCCCGATGAGAGTTGTAGTTTCCACTGTAATGACTATTCCCGTACTTGGAAGAGCGATGCCTAATATAAGATGGTGGTATTGTGCCTTTCTGCACTCCAAACCATATCTAAAGTCTCTGCCTCTTCCACTATGACTATGGGGGCTGAGTTCTATGAAGTCCCAGAGGCCCAGGTACCTGGATATAAAAGGGTTCTGGCTGGTGGGTTCTGTGAACCATGACTTCCTCCCACAATTGGCACACTTTTCCTCTATCAAGCTGCCAGTTTCTTCCCTGTCTCAGGGCTGTATATGGTTGCTGTAGGGCTGTAGATAATTTCTTCCCTCAGGGGCTGCAGAGGACTCACAGCGGGTCTCACTAGGCTGATAGCACACACTCCACTAACCGTGAACTAACCCCTAACCCAGTGGCCAGGGCTGTTCCAAGTTCCCTAATTCAGAGTATTAGAAGGCAACATGGGGAATACATGTATAAAACATAAGGGAAGCTGAAAAACACACAATATATACAACCAAAGTGGCACAGAACAGAATAAAATAAAACCAAAACAATTTAAGTCGTGTCCACTGGGATGCTGCATATGTTTGATTCATTTTTTAAGATCTTAATTTTTTTACTCCACAGTAATTCTGATCTTTGATTTCTGCTCCATTTCCAGTTGTATAATTTTCTCTTACTGTTATTTTTCAGATTTACAATGTTCACTGTGAAAACATGAAATATGACAATGGTTGCACTAGCAATGTTACAATGTTTGACCTTGCCTATTCATCATACTATATGGTACACCTCAACTACTGAGAGATGTGAACGCTTGAAGCAGTTTCAGGAATCAATGTGACAGACTTGGCAGGTGCAACAAATAAGAGTCAGGATGTATGGACAGAGATAAAATATATAATAAATATATAGTGTATACATGTAGCTGAATGACATTCACTTACAGCAGATTGTCGTAATACTAATATATTTCAGATTTAATAATACAAAAAAATCTACTCTAATAAAGACCTTAATGAAAACAATAATTACAATTGTGCATAATTATTGTTAATCTAAAGTGAACCAGTCTCATTGGTGGTCTCCTTATGCTCTATTCACAGTAGGTTGGGGTGAAAAGGGGTCCAAAAGTCCCCCTAAAGCCTCCTTGTTAATGAAGCATCCATGCAGAACTGGCATCCCATTTACTTCAATGGGGCTGCCAGAGATTACAGTCCAGGCAGCCCCATTTAAGTGAATGGAGCACCACTCACACAAGCACACTGGTGCCTCATTCACGATGAGGCTTTAGGACGAATTTTGGGAGCTTGTTAAACTCACTCAGATCCTCATGTCTTCCCATTTTTCCTGCTTCCAACACATGAAATTCAAGAACTTAGTATTTTTAATGTTATGGCTGATTGGTGTATATGCTGGCCAAGCATGTACAGCTGATGTCGGGGCTTTAACAATGGTGCTGGCTTATGAGCTGCAGTGTCCATGACTGGAGACAACTCCTATCACGTGTCATAAACCCTTGATGCTGTGGTCAGATGTGGCTGGTTACTTTCTACAATGGACAGGCTTTTCTAAGGCAGGGAGACACCTGATGACTCCCAGGCCTGACAATGCTAGATTTGTATTGAACCTTACCTAAAGCAGAATTTGGTGCAAACCTAGCAATTTTCCCATAGACTGCAATACAGTATTATTTCAGTCTATGGTATAAGCTATCTAATAATTGTGTTTAATCCCCTTGGGTAGGGGGAAAATAAAAAGTTAAAATGAAAAATAAAAGGTAAAAAAATTTAAAGGTTTATAAAAATATTAACAATTCATATCACTCCCAACTTTCCCTAGATTACATTAAAAAATTAAATTAATAAAAATTAAACACATTAGGCATCACTGCATCTGAAAATGCCTTGACTTCTACAATATACAAACATGTGTTTCAAATGGCAAATGTCATAGCAGTGAAAAAAAAATTTAAATGCCTAAATCTCGTTTTTTTCACAATTTGCCTCCCCAAAATGTTGAATTAAAAGTGATAAAAATATCATAAATTCCCCAAAATTGTATAAACAAAAACTACAACTTTACCTGCCAATAAAGACCTTTTACAAAGCTCTATACATGGAATGTGAAAAATTATGAAAATGGTAATGTATAGAATTTTATTTCAAAGTTTTATATATTTTTTAAACATAACAAAAACAATATAAATTTGATATTCTCTTGATCATTTTAGCCCACGATCATTCTTATGTCTGCCCTGCAGGTACTCTGGCTCTCTCTGCAGACTCTGGCCGGGGTTCTTTTAAGTACAGTGGGGTTAGTCATGTGACTGAGACTTAAAATGGCAGCAGGGGAGACAAGAACAAGAGTTCTGGCTTCTCTAAAGTAATGAATGGGACTTTGGGGCTCCGGGGTGTACGTTAGTAACAAAGCTTAAACACTGCAGGGAATGCACTGGTTAGCTTTATTGGTCCCAGACAACCCATTGGAATGGTGCCATTAGGTAGTACAATTTTTTTCACCAAGGTACAAACCCTCATACAACGAAAACACAAAAACAAACAAAAAATGGCTGTGGAAGGAAGGGGTTAAGCTGATCACGAATTGTTACAACATTCAATATGAGTATCCCAACAAACCCTAGCATTTTACAATTCCTGATCTTCAACTTTCTCTTGGGGATATGATCTAGATAAAAGTACGTATAACAGATGGAATGCATCAAACAGATCTGTTGCAATGTTTTTAATGTTTGTGTGATGTGAACTTTTTCATTATGACACTATGTTTCCTCATGGTTTAATAAATCATTAATTATGGTTTTCCATCTGGATTTCAGATTGTAGCATGTTCTGATTTGACGCTACTCAATAAACTAGATTATCGCGCCGATGATATGAATTAATTTTTTTAATTGTAATTATTAGAAATAAATACCGTAGTGCACATAAGCCACACACTATACACATACAACTGACTTACTGAACCTTACTACTCCTGCTGATGGACAAATCATGAAGTGACACCTTGCAATTGTCCATACTGCACAAGCCTTTACACAGCACGATACAATTATAATGTATTAATTTTCACCTTTTCAGACAGAATTTTTTTTGCATTCAGAATAATTATCCATCCCTGTATATGTGGCTAACATTTGCTTACATGTTTGTACAGTACAAACATGATTTATGGAGAAAGACAATTAAATCTTTACATTATACATCAATTAAAGGGGTTGTCTGTGGGGTCAAAAAGTTTGTATCTTTTAGAAATATAAATTGAATTAATGAATATATTTTTATTATGGAATCAGCACTAGAGATGAGCGAATTTTCAGAAACGATTCTATCCAAATTAATTTGTGGTGAATCGCTTTAAAAAATAGCTATTTCCTGGCTGCAGAGAGCCTGTATAGTGGTGTAGAACACTGTGCCTTGCAGTAACACGCATAGGGAGTCTGCTGTGGTAGTGAAACAATACTGTGAGTCAGTATGACACGCACATGACAGGCATCGCAAGGTGTAGTAGGATTGTTCCTATCACCCAGGCTGCAAACACCATAAATGAACCCTGTTCTGCTTAAATACTCTGTATAACTTTCCCCCCTATCCTTTCCCTACACTTTTAATGCTCTTTCCCTGAACTTTGATTGAGCAAAATATCAGTTTTCAAGTCTTTTCTACCACTTTCCCTAGCGCCATCTCTCCCTGCAATAAGTACACTGGTAAATGCCTGAATCCAAGATAGCGGAGGTTAGTTATAGGGCTGTGACATCACAGGGCTGGCTGCTGATTGGCTGCATGCATGGCATTGTGAGTGATAGGGCAGCTTGACCTGTATTCAACTTTTATTGCTCTGTTATTGCTGTACCAAGCTGTACCAATGTCTGTGCTGAATATTATGTTGACTTATATGCCCAACTGCTGACATTCGATTATATATTGCTGATATCTATGTTCGTGATGGAAAACTACTGACCACTAATTATGTTAATATGAACCTGCTGATACGATGACTAAGTATCATAAACTATCGATCAGAAACTCATAAAATATTAGGTATACAGAATGGGCTTTGGCCATACATGTGCGCACCCACTCTAGTAAAATGTATAAAGAGGAATGACTTGATCAATAAAGTGTGCTTTTACCCAGATTCACACTGACTCTGTGTTGATTGCATGGCTCGAGCCTCTGTACTAATCTGATAATTTGACTACCATCCAATATATTTTTGGTCTGATTGAAACCACCTTGACATGAGTGATTTTGCGTTCCCAGAGTTCCCTGCCCCATGTCCTAACATGTGCAGCAGCCATTTTAGGAAAAAATGCGATTCGTGTGAGGAAATCTGGATTCAACGTGAATCGAATATTTCCTGAAATTTGGATCGAATTCCACTTCGTCAGCTTCGATTCACTCATCTCTAATCAGCACCAATATCCTGATTTCAGGGGTTATTTTCTAGTCATGGAAGATCAACTTCCACATCTGTTCCGACCAGTGATGGACAAATCTCTCGAAATTAATTTCGCAAAGAATCGTTAGGTTCGCCTGGCAGTTTTCAGTCTGAACTAGATGTGTCTGAACCATAAGTGCTATTATTATGCTCTGTGGTATATTCAGTCCTTGGAGTATAATAAGTGGAAGCCTAGGGGAGGTGCAGAAAAATAATGAACACTGATACTCACCTTCCATCATCTCTCTTAAGCTGCCTCATACCATCAGGCTCTAGTTCACAAGCATCTTCATCCCTCTTCTAGCCTCTTCCAGCCTTCTGACCTCAGTAGCTCTGTAGGACCTCTGAGGCATGTGATTGAACATCATTATGCTTAAATGTAGGGAAGGAAGTATCATTGTCCCCTGAGCCTCTGTTTATTATACTTTGGCTTCTAAAAATTTTTGGAAGACTTGTAACAAACACACCTTGTTACAAACCTATTTCTGACACAGACAATGAGCTGCTCTCTCCTCTGTGTGTTCATGATGTGCTTGAGTGGACAGTCTGTTTATCTAATGTTAAAAGAGAAGATAACCTCCATCTTTGTCACATCTGATACAGAGACAAAGAAGGCCACTGGCTTGTAATGGACTGATCTCCTTCAAGCACCTCACTGACACTGTGAGGGTGGGACAAAGTGCAGGGAAATAGAGGAAATGGGGCTGAAATTGTGCTAACTGTGCTGATTTCATAATAAAGTATATTGAAAAGTTTTATTAACTTCTATTTGCAAAAGCTACACATTTTTTATGTCCATGGTCAACCTGTTTAAGATTATTACAGATACATATGAAAGTAGGACTTACTATGATTAATATGTTATCTTAAGTATACAGATTTGTCCACATTTAACTTATCTCCACATTGGTTATCACATTATGCTAACAAAAGTCTTCAAGGATTGCAATACACACCCCTCATTGGGTAGTCACACATAGACATATATAGAATAGCTCACAAATAGACAAAGATGGTGAGCAGATGATTTGAGTACCACTATTAAAGGGAGTCTGCCACTGGAACAGTCCCTATTGAACTATAAGCACAGTCAGATAGCTGAGGATCTTGTGCATAAAAGACTTTTTCTGCTTTACAATTGTTGCTGAGATATTAGCTTTTTTCCTAATATGCTAATGAGGTGTTTGGTGCTATGAGGACATCATTATTGCTCTCATCCAACCATACAGCTATTCTTTCTATCACCCAGTCACTCCCTCCTATGATTGACATGTAAAAGAAAAGCAGGGAGGGTGTGAAGACAGCAATGGTGACACCCTTGTTGCACGAAACAGGTCATTAGCATATAAAAAAATGCTAGTATCTCAGCAATGGAGCCATATCTACTGTATATTGACATTAGTAGTAATAAAATAAAAGCACTTATAATAGGAATTATATGGAATTTTACTCTTGTATTCTACTTCTCAAACTGCCAGAACTGTATACATTACTATATCACTGATACTATTACATTCACCAGCTTATATGCAGCAGTCACATATAAGGTTTTGGGTGATTATGCTTACATGCAGTTTTTAGGTAATTGTAATGTTTTCAAGCAGATGTTTTCAGTAATTTAGCAGTCAAATATAATTGTAATTGTGTTTATATGAAATTGTAGAAAGAAAACACATTGTAAAAGCCATTAACACAAGCACAATTATACTACAGATTGACTGGGATCTGCAAATACTGATAAGCTCATTGCATTCAATGCAGAAACTGATACAGTGCATTGAAATACTGTACACATATGCGTACTTCTTCATGAACAAAACAGTACTAATATCATAAATGGATGGATGAAATCTGTGAACCACTGAAATGTGGGTCAAACAACACACAGGGTGAGGTCATGAATGACTAGAGAACATTAGAAGACAAAAGATGATATCTGCCATGGGTAAAGTGTTCAGACTAAGCAGAGGTTTACGAAGATTGAAATAGTTCCTGCTGAGCTCACATTAAAGAATTCTACACAAGAATCAGTTGAATTGCTAGGTAAAGCCTCAGTGAATGTCAAAACACAGGGGCCCAACTAACACACTTACTAGACCTTCTCAAAGAACTCAACGGCTCCCTGATCTGCACATCTTGAAATTCTTCCAGACAATGAAAACCTTCAGATACAATAGTACTTGATTAATGGGAGTTTTTGCAATTAATATATAAATCATTTCTCAAAACTATTTAAAAAGAAAGAACTGGCTTTTATATGAAAAATGTAGTCAAAAAGTAAGGACAGTACTCTGGAATATTTTGATGCAAACAGTGACTCCTTTATTAGACATACCACTAATTTTGCATCTGCCTGACGAGCCACATATCCCGGAGGATGGGTAAAAATGGCCAAAATGTTGGTCTCTGTTAAGTAATTCTAACCTGCAGAGGTGACAGATACAGCAGTCAGCTTGGCTTTGTCCTTGAACTTCTGTATAGAGATGTGGAGCTTGCAGTAGAATAACTATTAGTGGGGGAGGGGCTGATAAACGGGTGAGGTCATTGCATAATCATCTCCAGAGCCAGGGGTCAATAATACAACACAATCAAGAAGAAATTTAACTATAGGGTAAGCCAACAGTGTAGTCTAGTGAAGAACAAAGACCACACCAAGAGTCCAAAACAGTAGACAAATGGTGGATCAAAAAAATTGGAGGTTCAGAGACAGAAGGGAAAAACAGAAGAATAGTCTGTAAAAAACAAGCAAAGCAACTATGCTAGGGAAACTAATAACTTACACACATGTAGATAGAGTACGTTGTGCTCTGACTGAGTGAATGGCTATGCTCTTTCTGTCTCTGGCCATCTAGACTCTCTGATTTGCTAGACAGCAAGGTTCTTTGATTGGTCAGGAGACTGAAATGTTACTCGGAATCCTGTTCAAGCCCAATGAGAACTCTATTCTAGCAGTGGAACTACTGAGGGATGTTGAATTCCATCTATGTGGACCTCTTTGTGGTGACACTTCAACTTTACAGACAATTTGCCCATGTCACTTTTGTTCTCCAAGAGAACAAAATTATGTACTATGGCTTCCTTTGAATGTCTCTATAAACAAATGGACTGCAGGGGACCCTACATTATATTGGTCTGCTTTATAAAAGCCATGGTAGACACAAGGCCCATCTGATTTATCAAGAGGGTCTGGCCATACCTATGTGCAAAAATGGAAATCTATGAGAGTCGTAGGCTAAGGGTAAATTTTCTGTGTAACCCACGGCAAAAAACTATCATTGATTTATAATAAATATGTCGAGGTTTCCTCACCCCAGCCCATCCAGCTCTCCAAAAAACGGGAATGTAAGTATCTATGGTACAAGAGAGGTCTTGTGCCAAAGCTGCACCCCTGTATCACATGTCTAACACTAGAAAACTGGTATAGATGCATTGATGAACTCTCCAATGTGATCTACACTTAAGTAGTGTTATATGGCCTTAATGTAATTACATACAAAATCAGCTAGGATTTGTTGGCGAACTTCAGGCCCCTGATACCAATAGAAGAGTGCTTAATCTAATGCATCAGATTATAGCCCGTCAGATCTACCTGTTGTTGTTTGCATTGGACACCATTTGACTGTATTAACTAATCATACACCTTTTCTCTAATATATGAAATGGGCTTTGGAGGAGACATCCTGCCTGCTATCCAGGCATTGTAGTCTGCATCATCTGCCAGGGTCTAATCTATCTGAGCTTTGTCAGAGCAGTTTCTCATCACAAACAACAACAAAAAAGGGTTGGAGTTTCCCCCTTTAAATTTTCATATTATCTATGGAGCTGCTAGCACAAGGTTCATGAGAAAGCAATGACATCCAGGGCATTCATATCAGATCCAGATCACACATCATATCACAGTACACTGATGATGTCATCCTCTGTCTTTCTCAGCCAGAACCCTTGCTGAAGGCCACTACAAATATTATTCACCTCTTTGGAAACATATCTTGCTACAAGTTTAATAAACAAAAATCCTAAATTATCCTGAACTTCATTTCCCCTAACACAGACACTACTGTCCAGAGATCAGATTCTTCTTTAATTATCAAAATTTAGGCAAAATGTAGAAATCCAATGCCTGGGAATCACCCTAATAGTGACTCACAAGGAATTTTTCATAAAACAGTTGAGGTTCTAACATGTATATAAAGCATTTAACATGCCTGTTTTTGGAAAACCCCTCCCCACACACACACCCTCAGTTGTGGGGAGGGGTTTGGGTATCTCCATAGATGAAAGAATTTGGATGAGATCAGTCCAAATTATACACTCTTCTTTACACTGTAGTTTTCATGTTGATGCAGCTATGAACCATGACTGAGGTGGCACTGTGTCTCTCCCCAGATCATCTACATCAGATGATACCCACTTCCCCTTCAGATTGACGAAGGTGATGCTTTTCCTATTGGGAGTCATTCTTCCAACTTTTAAAGATGTTATTGCACGTAGATATGTTTGTATTTCCCCAATTGGTTGGAAGAGCTCAGATGCCCCTAGTCTTGGACAATTACTTTCCCTGACTGACATCAATTATATGCATGAGAAGATGATTGCCTATGGGAATTTTACATCTTCTAAGTTCTTTCTTACTTGGGACCCATGGACTAACATCATACACTGCAGAAATAAATACTGTATATGTATTTCCCTTCCCTTATATGATTTTACCTTTCTTGCTGGGTTTACAGGTTAGATATTCTTTGACTGTGTAATTGCAATTCAATGTATGACTGATTTTCTTGCATTTTCAGTTATTATGTTATACTCTTTAGGTCTTGTTGACCACTGATTTGTATCTATTCTCGTATGATAAAATTCAATAAAAACTGTTGAAACGAAGAGTGGAGACATTCGTACCTCGAAAGATGTATGAACATTACTTTTAACTCTTTAAAGGGGTTTTCCCATCTCCCTGTTTCAGCAGCTTTGCCTGCTGTCTCCTCTTCTCACTTCCTGTATTCCCCTTACCCCCAGCTTGCTGAACAGAACACTATGAAGTATCACAATACTTGTTATAATTACTTGAAATCTAATATAAATGCAGATCAAGTAATGTGCACATGTTTCTAAAGAACCAACTCAGTGTTATCTGTGTGTTTACATACAGACAGGGCTTTATCAGAAAACTGCAATTAGCTGAACTGATTGTCTTTTCGGCAGAGCTGTAGCTAACAGTGAGGTCAGTGAGTGACGTCACTTGTCCCATCACACAGGTCCGGCGCTATGGAAATACTGTGTAAACAATGGGAGGAATAATTTCATATAACAGGCAAACAAAGCAGCATTTCTAAAGCAATATATTTAGGACAAGTCTTCAATTTACATAAGCTAGCAGTATAGATAGGATCCTTGAGATGGGAATACCCCTTTAAAGACAAGGTTAGTTGTGATCCCTATGACGCAATATGTTTTCTGCTTTTGCCTGACTGCTTTTTGAGGCCCATAACTTTTATTAGGTTTCCTGATTTTTGCATTGCAATCATGATTCTGGCACAGGAGGTAGAAACACAATGGATGCTTCTATACATGGTACAGATGTGTTCACACTTAACTAATCTCCATTTTTATGAAAACAATTCTACACAATATCATGACATGCTAGCAAAAGCCTAGAAAAGCTACACTTAACACCTCCTCTCACTCCAAAAGAGAGGGGTACAGATGTAACCATGTTTAATGTCACTTTTAATTCATTAAAGGGGTATTCCCATGAACATAACAATTTTTAAATTTGTAGATAATTAAAAGTTGAACATTTTTGCAAGTATAAGTTATCAAACATTTTGCAGAGTTTTAAAGATTTTCTCTAAATATCTTGTGGTCACAGTCTTGTCGTCTTGATCGGTTGCCAATGGATACGACCATGAATGCAGAATCTTTCTAAGTTCAGAAAATCAGCAATGGTTTCCTTATTGTGGCCGGGATATCTTCTCATATATGTAGTGTCTCTGCCTGATAACCCAGCTACAATAAGAAAATCATAGCTGGGTTTTTGGCAAGTCCCAGACCATATCAAGTTTCTGCATTTGTGGTCGTAACCATTGGCAACCGATCAAGACAACAGACTGTCAGCACTAAGATAGTTAGAGGAAATCTTTAAAACTCTGCAGAATTTTTAACTACTTATATTTGCAAAAATGTTTAACTTTTAATTATCTACAAATATAGATATGATTATGTTCATGGGAATACCCCTTTAAGTATACAGTAGCTATTCATTTTGATGCAACTATTTTCCATTGCTTTCAATGGCTTTTGTTATCAGTTATCACGGTACAGCAAGTTATCAGATTAAGGTTGTTTTGCTTTTGTTTCACCATACTTGGCTGGACTGGACTCTAATAGCTGTGCCAAAAAGTGCTCGTCTATCTGAAGAGACAACGATCCCTGAGCTAATCCCATCACAAATGGTGGAGGATGCGGGCAAGAAGAGGCAAAGAACTTGGAGTACACAATTGAACGATGCATTATTAAGCCTCAAATAAACAAGATTAAGGCCATTCAGAACTGGCCTAGGCCAGTAAACAAGAAACAGGTCAGGGCATTTTTGGGCCTAACTGGTTACTATAGGCAGTTTATTGAAAACTTTGCCAGTATTGCTGCCCCCTTATCTAACCTTACAAAAGGTAAAGATTCAGTCATGTCAAATGGACTGCTGAAGCCGAGCAGACCTTCCAAAGACTGAAGCAAGCTCTTTTTTTCCCAGCCGGAGTTACCACCTGACTTCCAAAACTGCTGTATTTTGTGTGCAGTAGGCCCAGCTCTCTCTAGTTATACACCTGTATTGTATATTGTAGGTAGTGGCAGGACGGCTAGGATTTAATTTTGTATTTTTATTGTTGCGGCCAGTTGCACCATACTTGGCTGGACTGGACTCTAATTGCTGTGCCAAAAAGTGCTCGTCTATCTGAAGAGACGACGATCCCTGAGATAATCCCATTACAGTGTCTATGTTTGGCCATCAGTGGTTGTTTCATCAATTGCAACCTGTCAAGTTTGGTTAGCATGTCACAATATTGTGTTGAATTTGTTTTGTGAAAATATAGATTCCTTCACAAAATCCAAATAAAGGTAGGGAAATATCTGTTTGTGTTGCCCATTAAAGGGTTATCTTTAACATAATTGCTATTGAGATGAGGATTCCTTAGGGCAAGAATTACAGGAACAGCTAAGCAATGATGCAATGATGCTTTGCACTGTTCCCTTGAATCCTATAAAGGTGAATGGGAGGTAAGGAAACAGTGAAGCACAGCTGAGCTGCAGTCACAGATATAGTCTAGTTAAATGTGCCGAGCTGTTTCTGTTTCTCCGATTCATCTCTATGGGAGTTAATGGAAACAGCGTAGAGCACCAGTGCTCCGGTGCTCCTGCCAGTCCTACCCTAGGGATCGGGAATTATGAGCAGTTATTACCATCTAGGCAACGATTTGTCAATATGGGAATAACCGTTACTTGACAGATGCCAGCAAGTTATCCTTATACTGCACAGCAGGAAAAGGTAAATAACTAGGGTTGGCCCTTTTCATTGCACTTAATTGGTATACTGTATAAAAAAACATAACACTTGTAAATAAAATTAAGGTAATAATCCATATTAGATTTTACAAGACTGAAATAAATTAATAAGATGAATAGATAATGATCACTGGATGGTCACACGTACAACCAAATAAGATAGCCAGCATATCACTATGTGATAATTTATGATGAAACCATAATGGGGCAAATAAACTAATAAATATGCACCAGAATTCTGCCATAATTTCTGCAAAAAAAAACAAAAAACTGGTGTACATGCTTTACACCTCATTTTCCTGTGTTTTAGACGCTTTCTAACAGTTTGTGCACCTTGTATGTCGTGTGGGAGGGCTTGTGGAAAAGGGGGTATTGCTTAATATGCTAAACTGTGTGCCAGAAATTAAGCTAAAATTTTGGAAGTTATGGCAAACTTTCAGCCAATTTTGCTCCAAAACTCTGTCATGAACTAAGCCAACTGATAAGTGGTGTAAAGTGATGTAAAGACTAGACGGATTAAAAGTATGACAGTATGCAAACAGCATTAGACACTTTGGACAACCTGGTGCAGTTTAAGACTGTCTAGTCTAACTTTACACTGTCTAAAAATTAGACAGTTTTATTTTATCTGTCCCATTTTGCAGAAAAGTTGCTTGACTTGTGTTCATCCAAGAAGGCAGATAAGAGAGTTTACATCTGTAACATTATTAGGTCTACTCCACTTTGTAATATACTGTAGCATTAGAACTGTCCAAGGTCCTGATATTGTCAAAGTCATATGTTTCCTATTAAAGGATTTCTAAATGAGATAGAGTAAGTACAGCTTAACCGCCATTTACTTACCATCAATAATGCTGATATATGTTTTAACCCTTTTGTAAGCAATGTATTTCTCTCTCCTGACTGATTTTATGACTGTTTAATCGTTTTATAAATAATGTAGCCTCTAATAAATAAAATATATAGACCAGTTAGGAAATAGACTGTGGCCATTTGCAACACATGACAAATAGCTACATATTATTAATTTTCAGTTTAACCTTCTCAAGACAAAAAGTAAAGGTCCTGGTAAGAGTTTTCAAAGTTGTGTGCACTTCCAAACCCTAATGTGTACATACCATAAAAGCAGACCATGCAGGTGTTATGGGGCCTTATGGTGACAAGAACATATGCAGGGCTATAAAACCTGAAGAAAGAGCACTGTGAGTAAAGTAAAAGAGAGGAAATTTTACAGTAGATCAAGGGTATCAAGAGGGAAATAAATGCTACACCCTTTTTGTCCTGGGTGGTACAATCGGACACATCAAAGAGGACCTTTCTTCACCTCCACCAAGTCCAGTTTTTAGCATCTGTTAATAGGTGCCACCCCACTGATTCAAGTGTAGTTTTCTCTACCTACCACCATTCCTGAACAATCAGTGCTGTTAGTTTTGGTACCTGATATACCACTTAGACTCTGTATTGTCAGGTAGGAGGTGTCAAGCAGAAGCAGGCAAGGGGCATGATCCAGAACTCCAATCAGAGGCAGCCAGTATCAGAGCTCAGAATCACACCCCTTGCCTACTCCTGCCTGACACTGCCCATCTGACAGTACAGAGCATAAAAATAGTATCTGAGGCATCAAACCTAAAAGCACTTATTGTTCTGGAATGGTGAATGCTACAGAAAAATTCCAACTGTGCCGGAATCAGTGGAGCAGCACCTATTAAATGATGGAAAGAGCTAGACATGGTGGGGGTGATGAAAGGTCCTCTTTAATAGAAGTTCCATTTTGCCATTTGCCATGGGACGACTGGTTAATAATATATATGTGTCAGGCACAGCTTGTAGCACATAGTAAAAATAACATTCATGCCATATGGGGCAAAAACAATGAAAGAGATGCTTACTAATACATTTTAGTTTGCCAGTGAAAGTAATTTTTTTATAAATTCACAAATAAGATGAATAAAATGTATAAACACATGGGGCCTTACAAAATTTGAAACTATGATATATTCAAAGAGGTTGCCATAAATTACTGCTTTACTGTAGATACAACATTGTTTTTTTATTAAAATAATAATCTTTATGGTCTTAGCCTTTTAAATTAATGTAATAATGTATTGCAGAGCTTTCTTTGTGGTTGTATAAATAATCCAAATGGGAAAAAGGCAACTTCAGGCAGTGCCCCAAAAGAATGCTCCAATGTCCACAGTGTGTCTTTTTTTTTTTTTTTTACCCAAATGAAGTACCTGATGAAGACCTCAATTCCAGGGTTGAAACACATTGTACAGTGTGGATAATAAAGCTACATTGAACATCAAACTTGGTCAGAATATGTGAACATCCTATTTCAGAGAAACACTGTGTGAAGTTGTCTTTTTCATTGTGGATTTTTTTCTTTATGGCATCCTGGGGACCTCCAGGAGGATTTACAATGCCATGCCAGCAATTTGGCTTGGCCTATTTTTTGGTATAAAGTGATAACGCCATAGGGTGAGAACATACCTACATGGTCCCATCTGTGACAGGTATATCCCGTCTGTTCTTTCTATGGTTCATGAATTTAACATTAGAACTGAAGAAATGGAAGGGATACTATGACATACTATCATAGAAGTACAAAAAAAGTCAATCAGAATGGGAAAACTGAACTTTAAAAATAAACAAATAAATATATATATATTTAGAGTGTGTGTGTGTGTGTGTGTGTGTGTGTGTGTGTGTGTGCAAAAAAGCACAGTATGTATCAGCCAGGACCTTTTAGGAGAAAAAAACATGAATTTGTTATTCTTACAGATTGTAGATTGCAGTGAAACCTTGCTATCTTTTAGAATTGTTCTTTCTTCGCTGAGTGCATGCCATTTGCATGCCATTTGATAATTGCTAAATGATCAAGATTGCAAGTGAAGAGTTGTGGATTTATTTTCTACTTACTATATGGATTTCAGAATCATTCCACTTGGCACCCAAGAGTATGCTTACTGGACTACTAAACTGTCCCTAATCTGCATTCAAATCGGCGCCAACTCAACCTTGGCTTTATGCCATGGATTCCATGACAAAAGTCACCATCTGGATACACCCAAACAAAGACAATAGCATGCCTTCACTTGTGATTTAAACTTACTATTAGATATTTATCACCATTTTTTTATTTATTAAAACCAGATTTTTTTTTCTAATCTGTTTTTATTTTCTGATTGTAGATTTTTTAAATTGTATTTTATGTGGGATGGCCATCTTGCCTGAGCTTCTCATCTGTTCTGTTAAGAGAATTAACATCATCATCAAAAATTCTTCTTCTAAAAATTTATTTAACATAAAACTTGGTTTAAAAAGTAGGACATTTTTTGGTGACATGTTCCCTCAAATTTGACAATTTATGGTCATGGCTCATGCCCCTCTGATAAAGCTTACCCAGTTTTCTTTACACTTTTCAAAAGAAGATATGCAAGAATATTAAAAAGTCACAAATTATAGGGAAAGTATGGAATGCCACATAAATTCCAACATTTTAATACAGCCTGGCACAAATCAAATAACAAATGCCAACCAAGATGTGCTATACCAATATTCTTTAAATGCACATTTACAATGGCTCAGTTTTGAAGCTGAGAACCATGCACTGTCCTTGTATGGCACATGGCCATTAACTGGTTATTAAACATCATCCATTAGAATGAAAACATAATATTGTCAAGAAGAAATGTTGAATAGGGTTTTTAAAAAAAGCGTGTAAGAACCAAACTAAAATCACACTTCTCTGGCTCCCTGCTCAGTTTATCACAAATTACTGTAGAACATTTAGAGCCACCACACGGTTTTGAGTTCACGAGGAGAGAGCAGAGAACATATATTTTATATATTACCACATTTCTTGAAATAAATCTCTGGTTATTGCTGCTGCTCTTCTTACACCAGATACATTCAAGTTCAAATGTAATAGGGAGCATAGCATTGCCAGGCAGTAAATTACTGATGCATTCTGTAGGACGCTTTGACCACCATTTTCAGTTGGGATACAAAATAAGGAGCAATAGTTTGGAAGAAGTTTCCTAGGGCTAAAATAACTTTATAATGTATTTTAGATTTGTTATCACAACCATGTCAGCCACCATTCAAGCAAAAAATTTCCATACCACTGATTCAGCACACCGAGTTAATATGCATGAGACCATTTTGGCTTTCTCAAGAGGGGTAGTCATATTCATCAACTACTATAACTCACCCTGATTATTATAATCATTGATCCAAGTCAATCTGGTATGGACAGCTTGAAAGCAGTTTGGTGTCCATATCAAAAATTGAACAGAACATCTTAAAGTGGATCATTCACCACCATCACTAATTTCAGCTCTTTGCATCCATCAATAGGCTCAGCTCCAGTGATTCCTACACACTTGGATTTTTCCTCTAGCCTCCACCATTCCGAGCATTCATTTTGATTAGTTTTAGCACCCAATATCCTGATTAGACAAGTAATCCATAGTGTTGTCTGGCCAGAAATGGCAAAATGCTCAAACTTTTCCTCTACACTGATTAAATCTATTGTAAAGTAATTTTACCCAAATTTTTAGAGGTTGTCACTGTATAAAATTTTTCTTTTTTTTGTCCTCTATAGAATAGCAGTATTTATAAGGGTTGTCTTATCACAGACAACCCCTTACAAAAAGAGGCCACTAGGATAATTAGCTATATATTGCCACTTTTTTAAAAACTGTTTTATTTATTTATTTATTTTCAGCACCCACATTTGGGTTACCATAATGGCTGCCAACACAAAGAATATTATCACTGTAATAGAATTTCCAGTTTTTAACAGTTGATTCAAAAGGTTGTCTCTCTTCAGGATAGGTCATGAATAAGAGATCAGACACCAAGGGCCCCCACTGTTCATCTGTTCACTAAGACCTATAGGGTATGTCAATTGTTTTTAAATGGCATAGATATTTAACAAAAACACACCCTTCCTTAATCATATTGTAGACAATGCAACAGCATGTGAGCTTGATGGTACTGTGACTGCAATGAATAAGAGCTAATGGAATTTAAGTGTGAATAGATGGGCGAACATCACAAGATTTGTGAAATGATCTGTTTGAGAAGCTTGTGGGGCTTGTATGAACTCCACTTCCTCTTCTCAAGCCAGTGACATCATATCCATTGGTCACGTGGCCAAGCTGCAGCTCAGTCCCTCTCTGACACAGAAGTGTTGTTATTATATTCTAGGGTCTCTTCTGATCCCAGAATATAAAAATTTAAGATCTTTGGAACATGTATAATAATAAACAGCTCATACTCACCTCAACTCACCTCACCTTAGTTCTCTGGGGCTTCGCTGTTGCATCCAGTCTTCTTTCCAGGTGTCTTCCAGACTCCTGGGTGACATCAGGGGAACCAATAAGGCCTGCCATTGGGCCTCAGCAGTCATGTGGGGTGTACCAGTGTCACAATGCTTGTGTCAAAGCATCATGACTTCAATTCGCCCTATGTGATCACTGAGTTCAAATTACAGACCTCAGTGGTCCCCCAGGGGCTGCCGACACCATTCAAAAGGCCGAAAGAGTCTGAAAGATGCCAGGAGGTAAGACTGGACACTGTGTTGAAGCTCTGAATAGGTGAGGAAAGGTGAGTAGTATGAGCTGTTACTATCTTTCTGCACCTCACCAGGACTTCATATTTTTACTGTTATTCTGTGGTGTGAAGAGATCCCCAGTACATAATATTGACTCATGAACCCAAAATCTTGGGTTCGGCCATAACCAGAATTTTGGCAAAGCTTGTAATGAGAGTGGCTTGTTACGAGCCAGTTTGCTGATCCTTATCAATAGATTATTATTATAAATGCACTACTCCCCGTTTCCTTAGAGACCAGGGAGAGGCATGGAAGATGCAAGTAAGCTTTATTTGCTATTCTGCCTTACCTAGACCTCCAGTACTATAGGGCGTGCATCTGTTGTTAAGTCCAATGATCTTTTATGATATTGAGATAATTCTACTGACTCTGTGAGCTGCAGAAGACAGAAAGCATCAGCCTGCTTATTATAAGTGTTCACACAGTGTTAAACAGATATATTTTAATGCCGTTTTCTATGCATAGTCACATTAAAAATGTTAATACCACCAAAAAGAGATTTAAAAAATGTTATGACAAAAACCTTCTTTAAAGAATATGCCATTTTCAGATGATAAATTGCCTTGAAAAAGGTAAAAAAAAAAAAAACACTTGCAAAAGATGTACTTTTCAAAAACAACATTTTCTAGAAAGTAAAGTACTTTTATTGGATAAATAAACAGCATCATACTAAAGAAGCTCTTGTAGCCTTGAAATTGCGTGTGTAGCATCATTCCTGGATGAGTCTTGGCAATAAAACGTTTCCATCTTTAAAGGATACAATTTTAGCAAGAGAAAATAAATAAGAAAGGCGAGTAGTGATTTATTTTGGTCTACTATGAATAAAATTTAGGAAAGTTCTAGATAGACCTGACTTTCTCTATTAGTTTCTTCCAAATACCTGACTGTAAATTTGTATTCACTTTTCTTTAGATTTACCAAGATTGCTTTTTTCTTATAACAATTGCTTACAATGGGATATATCTGTAAACAGCAACATAAAGCATTTGCAATACGCGTTGGGTTTCTAAAATAGGAGAATGTGTTGAAATTTCTTGTGCACAGATGTTCTAGAATGATTGAATCTGACTTTGTGACGTTATTTCTTACTGAAAATTGAGTCTTGAACCAAAGGTCCTAATAACTTTAAAAACACATTTTGAGGGGAGAAGTTATTGAATTCAGTGGGAACCTTGGCAATTGGAAGAACGTCAACTAATGACCAACCTTTGTAACAGAGCATTGGGACACAGTAACCCCCCCCCTCCATCCCTCACGACCAACATCAATCTTGGTGTCGGCTTCTGGTAACTGTGTGCAAACCACTGTTGTAATATTACATTTTATTGTACTTTCTATACTTTCTATAAATATAATAAAATAGTTAATAATGGGAATTACACATAATGTACATAAAGCACTGGTGCATTTAGGTTCAGTACCATGTGGCAATAATATGTTTGCAATTTCTAATTTTATTTAATCATTGTACTATTGTTTTTCTCATTTTGTAATGGTGTAATGTTATTTAGACATTGCTTGTCTGTTATGTGTGCACAGTTATTGTGAACTGTATGCCACTCACTTTGGATAATTTATTGCTAGAGATGAGCAAACTAGTTTGCCTCGTCCAGATTCAATCCAAATTTTTCAAAAGTTGTGGGCTCAACTCAAACCCAAAACTTTGGTAGGTACACTTGTGTTAAAGCATGATGACATTGGCCTGCCACACTTGACTAATGAAACCTAATCACAGGCCTCCCCAGGGCACATGATCACCCAGGACAGAAAAGGCCCCGATGGAGTGTCGGATGCCTTAAGGATGCCTAGGAGAGATGAAGAAAGGTGAGTATAACTGTTTATTATGTTTCCATCCTTCTACTTACTATACTCTGGGGTCTGAAGAGAGTATAATAATATCATTGATGGTTTGTGACTAATCTTTAGACTAAACCACCTGAAACTGAAATGAAAAGAATCTTCCAAGGTTCACCAGTCTCTATGTATAGCACTGTCTTGAGAACATGAGTTACAGATTTGTGCAACATTGTAACACAAAATAAAGACTCATTGATGGTACTATGTTGTATGGACACAGTTTGAGGACTATTTCTTTTCTATTATGTTATGATGTTATGTCGAAATTGTTTCAAAACAAATTGAGATCCATTGCGTGTGAAAATATGTGCAGGTCATGACACCAGCAACCCACAGAACCACTGATCAACTGATTGAAGGTGTTGCAGCGTTTGAACAAGTGCTCTGGCCACTTCAATGCTTACCAAGCACAACATGGTACATTGAATAGTAGATGTGCTTAGAATTGCAGCATAGCCAATGTGACCCATAATGTCACTGCCCTGAGAAGAGGAAGTGGGGTACACCCAGGCCCCCCAAACTGTTTAAACAGCTAATTGTCAGGGATCCTGGGTGTTGGACTTTAGTAATCTAATTTTTATGGTCTAATCCATGGGTCGGCAACCCTTGGTACGCGTGCCAAGAGTGGCACGCGAAACTTATTTCCCTGGCACGGCAGCCCGAGTCCTAACCCAGTAGTTTCGATCAGACCAAACACGGCCAAAACGAAACTGCTATTATTATATTGTGGGATCTTTTGAGACCCCAGAGTATAATAAGCGGAACCCCCGGGGAGGTGATCAAACATAAAAAATAATGTTAACTCACTTTCCCTGGATCCGCAGCCACCCTGTGCTCTTCGGGGGCTTCTGCCTGACGTAAGAGTCCGCAGACAGGGCCTCAGGGGTCACGTTCAATGTCATTACATATAATGACGTGACGTGACCCCTGAGACCCAATCGGCGGTCGCTGAATACAGGCAGAAGCACCCGAAGAGAACAGAGTGGCTGCGGAGTGCAGGAAAAGGTGAGTTATCATTGTTTTTATGTTTGTCATCTCTTTTGGCCCTCTGAAGAGACCCCACAGGATAATAATAGCTAGTGAGTGGTGACAATTGGAATATTATAAAAGTTAGAATATTATACTGTGTGCAGGGGCCACTATGGGATATAATACCGTGTGCAGGGGCCACTATGGGACATAATACCGTGTGCAGGGGCCACTATGGGACATAATACCGTATGCAGGAGCCGCTATGGGACATAATACCATGTGCAGGGGCCACTATGGGACATAATACCGTGTGCAGGGGCTGTTATAGGACATAATACCATGT
The DNA here is from genome assembly GCA_947044405.1 of Leptodactylus fallax. NCBI lineage: Eukaryota > Metazoa > Chordata > Amphibia > Anura > Leptodactylidae > Leptodactylus > Leptodactylus fallax. Next base: position 675,719 of record CAMRHE010000249.1, read on the forward strand.
GCAGGAGCCACTATGGGACATAATACCATGTGCAGGGGCCGCTATGGGACATAATACCGTGAGCAGGGGCCATTATGGAACATAATACTGTGTGCAGGAACCGCTATGGGACATAATACCGTGTGCAGGAGCTGCTATGGGACATAATACCATGTGCAGGGGCCACTATGGGACATAATACCATGTGCAGGGACCGCTATGGGACATAATACCGTGTGCAGGGACCGTTATGGGGCATAATACCGTGTGCAGGAACCACTATGGGACATAATACTGTGCGCAGGGGCCGCTAAGGAACATAATACCGTGTGCAGGGGCCATTATGGGACATAATACTGTGTGCAGGGGCTGCTATGGGACATAATACCGTGTGCAGAGGCTGCTATGGGACATAATCCCGTGTGCAGGGGCCGCTATGGGACATAATACCATGTGCAGGGGCTGCTATGGGACATAATACCATGTGCAGGGACTGCTATGGGACATAATACCGTGTGCAGGGGCCGCTATGGGACATAATACCGTGTGTAGGGGTCGTCAGACTTACAATTATTGACTGGCACTCCGAGTACCTCCGAGCACTCCAAACAAAAAAGGATGCCTACCCCTGGTCTATTCTAAGGATAGATCATAAATATCATAGTTCCAGAAAAACCCTTTATTTTTTTTTCTAAAACTAAGTTGCAAAATTATCTCCTTATAACTTAACACAAAGGGATATACTATCTATATTATTTGTGTCTATATGTGAACCCTGTGGTCGGTGGGGGAAGTGTGAATTGCAGCCTATCAAGGCTTTCTTTCTAGAATGCTATGATGTTGTATTGAATTGTTTTCATAAGAAGTTGCATTGGTTAACTAAACTGGAGATCAGTAAAGTTTTATACAAATTATACAAGTTATACAAATCTGTACATCATCCTTTCATTTTCTTTCAGACCATGATGTGGTTCACCTAAAAACCCGTACAGAAGCCTTTGATATGTAAATGAAATAGAGTTGTGAGAGACATTACACTTAGCAATATGATCAAACACTGCTGATGTGCATATGTTCTGTTATTGTGCGGTTTTGGCTGTATGCTGCAATAGGCATATCTTGTATTTGTTCAATGAATTAAACATTGTGTGGGAGAGAGTTACATAGTCTCACTTCTCTTATACTAAAATATTCCCATCTATGTTGAAGGTAAACTCTCATTTTCTGTACATATAATGGATGTTTCCTTTCCATGCTTATAATAGATATTAAAAGTCCATGAAACAGATCTCAGTACTGTATACATAATAAGATCATCTCATCTTTTATAAATAATCCCAAATTTGATCACGGTATTGAGTTTTACTTAATCTCTTACGTTAGGTTCACACTTGCGTTTGGGTTTTCTTTCGGGAGGTCCGCTTGGGAACGAACGGAAACCTAAACCTCTTAAAAAAGCGGTTACCTGCTATAATGGGGTCTGTAAGGTTTCTGCCCGGTTTCCACCCAAAAAGGGCTAAAAATGTGGAGAGAAAAGCACTGCATGCATCGCTTTTCTCTCCGCATTTTTTTAAACGGTTCGGGTATGGAAACTCCGAACGAAGTACATGCGCAGGTGTGAACCCAGCCTTAAAGAGTGACTCTTGTTTCTACATATTTTTGTAATGGACTGTTCAGGTGAATATATTGTAAGTAACTTTAAAATATATATTATCAGGGGAAAATCTTCTGTTATCAGCTCCCATCCTGCCTGCTAAACTTCTTAATTCTACTTTGACGTTTGATGTCCTCATCAATGGGCAGTATTATAAACCACTTGAAAGCCGACAGTGCACTGAATTCAAACTACGTAATAATCCATGAGTTGGCTAACTAGCAATTTGTAATCCATTAAATAGACTTGTTGACCTTTTGAGTGGTAATGTAGATTTGCCATTAAATTCGATGTTCTATTTATGAAACTACTTCAAACTAGTAATAACTAACCATGACATCACAGAAGACCTAAGAGTTTAATCCATTGAATAAAAGTAGCTTTAATTAATACCAGAGAGCAAACCTAAGAAATAGAAACATTGTCCATTAAGATGAGGATTGCAAAGAGAGAAAAAAAAATAAATTAAAATGAGAAGAAGAAAGGGATAGGAAACATGTAAAAAAAGGAGGGAGCATTGAGAGCATTTGAAAAATATTTCACACTTCAAAATGCATCTAAGCCTAGAGACTTCAAGGCTACACGCAAATCTGCAAAAGATGCTATTTAAAGATCTCAGTGTAAATAAATATTGAAAAGGTTCTTTTACTTTTTTTTTTTTTCCTTGACGCCTAGAGCAGCATTTCTGACACCTCTCATGCTTTTATCCTTATTTGGAACCGGAATGACAGATGTGATAGGCCCTGACCTGAAACACTCATTCAGATCCCATAGATACAAGAGGGTCATCTTGTGGTTTGGAGGTGTTGAGAGGGGGGAAAGAGCTAATGCATTATGTTTAGAGGCTGAAACAGCATCGAAGGTGACATTGAAAAAATGTCAAGAGTGGTACTATAGATACACATTGTATCAGCTCAGTCTGATCCTGTCTTCACTTTTAAAGTACAAGAAATTTTAGCCTTAGGAAAGTATCACATAAAACTCTGTGTTGTGCAAATCTGCTTTTAGTGCATTGAAACTCCCGGATGACGGAGTTAGCTGATAGTAGAAGGAAATGGTACAAGATTCCACATCAATAAGCAGGTTTTTGTTTTTTTTTACACTTTTGCAAAGCTGAAATGGTATGTAGGTAAATAATATAGAAAATTCATCTCCACCATGTATTTATCTCACCATAATAATGCAGGAGCTCTAGGTGCTAGTGCATACTTTATGATAATGCACCGTATTGTAATTCTCGGTAGTGGATTATAGTAGTAATTATTAGTATTATTTGTATTACTATTATTATACTATAATGCAGTTCAAAATAGTAGGGAAATTATACATAATAAAAGGTTACAACTTATATTAACTAAAGGAGTTTTTCACTTGGACAATCCCTTTTTGCTTAAAGGGTCCCCTGATGATAAACTGAACACACCGAGTATCCCACTGCTGGGTTCACCACCTGCCAGCTGTAATCCATGGGAAATCTGGCAAGTAGTGTTCAGTTTCCCTGTAGCGCCACCACAGGAAGAAACACATTATACAGTTTTTTATTTAAATGACTGGGTTGTCAATGTAATGCAAAGCAATTCTCGGACCCCCTCGAGTAAGAAATACTCTTTGTACCTGCCCTCTTCTTTGACTTGTAGATGAGGTTCCCTGAACATTGGTAAATGTGCAGTTATTGAATGTAAGTCTTTTAATATGCATGCCAGTTATAATGTAGCTGAATCAGTACTGGCTGGATATGGATGCACAGATCAGTGCATTAAAGATAATCTACTGCTAAAACGTTTGGAAAATATTACAGGGTTTCGACAATGACTTTTTTAAAAATTAATTAATTAATTTGTTTAGATTTATTTTTTTATTTTTTGCATGTGAGTCACTTATTTGAAAGGGGACATGTAATGTAAATATAAATTAGAGTAAGAAAACTCAGGTAGTGTTTTTCCAGGAAACGCACTTTCGATTGGGAGTGACCCCGCTTCTGTCCTCACCCAGATGTTTATCGTAGCTGCTATTCTGAGTGCAAGTCCAGGGGGGTAAGCATTCTCATTGCACTCTCTGTTCCCTGGAGGTTTAATATCTGCTCCACCTCTTTGACTTTTCCCTCCGGTCTTATCGTAAGTTCCTGAAGCAGCTGGTCAATGTAGCCATGGCCTTCATTCCTGCGCTTTGGAAGTCCCTTGCTTCACCCTCACTTCTACATTGGGTACCTAAGGTGGAGGATATTCAGGTCATGGAGGATCTTACTGCGTACCTCAGGAACACGCATGAGTCTTTCATTGCTGCCTGGACACCATGGATCCTATTCCAGGGCTCACAGGACTACAGAGATCTCATTAGTAGAATTGGAATCAGCGTCAGTTGCTTCCTGTGATGGGGCTGCTGGAACTTCTGGTCCCTTCTTTCCCTACACAACCCCCTTTTTTTCTTCTTCTTCTCTCCCCTCCTTTCTCCTCTCTCTTCTGTTCTTCCTCTTCCTCCACTCCGCCCTCCTCCTCACGCTTATACTTCTCTACAACTAATGGCTTGTGTTCTCTCCCACCATGTTATGCTGATTGTTCCTGTATTTTATACAATTTGATTATTGGCTCCTAATTTTTGGGAGGCCGTTCTGTTGGTTTTTATGTTTGTTTCTGTTTTTTTTTTATATAAATAAAGAATTTATATAAAAAAATAAATATAAATTAGAAATGTACTTTTTCTACCTTTTAGATGCACTTATTTTTGCTAAAAGCTGTGTTGTAATTGCATCCAATAGCAAATGTTTTTAACAATAGAAGTGTTAATAGTTTATTTTTGTAAATTAATAAAATGAAATGAATAATAAATAATAAAGAGAAATCTAAATGAAATCAGTATTAGGTATGATCACCCTTTGGAGAAGGAGTCCTGGAAGTGATGATATGGCTGCCACAGAGCCCTGATATCAATATCATCCAGTCTGGAATTTCATGAAGAGACAGAAGGATTTGGAACAAGCTCCCTGCCAAGTTTCTTCAAAACTGTCTGCAAGTATACCAAGAAGAATTGATGGAAGGCAAAAGGCGCTCAAGCCAAATATTGATTTGATTTAGATTTCTCTTTAGTTCATAAACTTCATTTTGTTCTAAACTAGAAACACTTCTATTTTTGAAAGCATTCTTAGTTTGCATCACTTTTTCTCCCTAAAATTTTTGCACTGTTCTATCTGTGCAGGTCACTGTATTAAGTGCTCACTGAACAGTCAGATCTTGCACACGGATGTATGTAAAATCTGACAGTGTACTATGCAGATATTATAGTGATACAGTATGTACACACACCACAATACATTTGTGCATGTACTGCTTTTCCAGGTCCTTATACCTATATCCCCAATAAAATAAGGAACAAAAGTAACTCTATAAAAGAACTGAGGAGATTGTGGAGATTCATCCCCATTAACCCTTGCTTCCCCACACCACTATTCTATGGTGAGTTTAGAGGGGGGGGGGCTATATCTGGCAATATGATGGGGCAATGTAACTAGTAACTGGAGGGGGAATGCTGTGACCGAAACCAGAAAATAAGCTTGAAAAGCAGTGTTCATGCACCATTCAATAATCTCTCCTATTATATTTAAACAATTATTTAAACTTTATTTAAACAATTACATTTTATTCAGGATGACATCATACATTGATGTAAGAGTTCTACTACAGAAAATGCAGGTTGGGATGAAAAGAAAACTTCATGAAAATACTGTAATACTGTATAAGGCATAACAAAAAATAAAGTATTTTGTTATGTTTTTTAAAGAAAATTACGTTAATTTTAAAGAAAACATTTAAATGTTTAATAGTTAAACATTTTGGCCCTTTTCAACACGTTGGCCCCCACTGTTCAACACTTCTGATACATCATTATTTCCATTAGCAGTCCTTGATGGAAAAAGGAGAACTTGCTCTAGTACCATCTTTTGGAAGTTAACTTCCTATAAATCAATGGTTGAAGTCTAGTAGCATGATCTAGGATTAAACCCATGCCAGAATATCTCCTCCTAAAAGGAAGAAAGACCCATCCACAGGCAGCTGTTTCAGTCGTATTGCTTCTCATCAATGCAAAGCAGGGTTGGTGCCTGAGGGAGAGGTCATAGACATGACTGAGCAGGGGTACTATGTCTCCTTAAGGAGACTGATGCCTTTTTAGGCCACCTTGTAGTGTGCAGGCTTTCATGGACCATCATGTCCTGCTAAGGAGTCTGGGAAAAGAATATACACATATATCCTTCTTGGCGGAAAAAGGAGATACTTTCCAAAAGGTGGCGCTAGAGCAAGTTCTTTTTGCTACCAAGGAGAACATATTTGCCTTTTTTCACAGAATCCTTATCAGGGCTTGTATGGTGTATAAGACTGCAAGGTGGCCTTTAAAGAGACATAGCACCGCTTCTGACCAACAGTCAACTTAAAAGTTATAGTTTAAACTTATACACAAGTGACTTTACATTGTTGGCTACTTGAATAATGGCAAGTTGTCCAGAAATGTTGTATTTGTTTACTCCTGTACACATAAGAAAGTTGTCAGGTTACAACAACTTTGCTCTTCTTGTCTTGTCTCATTTCCTATAACAAATGTACAATTTTATAAGACTAAATAAATAGACTAAAACTAAGAGCCTATTCAGACAACCAGGTTCATCGGCATGCTCTATTTTTTCACAGATCAGACTATCAGCACCATTTTTTCCTACTCGATTCACGCATTGAACTAAATGGGCCTGTGAAAAAATGGGTGCTGCACAGATCCTGCACTCACACAGCTGAATCTCAGCTTAGTCGTGTGAATATAACCTAATTTCAAATTTCTCATAGCTTTCTCCACAGCAAGACTCTGTGTCACATGACACAGCTGAGGACCAGAAGGGAGCAGATAACTCACAAATACACCCAATGGTAAATTTACCTTTCTCTACAGTTTACGTTATATAAAGTACCTTTCTAAGGTGGCAGAGAATAAATATATTTGCTGATGTGCTACTTTAAGAATTATTGAGTTCATTTTACTTTGGTAGATAGAAGTGATTTCTGCCATGCCACTGTCTCATGCATCCAATTTTCCCTCAGTTTCTTATTGTAAAGTTGGGAACATTGACGGTAGTTGAGACTAAATAGGCTGCATGCAATTCTTTAGATGTTTTCCGAATTCCTTTATAAGCTTTCTCTGTACACTACAGTCATTTGTGTAGCCCTGTAGTTCTTTGCTGTTAAAAGTCATCTAAATTGGAGGTAATGTGCCTCACTGCAGTGCAATGGCATTCTAGACTCCTAAAATATGATATTGTAGATTATAGCAGACTGCTATATTTTAAGAACAATTTTTCATACTTATTCTTGATTTTTTAAATTATGTTACCTGGTGCCCAGAAATAAGCAGAACTCCTTAGCATATTTGGACAGTATATATATATATTTGGTATAGTATGTCACATTAGGTTAATAATCAGGGATAGAGGCAAAGTTGTCATGCAAGTATATGTAAATGATACAAGAGAAAATGTATATGTAAATGCAAGAGAAATTTTACATTGAAAGAGTTTTACATTGATAGACCTTAGGATAGAATGAGCATTGACTTCTGAGTCCCTGCCCTTGAACATTGATCAAAGCCACTCCCTTAATTTTAATACCTGGTGCTAATCCCAGCTCAGTTGTTACCCTTAAAGGGGTGTTCCAGTAGTTTTTTCTTTTCTTTCTTAAACAAATGCTTAAAATAATAAATGCTACATACTTACCGGTCTTTGGCGGTAGCAGATTGCCAACAAAGGCACTGGCCGTGAACAGAGGCTCTCTGCTGGATCCTTTGCTGAACTGAGAGATGAGTTTGTAGATTTTGTTATTTTAAGCCTCCATTTCATGTAAAAAAAGCAAAATGAACATCCCTTTAATATATTTGTCCTGAGCTGTTGCAACAGACACTGCCATATTCATAAGTCAGATGCCGTGTTGGGTATAGCAGTGGAGGGGCACATCTTCCGCTGAATTGTGGAGTTCCTTGTGGTGGGATTTAAGTAATTAAAGTAATGCTTTAATGGCCTATCCTAAGCATTGGCCATCAGTATAAAATTTGAGAAAAGCCTTTAAAGAGGACCTTTCATGTCCTCAGGCACATGCGGCTTTGTATACTGCTAGAAAGCGGTCAGTGAGCTGAATTCAGCACACTGTAAGCTTTCCCATTATGTTCCCCGGGGCAGGAGATATCGGTGCCGTTAGTTTTCTGCCCATAGTCAGAAGGGCGTTCCTGACAGTGTAGCTGTGCTGTGAGGAACGCCCCCCATGACTGTACTCGTCCATAGACTTGTACTGGGGGGGGGATCGTTCCTCACAGCTCAGTGTCATCGCTGTGTGGTAAGGAACGCCCCCTCTGACAGTACAAGGGTTATGGACGAGTACAGCACAGTGAATTCAGCGCACTGTCAGCTTTCTAGCGGTATATAAAACCGCATGTGCCTGAGGACATGAAAGGTCCTCTTTAAACTCCTAAAAAGAAATGTGTTTAAGTACACTATATGTTAAAGTACACTATATGTATAAAGATATTGGGACACCTACACATTACACCTTCAGGAGCTTTTATGAAATCCCATTCATAAAGCCATAGGCATTAATATGGAGTTACCACCCCCTTTTCAACTAAAAAAGCTTCCACTCTTCTGTGAAGGTTTTCAGCAAGATTTCATAGTGGCTGTGGGACATTATTGCCCATTAATTCAGAAGAACATTTGTGAGGTCAAATACTGATGTTTGCAGGACTGCCTCTAATTCATCCCAAAGTTCTTCATTTGGGTTGAGTTCAGGGCCTGTCAAGTTGTTCCTTAAAAAACTCACTCAGCCATGCCTTTATGGACCTTGTTTTGCTCACAAACTTAGAAGCATGCTATTGCCCAATATGTCTTCGTATGCTGAAACATAAGGGGTCTAAGTCAACCCCTGAAAAACAACCAGTTGGCACAAAGTAGTTAAGCAGCTATTGTTCTCCTGTTATTTCTCCAAATCCTACACTTGTCCATCAGACTGCCAGACAGAGAATGGTGATTTGCTGCACAGTCTTCTACTGTTCCAGAGTGTAGTGGCAGTGTGATTTACACTTCTCAATCCGATGCTTGGCATTCTACTTGGTAATGTAAATCCTGATCCACATGACAGAATCTGCCACTGATTTTAGACCCTAGCGGGAGATTTCGCCCTTGTTCTACCTCCCATTTTTTTTCAATGAGAGGCAGAAGTCAGAGCAGGACACTAAAAAAAAGTAAGTGTCCTGCTTGATTCAGCTTCATCTGGGTCTAATCAGTGACGAAAAGCCAAGGCAGGATCCAGGAGCGGTGCGGAAAATGAAGAGGAATCCAAGGTGGATTCATGCCTCAAATTCCTCTTCATTTTCTGCCATGTGAAGATATCCTAAGACTTCCATGCAGCTGCTTGGCCATGAAAACCCAAGTCATGAAGCTCCAGGTGCACAGTTTTGTGCTGCTGTTAATGCCAGAGGAAGTATAAAACCTCTGTAGTTATTGAGTCAGCATAGTGTTAGCAACGTCTATGTACTATGTGGTTACACTTGGTAACCGTGCTCTGTATCTTTACTTGGTCTCACACTTTTTGGTTGAGTTGCTGTGGTTCCTAAATGTTTCTACTTTTCAATACTTCCAGTCACTGCTTTTTTTAATAGCTGTCACACGTCATGCATTAAAATCAATTCATTTCAATTGGACTATTGACGTGGCTGTTGTTTTATATTCACTTTAAACAGACCATCGAAAAAAGAGGACATGTCCTATTTTTGACTGTTTTCATGGATCCTTCAATAAATACAAGTTTATGTGAAATCTGGGAAAATTGGCGTCCCATGGATGCAAAACATCCATTAAATGTGTCCATTTTTCACAGTCATTTTGCAGTGATGTCACCTGAATAAAGTCTTATAGAAGCACGCAGGAATTCATTAAGTGCTTTAGAACAAACCACTTTCTTTCACAAATGTCTGTAAAGGCAGACTGCATGGTTAAGTGCAGGATTTTATATATTTCTGGCAATGGGACAGGGTAAAATACCTGAATTCAATGATTAAGACGTGTGTGCCAATGTATATGTACCGTATTTTTCGGACTGTAAGAAGCACATTTTTTCCCCCGTATTTGGGAGGAAAATGGGGGGTGCGACTTATTGTCCCAAAGTGGGTGTTGGGGGAAGGGGAGGTTCGGAGGAGCGGGTTTACAGCATCGCCCCACTCCTGCCGCCGCCAGCTTCCTATAGCGGGGCTTCCTACAGCTGCAGAAGTGGGGCAATATGCGGGCCCTGGGATCGGAGGAGCGGGTGTCAGTGAACCCATCCCGGCATCTGCTGTGCTATTACGGCAGATGCCGGACTGTAAAGATGATGGCAGCCTCTCTGCAGCATGGCTACCAGGTCTCAAGCTGTAACGTACAATGCAGACATGGAGCTAATGCCCCGGAGTCTGATCGTGGGCATTACTACTTTAAAGCCCCCCCCCCCCAAAGTAAAAAAATAGCCCCCAGGGCCGGTCCTCACCGGCCCCCTACCTTGAAGTTTCAGGCTGGCTCCCGCGGGCAAGATCACAGGAGCCGACTTGTTCCTGTGAGAGTCGGGAGCCTTATGAAGGCTCCCAGGTCTATCATAGCAATATTACTATTGTGGCAGGTCAATGATTGGTCTATGACCAGCCGCAATAGTAATGTACAGAATCTCCCATAGACTGCAATACAGTTGTATTGCAGTCTATGGGACTTGCAACCAAATGATTGCAGGTTCAAGCCCCCTAAGGGGGGGCTAATAAAATAGTAAAAAAATAAAAGAAAAGAAGAGTTCGAAATCACCCCCTTTACTTAGAATACATATAAAAGTAGAAAATGACTGTGAAACACATACACATTAGGTATCCCTGTGTCCGAAAACACCTCGTCTATAAACTTATAAAAATATTTTTCCTGTACAGTGAACGTCATAGCGGTAAAAAAAAAATCAAAAGTGCCGAACTGCCATTTTTTTCACTGTTTCACCTTTGATTTGAATAAAAAGTGATCTAAACAATAGAAATTCCCCAAAATGGTCTAACTAAAAAGTACACCTGGCTCCGCAAAAAAAGATGCCCTATGCCTCGCCGTATAGCGGCAGGGCCACCTGTCAATGTGGCCTTGCAGCTGTTGCAAAACTACAACTCCCATATATTAAATATTTTATCATTTTTTGTTTCAATATTTTTTTCCCCTATTTTCCTCCTCTAAAACTTAGGTGTGTCTTATAGTCCGAAAAATACGGTATATCAACACATATAGATTTGTCCTCCCTTATCATTCCCTTTTGACTGGAGATATTCAAATAATGTATGTGTGTTACAAGTTAGGCACCTTTTCTAAAGCAACACGATCACCTGATAAGTTAACAGAAGAGGATGTCACATTTGTGTCTATGTGTGGCCACTCTGGGGGGTGGGAGATAGGTGTGAATTATAGCCTTTCAAGGCTTTTGTTAGCATGCCATGACATTGTGATGAATTGGTTTGATGAGAGATTGCATTAGTTAACTTAACTGGTCACATCTGTATAGGGACTATTTATCATGTGTGAATGGATCAGCTTTTCTCTTGTGTCATACAATGGTGTAAAAAGGACTTTCTTCAAACATGGAAGTATAAAATCTTACTATAAATGGCCACACATGGTATATTATTGACCAGCTTGCCAGTTCTCTTAAGTAAGGGGGTGTTCTGCTTTTCTACCAACAGATGATGTCAGGGGAAAGAAGGTTTGGACATGTTGAACTTGAACATGCACATGGGGAGATAAACCAGAGATGTCCAGCAGTTAACTACTCACCTTTCCCCCTTGAGAACACATACACGCTTACCTAAGTCAAGCACATATATGTACCAGTTGGAATACCAGTTGGCTAAATAAGCATTTGACCAACAGCTATAGAAGGTATATGGCTAGTCTTGCAGCTAGTGTTTTACAAAATAAAGTCTATTGTTTGTTGGCTATTATTCATCTACTGGGATGTATTTTTGTTTTTTTTTATTTCATTTGCGTTATAACCAGACTTGGATCTGTCCAAGCTCCATGTTCATTTAGGTTCTATTGCTTCTCAGTTGTGGAGTTAAACTCTAACTTCTATAACTTGTCCTTGTGTGTGACAAAGAAGTGGCTTTGCTAAGACTGATGGAGGACATGGCTTGTCTTTGTCATCCTCGTAGATAAATCAATCTAATTTTCTTCTTAATTAGGCAGAAGGCTGTGTTAACTCCTCAAGAGATGGAGCTGTCTTCTCACTGTTAGCTGTCATGGCTGTATATAGTACTGACCAATGGCTCATAGCAATTTCTCTCAGTGTGTAGACTTTTTAAACAGTCACAATGTAAAATGTCTGCATTAAAAAAAATATGTAGAATCAATATAGAATGAAATCTATAACTTGTCCAGCATAACCTAGTAAAATATTTTCTCCATCTCTGCACTTGACCCCTCTAAAATCTAGGAAACACGCACAAATACTATAGTGCAACACAAACAGAAATTGTTTTTTCTTTTACATTTCAAAGAGATTGTCTGATTTTATGTAAATAAAATAAAGCTTTATAATTTTTCTAATATACAGTACAAGCCATATATACATTGAGAAAATATGCCATTAAGGCAGAACATCACAATTGTGACCCCCTGACAATTACAAGGGTCCTCCAGGTGCTAATATACTGTATATACAAACATGCTACATTTTTATTATTTTGAATCAAATTAGTGCTATACACATTATATTATCCACTGAGTGATTTACACGGCTTCTGACGTTGCTCTGCTTGCAGACATTGATATTCCACTTTTATATATTCCACTAAAAATGAAGAGTGGTACTGTTAGACATCGCAATATCTGTGTTCCTGCCTCTTCTACTTGTAGCCATCATTCTTTTCTGTGCACCCATTGCATTAAGGTTGCTATGCCTAACAGTCAAACTTTGGCTTGGTCTTCAGCCAGTCAGAACTTTGAGATTCAGAGTCAATCACAGCGCTGCCTCATTGTCCACTCTCTGAGCTGGGTATATAAACCTAGTATTAAGACTTATCAGATATCCGTGATTACATATGTAATGTGGCTGTGTTCTGAGAACTTCTGGTTTTATATAGTATCTCTGATCACTGATTTTGGCTTGCTCACCTGGTTATCCAATCTCTTGCTGACTTGGATTTATCCGTTAACTCCTGGATTCAGCTCTGGGCAGCCAAGCCCAACATGCCTGGTGGCATGTACTCTGGTGAAAGCCTTGGGGTGCCTTAGACTCTGCTAACCAGATTGGTTTTGGATTATTGGTAGCTTGTTTTGCTTGATGTCTTTGATCTGCCAGTTGCCAGATGATGGAAAATTATTTATTCCTTATTATAACCCATGACATGACTAGAGAGGCGTACTGATTCATGACCTATGGCCGTTTTATGTGTGCATCACGCTTTCTTAAAGCCTTGAGAAAGCATAATGCACATGCGAATGGCTGTGTTTTTGTTTTTGTTTTTTGCTTTTGCATTGCAAACACATCGACTGCTCATCTTATTTATTTATGATGTATTTATTTTGCTTGCTTGTATAGCGCTATCATATTAAGCAGCGCTTTACAGTTTTCGTCAGTCACTGTCCCATATAGGGCTCACACTCCAAATTTCCTATCAGTATGTCTTTGGAGTACAGGAAGAAACTGATGTGCTCGGAGGAAACCCACGCAAACACAGGGAGAACATACAAACTCCTTGAAGATTTTGTCCTTGGCCTGATTGAAACTGAGCCACTGTGCTGCCTGCACCTATCATTTTATTCCCAGTTCCCTCTTCAGTGCTATAAAATAGCCACCAGCTTTACTTACTCTATGCACACTGTGCTTGAGTACACTGAGATAATCCCCCTCAGTTTAGTCCATCCAAAAGAACAGACACAGAGAGTAGTCTGAAAAGCTGGTGGCCATTTTACTGAAATGGAGAGGGAACTGGGAATTGGAGAAACCTTCACCTAAAGATGAAGAAGGAGAACATTTTAACTATGCATCACAGTATGTATTTATTGTGAAATGTCTATTGTGACCCGGAGGTTTGCTTTAATATTTGCTCTGCTCCTGTACTGTGCCCCTGATTATGGACTCCTGTTCATCCTATATAGCAAAATAATTATGAAGGAAAGTACACGGAATCCAATTTCAATGTCTGATTTGGAAGAAAGCTGCGAGTGAAAAAAAATTCTTCCAGCAGTTTGGCTTCAGACACACATCTCCCCTCAGAATGCAAATGTTTTGCTTGGTTGAAATGAGCGTGCCTGTGAGAGGAGATGTTAGCATGCAGCTCCCATCTCTCTGTCTGCTCCTTGAGTCAACGGGTTTAATTTGTCCTGCTCAGACTGGGCTGGCAGATTGTGAGCACACAGGATTCAATCAGACAGGCGTTCACACAGACACAGCGTCATCCTTCACAAGAGAGCAGCCGTCATCACAACCCGCATTCACTTTATCAGGAGAGAAGAGGAATTAACATGCAACGGATGAGGTCTCCTCTATAAACAGGCTGTTACTCTCTCTGGGAACAGCTAACAGCACTGTTTTACCAGGAACCGCGTACGGGGAAGAAAAATGCTTTATTATAAAACAAGTGAATTCTATTTCAGCAAAGAATTAGGATTGTACAGCAAGGGTATGGAAAGTGAGGGGTTTAGGGAGCTGGCGGAGATGTTAGAGGAGCTGACACTGTAGCACGCAGTGGTGGTACAAATGAACATGTCAGATGTGATACACACTGCATTCTACATGTTATACAACACATATCCCTTTAAACGTACACTGGGGGAATTTTACTAAGTTTGGCGCACTATGAAAGTGGCAACCTGTGAAAGTAGGCCATCTTGATCCGTACTCCACGTAAAGTTTCAAACCTTATAAATCTATTGCACACTATGTCAATGAGCTCCTGCCCACCTATTAAGGGCCCAATGTCCGCTCTACTATATGGAAGGAGATCAGTACTATAAATGGTATGTGATTGTTGAGTGGGCTTAACACAGATTTTGCATTGGGATCCAGGAACTTTAAAGTGTAAGTATACTTGTATTTATTTTATCAGACATGCATTTACAGATGGATGAAAAGATTCGTTCCGAGTCGGGTTCGACCCGATTGTTACAAACTGGTAGGTTTTTAACAAAACGGAACAAATGGGGATTCGTCTTTGCAATAAATTATTATTACGTGGATGCTCAGGGGAAGTAAAACATAAAAAATATTTATGCTCACTTTCTCTCACCTCGTTTGAGACTCCTTGCGGTGTCTGGCCCTCTCATTGTGATGTCATGCACCTGGGGTCATTGCGGTGGCCCAATCACATACCCATGTGACTGCTGAGGCCCAATCACAGTCCTCAGCGATGACCCTTGGTGTATAATATCACCAAGGAGACTGAGAGAGAGCTGGACACAGCAAAGAGGACCAAAAGTGGTGAGGGAAGGTGAGTATAAATGATTTTGGGCCTCCACCTATTAATTATTAATTAATTAGGTTATATTATATATATTATATATTATTATATATATTATTTATTAGGTTATATTAAATTATTATTAATAATTTAATTTCTAGTTCTATCAAAACTTGTTTGGCCGAAACAAATGAGGGACCTGAGCCACCCAAATCTGAAACAAAATGAATCTTAAGAGTTTCGCCCATCTCTAAATGCATAGTACAGGTGAAGAGAACTTGTAATACAGTTTATTAACCCCTTTCCGACATCCGCCATAATAGTATGGCGGATGTCGGTTGTTTAAAGATGGTGGCTGCTCGGGAGTTATGTGGCCGACATAGCTGCCGAGTCTCTGCTGTTTTATACAGCAAAGACCCGGCACTAATGGCCGCAATGGGTGCCCGAACAGTAAAACCGTAGTGAGAGAAAAAAAAAATCAAAAGTGCCAAACCGCTGTTTTTTCACTGTTTTGCCTCTGCTAAAAATTTGAATAAAAAGTGATCAAAGCAATAGCAATTCCCCAAAATGGTATAACTAAAAAGTACACCTGGTCCCACAAAAAAAAGACACCCTATGCAGAAGTATAAAAAGTTACGGGTGTCAGAATATGGCGACTTTTAGAAAAAAAAAATGTTTTGCACAGTTTTGGATTTTTGTTAAATGTAAATAAAACCATATAAATTTGGTATCCCCGGAATCGTACCGAAACAGAATACATGTGACATGTCATTTTGGCTGCACAGTGAACACCGTAAAAACGAAGCCAATAAGAAAGTCGCACAAATGCACTTTTTCTTCAAATCCACCCCATTCTGAATTTTTTTCCAGATTCCCAGTACATTGTACAGAATAACTAATGGTAGCATCATGAAGAAAATTTGTCCTGCAAACATTAAGACCTCATATGGCTCTGAGAGCGGAAAAATAAAAATGTTTGGAAGCGGGGGGAGTCAAAAACGAAAATTGAAAAATCGAAAAATTCCTCCCGTGGGAAGGGGTTAAAGAAAATGTCCTGTTTCTTCACTTCCTTCTTCTGACACTAATCAAACCTTTACCATATAATTGTAGGGAGAGGGGAGGGAGAAGGATTAGATGAGCTCCTTAAAACAGAGAGACATTTGCACTACAGAGAGACAATTATCTTTCACAACACAGCTGAGTTAGCAGAAATTACCATTCAGCCTTCTCTGGATAGAGATCACTCAGACAAGATGTAAAGACAGTAGTAATACTTAAAGCGGAGGCACTTATTTTTAGTGAAGTATATGGCAAAGTTAGTTCACTTCACTTACACTACTGACTTATGAAAAAAAATCAATAAAAGTTTACTTACACTTTAAGCTCTCCTGGTATTGCTGCAGTATTTCATAGTTTCAATTTTCACTGCAAGCAAATAAAAAATGAATATGGTTTGTTGCATTCATAACAAGAAAAATGTCCAGATGTGACATGGACTGTATGCAAATGAAAATTCTGAGTACATTTTAATGATAGCAGGCTCTATTTATTTTGTATTTCGATTTTCCTTTAATTAATTTTAAAGATAAAACAGTTGCATGAATGAGAATGTGCAGAAATGAATGATCTGTTGCACTTGCAGTATCACTGTACAGGCTTCAAAATAAGTAGTACATTCATAAAGAACCTGGCTTATTACAAACTGGTTCACTTAACCCTAGTAACAACTATGCTAATGAAAAAAATAAATCACTGCAGCTTTATATCTTTTTTTTTTTTATATGATCCAGTATAACTCTGAGCACATGCTTATTAGACATGAATGTGCCAAAGTATTTCAATCAACATAAAACTGCGGGAGGTTCTGGTATTGTGGCCATGATACTTATGCTAAAGTGCTCCCATGTTGACTTACTTAGAGTACACTAAGCCCAGGCTTAAATGAGTTGTCCAAGGATATGGATATTATGGTCTATCCGAAGGATAGGCCATAAATACCTGATCATGGGGGAAAGGACGGGGGCGACAGGCAGCCCCTAGACCAATCAGCTGTAAGGAGCCACTGTCGACACCCATCCTATACCACACCAGAACCAACAATTAACTTTCAGGACAGATCTGAAAAGAAGAATAAATGTCCAGGAAAATGGTCAGAACCAGGAGGAAATGCCAGAGGCAGAATCAGGAGACAAAACGGATATCCAAGATAAAGCCAAGGCTCAGTTCCGAGAGGTCACATCAGAGGCGGAATCAGGAGACAAATGAATAACCAGAGACAAGTCAAGAGTCTGTATATCTCAATCCAACACACACACGATCAGGGTACAGAGCCAAAGTAGAGTTTCAAATTAGTAGGCACCTGATTTAGGAGTTTTTTTTATTCCTTCTCAGCTGCTAATTGGACAAGCCCAGGGAACTTCTGATACTGCAGAAGCTTCTCAGCTCGGTTCGGTAACCTTAAAGGAATCGCGGATGAATTGAGATTCCTAACAGATTCCTTACA
This sequence comes from Leptodactylus fallax, assembly GCA_947044405.1. NCBI lineage: Eukaryota > Metazoa > Chordata > Amphibia > Anura > Leptodactylidae > Leptodactylus > Leptodactylus fallax. Next base: position 693,322 of record CAMRHE010000249.1, read on the forward strand.
CAGCTCCCTACACAGAAATATAAAAAAAGTTATGAGTGTCAGAATATGGTGATGCATAACATTTTTTTTTCAATGTTTTATATATTTTTTTTAAAGGTCTTAAACTATGTAAATTTGGTATCACTGTGATCACACTGACCTGCAGAATAAAGGTAACGTTTTACTGTCCAGTGGATACAGTAAAAAAAAAAAAACCTATAGCTCTGTGAAAGGACAAATAAAAAAAAAAGACTTTTCAAAGGCAGGAGTCCATTGCTGGGTCACCTAGTGATCAGGATGATAGAGAGACGAAAGTTCTAAAGCCTATATGTGAATGAAGTGCCAGTGCACTTGCATGACCAGCGCTCCATTCACTTTTATGGGGTTGCCAAAAGCGCACTGGTGCTCTATTTGCAAGGAGACTTTAAGCAAACTTTCGGTCCCTCGTCCTCCTGATCATGGAGGGACCTGGGGATCGGACCCACAACAATCAGAAGCTCATCCTCTGTCCAGTGCAGCCCCTTTAACTCCTATTGACAGGATGTGTGACCTTGTGTGACTACCATTCCATTCGCTTCTTGTGGTCTGACATAGATAGTTATACACTGTGCTCCATCAGTCGTAAAGAGGTCATAGCACTTTCTTCCAATTAGTAAACGTTAGATATTGTGGGTGAAAATCTAAGAGATAGAACAAGTATTCTCATTAGTTGATGCAAATTGTTCTATATTAAAAATTACATTGAAGTGTTTGCCCCCATTTAATTGTCCCATTTATTTCCTTCAGTGTATACAGCCTCATGTGCAATGATTTCTGATCTTCTACCAATATGGGTTATTGAATTACTAAACGACATAACACGGTTTCTGAATTATTACTGCAATTATGTCATCAGTTGAACCCAGTCGAGATGCTGTAGTGAGAGGTAAAATGAGCAGCTCATATACAGAAACATAACAGCTCACTTCATGCATGAACACAATTCTGACACAGTGTATCAGTGTTACCCATAGAAACTAAGCAGATTACATTTCTACAGATCATGGCTGATACTGACAGAAGTGATCTCATTGGTTCCTATGGGACATATAATTTTTCCTTGTACACTTTTTATGCATGAGAAAAAATTGACTAAAATTCCTCTACAGTATTATGTGTTTTTGGACAACTACTTTAAGTGAGAGTTAAAGAAGTAATCTGGGTTGTTTCTCTATAGACTTCTTTGCACATCGGATGTATGTTGTTTTAGGAGTACTAACTGTTTTAGCCAAGTGTTCGCATTTTGATGCCTGTTTGCTTGTTTCTGACCACCATCTTGGATTTAACTTCTGCTCATATTATCTATCTATTTATTTATTTAGTTTTTTTTTCTTATCTATATAGCGCTATCATATTCCACAGTGCTTTACAAATCTTGTCAACACTGTCCCATATTGGCTTCCATAAATGGCAGAGTCAGAGACCACTGTCCCATATAGCGTTCACAATCTAAATTCCCTATCAGTATGTCTTTGGAATGTGGGAGGAAACCGGAGTGCCCGGAGGAAACCCACACAAACATGGGGAGAACCTACAAACACCATGCAGAGTTTTCTAAATGGAGATCCTCTAGCAGTGTGGTTATGGTGCCTGATCCACTCTCTAGTACAATTCCTAGAGTGTGCTTCTACACTTGTTATGGAGGGAGAACCTAGGAGAGACTAGTTAAATAACATTCTGCAGTTTTCCCAGAAGACATGAACTAACCACTGGTGAGCACAGTAACTGATGTAGTCAGAGGATAGTCATGTTAGGAGTCACATGATGCAACTGCTGTGGAAGATTGAAAAAAAAAAAAAAAAAAAAGAAAAGGAGAGAAGCAACAGAAGTTTGAAATCCCAACCACATTCTTGGTGAGTGTAATTTTTCCTTAGTGCCCTCTCCCCCCCACCAAGAAAGAAAGAAAGAAAGAAAGAAAGAAAGAAAGAAAGAAAGAAAGAAAGAAAGAAAACAGAGTGCTTTACCTAATTTGTTAAGGGGACATTTATACGGATATTGTCATTGTGCTTATGTTGGCTGACATTTACCTCCTATCAATAAGATTAATACACACCATTACTCTACTTTCATGGGGCACCTGCCGATCTTTTGTTGTAATCACTGGAGGTCTCAGAACATCCAGTGATTTTAGGAGGTGTTAAACGGGTTTTAGGTCTTGGAGTTACATTTAAAAAAAAATTTTGCTTGTTTCCTATACGTTGAGGAGCAACTGTACAATATGCTAGGTGGGTGAAAAACATTGAAATATAAGGAGGCCCATAATAACACTTTGATCCAATCACCCTTAGCACACAACCCAAGTACAACAGATCGACATATACACCGGAAATCTTTGTAAATGCATTAAATGATTGATTATTGATCTTGTTCTGTATTTACAGTTCTGCTTGTCATTATAGGAAATAGTCGACAAGTACCGTATATGCCGGCGTATAAGACGACTGGGCGTATAAGACGACCCCCAACTTCTGCCCTAAAAATATAGAATTTGGTATATACTCACTGTATAAGACTACCCCTCTCCCAAATGAAAAAAAAGTCTGCTTTGATTTCAACATGTTAATTTTAATTCAAATGCATATGACATGCAGGTACTGTATATAGCAGCAAAACTGTCACTTATAAACATAAGGTTGTTTCAAACATGTACGGTAAAGCTAAGCTCTTCATTAATATCACAGCATGGATGCGAGGGGAATCTGGCGTTACTGCACCGCCAGCTTTCCCCTCGCATCCATGCTGTGATATTAATGAAGATCCGACATGCTTCTGTAAGTGCCGCCTGTGACCCCCAGCTCTGTGACGCCGACCGCTGTGACGGGGCGGCTGCATTAGCATACAGCGCGCCGCCCCGTCAGCGCGTACTAAGCCTCTTCTAATGACTGTGAGAGGCGGATTGCCGCGCATGCGCGGCGGTCCCAGGAAGCGGCTCTCTACGCGCTGACGGGGAAAAAAAACACCTCACACAGTGCGGCCCCCGTATATCCGGCGTATAAGACGACCCCCCACTGTAGCCATTATTTTATGGGGTTAAAAAGTCGTCTTATACGCCAGTATATACGGTACTTATAACTCAGTGGGGCATTTATTTATTTCTTCATCAAAGAACTCACTCTCTGGAATGCTCTACCCCGGACAATCAGATTAACTCCCAATTTCTACAGCTTCAAGTGCAAACTAATGACACATCTTTTCAGACAAGCCTATCACAATTCCTAATGTAAACCCTTCTTCAGTTAGAATTGCTAAAAAAACCCTCCTCTGTTCATGGTCCCGCATTACCCCACAGGATATGATGCCATATCAGACTGTAAGTTTATATGTCCAGGCACCATCTGCACATTAAAGGACACAACTGGTGACGGCTCATACAGCTTTATATATGTGTAATGAAAGTAACCTCTACTACATAAATGTCTGCAGCACTGTATAAGCAATGCTACCTCCGATGTCGCCCCTGCTACCTCTTGTGTCACCCCCTTTACCTCATAGATTGTAAGTTCTTGCGAGCAGGGCCCTCAATCCCATTTTGTGAATTGACTATTTCTATGTAATGTATCTTTTTGTCTGTACTTGAACCCTACAATTTGTAAAGTGCTGCGGAATATGTTGGCACTATATAAATAAAATTTATTATTATTAGTATTATAATTATTATTAATAAAAACTTTTGCCTAGTCTAAGCTCAGAGTTCAAATGACTAGATCAAAATCTGTGCAGACACTGAACAAGCAGGGTACAAGATATTCCATTCGGAGCCTACAAAACCATAATTTAATTTAGGTGGTAGCAAAATTCTACTTGGATTGTACTGTATGTTATAGAACTTTTAGGTTGAGTTCAGCCCCACTTTACAATTCAAAGTAAATTTGTGGATGTCTCAAGCTCTACAATAAATACTGAATTTAGTATCTCTTTTTGACTTGGGCTTTGCTAGCTGCTAAGTGAAAACAAATCATGACAAATCTGGCATGCTTCCACTTAGTCTTTATTTCAATTTCAAAGATTTAAACCTTGCTTTTGCACTGCCTTTTGACCCCACATAGTCAGTGCTTGGCTGCATCACCTTTGTGTTTGACTTCATGATTTATTTTTTCAAGGCATTTGCTTTTTTTCATAAATGAGATGAATATGCCAGGAACAGATCTGCCATGAATGTGCCGTGCTGGAAAATTAATGAGGCATTAAACAGAAAGTGATGATGACGGTGTCCCCGGTGCACAGAGACTGTATTTCTTAGACCAGTGTCTGTTACAGAGAGTGGGAATCTCCAGTATAACAGGAGTAGTGATTAATGCTAGAGATGAGGAGCTGGTAAAATCGGGGACTTAATTATCTGTTGTCAGAACAATGGGAGCTCATTGTCCAACTACTTTACTCCATTCTCAGCATCTATACCACTCTATTTCCACATCTTTTTGCTCTTTGTTTAGACCTTTATATACAGTAGTCACTATGAAAATGTCTTTATAATGTTTTTATAAAGTTCAAATGTAGTGAATGAGTCTGCTGAGAACATTATATGGTTTGTTTTAGTTTTTTGTATTTTCAAAGAATTTGGATACAAACAACACATTCTTAACATTTTCTTACATTTAATGGCCATACTGTATACAGTGGGGAAAAAAAGGTATTCAGTCAGCCACCAATTGTGCAAGTTCTCCCACTTAAAAAGATGAGGTCGGCCTGTAATTGTCATCATAGGTAGACCTCAACTATGAGAGACAAAATGAGAAAACAAATCCAGAAAATCACATTGTCTGATTTTTTAAGAATTTATTTGCAAATTATGGTGGAAAATAAGTATTTGGTCAATAGCAAAAGTCCATCTCATTACTTTGTTATATATCCTTTGTTGGCAGTGACAGAGGTCAAACGTTTTCTGTAAGTCTTCACAAGGTTGGCACACATACCAGCATAGTTGCTTGAAATGCTTCTTACGAAGCCACTCCTTCGTTGCCCTGGCGGTGTGCTTGGGATCATTGTCATGCTGAAAGACCCAGCCACATTTCATCTTCAATACCCTTGCTGATGGAAGGAGGTTTGCACTCAAAATCTCACGATACATGTTCCCATTCATTCTTTCATGTACATGCTTCACAGTAGGTATGGTGTTCTTTGGATGCAATTCAGCATTCACTCTTCTCCAAACACGACGAGTTGTGTTTCTACCAAACAGTTCTACTTTGGTTTCATCTGACCCAGAGGCGTAGCTAGGGGTTCAGCACAGGGGGGTTAACATGTCCAAGTGGGCCCCCAACTTGGACATGTTGGTATACCGATATTATCAGTTGTGAGTATGTGAACCCAGCGGGCGCTATTGAGCGACCCAAGACCAGGCCTGAAAAGGCCCTCAGCCACACCTTTGGGTGGGGGCATAACTCCCAAGGGAGTGGATACAGCTGCTGTCAAGGCCTGCAGGTAGCAGGCGTACATTGGAACCAGCCAAGGACAGAGAGGCGGTCTGTCCCAGGAGGGCTGGGGTCCACAAGGGACTTTTGCTTGAGCTGAGCATTAGTCAGGCTGCTCGTTGCCCCAGAGGCTAGATAGGGGTCAAGAGTCGGTTAGTGCCCTAACTGTGGCCCAGGCTGTTTTTTTGTTTTATTATGTTGCACTTAAGCTGAATAAAAAGACATTTTGTTTTAAATTGGCACCGTCTGAACGGTCTGTCTCTCTGGCGCCCAGTACCACGAACCACTGCTGTTGGGACCAGGAGTCTGCCGCCATTTGAGACTAATCCCCCCCCCCAAATTGTCACACAGTATACGGTGAGCGTATAGTGGTATATAGCAGCTCTACACAGGGCTCTGCAGACGATTTAGGTGAATACAGTGCAGTAGCATTTAGTGACTTACCGGTGACGTCTCTGACTAATCGTTCACATTCCCCGTCTCTTTCATCTGGACGGCCATGACCACTTCTTCCAGTCTCTGTAAAGTTTGCAACACAGACATCTTTAGCTCCTCTTATTGATCACGGTTTTTCCTGCAGCACTTTGCACAGAATGCTTGCAGAGATTTCCTCTGTGGACTCTCTGCTTCAGTTATATCTATAGGGAAACCACTGGCATTTCTGTAGGTATAACTGACATGCTGTGACTTCCAAAACTGTTTTGGAAATCACAGTGTATCCGCTGCGCATATTTTACTGCAAAGTGGGGATGGGATGGGGCCCCATGTGGCGAAAACCCACAGAAAAAAAAACGTGGCATTTTAGCAAATCCCATCTACACATTGCGGAAAAATACGTGCAGCAGACGCACTGCAATTTCCAAAACCGTTGCGGTTTTGGAAATTGCAGCATGTCAATTATATCTATGGAAACACTGGCGGTTTCCATATAGCTGTATTAAAAACAGAAAGTCCACAAGGGAATCCTCTACGGACCTTCTGTGAAAAGTGCTGCGGGAAAAACCACAATGTTCAGCCACGGTTTTTCCTGCAGTGCTTTTTTTTGCTGGAGCCCACTACATGGGGCCTTAGTCTTAATAAAGCCCAAGTGCAACTTTAATTAAATTAATTGCCCCCTCATATTATGTCCTTAATTCCCCCTGACATAAATACTGCACCTCTAATGACCCCTTATATCAATGACCACCCCCTTATGTTCATAATGCCTCCTAATATAAATGAACCCCCCACTGTCATAATGCCCCCTAATGAATCCTCCCTTTATAGTTATATTTCCCCTTCCTAACCACCCCTTATACTATTACATACCTTCCAACTTTCAAAGGACAGAAAGAGGGACAAAATATACGGCATGCTATGCGGGCCAAGGCAAATTTAGCTCCACCCACTTATATGTTGACTCCGCCGATTCTCATCTATTTTTCCATGTGCCCCCACACAGTATAATGCTCCTACAGTAACCCTAACATTATATGCCCCCACATTATACCACATTATAATATTCTCCTCCAATTGCCCCATAGTATTAAGTCCCTCTAATCGTGCCCCAGAGGGGGACATTAAACTGGGGCAGCTGTAGGGTGACATTAAACTATGGGACAGTTGGAGGGCGACATTAAACAGTATGGGTAGTTGGAGGGGAACATTAAACTGGGAGCAACTAGAGGCAGACATGTCCCCCTCCGGCTACCCCCCACGGTTTAATGTCCTCCTCCAGTTGCCCCCAGTTTAATGTCACCCTCCATCTGCTCCCCCAGATTAATGTCCCCTTTATCTTCCACCAATTTAATTTCCCCCCTCCATCTACCACCAGCTTAATGTCCCCCTTTATCTGCCAGCAGTTTAACTGGCCCCTACATCTGCCCCCAGTTCTCCCCTCTTGCTCACACATGCTGTGTCTCTGTCTCTTCGATCCCTCTCTGTTACCAGCTTTCTGTGTAACATCACAGTCTGTCCCGCGGTATTCAGATAACTCCGCCCACACAATTTTCTGATCACATGATCATGACGTCATCAAAGGTCCTTTACCCACTAGGATTTAGCATCTACATTTTAGCTTTTACACTACCCTAATAAAGATTGTTCATAGCAAAACACTTCAGGGGCATAGCGGGACAAACTGTAAGCTATGCAGGACTCCCCCACTGGGATCTATGCTATTAATATAACCACAAAAAAAAAAGAAAAAGTCATACTCACCTTTCTGCGATCCTGATGAATGGAACCACCGCTTCCTCCCTGTCCACGCACCGGACGTCTGTGTCTGAGCTCAGGCGGTGCGATGTTGTGACATCATCGCGCCGCCCGTGCTGAGAAGCAAAACATTGGTCTGTGGTCTCAGCGTCTTGTAAAATGCAGGCCTGTATTGGCTTGCGGTTTACAATACTGTTACGTTGCAGGAAGTGTTTTAACTAGATCGGTGTCTGCAGACACCAATCTAGTTAGAAATAAAGGATGTATTAATGGCGGCCCCGGGGTAGGCTCCAAAAAGTCAGTGGTCCCGGGGCAGCCGCCCCCTCCCCCCCCCCCCCGCTAGCTACGCCTCTGATCTGACCATATGACATTCTCCCAATACTCTTCTGGAACATCCAAATGCTCTCTAGCAAACTTCAGACGGGCCCAGATATGTACTGGTTTAAGCAGGGGGACACGTCTGGTGCTGCAGGATCTGAATCCCTGGCAGCGTAGTGTGTTACTGACGGTAGACTTTGTTACGTTAGTCTCAGCTTTCTGCAGGTCATTCACTAGGTCCCCCCATGTGGTTCTGGGATTTTTGCTCACCGTTCTTGTGATCATTTTGACCCCACGGGGTGAGATCTTGCATGGAGCCCTTGATCGAGGGAGATTATCAGTGGTCTTGTATGTCTTCCATTTTCTAATTATTGCTCCCACAGTTGATTTCTTCACACCAAGCTGCTTGCCTATTGCAGATTCAGTCTTCCCAGCCTGGTGCAGGTCTACAATTTTGTTTCTGGTGTCCTTCCACAGCTCTTTGGTCTTCACCATAGTGGAGTTTGGAGTGTGACTGAGGTTGTGGACAGGTGTCTTTTATACTGATAACAATGTCAAACAGGAGCCATTACTACAGGTAATGAGTGGAGGACAGAGGAGCCTCTTAAAGAAGAAGTTACAGGTCCGTGAGAGCCAGAAATCTTGCTTGTTTGTAGGTGACCAAATACTTATTTTCCACCATAATTCTTAAAAAATCAGACAATGTGATTTTCTGGATTTGTTTTCTCATTTTGTCTCTCATAGTTGAGGTCTACCTATGATGACAATTACAGGCCTCTCTCATCTTTTTAAGTGGGAGAACTTGCACAATTGGTGGCTGACTAAATACTTTTTTTCCCCACTGTATAAGTAAATCAGTATGAAGAGCAGAAGTAACATGTTTCTATTCCTTTTCAGCAGACATGTTTGCAAAAGTGAGCTTTATAACTGAACTTTGTTAGAAAAACCTTAATGTGTTTATAGCTCCTGTACAGACCAGTGTGTCTCCATGGTAGCAGACTAAAAATAAATAATGTGTAGTCAGATCCTGCAGTCACACTATCTTTTTTTTTTTGCCAGTGGCCAATAAGGAATATCCTTTCCATGCACAACCCAGGATCCTGGAAGTGGGACTTAATAGAAATTGTGAGCTGGGAAATGACTGTTTTGAAAAAATAGGCAATTAAATAGTAAAATGTTTAGAAAGCATTCCCCAATATCAATGACAACCATTTGTAATGTACTTTTGTTAAATACAAGGGAATCAAAGCTCAGGGAGAGTCATGGAGTCAAGAAGTCAGGTATTTATCCTCAACACTCCCTAGTCAATGCCATATTAAGCCAACTTTCCTCTCAGTATATTCTGGTGTGTGGGAGTAAACATGTGGAAAACTTATACATTTCAAGGTAATGGTGCTAACTATTAAGCCATTGTGCCGCCCATATAATTGAGACAGGTAGTAGCTCTGCTTCAATTTTATTTCTTGTATATATAAATATTTTCTTTTTCACTTTTGCTTATTTAATAACTTAAAATCTCACTATAGTTGGATGGGCGAAATTAACTAAAATTCCTAAATAGTAGTCCATTATTTATTTTGGAATGAAAAAGATTTCACTAGATAAGTCACATCAGTTTTCACAATTTATGTTAATCCATCAATGTATTATTCCCCTAAACTTCTGTTCACAATTGAACTTTCTACCTCCTCTTCCTGTCTTTGATGTGGTGTGGCAGATGAAAACCTTGTACACCTAGTTTGGTGGTGCCCTAAACTGCATACCGTATACTGTATATTGGGACAACATATTTCAATATCTTGTCATTTTTGATTTGAGGCTCAGAGAAAATCTATACTTGGCAATTCTGGGTGTTCATTCAGGGATTCTTTGTCTTCTGGTAGTTCAGATTTATCTCTATTTTTACAACTACTTAGTTTTGCTCATCTGCAGATTTTAAAGGCTTGGTGATCTAGATCTATATCTAGGATCTGATACCAGAGGATCAGAACAACAGACATTAAAGGGAGTCTATCATTGGATCTATCAGTTTTTAACTGACACCACGTTGGAATGGCCTTTATTTTCCATCTCCTCACCACCATTCTCAAGTTATTCCCTGTTTTCCATTTATGAAAATGATGCTCAGAGAGCACAGGGGGCGTTCCCCCTATACTCTGAGCACAGCCTCGTCATCCCCCGCAATGCCGTCTGTGTTGTATTCATCACGCCCCCCCTTCTGTTTCCTGACGAAGAACAGAACGTTGGCTGCTGACGCAGCGAAGAGGCAGGAAACAGAAGCAGGGGAAGTAATGAATACAACACATTGGCGGAGTTGCGGAGGATAGCGAGGCTGTGCTCGGAGCACAGGGGGAACGCCACCTGTGCTCTCTGAGCATTATTTTCATAAATGGAAAACTAGGAATAACTTGAGAATGGTGGCGAGGACATGGAAAATAAAGGTAGGAGATGAATAGCCTTTATAAAGGCCATTCCAACGAGGTGTCAGTTAAAAACCAATAGATCCAATGATAGACTCTCTTTAAGGTTTCCAGATTGCCGAATACAAGTGGGATATTTTCTATTTGTATACATCATCATTGCCTTCAGTGTTAAAATAAAAACAGAAGGTCTCTTCTTTTGGCCTTTCTCTTTTTCAGTAAAAAATAAATACAATCTGATGGCGGTTGTTATGATCCTCTGATCTTCGGATCAGAACAATGGACTTTAATGGCAGTGATAAATATTCAAGCATGAATGTGTGAATTATTTAATATATGCATAGTGGAAAGCATATATTATTAGGAAGGTTCAAACCTAATTCACAAACTATAAGATACCCCCTATTGATTAGTGGGGGTCACAGGATCCCATTTGCCCCATATTCATTTTTATTAGGACTGGAGATAGCGTAGGGTAGAGTGGTCTTGTAAACTGCAGCTGGAATTGCAGCATAACCTTGATTGTACTGGGGACTGGACATTCACATTAGAAGGTTTTGGTTTTTTTTTGTTTAGTTTTTAAATCCACACAAAATGGCTACATTATGTCAACCTCTGAAACCATTTTTTTCATTGCTCCAATGCATCTAACATGAAAAAGAATCAATACTTCAGTAAGTCTTAATTAAAAATGTCCTAACATTTGTTTCTATATCTTCTTTGCTGACCTACCATGGTTACAGAAAGCAAAGAAACTAGAGATGAGAGAACCTCTTCGTATTGAACCAGATTCGTCCTGAATTTTCTAAACTTTTCGAGTTCCCCTTAACCTGGGGTCTCTAGGTGAAGGCTCAGAGGAGGTATAAAAAAAAAAAAAAAAAAAAACACTTATAACAAAGACTTATACTCACCTCCCTCACCTCTCCTGGACATCCTTGCAGCATCTGGTTCCTCTTCTGGCCTCCAGGGTATCATGTGCTCCTGGGTCACCGTTGAGGCCTTTGATTGGGCTTCAGCAGTCACATAAGGCGCACCAATTTCATGGCACCAATCACAGACCTTAGCAGTGACTCCAGAGTGCATGACATCACTCAGGAGACTGGAATAGGACACAAAGGGAGCAAGGATGCCCAGAAGAGGTAAGGAAAGGTGAGTATAACTATTTGTTATTTTTCCTCACCTCCACTGAGACTCCACCTTATACTTTGGGGTCTGTAGAGACCCCATAGTATAATAATTTCACTTCTGGTTTATGGCAAATTTATTCAACCCCAAATGAATCTTTGGACCGACCCCTTTGAGTTTGAAACAAAACAAATCTTCAGAGGTTTATCCATCTCTAATAGAAACTTTGTGTAGTCTGATCCTGCACTCATGCTCTATCCATTACTTTCCCTTACACACAATCTCTTACCCTTTCCCTTTCAAATAGTGCTGCACAGGAGCATTGGGAATACACATTTCTCACACATTGGACACATGTAACTCACATATATAATGCATCTCACCACAGAACAAACATTGGACATATGCCTCACATACGTCATACCAGGGTCGTAACTAAAGGCTTATGTGACTTAGTGCAAAAGCTTTGTTTGGATCCCCTGTGCAACTTCTCCTCACAACTGTCAGCCACGCCACATCTGAATATAGCGTTTCTTGTTGATGCCCTCCACAAAATAATAATTACCCCTTCATTCTTTGACTTGCTGCTAACCAACTGCTATTTTTTTACTAGTAAAGTATTTTTTTTCTTTTTGACAGTCTAAGACAGTATATTAGAAGTCTTCTCACTCCAGTGCACCAGAGGGCAGGGGAAATAACTTTACAATGCACAGACTGTCAGCCATTAAAGAAAATCAGATCAAATAAGCTTAACCAGACTTAAAGGGGTATTCCCATGAACATAATCATATCTATATTTGTAGATAATTAAAAGTTAAACATTTTTGCAAATATAAGTAGTTAAAAATTCTGCAGAGTTTTAAAGAATTTCTCTATTCATCTTAGTGGTGACAGTCTGTTGTCTTGATCGGTTGCCAATGGATATGGCCACAAATGCAGAAACTTTCTATGTGGTCTGGGAGTTGTCAAGAACCCAGCCATGATTTTCTTATTGTAGCTAGGTTATCAGGCAGGGATACTACATGTATCAGAAGATATCCCGGCCACAATAAGCAAATCATAGCTGATTTTCTTACCTTAGAAAGGTCCTGCATTCATGGTCGTATCCAGTGGCAACCGATCAAGACAACAATTTTTGGCCACAAGATATTTAGAGAAAATTTTTAAAACTCCGCAAAATGTTGAATTACTTATATTTGCAAAAATTTTTAACTTTTAATTAACTACAAATTTAAAAATGGTTATGGTCATGGGAATACCCCTTTAATGTGTGGAGGGTGACCTGTGGGTACCCTAGCTTTTGGGACAGGTTGCAGCTGCAACCATTACAACTATAGTCATGACAATGATCACATGTGGTAGATAGGTACTGTCAGCAGGGAGGAAGTAAAGAGCTGCAGTAGATAAAATATCTTCTTAATCTGCCCCATGTTGAAATGAATGGAGTGTGTAGCCAGAAAGTGAGTAAAGCTAATACACAGCATAGAGAACTAACTTTATTTTTTAGTTAAAAACTGGAATTTGCAGACTGAAGTGCATATCCTAAAAGGATTTTATATGGATCACCGGCGGTGCACTAAAAGGAAAAAAATTGTATCTGACATGGTCAAGGCAAAAATTTTACATAACATCTTTACAGAAATATTCTACATTTTTCCTTAATGATGGTCATGCATTGTATTTGTGTTGGAAGGACCTTCATTTGGTTCTCCATCTGTATGTTTTGAATAAACTGTATTAACCTGTTATACATCTGCTATTATAGTGGAGTTGAATGGTCTGGGAAATAAATGATGTTCGAAAATCAGATTGAATTCCAAATAGACTATTGATGAACAAGCCCTTTTATCTGAACAGGCAGAAAACCACAGACTGATTCTGTTCTTGACCCATCGTCCCCATTCTATGCGCAAACTCACTTGAGAATCTAATTTGTTTGGAAGCACCTATGGACTTTCACAGCATGATTGGTTTTCTGCATTTGTACAGTAATTAATTTTCACCTGACAAGGCCCCAGATGAGAGCAGGAGATAACAGAATGAAAAGCAGTTTTATATTTGCTTTTAGCAACAGGTTTACAGGTATATGCTGGACAGAACTAAATTATTTACTGAGTTACTATATTTCAGAGCCTGCCTGTAATGAATTACCTTCTATTTATTGACTCTATAAATATATCTTTACCCTTGACAAAGTATAATTTAATGTTACATAAGACATAATTATCCACATTTTTACCATATTTGAACTGTTCCAATGTGCCTAATATTTAAAAAAATAAAAAAAAAATCTTGATATAATTTTTTGTTTGTCTATAGCTCCTGTACAACGTTATGTGAAAAGGGTAAGGGATTGTGTGTAAGGGAAATAAACAGATAAGAGCTTGACTGCAGGATCAGACTACACAAAGTTTCAATGTTGTCTGTTACCATGGAGACACATAAATCTGTGAAAAGGGAATGGAAACAAATGTATAAGACATGTTTATTAATTAAAACCTACTGAAATATTCTATCATGTTTCAATGTGTTGGAGCAATAGAAAAAAAAGGTTGCAAAGGTGGACAATACTATAGCTTTTTTGAGTGGATTTCAGAAAAATTCCATTTAATAACAATGTCCGAAGCCAGTGCAATTTACAAGGTTTGCATCAGCAGTTGGCAAGTCTACACCCGCTTTCACTTTCTCAAACAGTCCTGATAAAAATTGCTGTAGCAATGTGCTTGTGTGAACTGCTGCTTCTTTTATATGTAGAAAATTGGATCCTCTGACCCCCAGCAAGTTATCTTATGAACAAGTAATACAGAACCGTAACTTGCTAAATTGATCCAACTCCTTCAAAAGAGGAGCAGATTGTATTACCTTTTCATAAAGCATCTTAAACATGTTTTAGGAGACATTGCTGAACTATGCATAAAAGTTACAGAACTCTAATAGTTGTGGTGAAGATAATCAGGGTTCAGTTACATCAGGCCCAGGACCAGTAGAGGACTATAAGCACTAGCGTAATTATAGGGCCTGCACTTGTCACTGATATCGCAGCTACAAATGGGTCTATAAGCTAGGGGATCCCATATAATACAATCACCACACTAAAGCTGATAAAACTTTGATCTAATTTCGGATTTCAGTTGATGGCTGGTAGTCTGTGTATTGTAAATGTATTACCCCTGCCCTGGTGCACTGGAGTTAGACAGGGGAAGAAAATTTATGATTCTGAGACTTTTAGCAGGGAGAAAATTTACCTTTTAATGCCAAATGGGTCAGCATATAGGAGGGATTCTGTGGAGGAGACTGTGACAGAAAAGAGGCACAATTGCTGTGTTGGTAGCACTGACAGCGGACGGGAACGGAAATCTTGCATGCACATACATGTTATGAACAAGTTTTAGGCTGGGGCCCCATGTGGCGTAAATGCTGCCGTTTGGCTGCGCTAGAAATGCTGTGGAAAAAAACGCGGCATTTTATAGTCACTGCAAAGTGGATGGGATTCTAGCGAATTCCACCCACACACTGCGGGAAAATACGCGCAACAGAAATGCTGGTGGTTTCCCTATAGGTATAATGGAAGCAAAAAGTCAGTAGAAGAAACCTCTACGGACTTTCTGTTGAAAGCGCTGTGGAAAAAACTGTGATGTGTTTCCGCAGTAGTTTATTCCGCAGAGCTTTTTCGCTGCGGCCCACTATGTGGGGCTTTAGCCTCAATGGCAGACTGGGTTCAGGAAAGAAAAAGAAATGTAAATTCTTCTAAAATATATGGATGGGATGCTGTTGATGGCCATGAGGACAAGTTGTGCAAGGGGCCCAAGCTGAGCTTTTGCATCAGGACCTGTGAGCCTTCTGTTATGCCCTTGAAGATACGGTTGTGCTTATTAGCTTATACTCAGCAACATTTCAGCCCTCCATTACAATGTTTTTCCAAGTCTTGGAAATAGCCCGAATGGAGGTTTTGCAACCTTTCTAGTCATCTACAAGCCTTGGTTCATGATTTTGTCATTTTTTCAACCCGTATTAGTTGGTTACCAGTGACAAAAATACCAACCCACATAGTGCTGCTCTGGATTTTCTTTTGTACTATATACAGTACAGACCAAAAGTTTGGACACACCTTCTCATTCCAAGAGTTTTCTGTATTTTCATGACTATAAAAATTGTAGATTCACACTGAAGGCATCAAAACTATGAATTAACACATGTGGAATTATATACTTAACAAAAAAGTGTGAAACAACTGAAAATATGTCTTATATTCTAGGTTCTTCAAAGTAGCCACCTTTTGCTTTGATTACTGCTTTGCACACTCTTGGCATTCTCTTGATGAGCTTCAAGAGGTAGTCACCTGAAATGGTTTTCACTTCATAGGTGTGCCCTGTCAGGTTTAATAAGTGGCATTTCTTGCTTTATAAATGGGGTTGGGACCATCAGTTGTGTTGTTCAGAAGTCAGGTGGATACACAGCTGATAGTCCTACTGAATGGAGTGTTAGAATTTGTATTATGGCAAGAAAAAAGCAGCTAAGTAAAGAAAAACGAGTGGCCATCATTACTTTAAGAAATGAAGGTCAGTCAGTCCGAAAAATTGGGAAAACTTTGAAAGTGTCCCCAAGTGCATTGGCCAAAACCATCAAGCACTACAAAGAAACTGGCTCACATGAGGACCGCCCCAGGAAAGGAAGACCAAGAGTCACCTCTGCAGCAGAGGATACGTTCATCCGAGTCACCAGCCTCAGAAATCGCAGGTTAACAGCAGCTCAGATTAGAGACCAAGTCAATGCCACACAGAGTTCTAGCAGCAGACACATCTCTACAACAACTAAGAGGAGACTGTGTGCAGCAGGCCTTCATGGTAAAATAGCTGCTAGGAAACCACTGCTAAGGACAGGCAACAAGCAGAAGAGACTTGTTTGGGCTAAAGAACACAAGGAATGGACATTAGACCTGTGGAAATCTGTGCTTTGGTCTGATGAGTCCAAATTTGAGATCTTTGGTTCCAACCACCATGTCTTTGTGCGACGCAGAAAAGGTGAACGAATGGACTCTACATGCCTGGTTCCCACCGTGAAGCATGGAGGAGGAGGTGTGATGGTGTGGGGGTGCTTTGCTGGTGACACTGTTGGGGATTTATTCAAAATTGAAGGAATACTGAACCAGCATGGTTACCACAGCATCTTGCAGCAGCATGCTATTCCATACGGTTTGCGTTTAGTTGGACCATCATTTATTTTTCTACAGGACAATGACCCCAAACACACCTCCAGACTGTGTAAGGGCTATTTGACCAAGAAGGAGAGTGATGGGGTGCTACGCCAGATGACCTGGCCTCCACAGTCACCAGACCTGAACCCAATTGAGATGGTTTGGGGTGAGCTGGACCGCAGAGTGAAGGCAAAAGGGCCAACAAGTGCTAAGAATCTGTGGGAACTCCTTCAAGACTGTTGGAAGACCATTTCAGGTGACTACCTCTTGAAGCTCATCAAGAGAATGCCAAGAGTGTGCAAAGCAGTAATCAAAGCAAAAGGTGGCTACTTTGAAGAACCTAGAATATAAGACATATTTTCAATTGTTTCACACTTTTTTGTTAAGTATATAATTCCACATGTGTTAATTCATAGTTTTGATGCCTTCAGTGTGAATCTACAATTTTTATAGTCATGAAAATACAGAAAACTCTTGGAATGACAAGGTGTGTCCAAACTTTTGGTCTGTACTGTATATATACACAGTTGTGCTAAAAAGTTTACATACCTCAGCAGATTTTTTTGTTTTTGGCCTTTTTTAGAGAATATGAATGATAACACAAAAACTTTTTCTCCACTCATGGTTAGTGGTTGGTTGAAACCATTTATTGTCAAACTTCTGTGTTTTCTCTTTTTAAATCATAATGATAACCAAAAACATAAAAATTACCATGTTCAAAAGTTCACATACCCCAATTCTTAATACCATGTATTGCCCTCTCGAACATCAATGACAGCTTGAAGTCTTTTGTGGTAGTTGTGGATGAGGCTCTTTATTTTCTCAGATGGTAAAACTGCCCATTCTTCTTGGCAAAAAGTCTCCAGTTCCTGTAAATTCCTGAGCTGTCTTGCATGTACTGCGCGCTTGAGATCTCCCCAGAGTGGCTCAATGATATTGAGGTCAGGAGACTGAGATGGCCACTCCAGAACCTTCACTTTCTTCTGCTGTTGCCAATGACAGGTCGACTTGACCTTGTGTTTTGGATTGTTGTCATGTTGGAACGTCCAAGTACGTTTCATGCGCAGTTTCCAGGCTGATGAGTGCAAATTTGCCTCCAGTATTTGCTGATAACGCGCTGCATTCATCTTTCCTTCAACTTTGACCAAGTTTCCTGTGCCTTTGAAGCTCACACATCCCCACATCACCAGTGATCCACCTCCGTGCTTTACAGTAGGAATGGTGTTCCTTTCATCATAGGCCTTGTTGACACCTCTCCAAATGTAATTTTTACGGTTGTGGCCAAAAAGTTCGATTTTTGTCTCAATACTCCAAATTACCTTGTTCCAGAAGTTTTGAGGCTTGTCTCTGTCCTGTTTGGCATATTGAAGGCGAGATTCTTTGTGGCATTTGCGCAGTAATGGCTTTCTTCTGGCAACTCAACCATGCAGCCCATTTTTCTTCAAGTGCCTCCTTATTGTGTATCTTGAAACAGCCACACCGATAGTTTTCAGAGAGCTGATGCTATGTCTGGGTTTTTCTTTGCATCCCGAACAATTTTCCGGGCAGTTGTGGCCGAAATTTTGGTTGGTCTACCTGACCGTGGTTTGGTCTGGGCATGTTATCAAGCCAAAATCACCAGGGTATGTGAACTTTTGAACAGGGTCATTTTGATGTTTTTGGTTGTCATTATGATTTAAAAAGAGAAAACACAGAAGTCTGACAATAAATGGCTTCAACCAACCACTAACCATGAGTGGAGAAAAAGTTTTTGTGTTATCATTCATATTATCTGAAAAAAGGCCATAAAAACAAAAAATCTTCCGGGGTATGTAAACTTTTTATCACAACTGTATATATATATACAGTCATATGAAAAAGTTTGGGCACCCCTATTAATCTTAATCATTTTTAGTTCTAAATATTTGGGTGTTTGCAACAGCCATTTCAATTTGATATATCTAATAACTGATGGACACAGTAATATTTCAGGATTGAAATGAGGTTTATTGTACTAACAGAAAATGTGCAATATGCATTAAACCAAAATTTGACCGGTGCAAAAGTATGGGCACCTCAACAGAAAAGTGACATTAATATTTAGTAGATCCTCCTTTTGCAAAAATAACAGCCTCTAGTCACTTCCTGTAGCTTTTAATCAGTTCCTGGATCCTGGATGAAGGTATTTTTGACCATTCCTCTTTACAAAACAATTCCAGTTCAGTTAAGTTTGATGGTCGCCGAGCATGGACAGCCCACTTCAAATGATCCCACAGATGTTCAATGATATTCAGGTCTGGGGACTGGGATGGCCATTCCAGAACATTGTAATTGTTCCTCTGCATGAATGCCTGAGTAGATTTGGAGCTGTGTTTTGGATCATTGTCTTGCTGAAATATCCATCCCCGGCGTAACTTCAAATTCGTCACTGATTCTTGTACATTATTCTCAAGAATCTGCTGATACTGAGTTGAATCCATGCGACCCTCAACTTTAACAAGATTCCCGGTGCCGGCATTGGCCACACAGCCCCAAAGCATGATGGAACCTCCACCAAATTTTACAGTGGGTAGCAAGTGTTTTTCTTGGAATGCTGTGTTTTTTGGACGCCATGCATAACGCCTTTTTGTATGACCAAACAACTCAATCTTTGTTTCATCAGTCCACAGGACCTTCTTCCAAAATGAAGCTGGCTTGTCCAAATGTGCTTTTGCATACCTCAGGCGACTCTGTTTGTGGCGTGCTTTCAGAAACGGCTTCTTTCGCATCACTCTCCCATACAGCTTCTCCTTGTGCAAAGTGTGCTGTATTGTTGACCGATGCACAGTGACACCATCTGCAGTAAGATGATGCTGCAGCTCTTTGGAGGTGGTCTGTGGATTGTCCTTGACTGTTCTCACCATTCTTCTTCTCTGCCTTTCTGATATTTTTCTTGGCCTGCCACTTCTGGGCTTAACAAGAACTGTCCCTGTGGTCTTCCATTTCCTTACGATGTTCCTCACAGTGGAAACTGACAGGTTAAATCTCTGAGACAACTTTTTGTATCCTTCCCCTGAACAACTATGTTGAACAATCTTTGTTTTCAGATCATTTGAGAGTTGTTTTGAGGAGCCCATGATGCCACTCTTCAGAGGAGATTCAAATAGGAGAACAACTTGCAACTGGCCACCTTAAATACCTTTTCTCATGATTGGATACACCTGGCTATGAAGTTCAAAGCTCAGTGAGGTTACAAAACCAATTTTGTGCTTCAGTAAGTCAGTAAAAAGTAGTTAGGAGTATTCAAATCAATAAAATGATAAGGGTACCCAAATTTTTGCACCGGTCAAATTTTGGTTTAATGCATATTGCACATTTTCTGTTAGTACAATAAACCTCATTTCAATCCTGAAATATTACTGTGTCCATCAGTTATTAGATATATCAAATTGAAATGGCTGTTGCAAACACCCAAATATTTAGAACTAAAAATGATTAAGATTAATAGGGGTGCCCAAACTTTTTCATATGACTGTATATATATATATATATATATATATATATATATATATATATATATATATATATATATATATATATATATACAGTTTTTACATGTTTTTTGCTATTCACATGCTAGGGCAGTACTGTAGATTAATTTGAGATATAGAGTGGGTGTCCCAATTGGAACAGGGATCATTACTGCAAAATATATTGATAATTGTTTGATCGTTGGGGATCAAACCACAGGAATCCCCAATGATTAAAACATTCACAATTTGGTGATAAATCTGTGATCGCTAGAGGACCTAACGCTGGGACCCTCACCAGTCACCAAAATGGGGCTTCCCAGTCCTCTCTTCTTTCTCACAGCATAGGAGAGTATCGTACAATGAGGAGTACTTGAATGGAATCCTGGTCAAGCATTCTCACTGCTATTCGATTCAAAGTCTATAAGACTTATGGAAATAGATGAACACATTTTGTATTGTAGTGTATTTTGGAAACAAATATACTTGATGAATAGGAAACATATTGAAACTGGTTACAATAAAATTTAATGGTATGGTATCAGGGAAGTCATAAGATATTTTACACTTTGGAGGATAAACATAGCCGTGTGTTATCAGTTGAAAAGACAATTGAGACAGAAAATGATTTGTGTTCAGAACATCTCTCTTTATAAAAATCTCCAAGCACTTTCCAAACTGGTATTAAAAAGCTGTTTTATTGCATCTGATCTTTAAGAGAATCCTAATTCCATTTTAATATGAGCCATTTATATGCTACAATGTTCTCCAGAATAAAAATGAAACATTGTAATTAAAAGTATCGGCTTGTCCAAGCTTTGATTATCATTATAAATTGTGGAGCATTTGTCTTTCTCTACTAAACTAAGAACAACGAGCGATGATTGAGGTAATTGTGTTTTTTTCTGTCTTTAGTGTGTTTCATTGTTTCATTACCCATCCTTCCAGATAATGGGCACATGATCTTCGTTATGTATATGATATGGAAATATAGTATATCATATCCAACCAGAAGTCTTAATACTGATTTATTAAGCTGTAGATACCATTTGTAAAGATGATATGATATTTTTAAACATTGCATCTTAAAACAATTCAATTACTTATAACCTGCTAAATGTGTGATAAAGAAGTACAGTAAAGGAGAGATGGAAGGAAGTGTTTGTGGAAAAGAAAGAAAGAAAGAAAGAGAGAGAGAGAAAGAAAGAAAGAAAGAAAGAAAGAAAGAAAGATAGAAAGAAAGAAAGAACAATTAAAAACAGAAGAAGTACAGTAAAGGAGAGATGGAAGGAAGTGTTAGTGGTAAAGACAAGAAAGAAAGAAAGAAAGAAAGAAAGAAAGAAAGAAAGAAAGAAAGAAAGAAATAGAAAGAAAGAACAATTAAAAACAGAAGAAGTACAGTAAAGGAGAGATGGAAGGAAGTGTTTGTGGAAAAGAAAGAAAGAAAGAAAGAAAGAGAGAGAGAAAGAAAGAAAGAAAAAGAAAGAAAGAAAGAAAGAAAGAAAGAAAGAAAGAAAGAAAGAAAGAAAGAAAGAAAGGACAATTAAAAACAGAAGAAGTACAGTAAAGGAGAGATGGAAGGAAGTGTTAGTGGAAAAGACAAGAAAGAAAGAAAAAAGAAAGAAAGAAAGAAATAGAAAGAAAGAACAATTAAAAACAGAAGAAGTACAGTAAAGGAGAGATGGAAGGAAGTGTTTGTGGAAAAGAAAGAAAGAAAGAAAGAAAGAAAGGACAATTAAAAACAGAAGAAGTACAGTAAAGGAGAGATGGAAGGAAGTGTTAGTGGAAAAGACAAGAAAGAAAAAAAAAAGAAAGAAAGAAAGAAAGATAGATAGAAAGAAAGAACAATTAAAAACAGAAGAAGTACAGTAAAGGAGAGATGGAAGGAAGTGTTAGTGGTAAAGACAAGAAAGAAAAGAAAGAAAGAAAGAAAGAAAGAAAGAAAGAAAGAAAGAAAGAAAGAAAGAAAGAGAAAGAAAGAAAGAAAGATTAAAAACAGAAGAAGGAAAAATGAGCAGATGGAAGAAATTAGGAAGCAAGGAAAGAAGGAAGGAATTATATAAGAAAAAAGAAAGAAATAATGAAGGAAGGAAATAGAGCAGGAAGCAGAGATACTGTATGTGAAAAGCAGAAAGAAAGAAGCCAAGAGAAGAATAAATGACTTAACCTTCCCTAGGTACAGTGAATGCTGTACAGTATGTACCCAAATGTGGGACACAAGGTCAGACATGTGATGGACAGCCTATGGTCATGCGATGGACACAAATGTGCAAAGCTAACAGTAGAGATGAGTTAAACTGTTTAGATCAAACTCGATTCAACGCAAATTTTCCAAAAGTTTTGGGCTTGTCACAAAACCAAAACTTTTCAGATTATTTTCTGAAAATAAGTGGATTATTATCCATTTATTTTCTGGGGTCTCTACAGACTGTAGAGTGTAATAAGTGGAGGCCCAGGGGAGTCGTGGCAACAAAATAATAATATACTCACCTTGCCTCACCTCTCCTAGGCTGCCTCCTGGCATTCAGTTGTCCCTCAAAGTCCTACTCCAGACTCCTGGCTGATATCACGTGACCCGGGGACCACTGAAGCCTATGGTTGTGCCTTAGTGATCATATGGGGCATGCCAACATTATGATCACAGGATCTGGACAGAAAAATCCACGAATATTCATTGAAACAAGTCTTGTGAGGTTCGCCCATCTCTACCAGTCAGAAATCTGATTCCTGTGCTGTGATTGTAATGAGCTGTGTACCTGTGTCCATCACATGATTGTGGACTATTCATGACATGACCATGGTTTGATCTTTATCCACTGGAATTAAATTAAAAAAAAATGACAGCAAGCAGAGATCTAGAAAACCATGAGGAATTTATACAGAAAGTATAATGGAAAATTACATAACATTTCATTATACAAACAATAACATTTTTTTGATGAAACTGGACAACCCCTTTAAGTTTTAGAAAATGAAAGATGTAGCCGTGCTTCCTATCAGAAATGTATTCATATCTCTCTTAAATAAGCCTCAGATGTAGTATTATGTACATATGTAGAAAAATTTATCTTAACACTGATAACTTGCTGAAATTATCTTATCACAGGACACAACAAAATCTATTGGAAACTGTTGAAAGACGTGACTTACAGTTCTGAGCTAACGTGTAGCTAAAGCCTTAAAGGGGTATTCCCACGAACATAACAATTGTTAAATTTGTAGATAATTAAAAGTTAAAGGTGAAAATGACAATTATTCCAGGAATACATAATTTCAGTGCGTAATATGTTGTGCCCGGCTTGTATCAGAGATGAACGCTCCAAAAGCTGTTGTGCCCGGGATCCCCGCTCACCAGTTTTTGGAGTGTGTGTCTGTGCAGACATAAGCTGGACACAACATATCGGGCACTGAAATGGCGTATCTATAGAAAAATTTCATTTATTAACTTTTCATTATCAGCTGCGCATTCATTTTTGGAAATTAAAAGAATGCAACACTTAAGGGTTAATAATGCTCGCTACACCACTTGATAAATCCCTTGAAGGGTGTAGTTTCCAAAATGGGGTGACATGTCTGCGGATTCCACTTTACTGGCAATTCATGGGCTCTGCAAAAGTGACATGGTGTCCAAAAAGCAAACTGTGCTCCAAAAACCAAAATAGCGCTCTTTCCCTTCTGTGCCTGGCTGTGCCCAAACAGCAGTTTATACCCACATATGGCATTGTTAAGTACATTATCCTGGGTACACCAGTGTCATACATGTGGGCATAAACTGTCATTTGGGCACACAGCAGGGCGCAAATGTGAAGGAGCGCTATGTGCTTTTGGAGCGCAAATTTAGATTGTTGTTTTTTTTGGACGCAGTGTCACATTTGCAGAGACCCTAAAATTGCCTGTAGAAAATGGGGGTCACTTCTTGGGGAATTCCAATTTACTGGCACCTCCAGAGCTCTGCAAAAATAACATGGCGACCAGAAAGTCCCTCTAAATCTGTACTCCAAAAGCTAAAAAAACACAGTGCTCCTTCCCTTCTGAGCCCTGCTGTGTGCCCAAGCAGCAGTTTATACCCACATATATAATTTTTTTGTCTCCAGGATAGCCCACGTAATAGTTTTAGGAGTTCATGTCTCTGATGCCGCAAAGTGGCCGCAACGTATTAGGCACTGAAATTGGATATTTCTTTAAAAACTTTAATTTTCACTTTGAACATTAATTTTTGGGAAGTATTTTTAGGCTCAAAATGATAATACCCCTTGATACATTCCTTGAGGCGTGTAGTTTCTAAAATGGGGTCACTTTTGAGAGGTTTCCATTATATTGGAACTTTAGGGGCTCTGCAAATGCGACATGGCACCTGAAACTATTCCAGATAACATCTGCCCTCCTAAAGCTAAATAGCGCTCTTTCCATTTTGAGCCCTGCCATTTACCCATGGAGCAGTTTACAACCACATATGGGGCATTTCTGTGTTCAGGAGAAATTGTGTAACGAACTTTGGGGAGCTTTTTCTCCTTTGTCTTCTTGTGAAAATGAAAAATTTGGGGCTAAATTGACGGTTTATTGGGAAAAAAGTAATTTTTCATTTTAATGTCCCAATGTTAATAAAATCTGTGAAACAGCTGTAGGGTCAAAATGCTCACTATACCCCTTGATATGTTCTGTGAGGGGTGTAGTTTCCAAAATGGGGTCACTTTTAGGGGGTTTCCACTGTATTGGTACTTTGGGGGCTCTGCAAATGCAACATGGTACCTGAAAACTATTCCAGCAAAATCTGCTCTCCAAAAGCCAAATAGCGCTCTTTCCATTCTGAGCCCTGCCATGTACCCATACAGCAGATTACGACCACATATGGGGTATTGCCGTGTTCAGGAGAAATTGTTTAACAAACTATGGGGTGCTTTTTCTCCTTTAACCCCTTGTGAAAATGAAAACTTTGGGGATAAAGTGACATTTTAGTAATGTTTCATTTATACATCCCAGTGTTAGCAAAATCTGTGAAGCGGCTGTAAGGTCAAAATGCTCACTATACCCCTATATAAATTCTGTGAGGGGTGTAGTTTCCAAAATGGGGTCACTTTTTGGGGTTTTCCTTTGTATTGGTACTCTAGGGGGTTTGCAAATGAGACATGGCACCTGAAAACTATTTCAGCAAAATCTGCTTTTCAGATGCCCAGTGTCACTCCTTCCCTTCCATGCGCTGCCATTCGCCCAAACATCAGTTTACACCCACTTGTGGGGTATTTCCGTGCTCAGGAGAAATTGCATAACAAACCGTGAGATGTATTTTCTCCTTTAACCCTTTGTGAATGTGTTAATTTTAGGGCTAAATTAAGGAATTAGTGGGAAAAAATTAAATGTCTAAATTTCACCTCCATGTTGTTTTAATTCCAGTGAAATGCTTAAAGGGTTAACAAACTTCCCAAATGTTATTTTGAATTATTTGAGGGGTGCAGTTGTGAAAATGGGGTGATTTATGGGGGTTTCTAATATATAGGCCTTTATAATCCTCTTCAGAACTGAAGTGGTCCCTAAAAAATTAATTTGGGAAATTTTCTTGTAAATCTGCAAAATCGCTGTTACACTTGTAAGTCTTCTAACATCCAAAATAAATTACAGGACGATTAAAAGATGATGCCGATATATAGCAGAGATATGGTAGATAATATTTATTAATGTATTTGGGTGGTATGACTATCTGTCTAAAAAGCAGAGCATTTCACATTTTGAAAATTGCGATTTTTTTCCAAATTTCCATCAAATTTCCTATTTTTTTATAAATAAATACAAAAATATTCATTAGTGTTTACTACTAACATGAAGAACAATGTGTCACGAAAAAACAATCTCAAAATCACTTGTGTAAGTTAAGACGTCTCAAAGTTATTGCCATATAAAGTGACACATGTCAGTTTTAAAAAACGAGGCCTGGTCCTTAACGCACTTTTGGGCTGGGTCCTTAAGGGGTTAATATTTTGCAGAGTTTTAAAGATTTTCTCTAAATATCTTGTGGTCACAAGTTGTTGTCTTGATTGGTTGCCAGTGGATACGACCATGTATGCAGGACCTTTCTAAGGTCAGAAAATCAGCCAAGATTTCCTTATTGTGGTCGGAATATCTTCTGATACATGTAGTGTCCCTGCCTGATAACCCAGCTACAATAAGAAAATCATAGCTGTGTTCCTGACAAGACCCAGGCCAAAGAAAGTTTCTGCATTCGTGGTCGTATCCATTGGCAACCGATCAAGACAACAGATGTCACCACTAAGATGGTTAGAGAAAATCTTTAAAACTCTGCAAAATATTAAATTACTTATATTTGTAAAAATGTTTAACTTTTAATTATCTACAAATATAGATATGATTATGTTCATGGGAATATCCCTTTAAGTGTCATATTAAACTTAAACTTAATCTGTAGAGTTACACAGACTGTGAATACTGCAGTGAAGAAGCAGGACTGACAACAAACTTATAGCTAACAGAGCACAAACAAGACAAAACAAAATGTTCCAAATCCACTATCTGACTTATACAGACAGACTGCTGGTAGCACAATACAGGTGGGTCTCATTAGACAGCAACTAGGAACATAGAAAAAGTCAGATAGAAAAATATAGCACAAAGATATTTCTCAGCAACAGAGAGATAGCCTGAAGGTAAAGGATCCAGTTGCTGAGAAGGCAAATCCATGGCTTTAAATCCTCATACAGACATTGCACTAAGCATAGCAATGTTCCACATTTGTAATATATTGCTATAAAGGGCATAATTCTATGAAGGTAAAAAAATCATCCCTAATCGTGTCTTCTAAAATACTTTTATTTGGACAAAAAAGCAGGAAGAAGTATCTTAAAGGAATGAGGGACCTCTCAGAATTATGTGCAGAGTATAAGCACGAACAGGCAGAGCAGGAAGTCTACAAACTGCTGCCTCAGCCAATAGCTGTGAAGCAGGAAATGAGATCAAAGAGGGGCGTGACATGTTGGCAACTTTCTGATGTTTCAGTTTTTATTGGCTATGGTGTTAACACTCTAAAATGTACAGAGTACCTTGTAAACTTGCATTTAGAGAAAAATCTAAATAAACAATCTTCACCACACCAACTTACTCAAGTCTCATCTATACTATGAAACAGTACCTCAAGAACGTCCTTGGGCTGCACTCTTTCTATTCATATTTTATTTATTTTCTTCTTTCTGTATAATGTTTTAGCATATATGCCATTTTCCAGACCGAACCAGATCTCATAGTAAAGGCTTAGTATGCCTGGTAGATAAAAGCGTTGGCCTTTATTGGATTTTTTGAACACATGGTATTATGCTACATTTTCAAAAAACGTTCAACTGGTAACTCAAGGTCATTGACCTGCTTTCAAAGATGGCAACTTAACAATCTAAACCAGCCAATGAGACCTATAAACAGCTTACAGTTGTCACAGGTTGGTTTTGATCATGTGGTCTGGGAAGTTAATCTCAGTCACTAAAACTAGGTCATTGGTCTAGTTTCAGATTGTTAAATTACCATCTTCGAAAGGTCAATGACCTTGAGTTACTAATTGAACATTATTTTTGAAAATGTAGCATAATACCACGTGTTCAAAAAGTCCAATGAAGGCCAATGCTTTTATCTACTAGGCATACCAAGTCTTTACCATGGAATTTGGTTGGGTCTGGAAAATGGTTAGATTTGGTTGGATTCAATCATGTGGTCCAGATGGTTACTGTAGGTTAATGAAGCCAGGGCATTGACCCAGTTTCAGCAAGAATAACCTCCCAGACCACATCTAAACTAGCAATGAGAGCTGTAAGCTGATTACAGCAAATGCCAATTGCTAGCATTGATCATTCGGTCCAGGAGCTTATTCTCAGTCACTGAAACTAGGTCACATGACCAATACCTGCCAATGACAGCTGTAATCGAGCTCTCATTGACTGGTTTAGATCTGAAATTCCTGTTCATTGAAAGTAAGTCAATGACCTATTGTCAATGACTAGTGAGACTAACATTTTGAGTGATTTGCCTGACTCTGAAATTTCTGGGAATTTCAAGTCAGACTTAACTTGTGCCCAAACAATTTGGTGATTTCTATAAGCAACTATAAATTATATTTACAAACTTAGGGTATGGCAACAAGACATAATAGATGATGAATCTATGGCAAATATCCAAAACTGACCCTCAGATTACTGCCATGTATTTGCAGTTTGATATGATACAAATCGAGGAGCCTCAGTCAATGGGATTAATCTGTGTTTGGCTATCCACAGTGGCTTGTAGTGACATAGTAACACTTACAAATTGCAAATTAGCATGGAAAAAACCTGGTCATGTGTGAATGGTAACGTGTATTTACATTGAAAACCATTATACCGTTATATACTGTATATATTTACTCAGGATTTTGTACTAAAATCAACAGGAATAACCTTTAATTGGTAAATTGGTATTTATGTTATTATTTTAATTTTAGACAAGTTCCTTTGAACTCTTTAAACACCTTCCTCCCTACCTGTAGTATATGTCTTGCATTTTAGATTTTGCATTGGGGGAACTTTATTAAATTGTTTTAAAAGAAAATCTATCTCTATTGACTATAGCATCCAATCACAGTGCAGGTTTAATTTCCTACATTACTCTTGAAAAATAAAAGCTGTTTTGTGATTGGCTGTTAAGGGCAACAAAAACAGCTTCTCCTTTAGACTGTTTTGCAAATCTGCCTTATTATATAACCACTGGTTCACTGCAGTAGGTGAAATCCTAAAAGAAGCCACAAAGGAAAACTTCCATATATTAATGAAACTTACTGGAAACACTGTCTTTGTTGTCCATAGCAACCAATTACTGTGCAACTTGCATTTCTAAAAGGGCTCTTGAAAATGAAAGCTGTGCAGTGGTTGGTTGCTTTAAGCAACAGTTTTTCTTTTAGTCAGTTTCATAAATCTGCCCTCTGCCCCCATTTATTAAAATGTATTTTATATTAAAGAAATTACATTTTGTTAAACACATGATGTGAAGACTATAACCACTATCCACCGGAGGAAATGTTTTGATTTTTGACTGCCCACTATCCAAACCCCATTGTTATCATTCTGGGGATACCAAATTTATATAGTTTTTTTTACATTTTAACCCCTTAAAAAAACCAAAACTTTGAAAAAACATTTTTAGTTAGAGTTGCCATGTTATGACACTCGTAACTTTTTTATATTTCCCTGTATGAGGATGCATAAGGTGTCTTTTTTGTGGGGCCAGGTGTATTTTTTAGTTATACCATTTTGGGGAATGTCTAATTTTTTGATCGCATTTATTCAAATTTTTATGGGAGGCGAAATGGTGAAAAAATGGCGGTTTGGCACTTTTGATTTTCTTTACCTGCTACACCATTTGCTGTATGGGAAAAATATTTTTATGTTTGTAGACCATAATACTACAGCGGATGTTGGGAAGGGGTAAAAGGTGTGATTTATTATGTCAGTTTTCTGGTGTATAGGGCATGAAAAGGTCACAATTTTTTACACCAATTGGGTTTCTGCAGAAATAATTGCCACTTTTTTTCTCTTTCACAATGACCTCACCACTTTCCTTGGGGGCATGGAGAGGGGTGGTGTGGTGTGGGCAGGCCACTGGCCACAAAACTGGATTAGATGATGAGCTGGCATAGATTTCTGTGCTGGCACAAGGTCCCAATGGAGAGTGTAATAAATAAGAAACATCCTCTGCCAGCACAGGAGATATGAAAATTGAGGATGAAATTCTACTCTTCATAAATCTCACCCAAGATTTAGTTGCATAATTCGAAAAACAACTTATATATCATACGTGCCCAAATAAAATATATCTTCTGCATAATATCCATTCTTACACATGCCCAAATACCGATCTGCTGTCAGCCAGCAGGCATGTGGACCACATTTCATTGTATCCCCAGGCCATTGAACTATTGCAACATCTGCAAAGGAAAAAAAAAACAGCCAGAAGAAAAAGAGAAAATGCCAACAAAGTCTTTAAAAGTGGAGAGCATAGGTGGTTGTTCCTCTCAACATTTGAGGCACAATGTGAGCTATTAACCACCAAGCTTTATTTATATCCCGACCTAAGCTTTCTCACATCTAAAGTATCCAGGGTCTCATATATCACATCAAGACATTTCTGTTAACTACTTGCAATCTTTGACCCCTTTGCTAACCACCTAAAATATTAAGTTATGGAAGATCCATGAGAGGAGAAATCCGACAAGCCTCTTTTGTTCTTGTACAACCACAAGTTACTGTAGGTAAGTAAAATGCAAGAAAAAAAAATTGTACGTCAAGTTATAACATGGCAGCAAGAGGTTGTTTTATGCTGTTTTCATTGTCTTCAGCAGTCAGATTTCATACTCCGATGCATTCTCTTGTAAATTCTCTACAAGACACAGAGGAGATTTTTTTTCTTTCACTCCTACCTCCTCTGTTATGCTATAGTTATGCAATTATTGTTGTGGCAGTTTATTCCTTATGTTCAGTGTCTTCATTCTTCATTCAATGTTAGGATAAATGGAGATACTGTAGGTGGTTTGTTAACAATTATAACTCAATCCTTCTGTTATACAGTATACTACATAGTGGCAATCAGTCTGAGACATTCCCATATTGTGTACTGACACATATTGCATTCAGTAATTGCCACTACTAATGCTAGATTGGCATATAATCACTTAAGGAAACATTACAATGTCTAAAGATGAGTAAATTGTCCTAATAGGTTTTAATATAGTTGTAGATAATACAAGGCCATGAAAAATCAGTTGTTGAAGAGTTAAGGTATAACCTTTACCATGCTATGCTATAGTAAAAGGACACATCTGCTCTTTTATTAGCCAATATGGCCTTTTGGCTAATATAAGCTAGCAAAGCAAAGAGCAGACTCCTAGCTCTGAGTCTGCTGTGTTCATGAAGGGCGTGCTCTGCTTAATCTTCTCAACCTCCAGCACTCCTCTGCACTCCTTACCATTGACTTGTAGAGAGCTGGGAGTGCCTTTACTCCATTTAGCCATAACATTTTTTACCGAGTTCATTATGATTTTTCCCAAAATTTTGAGTTTGCTGAGATTTTTGAGGTCTGCCACCTGACATTAATGACATTGACAGCCCCTTCCATGTGACTTCATAAGCCCAATCACATTCCTCAGCAGTGACAGCTGATGTCACAGAGTGGAGCCGAAGAAGTCGGGCATGCACTGGAAAGAAGAGCAGACCCTGCGGTGGAGACCCAGGAAGGTGAGTAAAGGTGTGTATTAGTGGTTTGTTATTTTTCCACACCTTATATGGGCCACCAACTATTATAGTCTAATGAACATCAGAGCATTACATCTTACTCACGAACAGGTATGAAATAAACACATTTAACCACTTCAGTACTGGGTCAATTTCTGGTTCAGGACCAGACACATTTTTGGGTTTTTTTGTATGTGCGGTTTTGAGGGCTTTATTTTTATTTTGTTTTTATTTTTACATGTTTTTTTTATTTTTTTTTACATCCGGGAAGGGAAAACGTGACTGTTTTTCACTTTTTTTTTTTTTTATTGCACAAAGTGATACTAAAAACTTTTTAAAATAGTTTTTCCTTTCGGTTACGGTAATTTTTATTTTGTATGGTGTCGTCGGAGGTGGGGCTAGAACCTGTAATAAGGGCGTGTTATTGGCGTATTATTTATTTGTTTTTTAAATTATTTTACTTTTTTTTTTTTTTTACTTTTCTATTCATTTTATTTATTTATTTTTTTACATTGTGTCCCCATAAGGTCATAATAGACCTTTGGGGACATCTGACCACTATTTTTTTTGGGGGGGGGGCTGATTTCCCCTGTAACTGGGGATGATACCTTAGCCCCAGTTACAAGAGGAATGCAACCTCCTGCCCATAACTATAGAACTGATCTGGGTCCTCTAGGACCCAGCAACTCTAACAGCCTCTGATCCTGGTGGATCACGTGACTGCCAGGTTAGAGGGAAACCGCATCATGGCTCATTGAGTGCTATGTACAAAGCGATCGGAAAGGCAGGGACGGTAATAAACCTTCCCTGCCTTCTGAAGGGGAGCTCCGGCTGTAGTAACAGACGGCTCCCCATTTCTGCAGCTGCACGGTTTTGTACAGCTTCTTAAAACTGCAAGGACATACCGGTACGTCCTTGCAGAATAAGACAACCTTGATCTGGACGTATATACTTTATGGTACTGTCTTACCTCCTTTGCTGTTAACTGTTATCCAATATTTTAGAATATTTTTTTTTTTACCACCAAACGAATCATGTGTACAATTTGTTGGTTATTTTTTTTTTCCTTGTTCTCAACCTCATTTCTGCTATAATAGAACAAACAGAGCCAGGGGTCTAAATGTATGTCATTTATGTCTGCCTCACAAGGATCTTTCTAATCTCCTTCCAAAAGATTTCTATCTTCTTTCAACTCTAAAAGCAATGTATAATATTTGTCCAATGAATTCCATACTATGAAAACTCATGTTTTTATCCTTGAATGTAGTGTTCTAATGACAAGTTATATGCAATGTATGCACTGTTATAGAGTATAAACAAGATTTCTCTCATCTGTCCAATTTACATTTCTCAATCTAAGTATCACTTGTTGTTTTACTGCTGTACTTTCTCCAATATACTGTATATTGCTTCCTAGATATTTTCTACATTTTAGTATATTGCTATGTATTTCTTCCAGTTCCAGAAATCTCCCCAAAATCTCATATTCCTTCGATATCGTTATTTTATCCCAACCAAATAGTTCATCAAAATCTGAGCATTCCAAAGATGTCTTCCTATCTTTTACTACGGATAGGAAAAATTTTTGCAGAGTTTTAAAGATTTTCCCTGATCATCCTCATGGTAACAGTCTGTTGTCTTGTTCTGTTGCCAGTGGATACGACCATGAATGCAGAAACTTTCTGTGGGTGGTGTCTTGTCAGAAACCCAGCCATGATTTCCTTATTGTGGCCGGGTTATCTTCTAATGTATGTTATGTCCCTGTCTGATATCCTGTCCACAATGTGGAAATCATGGCTTGGTTTTTGACAGGTCCCAGACCATAGAAAGTTCCTGCATTTATGGTCGCGTTTATTGGCAACTGATGCAGATACAAAGACTGTTAGCACTAAGATGTTTAGAGAAAATCTTTAAAACTCTGCAAAATTTTTAATCATTTATATTTGCAAATTTAAATGTGGTTATGTTCATTAGATATAATGATTTTGCTAAGTATTTTCCTGGGACATGAGGTGTCTGCCTTACAGTATATGGCCAAATCAACGCCTTTTCTAATGCTAAATTGGTAACCATATTCTTAATTCAAACTTTAAATATTTTTAATAAGATAAGCTTTGAATATTTGAAACTGCAAATCCAGCATGAGTCTCCCTAATAATATCCTCATCCCTTTTCCTCTGCGCAAATATTTGTAAGTTTGATATTTTAGATGCCTATTATTGAAAAGGGTAACTAGTAGTATTAGATGAATTGTCTTGCAACGAGCTGGATTTGTTCCGAATATTCCAAATTGTTCTGTTCATCGAAAATTTGAGATTCATCTTTGGCAACTTAAAATGGCTGCCGAAAGATAATTTACAATAAATTATTATACTCTGGTGTTTTTTCTGACCCTAGAGAATAATAGGTGTAGGCCCAAGGGAGGTGTAAAAAATAAAAAACATTTATACTCACCTTCCTTCAACTCTTTTGGGTCTCCTCGTGGCATCCAGTGATCACTGCCTTCCTCCTCTGTGCCTGTGACGAAACAGAAGAGTGCCAGCTGCCGGCTCTGGCGCTCTTCTTAGACATCACAGAAGATACAGATCACCGGACTCTGCAAGCAGGCCTGAAAGAGGTGAGGAAAGGTGAGTATAAATGTTTTTTATTTTTAACACCTCCCTTGATCCTATTCCTATTATATTCTGTCATATGAAGAGAACTTAGAGTATAATAATTTCACGTCTGGTTCTATCTGTACGAATTTGAACCGAATCAAAGCGGAGGATCGCTTCGTCCAAAATGCAGAAAAAACAAATCTTCAGAGGTTCGCCCATTCCTAGTAACTAGAAAGGGTAACTAGAAATCAACACAAAAGCAAAAGGGAGCCAAAGACTGTGGAATATAATGACAACTGACAAAAATAATCCACCAATTGCAACAGAAATTAAACCAAAAAAAGCACTGATGCAAATATTAATAAAACTTAACATTTAATAACTAAACATTAAAACCGTATCAGAAATGCAGAACAAACATCCGAATTACATATAGCCACTCAATGGAGTCTAATGTTATAGCAAATGTGTATAAACTTACCACCATATTACAAGAAACATCATGGCGGCTACACACTTAGAAAATGAAATTGAAACGATCTTACCAGTAACTGAAGGCAGGAGGATCCCAGTAGGTGATGGTGCAACACAGGAGGATGAACTAAGTCCCTATTCATGCCCCTGAAATTTCCACTAACACCCAAAATGACTCCTGCCCTAACAAGGGCAGTACCAAGCTGTCCTTAAAATGACCCTATAAATCCCTAGTCCCTACGCGTTTCCTGGTACAGTAACGCACCAATCATCAGGGGACTTACTAGACTACTCATAAGAACCAAAAATCTTGGTCAGATATATATAGGAAATAAGAAAATAAATAAATAAATGCTGCCTACAGTGGTAGATCAAAAACAAAAACCCCACAATGGAGGAAAAGACTGCTAAATGCTATGACTCCATGTAGTGACAATGATAGTAAAAGCAAAGTGAATCAGAGCAACTTGTATAGCGATATACTCTACTTATCAACAGGTGTACTCAAATTCACAAAGATAATGTTTGTTTGAATATGGCGCCGAAAAACGGCGCACACTGATGACGTCATACGTAGTGTCACGTCATCCCGTTATGATACGAGCGCTAAACATCATACTGCGCATGCGCGAAGCAAAACCCCCCGCGCATGCACAATTCCACCCGAAAACCGGCCAAAGGTGCGCATGCGCGAAGCGAAACACACCGCGCACGCGCATATCCCTCTAACTACAGCGCTAGAGGATCAAAACAGACGAGCATAGCGGGACAGAGTATTGAATAGTCCCACACAATGCATAGATTGTCAGAATGAATAAAGTAATGTCTGTTAGACATATCTAAACCACAATAAATAAATAATAAACCGGTTACTAACAAGCCTTGTCAGTATATAACGGGAAGAAAACCTGGAGAGACCCAATCAGTCTCTACTCCAGGTACTATAGCTCCAGAACAATTAAAGGCTAGATTGAATCAATAAAGATGTCGGCCAAGAGCAAAAAAAAGTCTCCGAAGTTCCAAATATAGCATGTTACATAAATCAAAACAAAACTATATACATATATGTGCATAAACAGCAAGCACACCTTCACTTTTACTCATAGGTGACAACGAAGTATGTAATCTACATAGAGTTTGACAAGCAGACTTATACCTTATGCTTTTAACTGTCAAAAAGTCTATTGATCAAAGAATTCATATCACCAAGAGGTCATCCGGATGAGTGGAGAGATAGAAAGATAGAAAAATAGAGAGGGGAGAAGCAGGGAACGCAAGAAAAACACAAGAGGGGGAGATCAAATAAAGCAACAAAAATTAAGGCGTTCATTAAGCCCATTTGGAATCTCAGTTTTTAATTTAAAAATCCATTTGGACTCACATTGCAATGTCATCCTATGCCAGTCACCATCTCTTGGATGGGATTTTACCAAATCAATTCCTGTGAAACGTAGGCAGTTCGCATTACCACCGTGGCACGAGTTGACATGTCTCGCCACTGGGGTATCCCGTTCATGCCATATATCCCCAAGATGTTCACCAATTCTTCTTCTTAGCTCTCTATTAGTTTTTCCAACATATTCCAATTTGCATTGGTATGTGATCTTATAGATCACTCCTCTAGATTGACAGGATATGAAATGTTTAATTTTAAAAATAGTTTTTAGATTTTCTGAAAAAAATTCCCGTCCTGCCAGTACAAATGGACATGAGGAACAGCCACTGCATTTAAAACAACCCTTTGGTGGAGATAGCCATGATGTAGTTGTTTTTTGTACATCCAAATGGCTGTGAACTAAACGATCTTTCAAAGATCTTCCTCTCCTAAACGTGATCTGCTGTCTCTCACTTACCACTGCCTTAATATCAGGATCCATAGTTAAAATGTCTCAATGGCGCCGTAAGACCTCTCTTACTTGTGATGCCCCATTGTCAAAAGTTCCAATCAACCGGACAATTTTTTCTGAACTAGTTTGTTCCACTTTTTTAGATCTAATAATTGCGTACGGTCGCAGTTCAGGGAAGATTTATATGCTTCTCTCAAAATCCTATCAGGGTAACCACGTTTAATAAATCTTGATCTAAGATCAGCCGCCTGGTCCACAAAGTCCTTTCCCCCCGAACAATTTCTTCTAAGTCTCAGATACTGGCCACGAGGAATTCCCTTCTTCAATGGATACGGATGGTTACTCTTCCATTGAAGGAAGGAGTTGGTGGCTGTTGCCTTTCTAAATACTTTGGTATTAAGTATACCTCCATAACCCTTGAAAATCAATACATCCAGAAAAGGGATGGTAGAGCCACCAACTTCAAACGTGAAAGATAAACCAATTTTATTCACGTTTAAAGTGCCTACAAATGCTGAAAAAGATTCTGCACTTCCCCTCCATAAAACTAGGATATCATCAATATATCGTGCCCACAGTTCAATTCTCTTAACAGAATCCTCTCTTTCGTCTGTAAATACCATTAACAATACCTCCCACCAGCCCAGGAGCAAGTTTGCATAGGTCGGTGCACATGGATTACCCATGGCAGTGCCCCTGAGCTGGTGGAAGTGTTTACCGTTAAAGGCAAAAAAGTTATGAGTCAATGAGAATTCCAAAAGATCCAAAATAAATTGACTGTGGGCACGATACTGATTACCCCATGATTTAAGATAATACTCCACAGCCTTTAGACCCCCTGATGTGGTATTGATGAATATAATGCCTCTACGTCAATAGAGCATAAGATAACACCCTCATCCAGGGTTACACCTTCTAGTTTGCGAAGTAAATCAGAAGTGTCCTGTACATAAGATGGAAGGGAAGTCACAAAGGATCTTAAAACCTTATCCAAATAGATCCCAGCATTCTGGCACAGACTGTTTACTCCTGAGACAATTGGTCGTCCCTTCAAGGGGGACAGGCCTTTGTGAACTTTAGGCAGACAGTAATACGGTGGTAATGCGAACTGCCTACGTTTCACAGGAATTGATTTGGTAAAACCCCATCCAAGAGGTGGTGACTGGCATAGGATGACATTGCAATGTGAGTCCAAATGGATTTTTAAATTAAAAACTGAGATTCCAAATGGGCTTAATGAACGCCTTAATTTTTGTTGCTTTATTTGATCTCCCCCTCTTGTGTTTTTCTTGCGTTCCCTGCTTCTCCCCTCTCTATTTTTCTATCTTTCTATCTCTCCACTCATCCGGATGACCTCTTGGTGATATGAATTCTTTGATCAATAGACTTTTTGACAGTTAAAAGCATAAGGTATAAGTCTGCTTGTCAAACTCTATGTAGATTACATACTTCGTTGTCACCTATGAGTAAAAGTGAAGGTGTGCTTGCTGTTTATGCACATATATGTATATAGTTTTGTTTTGATTTATGTAACATGCTATATTTGGAACTTCGGAGACTTTTTTTTGCTCTTGGCCGACATCTTTATTGATTCAATCTAGCCTTTAATTGTTCTGGAGCTATAGTACCTGGAGTAGAGACTGATTGGGTCTCTCCAGGTTTTCTTCCCGTTATATACTGACAAGGCTTGTTAGTAACCGGTTTATTATTTATTTATTGTGGTTTAGATATGTCTAACAGACATTACTTTATTCATTCTGACAATCTATGCATTGTGTGGGACTATTCAATACTCTGTCCCGCTATGCTCGTCTGTTTTGATCCTCTACCGCTGTAGTTAGAGGGATATGCGCGTGCACGGTGTGTTTCGCATCGCGCATGCGCACCTTTGGCCGGTTTTCGGGTGGAATTGGTTTTGCTTCGCGCATGCGCAGTATGATGTTTAGCGCTCGTATCATAACGGGATGACGTGACACTAGGTATGACGTCATCAGTGTGCGCCGTTTTTCGACGCCATATTCAAACAAACATTATCTTTATCATTATCAGAGTAGCACAGAGTGTAGAAGCAATAATTATTTGAGTGTCTTTTCGAAAAGCATCTTTTTTCCCCCTCCCCTCTTCATAGACTACAGTAATATGTAGAAAGTAACTGTGCTTGAAAAGTGAAATATATTACAAAGTATCATATATAACCTATACTGTTTATTTATAACTGGAGGTATGCTTTAAGGCACTATGAGATCTAATTGATGTTTCTGAAACACAGATATGAAGTACAGATGTGTTCACACTTAACATCTCTGATTTTGTTAGGAACTCACATTTCTCATTAAACTAATTCAGCACATTCAAGCTAAGTAAAGCTTTGATAGGCTGTGATTCACACCTCCTCCATCTTTAGCTTATTACTTTGTGTTAATTTATCATAAAATCATGTTGCTTTTACAAAGCTGCTTAACTTGAGATACACATATCTGGTCTAGAAGTGGGCAAACCTCACAAGATTTATTTCGCAACTATTTGCACAGTTTTGTTTTGGTCTGTACTGGAAGTGCTATTATTATACTCTGGGATGCTTTCAGATTCCAAAAAATAATAAGCAGAGGTCCAAGAAAGATGCAAAAATATAATAAATACTGGTTCTCACTTTGCCTCACCTCTCTTGGGCTCCCTTGTGATGTCTTTGCTCATATACAGTGGGGAAAAAAAGTATTTAGTCAGCTACCAATTGTGCAAGTTCTCCCACTTAAGAAGATGAGGTCGGCCTGTAATTGTCATCATAGTTAGACCTCAACTATGAGAGACAAAATGAGAAAACATTTCTAGAAAATCACATTGTCTGATTTTTTAAGAATGTATTTGCAAATTATGGTGGAAAATAAGTATTTGGTCACCTACAAACAAGCAAGATTTCTGGCTCTCCCAGACCTGTAACTTCTTCTTTAAGAGACTCCTCTGTCCTCCACTCATTACCTGTAGTAATGGCTCCTGTTTGAAAATTTGCAAATAAATTTTGCAAATAAATTCTTTAAAAATCAGACAATGTGATTTTCTGGGTTTGTTTTCTTATTTTGTCTTTCATAGTTGAGGTCTACCTATGATGACAATTACAGGCCTCTCT
This sequence comes from Leptodactylus fallax, assembly GCA_947044405.1. Lineage (NCBI taxonomy): Eukaryota > Metazoa > Chordata > Amphibia > Anura > Leptodactylidae > Leptodactylus > Leptodactylus fallax. The sequence continues at coordinate 732,783 of CAMRHE010000249.1, forward strand.
CATCTTTTTAATTAGGAGAACTTGCACAATTGGTGGCTGACTAAATACTTTTTTTCCCCATTGCATATATATATCTGAATATGTCCAGCCAAGAGGATAAGTAAAGAAGTATACATCTGTAGATGTCAAAATCTCGGCCAACTCTGACATGCATTTGTTTCATTTGTCCTATTTACTTAGATCTCATGGACCAATAAAACACTGGACCTCAGCCTTAGTTTATCATACACAGTAACTTCATTTCATTTCTCTTCTGTTATAGAAACAGAAAAAAAAAACTAAATTTCACTGTTGGATTTGTTGCATTAACTATAATGGGGTCCATCAGATTTCTGTCATCTTGTCTGTTGTTTTACCAGAAGAAAAAGCCCATCATGCTGCTGTAACATCCTTGCCCGTTTGGACTTCGGCGCCATCCTCTGGCTGCATGCTGCGATGCAGGAGGCGTGTCCGGCTATGATTCCTTGCTTTTGTTTCTTCTTGTACTGTCTGAACACTGTCCTATTCCACCACACCCATCTCCTTTAACTTGGTTTCCCTATGCTCCTCTAATAGTTAATTTTAGCCTTATCTGTGTGATTGACAGCCTGTCTTCCTATCAAGTCCGGATTTTGATTCTGTACTGTGTTGCTCGACTAGTACCAACCCCTTGGCTAGCTGACCTCCCTTTTGTTGTTGTTTGTCTTGTAAGCGTTCTGTGTCATCATAAGAAGGGACTGCCGACCAGTTGTCTTCTGTCGCCTAGGGCAGTTCAGGCAAGTAGGCAGGGATGGGGGGGTGTTCAGCTTAGGACTCACTGTCTTGTCATGCCCCTCCCCCCAGGGTTCACTAGCAGCTACTTCGGAATTGCTCTTCTAGCAATTCCCTCACAGCTGCACTATTTGTTCTGGGTATTTTGGCATAATCTGCAACCAGCATTACTAGTGGAACCTCTGACACAGATTTTAGCCTTATAGGCAGATTTTGTAAGTCATTTTGTATATTTGTTGGTTTACTCAATTAGAAAGCACTGTGGAATTGGTTGCCATTTGGCACTATATACATAAAGGTTATTATTGTTATTGTTAACTGTTTACTCATGAAATCCTGGCAAAATATATAGAGAATAATCGAAGCAGTCTGATTCCTGTAGCAGCATTAAATCTTGCTAAGCCATAAAGCAAGCAATCAATTGAAATTTCATTTTGTTTGCATCAGATCTCGGCCCTTTTATTTCCCGGTGATCATAAATAATCTTAATAACAGTTAACTACATCGTTAAGCAAAAGCTTTTTCCTGGCTTATAAATGTGTGTGATACTTACTGCAATTTTTTACAAGATAATTTCTCTGTAATTGGCTGTTCTATATCATGCCTTGGCTGAAATCTGCGATCCAATCAAATTATTCGTTCACTCATCATAACGAGGCAACCAGATGAAATTTTAAATGATACACCTCATATAATCAGAAGATGGGCTCATCATAAATGCTGTGCTTATGCTAAAAAGGCTCTCAAAAATCTAGAAGTGAGACTGTTTGTTTTATGGTCAAAACTATGTTTCTAAATATTTAGCGATAGTTGGGCTAATGATACCACTTCCATATTACTGAATTTCTCAACCAATAAGGAATAATCACTTATGTTTTGCATATATTTTAGATGTAATCATTAATTTTTGTAACCCATAGATAGGAAACTAGATAAGTAGGAAACTGGATACATTTTAGGCACCTTATATTTGCCCTAGGCGCCACGCACGTAAAGATGTGTCCTCCCTAACACGTCCTCTACGTTCAAATATGAATGTCAAAAATGTACTGTATATATAACTTATATTTAGATATTTTTTTTTTAGTACAGCATAGTTTTGTGAGAAACCTTGCAATAAAGGTGTGGGTGTGAAGGATCTCGTCCTACTGAAGCCACCTTCGGCACACCTGAGATTGCTTCAATTACCTCACACCCACTTCCCGTGAATGTTCTGGGCCGATAGGATAATACAAAATGAGCTTCTTTAAATTTTATATATTTATTAACCCAAGTGGTTCGGTACTAAGCAGTAACATATAGAGAAATATATATCAATGAATATCAAGCAGATACGGATAAATGTAAAACTACGATACAGAAAATAAAACGGGAAATAAAAGATAGAAAAATACTGGCACAAGTTTGTAGTCAGTTTCTCTGAGCTCCCATGTGGTGGGCCTCAGGGTCCTTCCTTAAGCAAGTTACAGAGCACGTCTCTCCTACATGCTGCCCAGACTCAAAGACAAAGGACCTCGCTTCTCCTTGCAGTATAAACCCAGTGTCCAGCCACACCTTCCCCCCAGGCCGCCCCCTTTCTCCTTCCTTTGCTGAACCCTCGGAGAGATGGATGCCTTCCTAGGTGCTGGGAGAGATGTGTCTGAGGTTGAGCTGCAGGTCACTAGCTCTCCCTTCCCCATGGCATCTGCTGTCCAGGGGGTAATAAAAATGGCTGGCTAGAGCAGGCCATTCCCCATGGTATGCACATAACACAACTGAAGCAAATTGACCACCAATGTAAACACAACTTAAACATGGCATTCCTAAAGGTATGTGTAGGATTGATATGAGCAAGTAAAAATACATTTCCAAGAAAGATATATAACTGAGGGTCTGTTCATCACAGTGGGCAAAGTTGATTGTTATACTATGGGATTTCTTCAGGCCCCAGAGTATACTAATTGGAGGACAGGGAGGGGTATATAAAAATAAAAAAAAACCTCACCTTTCCTGGGCTACGCTGCAGCATCCTGTAGCATTCCAGTCTTCTGGATCCACAGGCACTTGTGCTTGTACTTGTTTCAATGTCATCAGCCCCAGATTACCACTAAGGCCTGTGACTGCTCAGAACTTCTGGAGATGTCTCAGCACGGCCCAGGAAATGTAAGTGTTTTTTTTTTTTACAAACCAATCAAATCTTTCCAATGATTTCTTTACACCTTGATCTATAAAAATAACTAGGGAGCATCCTCTGCATCTGGAGAAAAATGGTTTCATCTTTACAGTTAGCCTAGATTCACTTGACTGTGATAGAAAATGGACATGAGAAATGGACATTTTTCATGGCTGTTTTGCACCTGGGGGGTGTCCATCTTCAAGGATCCATCCATACAATACACTTCAGTGTATTGAAGGATCCATGAAAACAAAAAAATATAGGACAAACAGACTATTAAAACAGACCATCAAAGAAATTGATCACATAAATAGCCCCCATTTACATATGGTAAATTTAATGCACCCATATGATGGCCGTTGTGTGATTGTAGGCTAATAGCAATGAGAATATGGAAGTCACTAAGAGAGGGCTACATAGTGACTCAGTGGTTAGCACAGTTGCCTTGCAGCATTGGCGTCTTGGATTTGAATCCAACCAAGGGCAACATCTGTAAGGAGTTTGTATGTTCTGCCCATGTTTGCTTGGGTTTCCTCCCTCATGCCAAAAATATACTGATAGTAGTATAATGTTGTACCGTGTTAGCCATTGAAAGTAGTGGAAGAGTGAAGAAATCAGGCGATACCTTTTAGAGGCTAACTGAGTATATTTATAAGTAAGCTTTCAGGAGTACTCGCTCCCTTCATCAGACATGGTGTGATACAAGAACTGAAAATTAACAGATTTAGGACTCTAAAATGCTTTGAAAACCATGTGTATAAAAATCTGTTAATTTTCAGTTCTTGTATCACACCATGTCTGATGAAGGGAGCGAGTACTCCTGAAAGCTTACTTATAAATATACTCAGTTAGCCTCTAAAAGGTATCGCCTGATTTCTTCACTCTTCCAAAAATATACTGATGCATGCAAACAACTGACCCTTGTGAGTGTTGGGGATGAATGCCTGTATGGCAGCCACTAACTCCCCTACTCCACAATGCTTCCTGCATTTTGAGTATCTGTTAGAAACGTGCATTATAAATGTCTGTCATTGTCATAAGACAGGTGCTGTGAAGACTGATAACTTGTACAAATTCAGATAAGGCATGGATGCCTTACTTGAAAGAACAAATATCAGATGTTATGGGTACTAGAGTTTTTTGGATAAGATGTTTATCCAGGGAATGATTCTGATTGGGAAAATTGTTTTTCCCTAATATGGAACAACTGACATCTTTTTTTTGTTTTATAATTTTTTTTTCCTCTAGATCCACGGGGTACGATTATAGGTTGGACTGGATGACCTTGTGTCTTTATACAACCTTATCAACAATTTTACTGGATTTAATAAAAAGTTTTTGGTAGGTGGTTAAAGGGAAGGGACCTATGGTACAGCAAAAGCCCATAGCAGGAGTTCTAACAGCACAGATTTTATGAGCAATTTTGCTAAACATCCTTGGCTCATTTGGCTGTATGGTTGCTATACAAAATATGACTCATTACATTATGTTACTTCAACAAAACTGCAGTCCATGTGTTTACAAACAATACCCCTGTGGGCTTCAATAAGTGGGGTATTACCATGTATGTTGTTGTAGTGCCTTATTCCAGCCACCCTGCTTAAAAGGTTGTCCCGGAATTACGGATCTTTAGCAGGGGGCCAGGAATAGTGAAAAAAAAAACATAGTCACATGGCTCCGGGGCTTCGGTGTGCCCGCCACTGGACCGGGGGCCTGGGGTCTTGTTACATAGGAAGTTCTTGCTGTACATGGTCGCTGAGGTCAATCCGTGGACTCAACGGTCATAGGAAAAGACGTGGGACGTCATTCACATAATGTCCTTTTTTTTTCACCTTTGCCATAATTCCTGGGCAACCCCTTTAAAGGAAGTCTGTCAGCAATAAATTGGTTATAAACCTATTCCCAGTACCTTGTAGAGGTGATTCTATGGTTTCCAAATGTGTCCTGTTACTCATCTTTTTAGACTCATTTCCATGTAAATTGATGCCTTATTCATATGCAAATGTGGGTAAGTGCTTTGAGGGTGTGTGTTAACTTGTCTGGACTTCAGTCTCAGCTCTAGATTCCTGGGCAAAGCACTTTTCCTCTCATTTGCATGTTCTGTAACCAATTAGCTTACTTATACAGTCATATGAAAAAGTTTAGGCACCCCTATTAATCTTAATCATTTTTAGTTCTAAATATTTGGGTGTTTGCAACAGCCATTTCAATTTGATATATCTAATAACTGATGGACAGAGTAATATTTCAGGATTGAAATGAGGTTTATTGTACTAACAGAAAATGTGCAATATGCATTAAACCAAAATTTGACCGGTGCAAAAGTATGGGCACCTCAACAGAAAAGTGACATTAATATTTAGTAGATCCTCCTTTTGCAAAAATAACAGCCTCTAGTCGCTTCCTGTAGCTTTTAATCAGTTCCTGGATCCTGGATGAAGGTATTTTTGACCATTCCTCTTTACAAAACAATTCCAGTTCAGTTAAGTTTGATGGTCACCGAGCATGGACAGCCCGCTTCAAATTATCCCACAGATGTTCAATGATATTAAGGTCTGGGGACTGGGATGGCCATTCCAGAACATTGTAATTGTTCCTCTGCATGAATGCCTGAGTAGATTTGGAGCTGTGTTTTGGATCATTGTCTTGCTGAAATATCCATCCCCGGCGTAACTTCAAATTCGTCACTGATTCTTGTACATTATTCTCAAGAATCTGCTGATACTGAGTTGAATCCATGTGACCCTCAACTTTAACAAGATTCCCGATGCCGGCATTGGCCACACAGCCCCAAAGCATGATGGAACCTCCACCAAATTTTATAGTGGGTAGCAAGTGTTTTTCTTGGAATGCTGTGTTTTTTGGACACCATGCATAACGCCTTTTTGTATGACCAAACAACTCAATCTTTGTTTCATCAGTCCACAGGACCTTCTTCCAAAATGAAGCTGGCTTGTCCAAATGTGCTTTTGCATACCTCAGGCGAATCTGTTTGTGGCATGCTTTCAGAAACGGCTTCTTTCGCATCACTCTCCCATACAGCTTCTCCTTGTGCAAAGTGTGCTGTATTGTTGACCGATGCACAGTGACACCATCTGCAGCAAGATGATGCTGCAGCTCTTTGGAGGTGGTCTGTGGATTGTCCTTGACTGTTCTCACTATTCTTCTTCTCTGCCTTTCTGATATTTTTCTTGGCCTGCCACTTCTGGGCTTAACAAGAACTGTCCCTGTGGTCTTCCATTTCCTTACTATGTTCCTCACAGTGGAAACTGACAGGTTAAATCTCTGAGACAACTTTTTGTATCCTTCCCCTGAACAACTATGTTGAACAATCTTTGTTTTCAGATCATTTGAGAGTTGTTTTGAGGAGCCCATGATGCCACTCTTCAGAGGAGATTCAAATAGGAGAACAACTTGCAATTGGCCACCTTAAATACCTTTTCTCATGATTGGATACACCTGGCTATGAAGTTCATAGCTCAGTGAGGTTACAAAACCAATTTTGTGCTTCAGTAAGTCAGTAAAAAGTAGTTAGGAGTATTCAAATCAATAAAATGATAAGGGTACCCAAATTTTTGCACCGGTCAAATTTTGGTTTAATGCATATTGCACATTTTCTGTTAGTACAATAAACCTCATTTCAATCCTGAAATATTACTGTGTCCATCAGTTATTAGATATATCAAATTGAAATGGCTGTTGCAAACACCCAAATATTTAGAACTAAAAATGATTAAGATTAATAGGGGTGCCAAAACTTTTTCATATGACTGTATAACACCAACATATTCCGAAGCACTTTACAGATAATGTCATCATTCACTGTAGGGTACACAATCTAACTTCCCTATCAGTATGTCTTTGGAGTGTGGGAGAAAAATCACACAAACACAGGGAGAACATAAAAATTCCATGCAGATGTTGTCTATTGGATCCCAGGACTCCAGCACTGCAAGACAGCAGTGCTAACCACTGAGCCACCATTCTGCTTTCAAGAGGAGTTTCCATCCCCATGAAATTTTTTTTCACACAGCTGTCAATGATACAGGATATAATAACAAGTGTTTCCGAAAACATAAATGTCAGGAGAGCAGACAGGTCCTCTTCAAGGATAACTGTTTGACGGGGGAACATCAATGTACTTTCATTCCAGAATTCATCTTTCTAGTACTGAATTGGTCCAATCTTTACTTTGACCTGTTTTAATTTTGCCACTATATGGTTAAAATTGAATGTACAATAAATGATCATGGCAATATATAGGCATTATAAATGGTAACAATAGGCCAGCATAAATTCATGCATAGAAACATTTACAGGTTGTACATTTATATTAACGGTAAACATGAAAACCTTGAAATGTATTTTTCTTTTATGATTGACAAGAGTATTATGCAGTAAGGTCACTCATAAAATGAGAACAATCTGTGCCGTGTTCTGGAATATGACACTGTTCTTACTCAGTTCCAGAAAATCATTATAATTTTATTTAACCCCTTAAGGACCAAGCCTATTTTGGCCTTAACCTCTTCCTATCACCTAACTATGTAACTGTTGTGCCACATGGCTTTAGAGTGTGAAAAGTCAGTGCACCTGTCCCCTACTGTCCCCTACAGTTGCAGTTCTGGGGATCCTTCTTTCTCACCCCACTTACTATCTGCTACATATACAGACCTAGCAGCAGGTTGTGAGAGGGGTGAGAATACCAAAATGCTTCCCAAACCAATAATAGTGCCATGTAGGGCTCTTTAAAGGGGTTTTCTGGCCCTAAATTGATTTTTAATACTGATGACCTTTCCACAGGGAATCTGTTGGGATCCAACACCCAAACCCGCAAAGATCTGTGGATAGGTCATCACTATGAAATTCAATCTGAGGCCAAACAACCCCTTTGATAGGAACAGCAATTTACCGTTATGGTCACCAATGATGAAACAATGCAGAGATAATCATATTTTTATGGGTATGTAAATAAGTTTTAACCCATTTCTGACATTGCTGTAATAGTACAGCAGATGTCATGTGTTCAAATATGGCAGCAGGAGCGGCCACCATAACTGCCAGGTCTCTGCTGTATTATATAGCAGACACCTGGCATTAATGCAAGTAATCAGTGCCCGCACTGATTGTGGTCATTAAGGACCCTGTGGCGCCTCCATCTTGGGGAGTGTTGCTGGTCTCCAGAATGATATCCGGGGCCAGCAATCCATTGTAATGACAGACGGGAGCCTATTGACGGCTGCCAAGCTTGTCTGCCTTTAACTTCTATTACAGGCTGCGGTATAATTATTTTTAGACTGGTTGGACGCATAACATTTTTTATGCTGTTTACAGCATATTGTATTTGACAAAATGACTTTAGTGTACAAGTCTTTACAAGTTTGGACACACCTATTTTGTGTATTTTTTAATTAGTATTTTAGCTAATCATATACTTTAATTATAGCATGTTTTACTTTTTTTTTTTCCTTTGGGAACCCTGTCAGTGGCTTATACTCAACAGCTCTGGGGACCTTTGTTAGGGCCCATACAGACAGTATTGTCAGACCCTGCGATCACAGTGCTGGGGTTGGTGGTGAATTAATAGACGGAGCTCCCTTTATGCTTCACAGTGATTGCTACAAAATTTAGACAATGAGGAATTACCTCAGAAAGAGTTAAAGGAAAAATTGCTAATTGGTGGGGTTCTGACCAATGAGATCCCACCCGATTCCGAGAACTAGAGCCATTTTACTTCCACTGATAATGCAGATGAGGTGGAAGCAGACGCACTCCTGCTCCATTTCAAAGGGAGAGCTAGAGATAGCCAAGTGCTGTACTTTGGCTATTTCCTATCTAAATGAATGAAGCTAGGGTGTATCTGCGTCCACTGTGGCTGCATTCTGAACGGGAGTAAAATACTCCCCGTTCTCAGGATCAATGGGGTTCTCAGTGGTCGGACCCCCATCGATCAGCCAATAATCCTATGAATAGAGGATAAATCATTAAGATGGCATAATATTAGTTAATTGAGATTATCTGCTGTAGCAAACTTTAACTTGACAGTATGTTAACTTATTACAACAAAAGTCAACAAAAAAATCGAAGTTTCTTGCCCAAATATATTTAACATGTTAAAGGGGTTGTCCAGGCAAAAGTTATTTTTTTAAGTCGGCCGGGGGCAGTGAAAAAAACAAAACAAAAAAATCATACCTTTCCTTGATGCTCCGGTGTCTCCCCACACGGTCTGGTCCTACAGCTCCATTGTTGTCTTCTGGCGGAAGTACCCGCTGCATATGACCACTGAGGCCAATCAGCGACCTCAGTGGAAGGGAAATGGGATGTCACAGCCTGCAAAAAATTCCACAGAAAGAAGGCAGCCGAGCTGCAAGATCGGACCGCACTGGGAGGACACCGGAGCACCAAGGAGAGGTGAGTATGATTGAAAGTTTGTCTCTATAAACCCTTAGTAAATTCTATTCCCATTCACTACATAGTTCACTAAAACTTGGTCCATATAGCATATACATTTGTAACACTTTTATATGTACCCTGAAGTGGTGATATTCAAAAATTAAGGGCAGCATGGTGGCTCAGTGGTTAGCACTGCAGCCTTGCAGCGCTGGAGTCCTGGGTTTGAATCCTGTCAAGGACGACATCTGCAAGGAGGTTGCATGTTATCCCTGTGTTTGCGTGGGTTTACTCCGGTTTCCTCCCACACTCCAAAGACATATTGATAGAGAATGTAGATTGTGAGCCCTATATGGGACAGTGACTATCAATGTCTGTAAAGCGCTGCGGAATATGATGGCGCTATATAACTAAGCATAATAAATAAATAAAAATACAGCTCATCCAGCAAGAAAAATAAAAAGTGAAGCCACGTTGATAGAAAAAACAAGTTGCTCTTGGAATGCAACAAAAAAACACATTTGCTGCTTCCTGAAAGCCATAACAGGCCCAATCCTGAAGGGATTAAACAAAATTTCTTCCACGGGGTTATTTCTGCTTTAAAATTCAAATTTTTAAAAGTTATTTTCACACATTTCTTTCTTACTGTAGTTTTATTGCCTTTACTCCTATATAGAAATGTGTGCTATAACAATATTTCCTTTTTTTTCAAGATGTGGTTGTAGCAACCAATTGTATATCTCATCTGCATGTACACTATTCATATGGTGGATATGTAATATCATGGAAGGACTGTAGAGGGCCACAGTGTATGTGTTGTCCCCTCATGCATTTTAGACATATGCAATGAATGTGCTGCTCATACATTGGAACCAGGCAGCACATACACCACACTCATGCTGCATATGAGTTACTTACATATACATGCTGCACATGCAACACTTACACGCTAGACACATGTCACAAAGATATACCACTGACATACTTTACACATGCTGCACTATTCATACCCTGGACACAGTGGTGTAACTAGGAATGGCTGGGCCCCAAGGTGAACATTTGACATGGGGCCCCCACAAGCCGCCGCCCCCCACCCCCCCACACACAAACCGCATTCCTGCGCACACTATTATGCCCCATAGTGGCCCCTGCACACGATATTATGTCCCATAGTGGCCCCTGCACACGGTATTATGCCCCATAGTGGCCCCTGCACACGGTATTATGCCCCATAGTGGCCCCTGGACACGGTATTATGCAGCATAGTGGCCCCTGCACACAATAATATGCCCCATAGTGGCCCCTGCACACAGTAGTTTGCCCCATAGTGGCCCCAGCACACAGTAGTTTGCCCCATAGTGGCCCCAGCACACAGTAGTTTGTCCCATAGTGGCCCCGACACACAGTAGTTTGCCCCATAGTGGCCCCTGCACACAGTAGTTTGCCCCATAGTGGCCCCTGCACACAGTAGTTTGCCCCATAGTGGCCCCTGCACACAGTAGTTTGCCCCATAGTGGCCCCTGCACACAGTAGTTTGCCCCATAGTGGCGCCTGCACGCAGTAGTTTGCCCCATAGTAGCCCCTGCACAGAGTAGTTTGCCCCATAGTAGCCCCTGCACACAGTAGTTTGCCCCATAGTGGCCCCTGCACACAGTAGTTTGCCCCACAGTAGCCCCTGCACACAGTAGTTTGCCCCATAGTGGCCCCTTCACACAGTATTATGCCCCATAGTGGACCACCCATGAACGATTATTATACTCTGGGGTCTTTTCAGACCCCAGAGTATAATGATCGGAGACCCAGGGGAGGATAGAAACATAGAAAACACTGCAACTTACCTCTTCCTCGCTCCGGTGCACTCCCGTGCGCTACTTCGGCCATCTTCAATCTCGCGCGATCCAGGCCGGCGTCGCGACGCATAATGACGTCGGCTGACGTCTGGGACGTCACCAAACAGGCCCGAAGCCTGCGGAGCGGCGGAGAGGTGAGTTACAGTGTTTTTTATGTTCGCTCACCTCCCCTGGGCCCCCGATCGTTATACTCTGCGGGCTCAAAAGACCCCGGAGTATAACGATAGCAGTGATTGTGGGGTTCGCGGTAGCGACTTCCACAGGGCTCCGGGCCCCGTAATGTTCCGGGCCCTGTGGCAGTCGCTACCACTGCTACCTCGGTAGTTACGCCCCTGCCTGGACACATACCACACATGGATCACTCACACACAGGATACATGCCACACGTACTCAGCTCACATATTGTCACGCCAAACACTAAATCAGTTACCAGATTTAGTTTTCCCATTGTTGACATTTTTTTTTTTTTGGGTGGAATCCATTTTAATGAAGTTTTGTCTTTCTCATTTTTGAAATACCACAAAAACCCCACATATATCACACAGCATCAGCATCTTGCAAACTTGGTAATAACAGAGCTAGAAGGCCTATGGTGTTCACCGAAGACAATAAAGTGAGCTAAATATAATAATTAACTACAATAAAGCAGAATAATAAACCTAGAAATTGTGAAGTGGCCGTACTATGAAGAGGCCTTGGCGTGGGCACTAAGGAGGTGTGAAGAAGATCAGAGTAGTTCATAGGATTAAGGTTTAAGACCGGAGGGTACAAAGAGGAAGTGATCCAAGGGTCCCGGGTCCAGGTTTCTAGTATTAGTTTTCCGTCTATACAAACCTCTAAAAGACATAGTTGGCTGACTCTCTCTGTCCACCTCTGCAATGAAGGTGGTTCCACTTGACTCCATTTAATTTAATAAAATTGAGTTTTTATAAGCCATGTAAAGCCATGTAAATAAGCAATGTATGAAGGGTTTACTTCCTCCCCCAGTGTTGACAACTGATTCCCTGCAAACAGGAGAGAGACATCTCCCTTGGAGAAAATGTAATGCCCCCTGCAGGAGAAAGGCCATACCTCAATGGTTAGCCATACCTTTCCTGCGGCTATAACTACCTTCACTAGCAAAAGTTAAAGGGGTTTTCTGGCCCCTAATGCATGTTTTATCACAATTACCTATCCACAGGATAGGTCGTCAGAATCTAATCTGTGGCGTTCTGACACCCGGACCCTGCACAGATCAGCTGTTCTTCAGGCACTTGCAGTGGACAGGGAGCTCGTGTAGTCTTCTCCTTTGGAAGTCCAATGTATAGTGGTGGCTCTGGGAGCCTGCAGCTCCATTCCTATTACTTGAATAGGAGTTGACTGCATGCACTCCCCATCCAATGCAACAGCGTTTAGCACCTGGAGGCTGCCGGATGAACTGATCTGTGCAGGGTCTGGGTGTTGGACTTCTACAGATCAGATACAGAAGACTTATCCCTTTTGATAGGTCATCAGTATAAAACAGGAAGAAAACACGAAAAACAGTAAAGCAGATATTAAAAGTACAACAAGTGTGAAAGGTTCAAGCAGAAGAAACACTGTAAGATATGCGTCATCTGTGTACTAAGCGAAAAGCTTGGAGGATATATTGTATAGCAAACACAGGTAGGCTCCAAATAGCTTCTGATATCCAGGTACCCCTGCAGGGCAACATAAAGAAAAGGCACAATTCTGTAGTTATTTTTCTGCCTCAAGCAAAATGCAAAAATAGCTCTTTTTCCTAAAAGACACATCAATTTTTTTTTTCTATACGTTGGAATTCTGGGTAGCGAGTGACATGGAAATGATCCCCCACGGAGCACGCCTCAATCTTGCTTTGTTTATTTTATTCAAGCATCCTTTAAAAATACACTCGATCGACAGAGAATATAAAAGATACGTGTGTACAGTCATGGCCAAAAGTTTTGAGAATGACACAAATATTATATTTTCACATGATCTGCTGCCCTCTGGTTTTTATGTGTGTTTGTCAGATGTTTTTATCACATACAGAAATATAATTGCATTCATATTATGAGTAACAGAAGCTTATATTGACAGAATGAGTTAATGCAGCAAGTCAATATTTGCAGTGTTGACCCTTCTTCTTCAGGACCTCTGCAATTCTCCCTGGCATGCTCTCAATCAACTTCTGGACCAAATCCTGACTGATAGCAGTCCATTCTTGCAGAATCAATGCTTTAATTTTGTCTGAATTTGTTGGTTTTTGTTTGTCCACCCGTCTCTTGATGATTGACCACAAGTTCTCAATGGGATTAAGATCTGGGGAGTTTCCAGGCCATGGATCCAAAATCTCTATGTTTTGTTCCCTGAGCCATTTAGTTATCACCTTTGCTTAATGGCAAGGTGCTCCATCATGCTGGAAAAGGCATTGTTGAGCGCCAAACTGCTCTTGGACGGTTGGGAGAAGTTGCTCTTGGAGGACATTCTGGTACCATTCTTTATTCATGGCTGTGTTTTTAGGCAAGACTGTGAGAGAGCCGATTCCCTTGGCTGAGAAGCAACCCCACACATGAATGGTTTCAGGATGCTTTATAGTTGGCATGAGAAAAGACTGGTGGTAGCGCTCACCTCTTCTTCTCCGAATAAGCTGTTTTCCAGATGTTCCAAACAATCGAAAAGGGGATTCATCAGAGAAAATGACTTTACCCCAGTCCTCAGCAGTCCACTCCCTCTACCTTTTGCAGAATATCAGTCTGTCCCTGATGTTTTTTCTGGAGAGAAGTGGCTTCTTTGCTGCCCTCCTTGAGACCAGGCCTTGCTCCAAGAGTCTCCGCCTCACAGTGCGTGCAGATGCACTCACACCTGCCTGCTGCCATTCCTCAGCAAGCTCTGCACTGCTGGTAGCCCGATCCCGCAGCTGAAACACTTTTAAGAGACGGTCCTGCCGCTTTCTGGTCTTTCTTGGGCGCCCTGGAGCCTTTTTGGCACCAATGGAACCTCTCTCCTTGAAGTTCTTGATGATGCGATAGATTGTTGACTGAGGTGCAATCTTTCTAGCTGCAATACTCTTCCCAGTTAGGCCATTTTTGTGCAGTGCAATGATGACTGCACGTGTTTCTTTAGAGATAACCATGGTTAACAGAAGAGAAACAATGATGGCAAGCACCAGCCTCCTTTTAAAGTGTCCAGTGGTGTCATTCTTACTTAATCATGACAGATTGATCTCCAGCCCTGTCCTCATCAACACCCACACCTGTGTTAATGGAGCAATCACTGAAACGATGTTAGGTGGTCCTTTTAAGGCAGGGCTGCAATGATGTTGAAATGTGTTTTGGGGGATAAAGTTCATTTTCTAGGCAAATATTGACTTTGCAAGTAATTGCTGTTAAGCTGATCACTCTTTATAACATTCTGGAGTATATGCAAATTGCCATTAGAAAAACTGAAGCAGTAGACTTTGTAAAAATTAATATTTGTATCATTCTCAAAACTTTTGGCCATGACTGTACATTCATGCCTAAAAGAGATATAAGCATTGTATGAAAAAAAACTCAGAAAACCAATGTCACGTTACCCAGAGCGTCCACAAAACTGAATACCAATTACTTTTATGCTGAAATTCTTTGGCTTTTATCAAAAATAATCCTTATTCAGCCCAAGTCTACTTCATCTTTGCATTAGTTTATAATGGTGGGGGCTGTAAGGAAGTTGTTTTATAGGGGAGAGGCAGGAAAGACAATGGAGCTTCATTTCACAGAAGGGAAAAGGCAAAGAAAAAAAAAATGATTTTTTTTATTTGCATCAGTAGCAAGCTCGTTTTCCATGATAAACAACCTTCGGCAAGGAAAATCATTTATTATCCCTTGAATGCACAGTGGCTGCGTGTGAGCAGTAATGAATACTAAGCAGAGGACACTGCTCTTTTAGTGACTGTCTTGTTTAACAGCAGCGATCAAAGGGGCTTAAACCAAGAACTGTTTATGTGTCTAATTTGAGGAGCATTTCTTCATTTGCAATGCTCCAGAGCACCATGGGATGTATGAAAGTAACCAAATCATGCATACTCTATGGGCCTACTGTATATCCGTGCAAATTCTGTTTTATTTTTAGCTAACTAGGCATTCTACAACAACAGAGATATTAAAGGGAATGAGTGATTTAGTCTTATTTTACAGTCTGTAGATGTAAGTATGTAAAAGAGACAGAATGGGGCAGATTTGCTAATCCTGTCTAAGATTTAAAGGGGTTTTCCAGTTGTACAAAAATATATGTCAGTGATTAAAGATGGCTGAACAAAACAAAAGAAGGTATAGTCACCTCCCTCATTCCCCAGCCGCTGAACTCCACTTCCTGCACCCGTCAGAATTTAGCAGAGTATGCCCACTCAGTAAAGGGCTAAAAAGGGTCTCATTCATCAGCCAAACCTGCCAATTATGCTAGGCCCAGCCAACCATCTCACATGTATGGGCTACTCCTGACTCTCTCTTGTCAACAGACATTTGGGTAGATAAGGATTGAGAAGTTGGATATTAACTGTTTGATCTCTATAGTTGCTCAATCTTCATGTTCTTGGAAAAATAATTCACTTCTATAGGATTCTGCCTGTGACTTTTCAGACTGAGCTTGACAATTATGGTAAGGGAAGGGCAAGGAGGAAGCTGCTAGGAAAGACACAAATAACTGCATCTGCTAAACTCTGCTACTTTGTCAGTGAAGGGGCATTTTAACACTGGTATGTTTCAAGATAAGACTCTACCCCTGTACAGAATGAGACAATAAATCAATGAACATCCTCCTTTCCCTTCCCTCTGTGTGAGGTGAATACGGAGATGGACTCTATATAAACCAATAGTCTGAGTGAATATAGGGAGGAGGAGATCAGCCAAAGGCAGGGTTCACACTACCGTTGGATTCCATTATGAAGGTGTCCGTTAACAAAAAAAAAAAAAAACGGACACCTATCGTAACAGACATTAACGGACACTAACTGATCCAATTAATGTATCAGTTAAAAAAACGGACACATTAGCATCAGTTAGTGTCCGTTTTTTAACACTGTCCATTTTTTTTTTTTTTGTTTCTGCTTTCTGACATAAAATAACGGACAGTAACTGATGGCTCAGTTACTGTTCTTTATAAGTCCGTTACCCATAGACTTCAATGTTAAAAAAATAACGGACACTTGCTGTCCGTCAAGAATCCGTTTTTCCAAACGGACAAAAAAGTCCTGCATGTAGGATTTTTTTGTCCACAGAAAAAAAAACGGACTTCTGATGGATTGGGTGTAAACGGACACAATATAAAAACCCATTGAAATGAATGTTAATTTTAATGGATTTCTGACGGTTCAGCTAGTGTTCTATGCTAAAATCTTGTAACGGACAATAGCTACGGACACTACTGACGGTCACCAATGGTAGTGTGAATGGCCCCTAATAAGTGGATAATGAAACAAATTTCTTTAATATTTATATTTATGTCTACTATTTATTTATGAAAAGTGGTTTTATAAGTGAAGGTACACTTTAATAAAAATGAGATGACTCTGTTGACACTGTCAAATCTACAGAACAAAGCTGAAAATAACCTACAGTAAACAGGAAGTCTCAGTCTACTTTGCGTACTCTAGTAGTCAGTGTGAAAATCATACTACCTCAAGAATTAAAAAGAAAAATACACCACCATGCCACTAAACTATGGAAAAAAATGTTTAAATAATATTCTGTTTTCTGATGAAACATTCACTACTAGGTTAAGTTATCAAATAAAAATGATTCATCAAACATCTCCGCTATACAAAGTGCATATTGAAAGGTTGTACTGAATTCCAAATCACAGCGTTTAATCAACAATTGTTCTCAGAAGAATCTCTTATAGGTGTTTTCAGTATGTGCTTAGAATAATCAATTCTTCAGGCTTTTATGCAAATCTTTTATTGAGATTTTATGCAAATTGTTATTGTTATAACATATATTCTCTTGAAATATTTGTTTTGCACATAGCATATTGCCTCTATATTTACTGCCCTGTTTATATAAATGGCAAATAGTTCTGGCTAATGGAATTGATGGCATGCTTAAGGTGAATTAGGAGAATAAACAAGATCATGGTATGAAAGGAATGTCATGGCCTAATATACAATATTTATGATTAAATTACTGATGCTAAGGAGCGCACCTTGAAGCAAGGAGACTGGTTAGTGAGCTGCCTACCTGTAAGACCGTTGTCAGATCAGACATCTTCAATATGTTTTTTGGGCTGGACTGGTAAGAGTTTAAAAGGAAGTTTGTACTACTTTGTAGGGTTGATTCTTCTCTTTCCAAAGATGGCTTTCTTATTCTACATTTCAGCTCCATTTTCATGAAAATCAGCACTTTATTCTTATGCAAATTAGCTAAAAAGAACTTTGGGGGCTTTTATTATCCTGCTGGGGCCTCATTGTTTGCTCTAGATAACTGCCCTTAACTGTCACCCAGCTCTGACCCCCATTGTTTGAGTGACACTATCCACTTTGACACACTTTGTCTGCAGTTAGAACTGGTTATCTAGAGTGGAGAGCAAAGTCCTTGTAGGAGAAGAAATGTCCCTAAAGCCATTTTTGGATAATTTGCATGAGGATAAAATCAAGGATTTCTATGAAAGTGGAGATGTGATGCTGAATAAGAAAGAAATCTTTGGAAAGTGTAGAAGCTGCCCTACAAGGTAAAGTCATTAGTTTGATACCAATTTTCCAGTTGATGGACTCCCTTTAAAGTAGATAAGAATATACTACTCTCTGTTTCTCCAAGACTCCCTGAAATGAGTTATAACATGAATAAGAAGTAATCATTTAAGTTCAAGTTTCCTGACTTAAGAATGTGTAACTCAATCTGAACAAAGGCTCACAGTTCAAACTCATGTTTCTATGGAGAAGTGTTCAGACTTACCTAATATACCAAGATGTTCTCACTGAAAGTCTCTAAAACTAAAAAATACTAACAGTCTTTCTAGTTTCTACTATGAAAGTGGGAATATGAAATTGTTTTTCAAGGATAAGATATTTGTCTGTAATAATGATGGGTAAACCTCACGAGAATCTTTCATAAATATTTGCCTCAAAGATTTGCCTTTAAGCTATGGTTCAAAGCAAAGTCCTATTATTATACTTGGAGTCTCTTCAGATCCCAGTCTATAAAAAGCAGAGACCTGGGGGAGTTGCAGAAAAAACCCAAACACTGGTGGTTACCTTTCTTCACCATGTGTTATGCATTCCTCTTTTGCACCTGTGATCAGACCTCAGAGGAGGCCAGAAGATGGTGCAAAGGAGGACCCGTTGCTGCATCGGAGCTCTGAAGAGGATAGGAGAGGTGAGCATCAGTATTTTTTTATTCTGCATCTCATCAGAGTCTCTGCTTACTATACTCTGGGTCTGATGAGATTCTAGAGCAGTGATGGCGAACCTTTTAGAGACTGAGTGCCCAAACTGCAACCCAAAACCCACTAAATTATCGCAAAGTGCCAACACTACAATTTAACCTTAAATTAACCAGGATCTGTTTTATAGTCACCATGCAATGTTATTATAGCCTGTAATAATATCACATGTCTGCTATAAAACAGATACTGTGTGATATAAATAGTGAAGGGCCCCCACACAGTACAATGCGCTCCACAGTGGCCCCCAGACAGTACAATTCACTCCAAAGTGGCCCCAGACAGTATTATATGCTCCAGAGTGGCCCCCACACAGTATTATATGCTCCAGAGTGGCCACCACTCAGTATTATATGCTCCAGAGTGGCCCCCATAGAGTATTATATGTCCACAGTGGCCCCCACACAGTATTATATGCTCCACTTTGCCCCCCCCCACAGTATTATATGCTTCACAGAGGGCCCCCACACAGTAGTATATGCTACACAGTAGGCTCCCCACACAGTATTATATGATCCACTTTGAGCCCCCCCCCCCCCACAGTATTATATGCTTCACAGTGGGCCCCCACTCAGTGATCACTCACTTACGGGGAATCCTGTACCGGATTCCTCGTTAGAGAGCGATCATGGAGACGGCACGCATGCCAAGAGAGAGGGTTCTGAATGCCCTCTCTGGCACACATGCCATAGGTTCTCCAACATGGCCCTTGACCATAAAAATGATTTGTTGGTTGTAAAACCCAAAAATCTCAAGTTCGGCTTATTACAAACTGGTTCACAAATAACTAGTGTAATACTACCAAAACTTTCCTACCCACTTCTCAAAAGTGGAGTGAACAGATAAAAAAAAAAAGGTGGCAAAACGTTTGCTCAAATAAGCCCAAAAAGTCACAAAACCATATTTTGCTGGCATTCTGGCATGTAGGAATTGATAAATTCAGTTTTCATTTTGTATCTTAAATGGTGTACCTTAAAATCTGAAAATTTCAAGAGATTGGCTCATTTGTGATCATAAACACTTGGAATTGTCTGGCATCCTGATTTCTGACCTCTGTAGTCAGTCTATGTTTACCCTGAGCCCACATTGTACCTGTTTTGCCAGTGTTGGAATACTGTTTATTGCAATCTCTGCTCTACCGTGAGTGAAGAACAGCCTTGCTAAATCTATCTTATAAAGTCTGATCCTAGGTGTAAACAAGGACCACTCAAGCATCAGTGCTGGAGCAGCAGGGAGCTTTCCAGGTGAGTAATAGTTCTTTTTTCTATTCTAGAACATTCTCGGCTTTTACTCAACCCCTTTAATTCATCACAGCCTTGTTTGCTATCATAGTAGGGTCTGTGGAGATGGAATCACTGTACATCTTTTCATCATCCTTTAAGGGATACAATTAAATTGCTGGGCCTTTTTCCTTCACAGGCCCCACAACAACCACATAATCTTGAACTATGTGTATAGAACATATAACCTTGCTGCAGTAGGATTTTTATATTGCAAAGCCCTTTTTTGCCATAAAGTTGCTTTGATGACTTGATCAGCAATTGAAGCAGGATGGTAGCCCTGATTTATATCTTTGGCTGGAACAGATAGAGTGAACCTGATGGCCTGGCTGTAGACGATGGACTTTTTTGTGTTTGGGAGGAAAGCTGTCCTATCTCAGGTATGTAGGCTGGTTAATAAGCTTTTGTGTCCAGAACCTTTATTTCTGTATGGGAATAATTCAGTGTTAGGTTTATAGTGGGATGAAATTAATTGAATCTTTTAGGAAATTGTATTATTTGTTGTTCAATGGAGGTAAGTCAAACGTTAGATGGAGCAAAGTGCCAAAAAGTCAATTTCCAGTTTTGCGATGAAGAGATTGGCGTACTGTGGTACCATGTTCCTGCCCATAGCACTTCTAGTGCACTGATGATAAATTTCCTTGCCCAATTACTCTAGGTTCACACTTGCGCTGGAGTTTCCGTCCTTCGGGTCCACTTGGGAACCCGAAAAACAGAAACCTAATCCACTTAAAAAGCCGTTACCCGCAGACACCATAGACTATAATCGGGTCTGCCGGGTTTCCGTCTATTGCTTGCAGGACTTTTCTCTCTGCATTTTTCAAGCGGATTTGGGGACAGAATCCCCAAATATAGATCAAGCGCTGGTGAGAATCCAGCCTAAAATAGCTATTTCTAAGAATGGATTTAGTAAGTTGCAGCACAAACTCTGAAATAATCTCATTGGACTCAAGATATACACAGCAGGTACTTTATCTTGAACTATTCTCACACAGAAACCAAATTTTTGGACAGCACCTTAAAAATTCAAAATGGCTCAATACAAATATCCCTGTATTGAAAACCTACCAACGACCTGCACGCCTAAGAAAGTACAGCTTCCATCTCAAACATATTAAAAAGTCCATTGTCTATAGCCAAGCCATCAGGTACAATCATTCCAACAGATATAGACAAACAATTAAACCATCTTAACAGGACATGTTTGTGGGCTACCATCCCACTTCAATCAATAGCCAAACCATCAGAGTCACCAGGATGCCAAAAAGTCAACTACTCCATTACAGAGAAAGGATAAAACAATTGTGTCACTTTCTAACACCATGCCTGATGTCTTGTAACATCTTTTATTTAAGTTAGCAGTTAAAAAGGTATCACACGAATGCTATTTCATTTTATTGATACCAATAAGACAACAGTGAGCCAGAAAATGTCAATAAGGTGAACAGTAAGCAGCTACTGCAGGGACTCCTTGAGCTACAGTGGGGAAAAAAAGTATTTAGTCAGCCACCAATTGTGCAAGTTCTCCCACTTAAAAAGATGAGAGAGGCCTGTAATTGACATCATAGGTAGACCTCAACTATAAGAGACAAAATGAGAAAACATATCTAGAAAATCACATTGTCTGATTTTTTAAGAATTTATTTGCAAATTATGGTGTAAAATAAGTATTTGGTCAATAGCAAAAGTTCATCTCAATACTTTGTTATATATCCTTTGTTGGCAATGACAGAAGTCAAACGTTTTCTGTAAGTCTTCACAAGGTTGGCACACACTGTTGCTGGTATGTTTTCCCATTCCTCCATGCAGATCTCCTCTAGAGCAGTGATGTTTTGGGGCTGTAGCTGGGCAACATGGACTTTCAACTCCCTCCAAAGGTTTTCTATGGGGTTGAGATCTGGAGACTGGCTAGGCCACTCCAGGACCTTGAAATGCTTCTTACAAAGCCACTCCTTCGTTGCCCTGGCGGTGTGCTTGGAATCTTTGTCATGCTGAAAGACCCAGCCATGTTTCATCTTCAATGCCCTTGCTGATGGAAGGAGGTTTGCATTCAAAATCTCACGATACATGGCCCCATTCATTCTTTCATTTACACGGATCAGTTGTCCTGGTCCCTTTGCAGAGAAACAGCCCCAAAGCATGATGTTGCCACCCCCATGCTTCACAGTAGGTATGGTGTTCTTTGGATGCAACTCAGCATTCACTCTCCTCCAAACACGACGAGTTGTGTTTCTATCAAACAGTTCTACTTTGGTTTCATCTGACCATATGACATTCTCCCAATACTCTTCTGGAACATCTAAATGCTCTCTAGCAAACTTCAGACGGGCCCGGATATGTAC
The DNA here is from genome assembly GCA_947044405.1 of Leptodactylus fallax. Classification (NCBI taxonomy): domain Eukaryota; kingdom Metazoa; phylum Chordata; class Amphibia; order Anura; family Leptodactylidae; genus Leptodactylus; species Leptodactylus fallax. The sequence goes on from CAMRHE010000249.1 coordinate 754,945, forward strand.
TGGCTTAAGCAGGGGGACACGTCTGGCACTGCAGGATCTGAGTCCCTGGCGGCGTAGTGTGTTACTGACGGTAGCCTTTGTTACATTAGTCCCATCTTTCTGCAGGTCATTCACTAGGTCCCCCCATGTGGTTCTGGGATTTTTGCTCACCGTTCTTGTGATCATTTTGACCCCACGGGGTGAGATCTTGTGTGGAGCCCCTGATCGAGGGAGATTAGTGGTCTTGTATGTCTTCCATTTTCTAATTATTACTGCCACAGTTGATTTCTTCACACCAAGCTGCTTGCCTATTGCAGATTCAGTCTTCCCAGCCTGGTGCAGGTCTACAATTTTGTTTCTGGTGTCCTTCCACAGCTCTTTGGTCTTCACCATAGTGGAGTTTGGAGTGTGACTGTTTGAGGTTGTGGACAGGTGTCTTTTATACTGATAACAATTTCAAACAGGTGCCATTACTACAGGTAATGAGTGGAGGACAGAGGAGCCTCTTAAAGAAGAAGTTACAGGTCTGTGAGAGCCAGAAATCTTGCTTGTTTGTAGGTGACCAAATACTTATTTTCCACCATAATTTGCAAATTCTTTAAAAATCAGACAAATGTGATTTTCTGGATTTGTTTTCTCATTTTGTCTCTCATAGTTGAGGTCTACCTATGATGTCAATTACAGGCCTCTCTCATCTTTTTAAGTGGGAGAACTTGCACAATTGGTGGCTGACTAAATACTTTTTTCCCCACTGTACATAAGAGTCCATGCACTACAAGTAGAGCATTTGGAGCACTTTCGATTGACACAGAATTCATTCAGTCCAAAAGTAATCTGATGCCCAATTTAAAGGAATCTCATCTAAAAGAAATATTGAGAGATGTGCTGATCTTTACTTATTATAACGAAATTCTCTGAAGCAGAATCCTCAAGAGCTCTCCATAGATGACCCATAGATATGTAAAATTTCGAAGACTTGGAAAAGGGCCCTAGCTTTAGAGTGTGAAGTTTCAGATTTTGCCCACATTTCCCTTTTAAAATGTATTAAAGCATTGCCTTCAGCCGATGCTGTACACAAATCCAACAGACTGAACCTTTATAGACTGAAGAACTTTGCCTTCCTAGTTCCTAGAGAATCTCCCATATCTGCCTCTTTCTGGTATTCTTTTAGAGCATGGTTTACAGGGGTGTCATGATTTCTGTTTGAACGTTGCTGTTTTTTCCCCATATTCTTTTCCTTAGTGCATTTGCCCTGCAGTACTTATGTGAAGTCCATTTTCTTCTTAGTCTCTTCTACCTTTGTAAAGTTTTACAGCCCCTGCAGAATAAAGATTTGAAATGCTCTTTTCTTTCAGAAGGTGAAAGTCAAGTTGAAGTGTAATGAAAACTTGACGTGGATGTCATTTTTTTTAATATTTCTCCTTTTGTGAAGTAGAAATTGGTTTAACTGTAGCTGAGCAGACTGACAAAAAGCACAAAAAAAGATTTCATTGTGCGAACTGAGAGTCTGCTTTCTTTAATCTCCCAGAAAAGGGAATCAAAGCAACGTTTTACATGCAATTTCCATAGCTGGAAGGGATAAATTGTTGAGTTACATGAGTAATGGGTTAATTTTTTTAAACAATGTCTACATTATTAAAAGATGACCAAAGGCAAGTCTAATGTAGTGTATATATTATACCGAGTGTAAAGTGGGAAGTGGGGATCGCACATAACGTATGATAATGGCAAAGTAGCAGATGACTCTTATAATACGTGAACATAAGAATTTTATTAAAATCTGAATTACATTTCGCTTGATGTAGACTAAAAAGCAGAGCAAAATCTACTCTACTCACACACATTGATTGCCAGGCTCCTTGTACATACATTGATATTACCTATACACAGTGACAGACAGCTTACCCTATATCAGTGTGTACACAATAGACAGACATTCATTGTGTGTGGTCACGGTCAACAGGACTCTTACTGTCTCTACTAGGAGTCCTGTCAGGATTTACTACATTTTACCCAGAAATCATGTTCCAAATCATATAAACCAATCTATGAGAGAGCTTAGCTTGTCTCCCTCTATCATATCCTGCACTGATCCCAGATAGGGCAGCAGAAATCAAGTGACAATTTTTCTTTAAGAATTCGGTTTACCTTTTATTTCTACACTGTGTGTTAGTGAATATAAACTGCTGCATATGGACAAATATAGTATAATAGTACATCTCCCAGTAGAATATCAAGAAATCATATTTTTTTCCTAGGGATCAGTAAGGTGGGGACAGTATAACATTTACATTTTTTACAACATTCTAAATTTGTTTTCTTTCCTTTTTTTTTTTCTAAATATCAGTTGGAGTGCCCCTTTAATAACCATGATTTAACCTGGATATATGGGACAGAACTTCAGAAATTCAGTGCCAGTTATTTTTGGTTAGTGACTTTCAATTGTAAAGAATTCTTGACATTCTAGGATACAGAATATCTGTGCTCAAAGACAAAAATAAGTATCAGATAAAGTTGGTCAAGTTGAATAACTGTATTGTTCAATTATGGTAGCCCAATCACATCTGCTCTGATAGATATGTTATCAAGGTACAGGGAAAAGGTTACGGTATAGCTGTGGATGAAGATATCCTTTAATTACGCAGAGTTTATTATAATTTCATATTCACATTAAGAGACTCAGAGCTTAGACAAGCACCTGGTCTTTATAAGGAAAAATTGGTTATTACTCTTCATGATTGAAACTGTATAATCAGTGTGCGAGCATTGACGATTTCATGAACCCCCGATCAGAATCTAAAATGGCTAAAAATGTGGAGAATGTAATAGCTGATTTCTTTGTTTTCGATGGTTACTTTGTCTTATCAAAAAGATAATATTACCTGTGACTAGGATGTCATATTTAGGCTTTAAACTTATGTAGGTTCAGATTTTACACTTTGGTTAAGTGTACAAAAGCAACCAAAGCATATAAAAATGAAAAAATGCTTTTTGAAAATCTTATAAAAGTAATAAGAATGGGTGGTAGTTCACTAAATTAGGCATGCCAGTTTTCTGCATCACATTTTTTGTGCACAACAAATGTGCCACTTTCCCCATTTTCTGACCTTCTCAGCACTTTTTAGAAAGGTTGGCACAGCAGGACGAAGATTAAGACAGGCTTGGGCTGAGACACCTCGACCTGACAATTGTACTCACACCAGAAAACTGTCATGAGTTATATCTCAAATCTATGGCAGTTCCTAACTGGGATAGATTTCAATTCTGCCACATGAGAGGGCTCCTGAATTATTAAGCAATTGGAGTCTGTTAACAATTCAGCCAGGGAGTTCATTAAGACTGGAATATAGTATGCCAGTCTTAATAAATTCACCCCGTCTTTTTTTTTTTCCAGAAGCATTACCACTCTTGCCTCTGGAATTTCAAGTCTGCTCTATTCACATTAATGGAGCCTAGCTGAAATACCAGACACAACCCAAGGACAAGATTCCTGAGGAAAACTATTTTCTCGTTTTTTTTTCTAATCCCATATGAGTTATTTAAAATATGTCCAATATAATATGTTCTTCATTATATCTCCACAGTATAGGAATTACTTTTTGGACTCTTTATGGTGATATACAGTGGTATAGGACAGGTCTTAAACACTGGATGATGCCATAGTCTGCTGTGTGCATGACTTCTTAGACTTTGTATTGTTATATATGGCAGTACAGAGAAGGCCTATAACTTCATAATTCAGAATTATAGACACTCAGTATATCATGTTGAATGCCATATTTGAGCAATAATTTATGACTTTATCCTCCAAGTTTTTTCTCCACATTTACAAGTGACAATAAAACTGGGTAGGGATAGGCAGGAGGGGCAAGACTTATCTCGGACCAACGGAATTAACAGCAAAGATATGTCAAATGTATTAAGCATTAGGTGCCTAAAATTGGTGTAATTGCAGTCGGTAAATTTCCTGCGGTTGATTCTCTGATTTGCTATATAAGCTACTGTATGATTATTTCATGTACCCATTCAACATCAGTATACATATAGTATATGCACATCTGTCCAATATATACACATATAATAATTGAGTCATCAATACAATAAAGGTTGTTCAAAATCCACCCTTTAACATGAAGGTTTGTTACAATACAATGGCCCACATTTAGTAAGATGCATTTTTGACACACTGTGGCGCATCTCAGCTCTTGCAGCATTGCGTTCTCTACTGACACACACTTTAACAATACAAGGGCAATGCAATAACATTTGCAAAAAGTCTCTCAAGATCAAGTGCCCTTTCCTGTAGCAATGGTTCTTACATTTGATGCACAAGTATAAATGATAAGGGCAGCACTGAAGCGATTGTCTCTTCAGAAATTATCTTTTTTGGTATAGTCCTTATGGTAAAAGTGCTAATGGCAGTCAGGAGAAAGCACCCAAGGTGGCTCTTCCAGAAATAGTCAATCTCTTCCTCACAGTTTATCTGTGCACTTCAGAAGATGGCATAGAGGTTTGTAATGTAACTGCACCGGACACGAACCACTCTCCTGAGTAGTCAATCCTCTGTGTAGACCCAACATAAAGCTGTAGCTAAGCAGGGTCATACCATAGAGCGTACTAACCCCACTACAATACTAAGCTGTCACAAAAATTCCTGCTCTCCAGAAAACCTAAAGAAAGTAGCATCAATACAGTATAATATACAAAACCGTATGGCAATCTTAAAGAAACATGCGATATACAGTACACAGCCTTAAGGCAAAACATGGAGTTTGTTTTCACCCCATTACAGCCACCGCAATATTGCTGCTTCCATTTCATAGACCATGATAAATCATTGGTGACATGGGCTGTTTGTAGTTCAGCCCCATTCAAGTAAATGGGGCTGAGATACAATGCCATGCACAGCTGCTGTATGGTGCTGTGCTTGGTTTTCAGTGAATAGGTCACAATGCTCATTCAATTGCTGTGGTCTCTTCAAACAGGTGATCGGCGGGGGTCCTGGGAATCGGCCAGTCCTTGTTTGATGACCTATGTAAAGGATAGGTCATCAGTCTGGAAAACCCCTTTAATTAGATTTGGGGAGAATGCTGAACGTGCAAGTTTTTGATATTTGTGCTTCAGTGGCTACAGTGATAATATTCCATTCTCTAGCAGCTCTCGTCTGATAAACCTCACCACTGTCTTTTCAATTCTTTAGATGGACATGCTTGTTATAGACAAATGAAATCACTCACACTGCAGGTATATACTCTCGGTTGAGAGATAATCACCTGGTTCTGGGTATTAATGTACTCCAGCTTTTTCATTTAACCCTTCTACTAGTGAATGCTTCAGCAGTCAGATTGCATTGAAACCACAGTGCTGTCTACTCTGCGTGATGGACAGGGAAGGCAATCGCCGGGGAAGTGTCTTCTGTAGAAAATGTATTATTTATTCTACATTCCAGGCATGAAATGGAATTTAAATATTTTTAAAACAATGATTTTTGCTTTTTGTCACACTAATGGGAAAGTCGATGGATGGATGATGCTAGGAACATTTACACTAGGAGGTACAAAACCAAAGGCTGAATATGACCAACTATTAATAGTGAGTCTAACCAACTGGATATACTGTAGTATGGGTAATTATACGATGCAATGTTAGTTTTTGTATTTGGTTCACATAGTTACCTCTGTGGTGACTTCAACTACAGTATAAATATATATAAAGAGAGAGGGAGAGATAATAATAATTATGATACATTTTATTTATATAGTGCCAACACATTACACAGTACTTTACAAATCATAGGGTTCATGTACAAATGTATGTATATGTATATAGATAGATAATGCTGTAGAATGCTGCCAAAAATTGTGCCAGAAAGCTAATAAAGTTTCCAAACCTGTACATGAATTATTCTTCATTTAAATTTAACAGTGTTGAACTAGGGTTCCTTGGCCACAATAGAGGAAATGCCCTTTAACTATACCGACCCTTTTAATGGCATCCAATGGTTTATGCAAGGTGGTGGTTACAGGGTGGCAGCCACTCTCCTGCAATCCCATGGTCACCATAGTCACACTTCTACTATGCTGAGAATGTGATGATGGTGATTCATTATTATCATCATCATCATCATCATCATCATCATCATCATCAAAGTCCTGGTGGACATCGCCTATGCAGCAGGAGATCGGGAAGAGATCAGGAAAGGGCCCATTCAGTCCACCACTTACCACTGTGCCGGGTAGTTTGAATAAAGGAGCAGGGTTCTTTGGCATGGTGGTCACCTGGTTCTGATTTAGCATTAATCACTGGGCTGAAACATCAGAAAGGGAAAGCAAAGGGGCATCATCACAGCAAACCAAATGCATAGTGCAGTGATCGTGGGAGGGCAGCTGAGGGGGTGATTTGGTGGGCAGACCCTTCCTCAAACTCCCCTGATGATATAATACACCTCTGAACCCGTGCTACCTGCACCAACCTTTACCCTGTCCAGTCACATTTGACCCGACTCCACTATTGCCTGACCCCCATGGTGCACCATTGTCTCTGACCCACTAGGTCAGCTATAGTCAACACGGGGGCTACTTCAAAAGGTAGAGACTTGATGGCCCCCCTACAGTGAAAGACAGATTCCCATACAGGGGTGAAAGTATGAATAGCAGGGGAGTTACTATGTCCTTAGAAGTAGCCCTAAACCAATCCGGTTTGGTGACACAGTAGATCCACACCCACTGCTTGTTGCAATTCCTTATTAGCATACTTATTGAATACTTTGCAATCCCCAAGAAGCAGCACCCCTATGCAGATCCATTTATTTTTCCTAATGAAAACCTTCAATCTAACTCATTGTCCTGGTTGATGAGACCAGGAAAGTGGCTTCTACCTGTAAAACTACAGGGAGCTGAACAATTTGTGCATCTTGAGATGATCACCTTTCCAGTAATTGATACCTATGAAACCCTCTTTTACAGTACAAAGGAGAATATTTGTTTTCCATACAAAAGTCTTGAAAGGGTAATTTCCACCTGGACCTTGTTACAGCCACAGGATGTACCAGGGTCATGTTCAGGTACCATAAATTCCTGGTAAATGCAGATCTCACCTTTTGGATCCACACCCATCTAAAGAACAGGAATCACAATTCCAGCCTCCCCCGCAACCCTCCATAAAAGTAATAAACAGTGCTCCAGGGGGACCGGGGTATACATTAATAATAAAGCAAGGAATGTACTGGTAAGCTTTATTACTCCCCGGATAATTACCATGTAGAGAACATGTTAATTAATGTTATGCTTTATTATTGATCAAAGTGAATGGAGAAATCTGAGGAAAGTTTCTCCATACACTGGGATCAATTAGAGAACTTGTCAGTGTTTGAGAATTACATTATTCGGTAAAAACAAAAGTAACATTCCATGTTTAAACAAGAAGTCATAGAAAAATGTATTAAACTGTATTATTAAAGTTCTGCTTAACATTATAATATTAAACATGTAAAAAAAAATTTATTATTTATTTAGCTTATGCTTCGTTCACACCTGCGCTTGCTATCCGTCCGTCGCTAAACGTTTTATGAAAACAACGCATTCATTAAAAAAACGTACACAAACGGTTACCAAATGTATACCACAATTCATGATTTTAGACGGATTGGTAAACGGATACCTGGTGAAAAAGGTGTCCGTTTGTGTCCGTTTGTGTACGTTTTGCTAATCCGTTTTGAATCCGTTTTTTCCCATATATTTTTTTTTTTTTTTTTCTTCAGTCTGCGCATGTGCAGAGAAGAATATTAAGCAAATAAAACGGATTGTAAAACGGACACAAACGGATTCCAATCCGTTTGTGTCCGTCTCCCATAGACTTTAATGTTAAAAAAAGACGGTTTGGCGACGGTCCGCGTGTATCCTTTTTTTTTTTGCACGGACAGAAAGTCCTGCATGTCCGACTTTGTGTCCGACAAAAAAAAGCGGTTTGGAGTCGGAGAGGCTGCAATCGGACACCTACGGATTGCTTTAAAAGCCCATTGAAGTGAATGGGCTTTTAAACGAAACGTTTGCAAACCGTTCCCAATCCTTTTTCTGACATTTAGAACGGATACACGACGGACGGATAGCAAGCGCAGGTGTGAACGAAGCATAAGGGAAACAAAGTTATGTCAAAGTGAATGTGACATGTATGTCTATCAAAAAATGAATGGTAAGCAGTGGATACAACTCCGAGTTTAACCATATACTTTGGTGACACTCGCTTTTACACATTTTGACATCTAAAATACTCCAAAAATTACCCTTTTTGTTGTTTTTTTTTAGACACACATGGCAATTATTTTGCAAAAAGCCCATTTTGATGACTTGTAATTGCTACAAGTTTGTTGTTATTTCGGAAACAAATTTGTGTCTGTGAGCCACTTGAGAAGTGATGAAGAACTGGCTTTAAAAAAAGTCACCTAAAACTACCCGTTTATGGGAGCAGATGTGAAATACTGTGACATCAGCAGTGTGCTATAGTGGAATGTGATAGACAAGGCCACAGTACATGTCTGGCTGAGTGATGGCAGTAGTGGTAACTGTGGCAGTGCCGCATGGAATGATATGATGGACTAGGCCACAGGACATGTCTGGTTGAGGGGTGGCAGTGGTGGTAGCTCTTTAGGAGTAGCAGGCAGCATCAGCAGTACAGTAAATGGAACATGATGATACAAGGAGACAGTGGAACCATTATTTTGAGGCATCAGCCAGAGGTGTGTCAAAGTCCTCATTGATCCATGCCTGATCCATTTTGACAAAGTGGCATTCTTCTAGTTGTTACAATGCCACTGGCGGCACTGAACACACTCTTGAGGCTGGACAAGATAAAATTCCAATGGGAAACTGGGCCTGCTCCTTCCACTGCTCTAACCTATTGGTCTAGTATTTCATGGGGTTACCTACTAGAATATAGGTGCACTCTAGGTATGACTGTACCTGCTGGTTTAACCGGTGGTTGTCAGTTGCCTGTTGTGGCTGAGGTTGGTAGTGTGAGATGAAAAAATTACAGTTCATCATGTTCCAGTACTGTACTGGCTGCTGACGCTGTTGCTTTTACTCCTGATGCTTGTAGCTGTGGCACTGGCAGAGGAGGTGAGGGAAGGCTGAGTAAGGTGGACTAGGAGTGGGCACAGGCCATCTGGGTATGTGTGTGACTGGCAGTTGCAGTTGTCTCTATTGTCTGTGGTAAGCTGGGTCAACATCATATCCTGATAATATTCCAATTTTTCTTCCCTTTGGGAGGCAGAAAAAGTAGTGAATTCACTAAGAAGCCAGATGACTGAGCACATATTGCTGTTTCCTGGACATACATTTCTTTATGGATGACTGATATTGGCATGGAACAGGAAGAGGAGGAATGGGAGAAACAGTTGGTGATGATGATGATAATGACAAACGTGCTAGGTGTACAGTAGATGTGGCCTGCCTAGAAGGAAGATCATGGGGAGAAGTAGAACAGTCTTGCTCACTCCCCCTGCCAGTGCCACTGCCAAGTCTATTATGCCAAATAAGATGATGATGCCTTTTCATTTGAGTTTGTTGAGATGTTGTTCCTACATTTGTTCTTGCAAGGCAATGGCTATGTTTCTGCTTGCAGATATTGCACATTGCCAGGGATTAATCATTTCCACACGGGCGATGACTACATGTAGGATTGACTGTCAGTAAAAAAAAACTGATGAAACTGCTCTATTGCCCAACAGGCTTAGACAAAATTAGATTATTGGCAATGAAAGGGTTAACTTTACTTTGTCTGTGTATTATTGCAGGATATTCTCCCTCACTCCTAATATCTATGATGTCTATCACTAATCTGCCTGTAATTGATTAAAACTGACTAAAATTTCCTATTACTAAGACTCTTTGGCTCTATTGCTTGCAATTGTAAGCTTTTCAGAATGGATGTCAGCTAATGTCAGGCGGTGCTAGAACAGGTCTCTTCTGAATTTTTCCAGTGCAATACATGTGGTGGCTATAATTTTCTGCATTTGTTCAGTTTTGTTAAAAACCAAACAATTTGGAACATTCTGGTCAACAACCCGGTTCGTAATGAATCAGTTTGCTCATCTCTAGTAGATAGATAGATAGATAGACAGACAGACAGACAGACAGACAGATAGATAGATAGATGTGCAACACCTGCCTATGTGTATTAAAGTGTGTCTCTGTATGTGTAGAAGTATAATTGCAAAACATATGATATAGAAGGACTTTAGTTCAGGAACACCCAAAATAATTTTATAATTTTTTAAAGGAATTTAAAGGGCTTTGCATTATTAGAAAAATGTAGATTTTTGTTTTTCTTTGTTTAAGAGACAGTTTCACACCTGTCTGTGAGTTGTGTCTGGTATTGCACCTTAACGCCAATAAAATGATTGGCGCTAAGCTGCAATAATACACACAAACTGAGGGCAGGTGCCAGCAGAGAAGAACAAATCCAGTGTCACAGGGAGGTCCCAATAATAGTTCACTTTTATTAAAACTTCATTAAAATTACATCAAAACGAGAAACAAAAGCCGCAGTAGCTCAGGAGTGCTGAAACATGTAAGCCAGTGGGGCTTGTGTTCCTTGGATTTGTTCTCTTCTGCCGTCACTTGCTACAGATCTTGCCTACAGTGTCATACTGTATGCTGGGAGAAGCGGACAAGAGAGTTGAGTGAACTGACCTCATGTTCAGTGATGTTTAACTTCTGTAGACAGGTATTCTGCTGTTCTTGAAAGAAAGCAGTCAGGCTTTCAAAATTTTAGTTAAAACATGACTACCTAAATATGTATATGTATTCAGCAACTGCCTGACGGATTTGTTATGCTATAGTTTTGAGTATGTGCCTTTCAGACCCATAATCTTAAGGCAGCGCTTTCCCGCAGCACTTTCTTGCTGTGGCCTGCTACGTGCAGCGGACACTCTGCAATTTCCAAAACCGTTGCAAAAACGGTTTGGGAAAAAATGGTTGCGTTCCAAAATCGTTGTTAAAAACGCTGCGGGAAAAACCGCAATGCGTTGTCGCAGCGGTTTGTCCTGCAGCGCTTTTTTGCTACAGGACACTATGTGGGGCCTTAGCCTAAAGGGGTTTTCCAGGAATCTGAACAACCTGTGGTGTGTCCGGCAGAGGTGTAAAATAAAAAAACAAAAACATACATACCTTTCCGAGTCACTCTGTTGTCTGCTGATGCTTTCCTTCTGGTGCCGCGGCTGTGTTGCTAGCTTCATGTGACCACTAGGACCAATCAGTGGACTCAGTGTTTGCTCATGAGGGATCGGAGATATTTCTCACATACGTCACCATTTCCTTACCAGCAACTACTGAGGCATCTGATTGTTCTCAGCAGTCACGTGAGCCTCAGGGCCAGTTCACACTTTACAATTTCATGCTGATTATGCTAAGGAAGATCTGCTATCCATTGTTTTTAAAGGGTGGCGGATGCTGAAAAAATAAATATCCTGTTCAAACTTGCTGCAAATTCCAAGGTTTATTCAGCCACAGAACCTATGCTAATCTAAGAAGCCAATCCTAATCAGCAGGAAAAAGATGCAAAAATGGAAAAAAAAGAGGCAGAAATGGAAGGGGAATTTGATGAGGAAGTCCATCTTAAATTCCTCTTTCATTTCTGCCATGTGAACATACCCCAACAGTTTTCTATTTTTTTTTTTACTATTACGGCCTCTAAAGCTCAAAGAATACAGCAGCAGTCCTAACAAAAAGTTGTTCTTCTACCTTTACACTTATCATATATCATTAATCTTGGAACTTTTATCACTATGACGACAACCAAATAAAACAGCAATGGTAATAACCGGGGTGGCAAAGTATAAACATAGAATTTAATGGGTGGCAAAGTATAAACATAGAAAAAGTACAAAAAGTTTAATCATCTAATGAGATCTATTAATTAAAAGCATGACTTCATGTGCGAGAGCAATGTCTGAAGCGAGAAAGGGATGAACAAATAAATAAAAAAGAATGTTAAAACACTAAAGTGTCTAATACCAAGCTAAAATGTACTGGACAGATTGTTCTCTTTCTTACAAGATCCAGAGAGTAATTGGCGTACCGACTGCTTCAGTTCAGTTCCAGCTGTATTATGAATCACAAAATGCTAGCAGGAAAGGTCATTATGCCAATAACATTACCTATGTAATACGTATTATTATCAATGGTAGAACTTTTGTACTGCATGGAATATATCACACAGCCATTGATAAAAATGCAAAATACACAAATCATAACTATCCAGAGGCAGATCCTGAGAGCATTACAGAGAATGTCTGTGTCAAATAGTTATCCATGTGCTGCTCCTAAGGTATATTTCTAGGGGAGTATAGCAGTATCCGACTCCTTTCCTTTAACCGTTTTCTAGGGAAACATGAGAATGACAATGAGGACAATGCACCACTTAATAGCCAATGTGGCTAAAAAGAAAGAAGCAGGCAGGAAAAAATAGACTCATAAAACTTGAGCTTTCCATCCTAAGGATTTCCAATAAAACTGGGTAAACTATAAGAGTTTCATCAGCAGTATAGTCGCTCATCCTTTCTTGCTCAGTTTTTCTCTACAAAATGGAAAGATATCTGTCCGTATTGAACTCTGTTGTGTGATCCTTGAATGTACACTGGTGGCACAAATGTAAAGAAATCCTTATTAAAAAAAAAGATCTGAAATAGATAGAATTTCACAATTGTGAATATTTGTACAAAAATGAGCAAGTCTAGCCTCAGTTTTCATGTACAAGGACATAATACACATTCATGTTGTATGGATCTTTAATAGGGCACACATAGAAGGTCCATTCTGATTTGTATCCTTTCAATGTTGGAAAGGAGACAAACAGACATCTTTTCCAAAACTGTCATATGGGAATTACTCCCCCCAAAAAAGAAATGTTTTTGGCATGCCCCCCTCCATGCAGTATTACAGAGGAAGTCTTACCTACAAGCTTTGCTTCTGGGGGAAAATACTGTGTAACATGAATACATCATACCACACCATACACAGTGCACACATTCATAGAGACTTTGTCATAGGGACTGCGACTGCAAGGTCCAGAATGACAATCTGATGGTGCTGTCAGTTTCTCTACGAGCATCAGCAAAATACGTACCCGCAATTTACTGTATTACAATTAAATGACCCCCATGTTTTTTCTGTTTATGGTCTATAAAATGAATTCAGCAAACTGGGTGAAAGTTATTAAGACTGATGTTGTAAAAATGACACCGTCTCTATATTCTGAGTAACTGTATGATCTCGATAATACTAAATTTACACATCTGGTTTCATGTTTTAACACATTTAAAATAACAAAAACCTTTAAAAAAAAAACAAACATTTGTAGCATTTGCTGCCTTTTCCCTGGCATTTTGTGACATAGAGATTAGAGATGAGCGAATTTCTCCAAAGTTCGATTCGGCAGTTCTAGTCGAAGTTCCCCAAAAATTTGCTTCAATCCAAATTACTTTGCGGCGAATAAACAGCTATTTCCGGTCTTCAGAGAGCCGGGGTGGGCGGCCAAACGGCGGATGCCGCGGTCATGCTCTCTCTCTCTCTCTCTCTCTCCAGCACGGACAAGTTTTATTCATGTGGAAGGATCTGCTAACAAGCAAAGACACGCCTACCCAATCACATCACTAGAGAATATCTTGTGACCGTCTGATGTCACAAAGGTCCTTACTAAATATTCGGAGAATCATGGCAGATTGAAGATTTCCTGAAATTCAGATCCAATTCCACTTCTGCAGAATCGATTCACTCATCTCTAATAGAAATGCCTAATTTGTTTAGGTTTATTTTTTAAAATTGGGAATGAACTTTTTTTAATTCTTGAAATGTTTCAAATGGAAAACTGCTGTATTCCTATTAAGTTCTACCACAGGCAGTGCTCAATAGTAATACTCCCATGCCAAGCCTAGGAGCCTTTAGAAGGCTCCAGGCAGTCATAGCAGCTGAATAGCTCCCCAAGTTTTGACCAAATTTTTGGCCCCAACATATAAGGAAAAGTGAAAGCATCCCCTCAGATGCCATGGTTGCATCTGTTCACAGCATTTGAGGAGTTAAATACCTGCGATCTGATATATCGTATCTCTGATTGCAAATACTGCCACCATGTTTTTGCTGTGTAAAACATGCTTAAATACCCAACATCAGTCATGTTGGGGTTAATGTATTAAGAGGAACATGCCTCTTTATAAATTAGGTGCCAGAAACTCAATTATATCACAGCTAAAAGCAGACAACTAGATGTATATAGTTAGAATGTATATACATGTGAGTAGTTGTGAGTATGCTTGTACATTGTACTTATATTCTGAGTCCCGCCATGCTGAATACCTCTGCTTAGGGTTTATGCATATGCATATGGTCTTGTTATGTACACATGTGACAGTAATATTAAGAATTGTGATATGATCTACTGTAGAGCAGTGGGATTCACCTTGTCTATGTTAGTTGGGAGGTGCAGACTCATAGTAGCTGGAGGACCACTGGTAGGAGACAAATGATTGAAAGGTATAAAGATATCCCACTATTTCTAGGGGGATATATTTCTTGTTTCTAAGACCTCATGCACATGAACGTTGAACACAACAGACATTAAAAATGGATGAGACTATTATTTTATTGTTTATTCTTAGGCTAAGGCCCCACATTGTGAAAATGCTGCTTTTTTTTTTGCAGATTTTGCTGTGTTTTCTAGAGCCAAACCTTGTAGTGGCTACAGGAGGAATGGGAAATATATAGGAAGCTCTTATATTCCTTCCATCTGCTCAATCCACTCCTGGCTTTGGTTAAAAAAAAAACACAGCAAAATCTGCAACTTTTCCATAACATGGGGCCTCAGCCTTAATGTCCTTAATTTCCATCAGTGTGTCACATATATTTCATCCATTGTTTAGCCGTCTGTACATCGAACTTTTTTTTTTTTGTACCCAACCCATTGATACAGAAACATTAACCAAGAAATAAATGTTAAAAACAGACCTATAGACTAGTATTGGATCTACCAGGTTAGAAAAATAGGACGTCCTAATTTTTAATATATGTCATTCACAGTCTGTTACGAAAGCAGATGTGTTTTTGTACCCATTGACTTCCATCATTCTAAAAACAGACATGCGATGGACTTTAACCCCTTCCCGATATCCACTGTAATATTACGGCGGATGCCGGGTCTTTAAAGATGGTGCCCGCTATGAAAGTGAACTGCAAGCAAGGACCCCCTACCTCCTTCCCAAGTAAAACAAACTTATAAACATATTTTCATGTACGGTGAATGCCTTAGCAGGAAAAAATTGAAAGTACTGAACAACCGTTTTTTCACAGTTTTGCCTCTGATAAAAATTTGAATAAAAAGTGATCAAAGAAATAGAAATTCCACAAAATGGTATAACTAAAAAATACACCTGACCATTCAAAAGAAGATTCCCTATGTATTTCTGTACACAGAAATATAAAAAAATTCTGGGAGTCAGAATATGGTGACTTTAAGAAAAAATGTTTTTGCAAAGTTATAGATTTTTGTTAAGGAGTTAAAATGTAAATAAAACTTCCTGCTGCCCAGTACATTGTACAGAATGATAAATGGTAGAATCAGGAAGAACAATTTGTCCTGGAAACTTTAAGCCCTAATATGGCTCTGTGAGCGGAAAGGCGGAGAGTCAAAAATGAAAATTCAAAAAAATGCCACCAATGGGAACGGGTTAAAAAAACCATCTGCCACAAGTCTATTTTTCACTGTTGTGTGCATGAGGCCTGAGCAATCCTTCAACCGATACACAGTGTTCTTTTAAAGTTTTGGGTTCAATGTGCTCAGCCTCCCTCTATCATTCTTTCACCAGTCCTGCCCTTTATTTTCAGAATGACAGGAGTGAATGTCTGAAGCCCCACGTGGCGTAAACGTTGCAGTTTGGCTACGGTGGAAACACTATGGCAAAAACCGCTGTGTTTTACAGTCCTATCCACACATTGCAGTAAAATACCTGCAGCGGAAATGTTGCAAATTCTAAAACTGTCATGTTTTTGGAAAAATCAGCCTGGTAATTATACCTACGGAAACGCTGGCAGTCTCCCTATAGATATAATGAAGCAGAAAATCTTCAGAGGAAAACTCTGCGGACTTTCTGTGAAAAGTGCTGTGGGAAGATCTGCGATGCGTTTCCACCACGGTTTTGCCTCGAGCGTTTTTTGCTGCGGCTCGCTACCTGTGGCCTAATTCTATGAGTCGCTGTATTCTTCTGAGAACATCTCTATTTGATAGTGATAAAGTAATCTTTGCCTTCAGTGCCAGCAAAAGAGCAGATAAAGTCTGAAAGTATAACCTGTGGCAAAATGCTGATCAATTATTCCTTAACAAGTTAATATTTTCAATGGAAAGAACTTGACAAATTTCTTCGGGGCTTCACAAATATTTGGTGATGACTGAATAGCAGCATAAATAATGTGCCTGAAATGGAATGAGTCTGGTAAGTGATGGGCAGATGTCTTTAGTACAACCTCATATCTGATGTCATTTGTGCGGCCAATGGAACAAGTGATTGCAAAGCCAGTGAAGCGTTTGCCAGCGTTGCTCAACCAAGAAAGTGTGCAGAATTAATTTCACATACTGTAGATAGAAAAACAAAGGAGACATTTTAATCTTAATAAAGCAAAAGGTGACTCCTAAAGATGACAGAACCTTATTAACCAGGTCCTTTAGAAATGTTCCTGATATTTCTAGTATGTCTAATGTATATTAACTCTTCCAAGAATAATAATGAGCATGTTGAGCTTGTCATGAAAAATGTATTACCACTGTATCTACATGAGCAGAAACTTCCCTGTGATGCAATCGGGGGTCATACTTTATACACACGTGGACAAAATTGTTGGTACCCCTCGTTTAATGAAAGAAAAACCCACAATGGTCACAGAGATAACTTGAATCTGACAAAAGTAATAATATATAAAAATTCTATGAAAATGAACAAATGAAAGTCAGACATTGCTTTTCAACCATGCTTCAACAGAATTTTTTAAAAAAAAGAAAACTCATGAAACAGTCCTGGACAGAAATGATGGTTCCCTTAACTTAATATTTTGTTGCACAACCTTTTGAGGCAATCACTGCAATCAAACCATTCCTGTAACTGTCAATGAGACTTCTGCACCTCTCAGCAGGTATTTTGGCCACTCCTCATGAGCAAACTGCTCCCGTTGTCTCGAGTTTGAAAGGTGCTTTTTCCAGACGGCATGTTTCAGCTCCTTCCAAAGATGCTCAATAGGATTTAGGTCAGGGCTCATAGAAGGCCACTTTATAATAGTCCAATGTTTTCCTCTTAGCCATTCTTGGGTGTTTTTAGCTGTGTGTTTTGGGTCATTATCCTGTTGCAAGACCCATGACCTGCGACTGAGACCAAGCTTTCTGACACTGGGCAGCACATTTCTCTCTAGAATCCCTTGATAGTCTTGAGATTTCATGGTACCCTGCACAGATTCAAGACACCCTGTGCCAGATGCAGCAAAGCAGCCCCAGAACATAACAGAGCCTCCTCCATGTTTCACAGTAGGGACAGTGTTCTTTTCAAGATATGCTTCATTTTTCCGTCTGTGAACATAAAGCTGATGTGCCTTGCCAAAAATTTCAATTTTTGTCTCATCTGTCCATAGGACATTCTCCCAGAAGCTTTGTGGCTTGTCCACATGTAGTTTGGCAAATTACTTTTGTCAGATTTAAGTTATTTCTGTGACCATTGTGTGTTTTTTTTTCCATTAAACAAGGAGTACCAACAATTTTGTCCATGTGTGTATGAGCAGAAAACTTGGGGTCAATTGTTGTTACAGTGTATTTGGTTATACCATAACAGCTGCCTGTGAACCACTAATGCAGGTTAATCACAGACATTGCAGTTAGGGCTAAGGCCCACACCAAAAAAGCACTGCAGGAAAAAACGTGGCGGAACGCATCGCAGTTTTTCCCACAGCACTTTTCACAGAAAGTCCGCAGAGGTTTCCTTTATACCTATAGGGAAACCGCCAGCGTTTCCATAGGCATTTACACCACGTGGGGCCCCGGCCTAAAAAAGTTTTCCAGGTCCTTTTAACTGCAACGGTTTTGGAAATCGCAGTGTGTCCACTGCGCGTATTTCCCCTCAGTGTGGGGATGGGATTTGCTAGAATCCCATCCAGTATACAGTGACTGTAAAAGACCATGTTTTTTTTCGCAGCGTTTACAACTCGTGGGGCCCCGACCTAAAAGAGTTTTCCAGGACTTTTTAATTTGTGACCTATCCTTAGGAAGGTCCTTGGGGGTCCGACACCTGGGACACCTGCGGATCAGCTGTTTAAGGCTAAAGCCTTGAAGAGGCTGCAGTGCTTAATAAACAAACTCTTCAAATAGCTGAATGGCCAATGTCCCGGTTGTCAGACCCCAGATCTTTAATTGATTAACTATCGTTTATTTAGCCTTGAAACCCTGTTGTCTTGAAAAATCTAAATTTTAAAAAACTAAATTTAAAAAAAATAAATAATGTTAAAAAAATTGTAACAAAGCACAAGCATAAAGTAAAATTTATTAACTATAAGTCACAAGGCATTAAATCATGATCACTTTTTTCGTATTCACATGGTATATGATAATTTATGTTTAGTTCAGTTCACAGAGCTAGTTATATGAATTATTTCTGTCCTGCTTGTAAGTACAGTATTTCCTGCTGGAGAATACGCTAAAATCAAAACACCCCTCAACTTTTTTGTCTTCTGACTAAACTAATCGGTGGGTTTTCATTCCTATGATTAGGACGTCTACAAACAGTAGCAAAAGACAAAGGCTACTTAAGGCCGGGCCCCACATGGTGTGAATGCTGTGGTTTGCCCGTTGCGGAAACACTGCAGAAAACAAACTTGGCGTTTTACAGTTCCTGCTAAATGGATGGGTTTCTAGTGAATCCCATTCATACATTGTGGGAAACCGTTGTGGTTTTGGAAATCGCGGCATGTCAATTATACCTATGGAAACGCTGGCGGTTTCCCTATAGGTATAATGGAAGCATAAAGTCCGCAGAGGAAACCTCTTCAGACTTTTTGTGAAAAGCGATGCGGGAAGAACTGCAATGTGTTGCCCCCGCAATTTTATCTTCAGCACTTTTTTTGCTGCTGCCTGCTACATGGGGCCTTAGCCTAAGGCTGTTGTCCGACGAAGTGTAAACACCGCAATTTGGCTGTGGCAGAAACACCACAGGAAAAAAAGCAGCATTTTACATTAGCTGCAAAATGGATAGGATTCTGGTTTATCCCATCCACACACTGCAGAAAATAATCCGCAGCAGAGATCCTGCGATTTGAAAAGAGGTTGCCCGTCCTCTGGAACTCTACAAGATTGCCTTAAAAGGCCCATATACTGTATAAAAATTGGACAAAATTGTTTATCTTGGCCATTCCAAAATTTTATGTAATGGACGATTCATAGTGGGCGATGACAGTCTTCTGTTTGCTAAAAATGTAAACAACCAGATTGGAAAATTTCAGCCATTTCCATATTTCACGTATTTTTTTATTAGAGCAAGGACACTAGAAGAAATTAAATGATTAGGTAAAATTATAATTGTAAAGACCAGATATTTTATAGATCCGTGTACGGCCACATTTATCGGAGTAGCTCCCTTTCAGAGTCTGATGACATTTTCTCCATGTTCACTATAGTTCTGGTCAGTAAATGACATCCACTGATTTTACTAGGTACAAACAATGATGATAGCTTCTATTCTAAGATGAAAGGCCAGAAAGCTCAAAGACAAAGCTTCTAATTGAATTTCGGGTAATATAATAACAGGTATTGATTCATGGTTGTACCTGACTGATGATGACACACAAAGAGAATTGATCCTTACAACAGTTTGTGAAACCCATGGAAATGATCAGTAATGGGATAGACCCGATTGATCAGTAAAATGGCTGCTTATTGATGGACGAAATGATCTGTTTTCTATTTACTGCAATTAGGAAGAAATTTTCTCTCGTGTCCATTTTAATGGTGGGGTTATATATAGCGAGTTGTCTTATTTCTTACAGGTTTACCATCTCCAATGTCTGTTAGATATTGAGTTACCTGAGTACAGTATTAAGTAATCTTTTTTCTTATCTTCTATTTACTGTGACTTTCGTGTGTTATGATGATGGAAGACTACTCTTAGCTCAATAGCAAATTCATAACCAAGTAAGAAAATGAAATAAAATAGTAGTTGACGTCACATGATATCGCCAGCCTTGCAACAAATGCAGCCACCATCCAATAATGATATATTTTTGCAACAGTTGTAAGGTTGCTCACAAGTTGTTTTTTAATTCCATAGGGAAACACTGCAGTCGTGGCAGGAGACACAAACTCTTACCTTTTTACCTTTACTTGCAGGCAATTCTGTATTGTAATGAAGTTCTTAAATCAGTGGTACAGTGGAATGTAAAAATACACTCACTCATGTATTCACAACTACTATTA
Source organism: Leptodactylus fallax (assembly GCA_947044405.1). NCBI lineage: Eukaryota > Metazoa > Chordata > Amphibia > Anura > Leptodactylidae > Leptodactylus > Leptodactylus fallax. Next base: position 775,411 of record CAMRHE010000249.1, read on the forward strand.
AGGTTAATGCCAAATGACATGAGAAATAATGTATAGGACATAATTTAGCAGGTCTGGAACACATAGGGTCTTTTAAATTTGATGGGGAAGATTAATCACTTCTTAATCACTCCATGTCTGGATCATTTTACCTGGTTCATAAGTGGACACCTTTTCGGGTTTTTTGGCAAATGTGTTTTTGAATTCTGTAACATTGTTTTCATTCTTGATATTCAGATAATTTGTGTATATTTTTTCAGAGATGCACAGGGCTTTATTTTTGTGTCATTTTTCTTTTCCTTTTTTTTTTTAATATAGGAGAGATTGTAAAAAAAAAACAGAAAAGATTTTTTTTCTGAAATAGCATCCACTATGCAGGATAAATAATTTTATATTTTATATTTTAGTAGTTTTATAGTTTGGACATTTAAAATTAGTAGTTTTTCATTTTAATCCTACAGGGGGCTTGAATATGTGATTGTATGGTGGATGATGTACCCCAGTTTATAACCCCACCAAAAATGTTGCAGATTTAACTCCTAATATGTAACAATATTTGGCTAGAGCCAAACTGCGGGGTTTTACAGTCCCTGCAAAGCTAGCAAATCCCATCCACACATTGCAGAAAAATATGCGCAGCAGAAATGCTGTGATTTCGAAAGCTGTCACATTTTTGGAAATTGCAGCATGTCAATTATACCTACAGTGCTGGCCAAAAATATTGGCACCCCTGCAATTCTGTCAGATAATACTCAATTTCTTCCAGAAAATGATTGCAATAACAAATGCTTTGTTAATAATATCTTCATTTATTTTGCTTGCAATGAAAAAACACAAAAGAGAATGAAAAAAAAAGTCAAATCATTGATCATTTTACACAAAACTCCAAAAATGGGCCGGACAAAAGTATTGGCACCCTCAGCCTAATACTTGGTAGCACAACCTTTAGACAAAATAACTGCGAACAACCGCTTCCGGTAACCATCAATGAGTTTCTTACAATGCTCTGCTGGAATTTTAGACCATTCTTCTTTGGCAAATTTCTCCAGGTCCCTGAGATTTGAAGGGTGCCTTCTCCAAACTGCCATTTTGAGATCTCTCCACAGGTGTTCTATGGGATTCAGGTCTGGACTCATTGCTGGCCACTTTAGAAGTCTCCAGTGCTTTCTCTCAAACCATTTTCTAGTGCTTTTTGAAGTGTGTTTTGGGTCATTGTCCTGCTGGAAGACCCATGACCTCTGAGGGAGACCCAGCTTTCTCACACTGGGCCCTACATTATGCTGCAAAATTTGTTGGTAGTCTTCAGACTTCATAATGCCATGTACACGGTCAAGCAGTCCAGTGCCAGAGGCAGCAAAGCAACCCCAAAACATCAGGGAACCTCCGCCATGTTTGACTGTAGGGACCGTGTTCTTTTCTTTGAAGGCCTCTTTTTTTTTTCCTGTAAACTCTATGTTGATGCCTTTTCCCAAAAAGCTCTACTTTTGTCTCATCTGACCAGAGAACATTCTTCCAAAAAGTTTTTGGCTTTCTCAGGTAAGTTTTGGCAAACTCCAGCCTGGCTTTTTTATGTCTCTGGGTCAGAAGTGGGGTCTTCCTGGGTATCCTACCATAGAGTCCCTTTTCATTCAGACGCCGACGGATAGTACGGGTTGACACTGTTGTACCCTCGGACTGCAGGGCAGCTAGAACTTGTTTGGATGTTAGTCGAGGTTCTTTAGCCACCATCCGCACAATCTTTCGTTGAAATCTCTCGTCAATTTTTCTTTTTTCTTTTCCGTCCACATCTAGGGAGGTTAGCCACAGTGCCATGGGCTTTAAACTTCTTGATGACACTGCACACGATAGACACAGGAACATTCAGGTCTTTGGAGATGGACTTGTAGCCTTGAGATTGCTCATGCTTCCTCACAATTTTGCTTCTCAAGTCCTCAGACAGTTCTTTGGTCTTCTTTCTTTTCTCCATGCTCAATGTGGTACACACAAGGACACAGGACAGAGGTTGAGTCAACTTTAATCCATTTCAACTGGCTGCAAGTGTGATTTAGTTATTGCCACCACCTGTTATGTGCCACAGGTAAGTAACAGGTGCTGTTAATTACACAAATTAGAGAAGCATCACATGATTTTTCAAAGGGTGACAATACTTTTGTCCACCCCCTTTTTTATGTTTGGTGTGGAATTATATCCAATTTGGCTTTTTGACAATTCTTTTTGTGGTTTTCCATTGACGACAAATTAAATGAAGATATTATTACCAAAGCATTTGTGATTGCAATCATTTTCTGGAAGAAATTGAGTATTATCTGACAGAATTGCAGGGGTGCCAATACTTTTGGCCAGCACTGTATGGAAATGGTAGCGGTTTTCCTATAGGTAAAATCAAAGCAGAAAGTGCCCAGAGAAAAACTCTGTGGACTTTCTGTGAAAAGTACTAAGGGAAAAAGCGTGATGCGTTTCCACCACGGTTTTTCCTGCAGCACTTTTTTGCTGCGGCCCGCTACATGTGGCCTTAGCCTAAAGCAATTAAAAAAACAGCTAATTTTGGCGTACAATTGCACTAAAAGTGTGGGGATGGGTTGATATTCTGATGATATGTCACCAGAATCCTGTTAATTTGCTAAGGATAACCCAAGAAATAAGCAAGCGCTGATTGTCAGGTGCATTTTAAGGCTAAGGCCCCACATTGCGGAAACACAGCTTTTTTGTTGCAGATTTTGTTGTGTTTTTTTAGCTAAATTCAGGAGTGGATTGAACAAAATGTAGAAGTATTCTATAGAAGTCCTTTATATATATACAGTACAGACCAAAAGTTTGGACACACCTTCTCATTCCAAGAGTTTTCTGTATTTTCATGACTATAAAAATTGTAGATTCACACTGAAGGCATCAAAACTATGAATTAACACATGTGGAATTATATACTTAACAAAAAAGTATGAAACAACTGAAAATATGTCTTATATTCTAGGTTCTTCAAAGTAGCCACATTTTGCTTTTATTACTGCTTTGCACACTCTTGGCATTCTCTTGATGAGATTCAAGAGGTAGTCACCTGAAATGGTTTTCACTTCCCAGGTGTGCCCTGTCAGGTTTAATAAGTGGGATTTCTTGCCTTATAAATGGTGTTGGGACCATCAGTTGTGTTGTTCAGAAGTCAGGTGGATACACAGCTGATAGTCCTACTGAATGGAGTGTTAGAATTTGTATTATGGCAAGAAAAAAGCAGCTAAGTAAAGAAAAACGAGTGGCCATCATTACTTTAAGAAATGAAGGTCAGTCAGTCCGAAAAATTGAGAAAACTTTGAAAGTGTCCCCAAGTGCAGTGGCCAAAACCATCATGCGCTACAAAGAAACTGGCTCACATGAGGACCGCCCCAGGAAAGGAAGACCAAGAGTCACCTCTGCTGCGGAGGATAAGTTCATCCGAGTCACCAGCCTCAGAAATCGCAGGTTAACAGCAGCTCAGATTAGAGACCTGATCAATGCCACACAGAGTTCTAGCAGCAGACACATCTCTACAACAACTGTTAAGAGGAGACTGTGCGCAGCAGGCCTTCATGGTAAAATAGCTGCTAGGAAACCACTGCTAAGGACAGGCAACAAGCAGAAGAGACTTGTTTGGGCTAAAGAACACAAGGAATGGACATTAGACCTGTGGAAATCTGTGCTTTGGTCTGATGAGTCCAAATTTGAGATCTTTGGTTCCAACCAACGTGTCTTTGTACGACGCAGAAAAGGTGAACGAATGGACTCTACATGCCTGGTTCCCACCGTGAAGCATGGAGGAGGAGGTGTGATGGTGTGGGGGTGCTTTGCTGGTGACACTGTTGGGGATTTATTCAAAATTGAAGGAATACTGAACCAGCATGGTTACCACAGCATCTTGCAGCGGCATGCTATTCCATCCAGTTTGCGTTTAGTTGGACCATCATTTATTTTTCAACAGGACAATGACCCCAAACACACCTCCAGACTGTGTAAGGGCTATTTGACCAAGAAGGAGAATGATGGGGTGCTACGCCAGATGACCTGACCTCCACAGTCACCAGACCTGAACCCAATCAAGATGGTTTGGGGTGAGCTGGACCGCAGAGTGAAGGCAAAAGGGCCAACAAGTGCTAAGCATCTCTGGGAACTCCTTCAAGACTGTTGGAAGACCATTTCAGGTGACTACCTCTTGAAGCTCATCAAGAGAATGCCAAGAGTGTGCAAAGCAGTAATCAAAGCAAAAGGTGGCTACTTTGAAGAGCCTAGAATATAAGACATATTTTCAGTTGTTTAACACTTTTTGTTAAGTATATAATTCCACATGTGTTAATTCATAGTTTTGATGCCTTCAGTGTGAATCTACAATTTTTATAGTCATGAAAATACAGAAAACTCTTGGAATGAGAAGGTGTGTCCAAACTTTTGGTCTGTACTGTATATATATATATATATATATATATATATATATACACATACAGTAGGTACAGAAAGTATTCAGACCCCTTTAAAGTTTTCACTCTTTGTTTCATTGCAGCCATTTGCTAAAAGCAAAAAAGTTCATTTTAGTTCTCATTAATGTACACTCAGCACCCCATCTTGACAGAAAAAAAACAGAAATGTAGCTATTTTTGCAAATGTATTAAAAAAAACCCCTGAAATATCACATGGTCATAAGTATACCCTTTGCTCAGTATTGAGTAGAAGCCCCCTTTTGAGCTAGTACAGCCATGAGTCTTCTTGGAAATGATGCAACAAGTTTTTCACATCTGGATTTGGGGATCCTCTGCCATTCTTCCTTGCAGATCCTCTCCATTTCTGTCAGATTGGATGGTGAACGTTGGTGGACAGCCATTTTCCAGTCTCTCCAGAGATTATCAATTGGGTTGAGGTCAGGGCTCTGGCTGGGCCAGTCAAGAATAGTCACAGAGTTGTTCCGAAGCCACTCCTTTCTTATTTTAGCTGTGTGCTTAGGGTCATTGTCTTGTTGGAAGGTGAACCTTCGGCCCAGTCTGAGGTCCAGAGCACTCTGGAAGAGGTTTTCTTCCAGGATATCTCTGTACTTGGCCGCATTCATCTTTCCTTCAATTGCAACCAGTCGTCCTGTCCCTGCAGCTGAAAAACCCCCCCATAGCATGATGCTGCCACCACCATGTTTCACTGTTGGGATTGTATTGGGCAGGTGATGAGCAGTGCCTGGTTTTCTCCACACATACCGCTTAGAATTAACACCAAAAAGTTCAATCTTCGTCTCATCAGACCAGAGAATCTTATTTCTCATAGTCTGGGAGTCCTTTATGTCTTTTTTGGCAAACTCTATGCGGGCTTTCATATGTCTTGCACTGAGGAGAGGCTTCCTTCGGGCCACTCTGCCATAAAGCCCCGACTGGTGGAGAGCTGCAGTGATAGTTGTCTTTGTGGAACTTTCTCCCATCTCCCTACTGCATCTCTGGAGCTCAACCACAGTGATCTTTGGGTTCTTCTTTACCTCTCTCACCAAGACTCTTCGCCCACGATTGCTCAGTTTGGCTAGACGGCCAGGTCTACGAAGAGTTCTGGTTGTCCCAAACTTCTTCCATTTAAGGATTATGGAGGCCACTGTGTTCTTAGGAAACTTGAGTGCTGCAGAAATTCTTTTGTAACCTTGGCCAGATCTGTTCCTTGCCACAATATAGACAGGTGTGTGCCTTTCCTAATCAAGTCCAATCAGTTTAATTAAACACAGCTGGACTCCAATGAAGGAGTAGAACCATCTCAAGGAGGATCAGAAGGAAATGGACAGCATTCAAGTTAAATATGAGTGTCACAGCAAAGGGTCTGAATACTTATGACCATGTGATACTTCAGTTTTTCTTTTTTAATAAATTTGCAAAAATATCTACATTTCTGTTTTTTTTTCTGTCAAGATGGGGTGCTGAGTGTACATTAATGAGAAATAAAATGAACTTTTTTGCTTTTAGCAAATGGCTGCAATGAAACAAAGAGTGAAAACTTTAAAGGGGTCTGAATACTTTCCGTACCCACTGTATATATATACAGTCATATGAAAAAGTTTGGGCACCCCTATTAATCTTAATCATTTTTAGTTCTAAATATTTGGGTGTTTGCAACAGCCATTTCAATTTGATATATCTAATAACTGATGGATACAGTAATATTTCAGGATTGAAATGAGGTTTATTGTACTAACAGAAAATGTGCAATATGCATTAAACCAAAATTTGACCGGTGCAAAAATTTGGGTACCCTTATCATTTTATTGATTTGAATACTCCTAACTACTTTTTACTGACTTACTGAAGCACAAAATTGGTTTTGTAACCTCACTGAGCTTTGAACTTCATAGCCAGGTGTATCCAATCATGAGAAAAGGTATTTAAGGTGGCCAATTGCAAGTTGTTCTCCTATTTGAATCTCCTCTGAAGAGTGGCATCATGGGCTCCTCAAAACAACTCTCAAATGATCTGAAAACAAAGATTGTTCAACATAGTTGTTCAGGGGAAGGATACAAAAAGTTGTCTCAGAGATTTAACCTGTCATTTTCCACTGTGAGAAACATAGTAAGGAAATGGAAGCCCACAGGGACAGTTCTTGTTAAGCCCAGAAGTGGCAGGCCAAGAAAAATATCAGAAAGGCAGAGAAGAAGAATGGTGAGAACAGTCAAGGACAATCCACAGACCACCTCCAAAGAGCTGCAGCATCATCTTGCTGCAGATGGTGTCACTGTGCATCGGTCAACAATACAGCACACTTTGCACAAGGAGAAGCTGTATGGGAGAGTGATGTGAAAGAAGCCGTTTCTGAAAGCACTCCACAAACAGAGTCGCCTGAGGTATGCAAAAGCACATTTGGACAAGCCAGCTTCATTTTGGAAGAAGGTCCTGTGGACTGATGAAACAAAGATTGAGTTGTTTGGTCATACAAAAAGGCGTTATGCATGGCGTCATAAAAACACAGCATTCCAAGAAAAACACTTGCTAACCACTGTAAAATTTGGTGGAGGTTCCATCATGCTTTGGGGCTGTGTGGCCAATGCTGGCACCGGGAATCTTGTTAAAGTTGAGGGTCGCATGGATTCAACTCAGTATCAGCAGATTCTTGAGAATAATGTACAAAAATCAGTGACGAATTTGAAGTTACGCCGGGGATGGATATTTCAGCAAGACAATGATCCAAAACACAGCTCCAAATCTACTCAGGCATTCATGCAGAGGAACAATTACAATGTTCTGGAATGGCCATCCCAGTCCCCAGACCTGAATATCATTGAACATCTGTGGGATAATTTGAAGCGGGCTGTCCATGCTCGGCGACCATCAAACTTAACTGAACTGGAATTGTTTTGTAAAGAGGAATGGTCAAAAATACCTTCATCCAGGATCCAGGAACTGATTAAAAGCTACAGGAAGAGACTAGAGGCTGTTATTTTTGCAAAAGGAGGATCTACTAAATATTAATGTCACTTTTCTGTTGAGGTGCCCATACTTTTGCACCGGTCAAATTTTGGTTTAATGCATATTGCACATTTTCTGTTAGTACAATAAACCTCATTTCAATCCTGAAATATTACTGTGTCCATCAGTTATTAGATATATCAAATTGAAATGGCTGTTGCAAACACCCAAATATTTAGAACTAAAAATGATTAAGATTAATAGGGGTGCCCAAACTTTTTCATATGACTGTATATACAGTGCCTTGCGAAAGTATTCGGCCCCCTTGAACTTTTCAACCTTTTGCCACATTTCAGGCTTCAAACATAAGGATATAAAATTTTAATTTTTTGGTGAAGAATCAACAAGTGGGACACAATCGTGAAGTGGAACGAAATTTATTGGATATTTTAAACTTTTGTAAAAAATAAAAAGCTGAAAAGTGGGGCGTGCCAAATTATTCGGCCCCCTTAAGTTAATACTTTGTAGCGCCACCTTTTGCTGCGATTACAGCTGCAAGTCGCTTGGGGTATGTCTCTATCAGTTTTGCACATCGAGAGACTGAAATTCTTGCCCATTCTTCCTTGGAAAACAGCTCAAGCTCAGTGAGGTTGGATGGAGAGCGTTTGTGAACAGCAGTTTTCAGCTCTTTCCACAGATTCTCGATTGGATTCAGGTCTGGACTTTGACTTGGCCATTCTAACACCTGGATACGTTTATTTGTGAACCATTCCATTGTAGATTTTGCTTTATGTTTGGGATCATTGTCTTGTTGGAAGATAAATCTCTGTCCCAGTCTCAGGTCTTTTGCAGACTCCAACAGGTTTTCTTCCAGAATGGTCCGGTAGTTGGCTCCATCCATCTTCCCATCAATTTTAACCGTCTTCCCTGTCCCTGCTGAAGAAAAGCAGGCCCAAACCATGATGCTGCCACCACCATGTTTGACAGTGGGGATGGTGTGTTCAGGGTGATGAGCTGTGTTGCTTTTACGCCAAACATATCGTTTTGCATTGTGGCCAAAAAGTTCGATTTTGGTTTCATCTGACCAGAGCACCTTCTTCCACATGTTTGGTGTGTCTCCCAGGTGGCTTGTGGAAAACTTTAAACGAGACTTTTTATGGATATCTTTGAGAAATGGCTTTCTTCTTGCCACTCTTCCATAAAGGCCAGATTTGTGCAGTGTACGACTGATTGTTGTCCTATGGACAGACTCTCCCACCTCAGCTGTAGATCTCTACAGTTCATCCAGAGTGATCATGGACCTCTTGGCTGCATCTCTGATCAGTCTTCTCCTTGTTTGAGATGAAAGTTTAGAGGGACGGCCGGGTCTTGGAAGATTTGCAGTGGTCTGATACTCCTTCTATTTCAATATGATCGCTTGCACAGTGCTCCTTGGGATGTTTAAAGTTTGGGAAATCTTTTTGTATCCAAATCCGGCTTTAAACTTCTCCACAACAGTATCACGGACCTGCCTGGTGTGTTCCTTGGTCTTCATGATGCTCTCTGCACTTTAAATAGAACCGAGACTATCACAGAGCAGGTGCATTTATACGGAGACTTGATTACACACAGGTGGATTATATTTATCATCATCAGTCATTTAGGACAACATTGGATCATTCAGAGATCCTCACTGAACTTCTGGAGTGAGTTTGCTGCACTCAAAGTAAAGGGGCCGAATAATATTGCACGCCCCACTTTTCAGTTTTTTATTTTTTACAAAAGTTTAAAATAACCAATAAATTTCGTTCCACTTCACGATTGTGTCCCACTTGTTGTTGATTCTTCACCAAAAAAAAGTATTTAGTCAGCCACCAATTGTGCAAGTTCTCCCACTTAAAAAGATGAGAGAGGACTGTAATTGACATCATAGGTAGACCTCAACTATGAGAGGCAAAATGAGAAAACAAATCCAGAAAATCACATTGCCTGATTTTTAAAGAATTTATTTGCAAATTATGGCGGAAAATAAGTATTTGGTCAATAACAAAAGTTCATCTCAAGTCTTCACAAGGTTGGCACACACTGTTGCTGGTATGTTGGCCCATTCCTCCATGCAGATCTCCTCTAGAGCAGTGATATTTTGGGGCTGTCGCTGGGTAACACTCCAAAGGTTTTCTATGGAGTTGAGATCTGGAGACTGGCTAGGCCACTCCAGGACTTTGAAATGTTTCTTACAAAGCCACTCCTTCGTTGCCCTGGTGGTGTACTTGGGATCATTGTCATGCTGAAAGACCCAGCCACGTTTCCTCTTCAATGCCCTTGCTGATGGAAGGAGGTTTGCACTCAAAATCTCACGATACATGGCCCCATTCATTCTTTCATGTACATGGATCAGTCGTCCTGGTCCCTTTGCAGAGAAACAGCCCCAAAGCATGATGTTGCCACCCCCATGCTTCACAGTAGGTATGGTGTTCTTTGGATGCAACTCAGCATTCACTCTCCTCCAAACACGACAAGTTGTGTTTCTATCAAACAGTTCTACTTTGGTTTCATCTGACCATATGACATTCTCCCAATACTCTTCTGGAACACCCAAATGCTCTCTAGCAAACTTCAGATGGGCTCGGATATGTACTGGCTTAAGCAGGGGGACACGTCTGGCACTGCAGGATCTGAGTCCCTGGCGGCGTAGTGTGTTACTGACGGTAGCCTTTGTTACGTTAGTCCCAGCTTTCTGCAGGTCATTCACTAGGTCAGCCCATGTGGTTCTGGGATTTTTGCTCACCGTTCTTGTGATCATTTTGACCCCACGGGGTGAGATTTTGCGTGGAGCCCCTGATCGAGGGAGATTATCAGTGGTCTTGTATATCTTCCATTTTCTAATTATTGCTCCCCAGTTGATTTCTTCACACCAAGCTGCTTGCCTATTGCAGATTCAGTCTACCCAGCCTGGTGCAGGTCTACAATTTTGTTTCTGGTGTCCTTCCACAGCTCTTTGGTCTTCACCATAGTGGAGTTTGGAGTGTGACTGTTTGAGGTTGTGGACAGGTGAGTTTTATACTGTTAACAATGTCAAACAGGTGCCATTACTACAGGTAATGAGTGGAGGCAGAGGAGCCTCTTAAAGAAGAAGTTACAAGTCTGTGAGAGCCAGAAATTTTGCTTGTTTGTAGGTGACCAAAACTTATTTTCCACCATAATTTGCAAATAAATTCTTAAAATATCACACAATGTGATTTTCTAGATATGTTTTCTCATTTGGTCTCTCATAGTTGAGGTCTGCCTATGATGTCAATTACAGGCCTCTCTCATCTTTTTAAGTGGGAGAACTTGCACAATTGGTGGCTGACTAAATACTTTTTTCCCCACTGTATAGATATATATATATATATATATATATATATATATATACAGTACAGACCAAAAGTTTGGACACACCTTCTCATTCCAAGAGTTTTCTGTATTTTCATGACTATAAAAATTGTAGATTCACACTGAAGGCATCAAAACTATGAATTAACACATGTGGAATTATATACTTAACAAAAAAGTGTGAAACAACTGAAAATATGTCTTATATTCTAGGTTCTTCAAAGTAGCCACCTTTTGCTTTGATTACTGCTTTGCACACTCTTGGCATTCTCTTGATGAGCTTCAAGATGTAGTCACCTGAAATGGTTTTCACTTCACAGGTGTGCCCTGTCAGGTTTAATAAGTGGGATTTCTTGCCTTATAAATGGTGTTGGGACCATCAGTTGTGTTGTTCAGAAGTCAGGTGGATACACAGCTGATAGTCCTACTGAATGGAGTGTTAGAATTTGTATTATGGCAAGAAAAAAGCAGCTAAGTAAAGAAAAACGAGTGGCCATCATTATTTTAAGAAATGAAGGTCAGTCAGTCCGAAAAATTGGGAAAACTTTGAAAGTGTCCCCAAGTGCAGTGGCCAAAACCATCAAGCGCTACAAAGAAACTGGCTCACATGAGGACCGCCCCAGGAAAGGAAGACCAAGAGTCACCTCTGCTGCGGAGGATAAGTTCATCCGAGTCACCAGCCTCAGAAATCGCAGGTTAACAGCAGCTCAGATTAGAGACCAGGTTAATGCCACACAGAGTTCTAGCAGCAGACACAGCTCTACAACAACTGTTAAGAGGAGACTGTGTGCAGCAGGCCTTCATGGTAAAATAGCTGCTAGGAAACCAGAAGAGACTTGTTTGGGCTAAAGAACACAAGGAATGGACATTAGACCTGTGGAAATCTGTGCTTTGGTCTGATGAGTCCAAATTTGAGATCTTTGGTTCCAACCACCATGTCTTTGTGCGACACAGAAAAGGTGAACGAATGGACTCTACATGCCTGGTTCCCACCGTGAAGCATGGAGGAGGAGGTGTGATGGTGTGGGGGTGCTTTGCTGGTGACACTGTTGGGGATTTATTCAAAATTGAAGGAATACTGAACCAGCATGGTTACCACAGCATCTTGCAGCGGCATGCTATTCCATCCGGTTTGCGTTCAGTTGGACCATCATTTATTTTTCAACAGGACAATGACCCCAAACACACCTCCAGACTGTGTAAGGGCTATTTGACCAAGAAGGAGAGCGATGGGGTGCTACGCCAGATGACCTGGCCTCCACAGTCACCAGACCTGAACCCAATCGAGATGGTTTGGGGTGAGCTGGACCGCAGAGTGAAGGCAAAAGGGCCAACAAGTGCTAAGCATCTCTGGGAACTCCTTCAAGACTGTTGGAAGACCATTTCAGGTGACTACCTCTTGAAGCTCATCAAGAGAATGCCAAGAGTGTGCAAAGCAGTAATCAAAGCAAAAGGTGGCTACTTTGAAGAACCTAGAATATAAGACATATTTTCAGTTGTTTCACACTTTTTTGTTAAGTATATAATTCCACATGTGTTGATTCATAGTTTTGATGCCTTCAGTGTGAATCTACAATTTTTATAGTCATGAAAATACAGAAAACTCTTGGAATGAGAAGGTGTGTCCAAACTTTTGGTCTGTACTGTATATATATATATATATATATATATATATATATACCATTCATCTTGTAGCCATTCTTGGCTTTGGTTAAAAAAAACGCAACAAAATCTGCAACAAAAAAAAGCTGTGTTAACACAACGCTAGATCATAATAATGTGCTGCTGACAAATGCAAACATCAGAAGTGAGTTTTTGTTAGGTAAGCTTCTGTGACCTCACAAGTTTACCTACTGAAGGTACGCTACTGTGACATAATGACTGTCTTTGCGTCAAGTGGTCAGCTGCTGTAAAATCACAAGGGAGTTTCAGTCAAGCGATATGCTATGACATCACAAATGTGTTTTCAGTAGGAAAACTGCTATGACATCACAAGCTACTCTCTCAATAAAAACGAGTGTCAAATAGTTAAGCTCCTTATGTTAGTTAAGTAGCTGCGACCTCACAAATAAGTGTACATCAGATAAGCCTCTGTGAGAAGTTGGTGTCAGTTATGTGAGCTGCTATGATGTCATAGCTGTTTTTCTGTAAGCTTTAGTGACATCATAAGTGGATTTTCAGTCCAGTAATTAGCTGTTAGCTTCTGCGACATCCCAAGTGTATTAATGGGGTTTGGTTTGTCATGGGAGGGGTGTATAAGAAAACATTTTTCACATATTTTCAGGAAGGGAGTGCTATCAGATGCAGTCAGAGTTACAAATTTTATAAAGTCTGAATAAACCTTTTAACCCAGACCAGATCTCACAATTTAGACCTCCAGCTCCTAAAGATCTTACGCCAGATCTCAAATTACAGACACCAGGCTACATAATTTAGACCTAAGACCCCATAATTCACACCCTAGACCAGCTCTTATAATACAGATTGCAGAATAGACCTTATAATTTAAACCAGATTCCATTATTTTGACCCCAGACGTGATGCCATAATTCAGATCAGACTACAAACTACAGATACCAGTCTAGAACCCCAAATTCACACCAGACTCCATAATTCTAACCATAGTATTTCAAACTACACCTTAAGATCTCATTGACTTATGTGGTCTCACGGGTTCCACTGCAGTGATATTGTCTCCATCAAAAATAGCAATACACATTAGATTAATATTGGCCAAATTTGTTGATTTTTGTGTGACTCTCTGATTTGATTTGAGGATTTGAGGAAGAGGAGGAGCTGAGTAAGACTACCATGGGCCCTGGGCTGTATGAAGATTGTGTTTCAAGGCCTTTTAAATGGTCGGATTATCAGGAATGATCTTTCTCCATCAACTCCCAGTGTTAGGTTCAGTTTATACATTTCACATGCAATGCATACAGCATGCCCCGGGAGGTTGTCAAATCCAGGGATCAGAGGAGCGTAGCTGAAGGCAATTTTATTTTTTACGGACACAAAGTACAGGAGGGGCCTTCACTGTAAAAGACCAGCAGGCTCCCTTGCTATGCTGGGAGCAGGCACATACCCCCCACACTATGATTCTGCCCCCTTATGGGAAGACTAGTTGCAGCTGTTTGTATATGTAAAATTCTAGTGCCACTTCTAAGTGACATACACTTGTTAAAGTTGCTGAGAGATTTGGGTGGCCGTGGGTCCCCCAGGAGCGTCAGGTCCTGGGCTTGTGCCAAAAAAGGCCATATTATATTCTTCTACTGGGGGAGTGAAGGGTCAGATATGCTGGAGATAAACCTCTCTCTACCTATTCAGCTGAGCTGAGTGTGCATGTACACTACATGGCGGGATCGGGAGAGATACAGTTTAGCTGAACTTGAGTTTGCCTGACAAGTATCTCATGTATATTACCATCTTAGGAATCTCTCTCATTTTTCTTCAAGCATGGGGCCATGTTTAATTTTCCAACTTAATCCCACTCTCCATATCAAACGCTATATGAATTCACTTTACTCCGTTCTACTGTATTGCTCCTAAAATCATAAAGCCAAACTACTTATCCCATTGAACCTTACATTTGCATTATAAATAGGTAAATACAGAGCCCTCTTCTTATACAGCCAAAAGTAATCTAAAATGCTGCACAATATGCCAGAGCCGAGCTGATCAATATCACTAGACAGGCAGGTGGATCAATATGGTAACATGAAGAATGACAGGTAGGAATAAAAGCTCAGCAAACAGATTGATATCCTATATCTATAGACATAGGACTAAGTCAGAGGAAAATGAACTTTCCCTTTTACATAATAGCATGGAGAAGAAGGATTAGCAGCTCTGAGTTCTGCACCTGCAAATGACACTTCACTTGTTCAACTTGTTTTCAAAGGTGGCACAATTACATCAAATCCAATAAAGTACAGTTAGGCGGAAGATCGCTTACCTGGCAGATATGTCTGAATTAGGTTTATCTGCAATTTATATTCATTGTTTTACCAAATTAGTGCCTGTCTGGACAGAATTTAGAAGGTTTGAAGCTGAGTCACTCGACTTTGTCACAGGTTTTCCTACGTAAAAGGGAAAGATACAGGGAAGTCGAAAGAAGGGGAAAGCAATAGTGAACAAAATTGTTAAGTTTTAAGGTTTCAGCAAATAACATCCAATATACTTTTAGTATCAATTTCCAAGAGTTTTAAAGATCCTGGATTGCTGTTATGCCATGGATACTGTCTGACAAAAATGTGCCCAGGTCATGTGATGAACAGACGTGTACAGGGTTCATTACAAGACAAAGCTGTGATAACTATACAGTAATAAGTCTTTGTGACCTGAAAGAACTTTTTTGCTAATGATTGAAAATTTCCCAAGGGACTCTGTCTGATTATAATGGGATCTGTAGGGTTTCTACTGAGTTTGCCATCATGTGGATGGCAAGAATAACAAAGCATGTTGCACTATCATTGCAATCAAGAGTGGGGAAATAAAGTAGGGCATGTTGGATTTCAGCTATTTCAGCATGCTGATCCATTCTTCTCACCAGAGATAAGCCAATACCAGAGGTGTCTGTGAACAGATTATTTTTTCTCCCCATTCAGAACACATGCATTCTTGGTGAAGCCGAGTACATATTTGTTACATATGAGTATGGGAAGCCAGGAAAAATAACTTAGCTGTTTCATCGTTTTCTCAATCAAAACAGAAGGGACCAGTAAAACATTAATATATGCTAATATAGCAATATACATATTTATGTAGTTTGGTAGATTAAGTAGGTTGTCACTGAACTGTCTTCTATATTGTATGAGATATGATAACTCAATTTATTTACATAAAGTCTTATTTAAAAAAAAAAGTAACACTCATGCTCTCCTCTTTTCGGTGTAGAACCTTTACCAGCAGACCTAGATGTTTGGTTACCTCTGTACGGGCTTCTGTTTCTTTAATGATTAGTTTCCAAAGGTAGCACAAGTACATCACCTGCTAAACTTCCTTCTGCCAATCCCTGTCTGTCTGTTTATACATAAGTCTGCATCCTTAGCTACTCCCTGACTGAGCAATGTTCTGCTATGTCTGCTACCTGTAATTTTAGGGCCTTATTTTATGCATGATTGGCAAACAGGCTTCTGCCATGTTTTCAGCTCAGTTACTTATGAATTTTTGGCCTTCTCCTATAAAGGTTTGTCCTCCAGGCTTTCACCATGGTTTTGCCTCTGATACCTGAGGCTTTTGGGCCTTTTGTAGTGTATGAATGACCTACAGGTTTCTGCTATATTTTGCCTCTGCTACCTGAGGCTTTTGGGCCTTTTGTAGTGTATGAATGACCTACAGGTTTCTGTTATATTTTGCCTCTGCTACCTGAGGCTTTTGGGCCTTTTGTAGTGTATGAATGACCTACAGGTTTCTGCTATGTTTTGCCTCTGCTACCTGAGGCTTTTGGGCCTTCTGTAGTGTATGAATCATCTACAGGTTTCTGCTATGTTTTGCCTCTGATACCTGAGGCTTTTGGGCCTTTTGTAGTGTATGAATGACCTACAGGTTTCTGCTATGTTTTGCCTCTGCTACCTGAGGCTTTTGGGCCTTTTGTAGTGTATGAATGACCTACAGGTTTCTGTTATATTTTGCCTCTGCTACCTGAGGCTTTTGGGCCTTTTGTAGTGTATGAATGACCTACAGGTTTCTGCTATGTTTTGCCTCTGATACCTGAGGCTTTTGGGCCTTCTGTAGTGTATGAATGACCTACAGGTTTCTGCTATGTTTTGCCTCTGCTACCTGAGGCTTTTGGGCCTTCTGTAGTGTATGAATCACCTACAGGTTTCTGCTATGTTTTGCCTCTGCTACCTGAGGCTTTTGGGCCTTCTGTAGTGTATGAATCACCTACAGGTTTCTGCTATGTTTTGCCTCTGCTACCTGAGGCTTTTGGGCCTTCTGTAGTGTATGACTCACCTACAGGTTTCTGCTATGTTTGCGCCTCTTATTGAGGCTTTTCGGCTTTCTGTTTTGAATGTTTAGCCTTCAGGCTTCAGCATCTGTTCCTGCTTTAGTACCTGAATTCATGTTCGTTATTATTCTGTGCCTGTATTCAGTCTGCTACGAGTTTAGTCTGTATTCACACTATGTGCTGGTCTGATTCCATGAAACACTGAACCATAGTTGCTGATATGCCTGGTCAGCTGCTACCAACTCTAGGGCCACCTCAGGAGGTAGCAACCAGTTAGACTCCCCACAGGAAAATCCAGATCCCCATATGTGAGTGAAAGGGTGTATACCAGATAGTCTCCTTAGACAACGCCCTTAGAGGTGTCTCTGAATGAAACTGGTTTAGTAGCACAATGGGTCCCAACCTAAAATCACATCTTCAAGTTGTGCAAAATTTTAAACTTGGCTCTCCTATATTTATACTGCGTTTCATTGAAATCTTATAAAGCTCCAATAATATACTTAAACATTTATACATGTAGGAAATGTATTGTATAGCTTTTATTGTCTTCCATACATGGCACTGGAGGAATTATTCTGTTGTGAATCTGTAACCAGGTACTGCAGTATAAGGTTTGGATTTGCAGTCTAATGTAAATAAACCTTAAGATTTTACACTTTCTGCACTTGGAAGAAGAATTCAATTAAGATAAATTTAATAAGATTATGCTTTTGGTGAGTCAACAGTTTTGTCAGCAAGGTAGCCGTAATCTTTTTTTCTCGGACACTGTAATCAAGTAATTTTGGAATTAATTCAAGAGCTCTCAACATTTCGTTTAGTAACTTTTTATTGGTGTTGATGTTTATTTTTCTCTTTGCCTTTGTATATATTTAAAGCATACCTCCAATTATAAAATAACTGCATAAATGAATAGGACAAGTGAAGATAAGAAACCTTGTAATATATATTAAAGAAAAATGCTTCTTTCTCCATCTATCAAGCTGCTCTCCAACTTAACTCTTTGCTCAATCTGATATCAGTATCAGAATCTGTATTCAAAGGGGAGCCTGACTCTCAATTAGATCTCATTTAATTTAACCATAGAAGTCTATGGAAAGCAGGGGTGTGTGGAGCTGCTGTAGACAGAGGAAGAGTGATAGCAGACTGAGTGAACAGATAGCAGGGTTACCCAAGTCCCAAAATGAATGGCCTATTCCTAGGTCATTAATTTGAGATTGGTGGGGGTCCAACACATGGCCCACCACAATCATACTCTGTTTTGAGCATAGTGTACAGAGCTGGAAGCAGATAGCTCTGTACACTGTGCAGTAACTTGGTCACTCTTGCAGCTCAACACCTGTTTAAGAAATAGGAACTAAGCTGGAACAGTGCAGCTTTGCCACTGCACAGTGTACAAAGTCATCTGATGCTGGCTCTGTACACTGCGGAAAACAGCTGATCAGTGTGGGGGGGTCCTAAGGATAGGTCATTAAATTGATGTAAAAAAAAAAAAAAAAAGATATATTACAAAGTTTGTTATCTCTGCTTTCACCATTAATATCTGAAAAGTTGTTTTATAAATAGAGTCAAAATTTAAAAAGGTATGTTAATATTCACAATTTACCATCTATCCACTAGATAGGTGATAAGAGTTTGAGCCGCACCACTGGGATAACTTTGCATTTAACAACTTTCAAGATGTTAAATGCAAAGTGTAGATACTGATGGAATAAATAGACATGAGCATTGCTTCTGATCCGTGGATAGAGGTGTATTGGTGCTAGACCATTCAGAGTACCCTCACTTTATGCAGTGCAAGGGTTTATCCCCGCTTTAGTTGAGTCACTGGAGAGCAGTGATCTCATGGGTCTCAACGATCAGTCAGGCACTGAGATCCAGGATGGACCGGCCAGAGAAGGACTCCACATAATCATTATGGAAGCACGCAGTAAGTTTAGGTGTGTACAACATAGAGGAAGAACATGCTGCCTGATGAATTCAGGTAGGGGAAAAACCAAGTTCTAGTTCTCAGAGACAAGACAAGAAGACCAAGCTTTTGGGTGGGAGGTGGGTCTATATGAAGCAGTCTGCTGATCGGGAGTGGAGCCAAGCCCAATGGGAGGATATAGCTGACCGTAGGGAGCTACAGGAGTATGTTATACCTGGTTAACACTGGAGGACAGAATTTTCTGTCATCTTTAAACTGTGTGTGAGGGAAAGAGAGACTCCCCTTGCACAGGTCAGGTGGCTGAAGACTGAAGACCTACTAATGATTTGCTGAGTATCTTTTAAGTCAACAATCCAGTTGTCGTTCTTGCCCTGCATGCGTTACACTCACAGAAGCAGAAAGATTCAGTGAAAAATAAAATACATCTGTTGGGCTCACGTTTTGACTATAAATGGACAAAAGATAGGGACAAAGACTTAGACCTCATTCACATGGAAGGGAAAAGCAGCCACGTGATGGCCGTCACACATTGATTTTAAAAACAATGAGAGTGTATTCACAAGTCAGTTTTTTTGATGGACAGAAAAAATGGTCAGTACAGAAAAGGCCGTTTTCTATATTTGACAGTTTTGGACCCAATAGAAATCAATGGGTCAGATTTTAACGTCTGTGAAAACAGATTGACATCCAAGATACATCCAAGATACAAATGGATTAGTGGGTTGGGTAAAAAAAAAATTATGTAACTCATTTGGTTTTTTTAACAGTCTATTAAAAACACATGCAAAATGGATGACACCCAGCAGTCAAAAATCTACAAACATACACAAAACAGATGTAAAACAGCCTTTAAAAACAAACAGTAGATATGATGATCTATCAGCAAAGTATAAGACTCCATATCTGCCAGTAGAAAAAACTAGTGTTTAACAGGTTGGATTTTAATGGGAGTCTTTCACCAGAGCCCAGGTAGATAGTTTAGGGTCACCTGAATCAAACAGTGTTTTCTCCTTGTGAATTGGTGCCACCATTGCTGAGATGTCGCTGTTTTTGACGGTATGTAAATTATTCATTGCCATTGCTCCAAAGAAGTAACCCTCCGCCACTCTGTGCTGCCCCCTGCCGCTCCCTCCCTTCTCTAATTGACAGGCATTGTATTCCTAATCTCTATGGAAGTATTGCCCTCTAGAAGCAATTTTTGTGAAGGAGAATACTATTTTCCGACATGGGATGGATATGATGTAGATTCTTTGTCCTGCGGAATTGCAAGTGAATAATCTGCTAATATTGCAGCAGAAGCAAAGTGCTGAAAAATAAAATCTACAGAGGAAACTTACAGTGGAATCCACTGGATATCATTGCATGCTGCAGATTTTTCCCAGAAGATTTCAGAAAATAAAATCTGCGGTATATCAACAGCAATTACAAAAACAATGTGGTGTAGTTTTTGCAACTATGGATCTCAGGTACATAAAGTGATGATTTATTGTAATAGAAACTGTGCAATGTGTAGGTCTCAAATAGGGTATACTCTAATATGGCATCCAATGTAGCATGTAGTTTTTTGGGGGTTCTTTCCAAAATGATATGTAATGCAAAAAAATCCTCTGCCATGTATGAAAGAAGATTGTGGAGATACAGGAGAGCTCTAAAGATATCTATGGGTGTTGTATTATGTGTCTGTACAATTCTGACGTCATTTCGACTACAGCACCATAATACATGTATGATCCCTCACTCTGTGATTGCTAGTCAGTGATTTACATGATTAGCATGAAGAGTCAACATGGCTCCTTAGCGGAGGTAAAAACTTCATCTGTAGCTAAGAGCTAATGTGGCATAGCTGATGATTGCATGTAGGGGTAGTGGGTCAGAAAACGATGGCTTGTACAATCTATTGGTGTTGTGGTTTATTATATAATTGATTCTGCTTATCATGTACAGTATGGACTGCAATGTATGTAGCGTCAGTTATAGGATATTTCCTACAAAATGGTTACAAAAGATATTTATATATATATATGAGAGAATCGATGGATAGATGGATAATGGATGGATTAGATGATACATAGAAGATAAGTAAGTAGGATAGATAGATAGCTAGATAGATAGATAGATAAAAATAAAGTTCAAAGCAGCACAGTAACAAAACCAGATAGGTGAACTGAGAAAGGTTCTAGTGAACCGAAACGTCGCTCTGAAATAAATCCACTATTTTTTTGAAACTTTGGAATGCTGCCATTCTGTTCTACTTAGATAGATAGATAGATAGATAGATAGATAGACAGATAGGAGGAAGATAGATATATAGTTAGATAAAAGATTGGTAAATTAGATAGATGGATAGATAGATAGATAGATAGATAGATAGATAGATGATAAACAGGAAGGAAGAAAGAAAGAAAGAAAGAAAGAAAGAAAGAAAGAAAGAAAGAAAGAAAGAAAGAAAGAAGGTAATTTTTTTTTATTAAATTGACTTTGGGTCTTTGGCTGGCAACCATCATTTATAGAGTATGAAGAGTGCTTCCTATTTCTGTGGAGATAGATGGATGAATGGATGAATAGATAGATAGATAGACGGATAGATAGATAGATAGATAGATAGATAGATAGTTGATGGATGGATGGATAGATAGATAGATAGACAGATAGAAAAAAGATAGATTGAAAGACAAATGAATGGATAGATAGATAGATAGATAGAAAGATAGATAGATAGATAGATAGATAGATGAATAGATAGATAGATAGATAGTGATGCACGTAGTAGATAATCATTGATATTCAGAACTGATTATAAGCACAGACTCTCTGTGACCTTTCTCAGCAGTTATACAATAGGTGCAGCAATCTTGCACAAGCACAACACGCACACTTCATGCTGAATTAAACACGAATGTCACCTTGGGTTGTTGTTTTTTTCCCCTCTTTTAGTATTAGTTGATAGCCAGGCAATTTTCTCTGACAAGTTGGTAATAGGTAGAGAGCTGCAGGAAAGCAGGAGGGGATGCAATGAGGGGGGAAGAAAAGGAGGAAAGACTGTGCACACTGGGTCAAAGAGAAAGCCATTTAAACAGCGGTGACCGTGGGCCTTATACATCACTGCAAAGTGTTTAGCCGATGGATCATAGCCCCGCTGTGGGTCTCACTCTAGAAATGATATAATGGCAGGTATCAAGGTGAGGATGACGTCTAGACAGACATTGTCACTTCATTTTAAGCTATATATAGAATGTGTATACTACCTGCATCAGCTTTACTATCATACATTATGCTTCAAGGAGATCTATACATGAGTAAAGGAGTTATAGATACATGTACATGCTGTACTCTGCTATATCACCTGTCCTCACCAGACTATCCCACATAAAGTAAGACCACATACTATACGCTGCATAGTCACCTTACCTGCTTTGTCAGAGGGTTGGCTTGTGATGATAACCACTTTCCATATAACGGGAGTGTCCCTATCAGGATTTATCTGAACCACAGAAGAGCCACCAAATAATAGCTCTTGATGTGGTGTACATTCAGCATCCATGCATTACACAGCCATTACATATTTTAACAATATAACAGTATAGTGCTATATAAGATATATAGCAATCTAGTGCTATATGTTATATAACAGTAGAGTGCTATATATGATATATAACAGTCTAGTGCTATATATGATATATAACAGTCTAGTGCTATAAATTATATATAACAGTCTAGTGCTATATATGACATATAACAGTATAGTGCTACATATGATATATAACAGTCTAGTGCTATATATGATATATAACTGTAGAGTGCTATATATGATAAATAACAGTAGAGTGCTATATATGTTATATAACAGAAGAGTGCTATATATGACATATAACAGTATAGTGCTATATATGATATATAATAGTATAGTGCTATATGTGTTATATGCCAGTAGAGTGCTATATATGATATATAAAAGTCTAGTGCTATAAATTATATATAACAGTCTAGTGCTATATATGACATATAACAGTATAGTGCTACATATGATATATAACAGTCTAGTGCTATATATGATATATAACTGTAGAGTGCTATATATGATATATAACAGTCTAGTGCTATAAATTATATATAGCAGTCTAGTGCTATATATGTTATATAACAGTAGAGTGCTATATATGATATATAACAGTAGAGTGCTATATATGTTATATAACAGAAGAGTGCTATATATGACATATAACAGTATAGTGCTATATATGATATATAATAGTATAGTGCTATATATGTTATATACCAGTAGAGTGCTATATATGATATATAACAGTCTAGTGCTATAAATGATATATAACAGTCTAATGCTATACAGTATATGTTATATATCAGTAGAGTGCTATATATGATATATAACAGTATAGTGCTATATATGATATATAACAGAAGAGTTCTATATATGACATATAACAGTATAGTGCTATATATGATATATAATAGTATAGTGCTATATATGTTATATACCAGTAGAGTGCTATATATGATATATAACAGTCTAGTGCTATAAATGATATATAACAGTCTAATGCTATACAGTATATGTTATATATCAGTAGAGTGCTATATATGATATATAACAGTATAGTGCTATATATGATATATAACAGAAGAATGCTATATATGACATATAACAGTATAGTGCTATATATGATATATAATAGTATAGTGCTATATATGTTATATACCAGTAGAGTGCTATATATGATATATAACAGTCTAGTGCTATAAATGATATATAACAGTCTAATGCTATACAGTATATGTTATATATCAGTAGAGTGCTATATATGATATATAATAGTATAGTGCTATATATGATATATAACAGAAGAGTTCTATATATGACATATAACAGTATAGTGCTATATATGATATATAATAGTATAGTGCTATATATGTTATATACCAGTAGAGTGCTATATATGATATATAACAGTCTAGTGCTATAAATGATATATAACAGTCTAATGCTATACAGTATATGTTATATATCAGTAGAGTGCTATATATGATATATAACAGTATAGTGCTATATATGATATATAACAGAAGTTCTATATATGACATATAACAGTATAGTGCTATATATGATATATAATAGTATAGTGCTATATATGTTATATACCAGTAGAGTGCTATATATGATATATAACAGTCTAGTGCTATATATGATATATAACAGTCTAGTGCTATATATGTTATATATCAGTAGAGTGCTATATATGATATATAACAGTATAGTGCTATAAATTATATATAACAGTCTAGTGCTATAAATTATATATAACAGTCTAGTGCTATATATGTTATATAACAGTGCTTTAGACCTTAGGCGTTGTTCACATATGGATAAAAAGAGCTACAAAAATTTAAAAAAAAAAACAGAACAAAAACAGCCATTTTATATCAATGGGGCAATCATTTTGGCATAACCCTCATAGACTTGAGACTATTTAGGAATATGGACTAAGACAAAAATAGGACATGTTCTATTTTTAATGGTCTGTAAAAAAGGACCATCAAATTACGGACATGTGACTATCCCCATTGAATAGATGTGATGGTCTTAGTTAAGGAGGACTTAAAAGGAGTTGGCTGGGATTTCTGTAGAAAAAACTGGTTGCTTTCTACCAAAAATAGAACGGCACTTGTCCACAGTTTCTGCTGCAATATCAGACTTTGCCTTTGGGCAGATATAGCACTATTTTTGGAAGAAGGCAGAAATGTTTTTGTAACCCTGTACAACTCATTTCAAGGGGTATTCCAACCTGAGCAAATTATCCACTATTGGTAGGGATCTCAGAACTGGGACCTCCCAATGTGCAAGTTATCCCCATCTTAGGAAAAGTAGAGCGTTCCCTTACAGTATATAAGATATGCTGTTAAAATATCTAAAATTCTTTTAAGTCATTTTTGAACATTTTTAAATCCATATACTGCACCATACTCTATATATAACCTATAGGGCCTTTACATCATATCTTTGAGTTTCTGATAAATCAGAAATAAATTGAATTCATTATTTGGAATAAAGCTGAAATGCACAATTTCTGGAAAAATGGCCCTGAAACATAATAGTACATAGTGCTTGGTTACAAAAGAAAAGTTTTGGACTTTCTATATTGTCAGCTGCATACTTAACCCATCCTGATAGTGTTAAGTCTTAGCGCGCCCCCCTGGTGAATTGCCGGTCCCCCGGAGAGAAATGCTCTGAGAGAAAAGGATCGCTCGTCATTTCAATTTCAAATTTCAGCTTCTTGATGGAGCTGTCTGACTCGCAGCCATTGTAAGCGGCTGAGAGCGTGAGCAGGAACGGGGTTAAGGACTTTGTATGCATGACAGACTTACAGTATAGAAGTGTCAGGATCACTACAGCAGGTAGAATACTAATAAGGCCTCTGAATACAACACACGTGTTTATCTTCCCATGCTGACAATGTATATCTCTACATTTGAATTATGGATTGCTACAGATGCCTTTCATTGAGTATGAATGTAATTTATCATGGTGGTGGAATGGTCTAATGTCAGCCTTTATGCCTTTGTGACTGCTGTGCGTTGTCTCTTTGGTGAATAGACCTGAGATAATCAATGGGGTTTTACAGTTCTGAAAATCCTATGTAATGATATGATTGCCTATGCTGGTTGTGAATGCAAAGGCCTCAAGTAGACTTCACTAATCGAAGAGCCGCTCCTTCAACCCAACTTTACCTCTTCCATCTC
Organism: Leptodactylus fallax; assembly: GCA_947044405.1. Lineage (NCBI taxonomy): Eukaryota > Metazoa > Chordata > Amphibia > Anura > Leptodactylidae > Leptodactylus > Leptodactylus fallax. The sequence continues at coordinate 800,756 of CAMRHE010000249.1, forward strand.
TGACCCTCATTTTTCATGAAGTACTATATATATTCATCTACTCTCCTTCTTTAAGTAGCCATTGTCTACCTGCTCCAAGCTTCACTGTCTGATTCCTAAACTTCCTTTTATCAGACATCCCCACCATCAATATGGTGACTTCAACATCTCCATTGACAAGTCATTTGACTCCTTCAAACAGCTATCACTTGTTCCCTCGCTTGGCCTCTCACAGTGGCTCTCCACAGCCATTTATAAGGAGGTCCACATGCTAGACCAGGGGTACTCACCTACTTTTAGTCTGTGATCAGGTGAAGCTCTGAGCTGAATGTGTCCAATATTTACTTGTGTTAAGACACACCTCTATCCTGATCAGTCGCACCCATGTGCTCCCTGCAACACCCAGTTACTTTCATGCCCCCATACAGTAATATTGCCCTCCTCTGATTAACACAGTTATGAGGCCTCCCTGGTACCCCCACACAGTATAATACCCCTATTATACTCCTACACAATCCAATGGCATGTTTAGAGGCATCCAGAAGGTATAAAGCCCAGTTGGTGCCCCCCCACAATATAATGCCACATCTGTGCCCCCACCTACTGTATATTGACCAGTGGATAGCGATCGGGTTACCAGTCTTTCTCTCAAGTGCTGTCAGAGTTTAGGATGCGCTCCATCACTTCAGTATCTATGTGCTAGATCTTATTTTTCGTCTGTCTCTATTCCTTAAATAACATATCAAACTCACCTCTTTTTATATCTGACTACAATACCTTCTCTTTACTATAATCTTCAGTTACCCAGTCTTAAAACTTTCACACCCTTGTAGAAACCTTAACTGTCATGATATTCACACTTTCTCGCTCTCTTTTACCAGTCTTTACACAGTCTATCACTGTTTTCTATAGAACCACAATTTTTTCAGCTCATTGACTGGCTGATCTGGTAAGCATTGGAACCAAAGAGGTGGGGAGTTGGTGAAATAAATAATTTAAAAATTTTTTTTTTATCCCATTTTGCCCTCTTTAGGCTAAAATTTTATTCTGCTGGAATCCCCTTGAAAACATAACTAAGCAGTTCTCAATTTCATATATGACTGATTTATCTTCTATTACCTTCTGTATTCCACAACACTAGTACTTAAAACATTAAAGTTAATCCTTGCTCCTTCCACTTTCCTTCTCATCCTACACTCTCCTAACCCATCGCTTTGCCCTATTACTAACCACTAGCATCTTCCCTTCTTCATTTAACCGCATTCCACACTGGCAGGACACATTTACAGGGCAAGGATGGAGCAGACTCAGGGGCTATGCTTGACCCACCTGCACAGGGTGTCACCTGTAACATGCAGCCAACACCATGCGGCAACTGTTGGGATCAGTCTGAATGTCAGGGCCCTAGGCAAGGCCTAGTAGATTGTAAGTAAAATACTGAAAAAAATGAACAAAGACAGAATCAATTTTTTTGTTTATCCTGCCTAACAAAAACTAGAACAAAATGTAATAAAATGTTCTACAGTATGTCCCCAAAGTAGTATCAATAAAAATATAAAAAAATTAATAAATAAAAGTTTTGGCTTTCAATATACAAAAAAAAAAAAATCGGAACAAGTCATTACAGAATTCCTTAAAGGGGCTGTACAGCAACAGCAATTTTTCCCCTATTCACAGGATCGGTGGGTGTTTTGCAGTGGGACACACACCAATCAGTAGGTAACTTGCTATGGCTGGACAACCCTTGTAACAAACTATTACTTAAATGGTCCCCTTTGTCTTGATAGTTTCTCTTTTCACTACTTTGATTTGCTTTAGAATTCCTTGAACAACATGTCCACCTGAAAGTGCCCCTGAAAAAAAAAAAACCACACACACGCACACACGCACGCACGCACGCACACACACACACACACACACACACACCTCATCCATATCACTTTTCATCTATCTACAATATGGCTTCTGTTCTGACCTCCCCATTGCCCTGGCAATGGTAACAACAATAGTCTTAAAAATATCCAGTAGAGACAAAAACATGATTTATGCTGCAATATCACACATACTGCAGAGCATGAGAGCTACAGGTTAATGATATTCAATTCTACTTCTTTATATAGAATTTAAGCTCTTGAGTCTAGAATTTTAATGGACTGATTTTTACATTGCCTTTATAATCTATTTTCCTAAAATGGAAGCATTAATATAATGTAATTGTTGACCTCAATTCTATTTTTGCCAATTATAAGCAAATGTCAATGTTGAATAAAACGTTTGTTCCTATTTTCCCAGAAAAGATGTCTTTATTCTATTCTGAGACTGTATTTTATGCAATTGTGTTAACCTGTTCTTTTCGAACAACAATAAACCAAGAAAATTCCATTCAAGAAGACTATAGTCAGGTGTCAAGATGTCAAGATTGAAGTCTGTTCAGGCCACATCATCCTCTAGATGACTCAAAATCCTTCTTAAATGTTGAAAGTTATTATAACATGATGGATTTTTATTTTAGTATCTTTCAGGCTTTGCAAATTACAAACTTAATTGTCTCACAAGTTTTTCGTCAGGTATATGGTGAAATTAGGTTTTACATTTACATTTAGGGTATGTAAGAATCCAATACACTTGTTTTCTTATGCAACATAAGTTAAAAATTGGTGACAGATATTTCAGACCCATCCCTAAATATAAATGAGAAGATTAGTTTTAAAATTAGTCTTCAGATGAAGATGAAGAGCATTAAAGAGGTTGTCTGGAAATTGGAGCAACCCATGGGGTGGCCAAGGAGGTGTAATTTTTTTTTTTTTTAAAACATAATCACCTGTCCCTCCCCTGTGATCTCAGAGGTTGCTAGCAAGGAACCATTGACATTTGTGAGTAACATTATTTGTCTCAGCAGTCATGTGAGGTGCTGGACTTCTGGAAATTAGGTCCTGACATGAGCCAGGTGGTGGGCAACAGAGTGCTGGGGACAGGTAAGCATGCTTTTTTTTTTTTCTTATTTTACACCTCCTTCAGACACGCCATGGGTTGCTCCATTCTAGTAAAAGTATAAAATCATGGATCAACATGTCTTCACCAACATCTAAAACCCATAATCCATAGCATTCTCCGTTCAAGAAGATTATCTAGGCCCTCTTTAAACATCACAACTTTGCACAATCCATTCCACATCGGCACATCCTGTTGCAGTGATTTCCATAGCCTCACTATTCTTATAGTGGAGAATCCCTGTCTATGTTTCTGGTGAAATGTTCTCTCCTCTAGATGTAGAGAATGTTCCCTTTTCACTGTCACATTATAAAGTTGTTTGTGCAGGCACATTGTTATTAGACATTTTTTTCTAAACTGAACAACCCCAAATTTGTTAATCTATCATTGCACTCCAATCCGTTCCTCTAATAATTTTCTTCGCCCTTCTCAGCGCTTTCTTCGATTATGTCCTTCTTCTATACTGGGCCCAAAATTGCGCCCAATAGTCTATGTGTGGCCGTACCAGTGATTTGTATAGAGGCACAACTATGTTCTTGTCATGAGAATCTATGCCTCTTTTGATGCATCCCATAATTTTATTTGCCTTGGCAGCAGCTGCCTGGCACTGGTCACTAAAGGTAAGCTTACTGTCCACCACAATCCCCAAGTCTTTTTCAGTGTCAGTTTTACCCGGTAATTTATTAAGTACATAATCATACATTTTATTTCTTTGCCAAGTCTCCGCCCATGCTTCTAACTTCCCTAGATCCCCCTGTAATATTCCTGTAACTATCCTACTCATTTTTGATTACTTTACCTTTTAGAGACCAAACTGGAACCCAAAATCCACTAATTTATCGCAAAGTGCCAATTTAATCTTAATACTCTGTGGATCCACAATTGTGGAGAGTTACGGACTCACAAAATGATACAAACAACTTTGTACTGAAAGGTAATAGTTTGCGTTTGGTACTTTTGAACAATTAATGTTCACTATTAACATCACACAGGATCTGTTTTATAGTGACCATGCAATGTTATTACAGCCTGTACTAATATCACATGTCTGCTATAAAACAGATACTGTGTGACATAATTAGTGAAGGGCCCCCATGCAGTACAATGTGCTCCACAGTGGCCCCCAGACGGCACAATGTGCTCCACAGTGGCCCCCAGATGGTACAATATGCTCCACAGTGGCCGGCAAACAGTAAAGTATGCTCCATAGTGACCCCCACACAGTGTTATATGCTCCACAGTGGGCCCCCACACAGTATTATATGCTCCACAGTGGGCCCCCGCACAGTATTATATGTTCCACAATGTATCCCCACACAATATTATATGCTCCACAGTGGCCCCCACACACTATTATATGTTCCAGAGTGGCCCCACACAGTATTATATGCTCCACAGTGGCCCCACATAGTATTATATGCTCCACAGTGGGCCCCCACACAGTATTATATGCTCCACAGTGGGCCCCCACACAGTATAATATGATACTTACCTGCACTCCCACGAAGAGCAGGTAAGTAGCATCCTCCTCATTCTACCACGGTGCAGGTGCAGATGAATGATGTTGCACCTGCTTCGGGGCAGAGGTCACACTCTGACAGCTTTCAAGAAGTTCTCGCTCACTTGCTCGCTCACGGGGAATCCCGTCCCGGATTCCCCATTAGCGAGCGTTCAGGAAGCCTGGATGGGGCGATGGCGCATGTGCAACAGAGAGGGCTCTGAGTGCCCCCCTGGCGCGTGTGCCATAGGTTCACCAACACAGCCTTACAGAGTTTAGTATCATCTGCAAATATGGACACCCTGCTCTGTAAACCCTTTATCAGGTCATTAATAAACATATTAAAAAGGAGAGGATCCAATAACTAAGTGACACCCCGATCGTGACTTTGACCCAGTCTGAGTATTTACCATTAACAAGCACCCTCTGTTTCCTATCACTGAGCCATTTGTGAACCCAGTTGCAGTTTTTCTCCCAGTCTCAACACTCTCATTTTTTATATCAACCTTTTATGTGATACAGTATCAAAATCCTTTGAAAGTCCAGATACACTGCAACGTCCATGTCCAGTCTAGAACTGACCTCTTCATAGAAACTGATCAGTTTAGTTTGACAGGATTGATTCCTCATAAACTCATGCTGATTGGGCATTATAAGAATATTTACATTGAGATACTCCAGGATAGCATCTCTTAGAAAACCTTCAAATATTTTACCCACCACAGAAGTCAAACTTACCGGCCTACAGTTCACTTTTAGATCCATCTTTGAATATTGGCAACACATTTGCTACGTGCCAATCCTGAGGAACAGATCCAGTCATTACTGAATCCTTAAATATTAGATATAAGGGTCTGTCTATTACGTGTAAGATTCCCCCAGAACTCGGGGGTGTATGCCATCTGAACCAGGTGATTTGTCTATTTTAGCATTTTGAAGGCGACGCTGCACTTCCTTCTGGGAGATTTTACATTACACCTAATCCTAATGTTGTTGACAGTAGAGAAGAAGGCATTTAATAGAGCTGCCTTTTCCTCATCCTCCTCTACCATTACACCCAGATTATTATTGAGAGGCCCACATTGTCAGTTTTTATTTTGTTATTATTATGAAAATAATATAAGAGCAGATCAGATGGGTCATGAGTCTTTTTCTGCTGTCCTTTATGAATCTATGTTTTTATGTTTCTAATGTTGTAGGCTATGGCATTGGAAAGGTCAGACAAGATCTATAGTAGATGACAAAATACAGAAACAACCAAAAGGAAAATCCAGAATTTACGAAAAAAAAAAAGAGGTAATTCAGAAATATGTTGAAAATTTTGGATGAGAGGAGTGTAGAACAGAGGAAAATGAAGGCAAAGAACAGAAGGCTTGAGACAGTCTGTGGTACCACTGAGAAGACATAAACTTCTATTATTGGATACATTGAGTGGCCACTTTATTAGAAACACCAGCCCTTTCACAATGGGCTATATAAATTAGATAGGCGACCTGATAATGCAGCATAAAATCAAGTGAGCAAATCTTCCATGGATCAGTTTCAGTTTGAATCCACATTAGAATTAGAAAAGTGATCTATCCAGGATAGTATTATAAACTACCAACCTTGTAGGGTTTCTCATGCAATGGTGTAAATTGTATACCAAGAATGATGTGATGGAGGAGAATGACCAAAGTGGTCAGAGGAGGATGTCAAGAATTGTTCAGACTAACAGATAATGCACAGTCAATCAAATTGCAACTGAATATAACTCTGGTGCTCCAACTAACATGTCTGAATGCACAATGTCTTGTTCCTTACTACAGTGGGTATAACACCAAATGTGTGCTATGGCTGTATAAGGAAAACAGAAAGACAAGACTCCAGTGGGCAAAAGAAGTGCAGCCATTGGTTCATTATACGGAAAAAAAAATTTGCGTGGTTAGATGAAATCACTATTCTGTTGTACCATGCTGATGGGAGACTCAGAATTTGGTGAAAGGAGCATGAATCAATAAAGTATATGGACTCTATATCAGAATTTTATCTATTAGTTGCAGTATAATTTTATGGGGTTAGAAATGAACATTGATTCGGTGCCTGATTGTCTATGCCTTTTTACTGGTGATCTGAATGGTTTTGTCAAATTTTCCAGTATTCAAATATTTATTTTTGATAACTTTGTAACTTTAAATGAAGTCTGAACAATCCTTGAAGCGTGTTTTACTGAAGCCGCATTATTTCCTAACTTTGTGTAACACTCTCAAGGTAAACAGCCCAGGTCTTAAATACATTTGCATAATACTTACAGAATCTGAATTTTATGACCCTCGGTATTGTCATTATTGTTTCGGTGAAGCATTTCAGAATGAATATAGGAAAAGCTCTATGTTAAAGTGTTATGAATCTCCAGGTTCTGTATTGTGATGGAAAGCCCACATGATAGACAATACTGTGTATTGTCATTGATGTATAAGAATGTAGGTCGTCCATCCATTATAACACATTATAAGGCCTTGTAGAAGAAAAATACTATTAAAAATATGAAATTTATCCTGGGTGAAAAAAAAGATATATAATGTCTGTATATCTCAGATGTATAATAAAATTTCTCATAGGGAACACAACATAGAACATTTTGTTATATCCATTCTGGTGTCTGGCAGTGCTAAACATGCGATGATGGTAATAAAAAGTAAAGATTCAGTAAGTAGCTTAATGGATTGAAGTGTAACTACAGTAAAGTATCTTATCATTTTAGACTTTCTTAAATTCCGTAGTGCCAGATATGCAGAATTGAAGCTATTAACATCACTATTGCCTTTTCTCTAGCTTCCATTTTGGTCATTATCTATACATTAACACAAGACATCTTTTAGCCATAGCAGATGGACAATATTGTTTGTCAGAGAGTGCCCAACTACTGTGCTCTACATCAATAATTCCATAATATAGCAGCAACATTCCCAAGAACAGAGTACAAAAATCTATCCTTGTACAATGCACAAATAATACAACCATACAGTGCAATATAAAGAATTATATTGTCATACAATGCTTAAATAATACAACCATACAGTGCAATATAAAGAATTATATTGTCATACAATGCTTAAATAATACAACCAGACAGTACAAAAATTGGGACAAATTGGAATAACATTAAGTGGTGCGCAGAGGCAAACCTCTACATGGACAAATTGTCTGATTGGAAGAATGGTGCGTAGCGGATAGAGATGGGCGAACCTCTCAAGATTCGTTTCATTTCAGGTATGGGTGGTTCGGGACCGAGATTCGTTTTGGATTGAACAAGTTTGGTACCTACCGCACCTTAGATTGGCTTAAAAAATAGAATTGGCTCTTAGGAACCTATCTATTCAGTTTCTAGCTGTCTATGGCAAACACAGCTGAAGTTATGTCACAGTGAAAGTGACATCATTATACTCTGGGAGCATTTCAGAGGAGAAGGCCCAGGGGTGGTGTAAAAAAATAAAAAAACATTCATACTCATCTTCCGTTACCTCTTTTAGGTTCATGACATAGAGATTCATGACGAAGAGGTTCGCCCATCTCTAGTAGCGGTCAATTCTGTACTATAGATGAAATTGGACATCATGTCCCAAGCCTAGGGTGGCAAACAGTGTAAATACAAAACATCAGAAAGCATTCGCATAAACACTTGTTGCTACAAGCCAGATGTCCAGCTACAGGTGTTCCATTGACTTCACGCCACCACTCTCAAAAGCTATCCTGGTGAACAGCAAGATGGCACTGGAAGGTGGAATGGAGTTCCATCCTATTAAGTGAGTTCCACTTTTGTCTCGGATACAATGATAGCCAAAGATTAGTCTAGAGATCACATGGACAATTACAAAAAGAGGCCTTTGCAAGGGAACATCACACCTGTCCTACTCCCGGGATAATCATTGATCAACAATTCCAAAGGGAGCTGCCAGCAGCCAATCTTCATGATTTACATGTCTAAGTAGATTCAGTGTGGCATAACATTCCTCAAACAACCATTAAGAGTCTCATTTATAGTATGACAAGGCATGTAGGTGTGCATATTTCTGGACATGATACTCAACACTGAATGAATTGAGTTCCTTTGAATATTTTGTTTACTTTTTTATAATTTGCATATAATTAACATGCCTATCAATCCAGCGATTTCCATAATTACAAGACTTTTCAGTCTTGGTGTTGGGTAGGCTTCCACACCTGAAGAAATCATCACAATAACACACAACCTACAATATAAAACACAATAGAGCAGATTTATTAAGATTGGCATAATTTAATAAAAGTGGGCCCAACTGGTGCAGGGACTGAGAGATTTATAAAGAGGCTGAGCCCTCATAAATCAATTGGACATGTCTGCATAAAAATGGAAATCTTGGACCTGGTGTAGATTTCAATTAGAACTCACTCCAGAAACTTTTGTGAGTTATAATAAATCTGCCTCGCTTTTGCCCCGTTCAACACATATTTGCTCAATCTGGCAAGCGAGACACGGATCAGGATGGGGGCTTGTGCTGCACATTTGGCGAAAGAAAGAAACTTGTGTCAGAGGTGCACCACAATATCATCCCCATACACCAGTGCCTTGCGAAAGTATTTGGCCCCCTTGAACTTTTCAACCTTTTGCCACATTTCAGGCTTCAAACATAAGGATATAAAATTCTAATTTTTTGGTGAAGAATCAACAACAAGTGGGACACAATCGTGAAGTGGAACAAAATTTATTGGATATTTTAAACTTTGTAAAAAATAAAAAACTGAAAAGTGGGGCGTGCAAAATTATTCAGCTCCCTTAAGTTAATACTTTGTAAGCGCCACCTTTTGCTGTGATTACAGCTGCAAGTCGCTCGCTTGGGGTATGTCTCTATCAGTTTTGCACATCAAGAGACTGAAATTCTTGCCCATTCCTCCTTGGAAAACAGCTCGAACTCAGTGAGGTTGGATGGAGAGTGTTTGTGAACAGCAGTTTCAGCTCTTTCCACAGATTCTCGATTGGATTCAGGTCTGGACTTTGACTTGGCCATTCTAACACCTGGATACGTTTATTTGTGAACCATTCCATTGTAGATTTTGCTTTATGTTTGGGATCATTGTCTTGTTGGAAGATAAATCTCCGTCCCAGTCTCAGGTCTTTTGCAGACTCCAACAGGTTTTCTTCCAGAATGGTCCTGTATTTGGCTCCATCCATCTTCCCATCAATTTTAACCATCTTTCCTGTCCCTGCTGAAGAAAAGCAGGCCCAAACCATGATGCTGCCACCACCATGTTTGACAGTGGGGATGGTGTGTTCAGGGTGATGAGCTGTGTTGCTTTTATGCCAAACATATCGTTTTGCATTGTGGCCAAAAAAGTTCGATTTTGGTTTCATCTGACCAGAGCACCTTCTTCCACATGTTTGGTGTGTCTCCCAGGTGGCTTGTGGAAAACTTTAAATGAGACTTTTTATGGATATCTTTGAGAAATGGCTTTCTTCTTGCCACTTTTCCATAAAGGCCAGATTTGTGCAGTCTACGACTGATTGTTGTCCTATGGACAGACTCTCCCAAGTCAGCTGTAGATCTCTGCAGTTCATCCAGAGTGATCATGGGCCTCTTGGCTGCATCTCTGATCAGTCTTCTCCTTGTTTGAGATGAAAGTTTAGAGGGACGGCTGGGTCTTGGTAGATTTGCAGTGGTCTGATACTCCTTCCATTTCAATATGATCACTTGCACAGTGCTCCTTGGGATGTTTAAAGTTTGGGAAATCTTTTTGTATCCAAATCCGGCTTTAAACTTCTCCACAACAGTATCACGGACCTGCCTGGTGTGTTCCTTGGTCTTCATGATGCTCTCTGCGCTTTAAACAGAACCCTGAGACTATCACAGAGCAGGTGCATTTATACGGAGACTTGATTACACACAGGTGGATTATATTTATCATCATCAGTCATTTAGGACAACATTGGATCATTCAGAGATCCTCACTGAACTTCTGGAGTGAGCTTGCTGCACTGAAAGTAAAGGGACCGAATAATATTGCACACCCCACTTTTCAGTTTTTTATTTTTTACAAAAGTTTAAAATAACCAATAAATTTCGTTCCACTTCACAATTGTGTCCCACTTGTTGTTGATTCTTCACCAAAAAAATAAAAATTTTATATCTTTATGTTTGAAGCCTGAAATGTGGCAAAAGGTTGAAAAGTTCAAGGGGGCCGAATACTTTCGCAAGGCACTGTATATATTGGCATCAATAGAAAGTAACATGGAAAGCACCTAACCTGACCTAAAGTCAACCATGAATATAAAGCACATAATAACAATGTTATCTACAAAAATGTAAATTAATCTTTTCAAGTGCATTTCCACACATGCTATTCTAACAAATGGCACATGCTAGACACAGAATTAATCAATTTACCTTCACAGCTCTGCATCAAAATTGTACAGAGATTACTGCACGTGCCAATTGCTTTAACTGTACCTCATGCATCTGTATATTAACCATGTGAATGCCTAATGCACAGCCGGATCAGAATTTGATATTAAAAGTAATTAAACGCCTTAATTATGTATCAATCAATAAGAAATGAAATATAATAAAATTGGAACATTGTAGGGAAATAATACAGTCTACCTTCCTATTAAGCTACACACATCGAGACTATTACATTCATAAATGAAAATTGTATAGAAATTCTTTTATTTTTTGCCATCATTAGCCATTGTTTAGGGTTTCATTATTCTTCAATAAGTCGCCGGCTGTACAGATTGCGATGCGCGGTCACTGTAGTTTGCAATTTCAGACGGATGGAAATTTGATTAAGTATAAACACAAGCATTTATCATTTTTAACTTCACTTTCCTATCTGTAGACACATTCATTTTCTTGACGAGAGAGTTCAAGAGTGTGAAATTAAAAATGTTTTTGGATAGATTTTACTATGTGACTTTGGATGCATGTTTAGAATCTGTCCTTTAGCTGAATTTCAACAATTAGAGCTTGTAAAGTGCAAATGGTAAATGCTTAATAAGCTAAAAGACTGGTTAGATGTAAAAGAAGGGCTCAAGTCATTATATTATATTACTTAGCATGGTTACTTATGTGAGTCCACCAACTACAATGTGCTATTTATAATAAAGATATTGTCTTATGTGGCAAAAGGATACACTGCGTTCCAAATTATTATGCAAATTGGATTTAAGTGTCATAAAGATTAAATTTTTTGTTTTTCAATTAAACTAATGGACGGACTTGTGTCTCAGGGCTCTTCAGATCACTGAAATCATTCTCAAACACCTGTGATAAGTTTTCCAGGTGAGCCCAAATAAAGGAAAACTACATAAGAAGGAAGTTCCACTTTATTAAGCAGGTCACAAGTTTCAAGCCATATGGCAAAGAGAAAAGGATATCTCTGCTGCAGAAAAGCGTTAAATAGTGAAATGCCTTGGACCAGGTATAAAAACATTAGATATTTCACGAAAAAATAAGTCTGATCATCGTACTGTGAAGAGATTTGTGGCTGATTCAGAGCACAGATGGGTTTGTGCAGATAAAGACATAATGAGGAAGGTTTCTGCCAGACAAATTCATTGGATTAAGAAAGCAACTGCTAAAATACCATTACAAACAGCAAACAGGTATTTGAAGCTGCTGGTGATTCTGGACTCCCACGAACCTCAAGGTCTAGGATCCTCCACAGACATGCAGTTGTGCATAAACATACTATTCACCCACCGCTATACAGTGCTCACAAGCAGAAATAGTTGCATTGAGCCCACACATACAGGAAGACTAATTTTGAAACAGTCTTGTTTGCTGATGAGTGCCGTGCAACCATGGATGGTACAGATGGATGGAGTAGTGGATGGTTGGTGGATAGTTACCATGTCCCAACAAGGCTGCAAGGAGGTGGCAGAGCCATGTTTTGGGCCGGAAACATGGTGAGAGAGCTGGTAGGAACGTGTGAAAAGGTCCTATGCAAAGTATATAGAGTTTCTGACGGACCACTTTCTACCATAATACAAAAAGAAGAACTATGCCTTCCATAGCAAAATCATATTCATGTATGACAATCTCTTGCAGCAAAGGATACCTCATATGGGCATAAAGAGAGACGTGGCCACCATCCTACCCTGACCTCAGTCCGATTGAGAACCTTTGGAATATCCTCAAACAAAAGATCTATGAGGGTAAAAGGTAGTTCACATCAAAACAGCAGTTCTGGGAGGCTATTCTGACATCCTGCAAAGAAATTCAAGCAGAAAGCATCCAAAATCTCACAAGTTCAATGGATGCAAGAATTATGAAGGTGATATCAACAACACGGGCTCCTATGTTATCATATAACTTGGCCTGTTAAGATGTTTCTGATGTAAATAGCATTTCATTTCAGCAAATGTGACCTCTTAATGCTGCAAATTCAACAAATGACCATTTTCAGTTCTTTACAACCTATACAATGTTTAGAAACTATGTTGTGTGTAATAATTTCAAACAGTAGATTTTGATTTTCTTATTTGGGGAAAAAAGAATGTTATCACTAGGAGGTTTGTCCAATAAAATTTTATTTTATACTCTAACGGTTGAAGATTTGAACATTATACCGACTGTCATTTACATCGACCATTTAGGAAAATCAGAGAAAAATATCATTTGCTTAATAATTTGGAACGCAATTGCTAGTTCTGCACCCCTACGGCTTCTACCCTAACACTACTGTATTGTATTTATATTTTCTGGATGATTTTCATGCATTTTGGGGCACAATTTAACTGTTATATTACTGTATGGTCTTGCCATAGTGTCCTCAAAAAGGGTCACTATGACGAACTTTAAGGACTTTTTCATTTAAGAATTCATAATGTGTTTTGCACTATTTTATAGTGTTTCTGAAAGTGTTGCACTGTTTCTTGCTGGCTATTTGCACTTTCCAGCTCTATGCTGCACATTTTAGACTCAAAAGGCTATTTCTGTGTTGCTACAGTTCCGTAGTAGTTGGAAGGAATTTAGTGGTTGCAAGAAGCTCCCAATCTTGAGCCAGAAGATACTTCTTGTTCACCTCAGTGACCGAGTTGGACTAGAACTAACATTAAAAGAGGTAAGTTAAGTTTCTTGTAGAACACCTTCAGCTGGTTAGGCTAGTTAATGGCAGCTAGGGCGAACAGGCAGTCTGATGTCATAAGAGCCCAGGCTTCCATAGCCAAAACTTCATTAACTTGCTGATTATTGAACATCTCCACTACTGAGCAGTGCAAAAATTTAGGTATTTCCTCAATATTGGCTGGATAGGAGGACTGGATCCTGGTAGTTGCCCCAGATTGCCACTGTGAAAGCTTTCAGAAGACTGAGGATGGGGTGAAGAGAAACAATCACTCCTGTCTGTGTGTGTACAGTGCCATATATGTGGAACCTACTGCTGTAAGTAAACTGTGCCTTAAAGGGATCCTATCATTCAGAAAGGCCAATTTAAGTAAGACCACGTCGTAATAGCCTTAATAAAGGCTATTCTTCACCTACCTTTCTTGTTTCGCTCCTCGCTGCCGTTTGGAAGAAATGTTGATTTTTATCTTTATTCTGATGCATCTTCAGAATGCACAGGGGGCGTTCCCCCAGTGCTGAAACTGCACAGGGGGCGTCCCCTGTACTCTCCTCAGATGCATTTTTGAACTTACCACGCCACCTCTCTTCTTTAGCAGACGCCTCTTCTTGACATCATCCTTTGTTCGAGAGACATGCGTTTTCCTGTGGCCTGTTACATACAGTGCATGCAGTACGCTCGTGTAATAGGCCACAGGAAAATGGCCGAATGGACATGCGCAGTCTGCGCATGTCTTCCGAACGAAGGATGACGTCAAGAAGAGGAGTTTGCTAAGAAGAAGAGAGGTGACGCGGTAAGTTCAAAATTCATCTGAGGAGAGCACAGTTTCAGCACTGGGGAAATGACCCCTGTGTATTCTGAAGATGCATTAGCATAAAGATAAAAATCAACATTTCTTCTAAACGGCAGCGAGGAGTAAAACAACAAAGCTAGGAGATGAATAGCCTTTAGGCTATTACAACGTAGTCTTACTAAAATTGGCCTTTCTGAATGATAGGATCCCTTTAAAGTTGCTCTGCAATTATATGATTCTCGCTAAGTAAACTGAGCCACGAGCTGTTCATCTTTCAACTGCCATCCTATCTCCTGTGCCTTCATTTTCACCTAATAACAAGGGCACCTCGAAACACCATCACATGAGAGATCAGTAGCTTCAGTGGTTAGCAGGGACAGCCAAGGGAAATATTTGCAAGGAGCTTCTCCCCATGTCTGCGTGGGTTTCTTCTGGGTACTCTGGTTTCCTCCACCAAAGACATACTGATAAAGAATTTAAATAGTGAGTCCTATTTGGGGAAGTGATTGTCAATGTCTGTAAAGTGCTGCAGAATATGTTGGGGCTATAAAAGTAATCAAAATAAAATAAACTGGAGTGCCCCGGGGACCCTACATCATCATTTTAGTGTTTCCCCCTCATCATTGTGCTAGCCTAGGTCTGTAAGAGGACTTGTTGCCAAAAGCTTGTTTAAATTTTCTTATATATTCTTAGATAGACAGATAGACAGACAGACAGACAGACAGACAGACAGATAGATAGATAGATAGATTATAGACAGTAGGAAAAAAACAAAAGATGGTGCTAGCCTGGAAACTACAACTCCGAGTCCACACTTCAATACAAAAAGCAGTAAATGATTCCATAGATTGATAGATATTGTATATTTTTTTCTATTACTGCATGGCAGCTTACACATGTTCACATTAGGAGGTGCGTTCTGAATTTTTGTTTTTCTGCTTAGTGCGGGCGGATGGATCTGTCTACATTGGACTTGCACTTCTATTTGCACAGGACTTTTTAACTAGAATAGAGTATGTTCTTAGATTCCACTCCTGTCTCCCACCTGCCCAAGGCTATTTTAATTAGAATAGAACATGATTTTGGATCCTACTTGCCCTGTATTCAGATTGTAGTACTAGTCTGGGCCCAAGAGACCTATGTCTGTTTAGTGTAGGGCCCCATCTAATTGAGGTTGCTTGTCGGGGCAGATGGGCTTTTACTATTTGATCAAATATGTATACCAAGAACCTCTAGTATATAATTAGTATATAGTATATATACTAATAATACTAATAATATACTAATAATACTACTATACTACTATAGTATATACTATAGTAGTATAGTAGTATTTCTTACTAGATTTTTATATGTCTAGGTGCCATGTACAGATGGTACATGGCACCTAGACCAGATTGCAGCAGACTGTAGGTGTGAAAGGTTCCTTATGGTATCTTGACTTAATAGGCATCAACACAATGCAGTAATCTAACGCTAGCATGTTATAAAGCTGAATTCAGAATCATATTATTATCTCTCCATGCCCAGCTCCATGGGTGTAGCAGCACAGTACCAGGTGACACTCCTGAAGTTCCAGCTACCAGGCAAAAGAAGTATTTATGCACAGCACCAAAGCAAAGCAATGGCATAGATATGCATGCATATCCTCTTCTGCCTACTGGTAACAGTGGATACAGAATTCAAGATGCATAAGAGAGACTAGGGGGCACTACCAATCACAACAATGTTATTATTAATGTAATGGAAGTATATTTGTGATATAAAAGCAGTTAAAAGTAGTCTGCCACCAGGGTGAAGCATATTAAACCAGAAATGTAGATGGATAGGTCACGGTCACCTGAACATATCAATTTTTTTTTATCAAAATTCGTGCTGCCATTGCAGAGATATTATTTTATTTCAGAATATGCAAATAAGAAATCTGGAACACTGATGACAACTCCATTGCACCAAACTACTGCACCCCACACTGTTCAGGTACTCTGTCCTTCCCCCTCCCTTCTTGGATTGATAGGGCCAGTGAGCTTAGCTAAAATCTTGTCTGGCCCTGTCACTCAAAGAAGGAAGGTGGAACGGAGGCATATTAGAGCAGTGTGGGGCAAAGTAGTTTGGAGCGATGGAGCCACCCTCAGTGCTCCAGACTGCTCATTTACATATTCTGAAATAAATTAATATCTCTGCAACATAAACATGAATTTTCAAAGGGAAAATGCGCTACATTCTGGTGTACATTCTGATCTAACTGTGTTGCTCCTTTAATATGCTTCACCAGTGGCGTAACTAAAGTCTTCTGGGCCAGGTTGCAAAGTTTTGTCTGGGACCTCCTCCCTACAGCGAATTCTTGATAGTGACGGTTACGGGTGCTGCAGCGATAACTCTGATACTTGAAAGGGATACAGCTTTAGTACCCACATCTACAGTTATCAAGAATACAATGAGGGAACAGCGCAGCGCCAGCATGTAAACAATACTGGGACAGTATTATGTGCTTCACAGCGACCCACACAGAGCATTATTCACTCCACAGCAGGCCCCCACACAGCATTATGAGCTCCACAGCGGCCCCCACAAAGCATTATGAGCTCCACAGCAGCCCCCACACAGCATTATGTGCTCCACAGTGGCCCCCCACACAGCATTATGAGCTCCACAGTGGCCCCCACACAGCATTATGAGCTCCACAGCGGCCCCCACACAGCATTATGAGCTCCACAGCAGCCCCCACACAGCATTATGTGCTCCACAGTGGCCCCCCACACAGCATTATGTGCTCCACAGTGGCCCCCAACACAGCATTATGCGCTCCACAGTGGCCCCACACACAGCATTATGCGCTCCACAGTGGCCCCCACACAGCATTATGCGCTCCACAGTGGCCCCCCATACAGAATTATGCGCTCCACAGGGGTCCCCACAGAGCATTATATGCACACAGTGGCCCCACAGAGTATTATGAGCTCCCAAGAGCCCCCCCCTCCTAGAGCCAATGCTATTATTATACTTTGGGGGCTCCTCAGACCCCAAAGTATAATAAGTAGAGGCCCAGGGAAAGTGATTAAAAATAACAAACTCTTATACTCACCTTACCTTTCCTGTGTATCCTCGCTCCTCTTCTGTCTTGCAACTGAGGTCCTGCACTCTAGACGTCACTGCTGGGGCCTGTGATTGGGCCTCAGCTGTCATGTGGGGTGCGATGACGTCATCACGCCGGCGCACCCCCATGTATTACAGGCCCAAGCAGCGACGTCTGGAGCGCAGGAAAACTGCAGGAACCGGCCAGAAGAGCCCCGGACAGGTTAGTATAAATAATAATTTTTTTAATTTTTAGTCACCTACCCTGGGCTGGCATTAACTGGAAAGGGGCCCGATGGGGTCCCTTTCCCTTAACATGTATAGCAGTCGGAGAAAGCCTGGTTCACCGACCACTATCATGGTGGTCCGGGGCCCCGGCCATTTCCAGCTGGCCGCGAGCCCCGTACCCCCGTACCCCTCACGGTCGCATCCCCTGCGACCATGATCGTTATGCCACTGTGCTTCACCCTGGTAGCGTACTCCCTTTAACTGCTTTTCTATCACAAATATACTTCCATATTACATATCCTGTAACTTTAAAAAATAATATTTTTTTGTGTAGCAACCCCGCTGTGAAGGTAGGTGGGAAATTTATTTTCAAAGGTGAACTCTGCCTTCAAAGTAACTTGTAGGTTAAAACACATAAACACATTAAAGTCTTATATTATTAGCAAAAGTAAAATAAAGAGTAAAAAAGGACTCATTAGTTCAAGTCAAAGAAGATGATCTCCTTTGATGCCGCATAGGTTTATCCCTCCACACTTTACTACTTTTTATGTCTAATCTTCAGGTAGGCTTCATTCCGTTAAGGTCATGATGACTTTACTGCTGTCATTTTATCAGACGAAGAACAGTAAGTCTTAAAGGGATTCTGTCACAAAAACCCATATCAAGCAAGGCCTGCAGATACATAGGTTAGGGTCACCTGAATCAAACAGTGCTTTTCCCTTGTGAATCGGTGCCTCAGTTGCTGAGACATTGCTGTTTTTTCTACTATCAGTATCTTACAAACCCTAGCAGATGCCAAGGCCCAGAGCACCTGGAGGGGTCCACTCAAGATTGGCAATGACCACTTCCATCAATACAGATGAAAGTGCTCATACCACTGAGAGAGAAGAGTCATTATATGGGGGAATAAGGGGCACTTTATTATATAGAAGCATAAGAGAGCTTTCTATAGTGGAATAAAGAGGTA
Organism: Leptodactylus fallax; assembly: GCA_947044405.1. NCBI lineage: Eukaryota > Metazoa > Chordata > Amphibia > Anura > Leptodactylidae > Leptodactylus > Leptodactylus fallax. Next base: position 819,368 of record CAMRHE010000249.1, read on the forward strand.
CTGTATGGGGGGGACATAAAGGACCATTATATGGGGTTACTGTACTGTATGGGGACATAAGGGACTAATATATGGAGGAATAAGAGATTACTGCGTGGGAGAATAAGGGACCACTATATAGGGGAGTTGTACTGTATGGGGCATAAAGGGGAAATTATATGGGGGTATAAAGGGGCATTTTACTGTATGAGGAATAACTGGCAATTATATGGGGGAATGAGAGGGCCATTGGACTGTATGAGGGCATTATATTGGGGTATAAGGAGGCCACTGTACTGTATGTGGACATAAGTGACCACTATACTGTTGTAGGGGCATAAGGAGGACATTATACTGTGGTGGTATAAGGGGGACATTATACTGTATGGGGACACAAGGGACCATTATACAGTACAGACCAAAAGTTTGGACACACCTTCTCATTCCAAGAGTTTTCTGTATTTTCATGACTATAAAAATTGTAGATTCACATTGAAGCCATCAAAACTCTGAATTAACACATGTGGAATTATATACTTAACAGAAAAGTGTGAAACAACTGAAAATATGTCTTATATTCTAGGTTCTTCAAAGTAGCCACCTTTTGCTTTAATTACTGCTTTGCACACTCTTGGCATTCTCTTGATGAGCCTCAAGAGGTAGTCACCTGAAATGGTTTTCACTTCACAGGTGTGCCCTGTCAGGTTTAATAAGTGGGATTTCTTGCCTTATAAATGGGGTTGGGACCATCAGTTGTGTTGTTCAGAAGTAAGGTGGATACACAGCTGATAAGTAAAGAAAAACGAGTGGCTATCATTACTTTAAGAAATGAAGGTCAGTCAGTCCAAAAAATTGGGAAAACTTTGAAAGTGTCCCCAAGTGCAGTGGCCAAAACCATCAAGCACTACAAAGAAACTGGCTCACATGAGGACCGCCCCAAGAAATGAAGACCAAGAGTCACCTCTGCTGCGGAGGATAAGTTCATCCGAGTCACCAGCCTCAGAAATCGCAGGTTAACAGCAGCTCAGATTAGAGACCAGGTCAATGCCACACAGAGTTCTAGCAGCAGACACATCTCTACAACAACTGTTAAGAGGAGACTGTGTGCAGCAGGCCTTCATGGTAAAATAGCTGCTAGGAAACCACTGCTAAGGACAGGCAACAAGCAGAAGAGACTTGTTTGGGCTAAAGAACACAAGGAATGGACATTAGACCTGTGGAAATCTGTGCTTTGGTCTGATGAGTCCAAATTTGAGATCTTTGGTTCCAACCACCGTGTCTTTGTGCGAGGCAGAAAAGGTGAACGAATGGACTCTACATGCCTGGTTCCCACCGTGAAGCATGGAGGAGGAGGTGTGATGGTGTGGGGGTGCTTTGCTGGTGACACTGTTGGGGATTTAGTCAAAATTAAAGGAATACTGAACCAGCATGCTTACCACAGCATCTTGCAGCGGCATGCTATTACATCCGGTTTGCGTTTAGTTGGACCATCATTTATTTTTCAACAGGACAATGACCCCAAACACACCTCCAGACTGTGTAAGGACTATTTGACCAAGAAGGAGAGTGATGGGGTGCTACGCCAGATGACCTGGCCTCCACAGTCACCAGACCTGAACCCAATCGAGATGGTTTGGAGTGAGCTGGACTGCAGAGTGAAGGCAAAAGGGCCAACAAGTGCTAAGCATCTCTGGGAACTCCTTCAAGACTGTTGGAAGACCATTTCAGGTGACTACCTCTTGAAGCTCATCAAGAGAATGCCAAGAGTGTGCAAAGCAGTAATCAAAGCAAAAGGTGGCTACTTTGAAGAACCTAGAATATAAGACATATTTTCAGCTGTTTCACACTTTTTGTTAAGTATATAATTCCACATGTGTTAATTCATAGTTTTGATGCCTTCAGTGTGAATCTACAATTTTCATAGTCATGAAAATGCAGAAAACTCTTGGAAGGAGAAGGTGTGTCCAAACTTTTGGTCTGTACTTTATGTGTGGGAGCACGTCAATTATAGCTGCAAATTTCACTCATGGTTTTCGATCTTAGCAATGCAAAGGTTGAAAGTTATAGAAGACCTACAGCATTGCAGCAGGTCGCAAAAATGTTTTCTTTCTTCAGCACCTTTTAGAGGAAAGTACTACTGCTGTATGAATTTTGCCGCAAAGGGGCCCACTGAGCCTCTGTTGCCCAAGGGCCCACACAAACCTGGGGCTGGTGCTGGTGAATATACAAATTACCTCTCTGGATCAACAAGGGTGTTACCATTGCTCCAAAGACATAAGCGGCAACGCCCTCATTCCTTATTTGCATACTGACTGAAAACAGTGATATCTCAGTAACGGAGACACCGAAAAACACAGTTTGATTCAGTTAACTCTAACCTATCTATCTTTTGGGCTGGGTTGATATGCCGGTTTGTGGTGACCGACTCCCTTTAAGTGGGGGCATATTCTATCCAATCATTTTTCTCAAATCATCCTGATTTTTATGTATAGTAATTAAAACATAATTAGAGAAAAAAACACATAGAGCTACATTAGGAGACATTGCTAGAAGCCAGCTTAGTGGGACTGTTCCTGTCTAGCATGGAACAGAGAAGGAGCTGAGAGCGCGCAGATAATGAATCCCATGTAAAATGTATGAGATACTGAGCCAAACACAGAGCTGACATCTCTTAGGAAACAAGTTTTATATCTCTAGTGCGCTCAGGCTTAAAACAGCTAGAAAGAAAGAGTTCTGTGTTTCTCCACCTCTAAATGGATATTTTTTCTGTCTCTTTCAGCATTCAGTAGTACAACATTGCCAAGTATAATAGCTTGCTAAAGAAAATACTTCACTTTAACCAAAACTGTGCATTCATTTAGCATTTTTAGGCTGTGAGATCAGACAGAGACCAGCAGTTAACCTCGTATTCAATCTGTCAAAACAATATCAGCGTTGCAATATGGCAGTGGGAAGAGAACTAGTGTAGGTCAAGGGAATCAACCCGATTAACATAGGACAAGCATGAGCATTAAGTGAAGATGTAGAATATGATGTATTGCGGTATTATGATTTATATAGTAGAAGCAGAGCAGTGGCATACAAGGCCCAGCTGAATACAAGGGATCCCATAGTAAAGATCAAAACGGACTCTCCATTGTGGGTGCAGATTTTGCCACCATGGATGAAAAGTCTGGTGTTTCTCCTGCTCAGGTTCTTTCCACCCTATGATTAAGAGGATAGGAAAATTAGGACTGGGTTTCCTCCGTCTTAGGTCCTTATAGCAGTTGCATGTCTTGCCTTTATGATACATCAGCACTTGAAGCTGTGGAAATTGGGGGTTAATCTGATTCTCTATCCCGGACTATTAGATTAACCCCCAACTTCCACAGCTTCAAGCACAAACTAAAGACATATCTTTTCAGACAGGCCTATCACAACTCCTAATGTAAACCCTTCTGTAGTAACATTCCCTAAAATGTACCCTCCTCTGTTCACGCTCCCGCATTACCTCACAAGATATGATGCCGTATCAGACTAACTTTATATGTCCAGGCACCATCTGCACGTTAAAGGACACGACTGGTGATGGCTCATACAGCTTTATATATGTGTAATGACAGTAATCTCTATTACAAAATTGTCTGACCATTGTGCAAACAATGCTATGTCTGTTGCCGCCCCTCCTACCTCTTGTGTCACCCCCAATTCCTCATAGATTGTAAGCTCTTGCGAGCAGGGCCTTCAGTCCCAGTGTGTGAATTGACTATTTCTTTGTAATGTATCTTTTTTATTTTGTCTGTACTTGAACCCTACAAATTGTACAGTGCTGCGGAATATGTTGGCGCTATATAAATAAAATATATTATTATTATGTAAGTATAGGGGGTACAAAGGAAGCAATCGGTTTTAGGAACCTCAGGGGACTCATAGGCTTCTTTACAACATAGGAAGACACTAGTTTTATAGATGAGATATATATATATATATATATATATATATATATATATATATATATATATATTTTTTTTTTGCATTGGGCCCAGGAACTTCAAGTTACACTTCTGATATATTTGCCCTTGAAGCTGGAATTAATATTTTTTTCACATGGATATGATTATTCTAGACTAATAGAACAACCAAGTGCCAGATTATTTACAATGATCAACTTTGTTCTCCAATACTATACTGTTAATTCAATACTGTTGAGGGGAGTGAGATGAGAAGGCCATTAGTTGAATTGTGATAAAATGTTGAAATAGACAACTTTATTGAGAACAGTTGATATGAATGCAAAATCTCATACGTGAAAAACGGCCCCGGGGTCCATGATACTTAAAATTACAACTTCAGTGTACAAGATAAGAATATTTTATTTGTACAGGGGTGTCCCCTGGGTCTCCACCTATTATAGTCTGGGGTATGAAGACACCCCAGACTATAATGATTTCACTTCCAATTCTATCTGGATAAGTTCAGCCCAAAATAAATCTTTAGGCCAAATCATGCAAATCCAAAAATTAAAAAATCTTTAAAGGTTCGGCCATCTCTACTTATAATGGTACAATTTAGTATTGCCTACGATGTACTAGGAAACTGGAAACAAAAATCATAATCAGGTGGAATTAGAAACAATTGCGTTTATGCCATTTGTTTATGGATTTTGTTTTTATGGAATGTAGCAAAAATGACATTACCTAAATTCTGCAGGTCGGTACAATAACAGCATATTTACACACGTGGACAAAATTGTTGCTACCCCTCGTTTAATGAAAGAAAAACCCACAATGGTCACAGAAATAACTTGAATCTGACAAAAGTAATAATATAAAAAAAATCTATGAAAATGAACAAATGAAAGTCAGACATTGCTTTTCAACCATGCTTCAACAGAATTTTTTTTAAAAAGAAAACTCATGAAACAGGCCTGGACAGAAATGATGGTACCCCTGACTAATATGACCAAAGGGACATGTTAAATCAAGGTGTGTCCACTAATTAGCATTACAGGTGACTACAATCTTGTAATCAGTCAGTGGGCGTGTATATAGGGCTACAGATACTCACTGTGACATGGTGAGTACCACACTCAACATGGACCAGAGGAAGGAAGGAAAGAGTTGTCTCAGGAGCTTAGAAAGAAAATGATAGACAAGCATGTTAAAGGTAAAGGTTATAAGACCATCTCCAAGCAGCTTGATGCTCCTGCGACTTCAGTTGCACATATTATTCAGAAATTTAAGATCCATGGGACTGTAGCCACCCTCCCTGGACGTGGCCGCAGGAGGAAAATTGATGATAAAGCAAAGAGAAGGATAATACGAATGGTAACAAAAGAGCCCAGAAAAACTTCTAAAGAGATTAAAGGTGAACTTCAAGCTCAAGGAACATCAGTGTTAGATCGCACCATCTGTCGTTGTTTGAGCCAAAGTGGACTTCATGGGAGACAACCAAGGAGGACACCATTGTTGAAAACAAATCATAAAAAAGCCAGACTGGAATTTGTCAAACTACATGTTGACAAGCCACAAAGCTTCTGGGAGAATGTCCTATGGACAGATGAGACAAAAATCGAAATTTTTGGCAAGGCACATCAGCTCTATGTTCACAGACGGAAAAATGAAGCATATCTTGAAAAGAACACTGTCCCTACTGTGAAAAATGGAGGAGGCTCTGTTATGTTCTGGGGCTGCTTTGCTGCATCTGGCACAGGGTGTCTTGAATTTGTGCAGGGTACAATGAAATCTCAAGACTATCAAGGAATTCTAGAGAGAAATGTGCTGCCCAGTGTCAGAAAGCTTGGTCTCAGTTGCAGGTCATGGGTCTTGCAACAGGATAATGACCCAAAACACACAGCTAAAAACACCCAAGAATGGCTAAGAGGAAAACATTGGAATATTCTAAAGTGGTCTCCTATGAGCCATGACCTAAGTCCTATTGAGCATCTTTGGAAGGAGCTGGAAACATGCCGTCTGGAAAAGGCACCCTCTAAACCCGAGACAAGTGGAGCAGTTTGCTCATGATGAGTGGGCCAAAATACCTGCTGAGAGGTGCAGAAGTCTCATTGCCAGTTACAGGAATCGTTTGATTGCAGTGATTGCCTCAAAAGGTTGTGCAACAAAATATTAAGTTAAGGGAACCATTATTTCTGTCCAGGCCTGTTTCATGAGTTTTCTTTTTAAAAAAAATTCTGTTGAAGCATGGTTGAAAAGCAATGTCTGACTTACATTTGTTCATTTTCATAGAATTTTTATATATTATTACTTTTGTCAAATTCAAGTTATTTCTATGACCATTGAGGGTTTTTCTTTCATTAAACGAGGGCTACCAACAATTTTGTCCACGTGTGTATATAGTGTTTTCTATGTGTTTGTATAAAAATCAAAACTTTGAAAAATAAAAAAATCTATATTTATTTATACATCCATTACGGAGCTGTGTAAGGCATCTCTGAGGGCAAAATGTCTGATGATGAGGACAAATGGTGAAAAAAATAGCAGTTCGGCCATTTTGATTTTATTTCTAGCTACGGCATTCACCATAAATATGAAATATTTTGTATGTTTATAGTATGAGCATTTACACATGTAGGGATAACTAATATTTTTGTTTGTTTATATTTATTTTTAGATGATCTAGGAAAGGGGGTGATTTGAAGTTGTATATATTTTTACTTATTTTATATTTTTTATATTGTAAAATCCATTGACTGCCTATGTCAGTTTATAATCAGGAATAGAAGCATAATAATGACAGGCATGGGAGCTTTCATTAGACCCCCGTCTGTCATGGTAATTGATCGCTGCCCCCTGAAATTTGCTCTGGGGACAGCAATTCTACTAACCATGACAGCCTTTGATTGCAGGCATGACCACTGAGTACAACAGAAGAAACCCAGCAGCTATGGGTCCCTCTCAGCTCCTGAGTTCTGACATCCACCATACATGTAATGCATGGAACATTGTAACAACATAGTAGAATATATAGTATTAAAATCGGAATATTGAATATTCTGATTGTAAAACTTTCAGTCTATAACAGGGGAGCACAACCTACACCCCAGGGATTGCACAATGATCCGTGATGCTATTCTGTGCACCATATCTGGCACCCCTATATCTGGAGTGCTATATTAGGACTCCTCTCTGTTTTGTACTCAGGAGAGGAAAAAAGGTGATTGTATATTATTGTGGCAATCTCCATTATAGAATATTGAGGATGTGAAATGATTGGCTGTTTCCATAACTCTCACAAACTACATGTTGGAGATATGCAACAGCCAGCTTCGTCTCAATATTTGCTGGATTGACTGATGTAACTGTTACTAAATGTTTATCTGTAGACACTCTGTACGTTGTTTGTTTTGATGCTATTGATATTGCTATTGCTATTGTTAGTGTGTGCTGTACTAGATCTGTTATTCACCATGTGAGGTAGACTTTCTCTCACTGCATTCATGTTTCACTAAAGTCTGTTCCTGTTATATACAAATGTCTATCTGGTTTTGACTCTGCCACATCCAGCAATCGCACTCTGCAACACTACAGTGGGGCTATGCTTATTCATGCTCATCTCAATTCCTTTTCTCAGGAGTGACAAATTGGGTAGCAGCAGACCCCTATTCTGTAGATAAATGTAACTTCTAGAAATATCATCAAATACTTATGGCATATTCTATCAGTATGTCTGATGGGAATACCCCATTACATATTATTGCAGCCAGTGGTACCATCTAACAATGTGCTCCTCAGACCACAGAAGGTTGTGCACCTCTAGTCTATATGAAGTACAAGAAAATCCTTGACATCCTGTTAAGATTGTAATGAGGATGCGAGCATGCCATGGGTAATTAGCCAATCACAGCAAATGGATAACTTGAGAGAATTTGTTAAGACATTGTTAAGACATTGTTAAGGCAATTACAGAAAAGCCCAGTCATTACTACAAAGCTGTTTCAAAACTCTTTTTGGTTTCCCTTTGAAATAGCTCCTTATATCTACTCTGCTGTCAGAGCTATCACCTCACAACTTAGCTGGATATACTTATGGCGAGATTGGGGGACAATCCTGACAGTTCTCTGGTGAAGGTTAAAGAGGACCTTCCACCACTTCCACCAACTCCAAATATTTGCCTCTTTTAATCCTTCAATAGGTGCCACTCCATAGTTGGTATTTTTCATTCGCCCATACCATTCCTGACAATCAGTTAGTTGGGTAGTTTCTGTCTGTCCCTGTCTGTCTGCTTTTTTAGCTCACTAAGTGCTACTAAAAATCTTTTTAATAGTTTTCCCTCTCTGTTACGGTAATTTTTATGAAGTGTAGTGTTACCAAGGTAGGGCTAGATTCTGTGATGTGGGTGTGGTTTTAACTTTTTTTTTATTATTATTATTATTTTACTTTTTTTGCCTTCTTATTTTTAATTTTTTTTAATATTGTGCCCCCCCATAAGTAATAAAAAACCTAATAGACCTTTGGGGGGATCTTAACAGTACTTTTTTTTTTGGCTGATTTCCCCTGTAACGGACTGATACATTTAGCCCCGGTTACAGGAATAATGTAGCCTCCTACCCAGAACTGCAAAGCTAGGACTCAGCAGCTTTTACAGTTCCTGGCCCACTAGAGGTCATATAACCGCTGGGTCAGAGGGGAGCCGCATCGCGGTGGGGCTGTGCTCATTGATCTCTGTGGCTGAATACGAATTGAATTGCAATACGAATTGAAGCTTGCAAAAGAAGTTAAGAGTAATGTAAAAGGTTTTTGGGGATATGTTAAGAGCAAAAGAAAAGTGAAGGAAACCATTGGAGTCCTGAAGAATGAAAAGGGTGAAAAAGTTAACATGGTGGATCAGCAGGTGGAGTTACTGAATTCATATTTTGTATCCGTCTTCTCCCAAGAAATGGATGGAAATATCAACATTAATGGTAATAGTGATGAGGGGAAAGAGGACTCCAAGCTGATTATAAGCGAAGGTTTGGTAAGAGAACATTTAGCTAAGATTAAGGAAACCAAGTCCCCAGGACCGGATGATTTACAACCTAGAGTTTTAAAAGAATTAGCAGAGGAAATAACAGAACCCCTTGCAATAATCTTTAATAAGTCATGGGAAACAGGAGTGGTCCCTCTAGATTGGAAAAGGGCAAATGTGGTCCCCATCTACAAAAAGGGGAATAGGGACGACCCAGGAAATTATAGGCCAGTAAGTCTGACCTCGATAGTAGGAAAAATCTTTGAACAAATCGTTAAAGAACATTTAATTAGGTACCTGGATGGGAAGGCTTTAATTAATCAGAGCCAGCACGGCTTTATGCCTAATAAATCTTGTCAGGCTAATCTTATTTCCTTCTATAATAAAGTCACTGAATGGTTGGACCAGGGAAATGCAGTGGACATAGTATATCTTGACTTTAGTAAGGCCTTTGATAAAGTATCACATAACTTTCTTATTGAAAAAATGATCAAGTATGGCTTTGATAAAATATCAGTGAGGTGGGTTCACAATTGGCTTAATGATCGGGCACAACGAGTAATTCTAAATGGCTATACATCAAACTGGAAGAAAGTAAAAAGCGGGGGTGCCGCAGGGCTCTGTCCTGGGCCCAGTACTTTTTAATATTTTTATAAATGATCTGGATGATGGGGTTAATGGGGAACTAATAAAATTTGCAGATGATACAAAGCTAGGAGGAATGGCCAACACTAGAGAGGAGAGAGAATGCATCCAAAAGGACTTGGACACACTGGAACAATGGGCTGAGGTGAACAAAATGGTATTCAACAGGGACAAATGCAAAGTTCTACATCTGGGTAACAGAAATGCAAGAAGCATATATAGTATGGGAGGAATAGTACTAAGTGAGAGTACAGGGGAAAAGGATCTGGGCATAATAATAGATCGCAAATTCAACATGAGTCAACAGTGCGGTGCGGTGGCTAAAAAGGCTAATAAAATTCTAGGATGTATCAAGACGAGCATTGAAGCTAGATCAAGAGAGGTAATTATTCCGCTGTACTCTGCCCTGGTCAGACCCCACCTGGAATACTGTGTACAGTTCTGGGCTCCCCAGTTTAAGAAAGACACCGATTTATTGGAGCAGGTCCAGAGAAGAGCAACCAAAATGGTGGAAGGTCTACAAACCATGTCCTACGAGGAGAGGCTAAAAGAATTGGGACTGCTTAGTTTGCAGAAGAGAAGGCTAAGGGAAGACTTAATAGCGGTATTTAAATATCTGAAAGGTTGTCACAGTGCAGAGGGATCTACCCTATTCTCATTAGCAGAAGGAAGCACGAGAAGTAATGGAATGAAACTAAGGGGAAGGAGATTCAGATTAGACATTAGGAAAAACTTTCTAACAGTAAGGGTAGTGAGAGAGTGGAATAGGCTGCCACGGGAGGTGGTGAGTTCTCCATCAATTGAAATCTTCAAGCGGAAACTGGATAGGTATATAGCTGGGATGTTTTAGGAATTCCTTCTTTGCAGGGGGTTGGACTCGATGGCCCTTGAGGTCCCTTCCAACTCAAACAAACAAACAAACAAACAAAGTGATTGGGAAGACAGGGACAGTAATAAACCATCCCTGTCTTCTCTATAGGAGCTCCAGCTGTAGTTACAGCTGACTCCCCAGTTTTGCAGCTCCACGTTTTTGTGCGACTGCTTAACACTACAAGGATGGACAGGTACTGGGTTCACCTCAGGAGGTAGTGGCCTGGCTGACTCCTCCCAACAAAAACCAAGTCCCCGGATGGGAGTTAAAAGGTGAAGATGAGGGGGTTCTGCTCGGATAACAGATGGCTTGAATGGGACAAAACCACAATACATTGCACCATTGCTTTAAAGTATACAAGGTACAGATACATGCACTGAGGTAAACATTGTAAAGACACTTGCATCACCACAATGGCCCCAACTGATCAGCGGAGTTGCTGATATGATATTAATGGCCTATCCTAAATATAGGTTATCAATATCGTGATCTCTGAAAACCTCTCTAGTTACTAAATACAGTAAACTGTTGGCAGAAACCAGGATTGTACATTATATTTATATATTTCTAGATAAAGTCTACCACCAGGAGGGACAAAAATTACATCAAAGAGTCAATTTCATAAGGGATTAAAGTTGTGCTATTTTTATTTGAATCCACCTATGGAAACACAATGCTACAAAGAGCCCTGTAGAATAGAGCAGAATAGAATAGATGAGTCGGGATCAAATTTTATATTCAAAATTGTTCTGATAAAAAGAACTTTCTGGTTTAGATTTAATAAAATGTAAATAGTATTTCACGCCTACCCTTGGGCCCCGGGAGCTGGTTCAGGATTCCTGTTAGAGGTAATATCGTCTTATAAATCACCTTTCCAACAGATTACCCCGGTTTGTTCCATTTTTTTGCAATTTTTTTTTTCACCGAGACCAGAGTTAGTTAGATTAAGCAGCTTAGAGCAGAACTGCGCTCCCCCGGATATTCTGTAAATCCTTGCAAATATACAGCAGGAATAATAAATGAGTTCCAGTGGAAACAACGGATATATTTCCATTCAGATTACTTCTATTGACATCACCAGAGCCAGATGTGAAAATATTCACAGTCTCCGACACCCATCTCTGATTTGATAAAAGATATAGACTCAATTTGTTATGGAATGAGAAGAATCCACAGACCTATACTATTCCACTGTAGCAGGAGATAAATTATGTATGGATGTATCTACAGGCAGTGCTATGTGATGTGGAAACAAGAGGGGGCTAGATGTACCAGCGCTTTGTTAACAACATGTCCATAAGGTCAATTTGATTGTAAATAACCTTTCAACAGTACATGAATCAAGAACAAGTAAAGTAACACAATAAAGGTCACTTATGACATGTTAAAGTTCAGCATTAGAAGGCTTTCTGAAGTGACATGTCAAGATTTGCAGGGGTATCTACTTTTTTAAGTGCATCGATTTAGAGGACGAGAGCATTACAGTTTTATAAGAGTGTGGATGACATCTGAGACAAGACTGGTAAATAAAACATGTTCTTTGCTGAGTGAGTTCATGTCTTTACACTAAACTTCAAACAGAAAGAATTTGACGTGAAAAGTAAGAATACAGTATGTAAAGAAGAGTCAGATCCCCAAGCCAAAATAAAACCCTTTCTTGGCAAGGACCTGCCATAGACAATGGCCAATTCTCTCTTCACATTGCCAGCTGTTAAAATGACCCTTCCATAATAATAATGGTAATTTTGCAATTGGTGGCTAGGAGATGAGTGGTTGGACACTAAAATCTCAGCAGTTTCCCGGCATATATAGAACAGTCCAGAGGCTGGTCCAGAGAAGTGTCTGAATTCTGGGACCCCCCACCATCAATTACAAGAATGGGAGTCCTGTGCTCTCCTTGGTTCACATTGGGCTGACCACATTCTAGTAGTACCGTACTTCAAAAAAAAGTTTGAGAAGCCCTAAGGATAGAGGATAACTTATTACATAATACCCCTGTAAAGCATACTTAAAGGGGTTGTCCGGGACAAATGGAAATCCCTACACTAATCTAAACACCCTCCTACTTTCTAAATAACATAATAAAAAATGTATATTTACCCATATCCATATCATATGACCGCCCCAGGAACATTTGCTGGTTATCTGGTGATGGTCCATTTCCCTGTTTCTGGAAACGGAACGTCACTACTACTTTCCCCCCTTCCATCAACCCCATCATATTTACCTTCCAGGCTTTTTCCTGCGGGACGGCTCCTTCCTCTTTTCTGACTGCCGGCGCTCGCTATTGTCCCAGCGCTGCTCTGTGCTCTGCTGCCGATAATCCACCTCTACTGAGCAGCTTCCACGCCAGTGCAGTAGAGGTGGATCGTTGCTGCAGAGCACAGAGCAGCGCTGGGACAATAACGAGCGCCAGCAGTCAGAAAAGAAGGAAGAAGACTGGAAGGAAGAGAGGTAAGTATATAATGGAGTTGGGGGTTGGACTGAGTAGGTTGGGAAGAGCTAGTAGTAGGCAGGATAGCTAGAGAGACAGGGAGGGGGGTGTATGAGACGGAGGGAGGTAGAGAGGAAGGTGGGCAGTGAGGTGAGAGGGAGTTAGTGTGGAAGTTACATAGCAGGAAGCTGAACCATGTAAACAAATGCAGAAGATGCCAGGAGCTCCCAGAGACACCCAGAAATCGCTCAAAACACTGCTAATTGTATATGGGTGCATTTATTAACCCATTAATAGCACTAACAGACCTTTAAAAAAAAAAAATCACGGAAAACCCCTTTACCTTTCAACAAACGTAAAGCATAAAGAACATTACACTGTACATTGTGTGTGTACATGAGAAGTAACATTATTTCTGGCTGTACATTATCTGACTTATATACATCTTTTCTTCTTTTTATAGCAGTTTTCCACCCCACAAGGCGTAAATCTAATTCTTAGTTCTCCCTGACCTAGTGGGTCCAGACTAGATGAGATGGGGGAGAGCCTGATAAGTAGAGTAGGAAGCATTTTTCTCTGATACAATATGTTACAGAGGTTCTTATCTCCACTTGCATTACTGATTCATACAAAGCTTGTTGAACAGTTTGTGACCATTAAATTAGTTAGGAGATCAACCTTAGTAATCCTCAATGTTGCGGAGAGCAATAACAGCCTTTACTCCAGTACTTCTTCAGAGAGCAAGACAAGCATGGTAAGAAAGGGTCATTAATCTCCATAGGATTTTGTTTACATTGTCATTAGTCTCTATAGAAAGCAATGGCTTAGGCCTATCCTCTTTGTCCAAGTTTGTAAATTCAAGATTTTTAATTCTCTTAAATGGTGGGGTTACTTACTGTACTCCAGACCCATACATAACTTACCTTAATAATCTGATGTTATCCTAACACAACTTTTTTATGTTTGGATCTGTAGCTAAGAGGCAGAGTTCTACAATTTTTTCTACTGTCTTAGCCACATTGGAATGGAAGAGAAACATATTAAATGTGTACATATAAAATACGAATAAAAGCATTTAGTTATATTTTAGTGTGAAATTTGACATATACTAGGTTCACAGTAGTGTTTGGGTTTCCATTCATCAGGTCCTCTTGTGGACCCAAAAACGGAAACCCAATCCGCTTAAAAAGCGGTTACCCGCGAAAACCCGCGGACCCATAGACTATAATGGGGTCCGCTGGGTTTCTGCCCGAAAAATGCGGAGAGAAAAGTCCTGCTTGCATTTTTCAAGCAGAATGGAGGACGGAATCCCTGAGCACTTACCGAGCGCAGATGTGAACCCAACCTTAGGTATATAGCTGTCACCATACGAACAGTCTCTTCCACAATTTGCATAGTGCAGATTGCATTCACTGAGAAAAGTGAAGCGAATGCACTACAAAAAGTGAGTAAGTGAGTAGCATAGAAATTGCTAAATAAACGTTTGTTAAAGTGATATCCAAAGTGGCACTGTTCAATGTTTTGGATATGGCTGCAATATTGTATTATAACAAGTTCATATGGCCATAACTGAGAGCTCCTATGGTGAGCGATACACCATGAGGATGGGGAAGTAGCAGCCACAACATGGCCCTGTTGCATAAAGGGTCATTTTACCAAATAAACAGACATTCAGTTATTTGGTCTATAAAGGATAAATACTGTTGTGCAAAAATTCTAGACAAACATGGAAAAAATGCTGCAAAATAAGAATGCTTTAAAAAATAAAAGAGCAGATAGTTTATTGTTTGTCAATTAAATGAATGAGCAAAACAGAAATCTAAATCACATAAATATATGGTAAAAAACACCCTCTAGGAGGAGGATTCTTGGAAGTGATGATATGACCGCCACATACAGGTGTATCTATCTCAATAAATTAGAATATCTTTGAAACGTTCATTCATTTCAGTAATTCAATAGTACAATCCATAATCAGCGTCTTCCATGATTGTGTGTCCTACTGAACCAGACTGAGGGACCATTTAAAGGCTTAGGAAACCCTGTCAGGTGACACTGAATTTACAATACTGAACTGAACTTACAATATTCTAATTTTCTTAGATTTGGGTTTTCATTACCTGTAATCCATAATCAGCATTTACAGAAATAAAACACTTGAAATAGAATACTCTGTGTGTAAAAAATCTAGAAAATATAGGAGGTCACTTTTAATTTAATTACTGAAATAAATAAACGTTTCAAAGATATTCTAATTTATTGAGATGCACCTGTAGTCCTGTTCATCTTGGAAGTGATTATATGGCTGCCACAGAATCCGATTCATCCTGAAAGTGAAGATATTGCCGCAACCCAGATGGAGGAGACTGGAGGATGGGAGTTGTAGTGGCTGAGGATGTGCCACCTACTAGACGGAGCACACTCACCAACCACTCCAGCCTCACTCCTGGGCCGGACAGAGTCAAGGGGAGTTCTGCAGCACTACCGGATGGTGGTGGCAGTAGTTCTTCCCCTGGAAGTGATGATGTGGTCACCACTTAGTCCTGTTCATCCTGGAAGTGATGATATGGCCACCACGTAGTCCTGTTCATCCTGGAAGTGATGATATGGCCACCACATAGTCCTGTTCATCCTGGAAGTGATGATATGGCCACCACAGAGTCCTGTTCATCCTGGAAGTGATGCTATGGCCACCACATAGTCCTGTTGATCCTGTAAGTGATGATATGGTCACCACTTAGTCCTCTTCACCCTGAAAGTGATGATATGGCTGCTACAGAGTCTCATTCACCCTGGAAGTGATGATATGGCCGCCACATAGTCCTGTTCACTCACTTATTTTGTTAATTGACAAAAATAAACTATTAACACTTCTATTTTTGAAAGTATTCTTTGCAGCATTTTTTCACCTGTCATTGTGCTGTAAATGGAGATATCCTCCTTCTGGCAAGAGGAATGGTACTGTATATCATTTGCCATGTACAGATTTGATTGCATTGTAGACTATTTAACCCTTTTTTTTTTTTTTGGAAATATCTGCATATTTTAGGGTTTATAGGAAACTACAGTACCTGCAACTTTCTACTTAGTATACAAATTCAGGAAGAACAGTAGCCTTACGTTGTTCTTTCCTTTTTAACAAGTCTTTTAAGTGGTTGGGACACAACACATTTTGGTTAACAGTGTAATTCTTAACTCTGCATTTTTCTCATTTATTTTTCTGTATTATGTGGTGATTTAATTTCCGCTCTTCCACATCCCTCGCTTTCATGACTCACTTATTTCAATCTGCTCAACCTTTAGCCTTGCAATTGCCTCTTTTTTGCCATTTAATTGTTGTTTTTTATTTTAAACTGTAACGCATAATGGAAAATTGTACATACTATGTGTAGTCAAAGATCTCCAATCTGTTTCCATTATTCTCTGCTGGTGGAAGGTGGAAACCTGGTTAATTCACCAAACTCTTGGTTAACTGAAAAATACAAAGAAGGAAGACTGCAAAGCAGATCTACAAAAATTAAAAGAAGAAAGACAACATGGGTTTCATACTCACAGTGAGAAAATATGAATGAATACTAATTACTAATATAATTTAATTCTGAAAATGCACCATTGTCCTGATTTAACACCCTCTCTGCTGGTCTAGGAAGATCCTCTTCCATATTAGTTTCTATACAGACAGAAAGCTTCCTCCTCATCTCTGCACCAGTACTGACATTGAAGAGCAAGCTTTATTTCTCACTGGCAGGGGTATAGCTATAGAGGATGTAATGCAATTCCAAAAAAGATATGACATGGAAGCCACTTCAACAGCTGACATATACTATATCATAAAAGAAAGCTGCAGCTTCTGCAGCTAAAAATAGCTTAAATAATGGAATTTTTTTTTATAAATTGTAATATATACAGTGCCTTGCGAAAGTATTCGGCCCCCTTGAACTTTTTAACCTTTTGCCACATTTCAGGCTTCAAACATAAAGATATAAAATTTAAATTTTTTGGTGAAGAATCAACAACAAGTGGGACACAATCGTGAAGTGGAACAAAATTTATTGGTTATTTTAAACTTTTGTAAAAAATAAAAAACTGAAAAGTGGATCGTGCAATATTATTCGGTCCCTTTACTTTCAGTGCAGCAAACTCACTCCAGAAGTTCAGTGAAGATCTCTGAATGATCCAATGTTGTCCTAAATGACTGATGATGATAAATATAATCCACCTGTGTGTAATCAAGTCTCCGTATAAATGCACCTGCTCTGTGATAGTCTCAGGGTTCTGTTTAAAGCACAGAGAGCATCATGAAGACCAAGGAACACACCAGGCAGGTCCGTGATACTGTTGTGGAGAAGTTTAAAGCCGGATTTGGATACAAAAAGATTTCCCAAACTTTAAACATCCCAAGGAGCACTGTGCAAGCGATCATATTGAAACGGAAGGAGTATCAGACCACTGCAAATCTACCAAGACCCAGCCATCCCTCTAAACTTTCATCTCAAACAAGGAGAAGACTGATCAGAGATGCAGCCAAGAGGCCCATGATCACTCTGGATGAACTGCAAAGATCTACAGCTGAGGTGGGAGAGTCTGTATATAGGACAACAATCAGTCGTACACTGCACAAATCTGGCCTTTATGGAAGAGTGGCAAGAAGAAAGCCATTTCTCAAAGATATCCATAAAAAGTCTAATTTAAATTTTGCCACAAGCCACCTGGGAGACACACCAAACATGTGGAAGAAGGTGCTCTGGTCAGATGAAACCAAAATCGAACTTTTTGGCCACAATGCAAAACGATATGTTTGGCGTAAAAGCAACACAGCTCATCACCCTGAACACACCATCCCCACTGTCAAACATGGTGGTGGCAGCATCATGGTTTGGGCCTGCTTTTCTTCAGCAGGGACAGGGAAGATGGTTGAAATTGATGGGAAGATGGATGGAGCCAAATACAGGACCATTCTGGAAGAAAACCTGTTGGAGTCTGCAAAATACCTGAGACTGGGACGGAGATTTATCTTCCAACAAGACAATGATCCCAAACATAAAGCAAAATTTACAATGGAATGGTTCACAAATAAACGTATCCAGGTGTTAGAATGGCCAAGTCAAAGTCCAGACCTGAATCCAATCGAGAATCTGTGGAAAGAGCTGAAAACTGCTGTTCACAAACGCTCTCCATCCAACCTCACTGAGCTCCAGCTGTTTTCCAAGGAAGAATGGGCAAGAATTTCAGTCTCTCGATGTGCAAAACTGATAGAGACATACCCCAAGCGACTTGCAGCTGTAATCGCAGCAAAAGGTGGCGCTACAAAGTATTAACTTAAGGGGGCCGAATAATATTGCAAGCCCCATTTTTCAGTTTTTTATTTTTTACAAAAGTTTAAAATAACCAATAAATTTCATTTCACTTCACGATTGTGTCACACTTGTTGTTGATTCTTCACCAAAAAATTAAAATTTTATATCTTTATGTTTGAAGCCTGAAATGTGGCAAAAAGTTGAAAAGTTCAAGGGGGCCGAATACTTTCTCAAGGCACTGTATAAAACTAGAGATAAGCAAACCTTTCAAGATTTGGTTCAGGTTTACCTATTTAGACCCAAAGTTGAGTTTGAGCCTTAACTGGAAGTGCAAAGTGGCTCCCCCAGCCACTTTGAACTGCTGCAAATGCTGTGATCACGATTAAACCCATACCTTAGTAGTGTTTCAGAGCCCCAGGAATGGGTCTAAATGCAAATGAGGACCTTGGAGCACAGGGGGCATTTCTTCAATAGCTGAGCACAACCGCATCATCAGTAAAACACGCTCATCCTGGATGTAGCATGTCTCTTTGGGCAGTGGAAGTTGATCTTCCAACTGCTCTGACGTCACTGAAGCTGCTGCCAAATTCTGGGCATGCTCAGTATTCTCCAATCCAGCTAAGCATACTGCACATTCTCTGCCTGAAAGTCCTGCCCTACACCCATTCTACCACTGAAGCATCATCTTCTACTCTTCCAGGGTTCAGGGCAGAACCCCCACATGGCGTATGTGCTTTGAGTCTTGATTTATTTGATCAGTAATGTATTCCAAAGAGTGGGGGTTGCATGGCAGAAGGCTCTGGCTCTAAATCGTTTAAGGTGGATGCGGTCAGCAAGGTTTTTGGGGCTTGCAGAAGATCTAGAAAGCTATGTTCCCTATTTAGCTGTCAGAGCTAAGTGCTCATTGAGAGGTGAGCTGCAGTTCTGCTTCCGATCCTTTATAGTGTATAGGATGCGCACAGTAAGTGGCTCCATACATCTGATCAGTCAAGGGGCAGCTTTTGGGTACAGCATACAAACTCTTTCCAAATGTTGCCCTTGGCTACATTGAAACCCAGGACTCCAGCCTTCCAGGCATCAGTGCTAACCCCTGAGCCACCACAGCTAGCTTTCATTTTCTCATTTTTTTTTATCTTTATCCATTTGAGGAATTATTTTTTTGTAGGACAAATTGTACTCCATAGCAGCACCATGTAATATTCTGTATAACGTACTTGGCATTAGAAACAACTGCATTTACACCATTTTCATGAGTTTCATTTTTACGATGATCAATGTGCAGTAAAAATAACAAAAAATGATGGCAAAAAATAATTTTAGCCACCATAATAGTAGGGGGAAGGGGTTAATACTACATTAAACTTTTGCTGTTTTCTTGTAGATAATATTGTCAAGTTACAGAAAGCAGAGAAGACCTGGTGACATATTTCATATTCATGTCAGTCCAGTCATTAGATGTGCATGAAAGAACCAAAAAGAAACACAGTTTATTTAAGAATTGCAAATTGAAAAACATAGGTGGCAGCATTCTCCATTTTCTTCCTTTTATACTCTGATTTTTATATACACAGTAACTATATAGGGATCCGTCTTAAAGGAAGTCAGCGCTAGAGTACAAATGCTGTACAGTATAATAGGTAGGGCCCTGACAGATGTTTTGCACTGGGACCCAGGAAAAGAAGTCAGAAAATGCAACCATTTTTTTATACTGTACAACTGGGTGATCAGTATATTGGTCTTTAAAGAGGACCTTTAATGTCCTCAGGCACATGCAGTTTTATATACTGCTAGAAAGCCGACAGTGAGCTGAATTTCCCGTTATGTGCCCCGGGGCTGGAGATATCGGTGTCGTTAGTTTCGGCACCGATCTCTGCCCACTGCCAGAAGGGCGTTCCTGACAGTCTAGCTGGGTTGTGAGGAATGCCCCCCCCCCAACAGTACTCGTTCCTCACAGCTCAGAGTAATCGCTGGGTGGAAAGGAACGCCCCTCTGACAGTACCAGGCTATGGACGAGTACTGACTCAGGTCATTTTTTTATTCATCATATTGTCTGAAAGACCTACCCCTCAATTGTGATAGTTGTCTACTCGCATTGCCTTTCCTTATCCTGCTTTTATCTTCTTCAATAAGTCACATGATCACAGTGTTTCCAATTTTTTTCTACTAACAGTGTCATTCCCTATCTTGCTTTTACCTTCTTCAATAAGTCACATGATCACAGTGTTATCTCTTTTTTCTAGCATGGATTGCTGTGCATAGAGGAGGTCTCTCTTTTGAAAGGAAGCATGTGACATTAGATTTATCAGAGTGATATTTGAGTCCGTCCCTTCTGTTTTTCTGTCCTAGCTCTTCTGTCAAAATGCTCCTTATTTCTCCACAGTGTCTCACATAGTCTGCCCCCTCCCTCTATTACAGTCATGTCCCCTTGACTCCATTACTTTCCTCAAGGTTAACAGCAGCTGAAGGAAACTAGAGGGGGACATTAAACTAGGGCAGCTGGAAGGGGACATTAAAATATGGGGCAACTGGAGGGGGACATTAAACTATGGGGCAGCTGGCGGTTGACATTAAATAGCGGGGGTAATTGAAGGGGGACTTTAAACTATGGGGCAGCTGAAGGGTGACATTAAACTGTAGGGCAGCTGGAGGTTGACATTAAACAGTGGGGGTAGTTGGCGGGGGGACATTAAACTATGGGGAAGCTGGAGGGTGACATTAAACAGTGGGTGTAGATGGAGGGGGACATTAAACTGGGGGCAACTAGAGGCAGACATGTCCTCCTCCAGGTACCCCCCACGGTTTAATGTCCTCCTCCAGTTGCCCCCAGTTTAATGTCACCCTCCATCTGCCCCCTCAGTTTAATGTCCCCCCTCCATCTGCCACCAGCTTAATGCCCCCTTCATATTCCCCCAGTTTAATGTCCCCCTTCATTTGCCACCAGCTTCACGTCCCCCTTCATCTGCCACCAATTTAATGTCCCCCTTCATCTGCCCTCAGTTTAATGTCCCCCTTTATTTGCCACCATCTTAATTTCCCCTTTATCTGCCACCAATTTAATGTCCCCCCTTCATGTCACCAGCTTAATGCCCCCCTTCATCTGCCCCAGTTTAATTGCCCCCTCCATCTACCACCAATTTAATGTCCCCCTTTATCTGCCACCAGCTTAATGTTCCCTTTATTAGCCACCAATTTAATTGCCCCCTTAATCTGCCTTCAGTTTAATTGCCATTCATCTACTCCCAGTTTAATTGCCCCCTTCATCTGCCTTCAGTTTAACTGCCCCCTAAATCTGCATTCAGTTTAACTGCCCCCTACATCTTCCCCCAGTTCCCCCTCTTGCTCACACATGCTCTCTTCTCTTCTACTTATCTTCAATCACTCTCTGTTCCCAGCTTTCACAGTGTGTCCCGCAGTATCCAAAATAGCTCCGCCCACACAAGAGTCTGATCACATGTTCATGACATCATCAAAGGTCCTTTAGCCATTACGATTTAGCATCTACCATTTAGCCTTTACCCTACCCTAATAAAGTTTGTTAACAGCAAACCACTTCAGGGGAATAGCAGGACAAACTGTAAGCTATGCAGGACCGTGGGACAGCAGAGTAAAATCGGGACTGTCCCGCCAGATGCTGGACGGTTTAGAGCTATGGACATCGCTACAGGTACTAGACATGGGGGCAGGTTCTAAATATTAGAGAAAGCTCCAGCAGTAGCAGATTTTGAATGTACGTCAATGACTGCCTTGCATAGTTTAAGTCATTTGTGCCAATATCGTGGCTATAAAGGTTGCAAATTACACTGCATGTCATATTTGTACAATTACCTTGTGTTTTTGTAGTTTTCCACCCTTCTCAAAAGTGAAGTGGAGGATGGACAGGAAGGGGGAGGGGTGGGACCCCCTATAGACCAACAGTTTTTCTATAATTGACACCAGAAACAGATGTACTAGAATATAGCAGAATCTACACAAGCTGTGATGGCAAATGGTGCATAGTCAGTCATAGATATAGCAAATTTATTAAGAAGCATGTGCCACTTATTGGCAGATCTTACTCTTGTGTACAGTATTGTACTTTACTGTAAGGCTAGATACACAGTAGCGCTAGCTCTACATTCGTGTTTTCCATTCCCCATTCTGCTTGAAAAAGCAAGTAGGACTTTTCTCTCTGCATTTTTCAGGCGGAAACAGGATGGATACCCTGGGACCCCATTATAGTCTAAGTCCGATGGTAACTGCTTTTTAAGTGGACTGGATTTACGTTTTTTGGGTCCCCGAGTGGACCCGAACAACGGAAACCCGAATGCTAGAGTGAACCTAGCATAACACTGTTGTATGAAACACCAGTCTAGGCAAACCTCCTTCATATAGTGTAAACAACTCCCAACAGAGTATCGTGAAATCATGTTTGTTTTGTTTTTTAAACTGGTCATATCACCCACTCATCTTAGGATATGTTAAGCCAAGAAGACTAAGAAGAAAAAAAAACATCTGTATTAAAATCAATGTATGGATTCTACAGTAAGTGTCTCAATCGGGGAAAGCCCCCATTGTGACAACCCCTTTATCCCTAAGTAAAAAAGCAATCTATGCAGAAGGAGCGTTTACATGTTTATGTTAAGACGTGAAAAAACTGCAATAAAAAAAACCAGCAAAAGATGCCATCTGGCTCTACTGGGTATGGTACAAGGCACTTGAGACTACTCAATCTCTTCTTCTCATAACTTTACTACTATTTCTGAACATTTTCTTCCATCTCTCTAATAAATTCACACTCTGTATGTGTCCTATAAATATTTAACAGCTTTATCATGAAATATTAAATGATAGTTGGAGTCTTTACTACACCTGCTAAAGGCACTTCAAACAATCAAAAAACTCACACTTCTTTCCCAGCTAATCCCTTTTCCTGCAGTACAGCTTATGCCCACAATTTAGTGACAGCAACTAATATAATTGCTCCTATTCTTATCGGATCCACAGATTAGAAAAGCTCTAATGCTTAACACGCATCCCTCATGGCTTGTGGAGAACTGATTAATATGTGTTGCAGCATCCATGAGACTATTTGTGTGTTTCTATTATGTGGCAATATGCAAAAGTATTTGTTCTTTTCATTGTTCAAGGAAGCTTGAATTCGCAGTTTCTCTTCACTAAACAGTTCTGCATTTGTTTGGGCACACATGTTTGTCTAGTCTTTTGGGCTTTCACTCCAAAAATTTCTGCTAAATCAAAACCCGTTCTGGTTAGTACCTTAATCTCTCATGTGCCAGGGCATGCGAGTAATGGGAAAATATTTCTGAATAAATATATGTTAGTGCATATTTGGCCAAGGTTTTATTGAATTGGAAATGGTTTGGTTAGGTTAGTCGACCTGGAGTTTAGCTGGACGTAAAGTAAGATAGCTAAGACAAACCATTGCATTGTGGTTTATTGACTGTTTCCTATGCACTAAAGTAAACTGTTACTTGGTTAAGGAATGTCACATCGTGCATATTAAAGACAGCCATTTATCACCAATTTGGAGCTCTTTTCATCCTTTAGTTGGTGCTGCTCATCTGTTTCTGACATAATTGGATTTTTTTTTTCTAGCCCCCACCATTCCTGAGCACTCAGTACAGTTACAGTGCCTTGCGAAAGTATTCGGCCCCCTGAAACTTTTCAACTTTTTGCCACATTTCAGGCTTCAAACATAAAGATATAAAATTTTAATTTTTTGGTGAAGAATCAACAACAAGTGGGACACAATTGTGAAGTGGAACGAAATTTATTGGTTATTTTAAACTTTTGTAAAAAATAAAAAACTGAAAAGTGGGGCGTGCAATATTATTCGGCCCCTTTACTTTCAGTGCAGCAAGCTCACTCCAGAAGTTCAGTGAGGATCTCTGAATGATCCAATGTTGTCCTAAATGACTGATGATGATAAATATAATCCACCTGTGTGTAATTAAGTCGCCGTATAAATGCACCTGCTCTGTGATAGTCTCAGGGTTCTGTTTAAAGCGCAGAGAGCATCATGAAGACCAAGGAACACACCAGGCAGGTCCGTGATACTGTTGTGGAGAAGTTTAAAGCCGGATTTGGATACAAAAAGATTTCCCAAACTTTAAACATCCCAAGGAGCACTGTGCAAGCAATCATATTGAAATGGAAGGAGTATCAGACCACTGCAAATCTACCAAGACCCGGCCGTCCCTCTAAACTTTCATCTCAAACAAGGAGAAGACTGATCAGAGATGCAGCCAATAGGCCCATGATCACTCTGGATAAACTGCAGAGATCTACAGCTGAGGTGGGAGAGTCTGTCCATAGGACAACAATCAGTCGTACACTGCACAAATCTGGCCTTTATGGAAGAGTGGCAAGAAGAAAGCCATTTCTCAAAGATATTCATAAAAAGTCTAATTTAAAGTTTGCCACAAGCCACCTGGGAGATACACCAAACATGTGGAAGAAGGTGCTCTGGTCAGATGAAACCAAAATCCAACTTTTTGTCCACAATGCAAAACGATATGTTTGGCGTAAAAGCAACACATCTCATCACCCTGAACACACCGTCCCCACTGTCAAACATGGTGGTGGCAGCATCATGGTTTGGGCCTGCTTTTCTTTAGCAGGGACAGGGAAGATGGTTAAAATTGATGGGAAGATGGATGGAGCCAAATACAGGACCATTCTGGAAGAAAACCTGTTGGAGTCTGCAAAATACCTGAGACTGGGACGGAGATTTATCTTCCAACAAGACAATGATCCCAAACATAAAGCAAAATCTACAATGGAATGGTTCACAAATAAACGTATCCAGGTGTTAGAATGGCCAAGTCAAAGTCCAGACCTGAATCCAATCGAGAATCTGTGGAAAGAGCTGAAAACTGCTGTTCACAAACGCTCTCCATCCAACCTCACTGAGCTCCAGCTGTTTTCCAAGGAAGAATGGGCAAGAATTTCAGTCTCTCGATGTGCAAAACTGATAGAGATATACCCCAAGCGACTTGCAGCTGTAATCGCAGCAAAAGGTGGCGCTACAAAGTATTAGCTTAAGGGGGCCGAATAATTTGGCACGCCCCACTTTTCAGTTTTTTATTTTTTACAAAAGTTTAAAATAACCAATAAATTTCGTTCCCCTTCACGATTGTGTCCCACTTGTTGTTGATTCTTCACCAAAAAATTAAAAATTTATATCCTTATGTTTGAAGCCTGAAATGTGGCAAAAGGTTGAAAAGTTCAAGGGGGCTGAATACTTTCACAAGGCACTGTATATGTGTGATATGCTAGTTAGAGTCTCTGATTTCATGTGAGTGGTGTCAGGCAGGAGGAGACACAGAGGTGTGAGCTCTTATGTTGTCTGCCTCTGATTGGAGCTGTGAGTTGTGCCTCCTTTCTTGCTCCTGTCTGACACCACCGTGACATTAGAACATCTAGTTAGCAGATCTTACACTGAAAATAACTGCACTGATTGCTCAAGAAAGTTGGGGGCTTTCCATCTATGCTGGAATCAGCGGAGCAGTGTATATTAAAGGATGAAAAGAGCTTGAGTTGGTGGAGATGGCGAAAGGTAGAGGTGGTGAAAGAAAACCAACAGACATTGTCCCATCCCTACTACCAAGTCATATTTCTATATGAATATTTCTATATTTTGTATGTCTCTGGGTCCATGAAAAATGGATGACACCAGGATGTCATCCTTTTTTTTCACAGACCCATAGACTTTCATTGATGCGATGCATCCATGAAAAAAAATGTGCTTCCTTCGTTTTTTTTTGCGGACCGAAGGTCCACATAAAACAATGATGTCTAAATAAACACATTGAAATGAATGGGTATGTGTGGCGTTCATTGAAAAAGGGGGACACCATACATATTTGAAATACGGAAATGTGAACTAGGCTATAAAAGGTGTCTAGAAAACTGGAATCTAAGGAGCTCTTCGAAGGATTCACCAGCTCTCCCTAATAAATTAATGGCCCTGCAAGAATTTGGTGTAATGTTATTTTTTTCTTACTCCTGCTAATTTTTTTTAGCCATGTCAGTTCAGTATACACATAGAAAGCAAGAAAAGTTATTCCAGATCTCAGCACAGGAGTCCATGTAGGTTCAAGTGCAAAGTTATGGTTCACAGAAGTCCCATGAATTTTCACTTTACTTTGTTTTTGTGGGTTAGTCTTTAAATTTCATAAAGTATAGATTTTATTGCAGAACTTATAAAGAGCATCCCGTGTGCTTCATAATAAAGGGTAGATCGATTTCTACCGTTACAAGACAGCACATTGAACTCCAAAATCTTATATTTGTTCCTCGGATTAAAAGTGTAGAAGGTTAAACACATCTACAGAACATAGAACCTAAAATAATGCTCTTCAATGTCTGTCCAATTAATTGTATTCAGAAAATGTCAGCTGCGGAACAATCCCTCACCATCCTGACATCATTAAGATGCAGAAAGAGCAACTGCACGATCTTGAAATTTTACTAATGATGCTTCTCTAACTTCACTTTGTCTCCTCACTCGGATGTTCTGTCCCTTGGCCATTTTTAACCATTGTTAATCTTTAAAGAGATTTTTAATTGCTGTGGATTTGCTATCGGACGTAAAGAGGTGACGGGGAAGGGTGGAAAGGTTTTGTCTGTGGCTTCTCACCTAACACCGGCTCCTTCTTAATGGAACAATTTCCTCTAATCTGGTAAAGGGAACAGGCAGATGTTCTCCCGGACACTGCTTTAATTGGGCAGCTTGAAATATTAAAACCTCTATAGAATAACAACTGATTCTGTCTGGCACAAAAATTGTTAATATTCCGTTCGTTGTGGATCAGTGTGATCAATTTAGTCTTCCTAATAGTTTGACTGCAGATACTGTAGTCTGTAATTTTGTTTCAAGCAGAAGGAACAAATATCCACCAGGGGATATCGTGTGTATCAGGCTTCACGAAATGGTACTTTTGCTAAACTGGTGCAAGAGAATACTCCCTTTGAGTGACCTTGTACTTTACAAAAATAAAAGGTGTCTAAAACAGAGAGCCAAAAAAAATCATATGAGAAATTAGTGTTGTCTGGATCTAGTTAATACGCAAATACAAAGACAAATACACATTGAAGCAATTAAAACTCCTTCTGCTTCAGTCTGGATCAATAAAGTCTGATCAATAATATTACGGGGTAAGCAGTATCACTCAGCAGTGCAGAGAGAAAATAATCTGCTACCCATTGTTATAAAAACTTAAGTAGAACGGTAATTTAAAATAACTTCAATGGTAACAACTAAGTTCATTGTAAACTTATATAAAAAGTAAGTCAAAGAAAAAATGGAACTAGTACACTCTTAACTCCTTAATGACCTTGTCTTTTTGGATCTTAATAATACAGTATTTTTTTTATATATATTTTAGGCAGGAATAACTTTTTTTTTTTCTAAATTGAGATTTGTTAGCTTAATCCATCCATTCATATGTTTTACCTGTAGGAGGTCTTGTTTTAGTTGGAAGGAACTGTTGTTTTTTTTAAATTAGTATTTGGGGGTACACAGGGTAGACATTAGTGTGCACTTTATACAATATTTTTTTTCTGTCTTTGATTTTTGATATATTTTTTGTAAATGTCAAAATATGAAAATAGAAAATCTATATATTGTATAAAATATATAAAAGTATGTGTTTTTGGTTTACGTAAAGAAACTACAGAATTAAAGAATTATTACATTGTTGTTACACTCTTAAATACTTTTAAAGGAGTAATATTTCTTTATTTTTAATGTAATTAGAAAATAGTTGCACGCCCACTCCACAATGGCGTAGGACAGCCATGCAAGACAATTCTGCAGCATGTAAAGTGGCATCTCTGTAGAATCAGTCCTCTTAATGATCACTGTAAATGTGTGTCATATTAAAATATTACCTAGTGTGCATTGCAGGTTTGAGGGTGTAGTCTCTAGAGACAATCCCAGTCCAAATTACAGTATATGTCATAGAAGCTAGCCTCTCTTTAACCAAGCCAAAGCAATATAAAAATCCCTATATGTTGGCCATCCATCAACCTTATCAGCTTTACCACTGTTGTGTGTTGGAATTATTCTCCTCTACAATGTCTAGAAAGTCTACTGATAGAATGGTATGTACTATTGTTATTATGGATTAACTTTATTTTTTAATAAATTCATTCATATAAAGCCCCATTCCTGAGATTTTTTTTAAATCTTTGGCCTTCAGTACAGGGCGTACTGCAGTGTAATGAAAGGTGAGATCAATCACTTGACACATCCTTCACTATACTCATCAGAACAGTGTTTCTGGTGTCATATGAAAACCAATATCACAAGAACCTACTGAATATAAAGCTCTCATTCCTGACTGTGTCTTTAACCAGTGATATTTCCACTGATATTTTTTTATAGCTAGAACTGCAGTCTTGATATCATATAAAAGCTAAGAATCTCAGATTTCACTGTTATATACAGCTATTTGAAGTGACACTTCCGCAACTGCTACACCTGTTCATACTGGCAATAAAAAGTGTGTAAGTCATAGATTCTTAGTTACAGCATTGCTAGGGATAACTTTAGAGCCTATTTTCTACTAAAAGGAAGTAAAATAGGTTACTAAAGTATATTACAAAAATATTTCCCAAATAACCCTGTACACAATAGTATTGAAAAAGTGAACCAGCAGTTAAAAAAAAAAATCAAACTTTTTTTGCACTCTCTCCTTTTACTTGGTTGTTATTGACATATCATTTTTAATATTGTTTTAAGTACATATTTTGCATTTGTGCCCCTTAGTGGTAAAAAATGTATGTTTTGTGTGGTCCTTGTCATCAATACCTATCACTTCATTTTGGGTGGTCTTCTTTTTATTTCCATATTATTTATATATTATACTTTTTTTTAAAACTTTACTTTATCCCTTTTAGAACTCTTTTTTGAAAGCACCCCTGTATGATACTACCACAATATTTTGAGGGGTGTCCACACAATTGTACACAGTATTGTTATTCCTTTTTTCTTATACCAAGATATCACAAAACCTGACAAAATGTGTAAAGAAAAAGCAGGTAATCTTATGCCACACATCTTAGAATATATTAAACTAAAAAGAAAAGGAAGGAAGGACACACTTTATATGTATTTCCTGCAATTTTAGACACAGTTCATGAACAAGAATCTCACTTTAGAAAAGCCTCTCTTGAACGCTGATGGAGGTTTTTATAGTTTTCATAGAAAAAATGAATGGAAACTATGCAATAAATTTTAAAGAATATCAAGAGGTTAAAAATGAGTTGAACAAATGAAGCCATTAGTAACTATTTATTTGCGGTAGAAATAAAATCGTTAATTAACTCCGCACATAGACATTTCGCCACTTTCCTGACAATGAAAGTAAATGCTTAGGTTAATTAATGTAATACCAGTGAAATGGCTGACTTCCTTTATCCTGCCCCCAGTGATAGAGGGATTAATCAGGCAGTAACTAATAGAATCAAGGTAATTGTCCAGCAAAGCCCACTTGTAGAGAATGGAAGGCTTCCTGTGACAGAGGCCACCGCTTATTGATATGTTTTAATGACTCTTAATAATATTCCTACGGTTTCTGACCCAGACTCTTAATTATTTAAGAAAATGACAATAAAGTGCTCAGCGACTATATTGTTTTATATTAGCCATTATCATGCTCTTAAACTTTTACTTATATGACTCATACTTTACTCTTTCATGGCCCCGGTGATTTTATGTTAGAGACCCCACTGACCCTATTAACTCACAATAAAGCCACCAATACATTTGAAGCTTTTATTTTCCTTAGCGTCATTGTCCCAGATTTTGTGAATATTATTAGGAATTGAGAACACTAGACATGCTGTAATTATCTAAGATGTACAGTGCTTTAATTTGGTCTACAAATATGGAAATAGCTGCCTCTTAATATTTTATAAAATTAATATTAAATACTGTAATGGGTTATGTATGGGATTAATGGACTCTTTACCACTTAATAGTCTTAAATGCTAGGATAGCCTTGGTTTGGTTGATGTCCAGTGCAAGATTTTCTTTTAGAGACCTTCCATCATATTGTGTACAGCCATACAATATACAAATGACTGTAATAATACTGTTCCTAAAGAGAACCTGTCACCAGATCTAAAAATCCCAATGACATACAGTGCTGGCCAAAAGTATTGGCACCCCTGCAATTCTGTCAGATAATACTCAATTTCTTCCAGAAAAAAAAAGCTCTACTTTTGTCTCATCTGACCAGAGAACATTCTTCCAAAAAGTTTTTGGCTTTCTCAGGTAAGTTTTGGCAAACTCCAGCCTGGCTTTTTTATGTCTCTGGGTCAGAAGTGGGGTCTTCCTGGGTTTCCTACCATAGAGTCCCTTTTCATTCAGACGCCGACGGATAGTACAGGTTGACACTGTTGTACCATTGGACTGCAGCGCAGCTAGAACTTGTTTGGATGTTACTCGAGGTTCTTTAGCCACCATCCGCACAATCTTTCGTTTAAATCTCTCGTCAATTTTTCTTTTCCGTCCACATCTAGGGAGGTTAGCCACAGTGCCATGGGCTTTAAACTTCTTGATGACACTGCGCACGGTAGACACAGGAACATTCAGGTCTTTGGAGATGGACTTGTAGCCTTGAGATTGCTCATGCTTCCTCACAATTTTGCTTCTCAAGTCCTCAGACAGTTCTTTGGTCTTCTTTCTTTTCTCCATGCTCAATGTGGTACACACAAGGACACAGGACAGAGGTTGAGTCAACTTTAATCCATTTCAACTGGCTGCAAGTGTGATTTAGTTATTGCCACCACCTGTTATGTGCCACAGGTAAGTAACAGGTGCTGTTAATTACACAAATTAGAGAAGCATCACATGATTTTTCAAAGGGTGCCAATACTTTTGTCCACCCCCTTTTTTATGTTTGGTGTGGAATTATATCCAGTTTGGCTTTTTGACAATTCTTTTTGTGGTTTTCCATTGAAGACAAATTAAATGAAGATATTATTACCAAAGCATTTGTGATTGCAATCATTTTCTGGAAGAAATTGAGTATTATCTGACAGAATTGCAGAGGTGCCAATACTTTTGGCCAGCACTGTACATCTTCTGATTCACCCTGAGCATTTTGGTGTTTAGTTTTTCTAAATCTGTTCAGCCATTCCAAAGATAAAAGTTCATTAGTGTTTATACAAATGTATTTATTTATTTATTATGCTTATTTGTATAGCGCCATCATATATATATATTTTTTTTCTTTTTAGAGTTGGAAGGGACCTCAAGGGCCATCAAGTCCAACCCCCTGCAAAAGCAGGATTCCCTAAATCATCCCAGCTATATATCTATCCAGTTTCCACTTGAAAATTTCAATTGATGAAGAACTCACCACCTCCCGTGGCAGCCTATTCCACTCCCTCACTACCCTTACTGTTAAAAAGTTTTTCCTAATGTCTAATCTGAATCTCCTTCCCCTTAGTTTCATCCCATTACTTCTCGTACTTCCTTCTGCTAATGAGAAAAGGTAAAATCCCTCTGCACTGTGACAACCTTTCAAATATTTAAAAACTGCTATTAAGTCTCCCCTTAGCCTTCTCTTCTGCAAACTAAACAATCCCAATTCTTTTAGCCTTTCCTCATAGGACATGGTTTGTAGACCTTCCACCATTTTGGTTGCTCTTCTCTGGACCTGCTCCAATAAATCGATGTCTTTCTTAAATTGGGGCGCCCAGAACTGTACACGGTATTCCAGGTGGGGTCTGACCAGGGCAGAGTACAGCGGAATAATTACCTCTCTTGATCTAGCTTCAATGCTCGTCTTGATACATCCTAGAATTTGGTTAGCCTTTTTTGCCACCGCACCGCACTGTTGGCTCATGTTGAATTTGTGATCTATTATTATGCCCAGATCCTTTTCCCCTGTACTCTCACTTAGTTCTATTCCTCCCATACTATATATGCTTCTTGCATTTCTGTTACCCAGATGTAGGACTTTACATTTGTCCCTGTTAAATACCATTCTGTTGGTCTCAGCCCATTGTTCCAGTGTGTCCAAGTCCTTTTGGATGCACTCTCTCTCCTCTCTAGTGTTGGCTATTCCTCCTATCTTTGTATCATCTGCAAATTTTATTAGTTCCCCAATAATCCCATCGTCCAGATCATTTATAAAAATATTAAAAAGTACTGGGCCCCGGACAGAGCCCTGCGGTACCCCGCTTTTTACTTTCTTCCAGTTTGATGTGTAGCCATTTAGTATTACTCATTGTGCCCGATCTTTAAGCCAATTGTGAACCCACCTCACTGATTTTTTATCAAAGCCATACTTAATCATTTTTTCAATAAGAATGTTATGTGATACTTTATCAAAGGCCTTACTAAAGTCAAGATATACTATGTCCACTGCATTTCCCTGGTCCAACCATTCAGTGATTTTATTATAGAAGGAAATCAGGTTAGTCTGACAAGATTTATTGGGCATAAAGCCGTGCTGGCTCTGATTAATTAAAGCCTTCCCATCCAGGAACCTAATTAAATGTTCTTTAACAATTTGCTCAAAGATTTTTCCTACTATCGAGGTCAGACTTACCGGCCTATAATTTCCTGGGTCGTCCCTGTTCCCCTTTTTGTAGATGGGGACCACATTTGCCCTTTTCCAATCTAGAGGGACCACTCCTGTTTCCCATGACTTATTAAAGATTATTGCAAGCTGTTCTGTTATTTCTTCTGCTAATTCTTTTAAAACTCTAGGGTGTAAATCATCCGGTCCTGGGGACTTGGTTTCCTTAATCTTAGCTAAGTGCTCTCTTACCAAACCTTCACTTATAATCAGCTTGGAGTCCTCATTCCCCTCATCACTAACACCATTAATGTTGATATTTCCATCCATTTCTTGGGAGAAGACGGATACAAAATATGAATTTAGTAACTCCACCTGCTGATCCACCTTGTTAACTTTTTCACCCTTATCGTTCTTCAGGACTCCAATGGTTTCCTTCACTTTTCTTTTGCTCTTAACATATCCCCAAAAACCTTTTGCCTTGCTCTTAACCTCTTTTGCAAGCTTCACTTCATATTCAGCCTTAGCTTTTTTAATGCTTATCTTGCAGAGTCTGCAAACTGCTGTATACTCTCCCTTAGATATAGCTCCCATCTTCCACTTGTTGTATGTTTCCTTTTTCTTTTTTAGTAGGTTATGTAATTTTTTGGTCATCCATCTTGGTGTTTTTGGGTGATTCCCATTTTTCTTCCTTCTAGGTATTGTTAGTTCCTGTGCATTAATAATTTCCCTACGGAAAATTTCCCACCCTTCATGTGCATTTTTGTGCTTAAGAATTTTTCGCCATGGAATTCTACTAACCCTTACCTTTAGGCCCCTAAAATCCTACTAAAATCAAGCCTTGAAGTCTGTGTCTTCTCAGGTCTCCTTTTTCTTACAACCCCAAACTCGAGTATAGCATGATCACTAAATCCTAATGTCCCTGCTACCCTTAATTCCTTAACCATATCCTCCTTGTTGGTTAAAACTAGGTCCAAAATGGATGTTCCTCTCGTGTTTTCTTCTACTAGCTGGACAATGAAGTTGTCTGCTAGAGAGGATAAAAATTTGATAGAGCCTTTACTCGTAGCTGTGTGGGTTTCCCAATGAATGTCTGGGTAATTGAAGTCTCCCATGATAACTATTTCATGTTTATTTGAGAGCGTGCTCATTTGCTGTGAAAAGATCTCATCCATGACTTCCGTCTGTCCTGGTGGTCTGTAATAAACACCTATTATAATGTCCTTATCATTGTTTTTCCCTTGAATTACTACCCAAATATTTTCTAATAAATTATCATTCTGTAAAACTGTAATTTCTGTGGAGATGTGTTCTTTTCTAACATACAATGCAACTCCTCCCCCTCTTTTATTAGTTCTATTCTTTTTGAATAAGTTGTAACCTTCCATCTGTATATTCCAATCATGCATGTCATTCCACCAGGTTTCTGTAATACCAATGACATCATATTTTTCCTTCTGTATTATCAGCTCTAATTCTCCCTGTTTGTTTCCCATGCTTTGTGCATTTGTGTAAAAACATTTCAGATTGTGCTCTGTTGCTTCCTTTTTTTTACTTTTCTTCTGAGTATCCTGTCTTGGGTCCTCTTTACCACATCTAATAGCCTTGTTTAATATGTCCTTTAACTGCATGTTTTTGTCTTCCTTTTTTCTTCCCATCCCCTCCTCTGCTAGTTTAAAGGCCTCCGCAGCGCTTTACAGACATTGACAGTCACTGTCCCATATAGGGCTCACAATCTATATTCCCTATCAGTATGTCTTTGGAGTGTGGAAGGAAACCGGAGGAAACCCACGCAAACACGGGGAGAACATACAAACTCCTTGCAGATGTTGCCCTTGGCAGGATTGAAACCCAGGACTCCAGCGCTGCAAGGCTGCAGTGCTAACCACTGAGCCACCGTACAAATTAGGGTATGTGGCATCCCAGAGCTGGCTATGGCTGGGCTGAGGGTGATCTCTGTGCATTGTATTATTTCCTGTTGCTTCATAGCCTGTGTGACATAGCAGGGGGTCCTGAGTCTCACACAACACAGCACCACCTAGTGAGCCTCACACATGCATTACACCTCCCATAGGATCGAATAGTAACCAAATGTCCAATGGGAGGACATCACCTGGGAAAAGGGGAGGAGTCAGCTGATCACTGGGTCCCCATGGTAACACCCCTGCAGGAAGGTCCTGCGTGTGAGTAGTTAGAAGTGTGGAGTGTTAGGAGGAGGAGGTGAGGAGATAAGTGTGATGTCCTGTGAAGAAAGCAGTGAGTTTAGTGCAGGAATCTCAAGTCCTAGACAGGCCCAGGAAGGTTGGAGAGCTGACATACTCCAGCTATTCAGAAGATCCTGTCCCCTGTCTGCCTAGCCATCGCCCTGAAGGAAGTCAAGCATCATTATCTTGTCAGCATGAGACTGTGGAGAGAACATTCTGGAACACGTGCTCCATAGCAAGTATCACAGGATCCAGGGGCCAAGGCCAGACCTGTGGAATATCCTGCCACCCTGACTATTGCACCCCGAAACTCTGAGCTATCAGGACCACATAAAGTGAGTGGGGAATATTATGTACTAGTATCATGGTGGGCATCCTCCTATGAGCCAAATAGGAGCCCAGACGCACCTTAGGGCTGTAACACTGAAGTATAAGGGGCTAGGAACACCTTTCATCAAGTCTACCCTGCACCCCAGGACTTTGCTGTGTCACCAGGCGTACCCCGTTGTTTTGTATTGAAGAAACTGTTTAAGCATTTGTGCCTCCACACCCATGGAAGTAAAAGTTCAACTTTACAACCGTTTCTGTGTCTGACTCTGCACCGACAACATCAGGGCGCCCCAAACACCACCAGTCGGCACAGTATAGGGGAAGCGCCCCGGGGGAACAATCACCACCAACATTTGTGCAGCCCCCTCATCACCGGTACCAGTGGTGGTAACATGGGACAGCACCAGCGCTGCGCCCTCGTGCCCAGAGACCGTGACAAGTCTGCGCTGTTTGCACCCCCGCAATCCCTACTGCAGCGTTACCTTCCATCTGGTCACCGCAAGAAAAACTGGCGTCACGAACAGGATACGGGTGTGTGCCACTTTGAGTAAGTCGCCATGAAAAGTGCGCCAAATTGTCTCCAAAGCATCGGTCTTTATTGTGGACTTTGCTAAGATCAAGTTTATTCCCTGAGAGTGCTTGCCACAAAGAGGGGGAGCCCTATACCCCTGAAGTAAGCCCTAAAGACTGTCCTCTCAGTGTGTTACAGCCCTGGAAGAGTTAAAACGCCCAGGACTTGTTTGCTGCGCCACATCGCTGTGTAAGAACGCCCACAAAGGGTTAACTGTACCTTGCAAAAGTGCGGGAGATTTTTAGCACTGTCCATGAGGCCAGGAGAGCCCAGAATGCTGAGCGCAATGCTCCAGCGCACCCATACAAGAAAGTGAAAGGCGAACGTGCCAGCGCCATTTCTGACTCTCCGGTGCGGCATCACCGTTCCTGCTGTGCACCGCTGATCTCTGGTCCACGCTGCAGTTGCTGTCAGTGAGTACTGTGCCTCCCTGTCCTTGTCTTCAGTCCTCCCACGGCCCCAGCGAGTGTTTTCCGTGTACAGTGTCCGTGGGGAGTGCCACCATTAAAGAGGGGGTGCACACCGTCAGCCTGCATCACAGTGACTCTGTTAATAGCTACAGCATTCTTAAAGGGACAGCATTCCAAGTTGTAGTCTCCATTCCCTGCCAGCAAGCAGTTGAGTTTCTTAAAGAGACGGCGACCTAATTCCAGTCATACCTGCAAACAACATGACTGAGCAAAGTGACATTGTGCCATCTGTTTCTAGTGATCCAGCAGTGCCCATGGCGAGCAGCCTACCATTCTCCATGCCATTTTACCCTGGCGCACCATGGCTGCCGCGCTACAAAGGGGAGGCGCATACCCTCAGGGACTTTCGTGAAAAGATGCTGTCTCTCTTCCAGTTCTATCCTCTGAATACAGAACAGCAGATACAGATCCTGCTGGGCCAGCTTGAGGGTGCTGCAGCTAGGGAGGTCAAATCCTGGCCTGCCTCTGACAAAAGAACCCCTGGGCAAATTCTGGACAAACTCCAGGTGAACTTTGACGTGTGATCTGTCTCCGAGGTAAAGATGCGCTTCTTTTCCAGACGACAACTACCTGGTGAGACCCTGCGGGACTATGCTTTATCCCTCCAAGAGGCATTCAGAGCTGTGGTGCAAGTGGATCCACGTGAAAATGTGGACTCTGATAAAATCTTGCTTGACCGCTTCATAGAAGGGGCGGGTACCACATTGCTCCAGAGTCAGTTGCGAATGCTTGCTGCACAACATCCCAGCATCACGTTTGCTGACTTCAAGGCCCTTGCCATCCAGGTCTTGGGACAGGAGCAGCCCCAGCCGAGCCCAGTCATCTGTGCTCCCTCACCTGGACCCTCAACAAGCATTGCTCCAGTTGTCCTGCCACTACCTCTGGGTACCTCACCTGCTGCCCAAACTGCGCAGACTACACCAGTAGACTCCAGAGATGACCTTCTGGCCCGAGTGGATCATCTGACCCGTGCCATGGAACAGATCACCGTCCGTCTAGATCGTCTGACCCAGCCGTCTTCATCGTCCAGTGATCCTTTGCGAAGTCTCAACATCTCACCTGAGTCGCCACCCAGATGTCCGTCTTCAGTGAAACCTCCGCAGAGTGAGAGGCCATACTGTACCTATTGCCATAGATATGGACACACCAGGCCTCAGTGTTTTCAGTTAAACGGGCCACCCCTGAGGCAGCGGGCCGCCCCTCGGGAGGAAAGAAGAAGGGCCCAGGTGAATCTTCAGTGCCATTGTCACGCTTCGTCTCAGCCTGCCCACACATCACAATCCGGGTGAACGGCGTCCCTCTGACAGCGTTGGTGGACACTGGATCTCAGGTAACAACCCTGCGCAAGCAGGTGTTCCTTGAACATTGGGACTTAGGTGTGTTGAATAGAACACCTGACACATGGATAAATCTGTGTGCCAGCAATGGACAGCCCATACCACTGCAGGGTTATTGGGAACCCACTATCCAGATTGGGGACTTGAAACTGCCTAGACAGGGTGTAATTGTCACTGATGTAGAGGATGATAGGTTTGCAGTTGTAATATTAGGCATGAATGTTTTACGCCATTGCTTTGCAGAAGTGTTGGATGCCTT
This sequence comes from Leptodactylus fallax, assembly GCA_947044405.1. Classification (NCBI taxonomy): domain Eukaryota; kingdom Metazoa; phylum Chordata; class Amphibia; order Anura; family Leptodactylidae; genus Leptodactylus; species Leptodactylus fallax. The sequence goes on from CAMRHE010000249.1 coordinate 857,245, forward strand.
GCATGCCTCTCTCCTTACAGCTTCTCCCAGTGACCAGCAGACCATTCAGCGGGCCATTCGTGTACTCAATGCCCAGCACAAGTTCGCCAACAAACAAGGTGAAATTGGTCGAGTCCGGATCCAAGATACCCGTCCAGTAACCCTACAGCCTGGAACAGAAACTATGGTGTGGTGCCGTGCCCGTCCGGGCATAGAAAATCAGGACTACGAGGCCTTGCTACAACCCATACAGGTAGATGGCCAACCACTTGTCATGGCTGCCCGCAGCCTTGTCACAGTTTCCAATGGACGTGTTCCTGTTCGCTTAGTCAACTTGGGCGATGCTCCCGTGAACCTCCACAAGTTCCACTCTGTGGCCCTGCTACACCGGTTAGCACCAGAAGACATTCTCTCTGGTGATTCTACCGCCACACAGCGTTCCACCCAAGCTGCTGAGAACATTCAGAATGGAGCCACAAAGTCCTGGTGGGATGAATTGAACGTGGGAGACGCCAATAACCCTATAGAGCACATCAATGGGGTTCGCAATGTGGCCAAGCGTTACCAACAGGCATTCAGCAAACACCCATTGGACTTTGGTAAGACCACGACCATACAACATCGCATTCTGACTGGCGACCACCATCCAATCAAGGAGCGTCACCGTCCAATACCACCCGCGATGTACCAACCGGTGAAAAAGTTGATCCAAGAGATGCGAGATGCTGATGTCATCCGGGAGAGTAACAGCCCCTGGGCAGCCCCGCTAGTCCTTGTCAAGAAGAAAGACGGAACCCTACGATTTTGTGTGAACTATCGTAAACTCAACAACGTCACGCACAAAGACGCATACCCATTGCCGCGGATTGAGGAATCTCTAACGGCTTTGGGATCAGCTACCTGTTTATCGACCCTGGACTTAACCAGTGGATACTGGCAAGTCCCTATGGCGCCTGAAGATCGTGAAAAGACTGCGTTTACGACCCCTATGGGACTCTTTGAATTCAATAGTATGCCATTTGGGCTATGTAATGCCCCAGCCACATTCCAACGGCTTATGGAGAGGTGCCTCGGCCATGAGAATTTCCAGAGTGTGCTACTGTACCTGGACGATGTTATTGTATTCTCCCGGACATAACAAGAACACCTTCGTCACCTGTCCGAGGTATTCAAGGTACTTATACAGCACGGCCTAAAGGTGAAGCCCTCCAAGTGCTACCTGTTGAAACCCCAAGTTCACTACCTTGGGCATGTCGTGAGCGCACAAGGCGTCCCACCTGATCCTGAAAAGATCACTGCAGTCCAGAACTGGCGAAGACCAACTACCGTCAAAGAAGTCCGAAGCTTCCTTGGATTCGCAGGTTACTACCGGCGTTTCATACCACACTTCGCCCAAGTAGCCGAGCCTCTGAACGAGTTGTTGCGCGGTTGTCCCAGAGAAAACTACAACCGAAAGCTTCCGGTAGACTGGACAGCGCGTCAAGAGGAAGCCTTTCAAGCGCTTAAAGCACTTCTGACGCAACCACCAATTCTAGCCTATCCCGACTACAGTCAGCCATTCCGCTTGTACACAGATGCAAGTCACCAAGGTTTGGGTGCAGTGTTCTCCCAGGTTCAGGACAACAAAGAGCGAGTCATCGCCTACGCCAGCAGGAGTCTGAGAGGCGCGGAGAAGAACGACCAGAACTATAGTTCTTTCAAACTCGAACTTCTGGCGCTTGTCTGGGCCGTGACAGAGAAGTTTAAAGACTACCTGGCTGCCACACCCTTTACCATGTACACAGATAACAATCCGTTGGCGCATCTGGACACTGCTCGACTGGGAGCCCTTGAACAACGGTGGGCCTCAAGACTCGCGAATTACAAGTTCTCTGTCAAGTATCGCAGTGGCAAGTCCAACGCTAACGCTGATGCACTCTCAAGGTTGCCTGTGGGAGAAGAACCACCCCGAGAAGACATCTGGGAAGAGGTGGAGATGCCACCATTCTACAACAAGTTTGCCTAACAGGTTGCTATTGGTGTCCCTGTAGAAGGAGAATCTCTGGCGAAAACAGCTGCCGAATCCCTCCAGGAGCCATCTCTGTGGAAAACGTTCCAAGAAGAGAGCAGAGTTTTAGGAGAATTGTCAGATTTCCTGCTTACAGGAAGAATACCAACCCGTGTAAAGAGAGGTCTTCATGACGTGGAATTAAAACGCCTTTGGCGACAGAGGAAGTGCCTGTTTGTCCAACGAGGCCTTCTACTTAGAAACACTCTTGATCCTGTCACAGGTGAAAGGCTTCATCAGATCCTCGTACCAAGAAGAGACGCACAGATGATACTTGAGGCGTATCATGACAGATCCGGTCACTTCGGGGTACAAAAGACCGAAGCTACCATCCGTCGTCGCTTCTATTGGGTTGGGATGAGGAGTGACATTGAGAGTTGGTGCCGAGAGTGTCCCGCCTGTAGTATCACCAAGGAAGGTCGAAGAGATCAGAAGGCCCCTCTACATCCAATTAAGACTCAAAAGCCGTGTGAAATTGTTGCTCTGGACCATGTGAAGTTGAGTCCCACACGTTCCGGCTACAGCTACGCTCTGACAATGGTGGATCATTACTCCAAGTTCCTTGTCATCGTGCCTGTCAGAGATCTTACAGCAAGAACTACGGCTGAGACCTTCTACGCAGAGTTTGTCCGCCATTACGGTTGTCCTGAGCATATCCTCACCGACCGTGGATCGGCGTTTGAATCCCAATTGTTCCGTGAGCTGTGTCAGTTCCAAGACTGCAAGAAGTTGCGAACCACAGCGTATCACCCTCAAGGGAATGGTATGTGCGAGAAGGCAAATCAAGTGATCATCGGCATGCTAAGAACAGCCGCAGTTACACCTGGTGTTGAGTGGCCTGAGCGTATCAAGGACTTGGCCTATATTTACAACAACACACCCCAAACATCTACGGGATACACACCATTTTATCTAATGTTTGGAAGACAAGGTCAACTTCCTTCAGACTTAACCCTTGGTGTGAAGGTCCCTGACACCATCAATCCACTACCCATAACAGACTGGGTTGTTGAACACCGCCGACGTATGGAGGAAGCTAAAGAGATAGTTGAAACGCGCATGGATGAGGTTCGTAGGAGACAACAGGAGGATTACAACCATCGGGCCCATGCAGCGCCCCTGAAAGTTGGCGACCGTGTATGGTTAAGGAATAACCATCGGAATGGAAAATTGGATCCATTCTGGGAGAAAGAGCCATACAGTATCATCTCCATACCATATCCTGAATCCGACGTGTATGAGATCTCTAAACCTGGGAGACAGCCCCAAGTAGTACACCGAAACCGTCTGAAGCTGTGCCTTAAAGAAGGACTACCCACAGAGGTGCCCCCAGCTGAGACGAGTACATTGATCTTGTCACCTTCTTAAGCGAAAGAGAGACCCCCAACGTTAACTGAGCTTATGTGGGCGCCTAAACTACTACCATTTAGCTGTTATCCACCAATTACTCTAGTGCAAGAGAACCCTTCGACAGATGATTTAATTGATTTCAGTGACTCTGTTCCTGATTCAAATCTTGTTCCACTTAGGCGTTCTGAGCGTACCACAAAAGGCATACCTCCAACACGCTATAGTGATGCCATTGCTGTCCTTGGGTAAAAGAGGTTAACTGTCTCTGTCATGTCCCAGGACTTGGTTTAATTCACTGACATATATCTGTGATACTGTTTGTCTTTGTAGTTTGTCCCTTTTCTCTCTCTGTATCCTTAGCTGTGATGCTGTAGCTCCTCCTCTCTCCCCCTCAGTTTAGTTTCACTTCTTTGTAAGCAACATGTCTGCTCAGCTCCTGGTATTTCATCATTTTTCACCTACTGCTGTATGAGGTTCTACAAGATTTACCTGGATTAAAGCATCTGGAATCTTATCTACGCCTCCTCAGTTGAGTTGAACACTATCTGATAAATATCTTGGTGTAAATTGCTGGTTAGCATAGAGACTACAGGACACTCTCACAACCTCACACTTGAGGCCAAGCTATTGAGTCAGAACAGTGAAAAATGATGCATAAAGACTGCCAGATACGGCTGTAAGACAGTTCACCAACTTCTGACATACAGTCAGTCACAGCAAGTTACCTGAAGCCAGAAGGAATCAGCATTGTGTAAGTTGCATTCGCAGCTCAGACTCCCTCAGCATAAGAAGATTCTATCAAGCAGCCATCTTACTCCAGCAAAGTTATATTTATCCTGTTTGTGTTGCATCATGGCTGAAGGGCACCCTGAAGCACAAGGTAGCATGGACCTCAGTCTGCAGCCCAGTGAGAAGGCTAGACGCTCAATTAAACAGGTTAGAGACAATCTAGAAGGTTTAAAGCATGAACTTTCCTGTGAACTCTCAAAATGGTGGCAGGAAATACAGACTAAGATATCTGCCATGTGCTTGCCTGCATACCATATATCACCACTAGAGGGAGCTCTGCGACAGCTTTGTTCTATGCATGGACATTATAAAATGAAAGCTGAGGAGTATGAAAGCATATTGAGGAAACTTCATACAGACGATTCCTTAGTTGAATTGCAAAGCTTCCAGCATCTCAATTCAGAACGAGACAGCTTAGTACATGAAACTAAGTTAAGGACAGAGGCAAGAATTGCGCAACTGCAGGAAATGGCATCCCATGTTTCTGAGTCTACCAAGCGTTCAAAGCGTACATCTAAGTCACGTTCCTCAAAATCTTCCACACTCAGTGAGCAACTTATAAAAGCACGTGCAGAGGCGGAAGCTACTAAGATACAGGCAGCCTTTGCACAACAGAAAGCAGCAATGGAAGCTAATGCAGCAGCAATGGAAGCTAATGCAGCAGCAATGGAAGCTAATGCAGCTCAAAAAAGGGCAGAACTAGAAGCTCACAGCACACCGCATTCAAGGTCAGTACAATGCCCTGCCTGTCCAGCATCCAGTTTCTTCTTCCTTCATGGATTCCCAAAGCCTTGCACCTCAGCAAATGCAATATACTGATACTCAGGTAAACACCAATGTGACACCATAGTACCAGACTGCAAACAACCGTCCAGTCTCACATCCATATGTGGCTAAACCTATGGACTTTAAGCTAGCTCCTAGGCTGAATGCCTACGCAGCCCCTACACTACCTACCTCTGTTAACCAGAACCCCACTAACAACGTAATCACCGCTACTCAGCCAGCAACTCAATATTTAAAGTCAGAGAGAACAGACATGTCAGAGTTTGCAAGGTACATGGTTCGCCGTGAGCTTACTAAGACTGGACTCACAAGGTTCGATGACCAACTTGAGAACTACAGAGGCTGGAAATGTGCCTTCAAAACTGCAATTAGTGACCTTGGCATTACTGCAGCTGAAGAATTAGATTTGCTTATCCGGTGGCTTGGCCCACAGTCCACAGAACGTGCTAAAAGACTCAGATCCGTCCACATTTACAACCCCATAGCAGGCCTTACCGCTGCTTGGGAAAGACTGGAGAAAACCTATGGCAGTCCTGAAGCAATAGAGCATGCTCTGTTCAAACGGTTGCAAGGGTTTCCAAAGATATCTGGTAAGGATCATCAGAAATTTCAAGAACTTAGTGACCTACTCATGGAGCTCCTACTGGCTAAGGCGGACACTCTCCTACCGGGCCTCAGTTACCTGGACACTGCTCGTGGGGTAAACCCGATAGTCACCAAGTTGCCATATAATATTCAAGAAAGGTGGACCACAGTTGGGTCAAGATACAAAACTGAGAATAGAGTCTCCTTTCCTCCATTTTCCTATTTCTGTGAGTTTATCAAGAACATTGCAGAATCCAAGAATGACCCAAGCTTTTCCTATGGGGATCCCAGTGTTCCTGGTTCACCTCCTATTAAGTATGACAGCTCACATTCTAACTACAGAAACCGCAGAGGCCCAGTTTCGGTGAAAAAGACTGATATTCTTCCTATACCTACATCAGCACCAGAAGAAAGCAGTTGCAACAGCAACCCAGACGAAAAGGTAGAAAATCCTAACCGTCTGTGTCCTATTCACAAGAAGCCTCATCCCCTCAAGAAGTGTATTGGCTTCAGGAGGAAACCAATTCAGGAACGTAGAGAGCTTCTAAAGAAACTAGGGATATGTTTCAAATGTTGTGCCTCTACTGAACATGTTGCTAGAGACTGTAAAATTGCTATTAAGTGTATAGAGTGTGGCAGTGAGGACCATGTACAGGCTCTTCATCCATCCCAGCCTAGTGCCACACCACCTAGAGGTTCCCCTTCCCCAACTAAGCATGGCGGGGAGAACACAGATCAAGCAGCAAATACTACCACAGTATCTTCCTCATGTACAGAAGTCTGCGGAGAAGACCTTTGTGACAAGTCCTGTGCAAGGATATGCCTAGTCAATATATACCCCAAGGGCCAACCAGAAAGGGCTCTGAGGGTGTACGCCATCTTGGACGACCAGAGCAACCACTCACTTGCAAGGTCAGAACTCTTTGATCTGTTTAACTTAAAGGGTGATACTTATCCATATACCTTGGGTACTTGTAGTGGCATATCAGAGGTTTCAGGAAGAAGGGCCAGTGGTCTTGTAATAGCTTCTCTCAAGGGCAATTTGGAGATACCTTTGCCCACACTTGTTGAGTGCAACCAGATACCATCAAACCAAGAAGAGATACCCACACCAGAGGCGGCTTTCCAGCACCCTCATCTAAGGGCTATAGCCAGTGAAATACCATCCCTTGACAAAAATGCAGACATTCTACTTCTGCTAGGTAGAGACATTCTCAGACTGCACAAAATACGCCAGCAAATTAATGGACCACATGATGCACCATTTGCCCAGTGCCTTGATCTAGGATGGGTAATCATTGGCAACGTCTGCATAGGTAGGATGAAAAGGTCCACCAATATTTCTTCATTTAAGACACATATGTTACCAAATGGTCGCAGCACTTGTTTTCAGCCATGTCCACATCACTTCCAAGTGAAAGAGAAGATAAGCAACAGTAAGTGGCTGCATAATCACCGAGACAACGTGAATACTTTCCTGCCTGGGGACGACACCCTTGGATTAACAGTGTTCAATACAACAAGTGATGACAACAAGCTGGCACCGGCTATAGCTGATAAAGAATTTCTCAAACTTATGGACAAGGAATTCATTCAAGATGATTCCAACAGCTGGGTAGCACCCTTACCTTTCCGCTCCCCGAGATCAAAACTACCAAACAATCTGAAGCAAGCAGTTTCTAGATTTTCCTCTTTAAAACGTACCCTCAAGAGGAAACCAGAGATGGAGAAACACTTTGTAGGTTTCATGCAGAAGGTATTTGAGAGAGATCATGCAGAACCTGCACCTCCACTAAAGGAAGGAGAAGAATGCTGGTACCTTCCATCATTTGGCGTGTATCACCCTCGCAAACCTGACCAAATCAGGGTCGTGTTCGATTCTAGTGCTCAGTATGAAGGCGTCTCTCTCAACAACCTGCTCCTCACTGGTCCTAACCTAAACAACAGCGTCATAGGAGTCTTAATCCGTTTCAGACAGGAACCAGTTGCAGTGATGGCCGACATCCAACAGATGTTTCATTGCTTCATTGTTAAGGATGATGACAGAAACTATCTCAGGTTCCTATGGCATAAGGACAATGATGTCAACAATGAAGTCATAGATTACCGGATGAAGGTACATGTCTTTGGCAATAGCCCATCTCCTGCAGTAGCGATCTATGGACTGAGAAGGACCGCCCATGAAGGTGAGAAAGAGTATGGCTCTGATGCTCGTCAGTTTGTTGAGAGGAATTTCTATGTTGATGATGGTCTTAAATCCTTACCTGCAAGTGAAGAAGTGATCGATCTCCTCTCTAGAACACAGGAAATGCTGTCTGTAGCTAACCTCAGACTTCACAAGATCATCTCCAACAATATGGAGGTAATGAAGGCATTTCCCTCTGATGATCATGCAATCAACTTGAAGGATCTTGATCTCAGTTCTGATACTCCTCCTATGCAACGCAGCCTAGGATTGCTATGGAACACTGAACAAGACACATTCACATTCCAAGTGTCTTCTTGTGACAAACCTTTCACCAAACGAGGAGTTTTATCTGTTGTGAACAGCATTTATGATCCTCTTGGTTTCATTGCTCCCATCACCATTCAAGGCAAGCTACTACTAAGACAGCTTACCACTGAGAACATGGACTGGGACACTCCACTGCCTGCTGAGAAACAACTGAGGTCTGACTGTGGCACTAACTTCGTTGGAGCCTGCAAAGAACTGCAGTTAGACAACTTCTTATCCAACAATGGGTGCACTTGGACGTTTAACCCTCCACATTCATCCCATATGGGAGGTTCCTGGGAACGTATGATTGGGATCACACGCAGAATCCTTGACTCTATGTTGATGGACCACAAGTCGACACTGCTTACCCATGAGACGTTAATAACCTTTCTTGCTGAAGTGTCTGCGATAATCAATGCAAGGCCACTTGTCCCAGTATCTTCAGACCCTGAATCTCCAATTATCTTAACCCCAGCAACGCTTCTTACTCAGAAAATTGGTACTGCTGCTACCTCTCCACGTACCTTAGATCACAGTGACATTCACAGACGCCAATGGAAACAAGTTCAACACCTGTCCAATGTGTTCTGGCACCGCTGGAAAACAGAGTACCTCCACATGCTACAGAGCCGTCACAAATGGCAGACCTCAAAACCTAATCTCCAGGTGGGTGACCTCGTCCTTCTAAGGGATAAAGAAGTCCATCGGAATGAATGGCCTATGGGTCTCATCACTAAAGTTGTCCCTAGTGATGATGGGAAGACTCGGAAAGTGGAGGTCAAGGTAACCAAGGGAGGCTCAGTGCGAGTTTTCTTCCGCCCAATTAATGAACTGGTGCTTCTTCTTCCAAGAGGAGACGTCACATAAAAGAAGATAAGGACACCATTCACAGCTCATGGCGGGGAGCTTCCTTCCATGAACTAAAACCGTGTTCTTGTGGATTACAGTGTGGGTCGGTGGAGATGTTGGCAAATTGCGGCTTCCCGATCTGAAGATTGGTTTATTTGGACTAACTGTTGATTATTGTTTGTTGTGCATGTTTCTTTTTTTGTTTTTCAGGTTTGAAGAGGACTTTATGGACATTTCAGGACATTATTAATGTTTGTTTTCATTGAAATCTAAAGATTTCAGGCGGGGAGTGTCATGTCCCAGGACTTGGTTTAATTCACTGACATATATCTGTGATACTGTTTGTCTTTGTAGTTTGTCCCTTTTCTCTCTCTGTATCCTTAGCTGTGATGCTGTAGCTCCTCCTCTCTCCCCCTCAGTTTAGTTTCACTTCTTTGTAAGCAACATGTCTGCTCAGCTCCTGGTATTTCATCATTTTTCACCTACTGCTGTATGAGGTTCTACAAGATTTACCTGGATTAAAGCATCTGGAATCTTATCTACGCCTCCTCAGTTGAGTTGAACACTATCTGATAAATATCTTGGTGTAAATTGCTGGTTAGCATAGAGACTACAGGACACTCTCACAACCTCACACTTGCAGCCAAGCTATTGAGTCAGAACAGTCTCTGCTTCTGTATATATGTTATTCCTGCTCTGATTACATTAATGTTTTTCCTGTGTGTATATACAGTATATATATAATATCTTGCCATGTAATATAGTATTTACATTTATATGCAACAATCCAAGCCATAGTGCCTGGCTCACCGAGCCATGGAAGTTCTGTTACCCCATTGCAGTATGGACATTTGTGCTAGAGTGCCTACTCTTCCTTACAGAAAGGACTGTTTATTGTTTCTCAGAGAGACTCTCATGATAATGGACACTCACGAAATTTGTGCCAGAGAGCCTCTGGACCCATTTGCACTACTGTTGTTTCTATATGGACTGTCTGATGGTACCACCAAAAGGTTCCATAAGTCTGAGTTTAATTATCTTTCCGTTACCCTTCAGACTTCTCATGGACATTCCAGGACTGTGCCGGGAGGTCTTACCTCAAGTTTCTAGGTATTATATTTTTCTAAACTGCTAGTGACATTTGCACTTTATTCGTATTTATTAACGTTATGTTACATTTCTCACCTTCACCCCAGCCCGTCGCCGAGGTCGGCTCAGTGAAAGAGGGGGAGTATGTGGCATCCCAGAGCTGGCTATGGCTGGGCTGAGGGTGATCTCTGTGCATTGTATTATTTCCTGTTGCTTCATAGCCTGTGTGACCTAGCAGGGGGTCCTGAGTCTCACACAACACAGCGCCACCTAGTGAGCCTCACACATGCATTACACCTCCCATAGGATCGAATAGTAACCAAATGTCCAATGGGAGGACATCACCTGGGAAAAGGGGAGGAGTCAGCTGATCACTGGGTCCCCATGGTAACACCCCTGCAGGAAGGTCCTGCGTGTGAGGAGTTAGAAGTGTGGAGTGTTAGGAGGAGGAGGTGAGGAGATAAGTGTGATTTCCTGTGAAGAAAGCAGTGAGTTTAGTGCAGGAATCTCAAGTCCTAGACAGGCCCAGGAAGGTTGGAGAGCTGACATACTCCAGCTATTCAGAAGATCCTGTCCCCTGTCTGCCTAGCCATCGCCCTGAAGGAAGTCAAGCATCATTATCTTGTCAGCCTGAGACTGTGGAGAGAACATTCTGGAACACGTGCTCCATAGCAAGTATCACAGGATCCAGGGGCCAAGGCCAGACCTGTGGAATATCCTGCCACCCTGACTATTGCACCCCGAAACTCTGAGCTATCAGGACCACATAACGTGAGTGGAGAATATTATGTACTAGTATCATGGTGGGCATCCTCCTATGAGCCAAATAGGAGCCCAGGCGCACCTTAGGGCTGTAACACTGAAGTATAAGGGGCTAGGAACACCTTTCATCAAGTCTACCCTGCACCCCAGGACTTTGCTGTGTCACCAGGCGTACCCCGTTGTTTTGTATTGAAGAAACTGTTTAAGCATTTGTGCCTCCACACCCATGGAAGTAAAAGTTCAACTTTACAACCGTTTCTGTGTCTGACTCTGCACCGACAACATCAGGGCGCCCCAAACACCACCAGTCGGCACAGTATAGGGGAAGCGCCCCGGGGGAACAATCACCACCAACATTTGTGCAGCCCCCTCATCACCGGTACCAGTGGTGGTAACGTGGGACAGCACCAGCGCTGCGCCCTCGTGCCCAGAGACCGTGACAAGTCTGCGCTGTTTGCACCCCGCAATCCCAACTGCAGCGTTACCTTCCATCTGGTCACCGCAGGTATACTAGCCAAATGCATATCATATAGCACATATATAATGTACCCACCCCCAGAGAAACCATAGTGTTACCGCCCACTTGGCTACTATAGATAAACAAAGCACCAAAAATGCTCAGCATCTATCAGATGATGTATGTCATGTGGCTTTTCAGACCTGCTGATAGGTCCTCTTTAATTATTAATACTTCAGTATGGAACCCAAATAATACCATACACTGAAAAAAATACTAAACTATAGTGCTCAATTCTTAAAAAGAACCTTTCACCATCTCCACCAAGTCCAGCTCTTTGAATCATTTACTAGGTCCTGCTCCACTGGAATTTTTTTTCTCTAGCCCCCACCATTCCTGAGTAATAAGTGGTGTTCGTTTTGGTGCCTGATATGCTGTTTAAATGGGTATTCCCATCTCAAGGATCCTATCGTAACTTCTAGTTCATGTCAGAAGAAGAGTTTTCCTAATTACATTGCTTTACAAATGATGCTTTGTTTATCTGCTATATCAGATTATTCCTCTCCATTGTTTACAGCTCATTTCTTGGGTCCTCAGCCTGGTCCTATCTAGCAGCTCATCTGCCTTTACTCTCTGCTCATAGGAAGAGAGGGGTTTAGTTCTCTGGATCACTCTTTCTCTCACAATTCAGCTATCTTCCGCTCTTTACTCCACTCTGATAGCCAGGAGCTATGTCAGCTATCAAGTCAGCTATATGCAGATTTGGTAATTGCAGAATTGCACATTTGATAATCTGATAAGGGCTCAGACAGTGGGTTTATATATATAAATACAGAGATAACAGTGTTGAGTTCAGTGTTCATCCTAACAGGTTGGAAATTTAATCTTTCTTTGTCAGCCCATCAAAATTTCTAAGCCCACCCGCCAGCTTGAGAAAAAAAGGAATCAAGGAGAGAAGGGGACTGATGAGCTGCCAAATGAGTGAGATGGGAAAACCCCTTTAAGCTCTGTACTGTCAGGTGGGTGGTATCAGGCTGGAGTAGGCAAGGGGGTGTGATTCTGAGCTCTGACACTGTCCTCCTCTGATTGATAGTCTGACTTAGGCTCTCTACTGTCAGGTGGGCTTGTCAGGCAGGAGCAGGATAGGGGGCTTAAGTAGCATATCAGGCACTTATTGCTTTGGAATGGTAGGAGCTAAAGAAAAATTTGAACTGCTCTGGTATCAGTTTAGTGACACCCATTAACAGTATCTAATAACTAGATTTGGTGGAGATGGTGAATGGTCTTCTTTAAAGAGGGCTTTTCACGTCCTCTGGCACCAGTGGTATTATATACCGCTAGAAAGCTGACTACTCTGAATTCAGCGCACTGACAGCTCTCCCGTTATGCACTTTGTTGCCAGAGATATCTCTCCACTGTCAGAAGGGCGGACCATACAGCTCAGCGTCATCGCTTGGTGGTAAGGAATGTCCCCCTTGACATTACCCTTCCATAGCCTTGTATTAGTATAATGTTGTACCATGTTAGCCATTGAAAGTAGTGGAAGAGTGAAGAAATCAGGCGATACCTTTTAGAGGCTAACTGAGTATATTTATAAGTAAGCTTTCAGGAATACTCGCTCCCTTCATCAGACATGGTGTGATACAAGAACTGAAAATTAACAGATTTTTATACACATGGTTTTCAAAGCATTTTAGAGTCCTTAAAAAAAAATTGCAATCTTCCATAGCCTTGTATTGTCAGAGGGGTCATTCCTTACAGCCAAGTGATGATGCTGAGAAGTAAGGCCCGATATCCCTTCTGACGGTGAAGGGATATCGGTGCCGAAACTACCAGCACTGATATCTCCGGCACTGGGGTACATACCAGGAAAGCTGACAGCCCTCTTTAAATATATACCCCGAAACAGTGATGAGGTGACATCAGCAAACCCTGACCAAAACACCTCTATACATAAAGCAATAACAGTGCTGCAATTTCTAAATAAAACTGCTATGCGATACAGCATTTTTGTGGTTACCAACTTTAGACCTTCAGCCATACTGTACCTATATTGGCTTTATCATATCTAATATCTACTTATCTAATGTTATCTTTGTCCTAAACATATCCAAGTTAAAGAAAAAAAATCGTCACAAATTCACCCAAGAATTTGCAAATGGGGACATGAATTCACAGGAATGGTCTGGTAGTGGCTGAATGGCTGCTTGCCCTGCCATCACTCTCCAATAGTAAGTAGCATCTCTATTTGAAAATAGATGCAGATTTAGAAAAGGACCAATGGCGTCAGCACCACTTTAACTTTCTTTATTAAGGCATTAAAGGTATAAAAAGCAATGTTTCCTTCATGTAGCGGACAATAGCAGCCATGGCAATTAAGTAGTTAGACAGAGGAAGGGGACTCCTTTTGTCACCCAGACATCCTCTTGTGACATGATAGCAGTGTACTAGGGGCTTAAAGAAGACCCCAGGTCTCTCACCTTTGTACTGCTATTACGCCTGCCAGAGGTTTTACTGACAGGCATGATATACTGTAATAAACTGTATTATATCACATGGTCAATGGGATTAAAAAAAGCAGTCAACAAAAATAATTAAAATTTTATAAAAAATATCTAGTAGTTCTCCTATGACAAGCCTCTTATATTCACAGAATACTCACTGTAAAAAAAATGTTGCCCAATGTGTCCAACACTTAATATCTAGGTTTGAAAAAGATAAGGTTTTTGTTGCTTTTTTGCATTTTTATGCATTTTCAAGCAGAATGCCAGGAGTGGATTCAGCAGGAAAGAGTCCTTCCTTGATATTTGCCAAATATTTAAATTGTCTTTGGTTGAAAAAAAAAAAGAAAAAGAAAAATCACCAAAAAAGCAGCAAAAACTCTGAGTTTGTACATATTTTTTCCCAATAGCTTACTAAGTGGTGATGCCATTACTACGACTATGGGTACAAGGCCTAATTCTCCTTAAGGACTTGGATCCTTTAGTAACGGATGATTCTTCTATTTTTGTTTATGTGATTATTTTACTGTAGGTGAAGCAAGTAGCATGCAATATGTTTATGTTTAACATGCCGCAGTTTTCTGCCCCAGCTGACAAGTACAATACAATTGTCAACACATCTCCCGGCAAATGTAACTGTTCAGTGTCAAAACACATCACTACTACCAGATTTTAGACATTCTCTTTAAATTGAATCCTCGGGGTCTGTTCATCGTGATGGGTATTTGTTACAGTACATATCATTTATTTGCGTCAAATACCAGCAGTCTAAAAAGGGTGTTCTGTCACTTGAACAGATCCAAATTTATATATTTCTATCAGAGACAGTGATCCTTGACTCTTCATGTGTATTCGCTTTATTCAATTGTGTGGAAGAATGCAGAAAATAGTAAGGAAGAAATAATGTATGAGACATGTTCTGTTTTTTGGTATAGACGTATCTGGAAACTACATCCATGAGAAAATTTAGATATGTAGATAAATGAACAGATACTATGGTCAGAATCAAATCATGTGATTGATACCAAAATGATGTCACAGATGAAATACACATTGGGAGATTTGGAGGGATTGGATGGCTATCTAATGTGTTTGGGGATGTCTTAACTCTCACATTGGCAAATGTTAGAGGAAAGATAGATAGGGCAGGTGGAAATAAGCTGCCATCAGAGGTGCCTAGCAGTGGCTTATTCTCTTCTCCCTAATAGGAACACATGCTGAGGCAAGCATTTGTATAGTATTGTGCAAAAGTATTAGACAGGTATGTAAAACTTCTGCAATGTAAGAATGCTTTCAGAAATAAAAGTAATAGTTTCTTTTTGGTAATTCACAAAATCTAAAGTAAATGAACAAAATTGACATCTAAATCAATATTTTGTGTGATCACCCTTTGGGGAAGGAGTCCTGGAAGTGATGATATGGCCCCCCATAGGGCCCTGATCTCATCATCTTCCAGTCTGTCTGGAATTATATAAATCGACAGAAGGATTGGAGCAAGCCTACATCCAAGGATGATCTGTGCTTAGTTCTCCAAGATAATTGGAACAGCCTCCCTGCTGAGTTCCTTCAAAAACTGCCTGCAAGTGTACCTAGAAGAATTGATGGAAGGTAAAGGGTGATCGCACAAAATATTTGTAATAATAAGTGATTTAGATTTATTTTTTGTTCATTCATTTAATTTTGTTGACACAAATAAACTATTAAGGCTATGTTCACATCTGCACCGGAGTTTCCAACTAAGATTCCAGCACAGTGTCCACTGAAAATTGGCGGAGGAATGGCCAGACTCATTCTGTCCTCCACTGCAGCGCTCAACACATTTATCAATGGATGTAACCTGTAGTTGTCTTTGCTAGAAACATGTTTGAAATCTTTTATAAATGAGTCACTCTTGGCACAGCTTTGAAGCCCTGTCCACTTTGTAAGATAAAGTGGCACAAAAGCTTGATGGGGTTCCATCGGAAAACCAGTATTTGATAGTACTGTATTCATGCCCCAGTTTTAACATTTTGTACACCTTAGTTAAAATTAATGTTATGTTACTATATATTCTATTATATACAGTATATCCTATACTCTTTATTGTAAGTAGAGATGAGCAAATCTCAGCTTTATTTTGGACAGATTTGCTCAATTCAGTTGGAAAATTTGCTTTGGTTTGAATAAATCCGGTCCAAATGGGCCTTAAAAATCATTTATTATAATCTCAGGTCATTTCAGATCCCAAAGTAGAACCATAGAGGGCAGGGATGGGACTCAAAAATTATTAAAAAAAATAAAATTACTCACTTGTTTTAGGCCCTGCAGCAACAGCCAGCCTTTTGGTTCATCTCCCATCTTGATGGCATAATTGAGCTCTACAGTCACTGATAAAAATTCAATTTGCTCATCTCTAAATAGGAAAAAAAAATGTATTAATATTTATTACATCATTCTACAATTATTGATTTAAATGCTTTGCCACTTTATATCAGGAGCAAAAAAGGACCTACTGGAGCCGACAGTTGATTTTGGAACGTCCCACTGATCAGTTAATGAACTGGTGGTCCCCTAAAAGTAGGCAAAGCTCCACTCTTTTAGGATTGGCTTTCATTGGTAATACAATTCAGAATACCTTCATCCCTTTCAAACTAATGTAGCTCAGCTACAATCCTAGCCATAACCTCTGCTAAAAGTGTAGCTGCACCTGGTAAAAGATAAAGGGGAGCACCACCATCGCTTCAAACAGATAACTGAGGTGTTGGAGTTGGATCCCCACTTAAAGTAGGCCATCAATTTTAGAGAACCAGTTACCACCTTCAAGTATGGCTTGACCTTCACAACTTTAATCCTTTTCCTGCCAAGTCAATTATTCAAAATTCTGACAAAAAACCCTGAATAATAAAGATAATAATAATAATAATAGTTATACCCCCATGTCCATATATTTTCTAAAAGTAGACACCTTCATACAATTTTACATAAAATACATTGACATTTAATTCTGAAGGTTTCAAGATGTTCAATATCTTTATTATATCTTTATTATGTATTTTCTTCTATTTATTGTTTAACTATTTTTGCTAATCTTTTCTTTTTAATGTTGGATCCTACACAACTGTTTTATGTGCTTCCCATAGAATACCTGGGGGTATATCTGGGGAGCCATTCAAACGAAAATATTCTTGTAGAATTTTGAAGAATCTGTTGCTTATGTTGTGGCTGAGATAGAACGGTTTTATTCAGTCTCCATATTGTCTCTGGTTTGGAATGACTCGCAATTCTAAAATCAAGGAAGACTGGGACATGATCAGACAGTAATATATTACCTATTTAAGATTCAATGCAGTGTTGTAAATGAGGGGTTGTAAGAAAAAAAAGCAATCAAGTCTCCGGTAAGACTTGTGTGATACAGAGTAGTATAAATAATCTTTGTCTGTTGGATGTATTGTTCACCAATGGCCATATATCAGCCCACCTCATAAGCAAATGCTTAGAAATTCATGCTTTTGGCTATATGTCAAGCAGAGCCTGTGATGTACAACACTTCGTAAGAATAATGGTCAGGATGTGCAGAATTCATACATTCCACTATGTCTATGTCTACTCACAGTCATTTATAGTTATTATATCATTTTGGGATATCTTGACCTAAACATGTGTTTGTTGTGTTTAGAAAAGTTCCTTAACATGTTATGCACATATCTGGGCATGTCTAGCCAAGAGGACAGGTAAGGGGGACAGTTATAAGCTTGTTGGTTGAAATAGAAGTGATAACATGAAAAAAGATTCCTGCATCCACCTGTGGACACTACAGGCACAAAAGCTAAAAGATGGCAAGCTGTTATATTTCTTTGTGATGTTACTTCCACCTTTCTACTCCTTTACATGCACACAGAGACTGCTGTATATATTTTCCAAAGATCTTGTTCAGTGACTACAGTTTAGATACATTACCTACAAGTAGTCCATGGTAGAAAAAAACCTTTCATCTCATCATTGCTGCTATCCCTACTTCCTTAGTTTGGCTCCTTTGTACAGCTCACGTCCACTGCAAGTAATTCAATGGAAAGAAAAGGGTGTTTCAGGACAAGATTGAGACCGCCCCAGTATTAGAACTTAAATGCCCTAATGTTTAGCAACCACAAGTTGGTCAATATGATGGACATAATAATTATAAAGTTAGACAACTGAAAAACCAATGTAAAAAAAAGATCAATATCAAGTACATACTCATATACGAAGAGAGGTGAGACTCAGCGAGAGACTGGAGCATCGCTGAAACCATAACCAACAATATAATCTTTCACATTCATCTTCATTGCCCTTTCAAAATGTATTTATCAGAAACAATTTACAGTAGAATTAATGAGATAACATTGAATAGGAGATACCGAGATAAATGAGCAATTTTATATATATATATATATATATATATATATATATATATATGGAAAAAAAGAGCGATTACACCAATTACATAATATATATATATATATATATATATATATATATATATTGTGTACACTGCAGATTTCAGTGGAGAAAAACACAATCATATGTGCAGCCAAGTTGAATTTTATAACTTGCTGCACCATGATAACTCAAAAGCAATTAAACTTTATGTTAAACTTGTACAGATACTATACACAGGGGTATAGCTACTGGACTCTGAACTTTGAGGGGGTACCAAAGGTCTCTCTATGGCATAAAATATACCACTATTCTAAATGGCAAAAGGTAGGTAAGGGCCCCATTACAGATTTTGCATCGGAACCCATCAACTTCTGACTATAGAAAATCATTTAGTTGAAAGTATGGATGCAGGAAGTATGGATGTAACCTGCTTCTGGTCCAGAAGGTAAAAGAACCAGAGGCAAAAGTAGGAACGATTTTTTACGCTGCTGCACTGAAATATCGGTGCCATAATGTGGTTGGAGATTAGGAGTGTTGGTTAATTTCAATTATTAAACGTTGTCCTTCTGGTACTGGTGGGTAGAATATAGGGTCCTTCTGAATGTGTCTAACACCAGCTGCCTTTAGTGGTGAGGGACCTAAAGAGGGCATACCTATCTTCTAGATATTTCTATGGTACGCCCATAGTTGTCTAAAATTGAAAAATCTTTTTAAAGCATAACTCCAATTATAAAACCATTTTACATAAAATAATAGTCCAGACAAGTATAAGAAACTTTCCCTCTCTCCCTTTGGGTTTTGAAGGTCAATGAGATTATGCGTATGGAGAACCTTACCTCTTTCCTGCAAGACACTGTTCAAACTTTTAACAATACGTGGTTCTACTGGATGGAATTCCAGTGAATATCAGACGCTTCTCGGGCCTGTGCCTCCCCCGTAGACCTACAGTGGGATGCTCTGGTTTTTATAGCTAACTGATGGGTTACTTCTTTCGGACTATTCTTGACCCTCTGGCCTCGCTCCTTGTGAGTTTTACTACTCTTTTTGAGGAAGAATTTTTGATTGCTTACACCCCTGGGACCTGGACCTGGATACAGTTGCTGTATAGTCCCCATCCCCCCCTTCCAAAAAATATTTTTATTTTTTTTTTATTTTCCTCTTCTCTTCCCTCTCGTTCTGTGTCTGTTTTTGTTGCCTTGCCCCCCCTTCCCTTCCCTTTTTTTTTTTTCTCTTCCCCCCTCTTCTCCTTTGGCCTCTACTCGAGGATCTCCCCGCTGTTAACAGTGTGGAATGTTGCTGCTGTCGTTGCAGTAATATGTTTTCACCGTATTTTCTGTATTCTGTATTTTGTGTCTTTTTGAAAATCAATAAACTTTGAATTGGAAAAAAAGTATAAGAAACTTTGTAGTACATTGCATTAAATATTTTTCCTTCTCCACTTATCAGGCTGTTTTCCTCTTCCTTCCCTTAACTTACACTCCTATCTCTAAAAGCACCCATATCTAGCCTCACTATATATAGATATACAGTACAGACCAAAAGTTTGGAGACACCTTCTCATTCCAAGAGTTTTCTGTATTTTCATGACTATAAAAATTGTAGATTCACACTGAAGGCATCAAAACTATGAATTAACACATGTGGAATTATATACTTAACAAAACAACTGAAAATATGTCTTATATTCTAGGTTCTTCAAAGTAGCCACCTTTTGCTTTGATTACTGATTTGCACACTCTTGGCATTCTCTTGAGGAGCTTCAAGAGGTAGTCACCTGAAATGGTTTTCACTTCACAGGTGTTCCCTGTCAGGTTTAATAAGTGGGATTTCTTGCCTTATAAATGGTGTTGGGACCATCCGTTGTGTTGTTCAGAAGTCAGGTGGATACACAGCTGATAGTCCTACTGAATGGAGTGTTAGAATTTGTATTATGGCAAGAAAAAAGCAGCTAAGTAAAGAAAAACGAGTGGCCATCATTACTTTAAGAAATGAAGGTCAGTCAGTCCGAAAAATTAGGAAAACTTTGAAAGTGTCCCCAAGTGCAGTGGCCAAAACCATCAAGCGCTACAAAGAAACTGGCTCACATGAGGACCACCCCAGGAAAGGAAGACCAAGATTCACCTCTGCTGCGGAGGATAAGTTCATCCGAGTCACCAGCCTCAGAAATCGCAGGTTAACAGCAGCTCAGATTAGAGACCAGGTCAATGCCACACAGAGTTCTAGCAGCAGACACATCTCTACAACAACTGTTAAGAGGAGACTGTGTGCAGCAGGCCTTCATGGTAAAATAGCTGCTAGGAAACCACTGCTAAGGACAGGCAACAAGCAGAAGAGACTTGTTTGGGCTAAAGAACACAAGGAATGGACATTAGACCTGTGGAAATCTGTGCTTTGGTCTGATGAGTCCAAATTTGAGATCGTTGGTTCCAACCACCGTGTCTTTGTGCGACGCAGAAAAGGTGAACGAATGGACTCTACATGCCTGGTTCCCACCGTGAAGCATGGAGGAGGAGGTGTGATGGTGTGGGGGTGCTTTGCAGGTGACACTGTTGGGGTTTTATTCAAAATTGAAGGAATACTGAACCAGCATGGTTACCACAGCAACTTGCAGCGGCATGCTATTCCATCCGGTTTGCGTTTAGTTGGACCATCATTTATTTTTCAACAGGACAATGACCCCAAACACACCTCCAGACTGTGTAAGGGCTATTTGACCAAGATGGAGAGTGATGGGGTGCTACGCCAGATGACCTGGCCTCCACAGTCACCAGACCTGAACCCAATCGAGATGGTTTGGGGTGAGCTGGACCGCAGAGTGAAGGCAAAAGGGCCAACAAGTGCTAAGCATCTCTGGGAACTCCTTCAAGACTGTTGGAAGACCATTTCAGGTGACTACCTCTTGAAGCTCATCAAGAGTGTGCAAAGCAGTAATCAAAGCAAAAGGTGGCTACTTTGAAGAACCTAGAATATAAGACATATTTTCAGTTGTTTCACTCTTTTTTGTTAAGTATATAATTCCACATGTGTTAATTCAGAGTTTTGATGCCTTCAGTGTGAATCTACAATTTTTATAGTCATGAAAATACAGAAAACTCTTGGAATGAGAAGGTGTGTCCAAACTTTTGGTCTGTACTGTATATATATATGTCAAAGTTTCTTATATTCACCTGCACTCTATATTTACGAAAAGTTTTATAATAATTGGAGGTACGCTTTAAGTAGGATAAAGCATTTTTCCAGAAGAAAAAAAAAATCAAAGATGTCTAAGAATATTCTATACAACAAGAGTAACACATTTGCCCTAAGATGTTTTCAGATACATTTTGGTTTGGTGCACAACAGTATAAAATCAACCAAAGGAAAAAAAAGAGTAAGATGAAAATGCAGCATTTTTTTCATCCCGAACTGATCAAAGACGCCGAGAGCTCATTAGATAACAAGATGCTGAAAAAAAAGGAACAAAACTTCACAGCTTCTGTAAAATCCAGGCTTTTTCTACCTTTCTGATCCATCTCCCCCTCTCTTCTGTCATCCAAATCCTGCTCAGCTGTCATTCTGATAAGAAAATGGCTGTGTTATTGCCAAGACAGCGATAGAAGTTTGTACGTGAAGATGCTGATGAATTTGCACATAATTGGAGAAAGTTGGCAGGATCCTGCCAATGGAATATTTCAGGACTTTTGTTGTCACTGGCAATAATTGTGCTTGGCTATCTGCGTATAGCTCACAATGCACACCAGGGTAGAAAGAATGTAATACAGTTTGGATTGTTGAACTAAATTATTCTAATTGTAGAGGAGTCCCCTTAGTTTCTTCCACTTTTTCTACAAACTCATATATGTATATCTGTTACATGTAAGAGCATTGTGCATGTATTTGCATATTTGGTTAACTATCACTTCTTCCACGGTCCTTAGCCAAAATTTTAAAGCCACAAGAAAAGGGGTACAGGGTGGCACTCGAGTCCTTATGACTCAAAAAGTATTGGTGCACGTTCACTAGGGAACTGACCAACTCCCAAAATTAGACTATCCAAAAAAGTATATGACGGCACTTTGGAGTTGTATCTGCATAAAGTATTTATTAACAATTCGGTGTAAAATGCAACGTTTCAGGAACACGTCCCTTCAACAGGCATTGGCCCAGAGATGGATAATGTGGCAATAGGATGTCATACGGTATACGGGGAAGAGCCGTTGGTGGGTGGTGAGAAACTGCGCGTCATACATTAGCTTCTTAGAGGTCTGCTGTGGCATGCTGATGTGAACTTTAGTCTTATGCTCTCAATAGGAAATCAAAGGGGTTGTCTAATTCTTTTTTATTAATGCGAGTGAGCACAGTGACCCCTTCAAATTTACATTGCACGCCATTTGGTTCATTGTGGCCATGCAGTGTAATTACAACCTTGTCCCACTCACTTCTATTGGACGAGTCTATAATTATACTGCACAGCTGCTATGAAACAAATGACATGCAATTTAAAAAGTGCAGGGATGATGGCGATCACATGTTGCGACCCCTTCAAACACCTGATCAGGAGGGTTCCAGGTGTCGGAACACCACTGAAATTTTATTGATGACCTATCGTGTGGATAGGATAACAATAAGAACAGAACTGGACACCCCTAATATTTACTTCTTACAAGAGGGTTTGTTTAGGTGTTTTTCACTGGTCATATAGGAGTGCGGTTACCTGTATACCTGTGTCAACTTTTTTTTACATCCGGCTGGATATTAGTACTAAACATTTTCACACACACACATATGTTAAATAAAATAAAAATACAGTAGAAGCGTTAATTTTTGTTAACTGACAAAAATAAACTAGTAAGTGAATGAACAAAAGAGAAATCTATTTCACATCAATATTCAGTGTGACCTCCCTTTGCTTTCCACCAATTCTTCTAGGTACACTTGCAGACAATTTTTGATGGAACTCAGCAGGGAGGTTGTTCCAAACATCTTGCACAGATCATCTGTGTGGATGTAGGCTTGCCGAAATCCTTCTGTCTTTAGATGTAATCCCAGACAGACTTGATGTTGAGCCTGCCTGGGTCATATCATCATTTCCAGGACTCCTCCAAAGGGTGGTCACACCAAATATTCATTTGATCTAGATTTCTCTTTTGTTCATTCAGATCAATTTAATTCACAAACATAAACTATTCACACTTTTTTTTTCCACCCCTGCCTAAAATTGTCTTAATACACCAGGATTGAATTATCTTAACTCTGTATTAACTCTTGGCGCCATCTTCCTGCTTAGCTGTTTGCAGAACATGCCTGTGCATGGTAATTCCTTCAGTCTCTTCAGTGTTCACCTTGGTCCATAAATATACTACTGTAAGCAATAGTTTTATGTTTCCTCAAAACAAACATTATCACAGTAATAAAACTCAAATAAAAAGATGACTTTTATTGTTCACAATAAAAAAAACAACACTTTTAAATATGCCACAAATCAAAAAACTCACCCTGACTATGGTCCAAGGCAGAAATTCAACCAATACCCAGAGTTCGTTCATACCATCTTAAAGAGGACCTTTCAGTCCTCATAGATGTGCAGTATTATATACCACTGGAAAGCTGAATTCAGCGCACTGTCGGCTTTCTATCGGTATATAATACCGCACATCTATGAAAATGCGGTATCTATGGTCAGTGCGGTATTGGTCACTGTTCGTTAGACAACTCAAGGTACCTAAATCACAACCCCACACAAAATGTGAAACTAATTTTTAAATGCAACAATTGGAAACACCACACTGTAGGCAAGCTACGCAATTCCCCAACACTGTTATTTCATAGGGGTTAATAGTTGACTAAGTGTGTGTATTAAAATTAAAACAGCACCTGGTCAAACTCACGGCTCCTACAAGGGGTAGCTGAGAAAGGAACTGATATGCAAAGGTAGTTGATAAAGACAATGCAGTTCAATGGATATTAATGATGAATGGCATGTCATCCCACATTTTCTAGCTACTTCCTAGGAGGCAAGGTGTGCAAGTTGTATAAGCCATCCATGCTTTAAATAAAAAGTGGTACTGGCTTAAATTTACCTTGGTCAGTCTACCTGCATACTGTTTACTGAGTAGCAATGGAGCAGGGTGCTGCTGCTTTGTCCTATTGTCTTCCATTGCTACTACAATATGTATCACATGGTGTGCAAGTTGTTGGACCAACACCACACGAACAAGTGCCACGGCCACCTTTAACAGCTAGCAGCTTGATCACCAAGACTTGGATCCCCATCAATGTTATACTGATGGCTTATCCTAAGCATAGGTCATAATTATGATGATTACAGAAAACCCCTTTAAACTGTTGGTATCTTTGTCACTGACAATTTGCCAGAAATTAAGCAACCAGTTTATACTCCTTGTTGATAAATTTCCCCTCTGTCTGAAATGTACATGTCACACTATATAACAATATTAGTTTCTTACATAGTATAAGTGTGTAATGGTTTATGGCTGAATTCACATAGAAATTCACAAAGTAGGAAAAGTATTGCTACATTTAAAAAATGGAAGTACAAAACAAGCAAAGTGAGGAAAAATGTGATAAAGAATCTGCGTATCCAAATACATATGAAACAAAAAATACATTGCAGTGCACATAGTGAGGTGCCCAGAGACTGAAGTGACAGCTTGCTTTCTGGATGGGAGCCAGACTGAATTCAACATACTGTCACACATGACTTGTCCCTAAGACATCTTGACTTTGGGTGACACCTTGGGACACGAGGAAGAATAAAGCAAGTCAACCGTGAATGATCCATATACCATAGATAGCTGAGAGAGACCCAAACATGCCCTTGTCTGCTCTCCGCAGTTCATCCAAACTCTCCTAATAACTGTGCAGTTCCCCAGTGTCTGTGCAGCAACTAATGAAGAAGCAGAATACAATAGACCCGCTAATGACTGCTGGAGGTTAATTAGCTAGGTAACTGCGAGGCTACCTACAGTGTAGCTAAACATTTACTGACCACATTGCACAGTTTTTAACATATTTTGTAGCATTTTACTCTTTCCCCAGCAAAAATAAGATCACAAGCGTCGATCCAGTCAGCTATAAACAATTTACTTTGTAATGAAAGTTTTGGTTTCCACCAGTAAATCATCAGTAGCATTATATGGTAATGGACAGATATCAAGGGAGATGACCATCAGGTAGTTATACTTCAGCTACTTCATAAAGATAAGCTGTGGTCTGAGAAGTCTGCCAGCTGATCTTTACCCTCTACCAGTTCAGCACTAGTGATGGGTGAACTTTGCAAGATTCTTTTTGCAAATATTCATAAGGTTTGCCCGCAAGTGCTAGTAGTATACTCCAATATCTCTTCAGACTCCAGAATATAATAATTGGAAGACCAGGGAAGGTGAAGAAAAATTTACAGTGAAAAAAAAAAACAACTCATACTCAGCTTTCCTGGGTTCCGTTGCAGCATCCGTTTTTTTTTCCCCGGACTTTTTTCTGGTCTTTTCTGTCAAAGCATTAAGACGTTTATGTGATTGGTGAGGTCCAATCACAGGCCTCAGTGGCCACTGACGGCACAGAGGAGGTCTTAAAATGCTAGGGATGCCCAGGAAAGAAGACCAGCACCTTGGGGGAGTTCAGGAAAAGTGATTATGAGTTTTTCTTTTATTTTTCTGCACCTTCCCTGGGCGTCCAATTATTATACTCTGGGATCTAAAGAAACCCCTAGAGCATAACAGTGCTCCAAGGTTGGGTTCAGATGAAACCAAAATGTGTTGAAAATTCATAATGGCCCCTGTTCTTTACCATGAGTTTCTTCATCTCTATTCAGTACACATGCACCACTCATATGTTCAGCCAACAATGATCTAAAGTGTATGACTGGTTTCAGGGTGATCATACACATTATATTAATGTCAGTCCATCATGCCAATTTCAATGTGACTGGCCAACATCTGATGTTTAGGTGGATGTCCCAATTGCAGATGTCGAGGAAAGTACAATCAGGCTGTTGGATTTCAACATGTCCAGTCCATCTGTTCTTAAGGGAGATAAGTCGCTGCTGACTTTCTGGTTATGGCTTAACCCCTCTACTCTTTCAGGACATATGTACACTCAGCCATTTGCATGTGTGTGGTGGGTCATCGGGACCATCCTAGAGGTAAGTATGCATGCAGCAAAGCTGGTACATAAATGCCAACTGAAAGATCTATTGTATATTTCTTAATGCCTTTTTCTCTCCAGCAGGTGAATTGATTTTTGTCATTCAGATAAATGCAGCAAGCAAAAATCTGTTGTGGGTGAACAAACCGTCCCTGTGGCCTCATATAAGTACATTACATTTAGTTATTGAATGCACTGCAGTAAAGAAGTTATTGTGTGCAGATGTGTCCACCTTTAGTTTAAATTTGTCTAAAAATTCAGATTTTACATGAAACTGATTTAATGCAATATTGAGACATAAACTGACAAGCAAAAGGGTAACAATGTTTTGAGCTTTTGACTTTCCGGCTCCATATCTCACCATCCACTACAGCTTCGAACATGAGACTACCATCATTTTATAGACAATCATCTTTGCTATCTCATACATACACTTGACTTGCAACTATTTAGCATATGATTAGTTATGCAGATTCTTGTCATATAACTGCATTGTTATAGTTTTGCTCCTGGTAGTGGAAAAATCTTTCTCTTCTAGTATGCTACAAATTACAACCTGTTTTCACATTCCCTAATAGCTCAGTGTGTTATTAGGTTGCTTCCCAAGTGAAAGGTCACTGGTTCAAATCGACGATCAGCTATGAAGAAGAAGAGAAGCAGCATCATCCAGATCATTGATAGCGGTCTCTAGGCCAAGAAAATTGCCAAACTGCATCATGTGAGTGCCAGGACATTTGTAAGAATATGAAATTAAGTCTGTCCATTCATTCAATAGCCAAGAGGTGAACGTCCAGGCAAAATATCAACAAGTCGGCTCATCACAAGGTCTATCAGTTCTTCTGTGATAAACACGGCAGTGGAGTTGGCTCATAATAATGAGATCACAGACGTCCATGCAAGCACTATGTGACGAGTGTTACACAAGGCTGGAATGGTGGCCAAAAAAAAGGTGAAGAAGCCTCAACTTCAATATTGTGATAAAAAGTGTTGACTCGAGTTTGCATAAAAGTATGAAAAGTGGACAGTAGAAGATTGGAAACGGGTGATTTGGATGAGATGAAAGTCAATAGACTGTGCTCTGATGGGTGCAAATGGGTCTGGAAGAAACAAGGGAAAAGGGGACTAACGGATCAATAAATTTAAGGAATTGTCAAGTTTGGTGGAGAAAGTCTGATGACCTGGGGTTGTTTCACAGCCAAAGGCATTGGATACTTGACCAGGATTGATGGTGGCCTCAATGCAGAGATATATGTGAGTATCCTACAAGACAAATTACTTTGTACACTTGAATACTATGGGTATGAAAAGGACGACAGAACCACGACCCAAACCATACGTTGAGATTAGTGAGGATATAATTCAATGACAATGAAGTAGAGTTGTTAGATTGGTCCCCACAGTCACCAGACCTCATCCCAATTGAACACTTATAGGTAGAATTGAAGAAAAAGCTGTATTCCTACCCAAGTGAGTCAACCAGTATGAAAAACATTGGGAATGCGTAGAAGAGAATTGGGATCAGATTTGGTCAAGACATGCTTGAATCTGATCGAGAGCATGCTCAGAAGAATTCAGGCAGTGTTGAAAACCAAGATGATTGGCTACAAGTCCATTGAGGGCAGCTGCCTGGTAGGTGAACAGTAGGGAGGTAGAGGGAGCAGAGAAAGGAGGCAATCTCCGGGGGCCAGGCCGTGGTAGGGGCAGAATATAGGTTTTGGTAGAATCGGTGGAATTGAACATAAATAGAGTTGGGGTTGGAGGTCATAGTTCCTCCTGTTTCCCGTAGTTGATGAATAGCGCTCAGTCTCTGGCGAGCTTATAATTTGGAGGCACAGGGTATATGGGTATAGGAAAGTTCAGAGAGCATCGAGGTAGAGAGAAGGATCATATCAATCCCAGTATAGTGGTGATTCGCAGGGGAAAAGTATGTATAACCCCTCCTGTTCCCATTAGCCTTAATAGAAAGCTTATCTGCAGATGGGGAGTTTAGGGTAGCATTAACAGTGAAATCGAAGTCTACACACTAGATTATTTTATAGAAATCTAGTAGTTCGAACAAGGCACACAACTCATGAAAAAAGGCCAAGGGGGATTCAGTCGAAGCATAGGAGTTAACAAGACATAGATGGTACCCATAAAGGCAGCATGGAAGGATGATATATGCCTTATGACACTTCAGAGAGGAATTAATCGGATAATCTTACACATTAGGGGGGTTCAAGTAGGAGCTAAACTGATTGACTCTATAGAGGATAGTACAGGTCAGGCTATCTGTGGTAGGGCTAGGATCTCAAAATCAGTCAGAGGTAGCAAATGAAGTAGTGCTTCCGAAAGGTAAGTCACCGGCAGCTTAGCTTAGAATAGTTCTGGCAGAGTCTTCTCTGGGTTTACGGATTTTCGGCTTTGGGAGCAGGTAGACATGGTAGTTAGACAGCAGGTGGGAGGGCGGCAAAGGAGATATAATCATACCATTGGTGCTAGTGGGGGAGCTGTGATTTATAACTGAGTTGTTAATCAGGCATAAGATATGCAATGATTGCATGCCAGAGAGTAGGGGTAGGCACCCTAGAAGAGATCAGGTTGCCACAGGTACGATTGGCTATAAAATGATGGTAGTCTTATGTTCGAAGCTGTATTAGATTGTGAAATATGGAGCCTGAAAATCAAAAGTTCTAATCATTGTTACCCTTTTGCTTGTCAATGTACAAGCAAAACCAGTCCTTTCTGTCAGTGGTGATCATTTTGATCCTTGCTATAGGGTTCCCTCTTGTTGACTTACTATGTCCCAAGAAGTTTAGAGCAAGATGTCCAACTTCATGATTTGTGATACTCTGTCACGAGATGTATACTGTATGCTAAGTTTATTTTTGTCTATGTAGCCTCATAGGTGGTACTTATGGATGTTAATTGCTGCCTGTTGTGGGTTTTGCTATCATGGCACACTATTGTAATTACTTTTTTTTTTAATAGAAATGGGAGTTTTTACCTAAAATCAAGTTGAAGATGGATTTAGCTGTATGTATGCCACTGATAGAAGCTGTACTATAATAAACTAGATTGTCGTAAACTTCCTTTTAATAAATGAAAGATAACAGTAATTTATGAATTTTACTTTAGATGAAAACTCACAATATGTACGGAACTCTAAAGTGGGAGGAAAAATAATCTGTCCTTGGCAAATTCTAAGCACAAGATCAAAAGGATTACAGCTGTCAGAGAGTTCAGTGTGATATAAAAGAAATGTAAAACACTAAATGTGTCTGTATTTACCTCTGTAGCATTGAGGATTTGGGATAAATAGTGCTTATTGTATTATAAAATTTATATTAAGACTCAACTTTATACCGCAGAAAGTGTCATAAAATGAAAGGACAGTGTCTAAGCACTAGAAGTTCAAAATGAAACTATTATTGTATTAAATTTAGTGAGACATAATTTCCTTGTTGCTGTAGACCTGTCATATTTACCTGCTGATACAAAGGTGTTCCTTAGGCAAACAGCTGAATTTTCCAGTGGTCTTGGTAGAAACAGGTGTAAAATAGAGTACCAGAATCAAATGTACGTTTTGCCCCATTTGCACCAAACAAACATCCACCAAAATATTCTACAAATGCGGTGCAACATTCTTATAATGTAACCTTTCTATCAAACAAGCAAAACTTTTATGCTGGGTTATGTCTATTTTATGGTCTGAGAGGACAGCGTATATCACATTTTCTTTAGGGTTTAGATTTACTATTGGGGTTACGATAACTTAAACATGAAAGAAAATGTATACAAATGTGGGATATTGTGGTGCATTTTGTGGAAAATGGATGAGGCTTCACAAGAAAGGGCATAACATAAAAGGTTATTCCCATCTCAGCAAATTGCTACCAAGATGGGAATAATTGCTTCCACATCCAGGCTCCAACTGATCAATACCATGTTGCGTTGTTCCTGCGACTCCAATAGAGCAGAATGGGAGATAGGGAAATAGTGTAACACATCTAGCTATGGTATTTCCATTACTTTGAAGTTACGGAAACTGCATAGAATAGTTTTGCTATATGTTTCCGTAGCTTTTATTTTCCTCTTTGCAAGTTATGGGAACACAGTACAGCAGCCATTCTCAGCTGTTCCTATAGGTATTGGCCGTAGGGTTCAAGATGGGGAGCAGTTATTCCCATCTCAGCAGTGATTTGCCTAGATTTGAATTACCCTTTGTCAGGTGGATTTTCTACCTTTCTGCAACATAAAGAACAGAGGGGCACCAATGGAAATGGAATTCCTTCATCCCGCACATGACGAGGCCAGTTTATGGAGGAAAAACCACCTGACGGGTTCTCTATAAAAATAACAAATTGTGTCAACATCCGGGAATAAAATTCTGTTACAAAGTAAGCCAACTCATAGGTGGTATAAACCTGAACTAGACAGTCTAAAGATGCATCAGATTTACAGTATCATCCAACATCAGTCACTGTGATAAAACTGGTGTATTTTCAGACCTCTTGTCTTAGCATGCCCTGTCTAACTATTAGCAAAGGTTGGCCACTATATACATTTTGCTCAGAATATTTCTTAAAGACCTTTCCTCTTCTTTGTTTCATGGGACTCTCATCCCTATTATTATAAAGTAATTCAGCCTGTTCATTCCTTATGAATTAGGGCAGTTCAGTGAATTTTAATGACAACTCCACCAGTATTTCCAGAAGTATGAATCCATTACCACATCATATGAAGGAAACTAAGAACCAGAAACTACTTTTTCTATCTTTCATTTATTCTTTTCATGCAAGC
Organism: Leptodactylus fallax; assembly: GCA_947044405.1. Lineage (NCBI taxonomy): Eukaryota > Metazoa > Chordata > Amphibia > Anura > Leptodactylidae > Leptodactylus > Leptodactylus fallax. The sequence continues at coordinate 888,255 of CAMRHE010000249.1, forward strand.
AGCTTATTCGATATTTTTCCTATATTTTGCACATACCTGTATGATATTTTTAACCTTCTTTATTTCGTGTTACTACAGTTATCAATAGCTACCGAGCAAGATCTCTAAAATTCAATTGGTCAGAATTACTGGTCCAAGTAAACAGTTTTATTGATCTAGTAGAAGTCATACTAAAAACCCCAATGAAAGCAATTACAACAATTATGTCTCAGACAGAAACAAACCCTTCCCCGGTAAGTGGTAACTTGGATCAATACTCAAATTCATCTTCAATCAATAAAGAATAATTTAGGTCATATTGCTCTATATATAGCAGAATTTACTTAATTTCAGCAAGTGCTGAGCTGGTTTGCTTTGCTTACATGTTCATACCATTCACTTAATGCATATTTATACATTTTGTAGAATATTTTCTTATGGGAATCCTTCTCATGAAGGATTAATAATTTAGCATGTTCAAAATGGTTCACGAGCTTCTCATATCCTCTACCAGACAAATACTGCAGATTTTATGATAATATAATAAGGCTAAATCAGATAAAGTATTGTACTAAACTATTGACAGTAAATATTCTACCTTAAATCCTTATTACAGAGCCAGAATATTGAGCCAATTATTGGGGACAAGCATTCATATGAACTCTTGTTCCTTAAAGTGACGCATTTATATTTCCCTGCCAACAAATGAGCAGACGATTTTTTGTTGGCTGATTTAAACCTTTATGCAACATAAAAATTTCAAGATTAGCCAATGCATATACGGATGTGCTGCTGTTAAGCAGTATACTCCCAATGTACTTTGCATTGCATGTCTAGAAGATTGATGCAAATGTGGCAGTCGAGAAGTTATTTGTAACTATTTCATAATGAGCCGGGTTTATTGCAAACTTTCCAAAACTTTGGGGAGTATATCACCCAAAATTTGCCTAAAGAAAGATCATTGAAGAAATTTCAAGCCATTACTGGAAAACGGATGCTCCTAGACAACCAGGAAAGTATCTTCAGTGAGAGATACATACAACTGTGCTGCAGAAAGGAAAGACTCAGAAAGTCCTTCATTCCCACTGTGATTTTTCCCTATAATCACACTGTGGTGACTTGGACTTGAGGACAACCAAGCTAACTTTGCCTAAGACCAACAACTGATAGACCACACAACCCATGCTACAGCATCCCCACCACACACACAGCCCATGCTATGCCTCCCCAACACCACACACACAGCCCATATGCCTCCTTCCCACCACTCACACAACCCATGCTATGCCCTCCATCTCTACCTACCCAACTACTAAAATGTACCATATTGATGACCATTACATGTATCTGTATACATTACTAACTAAACTGAGCCATGGAGTATTATTCTATTCTGTTCGAAATTGAAGTTTCTTCAGGTCCCAGAGTATAGCAATTGGAGGACAGGGAAGGTGTGTAAAAATTTAAAAAAGAAAAACACTCTTCATTCCTGGGCTGAGCCACAGCATCCTTTGGTGTCTTGGCCTTCTTCCTGGGCCCTATAGCTCACTACTAAGGCCTGTGATTGGGGCCATAAGAGATGGTAGATGGCCCAGGAAAAAGACCAGAACACTGTAGGATGCCACACCAGAGCCCAGGAAAGGTGAGTAACTGTTTTTTAATTTTTACACACCTCCCCTGGGCCTTCGATTATTATACTCAGAATTCTGAAGAAACCCCAGACTATTATAATCAACACTGTTCTGCGAATATTCATGAAAAGACTGTGACAAGGTTTGCCCTTCACTAGTTATATTTATGATCACTAGTTGTATTGATTATCAGCGCTCATAGCCCCAGGCAGTGTACAGAAATACTACTGATGAAACAATAAAGACTATGTTTACTAGACATCTGACAAGTGCAGATAAAACTGATAGAATAGACTGTGCAGCGGAAGGCATGGAGGGAGACAAAAGCAACATTCGATCTGATTATTCGCCTCGAACAATATCAATAAGATCTGAATGTTAGCCCTACAGAAGAAATTTCTCAGCTATTATTTTATTAAAACTTCCACTTGTCCTCTTCTGACTCTGCTCCTTTTATTCATATAGGCATATATATTTGAGGGGCTGTTAAGGGACTGTATATGGGAGTATGTACTGTACATAATATTATAAGTGACAGCATGGTTTTAATAAGGACAGAAATTGTTAGAGAAACCTAATTTGTTTTTATGATGAGGTGAGTAGAAGTCTGGATGGGGTGGGGGGGGCTGTTGATATAGTTTTCCTGGACTTTGCAAAGATGTTTGGCACTGTCCCTCATAGACGTTTAATGGATAATATCACTTCCATTTGCTTAGAAAATATGGTTTGTAATTGGATTAAAAGCTGGTTAAAGGATCGGATCCAGAGAGTTGTGGTCAATGAGTGCAGCTCAGACTGGTCTTATGTTATAAGTGGTGTACCCCAGGGTTCACTGCTGGGTCTTCTGTTATAAGTGGTGTACCCCAGGGTTCACTGCTGGGTCTTCTGTTATAAGTGGTGTACCCCAGGGGTCAGTCAGTGCTGGGTCTTCTGTTATAAGTGGTGTACCCCAGGGTTCAGTATTGGGTCTTCTGTTATAATTGGTGTACCCCAGGGTTCAGTGCTGGGTCTTCTGTTATAATTGGTGTACCCCAGGGTTCAGTGCTGGGTCTTCTGTTATAATTGGTGTACCCCAGGGTTCAGTGCTGGGTTTTCTGTTATAATTGGCGTACCCCAGGGTTCAGTATTGGGTCTTCTGTTATAATTGGTGTACCCCAGGGTTCAGTGCTGGGTCTTCTGTTATAATTGGTGTACCCCAGTGTTCAGTGATGGGTCTTCTGTTATAAGTGGTGTACCCAAGGGTTCAGTACTGAGTCTTCTGTTATAAGTGGTGTAGCCCAGGTTTCAGTGCTGGGTCCCCTGTTATAAGTGGTGTACCCCAGGGTTCAGTGCTGGGTCTTCTGTTATAATTGGTGTACCCCAGGGTTCAGTGCTGGGTCTTCTGTTATAATTGGTGTACCCCAGGGTTCAGTGCTGGGTCTTCTGTTATAATTGGCGTACCCCAGGGTTCAGTATTGGGTCTTCTGTTATAATTGGTGTACCCCAGGGTTCAGTGCTGGGTCTTCTGTTATAATTGGTGTACCCCAGTGTTCAGTGATGGGTCTTCTGTTATAAGTGGTGTACCCAAGGGTTCAGTACTGAGTCTTCTGTTATAAGTGGTGTAGCCCAGGTTTCAGTGCTGGGTCCCCTGTTATAAGTGGTGTACCCCAGGGTTCAGTGCTGGGTCTTCTGTTATAATTGGTGTACCCCAGGGTTCAGTGCTGGGTCTTCTGTTATAATTGGTGTACCCCAGGGTTCAGTGCTGGGTCTTCTGTTATAATTGGCGTACCCCAGGGTTCAGTATTGGGTCTTCTGTTATAATTGGTGTACCCCAGGGTTCAGTGCTGGGTCTTCTGTTATAATTGGTGTACCCCAGTGTTCAGTGATGGGTCTTCTGTTATAAGTGGTGTACCCAAGGGTTCAGTACTGAGTCTTCTGTTATAAGTGGTGTAGCCCAGGTTTCAGTGCTGGGTCCCCTGTTATAAGTGGTGTACCCCAGGGTTCAGTGCTGGGTCTTCTGTTATAATTGGTGTACCCCAGGGTTCAGTGCTGGGTCTTCTGTTATAATTGGTGTACCCCAGGGTTCAGTGCTGAGTCTTCTGTTATAATTGGCATACCCCAGGGTTCAGTATTGGGTCTTCTGTTATAATTGGTGTACCCCAGGGTTCAGTGCTGGGTCTTCTGTTATAATTGGTGTACCCCAGCTGTAATATAACTTATTTATTAATGATATAAAAGATGGAATTAATAGCACTGTTTTTGCAAATGACACTAAGCTATTTAGTCCAGCTCAGTCTATGGATGATGTGAGTAGGTTACAAGCAGACTTGGACAGACTGAGAGTTTGGGCATCCACTGGGCAAATGAGATTAAATGTGGATGAATGTAAAGTTATACATCTGGGTAAAAATAATCTGTATGCAACATATGTCCTAGGGGGAGTAAACAGAGAGTCACTAATAGAGAAGAATGTGAGTGTGCATCAAAGATCATATATTAAACTACAACATGCAATATCAATCAGCTGCTTCTAAAGCCAGTAGGATATTGTCATGTATTAAAAGGAGTATGGAGGGCAACACAATTGATAAGGGGCATGGATGATCTTTGTTATGAGGAGTAGTTAAAGGAGTTAAATTTATTTAGTCTTGAGAAGAAACATTTAAGAGGAGATTTGATAAAACTATCTAAATATATAAATGGCCCATACAAGAAATATGGGGAAAAGTTGTTCCATGTACAATCACCTCAAAGGACAAGGGGGCACTCCTTCCACCTGGAGAGAAAAAAGTTTATTCTACAGTGGTGACAAACCTTCACTAGGTGATGCGTGCCTTCCCTCTGCTACACAAGGAAGAGAAGGACCAGGGATTCACCTGTTTTATAGGCATCCCATTGTGATGCAGGTAAAGACTGTTCCCACAGCATTTTATCGAGTAGAACTGGAGCACAGACAGCATCTCTTGTGATGGGCAGCACGGTGGCTCAGTGGTTAGCACTGCAGCTTTGCAGCGCTGGAGTCCTGGGTTCAAATCCTGCCAAGGACAACATCTGCTAGGAGTTTGTATGTTCTCCCTGTGTTTGCGTGGGTTTCCTCCGGGTACTTCGGTTTCCTCCCACACTCCAAAGACATACTGATAAGAAATGTAGATTGTGAGCCCTATATGGGACAGTGACTGTCAATGTCTGTAAAGCACTGCAGAATATGATGGCGCTATATAAGTAACCATAATAATAAATGGGATCCCTGTAAAGCAGATGAAGTCAAGGTTGGTCTCTCTACCAGAGGGGAGGCACAAATGTGCAGTACATTACACTTCTCACTTTGGAACTCATAGACTCGGGAGAAGATAGGGAAGGCCAAAGTGATGTGATAGTTGCTGGGAGGGGGAATTAGGCAAGGGAGGAATAGTGGCGATGCTCTGCGGCTGAGAAACCCACACTTAAGGCACTGTTAGCTAATTTGCATAAGAATAAAAAATGGTTTTACAGCCAAATGAAGCAGTGATTCTGAAAACTAACGATAGTACTATGCTCGGCACCATGAGCATGACCAAGTACTGAGGTTTGTTTAGTTACATTTTTGCTGCTGACAGACTCTCTTTAAGGCTAGGACTATTGAACTAGGTTCAGGGTTGTTGAATCAGAGTTTGAGTCACTTTTGGATAGAATTGGAGTTAGTAGAAATGTATCAACTCAAACGTCAAATAAAACTATTAGAATTGGTCAGAAGTAGAAGTGCAGAAAAATAGAGGATCGGGGGTCAGAGTTGGAAGTTTGCTTACCGACTCCATATCTCTGCTTTAAGAAGCCATATAGGTCCTGTAGAAACAACATGGAATGGTAGCATGATATATTATAATGCCAATTCTTAGTCACAATGATAATTCATTGCCAGAATGGTAAAAGTCATTGTTTAATACTCACTTTCATAGTTTTTAAAAAGCTTTTATGGGATGTAGAATTTCAAGATGAATCCTCTTAACATTAATTATAAGGTATTATGACTGCAAAGATCTACTTTAGATATTCTTAAAGGCCTGGTTGTGTTTGTGTAGAGTTTTAATTAAAACACTTAAGACTTGTGAAATACTGTAGGTACAATACTGTTCTCAGTAAGGATTTCTACATAAAAGTTATTACGGTAATATTTTACCATAACTTAAACATGTATACACATTAGTGGATCATTAGTAGGCTTCAAGTCTACAGAAACAAATTATTCCTATTTAGAACTGCCTAATTGTGAGTCTTATTATAGGATGAAATATGTTTCTTAAATACAGATGAAGTAAACTTGACGTTACACTTCAAATTGACATTTAACACATCACATGCCATTGCAAATGTCAAGTTATCAAAATCTGAATGGTGGAGCTCCTACATCCAGGACCCACACAGACTAGCTGCTCTAAGCACCAGCAGCACTTTCAGGTCACAGGACAGCGGCGTCACTTTCATTCATCACTTGAACTGTTTGATGCTCAGTCCCATTTAAGTAACTGGAGTTGCAATACCAAGCACATCCCTTTGTGTAATGTACAGTGCAGTGCTTGGTATTCAGTGAAGAGACCACAGTGGGTCATCCAAAGCTACAGTCTCCTGAATAACTGGTCCCAAGAGTTGGACCTCTGCAAATCAGATATCGATGACTTATTTTATGGATATGTTATCAATATTAATCTCCTAGAATGCAATATATATATATATATATATATATATATATATATATATATATATATATAGAATTAATCACATTGTATCGCTAGGGAATATTCAATGGTGGTGGCATTACTGTTCTACAATAATGGGAAGTTCTCATCTTTTGGAAAGAATTCTGGGCTGGGATTGTTAATTTAATTTCCAGGTTATGTTCTAAATGCTTTGTCTACTCCCAGAATTAGTTTTACTTAAAGAGGATCTTTCATGGCCTCAGAGATGTGCGGTATGTCCGCTAGAAGGCCGACAGTGTACTGAATCCAGCACACTGTATGTGCCCCATTGACTGGGCTGTGAACAATGTCCCTCCTGACATTGCTCTTGCACAGCCTTCTACTGTCAAGGAGGACATTCCTCATAGCCCAGCGATGAGCAGCGGGGAGCATACTGGTTTTCTGGCTTTCTATCGGTATGTAATACCACACATCTCTGAGGACTTGAAAGGTCATCTTAACTTGGGAGCCAAAGTTTTACCAGGTAGGGTATTAGAGTCCTTTCAGCGGCTTGGAGTGAAATCCTTAGAGTCTGAAGAGTGTAGGATGCTCCATTTTTGGAGAATGTTTGATGCAGGGAGATGATGGATCACTTGTTTAGTCTTGGAGGGGGTGAAACATACAAGTTTTTTTTTTTTTAAATTTTATATAGTGCTGGCCCAAATTTGGACACTATTTGAAACTTTCATATTGTGCTATTTTGCGTGTTTACAGAAAATACGATCCACTAAATGCAAAGGTTTATATATCAATTGAAAGAGAATTTAATGCTGAATTCAATAGAAATAGCAGAATTTAAATATCTGAAGTATAAGGATGTTATGCTGTGAATCCTGTAATCTACACTTCACTACAGAAATTGTGTTTTATATAATGGACGCCTCAGTCATACAAGGCTTTTCAAACATATTTCAGATTTTCTCTCAGGTTCAGGTCAGGGCTGTTTCCTGGCCAGGTCATCTATTGAATGCCTTTTGCTGGGATCCATTGTTTGCGTATTTTTGCTGTATGGAAGGAGCTGAGTCCTGCTGAATTGTTGGGAAGAGTTCCCTGATAGAAGGTAGTATTTTTTTTTTTTTTTTCTCAGGACGATGTCAATGTGTTTTCTTGCACCTAGTACGATGTCTATTACATGATGGTGGCCGACGCTATTACATTCATTACGCTTGCTGGGTTTTTTGGCTCAGTGTAGTCAGGAGGTATAGCTCTTCTCCTCTACACATATATTCTCCAATCACTACCAAAATGTAAAACAACAATTTAAATTTTCTGTCATTAATAAATGTTGTAATATATTTTATTAACTGTTTTTGGCTCCTTTTCTGCACCAAAATTAACTTTTTGTCCCTTCAATATTCTTTCCTTCATTTCCTTATTGTTGTATGAAATCTTTACCTCGATTCTCACTAGGAATAGGGAGTCCATATTTGTCTAACCACACCTACAAACTAGAAAGTACTACTGTGTTTGTATAATGTAGGGAAGCTGAAGCTGAGAAGGGCACTTCAAACACATATATCTCAGGTATTATATAACTTAGAACATTGGTTCTGGTGTCAACACTGTACATTGGCTATCTCAGACACTTCCATTGAAATGAATAGAGTGCTGCATGCACCGACCATAGCTCTATTCAGTTTGTGGGACCAGAGTCCCCCATTCTCCTGAATAGTGGGTGTCTGAGCAGTCAGACTCCTACTGATCTGCAAGTTATCCCCTATCCTATGGGCTTAAGAAATAAGAAATATATAAGTCCATATTTGCCTAACCATACCTACAAACTGTAAAGTTACATTGTTACATATTTAGTATGGTTGAAAAAAGAAATATGTCCATCAAGTTCAACCAGGGGATGGGAAACGTCATGACAGTCTATACATTTCTATAGCCATCAATGCTATTTTTCTCTAAAAAGGCATCTAATCCTTTTTGAAGCTGTCAGTTGTGACTGCCGTGACCAGCTCCTGGGGTAGGCTATTCCACAGATTCCTTACAGTGAAGAAGCCTTGTCGGCTCTTGAAATTAAACCTTTTTATTGTCCAGGTGGAGGGAGTGCCCCCTTGTCTTTTGTTCTGCTGCTTATTACCATTTTGGACATTATTACCTGGAACTATTTTTTTAGGATGACATTCCTCATCTTTAATATAAGATCAGCCACTTTTAGCCATAGAAAATATGATTTGGATTTACACCATGACTTTTGGATATGGGATGAACCCTCACTCCTTCCTCAAAAAAACAAAACTACAGCAAATATTGACTTTTGAATAAATGCACAAAACACTTTAGGTGCTAGACCATTGGGATTCAGAAATACAATGAGATCCCCATCTGTCTCACATACAGCACCTGGAAACATGGCAGTAAAGGGGCATCAAGCTCCAGCTTCAGATTCTAGAAAATCCAGTACACTTTAAGGGCACCAATGATCCTGCAGAAGATCCTTACTCCTGAATGACGTTACTATTATCCTTCAGGCTGGCCATGTCCAATGCTCACTCTGTTCACCACCAAGAGGTTTAACCACCTTTATTAGTTAAAATAATACAATAATAACTTGCCTGTAACTTCCACCTGACTCCTCAACCGCAAAATCAAAACTGTGATAGTTTACAAATGGGCCATGTCCTTTTATAATTGATTTTTTTTTTTTCAAATTAATTTATTTCTACTATGAACAAATAAACTTAATAACTAAATGTTCAGGAAAATGGTATGAAATCTGGACTAAACACAGCAAACCCCCCGACTCATGAAGAGTCATTCTACAGCAACTCAGAAGAGGTAAAAAACCCTGTGGAGGAAACCTCTAGGGAACCATGGCTGGAGGACTGCCCTTCCCTTGGGCTTAGAAGTATAATGCCAACATTAACGCATCAAAATAATCTTAGAATTGTATATGGCACCAAACAAAGAAGCGAAGCAACAATGCATACATTATACAGACAAACATAAAATAAACAGTTGTAAAATAGTGATTAAAACTCCGCCCTCCCTATAGTAACTACTAACTAATACTAACATACTAAACACATATATACTCCTAAAACTGAACCACCCTATATAAATCTATACAGCTATTGTACATAGATACAACTGCAGACGTTATTGGTTCTCCCCTCCCAAAGTCATGTCCCTCTTTGTTAAAGGCTCCAGTCAAATCTTTCTTATGTATACCTGTAATTAAACAGTTAGAACTTGAGTTAACTTCAAACACCAATTTAAGTCCCCTATCACCTAAGAGGACTAAAAAATAGTATAAAGAAAATTAAATAAGCAAAATAATAATAATACATTAATACCCTCATCAAAATGTTTACCAAATAATAAAAAAATAAAAAACCCAATTTCTTTTTTTTTGTCTGTCAGTCATCAAAAAAAATGTAAAAAAAGCAATCAAAAACTGTTCTGTTTTCTAATATGGGATCAATAAAAACATTAGGTCGTCCCACAAAAAATAACCCATCACACAATTCTATTGCCAATAAAATAATTAAGTTATAGGTCTTGGAAAGAGGCAATACAAAAAAAAAAATGTAATTACAAAAAGAGTTTTTACTTAGCAAAAATTTTAAAGCTTTAAAAAAATACACAAATTTGGTATCAATGTAATCATATCATCCCTGTGTATAAATGTAATAGGTTATATAATCAATGGCAAAAATGCTATTTTCTTCCTATCTTTCCCATAAAGAGTTAATGAAAGTTAATCAATGAAATATATTTACCCCATAATAGTGTCATAAAATACTAAAACTTGTCCCACAAAAAAAAAAAAAAAAACCCTCATACAGTTCTTGGTATGTGACAATGTAAAAATGCAAAAAACAGTTTGGTAATTAAGGTCTAAAATAGACCAGTTACTAAGGCTGGGTTCACACCAGCGCTTAAACGCCGTTCGGGGTATCCATACCCATTTTAAAAATGGAGCGCTTTTCTCTCCGCATTTTTTGCCCCCTTTTGGGCGGAAACCAGGCGGACCCCATTATAGTCTATGGGGTCCGCGGGTTTCTGCGGGTAACCTCCTTTTTTTTTTTTTCCCCAAGTGGACCCCCCTCCAAACGGAAACCCGAACGCAGGTTTGAACCTAGTGTCAAAGGTTAAAAAAAAGGATACCAATGTAGCCCACTTTATAGAAAAAAACATTTTGATCCTGCATGTCTGAAGCCAGCCTTTTGTTTCCACAGGTATTGTGTTTCTGTATGTACTGTATTTCTTGGTGACTGGTCTGGTGTGCCGAGACTATTGTTTTATATGCTGATGGTTTAAGGCGCCGATGTTTTTTATATTTGAGGGTATATGGAGTAAAGAGCTTTTATGCTGATTTTAAATACAGTCTACAGTATGTCTGGTTGATCAAATAATAAAGTCTGGTGTTCAGTATGTATTTTGTTGTCATTTGTATTTGCATCTCTCTATCACACAATAATAAGGACATGCTGATATTTTACTAGACAAGTATAATAATAATAATAATTGAGTTCTGGGTCATCATTACTACATATCAGTTGGCACACTAGTCTGTACATCTGCTGAACCTGCATAATACATTTGTTCAATACATGCATAAATACATAACAAGTATAAATTTGTCGAGAACAAGTTATGAAATGAAACAAAAACAATGGGGCAGATTTACTAATCCTGTTTAAATAGACAACATCATTTTAGAAAGCCTGAAAATGTGCCAGATGTATCACAGTGGCTAAGGCTGTACTGTGTGATAAATTTGCAATATTTTGACATTTTTGTCTAATTTTATACTATACCACCTAAAGATTGAATTAATTTGCCCTAATTTTTATGGCACATTGTTGTATTCTAAATTACGCCCCGTTTCCCGTTAAACCACGCCAACTTGTCTATATATACTGTCTTTCTCCAAAAATAAGCCCTACCCTGAAAATAAGCCCTAGCTTGATTTTGCAGGGTTTTTGGAGTAGGCTTGAAATATAAGCCCTACTCGAAAAATAAGTGCCTCCAGAGCTAGGTTATGTCACGTGACGTCACTGACGTCATGGAGACAGAGAATAGGCATCCAGTAGCTCCCAACTATCTAGGACAAGTGCCCCACTATGTCCCACCACGGCAGGTCAAATCCGCCCAACCACTCCCAAGTTCCGCCTCCTGCCTTGCAAGTCCGCCTACTGAGTCTGCCTACCAAGTACCGCCTCTTGGGTCCCGCCACCCAGCCGCTACTAGGCTATTGGCTTGGATTCCCTCGTGAGAGCACAATTGCATATACTCTACTACAGCACCTCCCCCTTAGTGTAAAGGACAGAAGCTAGAATGGGCATAGTGCCACTGCCACACAAAATATTTAGTGCCACTGCCATTTTACAAGATTCATTTGGAGAGAATCAGAAAAGATTCCGATTCACTCCGGAGCCTGGAAAATAAGACTTACTCCGAAAATAAGCCCTAGCCCTTTTTTCGGAGAAAAAAATAATATAAGACCCTCGAAGAAACATGGTATTTGGAAAATATTAAGCGTTTTGCAAACATTTTTACTTTATGGGATATTCATTTTATAAGTTTGTCTAAAAGTGTGGCATTCAGCACCAAAAATGGGCTACATCATGGAGCACAATATGCCAGAAACGAAGCATAGCCACAATAGTAAATGAGGGCTGATAATATTCATGGTACTTTCACATGGATTCCGAAAGAAATCTGTGTTTAATCTCAATACAATCTGCATCCTATTTATGTATGCATCACATACTATGGAAAATTTCAAAGTGGATTTTTGGCACATTTGCAGGAAATATTACCCTTTGAAAACAAGTAGCATGCTCTTGTTTCACACGAAAAAGTCAATTGATTGACAATGGGGCTAATCCTTATGCAGATAGGCTTCACACCCGTAGCCAATCCATGGCAGACATCCAAGTGTAAGCCTCGGATTTCTTCCGCAGATGTTGTAGCAAAATATGAGTCTGGTTTGCAATATGCAAAATTAAATGTGTGAACTTGGGCTTATAGGCCGCAATTGAATTTGGGGTAATTCCAGCAGTTCGTATAGTAAAGAGATGCATGCCATATCAAAGTCGCTCTCTATTCTATCAGGTATATGTTGTTTTTTGCTGTGCTATTCCTACTGAAAGAAAACATAGAAGACTGATGTATTCATGAATAGTCACTGGGATCTGTCAGGATTCATTGAGGTACAGAGTTAAAGGTTAACATAGCTCATAATGTCTTAACAACACTGTGGCACAGAGTGTTAACTCCACTCAATAGGTTTTCAATGACTATTGTTGTCTTCTGAGATAGGATATCATGGCACAGAAAGTTATCACACTTCAGAAAGTCAAGTTAAACAATGTTATATCTGTACACTGGAAAAAAGAGTCCATGCCCTAGCTCCATTAAAGTCTATCACCCCCAAACCAGTTCTAAACCACTTATATGCTATTGTAGAGTCAGTTAGTGGGTGACGTAGTGAACATAACTTTCTTGTGTCAAAGTCAATCTTGGTGAAGAAAAAAAATTCAACTTTTTTTCCCATATGTGAGTGAGCTTTTTGTTGCACTTAGGGAGGGGCCACACCTGGCAGAGAACCCTTTTTCTTTTGTGGTCATCATCCAGTGTGGCCCCCTAAACAGCGACTGTGGTTGGTTGCTCATACGGCCAACTCTCCCAAACACATGAACAACCACAAACCTTTCAACAAGTGTTCGACTCCCCCAGATACTTGGAAAATTAACAGATGAAAGTCGTTCAATGCTAATAAAGAGCTGAAAACAGGAAATGCTGGAAACTTTGTGGGTGTGATAGTAGTACAAATACTTGCCCATAATACAAAAATCTCCCACAGGTCTGTCAGTCTAGCTCACAACAGATCTTGGGAGATAGACGGCAGAAAAAAATTCAACTCAAGAGATATTGGTTCTGACCAATTTGAGTTTATGGTTAGCTGTATGGGGCAGACTGTCGTAGGTTTATTTGCGACCAACCAACAGAAGACTAAAAGCAGTCTAAAATCTAATGCATATGGGCAGCTTAAAGAGGACCTTTCATGTCCTCATCAATGTTCAGTTTTATATACCGCTACCGAGAACCTGTCAGCTGGGCTGTGACAAATGCCCTCCTGTGACTGTACTCTAATATAACCTTGTACTGTCAGAAGGGGTGTTCCTTATTGCCCAGCGATGATGCTAAGTGGCAAAGCCCGCCCTTCTGACAGTGGGGAGATATCAGTGCCAAAATTAACGGCACCGATATCTCCAGCACTGGGCACATACCAGGAAAGCCGGCTAAATTCAGCGCACTGTTGGCTTTCTAGTGGTATATAAAACTGCATATTGATGAGGACATGAAAGGTCCTCTTTGAGTCATATGCAGTATTCCAGCATTCTCCCCTACAACAGCATATACATGGTTTAAAAGTGGTTTTCATGGCGGCACATTCCCTTTAAGAACAGAAACCATGTCACTGATCTGAACAGAGCCTTGTGATTGTATGCCACCTCATGTTGAATTAGATTACGTATCTAAAACTGCAAGAACATTTGTTTTAATTGAATTTGTACATGATACGCTCTCATGGATTAGTCACACTTTGTTGTACTGCAGAGTGAAGACATCTGGATACAACAGAAAGTGACATGATACATGTATAATAGTGTGAACTTAGGAGTTCTCATCTACAAATAAACAATCTCTCAGACAATATAGAACACAAGTACATTCTTCAGCAGCTTTTGTAAGAGCCAGGCAACCCAGGGATATTAGTTGTCAATTACACATCCCATAAATGATTTTTACCTCTGAAGCCCTCCAACCACAGGTTTATACTGATGAAGTAGGATTCTTCTTGTTTCGATGTGCTGGCACTGTCAACTTCAAAGCAGATAAAAAGAGCAAGTACTCCCACTTCCCTCAAGGGAATCCTGGAGATACTCTTTGAATTATCTGTGCTTTTCATTTCTCCCCCCTTTACTGTACATGAAAGGCAGAGTTACCAGTCTTATACTGCACTAACTGAGAGGATCTTCCTCTCCTTCCATCTGCGTATCAATCATTCGTCTTTTCGAGGAGCCTTGAGAGTGTGCGAGGAGAGGAAATTAGTTTCAGAAAACTTCATGCCGCAATTAGGAAAAACTTGTAAATATTCCACTTACAAGAGAAATTGGGATGTGCGCGAATGAACAGCTAGTGTCTAAATATAGAAGAGGTTATTCTAACATATGGCAAATGCATCACATTTTGTGATGATTCTTTGCTGACATATCAGACTAATGCCTATAAACACATTGCACGGTATAGATGCAATAGCAAGAAAATACAGCTTTGTGTTGGAAGAAAGTGTCATGCATTGTTCTAATATATCTTATGTATCATTCCAATACTGTGTTGCAGTTTTTGCTTGTGCTAATTCAAGAGAACCTTTATCATTTTCTTCCAGGGGATAAAAAAATTGTCCTATTTATCTAAAAAGCTTTAAAGGTGCCCATATACATAAGAGTAAAGTCTACCAAACTTTTAATTTGATGGGAGTGACTAGCAATACAGTGACCGATAAGGCTATGTTCACATCTTCGTCAGGATTTCAGTTTTTCTGTTCCGTTTTAAATAAAAACAAAAAAAAATTCCAATGGGGATGGGTCCATCATATGATGAACACAAATGGATTTATATATACCCTATTGACTATAATGGAGTACCTTAGGTATCCAATGCCATGTCTGTCATTTTTCTAAATGAAAATTCCCATTCTATTGGAAAACCTGCACCTTACATCTACAGAAGCTTTTACGATATCCCATTTTGGCATGAAGTTGCCCTTCCCTTCTTGCAGCTAAAACTGCTTCCAGTCTTTTGTGTGGTTACTCCACCAGGTTTCTCAAGATGAATCTGCAGAGATAAGTTGGATGATGTTTGGTCTTGCAGCTTTTCTAGCAACACAGACAAAAATTTGCATAGAAAATTATTGTAGTGTGTGTACAGGGTTGTGAAAACCCCATTGCTTACCTCAGGGGCGTAGTTATAGGGGGTGCAGAGGTAGCAGTCGCTACCAGGTCCTGGACCCAGAGGGGGCTCCAAAGGTCTCTCTGCCATATAAAATATAGCACTATTCTAAATGGCACAAAGTAGGTAGGGGTCCCATTACAGATTTTGTTTTGGGGCCCTGGAGCTTCAAGTTATACCTCTGGCTCACCTTAGGGAATGCAAATTTGCTGGTCTCTGGCTGCCTGTCAGCTGCTGCACGTCAACAGGCACCTTTTAGCTACACAGCCCCTAGCACCTCTTTTCTTCCTATATACCTGCTTTCTCATCTTCTCCTCCTTGCTCCCTGCTCTTCTTTCTCTTCTTTTTCCCCACTTCCCCCCCCCCTGCCACCATGCAGAACAGACTCTGCCCCCATTCACTTAGTAAGCCATGATCATTTCCTGTCATTTCTTAATTTATTTGATCTCCTGATCTGTCTATGAGTAAAGGAATATAACTGAATTGAACAATATTAAATCACACAGGTCTCCTGGAAATGTCCAATCCCTGTGGAAGAGTTCCACTTATTTCCTTTACCCCTTTCACCTGTGCTTAGAAGGATGAGACTTAGGTAGTCTATACCAATGGCACATTAATATATGGTCACTTTGGGCAGCCATTGGCCCATCAGAAGTCCCGGGGCAGCCACTCGTACCAGTCATATGATAATCCATTATTGCAATTATATGTGCTTGGGATAATTGAGACCTGTCAACCAAGCAAGCATTTGGGCAACAATTTTAATAACATCTTACTAAGCCTTAAGTTCGCCATACAACAGTAAAAAACAGCCGTCACACTCCTGTTTTTAAAACAGTGACAGTGAATTAGTGTATTCACATGTCCATTTTTTTTCCTTAAAGAAAAAATGGCCAGTTAAGACCTTATTCACATGAAAGTGAAAAACAGCTGTTTCATAGCCATTTTAAAAACAATGAAGTCAATGGGTATTTTCACATTTCCATTGTTTTTGACAGATCATTTTACTGTCACAAAAAACAGGCATGCTCTACCTTTGTCCGTTTTAACAAGTGACACATTTTAGACATGTGAATACACCCACAGACTTTCATGGATTTTAAAATAACCATGTAACAGCTGTCATGTGAATGCCAAAAATGGACTGACATGTTGTAACATCTCTGCCGGTTCGGGTCTCTGCGCCACCCTCTGCTCGCACGCTGTGGCGAAGGAGGCGTGTTCAGTTTGATTCCTTGCGTAGGTTTCTTGTTGCTCAGTCTGAACACTGTCCTAGACTATGTAATTGATTTTCTGCCACACCCATTTCCTTCACCTTGGTTTTCCTCTGCTCCACTAATAGTTAATCTCAGCCTTGCCTGTGTGATTGACAGCCTGTCTACCAATCCAGTCTGGGGCTGGTCCAGACTTTCTATAAACAGGTTGTCAGCCCTCACATGGTCGCTGGTTATTGCTTCGTGCATTCTGGCTATTATTCCTTGCTGTTTTGTTACTTGTATTCCTATTCCTGACCTCTTGGCCTTGACTTTTGACTATTCTCTTGGACTTTGATTCTGTACTGCATTGCTCGTCTGTTACCGACCCCTTGGCTAGTTGACCTCCCTTTTTGTTGTTTGTCCTGTCTGCGTTCTGTGTTGTCACCTATTTTAGGTAGGGCCTGTCGACCAGGGTTCTGCAGCAGCACTGGGGAATCGCTCCTCTAGCGATTCCCTTACACATGTTCATTTTGCACGGACATTAGGCCCATGAAAATGGAACTGTGATGTGCATAAGGCCTACAAACACTGACGTTCTAATTTTGTCCATTTTGATGGACACACAGACCCAATAGAATTTAATGAAAGGGCCATTAAAAATAGATTAGTGGGTTGGGTAAAAAACAAACACCAATGAAATTCATCTGCTTTTTAAATGGTCCATTATAACTGGATACAAAACAGATGACAGCTGTTGAATATGGACAGAGAGACAAGGAAAGGATACAAAATGGGTGCAATTTTTGGTTTTAGTGCATTTTTCACGTCTGAGAAATGGACAACGTTGTTTCAACATAGCCTTAAAGTGCAGGGATATTTTGCTATACAGTACTTGTCTAATGCCCATGATTTGTACAGGTTTGACACTTTTGTCTAGGTTGAACTTCTGAAAATTGACCCTGACTAGTCCTGTTGGGCAATAGGAATGGTGAACAGGAATCCCTAAACCGAAATCTCAACTCTTTTCTTGCTTAATTTTATAAGATGTTTCCTACAAATAAAGACAATTCTAAAGATTTTGTGCAAAGAAAGTTTAGTTTTGGCAGAGACAACTGTATTGATATAATGTAAAGGAATACTTGTCTACAAATATCCTCTGGCATTTTGTGTTCATGCCTCCAGATAGATCTGAGCATTTGTCCATTGATTGTTACAATCTCTAAGCACATGTGCTGATTTGGTTAAAAGAAAATAGCAATTGTTTGGAGGCCAATTGAATTAGAAGACAATAAGTGACCATACTAAGAAGAGAGTAATCTAGAGATGGACTGAAAGAATTACTAGCTTGATGCGGCTTTATTAGAAAACCTGAGCAGAAAATTGCATTGCCAGTGATTTAATGAACCTGTTCTGTGCTGGAAAATATTAAAGTGTCCTAAGATGCTAAAAATTTACAACAAAATGCAATAGTTAAAGATAAATACAGTGAAATCACTTTCAGAAGACCACCTAATATTAGGCACAAAAAATGGTCTTTTATGGGGGTGGCCAAGTACAAACGCCACGCTGTATTTTACATTACCTGTAAAGTGGATGGGATTCAGGCTATTCCCATCTACTCATTGCAGAAAAAAATCTGCAGCGGAAATGCTTTGATTTCAAAAGCGCTATCGTTTTTGTAAATTGCAGCGTGTCAAATATACCTATGGAAACGCTGGCATTTTCCATATGGGTATAATAGAGGTGGAAAGTCCGCAGAGGAAAACTGCGAGGACTTTTTGTGGAAAATGCTGTGGAAAAAATATGTGGTCTTTTCCGCTGCTTTTTTTTTTTTTTTTTGCTGCAATTCACTACGTGAGGCCTTTGCCTAAAAAAATGCAACAAACATTGAATACTAACTGATGAATGTGAACAAATCAAATGGTAAAAAAAATTAAATGAGTTACATATTTCCCAAATGTTTAGGATTTCAGAAAATCCAAAACTTTTGGGATTCTGTAGACTGTTGTAAACAAAGTCTTAGTATAATTCAAGTTTTCACACAGCCATTTTGAGAACACATTGATTTCAATGTGTCTATTCACATGTCAGTTTTTTTGACTGTCCATTTTTTAACGACGCATTGATTGAATAGAAGTCAAACAATCCATTTTTAAGTGTAAAATGTAATGTAAATGTAATGCAAAATGGATTGACATTCGTTAAATACGGATCAGTCGATTGGGTCAAAAAAGAAAGACCAATGAAATGCATCCGTTTTTTCAATGACAAATAAAAACTGATGCTAACTGGATGACACTCAGAGACACTGAAGAAGCCTAAAGTAACAAACTCCTTTTGGAATATCCGTTTGGGGCCTTGGTGATTTTCACCTTTGGCTCATATGTGACTGGTGCAGCCAATCAGAGGCTGAGCAGTGATGTCCTGTTCAAACAGAGCATTACAGCTCAGCCACTGATTGGTTGATGGGCTCACATATGCGCAAAATGTCAACATAGACCAGGGGCCTGAATAGAGATTCTATGCTGGATCCCCGGCCAAACGGATAGGTGTTTGTTATTTCAAGCCTCAATAGCTTTTAAAAACAGGAACTGACAGCCCCTTTTTTTACAATGCAATTTAAAGTGGATATGCACATTGGTTGTAACATCCTTGCCTGTTCAGGCTTTGGCACCATCCTCCGGGCGCATGCTGCGGCGCAGGAGGCGTGCCCGGTTGTGATTCCTTCCTTTGGGTTTTTCTTGTATTGTCTGAACACTGTCCTATTCCCTCACCTCCTTAATTGATTTTCCACCACGCCCTTCTCCTTCACCTTGCTCTCCCCCTGCTCCACTAAGAGTTAACTTTAGTCCTGCCTTTGTGATTGACAGCCTATCCTCCTATCAAGTCTGGGGCGGGTTCTTTCTCCCTATTTATTGTTTGCTCACTTTCCCATTGGCGCCTGCTATTGCATTTCGCTTGCTGGCTATACTCCTTGCTCTTTGTTACCTGCTCTTCTGATTTTCTGACCACTGGCTTACCTTTGACTTCTCTCTTGGATTGTGATTTTGTACTGCATTGCTCGTTTGTTACTGACCACTTGGCTAGCTGACCTCCCTTTGTTGTTGTTCGTCTTGTCTGCGTTCTATGTGATCACTTATTATAAGGAGGGACTGTCGACGTGGTTGCTGGCTGTCGCCTAGGACAGATCGGGTAAGTTAGCCAGGGACAGTGGGGGGGATTCAGCTTAGGGTCCACTGTCTTGTTGTGCCCCTCCCCCCTAAGTTCTCCAGCAGCTACTGGGGAATCGCTCCTCTAGTGATTCCCTTACATTGGTATTGGTGAAAGATTTTCTAAGGAAATCCTAGTCTGATGCTATTGGTTACTGTTGATAGTACATCATAATGTTCATTTTAAAGTTGTTGTATCTGGTTAGCTGTGATGCTTTAGCTATAGGTGGAAATGCTGTCCTTGAGAAAATATTGTTTTCTATGATTTGACGATATTTTCATACATAAAGCTTTCTAATTGCTGTCATAAACTGAGCCTATGAGTCCGCCTTCACCCATCCACACACAGTGATTGACAGCTTTTCCTGCATGATTGTATATAGTGATCGCCATCAGTTTGTGATGCTGAGCTAAGCAGGACTCATAGGCTTTTAATATCAGTGCAGGCAGCATTTAAGCAGCTTTTAACATGAAATTACTGGATGAAACAATAGAAAACTATGTATTCCTACTGAGCTCAGCTCCCCCCCCCCACTTCATATACTGCCCTCAAATAGGGTAGCATTAGGAATCTGACAGATCCACTTTAAAGTGCACCTCCAGAATGTAATTTTCTTAACTATTACATATAATATGTTTCCTCAACAGATTTTTTTTCCCTGTTAAATAAATGGCTGCTCTAATCTCCTGGGGTCTATGCACTTGGAATAGAAAATGAAGAAAAGGAGAAGAAAAAATGTATCGACGACAAGGCTCCCATATAGGAAGAGTGGGTGTTCTGTAGCTATATCAACATTTCCTATATGAAATGTAACATGGACTGCAGGAGGTATGTGATAGCTTTCCAAGTAAATATTGCTTACTGAAACATTAAAATTACTTGTTCATTTTTCATTTTTGGCTTCAGTTTTTCCATAGAGCAAATTAGAGAGTCATGCTTTTGTTTTTCAATGTTTTTGGTAATATCAGACATTTGCATGACTCAATAAAGGGATTGCATATACAACTTAATATATGACACCAAATAATAGTATTGTGTCCTATAATATGCAAATGGAAATGTGGCATGATAGAGGATTTGTGATAAAGGGAGGTCATTTACATTAGAGGTCCCATATGTCAGGTCAAACTTACTGACCATTTAACATGTACAGTTGTGCTAAAAATTTTACATACCCTGGCAGATTTTTTGTTTTTTTGGAATTTTTCAGAGAATATGAATGATAACACAAAAACTTTTTCTCCACTCATGGTTAGTGGTTGGTTGAAGCCATTTATTGTCAAACTTTTGTGTTTTCTCTTTTTAAATCATAATGACAACCAAAAACATCAAAATGATCCTGTACAAAAGTTCACATACCCTGGTGATTTTGGCCTGATAACATGCCCAGAAGTTGACACAAAGGCGTTTGAATGGCTACTAAAGGGAACATCTTCACCTGAGACCTGTTTGCATGTAATCAGTGTGTGTGCCTAAAAGCTGAGTGAGTTTCTGGGATCCAGACAGACTGTTGCATCTTTCCTCCAGCCACTGACATTTCTGGATTGTGAGTCATGGGGAAAGCAAAAGAATTGTCCACGGGTCTACAGGAAAAGGTAATTGAACTGTATAAAACAGGAAAGGGATACAAAAGGATATCCAAGGAATTGATAATGCCAGTCAGCAGTATTCAAACTGTGATTAACAAATGGAAATTCAAGGGCTCTGTAAAAACCAAACCACGGTCAGGTAGACCAACCAAAATTTCAGCCACAACTGCTCGGAAAATTGTTCTGGATGCAAAGAAAAACCAACACATAACATCAGCTGAAATACAAGACTCTCTGAAAACTATCAGTGTGGCTGTTTCAAGATGCACAATAAGGAGGCACTTGTAGAAAAATGGGCTGCATGGTCTTGTTGCCAGAAGTAAGCCATTACTGCGCAAATGCCACAAAGAATCTCGCCTTCAATACGCCAAACAGCACAGAGACAAGCCTCAAAACTTCTGGAACAAGGCAATTTGGAGTGATGAGACAAAAATCGAACTTTCTCAAATGCCCTCCATGACAGCACCACAGGAGGTTGTATCTCCTTCCACTATTAGGGACAGGAAAAGCGCACAAGAGGTTAAATAACCCCTCCCCTTCCTCCCTCTTCAGTGTTTTTTCCTGTCCCTATTAGGGGCAGACAAGAGATTTGGAGAATACTTACCTGGCAGAGTGGGGTCCAGTGCGGCTGTCTCTGCAGATCTGCGCCGTCTCTCCACGAAGACTCGGTGGGTCCATCTCCTCCTGCACCATCCTGGGACAGTGGAGATGAGTATCGCGGGCCTCGGTCCCTCTTCGGAGGCTCCCTGGCCTGTAGAGTCCCCTGCCTGTACTCAGAGCCGGCGTTCCCGGCTGGGATACACGCCGATGCCGCTTCCGGTCGTGGTGACGTCACTTCCGGTTGCGGAGAAAAGACGTTAAAGAAGGGAGATTTGAAAAGTTTAGCGTCCTGAACAGGTGCAGGTGGACTGGAAGCATTCCTATTCGTGGAATGCAGTACGCAGGTCGCCGGTGGCTGGTTTAAAAAGCCTCCCAGACCAAGAGGCTTTCTCCTCAAGGTAGGACCATCTGTGTCTGTTTGTTATAATGCCTGGAGATGAGGCCTCTAGAGTGGTGTATGAGCCTGGCGTACCCCCAGCCCCAGTGAGTAATCTGGTAATGTGATGTTACATGGTATGATTAGGGGAGTTCTCATGTCCCTTTATTGTCATGTATTTATTTAGGAAAAAGAAGCTAAAGATGTGTCTTCTAAATCTAAGAAAGTGGCTGTATTTAAAAAATGTGACATCTGTGAGAAAAAGCTTTCTTCCACGTCCAAAAAATATTTGTCAGTCTTGCACTGAAAAGATAACTAAAGAGGAACAGACGTCTTTAATGGAGGAAATTAAAGAGATGGTTCGGCATGAGATCCAGTCCTCCCTAGCTTCTTTTTCCCATGCCTTTTCCTCTGCTGAGCCACAACCTGCGGCCAAAAAGAGGAAGTTAATTACTGATCCAGATTCGGATAATAGTGACGTTTACGTCCCATCTGTTTCCGAAGATTTTCTGGAGGAAGGAGAATTACCTGGGCCTTCAGATATTAAGGATAGAAGATATTACTTCTCATCTGCATTTACCCAGGAGCTTCTTGCTGCCGTTGGAAGCACCATGAATATAGAGGATGTTCAGGAGAAGCAAACTATTCAGGATGAAATGTTTGCAGGGCTTAGGCCAAAGAAAAAATTTGTTTTTCCCATTCATGAGAATTTAGAGTGTCTAATTCAGGATGAATGGCTACATCCGGAGAAAAGACAGTTTATGTCCCAGGAAATTAAGGACAGATTTCCCTTTGATGAATCTAAAATCAAAGGATGGGCAGAAGTACCAAAAATTGATTTACAGGTGGGGAAAAAGACGACACTTCCTTTTGAAGACTCGTCGCAGCTTAAAGACTCGCTAGATAGGAAAGCTGACAGCCTCCTTAAAAAATCCTGGGAGTGCTCTTCAGCCCTGTTACAAGTTAATATTGGATCAACTTGTGTGGCAAGGTCTATTTATAGATGGCTAAACCAACTTGAGATCCATCTTAGAAAAGGCACCTCAAGGGAAGATATCTTATCCTCCATTCCGCTGCTACAGAAACCCACTGGCTTTCTTGCAGACGCTTCGGTAGAGTCAGTAAGGATTGCCTCCAGATCGGGGGTCCTCTCTAATACAACTCGCCGAGCACTATGGCTGAAAATGTGGGCCGGTGACCCAATTTCTAAACAGAAGCTCTGTGCTATTCCCTTCCAGGGAGAGTATGTTTTTGGTCCAGAGTTAGATATGTTGCTCAAAAAGGCAATGGATAAAAAGAAGTCGCTTCCTGAGCCAAAACTTTCCAAAAGAAAACAGCCATTTCGTCCCTTTCAAGGATACAGTTCTGAATTTAAATCCAAGGGTAAAACAGGCAGATGGAGCTACCCTAAGGGAGGCAGGGGGAAAAATATCTTCTTTAACCCCAATAAGCAATCCCGGGACAAACAATGACGCCAGGAGGATAGGGGGCAGGTTGTCCAGGCATGCCGTACACTGGAAGGAAATAAGATCCAACCTGTACATCCTAAATTCTATAACAAACGGCTTCAAAATAGAATTTTCAACCTATCCCCCCAGGAGAGTAGTGTTCACATCCATACCGTCTCCTACGCTTCACCTGGCTTTGATGGAAGGTGTCCAGAAACTTCTGGACACGGAAGTAATTTGTCCTGTCCCACCCTTAGAAAGAGGGAAAGGTCATTATTCCCCCCTGTTTATGGTAAAAAAAAAAACAAGTGGGGCGTACAGAATAATAATAAATTTGAATCCTCTAAAACAATTACATAGTTTATCATCGCTTCAAGATGGAGTCAGTAAAGTCCACAATTCCCCTGGTAGGGCAGGACCATTTTATAGCCACCATCGACTTTAAAGATGCATACTATCACATTCCTATTCATCCTCTCTACCAAAAATTTTTAAGGTTTGCAGTCCAGCATGGGGTGGAGACACTCCATTTTCAGTTTCGGGCTCTTCCCTTCGGAATATCATCAGCCCCAAGGCTATTTACAAAGGTGATGGTGAAAGTAGTAGCTTTTCTAAGGAAACAAAATCTGATAATGGTCCCTTATCTAGACGACCTCTTAGTGGTAGCTCAGTCTTTTTCTCTTCTACAGTATCACGTTCAGATAGTGTGTCAGACTTTACAAAAAATAGGATGGGTAATAAATTGGGAGAAATCCAATATAGTCCCAAGGTATCACAAGATTTTCCTAGGTATCCTGCTCGATTCCCATCTGCAGATGTCCTTTCTCCCTCCAGACAAGATAGTGGCTCTAAAGTCCAAAGTTGCTACCTTTCAAAGGAAGACAAAGGTATCTATAAGGGAGGCAATGTCTGTACTGGAGTCTATGACCGCTTGTATCCAGGTGGTTCCCTGGGCTCAAGCTCATTCAAGAGCTCTTCAGTCCCTGATACTATCAAATTGAGACAAGAGTCAGCTGTCATTAGACAAGATGATCTATGTGTCTCATAGTGTAAAAGTCTCCCTACAATGGTGGAGGAAGAGCACAAACTTACAGCAGGGAATTCCTTGGAACCCCTCTCCAGTAATTCAGATTACTACATATGCAAGTAGATTGGGTTGGTTAGCAACCCTTTCTCAGAGATCATTTCAGGGGGCCTGGTCTGGAGCTCTCCACAGCCATTCCTCAAACTTCCTGGAGCTCAGGGCAGTTTAGGAAGCCCTAAAAGCAACCAGACCATTGATAAAAGACTCTCATGTCAGGATATTGTCAGACAACATGACAGCAGTGGCATTCCTGCGCCACCAGGGAGGTACTCAATGACGGAACCTTCAGGCTCTCTCAGCTCAGATATTCGCCTGGGCAGAGAGGAACCTAAAATCCATCTCTGCTCTCCATCTAAAAGGTTCTTCAAACCATCAAGCGGATTTTCTGGTTGCCATAACATCTGCCAGAAGAGTTAATGAAATTCAGGCTCTCTCTATCAGAGAACCTTTCCTAAAAATTTCAGAGGACAGAATAGTTTTTCGGCCTGACCCTACTTTCTTTCCAAAAGTAGTTTCAGATTTTCATATGTCTCAGGAGATCATTCTTCCTTCCTTTTTGTCAACATCCGTCTAATAGGAGGGAAGAATCATTTCAAAGGCTAGATGTCCGCAGAACTATCCTTTCTTATCTGAAAGCCTCTTCGGACTGGAGAAAGGATGAGAATCTTTTTATTCAGTTTTGTGGCCCTAACAAGGGGAAGAAACTGCCAAGGAAATTACTTGCTAGTTGGATTAAAAAAGCAACTTGTAAGGCCTATCTGTGTTAAAGCTCATTCTACAGAGCCATGTCCGTTTCTTGTGCTGAAAGGGCTGATGCCTCCTTAGACCTTTGGGAGGAAGGTCCTGCAGGCGATAGTTTACCCCCCCTCAGAGTAGTTATCTGGCATTCCTCCTGTGGTGCTGTCATGGAGGGCATTTGAGAAAATAGAATTAGTACTTACCGATAATTCGGTTTCTGGTAAGCCCTCCATGACAGCACCCTGATTTCCCTCCCATTAGCTAGACTATATTTGGTTTAGGATATACTAATAGTGGTCATCTGGAATACACTGAAGAGGTAGGAAGTGGAGGGGCTATTTAACCTCTTGTGTGCTTTTCCTGTCCCTAATAGTGGGAGGAGATACAACCTCCTGTGGTGCTGTCATGGAGGGCTTACCAAAAACCAAATTACCGGTAAGTACTAATTCTATTTTTTGGGCACTACCATAAACGTTACATTTGGAGAGGTGTCAACAAGGCCTATGATGAAAGGAACACCATTCCTATTGTAAAGCACTGAGGTGGATCACTGATGATGTGGGGATATGTGAGCTTCAAAGGCACAGGAAACTTCGTCAAAGTTGAAGGAAAGATAAATGCAGTACGTTATCAGGAAATACTGGAGGCAAATTTGCACTCATCAGACAGGAAGCTGCGCATGGGACGTACTTGGACGTTCCAACATGACAACGATCCAAAACACAAGGCCAAGTCGACCTGTCATTGGCTACAGCAGAAGAAAGTGAAGGTTCTGGAGTGGCCATCTCAGTCTCCTAATTTCAATATCATTGAGCCACTCTGGGGAGATCTCAAGTGCACAGTACATGCAAGACATGCAGGAATTTACAGGAACTGGAGACTTTTTTCCAAGAAGAATGGGCAGTTTTACCATCTGAGAAAATAAAGAGCCTCATCCACAACTACCACGAAAGACTTCAAACTGTCATTGATGTTAGAGGGGGCAATACACGGTATTAAGAACTGGGGTATGTGAACTTTTGAACAGGGTCATTTTGATGTTTTTAGCTGTCATTATGATTTAAAAAGAGAAAACACAGAAGTTTGACAATAAATGGCTTCAACCAACCACTAACCATGAGTGTTATCATTCATATTCTCTGAAAAAAGGCAAAAAAATCAAAAAATCTGCCGGGGTCTGTAAACTTTTTAGCACAACTGTATGGAGCCTTCAGATTTCAGCATGCCTAATGCATTTGTCCTCGGGAAAATAAGCCACCTTCAAAGTTATCTGATAGCATCTTTCACTTCTTTCCCATATAAAAATATGAAAGCTTTGAAGTGAAGTGAGGTCACCATACTCAAACCCAAGCATTGTCAGATCCCAAACAGAACACCAATTTGACACTAAAAACAATACAGTTCCAGTCCATAGCAGGAAAGGATTCCCCTTCATGACACCCCTACAAATGAAGGCAACAGTAGCTGGTTGCCAATGGCAGGATAAGTAATGAGCACTATGAAAGTAAATGTCCTTCTGCTAAACACCTGCAAGTGGTTCAGAGAAAGAGGTGTGTTATGAAACAAACAAATATGCAACATGTGCAAAACATGTTTTTTTTTCTTGCACATGTTGCATATTTGTTTCATTGTTTTTTTTTTTGTTGTGCTTTTTTGTTCATTTGTTTTGCAATGTTCCATGTTTGTTTTTTTGATTTGTTTGTTTTGCACATGTTGTATATTTGTATTTTTTTGTTTTGTTTTCATTGTTTTGCACATGTTGTATATTTGTATTTTCTTGTTTTGTTTTCATTGCTTTGCACATGTTGTATATTTGTACATTTTGTTTTGTTTTTATTGTTCTGCACATGTTGTATATTTGTATATTTTGTTTTGTTTTCATTGTTTTGCACATGTATATTTGTATATTTTGTTTTGTTTTTCTTTCATTGTTTTGCACATGTTATATATTTGTATATTTTGTTTTTCTTTCATTGTTTTTCACGTTATATATTTGTATATTTTGTTTTTCTTTCATTGTTTTGCACATGCTGCATATTTGTTTGTTTAATGGTGTAGGGGGTCATCTGGTGTGGATGTGTAATATAATTCAGATACTCTGATTCAGGTGTACTGTTTATGCTATGACTAAGGATCCATGTTATGTGAAATGCGTAAGAAGTTTTTTCCACTTATAACTGTCATGCTGTCTTTGGGAATGTGAAATAAAAATTGTATTTGGTTTTTACCACGAAGTGCTGGCTTACTTTCTTTGTTTGGACTTTCACAGTTTTGCAGCAATCCCACATTTCTATCTGGATGTTTTTGGGGTTTTTTTTTGGCAATGAGTGTATCTCAGGGTACACTGTACACTTCTCCTTATGGGTAAAGGTAAAGTCTGAAACATAAGGGCAAATCTTGAATAAGATCCAGCTGCCGGGGCACATACCTCGTCCTTGATCTGCCTTTATCAGTCAAATACCCTAAAATGTGTTCATATAAAAGAAAAGTGAAATTAACCTTATTTGTATAATTTATATCCCTATTAATTCTATCTGTCTATCTATCTATGTATCTATCTATCTCTACCTATCTATCTACATTTTAAACACATACAATATATTAGTACCTGACATGTGTAGCTGTAATGAGATTGACAGTAGCACTAATGAATAGATTTGTAGTATACTTTAATTACACTTGAATTGATTAATACTGATAGCTCAGGCCATTTAATGAACAAATGCAATTATCAATGAAGTGCTACAGGTCTATTTATTACAATCAGTGTCAGCCACAAACAACTTCACATGTGATTGTCCATAGGATTAAAAAAAATGTTTCCAGGTTAATAACATTGAAAATAATACAAAGAAATGTTATTTATTAATGATAGTAATATAAAAAACAAAGTAAATATATCGTATAAAATAGGACATATATCTCATCACATCATCTTTAGCTAATTGTAGAAAAGTGAAGAGAAGATATAGTGGAAAAGGTATAAGAATGTATAAAAGTGTTGTATTATATATTTTGAAGGCATATAATGAACAAAATTGCTAAAATCCAAACTTTCTCTATTCTTTTATCAAAAAACAGCAAATCAGAGGATTAAGGCTAAGGCCCCATGTAGAAAGATGCAGCAAAAAAAGGCTGCAGAAAAAACTGGCGGAAACACATTGGGTTTTTTTTTATTGCGATTTTGCAGAATTTTCCTCTGCGGACTTTCTGTCCCTATTATACCTATATGGAAAGCGCCAGCGTTTAGGGCAGTTATAATTGACATACTGCAATTTTCAATTAGACTTTTTTGAAAACGTAGTTTTTCTGCTGCAATTATTTTCTGCAATGTGTGGATGGGATTAGCCAGAATCCCATCCACTTTGCAGTGACTGTAAAATGCAATGTTTTTTTTTTTGTGGTGACGTTTCCGTTGCAGCAAAAACACTGCGTTTTTGCAACATGGGGCTTCAGCTTAACTGTTATTTGGGAAAGTTGATTTTCTATCTGGCATATACATTATATATTCTCTTCAGGAGCAATATAGTATTAAACATTCGACATGCTCTGTGGCGTATCACTATTATGTCCATGTTTTTCAATAGAACATATGAACAGGAGTCTTGATGAGCAGCATAGTAGCCACTTTTCTAGCTTGACTTATTTTTTACTTGTTTTTTGTAACAAATTTATCAGTAACTTCCACACTGGTTCATATATTTGTTGAAATTGTCTAGGTGGTGGGCACCAGAGTTCAATAGAGATTTTTTAATGTAATGAATTAGGTGTATACCTATGCATCATCTAAACTGCACCCATATTAAGGCTGGGGTCCCACATTGCATTATGGAGCAAATCACTAAAATAATGGCGCACACTTAATAAATTAGGTGCAACCATTAAAAGATTTGCAAAATAGGTAAAAACATACCAGAATTCTAGCACAAAATGCTAAATCAGACCCAATGAGTGAATTAATCGTTCCCTCTATGCCAGTTTTGTGGCATTCCTTTGGCACAAGGCCTTTTCCTGTGCGCTACAACCCCTTTCTGCGCCTTGGTCGTCACATTGTGCATAAATGAGAGGAGCAAGTTGGGAGCTGGGTGGGCAAAGGGTGGTGATGCCTCAGCTCAACATATTTATTTTAAGATGGTGTGAGTTATAATGGCAATCCATGCCAGTTCCTAACTGGCATAGATCACCATGCTGGCACACGGGTGTGCGGCTGATTTCTGAAGAGCCAGGAGCCAACACCAATCTTAATAAATCTGCCCCAATGTCATTAAAGTAAATAAATAAAGGCAACTTATTTAAAGGTGACCAAACACAATAGCTTTTGGCTGAATGCCTGTTGGACTGGCAGCTGTTACACCTGACTGACTCATACACATGTACACTCAGCCTCTCAAAGGAAAGGAAAAGTAAGCCAGATACTTCTGGTGGTGGCTTATCTTCCCTTAAAACAAAGGATCACACATGTTAAAATACAAAGTGCCTGGTCCTGCTTGTCTTTTTGCCATCATCTGTTGAGAGAGAATTAGTGATGCTTATGTACATGAGATAGGTGGCCAGTCCAACCAAGACTGGTGAATATGAATGATTTTGGTCTTGCATCTATGGGTAACTTAGTTCTTCAAGTTGTGATATACTGAGGCATAATGAGAGCCTTTATACACAAGTGATGCCGTATTATTGCTTTCAGGCACATGTTATGGAGCCCATGGAGAAAGAGTCCAGTCAATCTTGTTTCATTGGTTGACTTAAAGATAGAAACCTACCAATATATAGGACATAATTTAAACAGCTTTTCTGAGCATTAAATGCACTGTCCTTCTCAGTTGAATGACAGAAACTGTAACAAAAACATAAATAAGCCAAAAAGCAGATGCAGAATGTATTTTTACAATGTTCTGTTATGGTACCTGACTGTGTCTATTAAGCAAAACTGTTATTGAAAGTACAAGTAGTGTTGACATGGCTGTATATATTCCTGAATACACCGAGAGGAACTTTCTTTCCACCGAGGTCATCAATCTTCCTTTGCTCCTGTCTGAGACACTGTCATTCTGACTCCTAACTTGATAATTCCTACAAACCAAGGCAGAGGCATAAAAGATCTGTGCATATATCAGGCTTTCTGAAACAAACTAGTATAATACAAGGAGGTCTGAGTGCACAGACAGTCATTGGTGCATAAAGGAACAATTTGTTTGTCTCTGGCCTCTAGAGAAACTTATGGCATGGGGAAGAGGAGGCTGTTCTATGATGAACAGTTGGAGAGAAAGGACATATATAGTGTTCTTGCACAGGGTACCTCTGCTGTCTGTGTCTTCCCCTGGATAAAGTGATTCTTTAAGGCAGGGGCCCCACATGGCGTAAACGCTGCGGAAAAAAAATGCGGCATTTTACAGTCCCTGCATAGTGGATGAGATTCTAGGGAATCCCATCCACACACTGCGGAAAAATATGTGCAGTGGACACGCTGTGATTTCCAAATCACAGCATGTTATTTATACCTATGAAAACGCCGGCAGTTTCCCTATAGGTATAATGGAAGCAGAAAGTCCACAGAGAAAACCTCTGCAGACATTCTGTGATAAGTGCTGTGGAAAAAAACACGATGCGTTGCTACCACAGTTTTTCCCATAGAGCTTTTTTTACTGCGGCCCGCTACGTGGGGCCTTAGCCTAAGAGGGTTTTCTGGGTGTAGAAAAAAATAGAAATGTGATGTTCTGGTGGTCCCCACTGGTCTTTGTTTACCATGTGACTGCTGCAGCCAATCACTGGCTTTGTGATGCTTGGATTTACGGGACCGCTGATAATTGATTGGCAGCAGAGATCACATAGTGACATCATCACCAAAGTGTCAGTGCTGGAGTGTTGGAAAAGTTAACAGATAGGCAGTGAGTATTTTTTTTTAATTTTATCATATTTCCTACTATTCTCTTGTTCCACATGGGTGGAAAAACTGAAACTGCGTGCCCCATCATTGGTGAATTATATAGGGGCTCATGGGTCTCAAGCAGTTCTATTAGATGGTGTAGGTCTCACACAGTTCCTGACAACTTGTAGATATAGTAATCATTAAATGAGCCTTCCTGAGGCTGTGTTCACACGGAGTTTTTGCAGGCGGATTTTGACGCAGAATCCACCTCAAAATCAGCCTGAAAAAAACACCTCCCATTCATTTCAATGAGAGTCAGTAGCGAATTTTTTTCCGCTATCTGAAAAAAAAAAGCGACAGGCGTATTCCGCTTGGAAAAACCCATTGAAGTCAATGGGAGGCAGAAAAAAACGTGATGCGTTTTTGACACAGTTTTTGAGGCGGTTTCCGCAAAAACCGCGACAAAAACCGCAATGAAAAACGTGACAAAAAAGAGACAAAAACGCGTCATGTAAAAAAATGCATCAAAAAACCGTTTCCTAATTCCTGAAGCAGATTTTTTCAGCTTGCAAAAAACTCCGTGTGAACATACCCTAACAGTCGCAACGTTTGTTCATTTTCTCATAGATTGTAAGCCCTTGCGGGCAGAGGCCTGTATCCCACTGTGTCAGTTGGTCACTGTTAGTACTGTATTTGTTTTGTATATATTTGTGTACCGTATGTAAACCCTCAAATGTAAAGCACCATGGAATTAATGGTGCTATATAAATCAACAATAATAATAATAATACTTTGTGTGACAATTGCTATCTTGTAACGCACCATAGCAAGAAACTGGCACAACTAATGTCTACTACAAATGTATATACACTCTAGAACCACAACCTAGAGGACAAAAAGGAAACAGGACAGTTAGGTTTTGGATGAAGAATCCCTGACTTTGAAGCAAATAACTAATTGTAACTGGTGCTAATATTATGGTGACAATTGGACATCTGAAAATGGGACATGCCAAGAAATTATAATAATTCATATGCCATGTGTGACTATCCCTAGATTATCTAATACTGATTGCAGACAAAGAAGATCACTGCCTGAAAAAGTTTGGTCATAGTTACCATAATCTAATCGGTGATATTTGGCAAGCCTTCTATCAAATAGTCTATGGTGTCCAGATTGTGAACAGATGAGATCTGCCAAGATTGATACAGTTGTTTGCAAGTGGCTACAAATCTGCAATGGTATTAATGGTTGGCCGCCAAGATGTCACCCATTGAACTGTGAGGAATAAGCCACTTATTTTTATTTAGTTACTTTTTCCATCTTTGAAGCAACTATCTTCGGTTTTACCAAAGTAATGGTGTATTTTGCAGGCACAATGAAAAAGCCTTGGTAAGATTAATAGTCCTTCTATCGCTATCGCTTAACTTAAGGGATGAGAACAAAGTAGATTCTGAGACATTTGATCAGGTAGTTGCTGCTTCTATTGGATCAGATTAATTTCAACCATGGTACAATATAGTGACAGAATATTTTCTCCGACAAACAAAACCTTGTTTGTTTACCCAGGAGGTTTATCATAGATCGAAGCCGAAAGAAAAATGACCATTAACTCACCCTCTAAAGGCCAATATCTTTGTCAATAATTGGAGCTGAACGGCCTTGCATTGAGCTCTGATATGTTAGGCGTTCCATAATGGAAAGTAATTCATTAAGCACAACAGAGAGGAATGGTCTGTTGCTATAATATACAGCCGAAAATTAGAATTAGTGTGTGTGACTGGACTTGTTTCAAATAAAATCCATCTTTTACAGGTGGCGGATGTAATGCGAAGCGCTGATTGGAAATGGTCTGTCTTTATAAAGTTGATGATGCATCTGAAGACGCAGAAGAACATCCTCATTTTATGTCATTTCTACAGGACTAATTATGGACTCTCAGGCACTCATAGATGACCTGGAGTTAAAACTACTGTACTTGCAAGAATGGCGCTGGGATGAATACATTGTATGAAAAGCATTGAATTCTGACTGCAAATTTGCACATTATGAGAAAATCACTTTTAATGTCTTCTTCAAACTCATTCGAAAAACTGAAAAGTATTGCCTGGTGAATGGTGTAAGTGTTATTAAAACACAAAGCCGTTGGGAATACCGCGTGAAGGTAAAGGGTTGATGTTGCTATTTTTCCTATTACTTCTAATGTCTCAGTATACTTTCCAACACATTGTGCAGAAGAGAAAAAAGCAAAGGTTAATTAAAATATACAAACATAATTTGAGTGAAAATGGAGCTGACAGTTTACAGTAGAGCGAATGAAAGAAAATGCATGAGCGCATATTTTAAAGAATAGACCGGTCACATATGCAGAGTACAAAACATTAATTATAACAGGAGATTTGCAGCATAAATCTGCATAAAATTACGAATATGTGCGAATATTTTGATGTTGTAGAAGTTGGAACTTCAACTTACGTCCAAAATAAGTCCTAGGATTTAGCAAAACAATTTAAATTAAAGATTTCTGGGATTCGCCACCCACAAATCATTATTATACTCTTGGGTCTCTTCAAAACCCATAAAACAATATGTAAATGTCCAGAAAATAATAAAAATTGATACCCACTTACCTTTCCTGGGATCCTTTGCAGCCATTGGTGCTCCTTTGCTGACAGGTTCTGTTGTCTTCTGTCTCTTGGATGATGACAACAGTGGTCCCAGAGAATGGGATTGAGCCTCAGGGGTCAAGGGGGCACACCAATGTCATGCCATTTTGATGCACGTCGCCCAGATGTCTCAAATAGTTTTGAGCAAACCCAGGTTCGACGCATTCCGCCGAAATTTGCCCAAAAGTTCGGTTCCTGTACCCGACCGTGACCCAAACCCAAACCCCTTTGAAATCAATGGGGACCCGAACTTTGTGACCCAAAAATGGCTGTAAAACTTCTTTTTTTTTTGCTTTTTAGTGATGTCCCACTATGGGACCTGAATCAGCGATACACTGATCACTGGTTCAGCACTATAGACTGCAATACACATGTATTGCAGTCTATAGAGAAAGTCAGCCTATGTAGATGCATAGGCTGACTTCCTCTCTTCTTGGCAGGATCAACCAGGTACTGGGGCCTCCTAGCAGCCTGTGGTCACTGGTTAGACCCAATGCTGCAGAAGATACATATGGACACCCTTCGATCGCCGCGGGGGGTGCCGAGTGGGAAATTTGGCATGACGGAACCCCTTGAATGCTGCGGTCATGTTTGTCAGTTACAGCAAACACCCGCTCCCGATGCTGCCTGTAACATTCAGTGTCACTAACAAACACTTAAGATGCCCGCTCGATCACCATTATGTACAGTACGTGTACACGGGGATGTGGTAACTACCCACATTATCCCACATACATGTACGTGATAATGCGTGAAGGAGTCAAAGCTGGTTGATTGGCTGCTCAGCAGTCAATCAATCAGCTTTAGGGATGAGCCGAACCCGGACCCGAACTTCAGCACTGACGTTCGGGGTCGCGTTCGAGTATCCGAACGCACAAAGTTCGGCATGGATCCGAACTGTGCAGTTCGGATTCGCTCAACACTAGTCTCAAATGAAATCCAGGAGAGATGGGGAAAAGTGAGTATCATTGTTTTTAATTTTCATTACCTCCCCTAGGTCTCCGCCTATTATACTATGGGGTGTGAAGAGAGGTTTGCCCTTCTCTAATTGCAGTCACTGATCTGCTGTTTGGCCTCGGCACTTGGGCAAGCGCTCTAACCTCTTCACTGTTTCAATTGATCCAAACACTGAAAGAGACAAAGCTGCAATACCGTGCAACGTCTCTACAAATATTACGATGTTCAACATTACTGTCCAGCCCTATGTAAAAAAAACAAAGGGGCTGTAACACATGAACAAGCCTCCCACCATCTAATTTTGATAACTTCTCTTAAAGATAGAGCATCAAATTCAAAATAAACCTATTAACGGAATACTAAAAATAAATCGCCAAATCCCATATCAATTTCCCAACAATTTTTTTCCTCTCTAATTTTCATTCAATGCTGTGAGAAATAAATAAAGATATCTTCTATATACTGTAGGTATCAGGAGATCATCTTATTTCTCATTTCTTATAAAGAGCTGATCAGATCTGTTTCTTGCTGCACGACATAGCTCTCCTCTCCTCCACTGCTCTGTTACTGTTTCTTGTATTTCTTTTTAGTATTTCTTTTTACTGTCCCCTTAGTTGAGATTTCCTGACTACTCCTTAATTCAATGTGAATTATAGAAACTATTTGTACATTTAAGTTGTTCAACTGTAACCATCACCAGGGCTAGTTTTAATGGGAAAGGCAAGCTAGGCATTTGCCTAGGGAGCACATTTCCTAAGGTGTAAGCTCTAGAAGCAACCTAAGGGTATGCTCACACTGCAGAATTTAGCATTAATTTTGAGGAATATTCAGCTTCAAAATCGCTACTAAATTCCACCCAAAATCTACATCTCTCTTTTCAATGGGTGGCAGGGATTGAAGTCGGAAGCCCCAAAAATAAGCATCCTGCTCTATTTTGCAGTGGACTCTGCTGTAAGGCATATTACCATGTTATAGCTGTGCTATATCTATATATATATATATATATACAGTGCCTTGCGAAAGTATTCGGTCCCCTTGAACTTTTCAACCTTTTGCCACATTTCAGGCTTCAAACATAAAGATATAAAATTAAAATTTTTTGGTGAAGAATCAACAAGTGGGACACAATTGTGAAGTGGAACGAAATTTATTGGTCACTTTAAACTTTTGTAAAAAATAAAAAACTGAAAAGTGGGGCGTGCCAAATTATTCGGCACCCTTAAGTTAATACTTTGTAGCGCCACCTTTTACTGCAATTATAGCTGCAAGTCGCTTGCGGTATGTCTATATCAGTTTTGCACATCGAGAGACTGAAATTCTTTCCCATTCTTCCTTGGAAAACAGCTGGAGCTCAGTGAGGTTGGATGGAGAGCGTTTGTGAACAGCAGTTTTCAGCTCTTTCCACAGATTCTCGATTGGATTCAGGTCTGGACTTTGACTTGGCCATTCTAACACCTGGATACGTTTATTTTGTGAACCATTCCATTGTAGATTTTGCTTTATGTTTGGGATCATTGTCTTGTTGGAAGATAAATCTCCGTCTCAGTCTCAGGTCTTTTGCAGACTCCAACAGGTTTTCTTCCAGAATGGTCCTGTATTTGGCTCCATCCATCTTCCCATCAATTTTAACCATCTTCCCTTTCCCTGCTGAAGGAAAGCAGGCCCAAACCATGATGCTGCCACCACCATGTTTGACAGTGGGGATGGTGTGTTCAGGGTGATGAGCTGTGTTGTTTTTATGCCAAACATATCGTTTTGCATTGTGGCCAAAAAGTTCGATTTTGGTTTCATCTGACCAGAGCACCTTCTTCCACATGTTTGGTGTGTCTCCCAGGTGGCTTGTGGCAAACTTTAAAGGAGACTTCTTATGGATATCTTTGAGAAATAGCTTTCTTCTTGCCACTCTTCCATAAAGGCCAGATTTGTGCAGTGTACGACTGTTTGTTGTCCTATGGACAGACTCTCCCACCTCAGCTGTAGATCTCTGCAGTTCATCCAGAGTGATCATGGGCCTCTTGGCTGCATCTCTGATCAGTCTTCTCCTTGTTTGAGATGAAAGTTTAGAGGGACGGCCGGGTCTTGGTAGATTTGCAGTGGTCTGATACTCCTTCCATTTCAATATGATCGCTTGCACAGTGCTCCTTGGGATGTTTAAAGTTTGGGAAATCTTTTTGTATCCAAATCTGGCTTTAAATTTCTCCAGTATCACGGACCTGCCTGGTGTGTTCTTTGGTCTTCATGATGCTCTCTGCGCTTTAAACAGAACCCTGAGACTATCACAGAGCAGGTGCATTTATACGGAGACTTGATTACACACAGGTGGATTATATTTATCATCATCAGTCATTTAGGACAACATTGGATCATTCAGAGATCCTCACTGAACTTCTGGAGTGAGTTTGCAGCACTGAAAGTAAAGGGGCCGAATAATATTGCACACCCCACTTTTCAGTTT
The DNA here is from genome assembly GCA_947044405.1 of Leptodactylus fallax. Lineage (NCBI taxonomy): Eukaryota > Metazoa > Chordata > Amphibia > Anura > Leptodactylidae > Leptodactylus > Leptodactylus fallax. The sequence goes on from CAMRHE010000249.1 coordinate 925,714, forward strand.
TTTATTTTTTACAAAAGTTTAAAATAACCAATAAATTTCGTTCCACTTCACAATTGTGTCCCACTTGTTGTTGATTCTTCACCAAAAAATTTTAATTTTATATCTTTATTTTTGAAGCCTGAAATGTGGCAAAAGGTTGAAAAGTTCAAGGGGACCGAATACTTTCGCAAGGCATTTATATATATATATATATATATATATATATATATATATATATGCAAGAGAGCTCTAATTTATCTTTATCTTCTGCAAAACATGGTGGACTGATATTTGGAAGCATACCATTTTCCTATTTAGATATTCAGAATATCTGGCAACACTAAATGTTCCTGTTCTTACTATACTATTGTTATTAAAATTCTAGTATTGTCCATAAACAAGGATTGTATAGCCGAGGAACTTAGCTGTAAACATGGCCCCATATGAGACATTCTGCTTTGATAACAGAAGCATCAGTCTCCATGTCTGCCTTTCTGTTACACGGCATGATATTACATAGGGACAAGCACTCACACAATGGACTATGATAGCAATAGGCTGTACTGGGTAGCAGGTTGGTAGTAAGAATGGAGAGGTGTTGTGTAAGTAATTGTTATTCAAATGGCAGGGGAGAAGCAAAAAGACAGAGGGAGAGAGAGAAGAAAGGAAGCAGGGAGAGAGCGAAAAACTCAGCCAGTCATATTGATTTTCTGTTTTATACTAGATGTCTTTTCTTCCTTGGCTGCAGTAGAGAATTCAGGAGGAAATACTCTAATATGCTCACAACCCTCTATTACTAGTCCTATAACAACATGTAAAGAGTATTCTTAGTATCATACATTATGATCTATTCCATAGGACGAATATAAGTTTATACCTAAAGTGGCTGGATTGGTACAATTCCAGTATAACAGAGAAATTCAGTACAAGGGTTGATACTATAGATTTTATATAATTGAGTACAGTGCTAATAGGTTGAAGCATTGTGCGGGCACTCTAGTTATTGGGTACTGCCAGTGTTTCAAATCTGTAATTACATCTTTATTATAAATTCATACAAACATACAGACACAAATAAATACATAAGATGGGGAACATAGACATCCAAATGTAGGGGAGCATATATAACAATACCCCAATATTGCCGCACAATTTTGATGTCTATGTTCTCCATCTTTTGTATTTATGTATTAAGGTTTATATAATTTTCCCGGGTGTGTTTGTTTGCTACGTGGAAACTATTATTATTTATTACCTGCGGGATTTATTCGGGGGTAGTATTTGTCACTGTTTTTAGTAGATTTGGCAGATCTATTATTAGTAGCAGATGGGAGGCGCAGAGACTTTTGTCTGAGAAGGACTGACTGTACCTATAAGCAGTAATATATTTCAAGGGGATTTCTAGTATTATGACATTGATGACCGATCCTATCAATTATATTGATGACCTTAAGTATGCTTTAAGGCCCAAACAACGATAGGCCCTTAAAAGGGTTTCCAGGAATTTTTTAATTGAAGACCTATCCTAGGATTGGTCATCAACTGTAGATCTGTGGTGGTCTGAAACCCTTGCAGATCAGCTGTTTGAAGCTTCAGTTTCACAGGCCATGTGATGTCACGTTCATCGGTCACATGGCCTGATCGTAGCTAAGTCCTATTCAAGCGTACGGGATGAGTTGCGATACCAAGCACAGCCACTGTACAAACGTATAGCACTGTGCTTGGTAAGTAATGAAGCTACAGCTTCTCAAATCCTGCAGACACTTCAAACAGCTGATCAACTTGGGCCTGGGTGTCAGATTCCTGCCAATCTTTAATTAATGACCTATCCTAAGGTCATTCATTATTTGGGCTTGGAACCCCTTTAAGAAGATAATCTTGAAATCATTGCTTATGATAGCATAGCTGCCTTAAGCAACCGATCAGCCAATCCAGAATTCTTTCTTTTTAATTTTTTTATATAAGGCAGATTTAGAAATGGAAATGATCTGATTGGTTCCTACGATAACACAGAATTTTTATTCTAGATGCTTTATGCCATTTGTGTCTCTGTCATAAAAAGAGTATTTGTCCTTTGTAAATTTGGAATTTTATCGCCTATGATATTACAAGTTTCTTTTAACAATGTTCACATTGAGACACTGAGATGCAATCCCAGAAATATGCTTTTATAATAAGACTCATAAATGCAGACCCTCAAGGGAAAAATCAGTGTCCAATGTTGCAATTTAGCACGGTTTCTCTAGCACCTTACCCTTGTTGCAGTTTTATTTATATTTCTAATATACCCTTTCATATTGAATTGAAGGAATCAAGTTACTGAGTATATTGCTAGTGAACATGGTTTAAAGAAACCTGTCACATAAAACATCATTCCTATATACAGGTGGCATGTTATAGAGCAGAAGGAGCTGAGCAGACTGATATATAGAATTGTGGGAAAAAATAACAATAACTTGTGTTTTGTTCATTTAAATCCGTGCTGGGCTTAAGAGTCCAGTGGGTGGTGTCAGGGACTGTCAGCTATTTGTATATGCACATTCATACTGGGAAGCATAACCGTCCACCAGAATGAGCATTTAGATGAATAAATGACAACTTGTACAGAATCTTTCCACACAAGCCATTATATTATTCTATCACTGTTCATAAAGGATTAGTGCAAGTTAATAGAAGAGACTTTGTAATTTATCTTGTTAAAGAAAAATGCTTTTATCTACATTTATCATGTTATTTTAGACCATTCTGAGATTTTGATCAAAAATTTTAAGGGGCTGAAAAACCTTTAATGAGAAGAATTGTGACCCTGACTCCACTGTATACAGCATAGACTAAAAAGTAAAAAATGACAGCAAGAACTGACAGCTTAATGAGGGCTCAATTACCAGTGTAAAAACATTAATACATCAGATTTTTTTTTAATATTAAATATATCATTTTTTTTTTCAATATACAAATGTGTCCTCTCCTTTTAGCTGGACTTGTCCAGTTATCTGTGTCATGAGATGATAAGCCTTCCAAGACAATACTGTTGCACCATATTACATCACAAAGTGATATTGTGTGTGTGTTGTGGGGTCACTGGTTGTTTTTCTTTTGTGAACTGCAGCCTTGCAAGAGTTTTTCTAGAAAGTTATGGTATTGTATTGAATTGATTTAATAAGATATTATATTCCATAATTTGAGTTAAGAGTGGACATATTTGTAGATAGTGAGAGATGGTGACCAATGGTAGTCCTCCTATGTGGTGGAGTCTAGTTAAGAAAGAGGCACCACGCACACCCAGGAGTGTTCACTGCAAACAAATTTTTATTTTTCACACAGCAACCATAACAAGACGCTAAAAACTGCGTTTCGGGGTAACATCCCCTTTCACAAGTGGAATATGGTACAAGAGTGGGAACCTCTCTTAGGGCCTTGGTCTCACATGAATTAAGGGCAAAGGTGATTATCAGCCATATCATGTCCTGCATACACCACAAATAGCCCACACTCTCTGGACCTGTGTATGTAGGACATGATATGGCTGATAATCACCTTTGCTCTTAATTCATGGGAGACCAAGGCCCTAAGAGAGGTTCCCCCCTCATGTACCATATGCCACTTGATAAAGGGGATGTTACCCCGAAACGTGGTTTTTAGCGTCGTGTGATGGTTTCTGTGTGAATGATAAAAATTTGTTTGCAGTGAACACTCCTGGGTGTGCGCAGTGCCTCTTTAACTGGACTCCACCAAATAGGAGGAGTACCATTGGTCACCATTTCTCTCTATATACCTACTCCGTAAGTCAATGACGACGAGGCCCCAGCTGTTCTAGAGACACCCCAAACATATGGATTTCTAAACAGAATCCATCTAGACCCAAAGGGAAAAGGTGCACTCTGGAAAGGCGAATATTGCTTGGTGCAATTCCTATCATCACTATTTGAAACATTTGTAGATAGTAACATGAAACATAAAAATAGGAAAATAGTTTTAACTTAATCTGCAAGTTTATTTTTGGTGATAGATCCCCTTACATTATTGCATTATTTTTTAACAGTATATCCAATAAAAAATATGATCTTAAAAGTTTGGGGTTTATTTTTTTACCAGACAGATCTGTAGGCTGAAGAAACATTGCAGAAACGCAGTGTATTACAGTACCAGCAAAGTGGATGAGATTCTGGATAATCCAATCCACACATTGCAAAAAAAAATGAAAAAATGCTACAGAAATGTCATGTCCCAGGACTTGGTTTAATTCACTGACATGTATCTGTGATACTGTTTGTCTTTGTAGTTTGTCCCTTTTCTCTCTCTGTATCCTTAGCTGTGATGCTGTAGCTCCTCCTCTCTGTTCCTCAGTTTAGTTTCACTTCTTTGTAAGCAACATGTCTGCTCAGCTCCTGGTATTTCATCATTTTTCACCTACTGCTGTATGAAGTTCTACAAGATTTACTTGGATTAAAGCATCTGGAATCTTATCTACGCCTCCTCAGTTGAGTTGAACACTATCTGATAGATATCTTGGTGTAAATTGCTGGTTAGCATAGAGACTACAGGACACTCTCACAACCTCACACTTGTAGCCAAGCTATTGAGTCAGAACAGTGAAAAATGATGCATAAAGACTGCCAGATACGGCTGTAAGACAGTTCACCAACTTCTGACATACAGTCAGTCACAGCAAGTTACCTGAAGCCATAAGGAATCAGCATTGTGTAAGTTGCATCTGCAGCTCAGACTCCCTCAGCATAAGAAGATTCTATCAAGCAGCCATCTTACTCCAGCAAAGTTATATTTATCCTGTTTGTGTTGCATCATGGCTGAAGGGCACCCTGAAGCACAAGGTAGCATGGACCTCAGTCTGCAGCCCAGTGAGAAGGCTAGACGCTCAATTAAACAGGTTAGAGACAATCTAGAAGGTTTAAAGCATGAACTTTCCTGTGAACTCTCAAAATGGTGGCAGGAAATACAGACTAAGATATCTGCCATGTGCTTGCCTGCATACCATATATCACCACTAGAGGGAGCTCTGAGACAGCTTTGTTCTATGCATGGACATTATAAAATGAAAGCTGAGGAGTATGAAAGCATATTGAGGAAACTTCATACAGACGATTCCTTAGTTGAATTGCAAAGCTTCCAGCATCTCAATTCAGAACGAGACAGCTTAGTACATGAAACTAAGTTAAGGACAGAGGCAAGAATTGCGCAACTGCAGGAAATGGCATCCCATGTTTCTGAGTCTACCAAGCGTTCAAAGCGTACATCTAAGTCACGTTCCTCAAAATCTTCCACACTCAGTGAGCAACTTATAAAAGCACGTGCAGAGGCGGAAGCTACTAAGATACAGGCAGCCTTTGCACAACAGAAAGCAGCAATGGAAGCTAATGCAGCAGCAATGGAAGCTAATGCAGCAGCAATGGAAGCTAATGCAGCTCAAAAAAGGGCAGAACTAGAAGCTCTAGAGAAACAGAATCAGCACGCTGCAGCCATGGCAAGGTTAAGCATTTTAGAACAAGCCATCAGTGGAAGTGAAAGCGACAGCACCAGTTTGTGTGATGTGGAAGCAGAGGATCCCCTGAAGCGCACAAGAGACTATGTACTAAGCCAAAGCAGTGAATCCCTATTTGTCACAAATGTTCCTGTCAGGGACAACATTTCTCCAGAGCAACAGGGCACAGTATCTTCTGCAGCACACCGCATTCAAGGTCAGTACAATGCCCTGCCTGTCCAGCATCCAGTTTCTTCTTCCTTCATGGATTCCCAAAGCCTTGCACCTCAGCAAATGCAATATACTGATACTCAGGTAAACACCAATGTGACACCATACTACCAGACTGCAAACAACCGTCCAGTCTCACATCCATATGTGGCTAAACCTATGGACTTTAAGCTAGCTCCTAGGCTGAATGCCTACGCAGCCCCTACACTACCTACCTCTGTTAACCAGAACCCCACTAACAACGTAATCACCGCTACTCAGCCAGCAACTCAATATTTAAAGTCAGAGAGAACAGACATGTCAGAGTTTGCAAGGTACATGGTTCGCCGTGAGCTTACTAAGACTGGACTCACAAGGTTCGATGACCAACCTGAGAACTACAGAGGCTGGAAATGTGCCTTCAAAACTGCAATTAGTGACCTTGGCATTACTGCAGCTGAAGAATTAGATTTGCTTATCCGGTGGCTTGGCCCACAGTCCACAGAACGTGCTAAAAGACTCAGATCCGTCCACATTTACAACCCCATAGCAGGCCTTACCGCTGCTTGGGAAAGACTGGAGAAAACCTATGGCAGTCCTGAAGCAATAGAGAATGCTCTGTTCAAACGGTTGCAAGGGTTTCCAAAGATATCTGGTAAGGATCATCAGAAATTTCAAGAACTTAGTGACCTACTCATGGAGCTCCTACTGGCTAAGGCGGACACTCTCCTACCGGGCCTCAGTTACCTGGACACTGCTCGTGGGGTAAACCCGATAGTCACCAAGTTGCCATATAATATTCAAGAAAGGTGGACCACAGTTGGGTCAAGATACAAAACTGAGAATAGAGTCTCCTTTCCTCCATGTTCCTACTTCTGTGAGTTTATCAAGAACATTGCAGAATCCAAGAATGACCCAAGCTTTTCCTATGGGGATCCCAGTGTTCCTGGTTCACCTCCTATTAAGTATGACAGCTCACATTCTAACTACAGAAACCGCAGAGGCCCAGTTTCGGTGAAAAAGACTGATATTCTTCCTATACCTACATCAGCACCAGAAGAAAGCAGTTGCAACAGCAACCAAGACGAAAAGGTAGAAAATCCTAACCGTCTGTGTCCTATTCACAAGAAGCCTCATCCCCTCAAGAAGTGTATTGGCTTCAGGAGGAAACCAATTCAGGAACGTAGAGAGCTTCTAAAGAAACTAGGGATATGTTTCAAATGTTGTGCCTCTACTGAACATGTTGCTAGAGACTGTAAAATTGCTATTAAGTGTATAGAGTGTGGCAGTGAGGACCATGTACAGGCTCTTCATCCATCCCAGCCTAGTGCCACACCACCTAGAGGTTCCCCTTCCCCAACTAAGCATGGCGGGGAGAACACAGATCAAGCAGCAAATACTACCACAGTATCTTCCTCATGTACAGAAGTCTGCGGAGAAGACCTTTGTGACAAGTCCTGTGCAAGGATATGCCTAGTCAATATATACCCCAAGGGCCAACCAGAAAGGGCTCTGAGGGTGTACGCCATCTTGGACGACCAGAGCAACCACTCACTTGCAAGGTCAGAACTCTTTGATCTGTTTAACTTAAAGGGTGATACTTATCCATATACCTTGGGTACTTGTAGTGGCATATCAGAGGTTTCAGGAAGAAGGGCCAGTGGTCTTGTAATAGCTTCTCTCAAGGGCAATTTGGAGATACCTTTGCCCACACTTGTTGAGTGCAACCAGATACCATCAAACCAAGAAGAGATACCCACACCAGAGGCGGCTTTCCAGCACCCTCATCTAAGGGCTATAGCCAGTGAAATACCATCCCTTGACAAAAATGCAGACATTCTACTTCTGCTAGGTAGAGACATTCTCAGACTGCACAAAATACGCCAGCAAATTAATGGACCACATGATGCACCATTTGCCCAGCGCCTCGATCTAGGATGGGTAATCATTGGCAATGTCTGCATAGGTAGGATGAAAAGGTCCACCAATATTTCTTCATTTAAGACACATATGTTACCAAATGGTCGCAGCACTTGTTTTCAGCCATGTCCACATCACTTCCAAGTGAAAGAAAAGATAAGCAACAGTAAGTGGCTGCATAATCACCGAGACAACGTGAATACTTTCCTGCCTGGGGACGACACCCTTGGATTAACAGTGTTCAATACAACAAGTGATGACAACAAGCTGGCACCGGCTATAGCTGATAAAGAATTTCTCAAACTTATGGACAAGGAATTCATTCAAGATGATTCCAACAGCTGGGTAGCACCCTTACCTTTCCGCTCCCCGAGATCAAAACTACCAAACAATCTGAAGCAAGCAGTTTCTAGATTTTCCTCTTTAAAACATACCCTCAAGAGGAAACCAGAGATGGAGAAACACTTTGTAGGTTTCATGCAGAAGGTATTTGAGAGAGATCATGCAGAACCTGCACCTCCACTAAAGGAAGGAGAAGAATGCTGGTACCTTCCATCATTTGGCGTGTATCACCCTCGCAAACCTGACCAAATCAGGGTCGTGTTCGATTCTAGTGCTCAGTATGAAGGCGTCTCTCTCAACAACCTGCTCCTCACTGGTCCTAACCTAAACAACAGCCTCATAGGAGTCTTAATCCGTTTCAGACAGGAACCAGTTGCAGTGATGGCCGACATCCAACAGATGTTTCATTGCTTCATTGTTAAGGATGATGACAGAAACTATCTCAGGTTCCTATGGCATAAGGACAATGATGTCAACAATGAAGTCATAGATTACCGGATGAAGGTACATGTCTTTGGCAATAGCCCATCTCCTGCAGTAGCGATCTATGGACTGAGAAGGACCGCCCAAGAAGGTGAGAAAGAGTATGGCTCTGATGCTCGTCAGTTTGTTGAGAGGAACTTCTATGTTGATGATGGTCTTAAATCCTTACCTGCAAGTGAAGAAGTGATCGATCTCCTCTCTAGAACACAGGAAATGCTGTCTGTAGCTAATCTCAGACTTCACAAGATCATCTCCAACAATATGGAAGTAATGAAGGCATTTCCCTCTGATGATCATGCAATCAACTTGAAGGATCTTGATCTCAGTTCTGATGCTCCTCCTATGCAACGCAGCCTAGGGTTGCTATGGAACACTGAACAAGACACATTCACATTCCAAGTGTCTTCTTGTGACAAACCTTTCATCAAACGAGGAGTTTTATCTGTTGTGAACAGCATTTATGATCCTCTTGGTTTCACTGCTCCCATCACCATTCAAGGCAAGCTACTACTAAGACAGCTTACCACTGAGAACATGGACTGGAACACTCCACTGCCTGCTGAGAAACAACTGAGGTCTGACTGTGGCACTAACTTCGTTGGAGCCTGCAAAGAACTGCAGTTAGACAACTTCTTATCCAACAATGGGTGCACTTGGACGTTTAACCCTCCACATTCATCCCATATGGGAGGTTCCTGGGAACGTATGATTGGGATCACACGCAGAATCCTTGACTCTATGTTGATGGACCACAAGTCGACACTGCTTACCCATGAGACGTTAATAACCTTTCTTGCTGAAGTGTCTGCGATAATCAATGCAAGGCCACTTGTCCCAGTATCTTCAGACCCTGAATCTCCAATTATCTTAACCCCAGCAACGCTTCTTACTCAGAAAATTGGTACTGCTGCTACCTCTCCACGTACCTTAGATCACAGTGACATTTACAGACGCCAATGGAAACAAGTTCAACACCTGTCCAATGTGTTCTGGCACCGCTGGAAAACAGAGTACCTCCACATGCTACAGAGCCGTCACAAATGGCAGACCTCAAAACCTAATCTCCAGGTGGGTGACCTCGTCCTTCTAAGGGATAAAGAAGTCCATCGGAATGAATGGCCTATGGGTCTCATCACTAAAGTTGTCCCTAGTGATGATGGGAAGACTCAGAAAGTGGAGGTCAAGGTAACCAAGGGAGGCTCAGTGCGAGTTTTCTTCCGCCCAATTAATGAACTGGTGCTTCTTCTTCCAAGAGGAGACGTCACATAAAAGAAGATAAGGACACCATTCACAGCTCATGGCGGGGAGCTTCCTTCCATGAACTAAAACCGTGTTCTTGTGGATTACAGTGTGGGTCGGTGGAGGTGTTGGCAAATTGCGGCTTCCCGACCTGAAGATTGGTTTATTTGGACTAACTGTTGATTATTGTTTGTTGTGCATGTTTCTTTTTTTGTTTTTCAGGTTTGAAGAGGACTTTATGGACATCTCAGGACATTAATGTTTGTTTTCATTGAAATCTAAAGATTTCAGGCGGGGAGTGTCATGTCCCAGGACTTGGTTTAATTCACTGACATGTATCTGTGATACTGTTTGTCTTTGTAGTTTGTCCCTTCTCTCTCTCTGTATCCTTAGCTGTGATGCAGTAGTTCCTCCTCTCTGTTCCTCAGTTTAGTTTCACTTCTTTGTAAGCAACATGTCTGCTCAGCTCCTGGTATTTCATCATTTTTCACCTACTGCTGTATGAGGTTCTACAAGATTTACTTGGATTAAAGCATCTGGAATCTTATCTACGCCTCCTCAGTTGAGTTGAACACTATCTGATAGATATCTTGGTGTAAATTGCTGGTTAGCATAGAGACTACAGGACACTTTCACAACCTCACACTTGCAGCCAAGCTATTGAGTCAGAACAAGAAAAGCTGAGTTTTCAAAAACGTGTAAAAAAAAAAAAAAAATGCAGCATGTCAATTATACCTGTGGAAACAGGTAAATATATGGCAAAGTTTAACTTGATAACTAGCTGCAGTGTGATATCTTATCACAGAACACAACTAAAAACATTAAAAAGCCATTAATTAATTAGACACAATTAATATAGACTACTAAGGCCTCACATTGCAGAAAAGCTGCTTTTTTTAGTTGCAGATTTTGCTGCATTTTTTGAACCAAAGCCAGGAGTGGATTGAGCAGAAGGGAGAAGTATAAGAGCTTCCTATATATTTCCCATTCCTTTTGCAGCCACTAATAGGTTTGGTACAAAAAAAACGCAGCAAAATCTGTAACAAAAAAGTCAGCATTTCTGCAACGTGGGGCCTTAGCCTTAGTGACCTCACATACATCACGAGCAGCAAGGATTTCTGCCAGAAACAAGCCCAGAGGTGCCATGGGTCCGGACAGTGGCTTGGGATACCAGAGCGCCAGGGACAGGTGAATACGTTTTATTATTATTATTATTATTATTATTATTATTATTATTTTTCACCTTTCCTGACTTCCAGGAAAAAAAACTGTTTTTCCTGGACAACCCCTTTAAATTTCCATGCCACAGTGTAATTGTGTTATGTGCATTGTTAAACTTTGCTACATCTGTATGATTTTGAACAATGTTAAAACACTACAGAGTAAAATTAGTAATTTAATTCATTTTCTTAAAAGAAATCAAGAGAGTAACATCTGCAGCTGTGGGTCTTAGGAAATTTCAGTAATTTACATGGGTGCACCAAAGATGAACTAACAAGCTTACAGAGGATTTGTGCTAACTATTCAGGCTTTAGTAATAGCCAAAATGGTAGAAGACCTTTCTCGTGCATACAGAATATTGTTATAATGGACAGACCCGCACTCTATTTAAAACATGCCTATGAGAAAAACACTATTTCTAAATTGATTGACAGATACACAATGTCCTGAACCTTCTTCCCAAGCAGTGTTTGCATAGTAGCAATTTCTGCACAATTAGGTAATGTTCTGTTCATTTGAATGGCATCCTAGTCATTTGTTCCAGTTGAAAGAACATAGTTTAGCGAGCTTGGACCTTAATCTCTTACCCCATAGGACATGATCAGGTCACATTATTGTAATTTCATCGGATGAAAGGGGCCCAGGTACAAACCAGTTGACTGAAGCCCTGATAAATGCAAGAATGCAGATGAATTGTTCAGTTAAATGGCACCACAGTGATCATGTTCTGTTACCACCTTGGTCCGACGGAACGTAATTGGACTTTTTTTTTTTTTTTTTTAAAGTTGAAATGTTCTCCGCTTGGCTAAAGTATTAATTTTCACCTATGCTAAACACTTCCAATGAATAATTTATTGCTTATTTATTCTGCCTGAAAGGAAGGTCAGAATATGCATTTAAATGGAAATTCGCTTTGCAAGAGAGGCACAAAAGAAGCTTGTAATATCATTGCCTTTCAGCTGGACGGAGATCGCAAGTGGCAGGCTTGCTCAGAGTGGATGCAACCACTTTATAGTGAGGTCGTATCAAACACTATCACTATTGTAATACACAGGATTGCAGGAAAGGGTCTTACATTCAGAATGTTCCCAGGGCTCACTTTGATGTCAACTACTGAAAGATCAATGCAAAATGATACTTTCACATTTATTTTGACTGCTCCAAAAACACTGACTCATGACATCTGTGAATCTTAAGATTGCTCTAGCTGTTTGTCAGGCTGAGAACTTTGGCACTTTAACAAAAGCTGAAATTTTAAGAAAAATGCCTTGCAAAAGTAAATGTCCACTCTTAAACACAATTAAAAAAAAAATCTTTATAGTGGTCTTTATTGTTTTTTTTTTCTAGTACTGAGCTTTAAATTCCCTGGACCGACTTATATTTAAAATAATAACACAGTCACTACCCGCTGTGGCCCCTAGTGGGCGCTTAGGAGCTAATTGCATACTGTTATAGAGATGGGCCTTTCTATACCTTTCCTCCAGGCTTAGCATTTTCCAAAAAGTCTGCTTTTAAAAAGGCATGATTTTATGCTATTCCGTCACAAGATGTCTATGCAATACCTATATGCAGCCACCTAGTGGTGGCAGACTGTCGAGAGTTTTGCAAACATGTAGTATTGAATTGGTTATAGTTCTTAACCCTTTAGTAACTGACTTCTTCTAGGCCTTGAAAAGGCATTTCATTTTTCCATCAATGTGACTGTATGAGGGCATATTTTTGTGTGGGACAAGTGGTAGTGTGTATGGTGCTATTTTGGGGTGGATATATCTCACAGAATAACTTTTATAAACTCTTTCTGGGTAGGAATAACAAAAAACAGTTGCCTTTTTTATGCTATAAATTTTGCACCATTCACCATGTGGATTAAATAACCTCATACATATATTCACTGGGCAATACGTGTAAATTGCTAACAAATTTGTACACTTTTTTTTAAATTTTAGTATTTTTGCAAAGTAAAAACCCTTTTTTCAATAACATTTTTTTTTCATCGCCGCTTTCCATAATTTAATTATATTTTTGTTAATTTTTTTATTAATGGAATTGTGCTAGGGCTTATTTTTTGTGGGAAGATCTGCTGTTTTTATTGATAGCAATTTGGGGAACATAACACCTTTTGACTGGTCTTTATGATGCTTATTAAGTGACTAACAGATAATGCTATTATTTTTTAGATTTTGTTCAGAGCGCAGGTAAAATAACTATACAGTTTCATTGCTTGAGTCCTTATGGAGGCAGCAAGTCCCAATATGTGTGTTATGTTTTTATTGTTTATCTTTTATTAGTTTTTAAACATTTTTGGATGGGGGAATTAATGTGTTATTGTGATTATAATTGTGTTTTTTAGGATCCCGGCGGCAGTGCAGGGACATTAGACCCCTGTGATCTTGCATGCAGGGGTTCCAATGCCTCCAGGAGGAATACCCTTCCCTCCAAAACCCCTTAGATGCCGCAATCACTATTCACTGCGGCATCTATGGGCAAACCACAGACCCAGGGTTTAGGAGCAGGTGCTCGGATGTGAGTACACCTCAGAATGTGCGGAAGACCATGCATTATTCCGTCACAACTGATGTAGAAAGTCAATCGCAGAGGAATAAGGCCCATTAGTGACTGACATAGAAAGTTTATATGCCGGTCACTAATGGGTTAAAGAGACACTCCAGGGAAAAGTTTTATTGTTTCTCCTAGTGTTAAGAATACGTTGTGCCTACCTTTAGTTATGCCCTCAATCATGACATTGCTCAGTTGTCATAGCTGTTTGAGTCCCCTGTTCAGTCAGGTGACCTGCATTGGAATCTGCCGTTTCACAAAGCATCTGCTGTGTGGACCAGAAACCTAGATTTGCATAGAAAGGGAGAGAATTACAATCCACACAACATACGCACTGTGACTTGGCAGATCCCAATGCAGGTTATGTAACTGAACAAGGTTCCTGAACAGCTGTGATAACTTTCATAACTTGCATGGCATGCAGTGATAAGGGACACAATTACGACTAAAGGTAGGTGCAACAAACTGTTTACACTCCAAGGAGATGATAAAACTTTTCCCCGGGTGTCTGTTTAACCAAATTCAAGTAATGATAATAGATCACAAAAATGGAATCCACAATGATCCACAATTCTGTGGATCTAAAGGAACATTAAATGCAGAAAATGCATAGATTTTTTTTTTTTTAATTGCAGTCCTTTCTTTCATTTCCAACCATGTCCAACCACCTCCTCAGAGTCTTATGACAGGTTTTAACCACTTTAGGATTGGGCGATTTTCCCTGTTTCAGGATTTGACACATTTTTGTGTTTTTTAGCACATGCAGTTTTGAGGGCAATAATATTTTTGCTTGTATTATTAAAATCATTTTTTAGTCCTTTTAGACCCCATGGCTAAAGAGTTAACTGATTGTAAAGGTCTAAAATGGTCCTATTGACGACATCAATATGTTTTAAAGGGAACCTGTATACAGTCCTATTAGTGGACGGTATGGTATAGGAAGAACTGAGCAGACTTATATAATGTTTTGCTGCTAGATCTTCAGAATCATTTTTATTTCATTCATTTAAATCCCTATACTCTTTATGTTTAGTTTTCAGTTTTTCAGCACCATGGACAGTGATTATAGCAGAAAATGCAAAACATACACGTATGATCAGTTCCACAAATATCACAAAAGATCATATTTAAACTTTATTATTTTATATATTAACTTTTTTACACTAAATTTTTCCAATATAACTGGGGCTCCATCTCTCTGGCTATTAGTCTCTTAATCTTGACAATGGTAATGTCATGCTAGTTCTGCCTCTATATTCATGTCCAGATATCCAATATAATCATGCCATAAATAAATAAATATTAATATAGGTTTAATGACTGTTAAATTGGCTGGCATATACTGTATTTGACTTTATACAATAAGCTGCCATGAGTGTTCTTAAGGGAGAATATATTTCTGGTCACTGTGTGCCTTGCATTTTATAAGTTTTAGCTATTTTCTCCACTGCAGGTACTATCTGTAGTTTGTAATTTTCCTTGAGCTGGTGGGTGTGTACATTGTACACAGTAAGTATTGAAGAATCTACTTTGTAACAGACTCTCTTTCTCAAAAACAGCCCAAGACCGTTCAGGCCATTTATAGAGAAGTACCAGCATAAATACCTGAGTACTGGTGTGAATAAACTGTTTTAGTTGTGTTAGAAAGCATTTGTTTAGCTCCAGATTCTCTCCATAGTCTCTCTATATTTCTGCTCACTTCTCAGCCTCTCTTCTCCATAGAATTCTATAGGCATGTTTAATCTAGGTCAAGTGACCTGCTGCCTTCTCTAGATAGATATAGCTGAATTTTCACAGTGAAAGTCCATTTGGCAGAGAGAAGGGCATCAGGAAAACAGCCTTATAAGAGGAGAAATAAGCATTTTTCTCTGATACAATAGAGGTATGACAAAAATGATCTCCAATTAATGTAATTTCTCATGAAATTAATTTAATATGATATCATTATATATGATCCAAAACTACAAAACTGCAATTCACACTTTTCCCTCACCCATCACAAAGTGGCCCCACATAGACACAAAAAGGATACTTAGCATATCCCTTGGTAATAGCTTATCAGGAGATCATGTTGTTTTTAGAAACAGGATAGGTAGGGGAGGACACATCTGTACAGTACAAAGTTTCTTATAATCCCCTGATTTATCCAAAGATTTTTAAAAGAAAGTGTCTATTTAATACATAGATGTGCTGGAAAAACCATTTGTGAGCAAAAGATGGTTTATCAGCATATCTGCACTCTAGGTATAGATAAGGGTGCTAAAACAAGGGGACTCCCCTCTAGTAAGTAAGACGTTAGCTCCGAGTTATGTTTCAGAGTTATTGTTCCTCATCAGTACAGGGTAGAGCTCTGGTTTACAGGTCTGTGAGAAAATGCCACAGTCAGCATACCCATACATTTCATCAATGAGTCTGGGTTGCAAATAGGACCTATACTAAGTTTTTCCCTGGGCTCTTGGCCCTTTACATGGACCCGTGATAATACACGGGCATGTACATGGGGCCGAAAGAAAAGAATGGACCAGTGTACTAGCCATTAAAAACACAGCTCTTACAGTGGCAAAGTATAAAGTCGTGTGCATGGGGCCTTACTGTAATAAATAGTAACTCTATACAATTTCCTATATGTAAAGGTTTATGACTTTGATAATAGTAGCCTAATACTGCTCCAAATGCCCTGCATCTAAGCCCCAAATTGCAAGACATGTATAAAAATAGTAAAACACAATAACCAGAAAAATTACTGTAAAACATCTACCACCTTCACTGTAGAAATTTACACAGTTAATATAGCTTACAAACAGGCAGCACAAGCCTGTTTGTTACATACAGTAGCAACATCTTACATGCATTTAATATACAAGAAGCATAAACTGTAAGACAGTCTGTATCTATGTTTTTTTTTTTTTGCGCTGACTGTCCAACTATCATTTCCAGCTTCTTCATGCTCCACCAGCTGGCCATTCGGTCGAGCCTTTTAATTTCAAGCTTTTCTTCTAGAAATCAATCTGTATTTCTGCTTCTATCCATGCATCATCTCATCTAATTAACTAAATCAGTTACGGTGCAGCAAGACGGCGGGCTAATCCAAGACCCCATCTATCACATTAACTTCAAGTCCAAACACTGAATACTTGGTAAACTAGAAGCTCTCGAGATTTCTACAGTATGTACGAGGCACTTGTTTTTTAAATAGCTCAGGAGAAATAATAAAAAAATAAACTTATTTTATTTTACTTTTTATTGCGAGAATCATAATTTCTTTCATATCCGCATTTTACAAATTTCAGGGATGTTACTTGGCAAAATAGTATCTCCGTGGGAATGTAAAATGGCCTCCACTGCTCTGTTTTATTGCGGGAACGGTGGTTACCATGACAACAGCTAATAACTAATAACCAATAAACATCACTAAGTGAAATACATTTTCTGTGCTGCGATGCTGGGACAATTGCCTTTAAATAGGAGAGTTGAGATTACATCGAGTAAGATCATGTCGAAGTCTAGACAAGAAAAATTAAACTAAAAATAAAAAAAATGTAGAAAAATGTATTCTTAAATTGTAGGCTGAATCTCACATTTTCTACTTATACTTGCTATACTTTTTGTCCACTTTCTTTTCCTTATAAATTTATTTAAGCATCTATCTTTGCATGAAAAATAAATATATACTGCCAGTATTGATTTTCGAAGAAAACATTAGACAATTGAGGGAAAGAACGGCTATATTTTTGAAAGCAGCGTTCCTTTGGAGAGTATCGGATAATGTAGCAGAATAACTCATGAACGTGAATTGATAGGAGTGTCACCAACCCAAGACAGAATACACCCTGGTGGATCTCATTAAATGTCTGTTCTGCTGTCAGTCCACATTCTTTGAACTTGGGAAAATCTTAGGGTAGAAGATTTATTACAGAATGGCTTCAATTAAATTAAACACCCATAGCTTCCTTGACTCCATGAAGCAAAATAGGAAAGAATATGGCAAACTATATATCAACAGATATGTGAAACATATACATAAAGTCATTTTTAGCCAATACTTTAAATTCTTTTAAAAGGGAAAATTGTCTTTTTCAATGTTAAAGAAGTTGTCCACATCTTAGAATTTTTTACCAATAACTTATTACGCTACAAGAAAACAACAAACTGAGTAATACTCATTTTAGCAATCACAAGAGATGGACGAACCTTGTGAATATTTGTGAATTTCATCCACCAGTTTTGTTTACCAAAAATGTTATTATTATCCTCTGGGGTCTCTTCAGATCCCAAAGTATAATAAATGATGGCCAAGAGGAGATGCGGAACAATAACAAACACTGATACTCACCTTCTCTTACCTCTTCTGGGATCCCTCACAGCATCTATCACTTTTTTTCTGGTGTCCAGTCCTCTTCTTGTCTCTTCCAGCTTCCTAGGTGACACCAGAGGTGATGTCAGAGGCCCTGGAGGACCACTGAGGCCCAATTAAAAGCACACTGACATCATGACACTTTGATGCAAGAGGACCAACGACACCACCTAGGGAGCCCGGGAGAGGTTAGGAAGGGAGAGTGTTACTGGTTATCCACACCTTCCCTGGGCCTCCACTTATTATGCTTTGGGATCTGAAGAGACTCCAGAGGATAATAATAGCACTTCTAGTAAACAAAACAGGCAAACTAAACTTTTCCACACTTTCCCTAATCTCTGCTTATTATATCATGGGGTCTGAAGATACCTCAGAGTATAATAATGATTTATGGGTGAAGAACCTAGAAAGTCTTGGGTTTGGAGAACCCCAAGATTTTTGGAACATTTGTAATGAAACCAGCTCATTGGGAACCAGTTTGTTAATCTCTACCAAGCACCTGTTGCTTCTTCCCAGGTCCCCTAATGATGTTTTGGCATGGACTGGCTGTGGAGGTCACATATCCATGTATAAATATAATTTGTGGCATTCAGTACACAGAGGCCAGCTGTAGACTTGGCAGCAATAGCACAAGAGCAGTAGGGGACTGGTAACGTGACATTTAACTGGTATTACTTACGTATTATGTTTTAATATTTTTGGATTTTGGTAAAAAGTAACAACAGGATTAGGAAGGGAAGCCATGGGGTGAGTAGATTAAAGTGGAACTCTTAATAATACATTAAGTCACCAAACACACAGTGACGTGTATGAACAGAGCCTTATGTATGTTACATTTATGACCGAGATACTACAAGGGTAAATACATTAAAGTGTAACTTTTAATAATACATTAAAAAAGTCACCAAACATACAGTAACCCTAACAAGGCACCAAATAAGACCCGAGCTCATATGAGATGGACTGACGCACAGTGGAAAAGTGTCCTGTGGTCTAACCAGTCCACATTTCAAATTGTTTTTGGAAATCAGGGACGTCTTGTCCTCCAGGACTAAGAAGAAAAGGACTGCTATCATGTCAACGTTCAAAAGCCAGCATCTCTGATGGTATGGGGGTGTGTTAGTGCCCATGGCATGGGTAACTTGCACATCTGTGAAGGCATCATTAATGCTGAAAGGTACGTACAGGTTTTGGACCAACATATGCTGCCATCCAAGCCATGTCTTTTTCAGGGACGTCCCTGCTTATTTCAGCAAGACAATGCCAAGCCATATTCTGCACGTGTTACAACAGCGTGGCTTCGTAGTAAAAGAGTGTGGGTACTAGACTGGCCTGCCTGTAGTTCAGACCTGTCTCCCATTAAAAATGTGTGGCGTATTATGAAGTGCAAAATATGACAATGGAGACCCCGGACTGTTGAGCAACTGAAGTTGAACATCAAGCAAGAATGGGAAAGAATTCTACCTACAAAGCTTCAACAATTCATGTCCTCAGTTTCCAAATGCTTGGGTGTTGCTAAGAGTAAAGGTGATGTAACACAGCGGTAAACATGCCCTGGGCCCCGTCTTTTGTTGCCCCTGTCCCAGCTTTTTGGAACGTGTTGAAGGCATCAAATTCAAAATGAGTGAATATTTGCAAAAAAACAATAAAGTTTATCCGTTTGAACATTAAATATCTTGTCTTTGTAGTGTATTCTATTGAATATAAGTTGAAAAGGATTTGCAAATCATTGTATTCTGCTTTTATTTATGTTTTACACAATGTCCCAACTTCATTGGAATTGGGGTTGTACATTATCAACTGTGACTGGCATATGGTGAGACCACTGTTTTTCCTATTTTTTTGCTGTTTTGTTGGAAACGTTTGGGTTTATTAGTGACATATTATGGTCATCAGTCTTGTTCTTATTTGGTGCCTTGTTAGGGTCACTGTATATTTGGTGACTCTTTTAATGTATTATTAACGGTTACACTTTCATGTATTTACCCTTTAGTAAATGTCCTAAATGTAACATATATATGACTCTGTTCATACATATCTAATTTTTCACATGAAATCTGATGACAATCTGCATTGTATGTAAAGAGTGTTTCCATAAGCTTTTTGATACGCAATGGAGAATTTTCAGGCGGATTTCTGGCACCAATGTGAAAAACATCAGATCTGACACAGAAAAGCTGATTGAATGTCAGTGGGACTAATCTCCATGTGGTTCTGCTGCACACCCAACAGTATAGCCACAGCAAAGTAATGGCAAAAATCCAAGAGTTTTTCAAGCCAACATGTGAACAAAGTCTACAAGGTAATTATATTATTGCTCAGGTTCCATTAGTGGTAATTAACTGTACGATAATAGTAGTGGACACAGCTATATTCTTATGTGAAATTACCTTGTAACTTACAAATTAAAACTAAAGGTAGCTTGCTTTTCCCTTTGTTATACAGTATAGTCTGAAAAAGAAAATATAGGAATATCGGTCACACAGCTAGACATGTAAAATTGCAGGAGAGCGGTTTTAGGTCTCATACACATGACAGGTGTCTATAAATATATTGTATAGATGGATTTCTTGCATTACCATACTGTGGAGCTGTGGCCCTTTATGTCTCATTGTTTGATTCTCTTCTATTAAACATAAAATGGATAAAGATAATTACATACATCTATAGCGAGATGATCACCAACAAATAGGAATGGAACAGTAATGGACTTATAAGAATTTAGATTTTTTTATGGAAAGTGATGTGAGCATCATATAGCAACAGAAACTCAATGCTACAGAAAAGGTACCGCATCTGCGATTCCCAAAATCACCACAACAAGGGGCCCCAAGCTTCCACAGTGATGATGCGCAGTGCCCCTCTGTTAAGACTATGGGACTTACAGAGACAGATGAGTTCAACTGAAAACTATGAAGAATTCATACTTAAAGTATTTAAAGAGGTTGTCCAGGCTAAAATTAAATTTTTTAATTAGGCCAGGAGAGGTAAAAAAAACCCCAAAAAACAACAACAAAAAAAAAAACATACTCATCTGTCCCGTTGCATCGGTGTCCTCTCAGTGCGAAGATACCTGGACAACCCCTTTAAGTATTAAAATTATATTACTTGTCACCATACAAAATATAATATTTAAGTATTTAAACCAAAATAATTTTTAAGATAAAAATGGTGACGTCCAACATAAAAATGGTTGCCAAAACCAGTATCATCCCCTGCTCGCCACCTCCAGTGCTTCATAGTCACTTTCCCCTGCATCTGTTTCCCTGCATTTTGTTTCTTACACGAGCGTACTGTGACTGCGCAGTACAGTACTCCATAGAACTACACGAGTGAAAAATGGCTGACGGAGCATGTACAGTTGACTCTGTCCAAACCCGAAGTGGCAGAGCCAACTGTGCATGCGCAGGATTTCGATCCAGAAGAAAACAGCGTCAGATGCTTACACAAGAAAGATGAAGAGCAGAAGATGCAGGGGGAGTGACTATGAAGCCCTGGAGATGGCGAGCAGTGGATGACGCTGGCGTGCTCAGAGCATGGGGGGAGTGCCCCCTGTGCTCCCTGAGCATCATTTGCATATGGAAAGAAACGTTTTTTCAGAGAAACAGTGGCGAGCAGAATAGAAATAAAGGTATGAGTAGAATAGCCTTTATAAAGGCTATTCCAACGTGGCTTTAGTTAAAAATGTGTTTTAGCAATGATAGACTCCCTTTAAAAATTCTCTCTAACTATTGTAGCGGTGGCAGTCTGTAGTCTTGCTAGGTTGCCAATGGATAAAATCATGAATGCAGGAACTTTTCTTTGGTCTCTGAAATGTCAGAAATCCAGCCATAATTTTTTTTTACTGGGTTATCTTTTCGTGCATGAAAACCCAGTCACAATAAGGAAATCATGGCTGGGTTTCTGAAAATTCCCAGGCCATAAAAAGTACCTGTATTCATGGTCACATCCACTGGCAACCTGGTGAAACTAAGCACTGTCACCACAAGATGGTTAGTGAAAATCTTTAAAACTCTGCAACATTTTTAAATATTTATATTTGCAAAAATGTTTACCTTTTAATAATCTACAAATTTAAATATAGTTATGCCCATGGGAAACCCCTTTAAGAATAACATAGTTATGAATTTAGTAACTAGGATGTTCAATTTTATATTATTTTCAGATTGTTCCTTGAGTTATTTGACAGAAAAGTAAAAACCAACTTCATTAAAGAAGCAAAATAAAAAACTTGCAGTAAATGACAAAGTAATAACAAAATAAATACACAGTAAACAGAAAACCACACAATTTATATTTTTGAAAAACATTGAATCCAAGTTCTTCAAGGACACAATGGATTTCTCAATTATTGCTTCACATACTGTATGTTTTTTTCACTTTGATGATGATGATGATGGATACATGGTGAGAGTGAGCCTTCTCTCTAATGGTAGATGAAAGCTGCCAGTGACCTGCCCCATTGGATGGTAATTGTACACAAAGGTAGATCATGTACTCTGGGGTGTATAGGTCATTCCATTTGCAACATATAAAACAAGCAAATACTACCAGAAAGCAATATTTCTATGAAAAGTTCAATGCAAATATCAAATTGTTTCAATAAACTTTTATGGTATTAAACTTTCTGAATAAAAATCTGGATTATAATTATTATTACTCTCATTATTACTGTTTTTATACTATATTCAGATGGGTGAACACAGACGAATAATGAATGATATCATGCAGCTCCTCAATTCCACAAATCAATATTTATCCTCACAAATTTGGGAATTTGATGATTTTCTATATGTATAGTTAAATAAATATATATTGTGGGCTCAAAAAGAAATGCTCCGTGGTCTTTTAGTATAAGATCAGTAAACACAGAAAATGGCAGAATGATGAATGCCTTGCTAGATAATCCTTCTATATATTAATTTAAAGGGCCTTTCCACCAGGTCTCTGTAGCCATTCACTGGCTTCAGCACTTTTGTGCAGTAGTCAGGTCTGTATGCCATTACTGAAGAGATTCCAGCATTGCATCGATGACATACCCTACAACGACACATGACCTCTGACTCGCTGCAGTGGTCACACCAGGGGCCATGAACTTCACCTCTGGAGCACTAGAACCAAGGTCTGCCAGTGTAGTCTTTTGGCTTCATTGAATACTTGCCAGAAAATCTTCAAATATTTGCTACAATAGGAGTGTGAAACCCTGGAATGCTATAGGGCGGTGGTCCTAGCACAGGAGCCAGAGAAAGGTGGGGTGCTGGGAGGATAAAAACCCAGTTGTTGTTGTGCACTTGGTTGCCACATAGTACATCGACATCCAAGGGAGCCATTATTATTGTTATTTATATAGCACCATTAATTCCATGGTGTTTCACATTTGAGGGTTCACATACGGTACACAAAATATAAAAAACAAATACAATACTAACAGTGATCACTGGCACAGTGGGATAGAGGGCCCTTCCCGCAAGGTCTTACAATCTATGAGGGAAAAGGGATAGAGACAGAAGGTAGGGGAGAGGCTGTACAGATGGTGGTGTGGTGACAGTAGTGTTATTGGAGGTTGTAGGCCTTCCTGAATAGGTGAGTCTTCAGGGCCTTCTAGAAGCTTGTGATTGTGGTGGACAGTCTTATGTGTCTTGGTAATGAGTTCCAGAGTATGGGGGATGCACGGGAGAAGTCTTGGAGACGATTGTGTGAAGAGCGGATAAGAGCAGAGCGGAGTTGGAGGTATTTGGAGGATCGGAGGTTACGTGCGGGCAGGTAGCGGGAGATTAGGTCGGAGATATATGGAGGGTACAGGTTGTGGATGGCTTTGTATGTCAGCATTAGTAATTTGAACTTTATTCACTGGGCAATGGGTAGCCAGTGAAGGGATGGGCAGAGGGGAGCGGCCGATGAAGAATGGGGTGAGCAGTGTATTAAGCGAGCAGCACAGTTTAAGGTGGACTGGAGGGGGGCGAGAGTATATGTTGGGAGGCCATGGAGAAGGATGTTACAGTAGTCTAGGTGGGAGATTATGAGGGTGTGGACTAGCATCTTTGTAGTTTCAGGGTGAGGAAGGAGAGGATTCGATGGATGTTCTTGAGTTGGAGGCGGCAGGAGGTGTTGAGGGTTTGGATGTGCAACTTGAAGGATAGGTCAGAGTCCAAGATTATCCCAAGGCAGCGGACCTGTGGGACTGGGGTAAGTGTGGTTCCATTAACTTTGATAGATGGGTCAGGTAGAGGGGCTGTGCGAGATGGGGTGAAGATGATGAACTCCGTTTTCTCCACGTTGAGTTTGAGAAAGTGGGAGGAGAGAAAGGAGGCTACAGCTGCTAGACACTCTGGAACTCTGGACAACAGAGCGGTCATGTCTGGTCCAGAGAGATATATTTGAGCATCATCAGCATAGCAATGGTATTGAAAACCATGAGATTCTATGAGTTGGCCAAGGCCGAGGGTGTAGATGGAGAACAGGAGGGGTCCTAGGATGGAGCCTTGGGGGACACCTACAGAAAGAGGGCATGGCAAGGAGGTGGTGTGCGAGTGGGAGACGCTGAATGTGCGGTTGGTGAGGTATGAGGAGATCCACGAATGGGCCAGGTCTGTGATGTCAAGGGATGAGAGCGTTTCTAACAGGAGGGAATGGTCGACTGTGTCAAAGGCGGAGGAGAGGTCGAGGAGGAGGAGGACAGAGTAGTGATGTTTGGCTTTGGCAGTTAGAAGGTCGTTAGTGACTTTGGTTAGGGCAGTTTCTGTGGAGTGATGGAGTCTGAAACCTGACTGTAGTCTGTCAAAGTGTAAGTTGGACGAGAGATAGGAGGATAGTTTTTGTCATAATAACTAAAGGCGAACCAAGAACGGGCCGAGTAACAAAGCCCGCAGTAACTCAGAGTGGAACCTTAGATCCGGGAACCATATAGTGGCTTCTTGGTCTCGACTACCCAGCAATCAGAAAGTGGAGGTAATATCAAGGCGCCAGCCCCAACATCACTGTGTTTCATTCCACGCCAAGGAAAGGGAGACTCCCCTAGCTCTAACCAGGTGGCTAGAGACAAATAGTAAGTGGAATCTTCATTAACTACCTCTTATTTCCCTTGTTCACCTGAATGGCTATCAATCCATTATGTAATACTTTGGGACCGGGAATATCAATTGATCATTCTGGTGTCTACATTTGAAAGGAGTTGTCTCAGGAGAACACCATTAAGATGAAGGTTTTCATTCTGGAATTACTAGTCTTACCCCGGTTACTGTACACCTAAACACGTCAGATTATAACATTTAACTGACAGTGAAATCCAGGCAGAAAAGCTATTTTTGGTATGGGTGGAGATGAAGAAAGATTATGATAGGCAGGAGGTAAATATCCCTCAAACAGTGGCTGACAGAACCGTATGAGCAGTGAGATGTTTTCATGCTTTGGTTATGAGTACATGGGATTGATGAATATGTCTAGCTGTGATCATGCGGAATGCTATATGGACAAAGAAGCCCAGACTGCTGAAATGCTTTATTTGATAAAATAGAAAACTAAAAAGCATTTTCTCTGTATGGTTATATTCATTTATCTGTAAATCCAATCCCTATGTATTACGAAAATAAATGTACATCAATAAATAAAACAGAGCGGAGTGATGTCCCATACATTAATAACTCAGCAGGCAATATACTCAAGTCATTTTTCTTAGTTCCTTCGCATTGGAGAAACACTCCCATTTCTATTTGTTGTGTAGATAATCAAACATCAATAGAGAAAAGAGTGTGAAATGATCAAATTAGAGAGGAATCAATCACGAGTGGCTGCTTCCATCATATATCATGCAGAGCAATGTGCACTCCAACCCAGCCCAACATACTGAAAAGGAAAATAGAAAACACTGTTATTTTCAGACTTTATTTCTGTAGATCCTTAATACATATCGGATACATAATGGTCATTTGAATAAATTTAAAACTATTCTGCAATAGCTATGTACTAATGTAACCTCTGTCACATTGGTCTGCAAAATGGCATCTACTAATTAGGGATGAGCCATGTTGTTTGTGAATTTTTCAAAAATTTCTGGTATAGCCAAATCCAAAATTTTTGGGATTTGCCCACAAAATGCTATTATACTCTGGGGTCTCTTCGGTGTCAGTCCCCATTCTGTTTGGGCCTATTCCATCCTCCTAAATGATGTCAGCAGCCCTGGGGGACCACTGAGGTCTCCAATTGGGCCTCAGCAGTCATGTGGGACATACCGATACCATGATGCTTAGTTGAAGATCGGGTCCCGCACAGGATGCAGGACAAATTTAGCCCGAAATTAAGCTGCAGGGCAACACAAATCTAACAGGATTTGTACAACACTACTAATGCTTTATTAATAAATTGTTGAGAGACTATATATATATATATATATATATATATACACACACAAAAACGTGGACAAAATTGTTGGTACCCCTCGTTTAATGAAAGAAAAACCTACAATGGTCACAAAAATAACTTGAATCTGACAAAAGTAATAATATATAAAAATTCTATGAAAATGAACAAATGAAACTCAGACATTGCTTTTCAAACATGCTTCAACAGAATTTTTTAAAAAAGAAAACTCATGAAACAGGGCTGGACAGAAATGATGGTACCCGTAACTTAATATTTTGTTGCACGACCTTTTGAGGCAATCACTGCAATCGAACAATTCCTGTAACTGTCAATGAGACTTCTGCACCTCTTAACAGGTATTTTGGCCACTCCTCATGAGCAAACTGAGTTTGAGTTTGAGTTGGAAGGGACCTCAAGGGCCATCAAGTCCAACCCCCTGCAAAAGCAGGATTTCCTAAATCATCCCAGCTATATATCTATCCAGTTTCCACTTGAATATTTCAATAGATGAAGAACTCACCACCTCCCGTGGCAGCCTATTCCACTCCCTCACTACCCTCACTGTTAAAAAGTTTTTCCTAATGTCTAGTCTGAATCTCCTTCCCCTTAGTTTCATCCCATTACTTCTCGTACTTCCTTCCACTAATGAGAAAAGATTAGATCCCTCTGCACTGTGACAACCTTTCAGATATTTAAATACCGCTATTTAATCTCCCCTTAGCCTTCTCTTCTGCAAACTAAACAATCCCAGTTCTTTTAGTCGTTCCTCGTAGGACATGGTTTGTAGTCCTTCCACCATTTTGGTTGCTCTTCTCTGGACCTGCTCCAATAAATCGATGTCTTTCTTAAATTGGGGCGCCCAGAACTGTACACAGTATTCCAGGTGGGGTCTGACCAGGGCAGAGTACAGCGGAATAATTACCTCTCTTGATCTAGCTTCAATGCTCTAGTTCTATTCCTCCCATACTATATATGTCTCTTGCATTTCTGTTACCTAGATGTAGGACCTTGCATTTGTCCCTGTTAAATACCATTTTGTTCACCTCAGCCCATTGTTCCAGTGTGTCTAAGTCCTTTTGAATATACTCTCTCTCCTCTCTAGTGTTGGCTATTCCTCCTATCTTTGTATCATCAGCAAATTTTATTAGTTCCCCAGTAATCCCATCGTCCAGATCATTTATAAAAATATTAAAAAGTACTGGGCCCAGGACAGAGCCCTGCGGCACCCCACTTTTTACTTTCTTCCAGTTGGATGTATAGCCATTTAGAATTACTCGTGCCCGATCTTTAAGCCAATTGTGAATCCACCTCACTGATTTTTTATCAAAGCCATACTTGATCATTTTTTCAATAAGAATGTTATGTGATACTTTATCAAAGACCTTACTAAAGTCAAGATATACTATGTCCACTGCATTCCCCTGGTCCAACCATTCAGTGATTTTATTGTAGAAGGAAATCAGGTTAGTCTGACAAGATTTATTGGGCATAAAGCCGTGCTGGCTCTGATTAATTAAAGCCTTCCCATCCAGGTACCTAATTAAATGTTCTTTAACAATTTGCTCAAAGATTTTTCCTACTATCGAGGTCAGACTTACCGGCCTATAATTTCCTGGCTCTTCCCTATTCCCCTTTTTGTAGATGGGGACCACATTTGCCCTTTTCCAATCTAGAGGGACCACTCCTGTTTCCCATGACTTATTAAAGATTATAGCAAGGGGTTCTGTTATTTCCTCTGCTAATTTTTTCAAAACTCTAGGGTGAAGATCATCCGGTCCTGGGGACTTGGTTTCCTTAATCTGCTCCAGTTGTCTTGGGTTTGAAGGATGCCTTTTCCAGATGGCAGGTTTCAGCTCCTTCCAAAGATGCTCAATAGGATTTAGGTCAGGGATCATAGAAGGCCACTTCAGAATAGTCCAATGTTTTCCTCTTAGCCATTTTAAGGTGTTTTTAGCTGTGTGTTTTGGGTCATTATCCTGTTGCAAGACCCATGACCTGTGACTGAGACCAAGCTTTCTGACACTGGGCAGCACATTTCTCTCTAGAATCCCTTGATAGTCTTTAGATTTCATAATACCCTGCACAGATTCAAGACACCCTGTGCCAGATGCAGCAAAGCAGCCACAGAACATAACAGAGCCTCCTCCATGTTTCACAGTAGGGACAGTGTTATTTTCAACACTGGCGCAGAGACCCGAACAGGCAGAGATGTTACACATACCTTAGTTTGAATTTGGTGAAGCACTCCAATATTTCATGAAACCAATCCAATCCAATATCATAACATAATAGCAAAGTCCTTGGTAGGCTGCAATGTACAACAGAACCACTGTTTGTTTTGTTCTCTTTTTGTCACACATCTTATAATATGTTCAGCCAAGGGGAAAGGTAAGGAAGGTTACATCTCTACAGTATATAAAAGACAGTGGAAACTATCTTAACCCGGTAACATCCAGTTGGGTCCTGGCTAGAACTGGGCGAACCTCTCAAGATTTGTTGTGTTCGGGTTCGGCAGCTTGGGTCCCTGATTTGATTTGGGTCGAACAAGTTCAGTAGGAACCACACATGGGGACACCGAGTGTCATTTGAGGTCATTTTAGTTCACCCGAGACAAATCTGCATTTGTTCAGTTTCGTAAAAAACTAACAATTTGAAATATTCAAGTAAAACCTGGCTTGGTATGAACCAATTCGCCCATCTCTAGTCCTGGCCCTGGTCCTGTTCCTTACCGCTTCAGCATACTTTACATACAATTTCAATTATTAAAATAAAAGAAGTGTTTCAAGAATTTGGAAGAAACCTGTCAAGAGATTCATGCTGCCATAACAATGGGCACCATGAAATACTGGCAGGCTTCCCTATAACAGAGATCTGTATTTTCCTCTGAAATGCTGTTGCATTTATCGTGCTGGCTATGGCTTGTATGGATGCAGCAATATCATCTCTGTCTCTTATATATATAAAAATGAATTTCTGTCTGTCTGTTCTTTATGTGCGACCAAACAACTGGACCGATCCTCACCAAATTTGGCACACATGTACATCAGGTGTCCGGGAATATTTTAGACTGGGTCTCAGCTCTCTTGGACGTACCGTTTCTGAGATACAGTATTCCCAAAAAATTACCAACATTAGCTAATACAATCCTGCAAGTCTTTCATTCATATTCCAACTGCCATACACACGGTCACATGTCCCTTATCAGCCAATAAGAGCTTGCAGGCGCTTACTCTCCTCAGGCACACAGGTTTCCATAGCAACCAAGCTATTTATGACCTGTATTAGTCAATAGCAGTTCGCAGGTCCTTAAATATTGAGTCATATCACGTGTATCAGCCAATATAAATTCACATTTAATTTACCAGGTTTCCATAACAACACAGCCATAAATAGACTTTACCTATACTGGACTCAGTGGCATAACTAGCAATGGCTGGGCCCCAAGGCAAACATTTGACATGGCCCCCCCCGTGCAACCGCCCCCACCCCCGCACAAACTGCATTCCTGCACACACTATTATGTCACATAGTGGCCCGTGCACACACTATTAGGCCCCATAGTGGCCCATGCACACAGTATTCTGCCCCATAGTGGCCCCTGTACACAGTATGTTGGACCAGATGTCACATGAGCCAGGCATGCATCGCGACACATAATGTTGTCGGACTGGCCCACCAACATCTGGGACGTCACTAAGGAGGCCCGAAGCCTGCTGATAAGACCCCAGAGTATAATGATAGCAGTGTTTGTGGGGTTCACGGCCCGCAGGCCTTACTTACCGAAACCCGCTTCTGCTCACAGCCGCCTCTGCAGAAGTTGAAGCGCAGACAGCCCATGAGCAGGAGCAGGGATTGGTAAGTAAATAGGGCCCATTACCTGCTGGTGTTACACCAGCAGGTAACAGCCTATTAAAAAAAAAAACATCAGGGGCCCGCCGGGACCCTAATGTCCCGGGACCTGTGGCAGCCGCTACCACTGCTACCCCGGTATTTACGCCACTGACTGGACTACCATACTGGATTTCAGCATTCTTATAAATTGAAACATTTTTAAACTTCTCATGCCCCCACAGCAAAACGCATGGCTGCTGCTCGAGCTAATGAAAACTCTCAGCAGACCCTGTCTCTAATCTGACAAGGTATGTCACAGACAACAGCGAGCTGCTGAAACAACCCAGCAGACCCAAGCCCGTCTCCAATCTGACAAGGCATTGTCAGCCAAATGCACACAGCTGCACTCCATGTTTCCATAATAACCCAGCCATTTTTCTTCACTGCTGTAGGTCAGCTTTAAAGGGGCAGGGCGCTGTTGATGACACTGTTACACAAGGTCACATACACACAGCTTTACTCCAGGTTTTCCATAACAACCGATCGCAGGTCTTTCACTGATATCCAAACTGAGATACTCATGATCACATGACGCTTATGGACCAATGAAAAATCGCAGGTTCTTCAGTCTTGACATACACACAGCTTTACACCAGGTTTCCATAGCAACCAAGCTATTTTTGACCTGTATGAGTCAATATCAGTTTGCAGGTCCTTAAATATTCAGTCATATGACGTGCATCAGCCAATATAAGTTCACATTTCATTTACCATGTTTCCATAGCAACCCAGCCATAAATAGACGATACCTATACTGGACTGCCATACTGGATGTCAAGTGCAAAACTGGCCAATTCTTATGGGGTCACTACACAAACAAAAAATGAAATATACCTGTGGGAAGCCGGGTCCTTCTGCTAGTTATTTATATTTTTAATGCTACTAATAAGTTCTTTTAAATTATTTTATGTTTTCAAAACTTTTTAACTTTTGACTTGAACATGTGGCCAGCATGACTTTACTAGACTTTACTTGGTACCCAGCTATCATGTTGTGTAGGGCATGGAGAGTGAGAGATAGATCACCCTCTTCCTAACCACTTAGATGCCATAATCAGTATTCAGCCAGAATCAACCATGAAAGGGAGAATTGGGTGTAAACTGTATAATAAAGTCAGCTCTGAGCAGCAATGGTGTAGATACAGTTTCAGTACTTGTTCTTTTGTACTATTATAGTCCTCAGTGTTAACTAAGCACAAGATAACAGTAAGATGCTTAACGTAAATGCAATACAGGTCTCTAAAGTTCAAGAAACCTGTCAATTTAGTTGAGCAAGACAAGGAGAAGCTGAAGGGAACTACTGAGTAGACACTTCTCTCCATGCCTGGCTATTTTTCAAGCTGCATCCCAGTGTTTTAGGGTAATATACAGAGTTCTCCAAAGGTAAGGAGATACCAGGGTGGTCCAAAGGTATAAAGACACCTGAATAATTTGCATGAAACTCTTGACAGGTTCCCTTTAACTTACCTTAATATTATCTAAAATTTTCCCTGAGGTTTCCATATCAGGGAGTATATACAGTGCAGCAAGATATATGTGCTGTAGGTAATGGTCAAAAAACTGTCAACAGACTAATATGTGAAGAAACGAAATAGAAGAGAATACAATTCCTGTCCCTAGAGTCTAAGGAATGGCAGTGGAAATGCACATATAGTCTTATCTTTGTGTGTACTGTTGTCAATGATAATGAGAAAACTCTGCCAACTGCCTAAGTCTACATAGCAAAGCTAAAATGAGCTTCCATAAATGAGAAATGTCTGCTTTTGTATTCTCAAGGGGTCAGTATTAAAATAGAAATACAGAATTATTTAAAAATGGTTGAATAAAAATAAAATGAAGTAACACAAAAAATGTAAGTGACTTGCTATTTTTCGAATTCCACATTCCCTTCACAAGAATCTTATACTGTAAATTTTAACATTAAAGGCAACCTGTCACCAGGAAAATGCAATGCAGGCAACATGTTATATAGAACAGATTGATATATAATTTTGAGGGGAAAAGGTTTAGTATAACCTTTTATTTATTCATTAAAATCTCTACTATTTTTATATTATGAAATCAAGGAGGTGGTCCTATCAGTGACTGATAACTATAACTGAATACATAGTCATAGAGGTAAGACTGTCAATCACTGCTAGGACCACCTCCTTGACCTTATAACATAGAAAGAACAGAATGAATAAATGATAGGTTATAATGAATATTTTCCCACAAACCAATACATCAATCTGCTCACCTCCTCCTGCTCTATAACATGTGCCAACAGATTGAACTGCATTTTTCTGGTGACAGGATCCCTTTAACTCTTATGTGGCGCAAACATTTTGCATTATTGTGTTTTCATTTTTTACTCCCTGCGTTCCAAAAGCCACTACTTTCTAATTTTTCCATTTACGTCACTTGAGGGCTTGATTTTTGTGTGATAAGTTGTACTTCAACATGGTACCATTTACTATTCTGTATAATGTACTGGGAAGCGGCTATGTTAGCTTTATTCTACAGGTCGGTACAATCATGGTGATGCCCCATATATACAGTTTTTTTCATGTTTTAATAACTTTAAAAAATTCTAAATTTTGAAGAAAAAATAAATTTTCTGGAATCACCATATTCAGTGTATGGAGCTGTGTAAAGTGCAGTTTTAATGGGGGTGTGATTTAAACTTTTAGGTATTTTTAAAAATGAATATATATATTTTACGATCTGCCCCTAGAGGGCTTGAACTTGTGATCTTTAGATCACTTGTGCTATGGACTGCAATACTACTGTATTGCAGTCTATGGAAGATTCCCTATGTAACTATTGAAGCCTAATGCAGGCAGACTTCAGTAGTTACATTACTATGGCAATACTTCAGAAGGTTCCCGGCTGCCATAGTAACGGATCGGCTCCAGTGATGGCGCCGCAGGGAGGCCTCCCCATTACCATAATACGGAAAGTGAAAGAAGCCACTCAGTTTCTGTGGTCAAATTTGAGCACAGCACAGCGGCTGAGTGGTCAAATGCCCATAACCAGAGTAATTTCTGATCATGGACAATGCTGCTGGGTCCCTGCTGTGTGAAACAGCACAGATCTGGCAACTAGTGTCCACTCTGCTCCAGAGTGGACGCCATACTTAGTCATGTGCACCAGGATATACATGTACGTCCTGGTGCACATAAGGGTTAAGTCTAAACTTTTAACCCCTTAAGGACACAGCCCAAAAGTGCGTTAAGGACCAGGCCTTGTTTTTCAAAACTGACATGTGTCAATTTATGTGGCAAGAACTTTGAGACGCTTTAACTTAAACAAGTGATTTTGAGATTATTTTCTTGTGACACATTGTACTTCATGTTAGTGGTAAACACTAATCAATATTTTTGTATTTATTTATAAAAAAAATAGGATATTTGATGGAAATTTGGAAAAAAAAATCGCAATTTTCAAAATGTGAAATTCTCTGCTTTTCAGACAGATAGTCATACCACCCAAATACATTAATAAATATTATCTACCATATCTCTGCTTTATATTGGCATAATCTTTTAATCATCCTTTAATTTATTTTGGATGTTAGAAGGCTTACAAGTGTAACAGCGATTTTCCAGATTTACAAGAAAATTTCCCAAACTAATTTTTTAGGGACCACTTCAGTTCTGAAGGGGATTATAAAGGCCTATATATTAGAAACCCCCATAAATCACCCCATTTTCAAAACTGCACCCCTCATATAATTCAAAACAGCATTTGGGAAGTTTGTTAACCCTTTAAGCATTTCACAAGAATTAAAACGATATCGAGGTGAAATTTAGACATTTCATTTTTTTCCACTAATCCCTTCATTTAGCTCTAAATTTAACACATTCACAAAGGGTTAAAGGAGAAAATGCATCTCACAGTTTATTATAAAATTTCTCCAGAGCACAGAAATACCCAACATGTGGGTGTAAATTGATGTTTGGGCACACAGCAGCGCACGGAAGGGAAGGAGCGACACTGGACGTTTGAAAAGCAGATTTTGCTGGAATAGTTTTCAGGTGCCATGTCTCATTTGCAAAGCCCCTAGAGTACCAATACAAAGGAAACCCCCTAAAAGTGACCCCATTTTGGAAACTACACCCCTCACAGAATTCATCAAGGGGTATAGTGAGAATTGTGACCCCACAGCTGTTTCGCAGACTTTACTAACATTGGGATGTATAAATGAAAAATTACTAAAATGTCACTTTATCCCCAAAGTTTTCATTCACTGCTGAATGGGTACATGGTGGGGCTCGGAATGGAAAGAGCGCTATTTTGCTTTTGTAGGGCAGATTTTGCTGGAATAGTTTTCAGGTGCCATATCACATTTGCAGAGCCCCTAATGTACAAATACAGTGAAAACTACCAAAAAGGGACCCCATTTTGGAAACCACACCCCTCACAGAACATGTCAAGGGGTATAGTGAGCATTTTGACCCTACAGCTGTTTCACAGATTTTATTAACATTGGGACATGAAAATGAAAAATTACTTTTTTTTCCAATAAACTGTCAATTTAGCTCCAAATATTTCATTTTCACAAGAGGACAAAGGAGAAAAAGCACCTCAAAGTTTGTTACACAATTTCTCCTGAACACAGAAATGCCCCATATGTGGTTGTAATCTGCTGTTTGGGTACATTGCAGGGCTCAAAATGGAAAGAGCGCTATTTAGCTTTTGGAGGGCAGATTTTGCTGGAATAGTTTTCGGGTGCCATGTCGCATTTGCAAAACCCCTAAAGTACCAATACAATTGAAACTCCCAAAAGTGACCCCATTTTGGAAACTACACCCCTCATAAATTTATCTAGGGGTATGGTGAGCATTTTGACCTCACAGCTGTTTCACAGATTTTATTAACATTGGGACGTAAAAATTTAAAATTACTTTTTTTTTCAAATAAACCATCCATTTAGTGACATATTTTTAATTTTTGCAAGTGGTTAAAGAAGAAAAAGCCCCACAGTTTGTTAGACAATTTCTTTTGAACACAGAAATGCCCCATATGTGGTTGTAATCTGCTGTATGGGTACATGGTGTAGCTCAGAATGGAAAGAGCGCTATTTGGCTTTAGGAGGGCAGATGTGGCTGGAATAGTTTTCAGGTGTCATGTCACATTTGCAGAGCCCCTAAAGTACCAATACAATGGAAACCCCTCAAAAGTGACCCCATTTTAGAAACTACACCCCTCAAGGAATGTATCAAGGGGTATTATCATTTTGAGCCTAAAAACTGCCTGTAAACTGCTGCTTGGGCACACAGCAGGGCTCAGAAGGGAAGGAGCACTGTTTTTTTAGCTTTTGGAGTACAGATTTAGAGGGACTTTCTGGATGCCATGTTGTTTTTGCAGAGCCCTGGAGGTGCCAGTAAACTGGAACTCCCCAAGAAGTGACCCCATTTTGTAGGGGCAATTTTAGGGTCTCTGCAAATGTGACATGGCGTCCAAAAACCAACAATCTAAATCTGCGCTCCAAAAGTACATACAATAGTGCTCCTTCACATCTGCACCCTGCTGTGTGCCCAAATGACAGTTTATGCCCACATGTATGACACTGGTGTACCCAGGATAACGAACTTAATGCCATATGTGGGTATAAACTGCTGTTTGGGAACAGCCGGGCACAGAAGGGAAGGAGCGCTATTTTGGTTTTTAGAGCACAGTTTGGTTTTTGGACACCATTTGCAGAGCCCAAGAATTGCCAGTAAAGTGGAATCCGCAGACTTGTGACCCCATTTTGAAAACTACACTCTTCAAGGGATTTATTAAGTGGTGTATCGAGCATTATTAACCCTTAAGTGTTGTATTCTTTTAATTTCCAGAAATGAATGCGCAGCTGAAAAGTTAAAAATAACATTTTTCCAGAGATTCACCATTTCAATGCCCGATATGTTGTGCACAGCTGATGTCTGCACAGACACACACTCCAAAAACTGTTAAGCGGGGATCCCGGGCACAGCTTTTGGAGAGTTCATCTCTGATACAAGCCGGGCACAACATATTACGCACTGAAATGTCGTATTCCTGGATAAATTGTCATTTTCACCTTTCACAATCAGCTGCGTATTCATTTATGGATAATAAATTATAGCAACACTTGGGGGTTAAAAATGCTCACTGTATCCCTAGATAAATTCCTTCAGGGGTGTAGTTTCCAAAATGGGGTCACATGTCAGGGGATTCCACTTTACTGGCGTTTCAGCTCTGCAAAAGTGCAATGGCGTCCAAAAACCAAACCGTCCAAGCCTGTGCTCCAGAAACCAAATAGCGCTCCTTCCATTCTGTGCCCAGCTGTGTCCATACAGCAGTTTATACCCACATATGACATTAAGTACGTTACCCTGGGTACACCAGTGTCATACATGTGGGCATAAACTGCAGTTTGGGCACAAAGCAGGGCGCAGAAGGGAAAGAGCGTTATGTGGCTTTTGGAGTACAGATTCAGATGTTTGGGATCTGGATGCCATGTCATGTTTGCAGAGCCTCTAAAGTACCAGTAAAGTGGAATCCCATAGGGAATGACCCCATTTTAAAAACTGCACCCCTCAAAGAAATTATCAAGGGGTGTAGTGAGCATTAGTATTCCAGACGTGACTGCACAGCGGATGGGGAAAAGTGAATATGTAAGCTGTGCGGAGTACATGGGGAACACCAAATTCCCTACTATTCCCCCAGTATTTCCTATTATTGGGGAGGTCACTCTGGGGGTCACTTTTGGTTTATTTTCCCTCATAAGCTCTAAATCTGGTTTGTACCCTAATATACGCTCGCACAGCTTATACATTCCCTTCCTGCCGCAGCCAGTTATGTTCTAATGATTTGGCGATTTTTGGGGTTTTTGTCTTCACATTGTACGAGCTATATTTTTTTTATTTCTCTGGTGATGTAGCCATATGAGGGCTTGTTGTTTGCGGGGTGAGATGTATTTTGTAATGACATCATCTTTGAGTGCCTATAACTTATTGAATAAATTTTATTATCTCTTTCTTGGTGGATTAAAAAAAAACCCATCAATTCTGGAACTGTGTTTTACCTTTTAAATTTTTCACCATTCAGCATAAAGCATAAGTAACATGTTATCTTTATTCTACGGGTCGGTACGATTACGGTGATACCTAATTTATATTTTTTTTTTATGCAATACTAATTTTGCAGAATAAAAACCCATTTGGGGACATAAATTAATTGTTTTTGCATCGCCATCTTCTGAGATGAGTAACATTTTTATTTTGAAGTTTACAGAGTTGGTTTAGGGCTTATTTTTTGCGGGACAACCTGTGCTTTTTATTGGTACTGTTTTGGGGTATATGTGACTTTTTGATCACTTTTTATGGCATATTTTGTAAGGTGAGATGGCAAAAAAATCATTACTTTTGGTGTTTTTTTTTCCCCGATGTTCACTGTGTACATTAAATATTGTTTCAATTTTATTGTACAGGTTGTTATGGACGCGGCGATTCCAAATATGCAATGTTTTTATTAATTTTTAGTTTTTTTTATATAATTCATTTTATATAGGAAAAGGGAATTTTTGGGGCTTTATTCTTTTATTAATTTTTTTCAAACACTTTATTTTATTTTTTTTCACTTTTTTTTTATTTTTTCATGTGTCCCATTAGGACACCTGAGCCAGAAATGCTTTGATTGCTGGCTCTGTACTATAGACTGCAAGACACGAGCATACAAGTGTTTTGCATTCTATACAGGAAGTGAGGCTATGCAGAGGCATAGCCTAACTTCCGGAGGTCTCGGCAGGATCATCCAGGTAGTGGGGGCTCCAGGCAGCCTGGGGTCACTGGGCAGACCCCGGGCTGCAGATTATAGATATCGGCACCCCCCCGATCTCGCCACGGGGGGGGGGGAGGGCGAGGGGAGGGGCAACATGGCGGAACCCCTTGGATGCCGCCGATTCCAATGCCACCCACTCAGATAGTGAGCTGGCGGCCGCCCTAGGGTATAGTATTACGCCCTGTTGCGCGAAGTACCAAGCGTGCAGGACGTAATAGTACGTCCAATGTCGTTAAGGGGTTAAAGGATTTTACCATTTTTAAGATTATAAAGCTTACTAAGTGTATATAGAAAAAGTTCTAGAATGTTGTGACAATTCATGTTTCAATTCCTTCCCATTTTTTAAATATTAGTTCGATAGCGATGAATGAGAACAATTTTGTTCATATTCACAGGCTGCAAACTTATAGAAAGAAAACATATATTATATTAAAAAGTTGTAGAATTTTTCATTTATAAAACAATCTAATATTAACTTTGTTTACACACAACCAAAAAAAATATTTTTTAACTGTAATTAACATCAGTTTAGATGTGAAATGTAGAATAACAATTACTTTTACATTATACCAACAAACAGTTCTACTTATTTTAGCTTTGGTGCTAATTAATAGTTTTGCATTAACATTTTTGACATGCTTATTTTCGTGATATATTGTATTTTTTCTACAACAGTTTTGCTCAAAGTTATCATTGTTGAAAATACTTTACTTAAAAAGTTTAATACAAAATGATTACAAAATTAATACAAATAATTTGCCAGATTTTCCAGGTTAGTGAGACAGACTCCCACATTTCAGGGTACACTTTATTGTTTGTTTAAATATATCACATATTTTTCACAGTGGTTGAGGCTGGATGGCCCTTTAGAGCAGTCCTTCTCAAAATTTTTTGACTTGGGCTTCACCAGTCAATGGAGGTTAGTTATCATCTGCCCCTTTTTTGGGCCATACTTTTACACTAGCTTTACTGTGGTTCTCCTCCTTGTTAAATGTTTTGCACGTTAGTTAGTTGCACCTTTTAAGGCCATGTGCACTTTGCCCCTTTTTTGGTCAAAAAGGCGGAAAAAAGGCACAATTGCCCCTTTTCAATGCTTTCTAAACTGACGGTTTCTTTTACGCTGCCTATGGACTGGAATGCCTTTTTTTGCCCCTTTTTAAAAAGGTGCAAGCCATAAATACAGCGTAAAAAGGATCTGCATTTAGACCACACCCACTTTTCTTGCCAAAGTGGTGAAGGCAGCATAACATCTGCAAAAAAAAGGTGCAAATGATTCATCAATGAAGCTTAGGGCAGAAAAAGACTTCAAAGAGCCACCATTTACGCCAAAAAAAGGGTACAAGTAGCTTAATAAATGTGCCCCAGTCTGTTGAGATGCTGGGGCTTTATCAGCAAAGTAAACCTACCCCTGAGTGCCACACATATACCAATGTGCTGTACACATAATACCATCAACAATGGCAAGCAAATACCACCATAGAACTCACGTAATACCATATTACAGCACAAAATACAGCCCCAGAGGCACGAAATGTGTCCAATAGACAATACCTTCCAAAAGAGTGAAACACCACAGTGCAGCACAAAATACTTCTCTGAATGTGCTAAGGACCACACCGCAGCACAACATCTCATCCTAGCTGAGCCAAACAAATACCACCATGAAGGACAAAATACCTTCACATAAGCACCAAAATACACAGTACTGCATTACTGATAGCAGCATTGATCCCAATGAATCCCTAATGGCAGGTGCAGTCTCCCCCTTTCCACTTTTAGCCCTTTGGCACAAGCATTCTCCCAAAATAAAAACCTTCCAAACTTGCAGCAAATGTTTCCCCAATTCCACACCTCCCACACTGTCGGGAGCACAGCTCCATCTACTTGGGCTAGTCTGAAAAATTGGTTTAAAAATATTATTCTCCAGAATGGCCCAAAATACAAACTTTTTTACCTTCCCGCTAGAATTTTCTTTTTCTTCTGAGTTGATATGCTGGGTTCTGGTGATACCCTTTAACACAAAGGTGGAATGCTAACTATCCTATTTATGTTTGTGTGCAACCACCTATAGTTTGTGAATTGTAGCCTTTTAAGGCCTTTGGTAACAAGTAGTGATATTGTGCTAAATTCATTTCATGAGGAATTGCCTTAGTTAACCAAGCTGGAGATAAGTTAAGTCTTGTCACATCCGTAGCTTTATTTTCCATAGGAACACATTATCTATGCATAGATTGAAGACTAGAAACAAACTATTGCATGAAGAATTCTGCCAATTTCTGTCTTGTGTTTTCTAAGAGAAATCAACACACAGATTTTTAGCTAAAACTAACCATCCATACCCAATGCCTTGAGTTTCTACCTCTCTCTCACCACTCTATTCAGGAAAATACAGTTTATGTAGGATAAAGCAGATCTGTTCTTTAGCTTATTATAGGAAGCCATTTAAACTATGTCAATGACAGATGAAAGTTAATTCAGTGTAAGTGTAGGCATTGGAGATTTTAGTCCTGGTTTGTGAATTAAAACTCCATGTACGCAGGTTAAAGGGACTCTATTACCTCCCCCAAGCATATTCAACTGTGACCACCATGTTATAGAGCACATTACTGTGATAAACAACATACCTTTGTTATGTAGCTCACATTTTTAGGTTTTGTGAAAAACTACTTTGAACTTATTATTATTGGATTTACTATTGAGCAACATTAATGCAGGAAACATTGGTCTAAATATCAACTTACAGGTAGAATATTTTATACCATCAATGTGACATTACGAGGCTGAATAAGCAACAGGTGGTGTTTATATTATTATTAAGCGGCCGTTAATAAGGTTCTTATTCCTTACTGCTAAAATGGCTCTGTAGGTTAAATTAAGGCTTTATAGTGTAGGATTTGCTGTTTACATGTGTTTTTGGAAGTGCAGGAATATGTTGTTTGTTACTTAGTGGATTTAGGGAGTTCAGAACACTGATAAAGTAGAAGATTGCCCCAGCAAGGGAGATACATCTGGGAAGTACCATCTATAAGCTCAGCACTAGATCCAGTTGAAAGCTCCTAAATCCTGCACCTCCAGTATTTGTAAGCAACAGTAAAAAACTGTGAGATCCTACTTTGCATCCATGTCTCCTGAGTCTCATTCCTACACCTACCATCACAGGCAATCCAACCACCATCAGGCTCAGGGAAACTTACTACTACTAGGATTTGCCCCAGGAAACACTACAGTACTACTACAACCATCAAACACCTTGCACGCCCCTCAGCATTGCACCATTCATTGGAGAAACTGGCCAAGATCCTTGCAACCATGACCACAGCGACTATTACTCTCGACTTCTGGACATTCCTCTCAACAGACTGCTGCATAAGGCCAAAGCAAAATATGCTATAATTCTGGACAACCTCAGGTAACAACCATGCTGCTTTTGCCTGATCTATCATGCACAGATTTCAAGAGCACTAGACAGGCACCATAGGGGTCCTTCAGATTTCTGTTATGTTATAGAATTAGATCCTTTGTGATTCTTGTCATCAAATACAAGTGTGAACACAGAACTTAGCTAAGGTGGTGGGTAAAGATGAGCAAACTTTTAAAAATTCTATTCGGCAGCTTCACCAAATTTTCCCAAATGATTCGATTCGATCTGAATTAATTTGTGGCGAATCACGTTAAAAAAAAGCTATTTCCTGGCTGCAGAGAGCCTGTATAGTGGTGTAGCTGCTAAGAATGCCGCGTTATCTGATACTTTACACGTTACCATAGCAACGTGGCCTAACGCGAAGTATCCAGCCTCGGTGTTTCGCTAGATCCCCCACAGTAACATATTTCACAAAGGTATCAAGCTCGCTATCCCCTACAGCTCAGCCCCACAGGGCCACAGCTTGCTAAATCCACCAAACCTGGACCATAGCTTGCCATCCCCTATAGTAACACAGCTCTAAATCCCCACCCCCACACTACCCCCAAGTTCACCATGCACCCCAAAACTCCCCCCCACAGTTCACCATACACCCAACAGTCCACCGTGCAACCCACATCTCTCCCTCCCACAGTCCACCATGCACCCCACATCTCGCCCCCACACTACACCTGCACCCCACATCTCTCCATCCCACAGTACACCACGCAGCTCACATCTCTCCATGTTCCTCCACTGCATGGGATACAAATTTTCATCATGTGTACAGACCTTCTTGCAAGCAGACATGCCTTCCCAGTCACATGACTAGAACATGTCATGTGACCGTCTGACGTCAGAAGCTCCTTACCAAGTATAGTATTTAGCCTTTACCACAATGCCATGCGTGCAGCCAATCAGGGCTGGCTGGCTACTGATTGGCTGCATGCATGGCATTGTGGGTGATCCCGCATTCCCAGAGTTCCTTGCCCCATGTGCAGCAGCCATTTTAGGAAAAAATGTGATTCGTTACCACGAAGCATGAGGAAATCTGGATTCGATGCAAATCGAATATTTCCTGAAAATCGGATCGAATTCCACTTCGTCAGCTTCGATGCGCTCATCTCTATTGGTGCGGCTTAGAAATATTTTTGTCTTATTGCAACAAAGGCAAAGGAAGGGGAAGTTTCTGCTAAAGCCAGTTCTCTTACAGCCAGACATAGAATTGTGAAAAGGACAAAAGAGGCAACACTGAGCTGTTAGGACATATAAAGACATAAGATCAAAGCAAAGGAAAGATTAAGTGAGGAAGTGCTAGAATATGGTGTTTATTTTCTGTATTTATGGCTCCTTTGCCAGTTTCTAGGCCACTTTAATACTGTTTAATACCTCCATTTAGACTGTCTATAAAGTAATAAAACAATATGTAAATTCACATTGAAAATATTTGCATTACTAGCGGACATAAACATTTCTGAAGTGGATAATTGAGGTATTTTCTAAATCAATGGTTTGTAGGATCATAATATCATTGTCCTCAACATAAGAGAATTTTTCAAACCAATCAAAGCATTTGTTTATTTTTCCTCCTCCGAGCCATCTTGGTTCAACATTAACAATTCTCTTTGAATCTGTGTGTAATAACAAATTGAACTCTGGTAATTAAAATAATTTGCTAGTCATTATGAATTATTAATGAGGAGCTTGAATATCTCTTGTCTCATTAGTATGTATCTGGCTGGATTTATTTGCATAACCCCAGAAACTATTACCTAGAAAATAATTCAACATGCTGAGTTTCTATTTCCTTCACAAATTCCGCATTCCTGACTGAGAGGGGTGATTGGGGGTCACACCAGTATACAGATAGCATTCATCTCACAAGTTAAGTTTCCGCTATCCTAAATGAGATATTTTTCCTGGATACTGTTATAATTATGCTAATTTTCTCACTCTTTTTTTAAAATTAATGACAGTTTTATAATTAATTTTTAAACAAAACACGTTGATCTGAGTATTTTATTTGAGGAATGTCAGGTTTCGACATGTCATTGTGGCTCAAATTTCACTACAGGTAAATAAAATACAGGACAAAAAAAAAAAAAAATCAGATTTTCTCTTTTTGTTTCCTGATAGGTAAGGGTTAAGTGAAAAATAACATTATTGAAGTTATAAGATTGTCAGTTATGGAAAGAAAATCAATCTGACATAGTAAAAAATACATTTATTATTTCATTCTAAGGGGATTTGTGCAAACACATAGAAAAATAGAATTTTGATGACAGATACTCTCATAACAGAAAAACAACGACCCACCAGATTTCTTATGTCTTCAGTCTCTTTTCCCTCAATGACATGAGAAAGGAAAGAAGGAAGGAAAGAAAGAAAGAAAGAAAGAAAGAAAGGAAGAAAGCAAGAAGGGAAGGAAGGAAAGAAGGAAGTAAGGAAATATCTTTTAGGCTAAGGCCCTACGTAGCAAATTGCTGCAAAAAAGACCGCGGGGGAAGCGCATCACGTTTTTTTTGCAGTGTTTTTCACAGAAGTCAACAGAGCTTTCCTCTGCGGAGTTTCTGCCCTCATTAAATCTATGCGGAAAATGTCAGCATTTCCATAGGTATAATTGACATGCTGCGATTTTCAAAAAAGTTTTGAAAAGGCAGCTTTTCCGCTGCGGATTTTTTTTCTACAACATGTGAATGGGATTAGCCAGAATGCCATCCACTTTGCAAGTAATGTAAAATGCAGCATCCCGCAGCTGCAAAAACGCTGTGTTTTTGCAACTTGGGACCCCGGCCTTATGCTAATTACCCACATTGCAGAAAAGCTGCTTTTTTTTGTTACAGATTTTGCTGCATTTTTTTAAGCAAAAGTCATTCCTTTATATTTTCCATTTTTTTGTATCCACTCTCAAAAAACTGCCGCAAAATCGGAAAAAAAAAAGCAGCAATTCTGTAATGTGGGG
Source organism: Leptodactylus fallax (assembly GCA_947044405.1). Classification (NCBI taxonomy): domain Eukaryota; kingdom Metazoa; phylum Chordata; class Amphibia; order Anura; family Leptodactylidae; genus Leptodactylus; species Leptodactylus fallax. The sequence continues at coordinate 969,895 of CAMRHE010000249.1, forward strand.
CCTTAGCCTGAAGATCGGGGGCCCACGTTGCGAAAACCCAGCGTTTTGGTCACTGCTGAAATGCCGCAGCAAAAGATGCTGCATTTTACATTACCTGCAAAGTGGATGGGATTCTGGCTAATCCCCGCCACACATTGCAGAAAAAAATCTGCAGTGGATATGCCGTGATTTGAAAAACGCTTGTGTTTTTAAAAATCGCAGCATTTCAATTATACAGTACCTATGGAAACGCTGGCGTTTTCCGCATAGGTATAATAGAAGTAGAAAGTCTGCAGAGGAAAACTCTGCAGGCTATCTGTGATGTGTGATGCGTTCCTGCCACGGTCTTTTCTGCTGCGTTTTTTTTTCAGCGATTCACTGCAGAAAAGACTTAAGCTTATCCTTAAGCTGTTTTCCAGGTCTTTTTAATTGATGACCCAGCCTTGGGATAAGTCATCATTTGCAGATCTGTGGAGTTTTGAAACCTGGGACCCCCATGGATCAGCTGTTTAAAGCAGCAATGTGATGTCATGTTCATCAGTTACATGGCCAGATCACAACTCAGGTCCATTCAAGAAAATGGGCTGCAATACCAAGCATAGCCACTATTCAAATTTACAGCTCTTTGCTTAGTAAGTCCTGGAAAGGCTGCATACTTTTCAGCTAATGGTCATCCTAAGTCCTCATTCACATGAGAGGATTCCACAGCCGTGTGTTAGCACACAACACAATTTTAATGGATCTATTCACATGACTGTTGTTTCAATATGCGATTGATCCGAGACAAAATAAAACATGTCATTTCTCGGGACTCCTGTCTATTTCACAGATTACCCTCAGGTGTACACTCAAGTACTTTTTTCACAGTTGAGTGCATGGCACTGTTGTTGAGCTCTTATTCTTCTTAAGCTGACAGCCATTCCTCCCAACCCTTCACACACATGCATTCTCAGCTCAGTAAATAATAGAGGTTAATAAGTGACTGCCAGAGAATTTTGGCAAAAACTCTTTTTATTTTGGAGAACAAAAGGATCAGGAAAGATTTCTATGACCATCAGTATAGTAGTAACAAAGGAATAAAAGATACAGAAAATGATGAGGAGGATATTTTTACATGTGACCTTGTTACTATATTTCTTTCAAGAATGTTCACCTATGATCTAATTACCTAGAACCTGCCACATTCAGAAACCTTGGTTGAAGGTTTTTTATTTCTTTTTAGGAGCTATTAGCTTAAATATTAGATAGCACTACTTGATGAGAGGCAGGCCTGATGTTTAGACTAATAGTTCCAAAAACAAGCCTTCAGGGTGAGGCCCCATGTTGCAGAAACGCAGCTTTTTTGTTGCAGATTTTGTGTGGTTTTTTGAGTCCAAGCCAGGAGTGGATTGAGCAGAAGGTAGTATAAGAACTTCCTATATATTTCCCCTTCCTTTTGTAGCAATTCTTGGCTTTGGCTCAAAAAAACGCAGTAAAATCTCCAACAGAAAAAGGTGCTTTTCCACAACGTGGGGTCAACCAAGGTTTCTGGTCGGTTGGTAATATGTGTTGTTTAAGTCATTCTTCTGGTCTATCATAGGAACTACACGGATCCATGGAAAACAGATCTTGGTTGTCCAGGTAATAATTATATATTTTATAGAGGCCGGAAGGAGGTGAAAAAAATAAAAATAATTATACTCACCTGTCCCCGATGCTCTGGTGTCCTCCCAGCCCGGTCCGGTCCTGCAGCTCCGGCATCTTCTCAAAGTGAAACTACTCGCCATCTGTAATGTCTAGGATACCTTCCGCTGAAGCCACTGATTGGCTTCAGCGGTCACGTGACTGCTGAGGCCAATCAGCGGCCTCATCAGGCCTCAGGAAGAGATCTGTGATGTCACAGGAAGTGACATCGCTTGCCCTTCGCTGAGGCCACTGATTAGCTTCAGTGGTCACGTGTGTCTGGGGCTTCCGCCACACATCAGCACTGGACCGAGAAGACCGGACCACACTGGGAGGCTCCGGAGCATTGGGGATAGGTGAGTATTAGAGATGAGCGATTCGAAGCTGCAGAAGTAGAATTTGATCCAAATTTATAGAATTATTCGATTCGTATTGAATCCACATGTCCTCATGCTTCGTGGTAACGATTCTTATTTAGTTCAACATGGCTGCTGTACATGGGGCAAGGAACTCTGTAAACGCGGGATCACCCACAAAGCTATGTGTACAGCCAATCATCAGCCAGCCCTGTGATGTCACATCCTTTTAACCCCTTTGCGAGCACACACGGCATGCTTGACTGCTGCATCCAAGGTGATAAATCCCCCCGATCGTTTATGATGCAGTTATCTTTTATTTTCTTCCCTGACATCACCAGACGAAAAAGTCAGGCTTACAGAACTTTTTTATTTACAATTTCAGATAGACTTTGTGCAGAACAGAATTTGACGCAGATTTGATTGTCACCTAAAAGCTCTGGATCACAACCTACTATATTTATAACTCAAATGCTGTGCAGGAAAAGGAACATTGTTTTTTTGACAAGTTTAATCAATCCAACTGAAATTAGACAATGAGAGTAAACGATTGACATAAAATATTGATAGGCAATAATATGTTACGATGTGATTATCTATGGAGAGTTATTTTGCATTAAGCATTACTTTAAATTATTCGGGATATTGTCACTGTTGAGAAAAAAAAGTCAAGAAATCATCAATATCCCGGGAAGAAAGTGGTTTTATTATTCTGGAAAATAAACATTTATGATTCTTGCAATAACTGAGAATATCTTACAGGAAGACTCAATAGCACAGTAATGTTTATCCACCGAAAACAAAATGAAGCCTGTTAAGTACATCCTTGGGTCACCTTAGTCCTAGGAGGCACAGGCGCTTTTATAGCCTCTATAAGAACCAAATACTGCAATGTCTATAGGATCTTTGTCCTCTGAGATCATCCTCACTTACTGTGTACAGGACCATATATTTTCATTACCCCATCATTCCATTTTACGCTCACAAGTTAATAACGATGACCTCGGCTGCTTTCATATCTAGAACACTCATTTACAGCCAAACTACCCATTTGCAGACTTCATTCACTTTAATGGGTGACTATCCCTATGTCTACTAAACACTTTGCATTCTAACAATTATTTACTGCTCACTCTGCAGGAAATAGATGTGAGGAGGTTGCAAATGAGATGAGAAGGGCTGCGCTCACCTTACTGGAACCTGGCATTATTATCTCTGATTAACTATTTATTGTCTGTAGATACTGTTTCACTATTGTGTCTGTCCTAATCATGTGCAAAGTGCCTCGTAATAATCAGGTTTCTTTGAAGGTTGTCACCAGCAGAAGAAGTGAGAGGGTGTTTGCATTAGATTTTTATGAATGTAGTGACTTTGAGAGCTGCCTCTAAAGAGGAGTTTTTTTCTTTCATGGATGATTCACTTCATTACTGTTGAGATTGCTCTACTGTACTTCAACCAGGTACAATCTTGCAGATTTTGATGACAACACAATGCCTTCTAAATTCTCTCAGGTGCTATGTTGCCATGAAGACCTTGTGTGGATTGAAATCATCATCCATATCAATGTTCATACACAAAGATTTAGCAAAATTTTACTAATACTGATAGTGGAAGAGTGAAGAAATCAGGCAATACATTTTAGAGGCTAACTAAGTATATTTGATAGTAAGCTTTCAAGAGAAGCTTACCATCAAATATACTTAGTTAGCCTCTAAAAGGTATCGCCTGATTTCTTCACTCTTCCACTACTTTCTATGGATAACACGGTACAACATTATACTACTGATACTGATACGAATAACTTGCGGAACCATGATATCTCATTACAGAATACAATGAATGGGAGGTGCAACATCATTGCAAGCAGTTATTCTGATCTTGCCTCACCTCTCGTGGGCCTCCTTGCAGCATCCTTGGCTGATGTCATGTGACCCTGGATGACCGCTGAGGCCTGTGTTTGGGCCCGGCATCATGGTGCTTTAACCAGAGTTATCATGTTGATGTACTCAATCTCGATGTGACTACTGAGGCCCAATAACAGGGCTCAGCGGTGAAATTAGGCAGAGGCTGAAAGAGGCCAAAAGTGGATGCCAGGGACTACCAGATACCAGCAGACGCCACAAGGAAGCACAGGAGAGATGAGGCAATGTGAGTATAACAGTTTGCTATGTTGCCAAAACGTCCCCTGGCCTCCACATATTATACTCTGGGGTCTGAAGACACCCCAGTGTATAATAGTTTTTTGTGCTTGACAAACTCCAAAAGTTTTGGGTTAATCTCAAAACTTTTGGATAATTTGTGCTGAATCCGGTTTGATCTGAACCAGTTCACTCATCTCTAGGCACCATATATGAATTTCCTTTGACAGGTTCAGTTATAGGTGCTTGCCGATTTATGTTTGAATATATGAATACATACAATATACATCTTAGATACATACAGTATAGCTGCCTGACAAATAAATAACATCTTGGGAAATTAAGATTCACAAATGTTTCTGAGAAGCAGTCCAAAATTTTTGTGAACGGAACAAAAAGGAGTCTACCACCCCAAGTATAATCAACTGCTACCACCACATTACATAACACATTATAAATATACCTCTGTGTATGCTGTATATTTGGAGTAAAACAAATTTAAGTTCTTGTGCAAATGAGGAAGCTGGTGAATTGGGGTCAGGCCTTAAGCTCTGGGAACACTGCTCTTGCTGCTCACCTCAAATAGGATGGGTGATCTCACAGCAGTGGGAGGATCAAGACTCACTGCACAGGAGTGGCAAGATCAGTGTTCCAGGAAGCTGAAGGCCCGCCCGTAGTGCACCAACTACATAATTTACATAGACTTTAAGGCTAAGGCCCTACGTAGCGAACCGCAGCCAAAAAGCGCTGTGGAAGAAAACCGTGGCTGAAACACATTGTGTTTTTTTCCGCAGCGCTTTTCACAGAAAGTCAGCAAAGTTTTCCTTTGCAGAATTTCAGCCTCTATTATACCTATATGGAAAACGCCAGCATTTCCATAGGTATAATTGACTTGTTGTGTGACGGTTTTTGAAATCGCAGCACTTCTGCTGCAATATTTTTCTGCAATGTGTTGGATGGAATTAGCCAAAATCCCATCCACTTTGCAGGTACTGAAATGCGCCGTGGCCAAATTGTGGTGTTTTTGCATCGTGGGCCCCCAACCTAAAGTTGTTTTTATCTAAATCTACAAAAGTGATATGCATAACAAAGGGATGATGTTTATCACTGTAATGTGCTCTATAATGGTGGATGAGGGTGATGGTAGGCTCTCTTTAAACTTATGTATGTAATATTCTAACAATTGCTTTCCTAACTCCTCCAAGTGCTGAAGCTGACAGATTGTGTAAGGACATGCCGATTGACCAAAGGATTTGTAAGTGTATTCATACATTTCAAGAAGGAACAACAGAGGAACATGACAATGCATATCTATAAGATAAAATGCCCAAGAACTGTCATGTTGTAGGGAATACATATAGAGAAGTATTTACTCCCATCTTAGGGATTTGCAAGTGCAACCGGTTTTGATGTTATTTTGAAGGAAATTTTGTGGCAGTGTATTTGATTGAAAAGTAAAGAACCTGCTTTTTTCAAGGGTAGATTTGATGTTTTTGGGGGCTTTTATTAATATTTTTATACCAAGAGTTGCACCAACAGTATGGAATAGGGCATAATGGACCAAGCCACAAGAGATGTCTTGCTGAGTGGCGGCAGTTGTGATAGTAGTCGTGACATCAGTAGCATAGTCAATACCATATGGAATAAAACATTATGAACTAGGCCACAGAAGATGCCTCACTATGTGGTCACAGGAGTGGCAACATTAGTGTCAGTATAGAATGGAATGGAACATGATGGCCAAGGCAACATGAGGCGTCTGGTTCAATGGTGGTAGCGGTGGCAGCAGCAGCAACATCAGTATCAGCACTGTATGGAATGTACGGAATGATGGATGGAAAAGGCCGTCTTCAGGAGATGTCTGGTTGAGTAATGGCAGTGGTTGTGCTAGTGGCAAAATTAGTTACAGTACATTATGGAATATGACATGATGGACCAGATGCAGGAGATAATGCCTGGCTGTGTAGGGGTAGCAACATAAGCAGTAAAGTAACATGACAGACAGGCAAAAGGCAACTGCGGCATCTTTAGAGAGGTGAAGATAAAAAGCCAGCCCCCCCCCCCCCCCCCCGACATTGTCAGCCTTGGCAGATATATCCATTGGCATCAGCCAGAGGTGTGTAAAAATCCTCAAAGATCTCTCTTTCATGTTCAAAAATTAAATTTTTTACACATTTGTGGCGGACAGTTTTGTCCTATTCAGTGTGACAATGCCACCTGCAGTGCTGAATACCTTATTTTCCATTACACTGGCGGCTGAACAAGACAGTACACCCATGGCAAACTGAGCCAGTTCCTTCCACTGGTCCAATTTGATAGCCCAGAAGTTAGTTGGATCAAGGTTATATTGCCAGAGTAAGTACAATCCAAGTGCAACTGAACCTGGTGACGGGTATCTATTAGCTGGAGTGAGTCCAACAATTCAATAATGCTACAATTTTGCCTCCCTTTGGGAAGTAGGAAAAAATGCCTCCATTTAAGAGACCAAACCACAGGAAATAATTACCTGCACTGTTATGGTATGGTAAACTTGGTAATAAATGTGGCTTGAAAGCGGTAAATTGCAGGACATAATTAATTGCACCGCCATGGTATATTTAGTAATGAATGCGGCTTACAATTGTCAATACCATGACAAATAATACTAAAAAAATTACAAATATAATACTTTAGCAAAGAAAGGGTGGCACTGGCAGACACTATGTTAAAAAACTGAGTGTCATGCAATGTCACAGAATTGTCACTTCTTTTACACACACAGAACCTTATGTCACCGACTCCTATGATCTCTCCCTATACTGTATCTGTCTGCCTAAATTAATACAATCTATCTCCTACTCTTCACTATCTCTTCTCCTACAACTATCTGTACTATGTTATAATGCAATTGATTTTGCAATGTTTCCTACTGACTGAGGTGTTTACTTTGAGAGGATAAGTATTGGGGATCCCATCAGGTTCCCAGATCATGTGATCCTCCAGTTATCTGCTATCTCCCCATGTTTCATGTGTTAGCAGCTATTTTTGCTGATTTGCCAGAAATTAATCAGAAACACTTCCATTTTTTTGGAAACTGGAACTTTTTGGGAATTTCAGGTGAAACATAGATTGTTACAAACCAGTTCACTCACCTTTAATTAAGACATATTGTTTGCCAAGAAATAAAGGAAATAAAGTTTAAAAATAAAGATTTTTTAAATTGCTAATAAAAATTAAAATTTACTTTTTACATTTATTTACAATTTTTTTTACCATTTACAGTTCTGGGTTACATCTTGTTTTTACAACTTTTATAGACAATGAATAATGGATTCCAGAATACTTGTTCATTTTGGAATGTTTTTCCTCTTTTTATCTAAAAAAAAAAAAAATCTATCTTAAGAATAATATAATATAAAATATGGTGTAACAGTTTGACTCCATTCAAATGAATAGGGTTGAGTGGCTATACCAGATACAGTATAATCTATAAACAAGCGTGTTTGTAATAATTTTATCTGTACTTTCTCTTCTAATTCTTTCTTTGTTCTAATACTCAATTTTATTATTGCTGAGCTCTATTTTTTTCTACTTGTGCAGTAAAATCTGATTGAAAACCGTATGAAATAAAGCAAGTCTTACAGTTCTCACTGACCCTGCTTAAAGGGATTTTCTGAGATTATAAAAATGCAAATTGACCTATATGTGTCTCAATTATCATCAGATTATACTGACAAAGCTCAGAGAAAGTTATTTTTCATTTTATTTATCTTGTTTTATTTTTTTGGAACACAGTTGTTTTGATTCTGCCAGGGCTTACTGTGCACAGGTTAACCAAGCAAAGGATTGCATTTCCCATGATTCTTTTCCTTTTTCACATGCATTGGCTCTGTTTATAGCTGTCAGTCTACTACAATATTACAAATTGTAAAGAAGATCAGTAATTACTCTCTGTCTTCACAGACAGTATAATTCTGCTACTAACACATAGTTCTGCAATTGTCCTACTTAATAACAATATAGGATCTGCTGCCCAGCACGTGGAACAGGATCTCTTCAGAAAGAGGGAGGAGTGAGCAATAACCACATACAGTATTTAGAGTACAGGAGTTCCTACCAGCAGGAGACAAACTCCAGGAGCATGGTCATGTAACTGCATTGGATTCTTCTTTACAGAAGCATTTTAGCTACAGACCTTATATTAGTAATATATTATACTCCATGTGAGCTGTTTGCATGTCATTTCTAAAGATAGAAGAACCTCATTTACATTTCAATATCACCCATGCCTTTTTGTTCATCTTCTCTGGCTTTAATACAGTTTTTACATTCCTGAACTGATACTATCAGCATGAACAGTCACTCAAGCTCTGCCTGTGTGTTTCTAGTACATAAAATAAAGAAGTACATGAAATAAATGGAACTCAGAAATTAAAATTAAATTCTCCTATCAGTAAGGAATACTGCACCTGTGGCTGTAATCGATGCATCTCCCCCTTCACCCCAAAACAGCTCTGTAATATCATTCCATTTTATGTAAAGGCACATTAGAGATTTTCTACAAGAATTGTGTTTTCCTTGAGCGCCAGACGTTTCTGCGCAGTAGCCTAGGAATGGCTTTACAGTCTGTGCTGCAACATTCCCATGATGCCCAGAACCTTCAGTAATGATCTGGTGTTGTACATCCATTTAATCAATGAAACTTCCCCTGAAACAGAAAGCACTTTCTAAACAATTAAAGAGCACAATGTGTGATTATAGGGAGCGCTGCTCTGCAGCTGTTTCTCCATACTGACCATCTTATAAAAAACAAGAAGCAAGTATCCCGTACCTGCCATAGGGTAAAATGCTGGGGATCCTCATCTGCTGTCACTGGGGAAATATAACACAGGATGAAACAGAAAAATTGAGGCGAAAGCTTCAATTACTGAGCAAAACCCAAGAGTCTTTGCAGCGAGACTTAACACAGATTTCTTTTTAATAACTTCTCGTTACAGCAAGAAAAGCAGTGATCACTAGATAGGAAGGGAAAGGGAACCTGCTGTCAGTTCCCTAAAATCACTGAGTGCCAGTCTCTTTGTGAATGTGTTATGGGCAGAATGCAAAAACCTAAAGGCACTGTTGTGATATAGAGCAACAAAAATGAACTCTTCAGGCAAGCAATGCTTGCTTATGTTCTGTAGTCAAGTATGTCTATTCCATTTCTCAATATTTTATTTGCTTTGAAAGTAAACAATACTCAGGTCATACAATGAAACTTATCCTTCAAGTGAAGAGATTCTCCAATTTGATATATTACTAGTGGAGTTGAGAAATGGCATTTCTGCAGTCAGACTGCTTGTTATGAATTCACTGCCTAAGAAAAACTACATACTTAAGGGGTACCTGAGTTTTCATGAAAAAGTTGAATAGGTTCAGGGTCTTGCTGGTCAGTCTGCGCTATGACTGTATAAGCCTTCAAGCATGGTGTCCTGTCAGTTTTTCTGCAGCAGCACAATTTACATTTCTCTCTCAGGCAGGGGGCATGTACAATAAGGAACAGTCTGCCTCCCCTCCCCTATTACTGGTTCATTGACATGTAAATCTGCCAGGAGTAACTGTACAATAGCAAGTAAATAACTGAAAAAAATCCCAAGTGACCATAATAAAGGAGATCCAGGACACTAGATTGCAAATACAAGCAGGTAAAACATTAACTTATCTATAAGAAGTAGATATAAGTACATAGGAGACTTTTTTTTACATTGTAAGCTGTGAGATTTGCAGAATTTTCAAAGCAACAGTTTGCAGATGTGTGTAGAGAATCAATTCCTTCTATCTGCATTCATATGAAGAGAGAAAAGAACCCCCCCTTCACTCAGTGTGATTCTGTCTTGCTTATCTAATGTATCTATGGATGAAGCTTGCCTAACAACAGGGAGTGTAAATTAGCTATCTGGGAAACACCTAGTGGCAAGAACTTTGGAGAGGCAGGGCTCTTTGGATCACTGAAATCAATGTCAAACCTGTGATAATTAGTTTGCCATGTGAGTCCAATTAAAGGAAACCTATATAAGAAGGACGTTCTATATTATTAAGCAGGCCACAGGTTTCAAGCAATATGGGAAAGAAAAAGGATCTCTCTGCTGCTGAGAGGCTTGAAATAGAGCTATGCCTTCGACAAGGTATTGAAACATTAGATATTTCATGAAACCTTAAGCGTGATCATTGTACTGTGAAGATATTTGTGGCTGATTCAGAGCACAGATGGGTTTGTGCAGACCCTGGATGGTCCAGATGGATGGAGTAGTGGATGGTTGGTGGATGGTCACCATGTCCCAACAAGGCTGTGACATCAGCAAGGAGGTGGCAGAGTCAACTTCTGGGCTGGAATCATGGGGAGAGCTAGTAGGCCCCTTTAGAGTCCCTGAAGGTATAAAAATGTCCTATGCAAATTATATAGCGTTTCTGATTTATCATTTTCTTCCATGGTAGCTAAAGAAGAACTGTTCCTTCTGTAGCAAAATCATCATCATGCATCATCTCATTCAGCAAAGAATACCTCTGAGTCATTGGCTGCTATGGTCATAAAATGAAAGAAACTCATGGCGTGGCCACCATCCTCCCCTGACCTCAACCCTATTGAGAACCTCCAGAGTATCCTCAAGCAAAAGATCTATGAGGGTCAGAGGTAGTTCACATCAAAACAGCAGCTTTTCTGACATCCTGCAAAGAAATTCAAGCAGAAACCATCCAAAATCTCACAAGTTCAATGGATGCAAGAATTGTGAAGGTGATATCAAAGAAGAGTCCTATGTTATCATGTGACTTACATGTTAACATGTTTTTGTTGTGTGTAATAATTTGGAACAGTGGATTTAGATTTTTAAATTTTGTGGAAAAAAATGTTATCATTGGGAAGTTTGTCCACTAAAATTTGTTTTATACTCTAATGGTTGAAGATTTGAACATTATACTGACTGTTATTTGTATCGACCATTTAAGAAAATCAGAGAAAAATATAATATGCATAATAATTTGCAACAATATGTAAGTATTGTTAGAGCGATCAAGCGATCACAGTTTTAAACCCCCAATGGGGACTGAAAAAAAATGTAAAAACAATATTTTTTTTTTTTCTGGATAATGTGCATTCATCAAAAAATAAAATATATTACACCATATGGTAAATGCTATAAAATAAAAAAATCACAATGCTTAAATAGATGATTTTTGGTCACTTGATCATACTGACATTATTTTTTCCCTACAGCGAGTATTATAAAAAACAAAACTCAAAAAGCAATGTCAGAAATAGTGTGTTAGCTATGTTTTATGTTTTGTATCAAATTTATCATAAATTATATCATTATAAATATTGATTAACAATTTTAGGGTGGATTCAAAAATGTATTTTTGATGTGAGTGGATACAAGTTGTTTTCAGATGTGGTTTTGCCTGTTGTCCTACTTTTCTACTGCAACAATGTAACCCAGATGAGAAAAAGCATATTTCATTTTTCAGAAGCACACTTCTTTTTGCCAAGGTTAATTTTAAGAACAGTTAAAAATGAAAATGATCTTGTCATAAAAGAGGGCATTTGTGAGTGTTTTTTCATGAGCCATTTAGCCCAGGGCCAATATCCTGGTCTGCACTACTGTTCTTTGCTGAGGTACTCCCTGTTTATCTGCTCAGGGTCTCTGAACTTGGTTTCATCCTTCTTTGTTGTTCTGTGTAGGCTTGCTGACTGTGTTTTTAAAGGGCCAGCATACTTCAACACACATGTTCTTTAACCATTGTCCAGCTGGACAGATCTATTTGGTGCCAGTAGTTGCAAAGGAGTTTTTCTGTTTTGATTCTTGGTATTCACCCAGCTCAACTGTCCATTATGTACTATTAACTATCTACCATTGTGCTTCAATGCTGCCAGCCCTGACTCTGGCCTGTCTACTGTGTACAAACTCTGCTTGCCTTGACCTTTGTCCGTTTCACTATATCTTCTATCTGCTGATTTGATAATGCCTTCTGGGGTAGTATGAAAATTACTCCTAGGTTAGTGACCAGCGAATTACATGCAGCTAAGAACAGATCTTTTTATAGGCTTACACCAAATTTGAAGCAACCTAGTGAATTGCCATCTTCTTGAGTACAACTACATTTACATCTGAACTGGGTGCCCATCAACGCAGATCCGTCATAAATCATAAGAGAAAGAAGTGGTGCAAGCCCAACTTTTTCATCTGCCGTTATAAGAGTTAAAAAAACATCTGATGGACACCTGCTATTTTTGTGGTCTGTTTTTCTGTTCTTCTGGTCTTCTGATGAACCAGAAGAACGGACTGCCCGGTGCAGATGAAACATAACCGTAGGCGTGTGACAGAAGGAAGTCTGCTTTTAGTCTTGGTCTTGGAAACCAGTGGATGAATGCTAGTTTTAATGTGTCCAAAATCAATTTATGTGTATAGTACATTGGGATGAAAGGCAGAATATATGTACATAAGGCATACTGTAGTATCACATTTGCTAGCAAAGCAACATCATACAGAATTTTATTACCGCTGCCAACAGGGAACAAAACTCCATAAAATATTTTATTACTGTATTTCTTTAAGAGGACCTGTTAAGTACAAAATGCTAAATGCCACACATCATTTGATTCTCATTGTGCTCCTGAACAATTCAGTGTTTTTCTTTTTAAAATCTATCCACCCATTCAAAAGATATGACCCCTGGAATGTTATAGCGCTAATTTTCCAAGTGGACGGTAACTTTTTGTTTCCACCCACAATAACTGTTTTCCACCCACATGGAGAATCATGTAGATGGATATTAAACCTCATATTCAGGCACAGTGAGAAACAAATGATGTATTTTTATATCTAGCATTTCCTACCGGGTGCCTGGTTCTCTTTAAAAAAAAATATTTGGAAGCAATTTTCTGTATATTTCCTACATTTCTGCATAGTAACTTTGCTTTTTACTTCCTTTACTTATCACATTACTGCTTGCCAAAATGAGATTTGCTGAGGTTTTTACTTCTGATCAACACCCCTGGGGTTTGTAGTTCCATTTCACTGACCTTAAGCATTCCTTGATTAATTCCAATGGTCGGACTTAGATCCAGATGGAGTGAGAGCCAGAGGCTTATAAGATATATAATTGTGCCATGTGGGACTCTAACAGAGCTGGCCACCTATGGGGATTTAACATAGACGTTATACCACAGATTATGTACAGATCATCCTCACTGGCAACTGGTACTATACAGCTTACAACCAGCAGCACCATTTACCAGCTTATGGGGCATAAAATTTAATATTTTTACTATATTGTTTTTACAATTAATCTAGGATTTTTTGTGCAAAGTTAAGTCTGCTACAAAAGTAAACTGCTGTAGAAATGCATTGTTTTATTTATAACTCAGTAACACTGATGAGGCCATGCAAAAACTGATTCCGGACCCCAGTGCAAAATCTGTAACAGGGACCCCCGTACCATGTTCTTTGTATAGCCCTAGTGTCTTATTGTTGTTTAGATATGCATCAACTTGTTGGATGAAGCCCAGGGGCTGGGAGAAATAGTGCTTGAACTTTGGCTTGTCACAGTGGCTATAGACCCTACCAATATCCTCTAGCTCTCCCCCTGGGCTGGTGCAGTTCTGATGGAACCTGCCATATACCGAATAACATGTAACTTTACTTGAGGTAGAATGCAATATACAACAGCTTTCAAGTAGGGAGGCAACATTCTTACAACTTTACCTCTGTGAGTAGGAGTTCAGTTGGCAGTTGGTACACCCGAATAGAGGTCTGTGCTCTCCTCACTAAGGCAGGATTCACACTACCGTTGGAGTCCGTTATGAAGGTGTCTGTTAAAAAAAAAAAAAAAAAAAACGGACACCTATCATAACAGACATTAACGGACAGTAACTGATGCTAACTGATGTTAATGTGTCCGTTTTTTTAACTGATCCAATTAATGGTTCAGTTAAAAAAACGGACACATTAGCATCAGTTAGTGTCCGTTAGCATCAGTTAGTGTCCGTTAGCATCAGTTAGTGTCTGTTTTTTTTTAACACTGTCCGTTTTTTTTTGTTTGTTTCTCCTTTCTGAGCATGCGCAGGAAAAAAATGGACATAAAATAAAGGACAGTAACTGATGGCTATAAGTTACTGTCCATTATAAATCCGTTACCCATAGACTTTAATGTCAAAAAAATAACGGACACTTGCTGTCCGTCAAAAATCCGTTTTTTTCAAACGGACAAAAAGTCCTGCATGTAGGATTTTTTGTCCGCGAAAAAAAAACCGGACTTCTGACGGATTTGGTGTAAACGGACACAAACGGACACAAACGGACACTAACGGACACAATATAAAAACTCATTGAAATTTTAACGGATTTCTGATGGTACAGCTAGTGTCCGATGCTAAAATCTTGTAACGGACAATAGCAACAGACACTACTGACGGTCACCAACGGTAGTGTGAACTCCCCCTAACACTGGATTTACTACTCGGTGTGTCACCTTCTCTCTCACACAGAAAGTCTCATACATACTGCTCCACCTATTTGAGGTGAAGGCTAAAAATGTTCCCGTCTCTCTGGTGGCAGAGGCAAGCTCATTGCTCTGAGGCCCTTATAACACTTATCCTCAGATAACAGATTGGCAGCCTACCCAGGTTTGTATTTATTCATTTATTTATTTAGCTTACTTTTATAGCTCCATCGTATTCCGCAGAGCTTTACAGACATTGACAGTCACTGTCCCATATAGAGCTCACAATCTACACTCCCTATCAGTATGTCTTTGGAGTGTGGGAGGAAGCCGGAGTACCTGGAGGAAACCCATGCAAACACAGGGAGAACATACAAACCCCTTGTAGATGTATTTCTCCCTCCTGGCTGTATCTGATCCAGTATGGGGAATAGTGGTTGCAGTCCAGGCCAGTCAGGGACTACGTCAGTCTCTCTGCTTCCTCACACCACAGAGACTAGAAGACTTCTACTCCTAAACCTTACTGTACAGGTAATACTAAAATGCTGCATCCTGCTTCACCGTGGTACAGCCCATTTAAGGGTGCAAACATGAATTATAAAGAAACTATGTACAGACTGTAATGCATACACCAAATAAACAGCACATATCCAGTATATACATTTTGCAATAGTCCTATTGTGATGTTGCAAGCTTTAAGGAGAGCCATCCTTGGTTTTTATATATATATATATATATATATATATATATATATATATATATATGTTTCAATCAATATAAAACACAAAGGCAAAGTATACATAGTACATATCAATTTGCATAACAATTAGGGAAAGTGTGTACAGTCATGGCCAAAAGTTTTGAGAATGACACAAATATTATATTTTCACATGATCTGCTGCCCTCTGGTTTTTATGTGTGTTTGTAAAATGTTTTTATCACATACAGAAATATAATTGCATTCATATTATGAGTAACAGAAGCTTATATTGACAGTTAGAATGAGTTAATGCAGCAAGTCAATATTTGCAGTGTTGACCCTTCTTCTTCAGGACCTCTGCAATTCTCCCTGGCATGCTCTCAATCAACTTCTGGACCAAATCCTGACTGATAGCAGTCCATTCTTGCAGAATCAATGCTTTCATTTTGTCTGAATTTGTTGGTTTTTGTTTGTCCACCCGTCTCTTGATGATTGACCACAAGTTCTCAATGGGATTAAGATCTGGGGAGTTTCCAGGCCATAGACCCAAAATCTCTATGTTTTGTTCCCTGAGCCATTTAGTTATCACCTTTGCTTTATGGCAAGGTGCTCCATCATGCTGGAAAAGGCATTGTTGAGCGCCAAACTGCTCTTGGAGGGTTGGGAGAAGTTGCTCTTGGAGGACATTCTGGTACCATTCTTTATTCATGGCTGTGTTTTTAGGCAAGACTGTGAGAGAGCCGATTCCCTTGGCTGAGAAGCAACCCCACACATGAATGGTTTCAGGATGCTTTACAGTTGGCATGAGACAAGACTGGTGGTAGCGCTCACCTCTTCTTCTCCGAATAAGCTGTTTTCCAGATGTTCCAAACAATCGAAAAGGGGATTCATCAGAGAAAATGACTTTACCCCAGTCCTCAGCAGTCCACTCCCTGTACCTTTTGCAGAATATCAGTCTGTCCCTGATGTTTTTTCTGGAGAGAAGTGGCTTCTTTGCTGCCCTCCTTGAGACCAGGCCTTGCTCCAAGAGTCTCCGCCTCACAGTGCATGCAGATGCACTCACACCTGCCTGCTGCCATTCCTCAGCAAGCTCTGCACTGCTGGTAGCTCGATCCCGCAGCTGAAACACTTTTAAGAGACGGTCCTGCCGCTTGCTGGTCTTTCTTGGGCGCCCTGGAGCCTTTTTGGCACCAATGGAACCTCTCTCCTTGAAGTTCTTGATGATGCGATAGATTGTTGACTGAGGTGCAATCTTTCTAGCTGCAATACTCTTCCCAGTTAGGCCATTTTTGTGCAGTGCAATGATGACTGCACGTGTTTCTTTAGAGATAACCATGGTTAACAGAAGAGAAACAATGATGGCAAACACCATCCAGCCTCCTTTTAAAGTGTCCAGTGGTGTCATTGTTACTTAATCATGACAGATTGATCTCCAGCCCTGTCCTCATCAACACCCACACCTGTGTTAATGGAGCAATCACTGAAACGATGTTAGGTGGTCCTTTTAAGGCAGGGCTGCAATGATGTTGAAATGTGTTTTGGGGGATAAAGTTCATTTTCTAGGCAAATATTGACTTTGCAAGTAATTGCTGTTAAGCTGATCACTCTTTATAACATTCTGGAGTATATGCAAATTGCCATTAGAAAAACTGAAGCAGTAGACTTTGTAAAAATTAATATTTGTATCATTCTCAAAACTTTTGGCCATGACTGTAGAAGACAAGGGTTAATGCAGAGGTACCCATGGATATCATGCAAGTGCATCCCCACTAGAGACAAAAGGGAAAAAGGGGCATCATCCCACACTGGGCAGTTCTTGCTTCTTCGGCAAAAAGGGGTGCAATAGGTGCAACAATAGCGATGAGTGTCCCAAATTTCCAGCACTCTTAGCAATGATTATAAACTAGGGAATCGTCCAAAGTTTGCACTGTTATGAGTTGAACTGGGTTAGTGTCCAAAGTTTGCACTGAACGTTTAAAAAGGGGCAATATGCTCCAACCCAAATTGGAAATATGTAGCAGGGTAGCAGTCCAGGATGTTCTCTCTCTAGGGAATGCCCAGGAAGTTTCAAAATAACTTAGAGGATCACTCCAGGTGGTAAGCCCTGGAGGGCACAAAATTTTGTGGTTGCAGCTGCTGGTGCAGCATTTTAATATGGTGAAGGATCTCTCTGCTTGGACTGTTCTCTCTCAAAACTCTGTGTAGAAAGCAACCACAGTAGCAGGCGTGAACTTCCTAGGCTTGGAGTGTGGCAGCATGTCCTCCAACAGAGATGTGGTCTCCGCCTGAGATGATGGCTATACTCAGGAAATTAAGTGGTTAGGTGACCACAGCAAGGGAGTGTGCTGGAGGTACAGTCACAGGGCAAATAAAACCATAGGCATATCCAGTGTCTGGTGAAGTCATCCTGGAGTGACAGAGGCAGCCTTTTCCCACATGAGTCCGTGTAAGCTGCCCAGTGTCCCTTGGGGCCAGTCTTAAGGGTGCAAGTTATGTAGATCTTTTGGCAGCCCATGCCTCTTTACTGATCTCTGGTTCCTGAAGACCCTCAGGTGGTCAATTCCTCTTCAAGGTAGCTGCAGTAAATGGTCAAACTCTAGAATATGTCTCTCCTCCAGTCAACGTCCTTTGCATGAACAGGTGGCTCCCGTCCTCATGCTCTGAGGTCCTTATAACATTTTTCCTCAGATAACAGGTTGGCACACTCTTCTTGGGCCTTTTGCAGCCTACCCAGGAGTAAATTCCTTCCTGCTGGCTGTATCTGGCACAGTCTGGGGGATATTAGTTGCAGCCCAGTCTCTATACTTCCTCCCACAACCGAGGCTAGGAGAAGACTCCTGTCCTCCTCCTACTCCTAGAACTCACTGTGTGGGTCGTACCAAAACTTTGCTTCCAGCCTCACAGTGGTACAACTCACTGAAGGGGATAAACAAACATTACTGTATATACAAACTATGTACAGGCTGTAATGCAAACACCAAATATACAGTGCAAATAAAGTATATACATTTTGAAGTAGTCTTTATGTTTATATATAGAAATAAAAGGTTTAATTCACATTCTGAAAATGATTTAAGTTTAAAATAATAATAATAAAAAAAAAAATCTTAAAAATTGAAAGACCAGAATAAAGTTGAAAGAAAGGGAGAAGAGAGATTGGGTAACTGCAAGACTCAATGACTGAATATGGTTGTTTTGTCCTGTTACCATTTACATGAAGAGCAGCCGTGAATGCAAACTGCTGTTCTAGCAAATAAAATTTCAAAAAAGAAGAATATTCATAATCAAACAATGTTTTTGATTTGGAAAAATATGTTTAATATTATCTTTTATTTTTCTCCATGTTAATACCAGGATAACTTTTATAGCACTAACTAAACTGAACTTTTTTGACACATTTTGCTCTTTTATGATGCTCGCAACGCTGTGTTTTCATCTCTCTGTTCTCTTTTTGCTATATCCTCGCTCACTCTTTTTCCCAAGAGTCTTGTATCAACGGCCCAATGACCTCAATTTTCTCGGCAGAGAAAAGAACAGGTCAAGTGGAAAGTGCTTAAGGAAGTAGATGTGTCTTGGCCGCAAATTGTAGAGCTAGCCATTTGGCAGTTTGCAAACAATAATAAAAAGTAAATGAATTTTATATGTAGCGGGCAATCAAAACTATTTCCCAGTCCAGGTAAACAAGCAATGTGTTTGTTTTAGCAGCTAAACCCACATAAAATATGGTGTGAATAACTTATCTCTTCTAGATATAAATCTGCTGAAAGCCAGAGAGTATAAACACGAAACTTTCATGTACTTGATGATAGGATGCCTCATAAATATTTTTTCTTGTTTTCCTTTAAAGTGGCACTTTGATGAAAGCTAAACACACAGCTATTACATAGTGAAGGTATCCACCAATATATTCAGGTCCTAGGCAGTGGTTTTCAAGACCGCCCAAAATCATGTAGGAAGAAGGGTTAATTAGGACCTTTCACAATCTCTAACAAGATCAACTCAACTCAACTTGTTGATGAAG
The DNA here is from genome assembly GCA_947044405.1 of Leptodactylus fallax. Classification (NCBI taxonomy): domain Eukaryota; kingdom Metazoa; phylum Chordata; class Amphibia; order Anura; family Leptodactylidae; genus Leptodactylus; species Leptodactylus fallax. The sequence goes on from CAMRHE010000249.1 coordinate 989,206, forward strand.
GCTGGATCATTTAATAGCTGCTGCTCCACTGATTCTGGCACAGTTATAATTTTTTCTCAAAGTCCCCACCATTCCTGAGCAATCAATGCTGCTATCTTTGGTGCCTGATATGCTATTTAGACTCTGTAATGTCAGGAGGGCGGTGTCAGGCAGAAGCAGACAAGGGGAGTGATTCTGAGCTCTGACACTGGCTGCCCCTGATTGGAGCTCTGAATCACACCCCTCTGTCTGACACTGCCCTTCTGACATTACAGAGCTTAAATAGCACATTAGGCACCAAAACTAACTGTGCTTGTTGCTCAGAATCGGAGGAGAGAAAACTCCAACTAGGCTGGAATCAGTGGAACAGCTGATATTAACAGATGCTAAGAACTAGAATTGGTGGAGGTAGTGAAAGGTCCTCCTTAAAAAGGTTTTCCAGTTCTTATTTTTAAAGTTAAAACAGCAAGTACTATATACTTACCTTTCTTCTGCCACACATGAGTAGTTCAGTCAATCAGTGAGTGAGTGCTAATGCTCCATTTGAATGGAGCATCCTAGCTCAGCTACTGATTGGCTGACATGCTCAGGAAGGTCGGGAAGACCGGGGACCCAAATGGAGACTCTCTGCTGGATCCCTGGAAAAATGCACAGGTAAGTATATAGTATTTGTTATTTTAAAGTGTTGCATTCACCTTACAAAATATGGTGCATGTCTTAGTCTTTTTTAGTTACGGTAACAAAAAGAAAATGGTTGAGCTTCTTTAAATAAGAAATAATTCTTATATAAATAAGACAACATTTTACACCTCCATTACATCAAAACCCAAGCACACATCTTTTATAAATGCTTCCTTTCTATGTTTTAAATTGCCTTATTTCTTGTGGCAGTGGTGACGGGTTTACAGGATTAAGGTCTCATTTAGGAAGCAAACTGTTCTGGTTTGATAAGGACACATTATGTAGTCTATCTATGTCTCAGTCCCACCTTCAAGACTTTTCTCATACTGCACCAATTCTTTGGTATATACCACCGGAGACAATCAGATATATCCCAATGTCCACAATTTTAAGCATGCTCTAAAACCACATAAATACATATTTTAGGAAGGAATTTTACACTCCCTAGTGTAACTTTCACATTATTCTTCAGAACCTGATCCCTCTTGCAACAGTAACTCAGAACTCCATGCATTCGGATGCACTTTATGTCTGTACATACACGGATACCAGCCGGTGACTGGCTCATACAGCTTTATGTGTACTAACCCTTTTTTGTATAAAGGATAGATGAACCATTGTACAAAACAAGTGTTTTTACTCATTGATGTAGCTATAGGAGTTGTGACTGGGCCCAGAAGCCAAGGTGGCCCAAACATCAGCCTCAATACACTAGGGCTGGATAAACTTATTTGGTCTCCTTCCTAATTTTCTTTGATGGCTGGCAGTCTGAGCATCATAAATTTATGACCTCTGCCCTCTGGTCAGCTGGAGTGAGAAGTTTTTTGACATACAGTCTTCCACTGTCAGAAAGTAGAAAATTAACACTTTCATGTTAAAAATAACAGATGTTCAGCATTATGTAGTCAAGGAGGGATTCCGGTGAGTAGTGTGGCAGAATGAGGGCTACAATTACAAAGTGGGGGCACCAACAGGGGGTGTGACATGTTGTAAAGAAGTGTACATGGCGGTCTGGACCCAGATAGAGAATTATAAAGGCTGCTAAAATGTGGGATGAGGCTGACAATTGTGGGGGAAGGGGGGCAAGCTGAGCTTTTGCACCAGGGCTGAGAGCCTTTAATTGTGCCCCTGCTTTTACCTTTTCTCTCATTCCCTATTTCCTCCTAGATTGTAAGCTCTTGTGAGCAAGACACTCACTACTATTGTTGGAAATATTTGATACATTATATTGTCTGATTTTTTTTTTTTTTGTACATGTATCATTTGATTGGTAAAGTGTTGTGGACGCTATATAAAGTAACATTACTATGATTAGTTTGTATTATTATTATTATTATTATTATTATTATTATTATTATTAATCCTCTACTCCACAGACATTAATCCAAAGATACTGTATCATAATGGTTTTAATTTCCAGCAATTGTATATTGAAATGTCCATCTGGCTATTGAGACAGAGTATAGAGGAGAAGGACAGATAAAGGGGTGAAAAAGCAAGGTCCAGTCTGTTCATAATTTGTATTGAACTGCATGGAATCCAGTTACATATAGCCCACCAATGTCAGACAAATTCTAGAGGTCCTGTTAGTAGTCTGCTGACTGGCTATTACCTTGAACTAAGTTCTTAGCTCTGCAAGATTGTACAAGATGAATGATTGATGACTGAGGCCTCTGCAGCACTGTTGAGCAGACTGAACTAAAGGGGTAGGATACTGGCTAGCCTGAATTGCCTAGATGTCATCTCAGTCACCTATTGTGTCTATATAATAATAATAAACTTGGCACTATGTTAAATATAGAGACACTTGGCTGGTTGCTGTACATTGTCTATGTGTATGTACTTCAGTGAGAGTACTGTGTCATACACTACTTGTGTAGGGAGTGCGGACCCACCCGGTAATTAACTGGATTTCCTGTCGGACAGCCCAACACTGTGGCCCACAGTGCAAACAATGAACTACATTGGATGAAATACACAATCAATAAATGCACTCAGTAATACACACAAGAAAACATTACAATTATTTTATAGATTCTTAAATATTGAATTTTTTTCATCATACACTGTGACAGCTTAGTCTTCCCTATATTTCACTGCCAGTTTATCTGTAAACTGCATATAATACCATAACTCATCAATGTTCTTGTGCAACAAAAATGAAAAAAAGGAAACAAAATAGCATATTAACAACTTTTATCATGTTCTCTTTATTATACAAGCCCACTGAAAATTAATTGAATTGTTTTAATACTTAAAACATTATTATTTATTATCTGATCTGCTGCTCTATTCAAGTCTATGGCACTGACAAACAGCAGATCAGCCACCGCAGTCGAACAGCCAGTCTTTCAGCTCCTCCGCTACCTCTAACTCTTTGCATCCTTCAATGGATGCTGCTCCACTGATTCCACAGTCAGCTCTCTACTGTCAGGTGGGTGGTCCTTGGCTAGAGTAGAAAGACAGGGGCCACCCACCTGACAGTACAGAGTATATTTGTACTGAAAGTAAGAGAAATGATTGCTCAGGAAGGGTCTGGGGTAGAAAGAAGTCCAACTGTGTTGGAATCAGTGGATAGGCAACTATTGGAAGATGCAAAAAGTTGGAGGTGGTGAAAGTCCTCTTTAACTTTTACCTGACATACAGTATCCCATGATGTACAGTATGCCAGAAGCTGAAATATTAAAGTACATATCTGATGGATGCTATCCATTACCCATAAGCATCCATGTTTAAATAATAAATTAATACATTTAGCATATACCCTTTTAACAGGAGCCTGTAATGGATACTTTTGAGGCATGCCATCTATTAATCCAGGAGAAAGCAACCTTCGGCATTCCAGCTGTTGTAAAACTACAACTCCCAGCATGCATACTTTCTCTGCTGTTGCTGGAACTCCTATAGAAGTGAATGGAGCATGTTGAGAGTTTCAGTTTCACAGCAGCTGGAGTGCCGAAGGTTGCTGATCCCTGTATTAGTCATTCATCACCCATCGGCTCCCATGTACAAACATATATTTATATATTCAATGTATGCTTTTTTACTGGTAGCGTGAGTTTTATTGAACTGATATAATAAAAATTATATTATAAAACCCAAGTCAATAAAAGTTAATGGTGGACACATGTATAACAGTGGATAGATGATACATGAGAGACACTCTGGCTAATTTATGGAGGCTGAATGATGCCCTAATAGCTTACTTGAAAATGGGTCATCTAAACCAGCCAACTCTTTTATGGTCCGTAGGACCCATGCCCTTGTTGACCATATTCATTTAGAAACAAGTAGTTTTGCTACTATCAGTCCCTGGACCAATAGCACCAAAAGGGTCAAACAGCACAAAAAGGAAGACACACCTTTAATAAAAGTTCTCTAACTCATGTGTCATCACTAAAAACAGAAACCGGTATTGCCAAGTCTAACCTATTTTCAGAAATATACATTATTTCTGACATTTTCCCTGCTGTGACTTTATAGACAACATCCCTGCTGGATATTGCTGTTGTGTTGCTATTCATAAAAACATCCATGTTAAATTGTTGCAATCTTGCAGATTCTTAAAGTCCAACAATTTACATAGTAAGAGGTGTATTCATGCACATCCTAAATGAGCTGTTATACTCTTATGTACTGATAACCATTCCTGTATTGTTTCCGTCCTCCTCTCAGCACTCATGTCTCTCCCCAGTCTTTATGTCTTCTCTCCTAAGACCTGACTGATACAGTCCAATTCCCCGGCAGAGCTGGAATTAAATGGAGTTATGGGACGACTTTCATCTTCATTCTTTTTTTTTTTTTAATATAGTATTGCAATAAAAAGCAGACAACAGTTTCCAGTCTGAGCGGCTGCTTGTCTTGTAAGATGCTGTTGTTTATTGTAATATCAAGAAAGCTTACACATGCTGTAGGTAAAATATTGCATTATTATTTTATTAAATGAAACCGCCGTCGTGTACCAAGGGAGCATATAGCAGGTAGAGTAAATTACACAGATATCTCTCTGGAACATGCTGCCTGGAATCACAGCGGATAACTGATTGTACTGCTTACAAGCCAAAGGTTCTCCTGCTTGTGTCGGTCACTGATATCTTCTCTGGGGGGATGGTTTGCAAATGTAAAAAATGGTCCCACCATTGGATTTACTTTAACAATATAACTTTGCTCCAGAAGGTGATAGGGACATTATTGGGTAATTAATCTATTTAAGGCAACAGTGATCTTAAAGGAATAGTCAGTCGTCTTCTTAATGAGAACCTGTCAACTCTCCTGACATTTCTGCCTTAGTGAATACTTGTATTCCCTAACATTTACAGGGAGTCTGTCAGCAGCAAATTGGTTATAAGCATACAGCTCTTGTTCCACACTCTCAACTCAGTGGTGGTGAGAGTTTGTCATAGACTTGTGCGAGCTTGAACACAGATAAAAACATGCAATGTTTCAGTCTGACTTGATCTGGGTCAGGGAGTCAGGGACTACCAACACCTCTCATGCTTCTTGTCTCCCTGACCAACCAGAAGAATGTCATGAATAGACCGAAACGTTGCACTATGTTTTGATCTGTGTTCAATCTCACGCAAATTGGTTATACACCTGATCCAAGCACATTGTAGGTGATCCTACAGTTTCCAAATATGCCTCTGCCATTCAGCTTTGGAATTTTTAGGTTTTATTTATATGTAAATAACAGGAAAAGTGCCGTCACCAGTAATATCACATAGCTTATATCATTATTGATAAATTTTATTACTTGTAGTCTTCAAAAATCTGTTCAATTGAAATGATTGGTCAAACCTAACAAAGTTTCAATGGAGACTGATTGTTGGTATGTCTGGTATATTTGATGGGAATGTCGAGGTCAGTTGGTTCTGTGATAACATCTTAGCATGCTAAAAATTGCAAAACATCTAAAGACAGAAGCACCATTGGTCGAAAATCAAAGCTAGACTTTTGTCTAACAGCACCACCGTAGATTTCATTTTTATGAAGTGCACGACTTCTGGAAGTTTTTACTGACACCTATGCCTTTCATTCAACTTTTCTGACTAAAGCTCAAGAAAGTGATCTTCTGATCTTGCATCAAACTTTGACTACTGGCCACCTCTGTTAGTGTTTGCAAATGTTTTGCTCACCTGCACATCCTGAGATGTGATCAAGGAACAAGTATAATTTGACACACCCATCAACTCAACAACTCAGGTCGCAGATGCAAACAGGAGCACACCAACAATCAGATCTCTTTGGAATTCTATCAGGTCTGACGTAACTGAGACATTACAACTGAGGGGACATTACCACTGATCACAGGTGTATCAGGAAGAGTTAAACTTGGCTATGTAAAAATAGAGGTGTGTTACCTATTTTGTTATACCCCCTGTAAACTAACAACTGGATGTTACTATTTAGGGGTACAACTCTGCGCACTCTCACACTGATCAATCTGAACTGACAATATCAGACTGCACAGGGCAAAACCTATTTAAATAGATACCGGTAACTCCCAATTGTCAATTAATTTATGCATTTCTAAAAGGAATAATAGAGGAATGGCACAATACAGAGTTTTAAGAAAAGATGCTTTAGAAGTGTCATTTTGCGGACAATATAGGTATTTACTAATTTGGGCATATACAGAGTAGTGACTAGAGATGGGCAAACTATCCGTTATGTGCTGTGTTTAACTATAATATTCCAAATTGTTCCGTTTTTAACAAAACCAAATATATTTGTCTCGGGTGAACTAAAAACGTAAACAATATGCAGCACTTAGTGCAGCAAATCTTGCAATAAAGCTGAAGAATCTTAGGAGTAGGAGAAGTACAGAAAAGTCAGAATCAGTTACAGGCAAATAGTGATAGAAATCATAGATAGGAGTGAGGGAGAATATCTGTGCTGTGTGGGCCAGACTGCTACAGTAATACAGACAAAGGAGTCTGTTTTGCAATAGTACAGTTTAATCTGTGACTGTCCACTGTTTTTTTTTTCTTCACCCAATAAACAGTGTGACAGCCTGCTAATCTGAAAAAAATCTCCTTTTGTTAACAGGGTGTTTTTTTGCTCACCCAATAAGCAATGTGCTAATCTGAAAAATGTCCTGCAGCAAAAAAGCGCTGTAGGAAAAATTGCAACAGCAACGCGTATTTTACTGCAAAGTGGGGATGGAATTCGCTAGAATCCATTCCACTTTGCTGTGACTGTAAAACGCTGCCTAGGGCCCCAGCCTTAAAGGTTTTTTATCTTATCCAATAAACAGTGTGATGCAGCCTGCTAATCTTAAAAATCTACTTTTGTAAGGGTTTTTTTTTTGTTTTTGATTATCCAATATACATACAGACTGATGCCAAAAAAGGCAAGCTGACTGATGCAGTTCTAGTCTAATACTGACCAGGCCACCCTTTCAGTGCTTTTATTTCTTTGGTATTTTTCTTGAAATATTTTTTTGTAAATAAAGCAAACCAACAAACAAAAAAAAACATACACACAGTGTCAGAATTGTTGCCAAACACTATTAAGAAGTTTGCAGTAAAATAACTGGAATAAAACAGGGCGGGGGACAGGCAAAAAGAGGGGGAGGAAATTCTTGTGCTGGTACTAACAATGACAATGTAGGTGGCAACAGTAGCACAACTTGACAGCCTCGCCAGTAGCCACAGTGTTGTTGTACTTCCTGAGAATAAAGATGCTTTTGAAAGCAGTGAAACAGAAATGTTTAGTGAAAGCTTTGTGTGTTTCTTATCCACCTATGTTGTAACATGGAATTTATGGGGTTGTCTTTCTGTACTAAACCATGTCTTATTCTTTATCTTTACTGACACAGATCCCATTCTCCAGTAGTCATATGTCATCTGCTGAGAGATATTTCCTCATACCCAAAGATTTCCTCTTCTTGGTAAGTTGAATGAGAACAATCAGTGTATTTTGGAGGTATTGGAAAACATGAGTGTTGGTGAAGGTAGTAGTGATAGGGGTTATGATTCTGATAATCATGCTGGTAGGGGAACTCGGGGGAAATCTGTTAGACATTTTGAGGGAATAGAGGAATCCAATTGTCAAGATGAGTCAGAAATAAGTGGAGAAGATGATAAAATTTCTGTATCTGATTTTATGGCAGATAAGACCTGGCAACAGGGTTAGGGTGAGATCAGAATAAGAAGGTGGTGGCCATGGGTGAACCTAGACTCTCTGTAGCCTGAGGAGAACTATAGAAAGAGCATCCCTCCTCCAAAACAAATACCAGATTCAGCGATCTTTGGTTGCATGATGGGGTCCCCTAATTATATTGGTTGTGGCTGCTACTGCTGCACCTTCTATAGCTATGCCCTGTGTTGAAAAGAGATACTTACTAATATTGTACTCATAATAGATTGTCTGGCTGTTATGTATGTTGTTTATTTTAAAGGGCTAAAAAAAATAAAAAATACTAACATCACTGTTCCCTTTCTGATGCTTCCAGGTCCTCGGCCAGTTTCTGCTTCCCAGTCCATCACCTCATATAGAAAATGACCACTTAAAGAAAGTGACCCACTTCAGCATATTTTTAACTTCAGTTGGAGAAAGATACTATAAATGTATTACATCTACAAGTTACAGCACATGCTCTTTGCAGCACATGCATTTTATTCAGATCAATGCAACGTTTATCAATTGCTGTAATTTACTTCAGTTGCCCATGTGTTACTAATATACATATGATAACCAGTGAATTCTATGGTATTTTGACGATGTTTGTAAGACTTAGCTTAAATTTGGGTAAGGGCTTCGATTTCCCATGAAAGCTATTCAATACAATGCTAAATCATACTGCCATAACTCTTGAAAGAGTGCAATTCTCAACACTACCACTGAGTGGCCTAACATATAACTTTGTAATAAATATTGCAAAACAATATTGTTTTGGAAAGCTGCTAATCTTTTGACTCATATATCTGGACATCTACTAGGAGAACCCTGAACACTGTCGAAGCTTCAAAAGTCAACAGGGTAACCTTAAAGCAGCAGCAGCTAAACTAAGATTCCTGACAGGTATAGTGTAGCATAGGGTGTTCCCATTATACATTTTACATCCTTGGCTATTTCTTGAATACATTATACTCGGGATTAGAGATGAGCGAATCGAAGCTGACGAAGTGGAATTCGATCCAATTTCAGCAAATATTCGATTCACATTGAATCCGAATTTCCTCATGCTTCGTGTTAACGAATCGCATTTAGTTCAAAATGGCTACTGTACATGTTAGGACATGGGGCAAGGAACTCTGAGAACGTGGGATCGCCCACAATGTCATGCGTGCAGCCAATCAGCAGCTAGCCCTGTGATGTCACAGCCCTTTAACCCCTTCGCGATCTCCCACAGTATGTTTGACCGCTGCATAACACCGCTGTGTTGGTTGTAACTGACAGCTAACACCCTGCTCCATAACCGATCGGGGGATTTAACACCTTGCATGCAGCGGTCAAACATGACTGCAGCATCCAAGGAGTTCCGCCATTTTGCTGCCCACCCACCCACCCTGGCTCTCTGCAGCCAATAAATAGCTGTTTTTGTTACGCGATTCGCCGTGATTTAATTCGGATCGAATATAATCGTATCGCGAAATTCTGCGAAGTTTCCGAATCAAATTTTTGAATACTTCACTCATCTCTACTCAGGATCACTAGGAATAGTATAATGTTCCATAGTAGCAAAAATAAAATCCCACATGACACATTTTTTGTCACAAATTTTCCAGTGCCGAAACTAAATTTTGGGGGGTTAGAACCAGAAATTTTTGGGGTTCGCCATCCACAAACTACTATTATACTCTGGGGTCTCTTCAGACTCTCAGGGTATAATTAGGTGAGCTGACAAAATTAACAAATAAATAGCAGATTCAGTCTTTTTACTCTGTTTCTTTCACAAATATGACATAAAATATAATTCTTTGGCAGGGAAATACTTGAATTCCTGTACATAAAGCTAAAGTACGATATCATATAAATGTAATACAATGTAGAAGATTGAAGTGTACATACACTTGTATATGACCTTGGGGTTTTGTAAAGCAGGTTACATGATATAAATGCATGATGGTTCTCATCAAATTAGGTTTTAGTCATGTTTTGTTATAGTGGGATTATTATTATAGGTTATAATTCTGCGCCTCTATAGACGTCTGCATTGCAAGTAAATTCTTTTTCATTTCATCCAAAATGAATGTCATTCCAGTAGTTGAAGCAGCAATGGGAAATAAACAGCAGTCATTACACAAGTCTATTTCATAGAACCTGAGATGAATTTGCTCTACGTGTGTCCTGTCCATGTAACAAGTTACCGCACATTGAAAGCTAATTTGTACTTTAAAAGGGTTGTCCACTCTATGAAGAAATTGGGCTAGCAGCAGGATAGTTGATAACATAAGAACACACCTATTAAACCCCCCACTGCTCCAACAATGCCACTCTGGTGGTCCCTGTTGCCATGTACTGCAGTGATGAGGTCATGTACATCAAAATGACTATTGCAGTCAATCACTGGCCTTAACAGTTTAGCTTGTTAACATGCTAAACGTAACCACTGAGACCAGAAACCCCTATAAGGGTCTATAAACCTTATTTATTACTCCAGTGCATCTAAATAAAAAGATGTGTCTCCATGGTAAGACACTGCAAACAAACCCATGTAGTCTCATTCTGCAGTTATATATCCAATAATCTATCCCCTATGTTTTGAAGAAGAGCAAAAATTAGGATAAGACTGTATAGAGTAGAGGTGGCGAACCTCATGTTGATAAATATTCGTGATGTTCACCCTCCAGTTTTGGGCTGATATCATATGGCCCGGGTCACCATTGAGGACTTTGATTGGGCCTCAGAGGTCACGTGCGGCATGCTGACATCTTGATACTGGGTCAAAGTTTCATGACATCCCCCACCAACCCTGTAGCATATGTTTTCAGCCAGAAACTGGAAGAGGATGACAGGGGACCATGAGGATGCCCAGGAGAGGTGAGGAAAGGTGAGTATAACTGTTTGTTATTTTTTCTCACCTCCCCTAGTTCTACACCTATTATACTCTGGGGTCTCCTCAGACCCCAGAGTATAATAGTGTTTTGTAGGTGACAAATTCCAAAAGTTTCTGGCTTGGTTTAAATCGATTCTCTCATACCTAGTATATAGTTTGTTTCTAAGGCTATGATCACATCTGCATCCCAGCAATAGTTGAGGAACATCCAGTAACAGAGATAGCTTCAGTATCCTTCAGTATCCCAGGACCATGAAAAGATCCAGCCATAGATAATAGAACCAGCCACTTAAGTCACATTATAGATACTGACAATAACAGGTATCCAGTGACAGTTATAAGACTCTCCGTACATTAAACTTGAAAAGTAAAGACAAGTTCCGAGTGGCACATAGTGTAATACTGTGGAGGAATTAATGGTGCCTATTAGGTGGATAGTATTGACCAAATAGTCTCTCATCTTAGTGGGTTGTGATCGAGGTCACAACAGATGGAACAGCTTATAGTCACAATAATAAGGGTGGCTGCAGTAAACCTTCCATCAGCAGGAAACGGGTGTCATAGGATACAATGGGAGAGTAAACTCTCAAGAAGGCAGTCTACGCACTACTATCCGCTGTTTTTACTTTCAATAAACATTTCTTCATCCAGATCATTTGGAGTGCGCAGACTGCCTTTTTGAGAGTTTATTCTCCCATTGTATCCTAAGACACTCTGTAGTCAGGGTCAGGATGCCTAGCAGCAGCAAAGGCTGCAGGACTCCAATATCAACAGCTCTTATTTAGGGTCACTGTGAACACCATACCTCAAGGACTCCAGTGGATGCAGGAACTTGGATGCACGAGGTAGACATTGGTGAAACCAATTAATCTGTACGTCTCTATATAGTACTACAATAGTCTGATGGCTAATCAAATTTTTGCACTTGTGCCTAAGCTTTGAGCCTAGAGAGATTCATCTCGGGAATATTTGTGAGGTTCATTCGGCAGTTTTGTTTCAAACCAAACTTGTTGGGTCCAAGCTGGAACTGCTATAATTATACTCTGAGGTCTCTTAGGACTCCAGATTTTAATAAATGGAGGTACGGTGGAGGTGCAAAGACATGTTTACACGTAAGCATCCTAATGTCGATGTACCCAACAGGATGGCTGAGACCCAATCACAGGCCATAGCAGTCCATGGAGGCGGCCCAAAGAGGACAGGGACATGTACCAGATGGTGTGACAGAGCCCATGAGAGTTGAGTAGGCCTGTTTATTATACTCTGGGGTTTGAAGAGTATAATAGTAGTTTATGGGTGCCTGTAACAGCTGCCTGTAACATCACAAAAGGGCATACTTCAATAGGCAATGAAGTTGTTCTTCTGTGACAGAGTATGTCTGAACAGAGACGTGGTTAATATACTGGACATATTCACTCTGTTAATCATGTACAGACATCACAGAGGATAGGACCCGTGTAAGACTCTGGTGGGATATTCCTATGGGCAGGAAAGCAGAATAATCACTGACTGAGTTAATATTAAGTGATACAACTGTGATAGAGCATATGCATCTTCAAAACTTGTCTTCCTCATAGAGAACAAAGCTTTAGGTTAATAAACAATGATCAAACCGCTGTAGAATGAATGACACGCTCTGCTTTAAATGCTCTTTGAAGCACGGAGTCAGAGAAAGTAGTGCAACATACACTGACTGCTTGCTTCAAATCTTAGACTAAAACTTTTAGCTCCATAAGACAAAAGTCTCCATGAATGCCTCAATCTCTCTATTTTACTGTGTTACAGCTATGTAGTATGCATTTAAAACCTCAAACGTTGAGACCCATTTACAGTTTATACTATACAATATGTAGATATTAGATAGATAGATAGATAGATAGATAGATAGATAGATAGATAGATAGATAGATAGATACAGAAATGTTCAAGGCAGCACAGTGATAAAACAGAATGGGTGCAAATCCAAAAGATGGTGGCTCCTTCCAAATATACAGATTTTTTCATTGGTTTCTGGTGTCTTCTGTAATAAGAGATCATGCTGCAGCAGTTTATCCAATTGCAGAAATTCAGGTTAATTCTGCTACATCTAAATATGATGAGTAACATTGTAAATCAACAGAATAACTTATATTCTACTGATCCTGAGTAACAGGCTGTGCTATTCTCCAGAGTTTAGCGCACAATTCTGCTGGTTGCAAGTGGAACGGTCAATAAACTTATTGTCAGACAGATCCATAACAGTTTAGAGGGGCTTGTATACAGCGGTGAATGTTAGCTATTTTCAGTACCAGATTGCTGCAGAGAGCCTGGGGTAAAGATGAAACTTCTTTTCCCTTAATCCGTTTTCAGACACTGAATCAGCAAAGAATGCTGGGCAATTTCCACTCTGAAAGTTGCAGAATTATGACTGTAGCCCTGGACTACAATACAGGTTATAAAGCAGGATCAGTACAGTACAAGATATGTAATGAAATTTATACTATAAAGTTCCTTATTTGCTTAAAATTCACCCAGTGTATAAGGTTTTGTAAAACCCCATCCACTCGTGTTGTACTGTACTTTGTTGTGTGTTTCCTTTCCTAAATCCACACAGAAAATACGGAACAAATTTGTCACATCTCAAAGCAGACAAATAGATGTATTCCTGCTTGTGGGCAGTGTTTATATTGTAGTTCAGTCCAATGTAAGCTAATGCTGGACACAGCGTATGTACAAGATTGGCGCTGTATCTGAAAGAAAACAGACATGTTCTTCTAATGTCATACATCACCTTTAGGGGATATGCACACAACCATGTGTCTGTAATCCATAAGCTTTAAAGTCGATTTCTCATGCTCATGACACAGATTTTTTTTTTCCAGGTGGAATCTGACCAATGCCGCAGATTTTAAACATGTTCACAAAGCATTTATTTATTTTTTCCAGAACGGTTTTTAAAAAAATGACCTAAAAAACTGAATTCTAGGACTTGGTATAAGGATTGTAATCTTCTGCTGCTCATTTCTGTGCATACCCTGACCTATCTTCAGGTGGCAGGTAAATTCCTACGAGTGATATGTTGTTTGATATACAACTAGATTATGGCACAGAAATCATTACATATCACTCACAGTTTACCAGCCTTGTAGACTAGTAGTGCAGAATCATGAGCATAATGACTGTATCAGGGGAGCAGGCATAGCAGATGCTAAAGGGTCCAACATCTCTTCTTAGACTTAAGATACAGCAATGTATGTGCAATGGAAAGGTCCAGTATTTGTTTTTTGCATTGTTCCTGTAGTGTCACATCATATGTTTATTATACCTGAATGGTGACATCATTGTCTTTCTTGTGCTGTGATGTCACAGTGTATATCAGGGACCTCACCTTACTTATGTAGTAGGGCATCACTGTTTGTATAAATCCAGTGTCCACACATTACTGATCTCCAGTTTGGTTAAAAATGCATTTTTTTTTTTTCATGAAACCAGTTCAACACAATATCACGGCATAACAAAAGCTTTGAAAGACTGCAATACCCTTTCCCCCACTGGGTGGTCACATCTGTAAATAATGGTTTTACAATGACATCACTGTAAGTGGTAGCCCTGTAATGTTACATCACTGTGTGCATTATCCCTGTATTGTATCACTGTGCCCATTAAAAGGGTTATCCAGGAATAAGCCAAAAAGTAAAAACTAAATAAAACATCAGGGTACCTGCTCTGACACCTACCTACCCTCATAGTAAGCTGCAGGAGCTTGCATTGCCTCTAGGGATATAATTGTGAAAATAATGGCTACCACTGCTCTTATCTATGTAAAAGCCATCACGCATGGGGTCCCTGCTGCTGAAAGGAAGGGAGCAGCATTAGCACAGGGGTTTTGTTAAGGCTTCGTATCAGGAGTCCAGGATTCCTTAGGCAGTGATCATGGCTTAATTAATACCAGAAGATGGTGGAGCAGTACAATCTGTCTTCTCAGCTGCTCTGCCATCTTCTGGTATTGGTGAAGTCATGGGCACTGCCTCTGGAATCTTGTCAGGATAATACAAAGTCTGAACAGAACACAGTACAGTGTTAATCGTTGCCCTAACTTGGCCTTGTCTGTTCCCCAACAATGCCCCTTCCCCTTCAGCAGCAGAGAACCTGTCCAGGACAGGTTTTACATATAGAAAAGCCCTGACTGACATTTTTTCATAAAGAGGCAAAATGAACTTCTGCATCTTAGTAGGCAATAGGCAGTTAAGTATCAGAGTAGTTACCCTGATATTTTTTTTTACTTTTAATTTTTTAGCCAATTCCCAATCAACCCCTTTAAATAAAGCAAAGTAATCCACAAAATAATATACCTTTTAATGTTCTAAACTTGCTGCTGAAGGTGGTCAAGGTAGAGTGGAGTCTCATTCCAAGCTTTTCCATGGTGCTCCATGAATACTTGCTGTATCCTTGTAGACAATACCATAGATGTCTGCTTATATTTTGGCTATTCTGGGATATTATGGAAATACCCAATTGCTAAAGCAAGTGATTCAGATGATAACATATGGATGTGTCCACACTTAACTGATCTGCAATTTTGTTATAGGGGTAAGTCACTTAATGTAGCTTACTTTAACAACGAGCCCATTTCTCCTGTTCTTTATTAGACCGCCACACCATACTCTACTATGATGTTTACTTCCTTGCTGAACTTGCAAGCCCTATGAACGCATCCTGATATAATCACTGATTGAGAGTCATGGGACCTGGTGTGTCCATACGTGGCATCCATAGACTAGCAGTGTAAATGGCACTGCTCATGTGCTAGCATTTATAGTCATCCACAGTCTTAGTTTATGGCGGCTGTTGATGAACATGCAGGGTCACATGATCCCTCATCAGTGGCCATGTCTGGACACCACTTATAGATCTTGCAAGTTCAGCAAGAAAGTAAATACTGCTTCAGTGGAGAGCAAGAGAAATAGGACCCTATGTTATAGTAGACTACATGATATGCTGTTTACGGCACCATACAAAAAAATCTCTAGAAAGTGGCCAACCCATTTAGGCATTCCAATTTGTCTTGAAGGCAGTTAAATACGTTTTCCCACCAAAACAAGTTATTCCCTATCCATAGTAAAGGGCACAACTTGCTGATCAGTGGGGGTATGACTGCTAAGAGCCCCACTGATCAGGAGATTGAATGAAGCAGAAGATTGATATGAATGGAGTGATGTCTTCGTTGCCTGACCACTGCTCCATTAAGAAAGGAGGACTGCTTAGACCTCAAATAATCTGCAAGTCATCTCCTATCTTATGCATAGGGGATAACTTGCTTTAGTGGTAAAACTCCTTGTGATACACATATCTGGATGTCCAGCCAAGAAGACACCTACGGGAGGACTCATTTGAAATATTAGCAATTTGCTATTCATAATATATCCTAATATTTTACCTGTTAAAAATGGCTCCCATTTATAGCGTCACAGGTTAATGTAAAACGGTGAACTTTGCTTTCTCTATTCCGGTAACTTTACTTGAACTGTTTAATTTCACTTACGCATCAATGTTCTCATCTCTCTCATTTACCAGTCACAACACCTTAATACAAGGGGCTAAAAGTGTCAGCCATACTTAATGACATAACTGGAACTCCTGTCTATCCGCACTCACTGAACATTACATTGACTGATAGCATAATGGATATGAGGCTGCAGTGTCCTATCTAATATACAGCAATAAAGCCGGGAAGGTCTGCTCTGTGGATTTCTAACATGATCTTCAGGAGCAATTAATCATCGTTCACGGGCTCCATTTTTCCTGCCTATTGATTCTTGCACAGTTACAAGGCCTTAATTAGAATTAGTCGCTGTACTGAATGGATGGGAAAATAAAGTTAGAAATCTCGGCATATTTTTATTCTTTGTTAAATCTACCAGGATGTCCACCTGTTGTCACGCTTCAAAGGTCACCTTACCTTCCAGTGGAGCTTTGACTTCAATTTAATCTCTGTGGAGGAAATGTGCTGCCAGCAAGCAGTCATTCATAAATATCTCAGGAGAAGTATGCTGTGTTTGTGTGAAAGCTATTGAAAGATTGATGTTACAGTAATAGCAAAAGTTTACAATGTAGCATAAAAAAATGTTGTCACTAGAAATGAAATTTTAGACAATTGTCTGTATTTATGGAATGAGTTTACAAAGTTACTAAATAGGTTTATCGGTAAAGTTCAGAGTGCATTTTTTTAGGACTGAAATTTGGAATACATCTTATTAAAAAAGTTGTCCGAGACCCAAGTGTAATAGATACTGATGACCTATCCAGTGGAGAGGTCATCAGTATCTGATTGGTGGGCGTCTGATAAGAGGACCAGGGGATTCTGAGCTCCAATTCTTAAAGGGGTTTTGTGCAACACTAGAGTGTTGGATACTAATGACCTATCCAATGGGGGATTGATGAGGGTCCGACCCCGGCAACCTGCCAGAACTCATATATAAGGTATATGGCCAGAAGTAGTTGTGCTCCTATTCAAGTGCACTACAGCACTACAGTATACATCTCTGTACATGGTATACTGTCATCAGCTCCATACACTGTAGCAGTGGCAACAGAGATCTGCAACCCTGCTCCTATTCACTTGAATAGGAGCAGAGCTGTTTACATTGCATATGACTTCTGACTGCTGAATCAGCTGATTATATGGAGTTCAGACATTGGATCCCCACCGATCATATACTGGTGACCTATCCTGTGAATAGGTCATCAGTATCCATTACTCTAGGGTCTCGCACAACCACTTTAAGAATTGGAGCTCAGAAGCCTCTGATTCTCTTCTCACAGCAACAAATTTAGAAAGAGTCTGTCATGTCCAAAATAATTCAACAAAATAATAGCACTTTGTAGGCTCCTTTAATAGAAGCAGAAACATATGTTTGTGAGCAAAAAAATGAGGGGGATAATTGCAGAATGCCTGTGGACACTGCTATTACAGTGCACTGTGTAATATCTATCTATCTATCTATCTATCTATCTATCTATCTATCTCTGTAATTTCCTCTTTACAGGCTTTTTTGGACATAGGTTGTCAGTTGCCCTATTTTTAGTAAAGTTCAAATCTGTTTCACCTGAAACCCTGTGTCTCCAGAGTAATTACCTACAAATACTATCAAAGGCTCTTCCAAACACCACCTGGCCCAGGAGGTCTAAAAAAAACCCATTCGGAAGGGCTCCAGGGAACGGTTACCAACACCATCAGGTACTATGTAGGCCCTCAGCTCTGTACCAGCCCAATAGGTAAGCTGGAGGAGTTGGTTACATCTCCTGACCACCTTTAACTCTCAACTGCTGCCTCCCTCTCCCAGTCTTTGGATCCCTCCAATGGGTTGCCGGCAATAATCTTTTTATAGATATGCAAATCCATAGCCTTAAGTGCATCGGTGGTAGGTCTGATTTGCCATATTGTTCTACAGTTAGTTATAGGTGTTCTGAATGTCCACTAAAGTTGCTGTGAAATGTTGTCCTTTTCGCAGTGATTGACCTTTTCAGGCCCTGCCTGCATACAGCTGTCTGAGACAAATCTAGCAAATTGGATTCATCCCGATGCACTTGAGGCTGATTTGTATATACATAAAAAATATTGATTTTGTCTGCATTTTTATTGATATATTGGTCATTTTGAACCTGATAGGCTCCCATTGGAAGGATTCTCCAACACTTTTGTGAATTTTTGAAAATGTTTTGACTGCTTTATAAAACCTGAAATAACCTGGTTTCTGGCATGTACCTGTTGATTTACAATCTGCACTTCATTTGGGGCACTTCCTGGGAGTGTGTACATCTGCAAATGCCATCTCATGTCAACTCCAGGTGCTTTTAAGCAGTCCTCCATTAGCCTAAGACCCCAGATGGTCACTCGTATGGTCATGCAATCTTTTATTATGCTTCGTCACTGCTTTTTGTGCTTAAATTGGTTGTCTTTAGAAGTTAAAGGGGTATTCCCATGAACATAATCATATCTATATTTGTAGATAATTAAAAGTTAAACATTTTTGCAAATATAAGTAGTTACAAATTCTGCAGAGTTTTAAAGATTTTCTCTAACCATCTTAGTGGTGACATCTGTTGTCTTGATCGGTTGCCAATGGATATGACCACGAATGCAGAAACTTTCTTTGGTCTGGGTCTTGTCAGGAACACAGCCATGATTTTCTTATTGTAGCTGGGTTATCAGGCAGGGACATTACATGTATGAGAAGATATCCCGGCCACAATAAGCAAATCATGGCTGATTTTCTGAGCTTAGAAAGATACTGCATTCAGGGTCGTATCCACTGGCAACCGATAAAGACAACAACTTGTGACCACAAGATATTTAGAGAAAATCTTTAAAGCGCTGCAAAATATTAAATTACTTATATTTGTAAAAATGTTTAACTTTTAATTATCTACAAATTAAAAAATGGTTATGTTTGTGGGAATTCCCCTTTAAGCCATTGCTTCATTGCTATATTAGGGCATTTAGATTTCACTGAGGAAGTCTTTGGCCTGTTTTTGTCTAATATGGTTGGATATTCCTTTGAATAATTGTCATGTAATGTTATAGTTTTCCTACAATGCTGAATGAACTGTGTGAACTTTTGCGTTAACTTACCAAACTCTTCCAGACCATTCTCAGTGGGGATCTCACAAATTTTATATATAAAGTATAAAATTCAGAAAGAAAAAATAATATGTACTACAAAGTCACAAACCAAGAGAAAAAGCAGCAACTCTGGTTATTAAGAAAAGGTTTCTGTTGAGGAACAAGATCATTACATTAGGAATTAAATATAGGGACGTGATAGGGGAGAATCAGCGAGAAACTCATAAAATTAATATGAGTAAAACTGAAAACTGCCTGGGAGAGAAAGAAATACTTTCCTTTCCATATTCCTTTATTTAAAGCTGAATTATTTATTATAGTCGGATTGTATCTTTGCCGTTTTATTGCATTTTGCATTTAAAGCATTTATCAAACATTTGTTCTGGATCATATAACAAGATTTCCTACCGGGACCATAAACAGTTCTTTTAAGTGAGAAAGTTCTCAAGTTTTTGTTTTTTTTTCTATTTTTTTTTTTTTCATTTCTTGTTTAGATTTCTTACACTGAACAGTATGGCTGCAGACTGGATTTCCTATATTGTAAGACAATAGTCTGATTTCAGTAGAATACAAACAGAATTCTGTGGAGCTAAGAAATCTAGAGAAAGACCAAAATAATCCTCAACAATACTATCACCAGCGCAACTTACGGTGTTCCTGCAGCCATCTTTCAATTTTTTGTGTTTTACTCCCAGCTTTCCAGAAACCATAACTTTTTTATTTTTCCATTCACAAAGCCATATGAGGACTTGATTTTTGTGGGGTGTATTCGTAGTGGTAGCATTTAATATTCCATACAATTTATTGTTATAATATAAAATTCAGAATGGGGTGGAATTAGAGAAAAACTGCATTTCTGTGATTTTATTAAGGGCTTTTTTTTTTTTTTTTTCACTGTGCCGCCAAAGTGACAGGTTAAGTTATATTCTGAGGTTTGATATGATTATGTTGATAAATTTATAGTGTTTTTGTTATTAACAGTTTTTAACACCTTTAAAAATAAATCCAAAGCTTTAAGAAAAATTTAAAAAATGGCATATACAGTGGGGAAAAAAGTATTTAGTCAGTCACCAATTGTGCAAGTTCTCCCACTTAAAAAGATGAGAGAGGCCTGTAATTGTCATTATAGGTAGACCTCAACTGTGAGAGACAAAATGAGAAAACAAATCCAGAAAATCACATTGTCTAATTTTATAAAAGATAAAAGATACCTGATCTCACCCTGTGGGGTCAAAATGATCACAAGAATGGTGAGTAAAAATCCCAGAACCACACAGGGGGACCTAGTGAATGACCTGCAGAAAGCTGGGACTAATGTAGCAAAGGCTACCGTCAGTAACACACTACACCGCCAGGGACTCAGATCCTGCAGTGCCAGACGTGTCCCCCTGCTTAAGCCAGTACATATCCGGGCCCGTCTGAAGTTTGCTAGAGAGCATTTGGATGTTCCAGAAGAGTATTGGGAAAATGTCATATGATCAGATGAAACCAAAGTAGAACTGTTTGGTAGAAACACAACTCATCGTGTTTGGAGGAGAGTGAATGCGGAGTTGCATCCAAAGAACACCATACCTACTGTGAAGCATGGGGGTGGCAACATCATGCTTTGGGGCTGTTTCTATGCAAAGGGACCAAGACGACTGATCCGTGTACATGAAAGAATGAATGGGGCCATGTATCGTGAGATTTTGAGTGCAAACCTCCTTCCATCAGCAAGGGCATTGAAGATGAAACGTGGCTGGGTCTTTCAGCATGACAATGATCTCAAGCACACCACCAGGGCAATGAAGGAGTAGCTTCGTAAGAAGCATTTCAAGGTCCTGGAGTGGCCTAGCCAGTCTCCAGATCTCTACCCCATAGAAAACCTTTGGAAGAAGTTGAAAGTCCATGTTGCCCAGCAACAGCCCCAAAACATCACTGCTCTAGAGGAGATCTGCATGGAGGAATGGGCCAACATACCAGCAACAGTGTGTGCCAACCTTGTGAAAACTTACATAAAACGTTTGACCTCTGTCATTGCCAAAAAAGGATATATAACAAAGTATTGAGATGAACTTTTGTTATTGACCAAATACTTATTTTCCACCATAATTTGCAAATAAATTCTTTAAAAATCAGACAATGTGATTTTCTGGATTTGTTTTCTCATTTTGTCTCTCATAGTTGAGGTCTACCTATGATGACAATTACAGGCCTCTCTCATCTTTTTAAGTGGGAGAACTTGCACAATTGGTGGCTGACTAAATACTTTTTTTCCCCACTGTATGAGTCTGACACCCGTAACTTTTTTTATAATTCTGTATATGGGGCTGCATAAGGTGTCTTTTTTTGCAAAGTCATATGTACTTTTCACTTATACCATTTTGGGTAAGGTCTGACATTTTGATCGCTTTTTATTCAAATTTTTATGGGAGGCAAAATGGTAAAAAAAATTGTGGTTTGACGATATATACTTTTATATGTTTGTAACTCAGGCATTTTTGGATGCGGGGATGCATACATTTGTTTGTTTTTTTATTTTTATTTGAAACCTATGGAATGGGGATTTGAACGTTTAGGGTTTTTTTTTTATAGATTTTTTTTTTTAAACTTTTCAATTTTTTTTAACTGTTTTATTAGCCCTCTAGGGAACTTGAACTTGTGATTTTTAGATCAATTGTCCCGTAAACTACAATACAACTGTATTACAGTCTATGGGAGATTCGCTTCATAGCTGTTGATGCCTACCACAGGAAAGCCTCAATAGCTATAATTCTATGACGGGCCTGGGAGCCTTGATAAGACTTCTATCTGTCGTGAGAACAGAACGGCTCTGTGAAAGATCCTCAGTGCGCCAACACCGCTGTGGCCACCCCTGAGTCTTCTTTCATATAAAACCACACTCACCGCCAGTGAATGTTGGGTCCACAAGATAAATACAAGACAAGCTTTCTAAATTTTATATATTTATTAACCCCTAAATGGGTCGGTATTAACATCTAACACATGCAGTTCAGAACAGATATGCAGATATATGCAAGCATTAACAGTTACTAGTTACAAGATACAGTACAAATAAAATAAAAGGGATAAAGGTGAAATGATTACTTACCACACATGTCCTTGATGTGGTTCTGTAGTCCAACACTCACACATGCTCTGTCATGTGTGAATAACCAGTGGAGGCTGTTTAGCATGTGGCATTAATACAGTAATCCAGGCTGCATGCTCTAATCACAGTCTCTCAGCATTAGTCCCGTAGTCTCATCACAAAAAATCTCCTCATGGTGTTCTTCTGTAGTCCCAACACAAATCTCCTCCCATTGCCTTTTACCTCATCTTTTATACCCTTTATGCCACCTCCCAGAATGAGGTCACCAAGTCTGATTGAATAATGCAATCAAGTCCAGATTCTTTGTATATGGCCGATCCAAGTGAAAGGATACAATGTTATCAGCCATATCTGATCTCCCTGCACAATGCATGTTTCTTTGATCACTCAGAGCTGTATAGGAATACAATGGAGCCCTGCTGTGATGGATACAAAGCCCTATTGTTCCAGTGCTGCTAAAACTGCCAATATACACCTAGGCTTATAGCTGCGCACATTATGAGTAAATGGAACTAGAGAGAAATACGCTACCCAGAGACCAAAATACATCTGAGTTATAGCCACACTTAAGCAGAATCATCACAGGCTCCGTCAGGGGTGCTGGGGTGTGATTTGGGGTCTCTGGGAAGTTTCAGGCTATAAAATTAAAAAAATCCCTCTAGCTGTAAACTCTGATTACGGCATTAGCAATGAGTCTCTGCTGTGTAATACAGAGGAGACACGCCAGGTATGGTGGCTGTTGTGCTTCAGAGTGGCCGCCATATTTAAGGACCTGTATTTTGAAGAGATTTCAGGTCATCTAGTAATAGTTTTGGATCTTTCTACAGGGTAATGGAATATCATCATTACATGTGTCACAGCAAAATAATCAATAGGTTTATACAGTACTTGCCTTCAAAATGTCAGAAGGTTAAAAACCACCATCATTCTTAAAATCAGCCAAAATTAACACTTACCAGTGTTACTAGACCCTTATGTGAAGTGCCATAAGCTCAATTGTTCATGCTTCACATAATTTTCAGAAAATAGCTACTTCTTGTTAGCCCCTTTAGCTATTATTTAGATAATGTCTCCATCATGCTGTCGCCCAAAGGGGCCAAATCCTTACTCTCTTAACCCTTTCCAACTCTCAATAAGTGAACACCTCCCTCACAGATACATATATTAAATGTGTGAAATGTGGCAAAGTTAACCTTGTCTTTCTGCAGTGTGATGACTTTCTGCAGCATGATACCTTAACAACATTAAAAGTTATTGAAAGAGTCAAAATAACATCTGTGACAAAGTGTTGTTAATCTATTTAGTGTTAAGTTAAACTTTGCTACATCTATACATGAATTCCAACTTTACTGTATATTGGTTATGGCTGGGCATACAATTAAATACAATATGGTGACATGCTAACTAAAATCTTAATGTACAACACAACCATTGGGTGGCCAACATCACAGAACAGGCTAATCATCGTGTGACAAGTAACACACATATCTACACATGTATTGCCAATAAAAAAATTAAGAATGGACACATTTGCGGCTAAAAATTTATTTTTCAGGCAATGGGGGAAATCTTGGATATATTAAAAATCTAAATCAAGATCCTTGTTTTGAATTGTTGTCTTGAGATGGTATAAAGTGTTATATTATAATATATCAAGTCCTCTTTGGCTTCCTCTCGTAGGTTTATGGACCTTGCTAGGATTATGCCATAGCTATAAAATATTAAGCTTATCTCAATATGTTAAAAGCCACATTTCAGCTGAAGTAACCAGGCAAAGCCTCTAGAGTATCTGACGGTAAGGAGAATGTTAGTTAAAGGAAGAAAATAAATCTTTCTCTAACTTCTCGGTAGAAGCCATGGATGATTGGTTGCATTCTTATCAATGTACAGAGATAGTCATTAATGAGGCTCATGGTGAAGATTGATATATACTCATTTATATGCTCTAGCCACATAAATTTGCTTGGATTCATGTTTTCGCTAACACATATGTACAGGAACAAAGGGAGAATGTCTCCCTAATTAATCACAGCAAGTGAAAGATGAGCAACAAGAAAAAAATGCCCCAGCTAACAGCTTTCAGGAAAATCTATCTCTGTGACAAATGAGATCCAGTCCTTTGGAGCAAAGAGTTCTGCCTCAGCAGTACATTAGGCACAAGCATTCATTCCTTGGATGGAAAGGATGAGACAGTGAGGCCATGGAACCAAGGGATGTAATTATTCATGTCGAGAAGACCAAGAGCCATATGATGAAGTCAAATCAAACATTTGTGCTGGCAGAGCTACCACTTACAGCATGATGATGTGTGAAGCTTGCACATTTTCTGCTGTTCATGGAATATGATATTACCACCAGGTTACTGTCACCTCTTAATGATGGAATATATTCATTGTGGAGCAGAGTCTACACCTGCAGGCAAACTGTACCCATAAAACTGTACTCCACTAAAGATAGCCCTATACATAACAACCCAAACATCACATCATACTGTAACGACTTGACCTAAATTGCCGACTGCAAAATTCATCCACTGTTATCATTATAGAGATATTTATTATAATGCATGATGTAACGTCTCTGCCGTTTCGGGTCTCGGCGCCACCCCTCCGCTCGCACGCTGTGGCAAGGAGGCGTCTTCAATTTGGTTCTTTGTGTAAGTTTCTTGATGCTCAGTCTGAACATGGTCCTAATCAGTGTAATGGATTTCTAACCACACCCGGGTTCTAAGCATTTCTCTCTGCACGGTATAGAGTTAATCTCTTCCTGGCTTGTGTGATTGACAGCCTGTGTGCCTATCAGGTGTGGGGTTGGGCCCAGACTTTCTATATACAGGTTGTCACTTCTCTGCAAGTTGCCGTTTATTACACTTGTGTTTTGCCTGTACTCTTCATTATTTCCCTTGCTACCTTGTTACCTGATTTTCTGACCACTGGCTTTGACTTTGACTATTCTCTTGGATCTCGATTCTGTGCTGCAATTGCTCGATTGTTTCTGACCCCTTGGCTAGCTGACCTCCCTTTGTTGTTGTGCGTCTTGTCTGCGTTCTATGTGATCACTTATTATAAGGAGGGACTGTCGACGTGGTTGCTGGCTGTCACCTAGGACAGATCGGGCAAGTTAGCCAGGGACAGTGGTGGGGGGGATTCAGCTTAGGGTCCACTGTCTCGTTGTGCCCCTCCCCCCAGTTCTCCAGCAGCTTCTGGGGAATCGCTCCTCTAGTGATTCCCTTACAGAATAACCGGCCACTACATTCTGCCATTGCTTCCCATAGGGTCAGCATGGATCCTATTCAGGGCCTTGCAGCCAAGTTGGAAGGTTTGGCAGGCCTAGTAGCTGATCTCGCTAAACAGGTTCAGACCCTTACTGAGGCTGCTGCAGCATCCCCGCCTGTTTCTTCCCCTTTTAAGGTGAAGATGTTACTCCCGGATCGTTTTTCAGGGGATCGTGAAAAATTTGAGACTTTCCGGGAGTCCTGTTGCCTGTATTTTCGGATTAATCCACATGCATCCCAGGCCCAAATGGTAGGAATAGTTATATCCCTCCTACAGGGGGATCCACAGGCTTGGGCCCTTAAACTCCCTCCAGGGGCTGAGGAGTGGACTGACTTTGAAAAGTTTTTTTTGTCTTTGGGGTCTATATACGCTGAGCCAGACCACATTGGTCTTGCAGAATCGCAACTCCTCACCATGCGGCAGGGCAAACGCTCTGCTGAAGAATATTGTGCAGAATTCCGCAAGTGCAGCATGACTGCAAGTTGGTGTGAGTCAGCTCTAAAGGCCCACTTTAAACAAGGCCTGTGTGACCGTGTTAAGGAGCTCTGGGTTGGTCACCCAGATCCTCCCACTCTTGAGCAGGCTATGACTTTGGCTGTCCGTATTGACCGTAGGATCCGGGAAAATGTTAAAGAGAGAATAGGGTCTGCTTCTTCCAAGTTTTCTGTCTCTCCCTCTCTCTCTCCTGAGAAACCTATTATTTCTCCCATGACTCCTGGTGAGGAACCTATGCAACTGGGAGTTATGGACGCCAAGATGCGACGAGAGCATCGTCTCAGGAACAACCTCTGCCTGTACTGTGGTACTTCCGGTCATTTCATCCGTGACTGCTCCATCAGACCCCGCACACCAGGGGAAAAACTTCAGTGCCTGAGTGGTAGTCGGAAGAACCACTCAGGCAACCAGGTATTTGCCAGTAGTAACAATAAGATGTTGTTATCTGTGTCTCTGTCCTCTGGGGACAGATCTGTTTCTGGCCAGGCCTTAGTTGACTCTGGGTCTGCGGCAAATTTTGTCACATTTTCGTTTGTCTCAGCTTTAGGCATTGAGCTTTTGCCACTTGACACTCCTCTGGCGGTTACTGGAGCGGATTTTGCCCCACTGGCCAGGGGTAAGGTCCGATTCAAGACCCCCTAAATAACGTTGCAAGTGGGTTCAGCTCATTCAGAGGTCATGACCTTTTTTGTTACGGAGCATCTGTCTTCCGATATTATTTTGGGGCTCCCCTGGTTGAACCTCCATAACCCTATTTTTGATTGGGGTAAAAGGGAGTTGGTAAAATGGGGATATCAGTGCTCATCCCACTGTATTGTTTTGCACACCTTAAATTGTGTTACTGAGGAGACTGTCTCGGCTGCAAAAGGTGGGAAACACCAGGTGAATAAAAAATGTTTGCCTGGCCCACCAGTGTCTAAGGTTGTGCAAAAAGACCCTGAATTGAATGCAGAGAAAATACTGGGTCCTACTAAAACTGGTTTATCTGGTGAGGGTCCGGTGGCCCCTCATAAAGGGGGGGTACTGTAACGTCTCTGCCGTTTCGGGTCTCGGCACCTCCCTCCGCTCGCACACTGTGGCGAAGGAGGCGTCTTCTATTTGGTTCTTTGTGTAAGTCTCTTGATGCTCAGTCTGAACATGGTCCTAATCAGTGTAATGGATTTCTAACCACACCCGTGTTCTAAGCATTTCTCTCTGGACGGTATAGAGTTAATCTCTTCCTGGCTTGTGTGATTGACAGCCTGTGTGCCAATCAGGTGTGGGGTTGGGCCCAGACTTTCTATATACAGGTTGTCACTTCTCTGCAAGTTGCCGGTTATTACACTTGTGTTTTGCCTGCACTCTTCATTATTTCCCTTGCTACCTTGTTACCTGATTTTCTGACCACTGGCTTTGGCTTTGACTTTGACTATTCTCTTGGATCTCGATTCTGTGCTGCAATTGCTCGATTGTTTCTGACCCCTTGGCTAGCTGACCTCCCTTTGTTGTTGTGCGTCTTGTCTGTGTTCTATGTGATCACTTATTATAAGGAGGGACTGTCGACGTGGTTGCTGGCTGTCACCTAGGACAGATCGGGCAAGTTAGCCAGGGACAGTGGGGGGGATTCAGCTTAGGGTCCACTGTCTCGTGTGCCCCTCCCCCCTAGTTCTCCAGCAGCTTCTGGGGAATCGCTCCTCTAGTGATTCCCTTACACATGATCATTTACATCTATTACCCATGATATAGTATCTATCTATCTATGCACATAACACATATGCAACTAGTAAGTATATTAGTCTCAGCTGCATTTCTGATATACTGTAGTCATTATCTGAGTATATAAATGTGAGGTTCTTAGCAAACTATTTGATGAAATATTCGAGCCCATCTGCCCCGACAAGGCAACCTTATTTAGATGGTAACTTACACTATGCAGACATATATCTCTTGGGCCTGGGTCTAGGTCTACAAAGTGAACTCATCGAACATAGGATACAGATATACTCTATTCTAATTAAAATAGCACATGGGAAGGGAGAAATTCCAACATGGAGGACGCCACATCCTCCACATGCACAAGACAAAAAAAAACAGAGAGTACCCCTATAGTAAAATAAATATACAGAGGTGCGTGCTGTATGGCTGCAATACAAACACACAAAAAAAAAATGCAGCAGTACACTGTAGGGGGCACTAAGAAATATGCAAATAATAATTATATAAAGTTTGCAATGCATTACTGCAGCATCTATCTATCTATCTATCTATCTATCTATCTATTCATCATCTTTTATATATATTTGCATACATATGTTATATGTTTTAATTCATTTTACAATAAGTTTTACGTGACATATTTTGCTAACATTGGTAGTTAGTTCATCTTAGTCTTGAATTTTAGTCCGTGCTATAGTTCTAAGATTTGTTCAGATTTTTGGTTATTTTACATTTGTGTTTCAATCTGATTAATGTTGAGTCTTATGCATTCAACACTTTATTTTGATTCTGCTCAGCCATCTCGTCCTCTCATAACACATCTAAATTCAGACTCATACAGTAGCATTGGAGCTAAATCAATACAAAATGTTCCCTAAAAATTGTATGTCTTATTCCAGGGGAATGACCTTAAACCCTTTCCTGAATGGCCACACAATTATTTCATAAATGATGACTTCTTATTACATTAAGATATAATAGAACAATCAGTGAGAATCACAGAAGACCTAGCAAATGTCTGGGAATAATAAAGTAACAACTGAATTTAGAGATTGACAGAAGGAAGGGGCATAAATGGCTTTATATCATTGACAGAGGGTGGCACGGAAGAACTGGAAAATTTCTGGGAAGAATGAGAGAGGAGCAACACAATTTAGAGTTCTAAGAAAAGATGCCTTCAAAGGGGTTTGACAAAACAAGGGGGTGTCAACGGGTTTCCTTGGCAGCTGGGGCACAACAGAGGGATCAGGTTGGCTGTCAATCTAATACTGACAGAAAATAATTCTTTGTATTTCAAAGTGTTCAAATGATTTAAAATTTTAGTTCTATTGGGAAGAAAATATAATTAAGTTCGATAAAATAATATAAAACATTTTTAAAATGATTCACCAAAGGAATAAAAGAAATAAAAATATAAATAATAATAATAGTAGAATAGATATATTATACTACTGAAAGAACTATAGAAAAAAAGAAACTGTATTATTTAAACTGCATAGCACAGAGTAGGAAAAAACTACATCCAGTATGCTACACATTTGAATTGCAAGATGCAGCACAGATGTGTCCTTCCTTATCCATCCTTTTGGCTGGACATGTCCAAATATTGGTACCACAAGTTTTTGCTAAAATTAACAACTCTACAATTAATTCTCTTCAGACTCCATGACTTAGCTCTTATCTGACTGTGACCTCTCAGAAAAGAATGTCTTTGATGGTTGAGCTTACAAAAACAGCATGGCCCTCTGAGCTATGTTATTTCTTTAACTCCTATAGAAGTGAAAGGGTAGAACAGTGAGCTGTGTTATTTCCAGAACTCCTATTCACATCTATAGGCGTTATGATAACAGTGCAACTTAGAGAGCTGTTTTTGTAAGCCCAACCATTGAGAACAGTCTTCTCTTTGAGGTTGCAGTCAGGTAAGTGCCTGGGAACAGAGGCTGGGGGGATTTAATTTTAGAGATAGGTGCGGGTCCCAGAGTTGGGATCCACATCTTTTAGACACTTATGACATGTCTTGTGGATATGCCATAAATATCTTTAATGGAAAAACCCTTTTAACCCAAAGGGATATGTTAACTATATCATATTTTATATAACCTATTTGTGTCTATGTGTAGTCACTGTGAAGGGGAGGGAGAAGTTGGTGTGAATTGCATTTTTTAAAGCTTTTATTAGCATGTCGTAATGTGTTGAATTGGTTTCATGAGAGATTGCATTCCTAAACCAAGGTGGAGATAAGTTAAGTGTGGACACATCTGTATCACATTTCTCCTGTACAGATAAAAATGTTCAGCTGCCCTTGCTGTATAGGTGATAATAGCTGATCATAGCTTCTGAACTGACACCTATCAGCACATTGCCAGCAGGTCCTCAGTTAGTAATGACATTGTGCAGATGAGACAATACCTTTCATGCTTTGAAAAGCCTTCTCTGACCTGTCCAAACTATCAGCAAGTCACAATGCCACAATTTTGTAAATTCAATTTCCAGAAATAACTAAATTGAGTTACAAAAATAGATTCAAACATTGCAAGTGGATTTGTGGAAATAATATGATTTCTAAGTATTTTTCTTCTCATTCCTTTATTTCATAATAACAACTATATGTGAGAACAATAAGACCCGATAACTGGTCACATAATATCTACTGCTATAATAATGTTTTTCAAATGCTTAATCAAATATGATAAAAAAAGTAATACAATAATATTACTAAAGTGCAGGTTGTTAAAATGAATAGCATTAGTAAATGTCTCACTTTCAGAGCAGACTGGGTTCATTTTACCTTGCTGTTATTATAGAGCTGCCAGCCACAATTGTTGATAGGCAAACATTTTTGCTATGATAATGCCTCTATTAAAGGATAGATAAAAATGACTGAATGAGATTTGCTGCTACTTGACCTCTTCTTAATTTTAGTAATAAAAGCTGTACTTGATGATTATTCTACTATAATACCACCCTGCAATGTGTATACTGTACAAGTGACACTAGTATAAAAGGCTAATGTACTCAGTAGATATTGAGACAATTTTTTATGCATTTTCTTTTTATAGTTTGCACATATAATAATCTTTCACAGGTGATACTTCCTATGCCAATACAGTAACATCAGCCTTCTAAACCACTGGCTAAAAAAAGAACCTTTCACCACATCTATGCCAGAATCAGTGGAGCAGTCTCTATTAAAGAATCCAAATAATCGGAGTTGATGTGGGTAGTAAAAGGTTCTCTTTAAAGCTGAGGTGAAATATGAAGCTCCTGGACCCCACTGCAAAATTCTGTACCAGCCCCCCCAACTATAATGTATCATTGTACTGGTCTCCTCATATTGGGAAGAACTATCTAAGTGTCATTCCCTCAAGTTACTTCCCTAAGTTCAAGCCTTTTTTTAACAAAATACATGTCCAACAAATGAGGGGGTCAATAAAATAAAAAAAAAATGTACTCACAGAGCTTCCACTTACAGCAGCTTCTATTTGCAGATCCCCACAAACATTGGTGAATGATGTTTGTGCTAGGTGAATGTTGCAGCCAATTACAGGCCTAGCTGTGACCTCTTTACAAATAGCATGTGACTGACTGGCCTTAGCAGTGACCTCTTGATAATACAGTAACTGACTGATCGGGCTATAGACAGATGGCCCATGATGTTGTAAGGGATTTTTATGAATCACTACTTTATATTAATGGTCCTTTTACTTATATATTGTTTTAGGTTTTATTATGTTTATGATTTCTATCAATATTTTGTATATTCTATATTTAATTAAAATTCTGCTTTTACTAAATTCCATTTATTGTTTAAACTAGAAAAGATTACATTAAAATTTTCTATGTTATAATACAGATGCGTCCATCTTCAATTTCAACCTCGTTGCACTATGATAACAGCAAAATCCATTTAATGCAATGAAAAAACACTGAATTAAAGAGATTAGCAACTTTTAACATATTGAAAGTCATGTTAAAGTTGGCTACATCTGTATCATTGGCCAAATCCTTACCATTACTTTAAAAATACATGTAAAATAAATGACTCAGTATACCCGTTGTAACCATTACTTAATGCAACGTTAATTGCTAAATACCTTGTTAATAGTATTAGTACAAAGGTGATGTTGATCTGCTTTATTTATACTCTTACCTTCTTCATTACTTTTTGGTTGGGTAGAGAAAGAGTTGTTATGTACAGCTTCAATAAGCTTTATCTTGGTTTTTTCAATGACTTTTAAATGGCTCTTGTTGTGAGTTATCACATTGCAGTAAGTTATCAGATTCAAGTTATACTTTGCTAAATCTGTAACATTTGCTTAGATGATTTCCCATTTTATGTTTGTATATCTCTCCATGGGCTCCCAGTAAACCATAAAACTTTCCTAAACATTAAGTTTCCAGCGAAGTTAATTGTTTGATGTGCTGTGAACGCTTGGAAGTAACTATCCAAGTTATTGTACTTCTGTGGATCATTACAGACCATTCATTACCCCTATCCTTATCTAAATAAGCTTAAAGGGAAGATTCTCCTTCAATTAACATTGGCTATTTAGTAAGCAAATCTAGAAACTTTTTAATATACTGTCATCTGTCATTACCTTTAAACTTTGTAATGGGAGAAACTATGCCATGTTGATTAATGGAAGCTATCAGCAAGCTGTTGTTGATGTGTCTTATTAACATCTCATAATTCTGAGTACATATTTACATACAGTAGTTGATGAGGTTGGATGAAAACACAGGTCCGTCAAGTCCAAGCTGTAACCCTACAGTGTTGATCCAGAGGATGCCAATTGCCCCATGTCAGGGGGAAAAAAAAATCCATCCTGACTCCAAATCTGGAAATCAGTATAAAACCCTAGATCAACTTGTCTTTGTCAAAATCTAAAATCCATAACCGTAATATTGTTCCATTTAAGAAAGGCGTCCGGGTCCTTTTTTGACCTTGCACGGTGTATTCACATCACCACTTGCTGTGACAGTGATTTCCATAGTCTCACTGCTCTTACAGTAAAGAATCTCTGTATATGTTGCTGGTGAAATGTTCTCTTTTCTAGACGTAGAGGATGTCGTCTTGTCACTGTCACCAGCCTTTGTCCTGTCCCTTCATGTATTTGTACATTGTGAATAGACCTCCCCATAGCCGTCTTTTTTTACAAAAATGAATAACCTCAATTTTGTTAATCTGTCGTTATACTCTAATCCAACCATTCCCCTAATTAACTTGGTCATCCTTCTCTGCACTCTCTCTAATTCACTTTTGGTCTTCATATATACTGGGGCCCAAAATTGTGCACAATAGTCTATGTGTTTGTGATATGAGCATCTATGCCCCTTTTATGCATCCCATAATTTTATTTGCCTTATTTGTAGCTTCCTGGCACTGGTCAATAAAGGTAAGCCTGCTATCCAACAAAACTCCCAAGTCTTTTTCAGTGGCAGTCTTACTCAACAATTTACTATTAAGTAAATAATCATACATTTTATTTATTTGACCAAAATGCATAACCTTACATTTGTCTACATTAAACCTAATTGCCAGGTCTCGGCCCATGCTTCCAACTTCCCTAGATCCCCCTGTAATATTCTACTATATCACTAATTTTTCTATTACCTTACAGAGTTTTGTACCATCTGCAAATATAGACACCCTGCTCTGTAAAACCTCTACCAGATCATTAATAAAGATATTAAAAAGGAAAGGACCCAATACTGACCCCTGTAGCACCCCAAGGGTGACTGTGAGCCCCCAATACTGAACCCTGTGGCACCCCACTGGTGACTGTGAGGCCCCAATACTGACCCCTGTGGCACTGCACTGGTGACTATAACCCAGTCTGATTATTTCCTATTAACAAGAACCCTCTGATCATTGAGACAGTTGTGGTCCCAAATGCATAGGTTTTCCCACAGTCCCAACATTATTCTCATTTTGCATACCAACCTTTTATGTGGTACAATATCAAAAACCTTTAAGAAGTCCAGATATACTACATCTACTGCATTACCCATGTCCAGTCCAGATGTACTACATCTACCACATTACTCATGCCCAGTCTAGAGCTGACCTCTTCATAGAAGTTGGTCAGATTAATCTGACAGGACTGATTCCTCATAAACTCATGCTGATTGGGCCTTATAAGATTATTTACATTTAGATACTCCAGGATTGCATCTCTTATAAAACCTTAAAATAGGTCAAACATACCTGCCTATAGTTTCCAGGCTCACTTTTAGACCCCTTTTTAATATTGGCACCAGATTTGCTATAGAACAGACCCAGTCATTACTGAACTCTTAAATATTAAATATAATGGTCTGTCTGCCATAATTCCCTCAGAACTTGGAGGTGTATCTTGACCTGGTGATTTGTTTATCTTAGTATTTTGAAGGCAGCGCCAAATAGGTGACATTTATGTAGAATTTACATTACCCCTAATCATGCTTTTGGTCATTGAATTTTCTTGTGTAACTACAATAGAGAAGAAGACATTTCTTCCTCCTCCACCATTACACCCAGGGCCCAAATTGTCAGTTTTTACTTTCCTATTATTTATGTAGTTGAAGATTAATTTTGGATTATTTTTACTTTCCTTACCAATTATTCCCTCTACCTTGATCATTGCCACATTTATTTGCCATTGCAATTTATCTTTCTCTTTATAGTTTTTTAATGCTGTGCCACTGCCTCCTTGTTTTAGTATTTTAAATACTTTTTTTAATCACTCATTGCACTCTTTACTGGGGTAAAAGTCCCACATTGTACACACGTGGACAAAATTGTTGGTACCCCTCTTTTAATGAAAGAAAAACCCACAATGGTCACAGAAATAACTTGAATCTGAAAAAAGTAATTTGCCAAACTACATATAGACAAGCCACAAAGGTTCTGGGAGAATGTCCTATGGACAGATGAGTCAAAAATTGAAATTTTTGGCAAGGCACATCAGTTGTATGTTGACAGACGGAAAAATGAAGCATATCTTCAAAAGAACACTGTTGCTACTATGAAACATGGAGGAGGCTCTGTTATGTTCTGGGGCTGCTTTGCTGCATCTGGCACAAGGTGTCTTGAATCTGTGCAGGGTACAATGAAATCTCAAGACTATCAAGGAATTCTAGAGAGAAATATGCTGCCCAGTGTTAGAAAGCTTGGTCTCAGTCGCAGGTCATGGGTCTTGCAACAGGATAATGACCCAAAACACCCTAGAATGGCTAAGAGGAAAACATTGGACTATTCTGAAGTGGCCTTCTATGAAACCTAACCTAAATCCTATTGAGCATCTTTGGAAGGAGATGAAACATGCTGTCTGGAAAAGGCACCCTTCAAACCCTAGACAGCTGGAGCAATTTGCTCATGAGGAGTTACAGGAATCGTTTGATTGCAGTGATCTCCTCAAAAAATTGTGCAACAAAATATTAAGTAAAGGGAACCATCATTTCTGTCCAGGACTGTTTCATGAGTTTTCTTTTTTTAAAAATTCTGTTGAAGCATAGTTGAAAAGCAATGTCTGACTTTCATTTGTTCATTTTCATAGAATTTTTATATATTATTACTTTTGTCAGATTCAAGTTATTTCTCTGACCATTGTGGGTTTTTCTTCATTAAATGAGGGGTACCAACAATTTTGTCCACGTGTGTATATTCTGCCACCATTGCCACTTTCTGAAAAAGTTGGTCTGGTCTAGGAGTGGTGATTTATCATCATTTGGTAGAAATAATGACTGAAATTTATGCCAGCTACAAGTCGCATGGACTGCTAGAGAATATGCTTATTTTATGATATCATAAATTGAGCACATCTTCCGGCAGAGTACGGGATATCAAAACAGTGTGACAGCTTAGGGGAATTACACTCAAAATGGCGGCTTGTCCTGGTCCGGACAGCGGTGGTTCGTGGTACTGGGCGCCGGAAAAATAGCTTTCAGACGGTCCAAGTGTAAAATAAAACGTGGCTTTATTCAGCTTAACTGCAACATAACAAAACAACAAAAAAAACCTATGCCACAGTTAGGGCCTAACTCACTCCTTGAGCCCCTAACTGTCCTGACTGTTGCTCAGCTCCAGCAACCGTCCTCTGTGGACGCCAGCCCTCTGGGACAGAGCCTATCTCTCTGTCCTAGCTGGTCCACTTGAGCAGCCGGACTAATGCTCCACTCAGCAAAAGTCCCCTGTGGCCCCAGCCCCTCTGGCACAGACCGTCTGTCTGTCCAACTGGTCCACTATTTCCTGCTCTGTGCAGGATACTCCACACTTCTGGAGTTACACGCCACCCTCTCAAAGGTGTGGCTGATGGCCTTTTCAGGGCTGGGCCTGGGTCGCTCAACAGCGCCCTCTGGCTCACATACCTACAACAGGCATAAAAAACAGTCTTGATAAATCTCTCCCCCTGATTTTAATATAAAGATCATAATCAAACATATTGCAACACAAGAGATAAAGAATGATGCAAACTAATACACTTTGGGAACACTTTTTTCTTTAAATACAGCAAAAAGTGAAATCCTTAAAAGGGTTTTCCTAGCTATCCACTGGTGCTTCATTCATGGAGCTTGAACATTAACACAATGAAGAGTGCCATGTACATGTGGGTGATCTCTTCATTTATTCTCTGTCTAGAGATGGTCCCAGGCAGCATTAGTGTCAAAGAAACAAGAAAAAAAGAGGCAAGAATTAAGTCTATAAAATAATCCAATATTTTTGTGCTATAACCTTTCACTTGTTTTTAAAAGGTTCAAATGATTGTAGGAATTCCCGTCCATTCTATAAATGACTCAGTAATATATATGCAAAAAGTCCAATACAATAAAGCAGAGGGGAAGCACTGTGCTCGATGAATCTCATCCTAATGATGGATTGCTTTTAATTATAAATCTGTTCTACTCTGTATTGACTATCCATTATTTCCCATATGTTATCCCTATAGAAATGTATAATTTATTGTCTGGAAAAAGCCAACCATTCCATAAAGTTAATACCTATTGATAAAGTGCAGATTTATTAGAAAGTTATTATCTGGCTTTCTGTGACTCCAGTTACTAACAGGCGCCTAACATATATTCTGAACAGTCTTGTAATAGACAAAGAGAAAATCTGTACTCATAATGCTCTTCAATTGTTTTCGAAGCATTTGGCATCTAAATTCTGTGTTTGGTTGTCTTTACTCAAATAATATAAGTAATTTGCACCGTGTGATAGTCACTATCTTCATAATACAGTGTGTTCCTGGTAAATTTAATATATTCTTAATAACAATAGCCACTCTTGAATTTTCAGTAGAGGGATTGCTTCGCCCACCTCTGTTAGAATACATACATTAGCAGGTTCCGCTTCATGATGGCAGATGGCAAGCCTGTCAGAGGACCACAAACGAGCAGACAACTAAAAGTTAAATATTTTGTTGAATATAAATAATGTAAATTTTGTGGAGTTTTACAGATTTTCTCTAACCATCTTAGGAGTGACAGTCTGTTGTCTTTATCAGTTACCAATAGATACGACCATGAATGCAGGAACTTTCTATGGTCTGGCACTTGTCAGTTATAAGGTAGGGACACTACATGAATGAGAAGATAACCTGGACACAATAAGGAAATCATGACTAGATATCTGACAAGTGCCAGACCATAGAAAGTTCTTGCATTCATGGTCATCCATCTAGACAAATGACTGTCACCACTGACATGATTTAAAAAAATCTTTTAAACTCTATTCAAATTTGTATTACTTTATTTGTTATATTTGCAAACATGTTTGACTTCTAACTGTTTACATATTTAAATATTATTTTTTTATGGTCACCCATTTCCAACATCCGCTGTACTATTACGGCAGCAGGGAACAAGGGGTAATACCTGGTGAGAGCCATCCGGTCGTCATGACAGCTCATGAAGGCTCCCAGGCCTGTCTTAACTATATGTTTATTGAGGCTTGCCTGTGGTAGGCATATAGTGATTTACTCATAGACTGCAATACAGTAAATTGATAAAAAGATCATGGGTTCAAACCCCCTGGCGGTAGATAAAGTACACTTTCACACACAAACATTAAGCCCTCATATGACTCTGGGAACTGAAAAATAAAAAAGTTATGGCTCTTGAAAGACAGGGAGTCAAAAATGAAAATCAAAACATGCCGGGGTTGGGAAGGGACTTTTGTAAAGTATTACAATGCGAAAATAAAATGGCTTGATTCATTACTTTTGGATTTTATTATTGTAATGATTATTTTATAGTTTACAGTTAATGCCACAATTTTTTAATTGTTATTATTCTTAAAGGGGTTATCCACTTTCTATGGTATAACTTTACTTAAACTTCTTTTTATACTGTGTGTGTGCAGGGGGTTGGGGTAAATGTTGCACTTTTATTTTTTATTCCTATCGCATGGTGGCAGGGAATTTACAAAACATAAAGGAGCATCAAGAGTTAAAATCAAAGCTTGGTGAATGGGATCAATTCTCGTGGATGGCTCTATAGGGGGCATTTCCTTAAACCAATTGTTGCATTAACTGCTTCTGGTTTGATATTGTATGTTGTATCTCTCATTCTCATGTGTATTTGCCAGCAGTGTACCTCAAGGTCGTAAAAGCAGCAGTATGGTTTATAGATAATAAAAGTGCTTATGTGATAAACAAAAGGAGGGAACTGATAAAGAAAAATAATTATTATAGTCTTTTCTAATAATTAATTTCTAATATATTGTAATCCCATGTGTATGTGTATACTGCTAATTCTTTTACATAACATTTACACATGTGGCCTTGTTATATGAACAAGAATGTTCATCTATAATCTATTTACTTATACTAAGTATATTTTCTATATACTTATTTACTTACCTAGTGAGTACAGAAACTTTGTTTTAGATAGATGAGTCAAGAAAGTTTGATAAGGGCTGTCTTGAATGAGATGGTTTATCTCTTGGTTTGTGTAAAGATTTCCATAACACAATTGATGGCCTATCCTTAGGATAGGCGATCAGAATTAGCCCCTTTCAGCTACAGCCATTTTTTGGTTTTTGATTTTCGTTATAGACTCCCCGACCTTCCAAACGCAATAGCCATATGAAGGCTTATTTTTTTTCGGTACAAATTGTAATTCATAATAGTACTATTTAATATTCCATGCTATGTACTGGAAAGCTGGAAAAAAAAATTCAGAATGGATTGGAATTGGAGAAAAACGGTATTTGTGCTACTTGTTCACTGTGCAGCCAAAATTATGTGTCACCTGTATTGTATGGGTTGTTAAGATTCCAGGGATACCAAATTTGTATAGTTTTTTAAATTAGGTTTTTTAACCCATAAAAAAATAAAAAACTTTGCAACAAAAAAAAAAAAAAATTCTTGGAGTTGCAGTAACTTTTTATATTTCCATGTACGTGATGCATAAGGCATCTTTTTTTGAGGGTCCAGATTTAATTTTTATTTATAACAATTTGGGAAGTGTCTATTGCTTTGATTTTTTATCCAGATTTTATGGAAGGCAAAACAGTGAAAAAATGGCTTTCATCGTATAGGAAAAATATTTTTACAGGTTTACAGGGCATTTTCTGACACAGAGATGCCTAATGCGTATGTTTTTCATTTTATTATTTTTTTTACTTTTGTATGTGTTTTAGGAAAAGGGGGGTGATTTGACTTTTTATTTCTTTAAATGTTTTTATACATTTTTTTAACTTTAATTTTTTTAACTGTAGCACCTAGTTTCTTGAATCCTAGTGTGTCTGGTCACTAATACAAAGCATTGCAAAGCTAACGACACTGGGAAAATGGCACCTTGGTCAGCTTTGACTGAGGTACTGTAACGTCTCTGCCTGTTCAGGTCTCTGCGCCACCCTCCGCTCGCATGCTACGGCGAAGGAGGTGTGTTCAGTTTGGTTCTTTGTGTAGGTTTCTTGTTGCTCAGTCTGAACATGGTCCTAGACAATGTAATGGATTTCTGGCCACACCCGTGTTCTGAGCATTTCTCTCTGGACTGCATAGAGTTAATCTCTTCCTGGCCTGTGTGATTGACAGCCTGTGTACCTATCAGGTCTGGGGCTGGGCCCAGACTTTCTATATACGGGATGTCACTTTCTCAGCAAGTTGCCGGGTATTGCTCTGCCTTTGCCTGCTCTCTTTGTGCCCTTGTTATTTATTGTGCTATTTCTCTGACCTTTGGCTTGCCTTGTGACTATTCTCTTGGATTGTGATTTCGTACTGCATTGCTCGTCTGTTACCGAACCCTTGGCTTCCTGAACTCCCTTTGTGTCGTTTGTTCTGTCTTTGTTCAGTGTTGTCACTTTACTCAGTATAGGGCTCGTCTTCAGGTTGTCCTTTTACCGTTTAGGGTAACTGAGGCAATAGGAAGGGACAGTGGCTGGGGTGAGATTAGGGCTCACTTGTCTCTGTCCTTCCTCCCAGACCCCTGCAGTAGTGTCAGGGTATTGCTACATTTGGCAAGACCCTAACAGGTACTGGGTAGGATAATGTCCATGCCTGGGACATCTCACTATAAGCTTTGTTCAGAAGTTAAACTCTGAAGCCAGACTCAACTATAGAAGCTTTCCAAACAAATCTAACAAACTTTTCCAATCTGTTTGAGCTCCCTAACCCTTCAAACCCCTTATTAGTCTGTAGAGTACCTTGGACCAAAAGGTTCACTCATCCTAATGCTAAGCTTGGTTATATGTTTATTCATCAGCAATCTGATGAAGGTGATGAAGGTGTTATCTTGGACTGCATGTTCATCAGGAGTGAGGGTTAACATCTGTAGTACATCTTTTGACTGATCTTAAAAGAAGGCAACAGATTTCAGTAAAGCCATTCAGGTGTGAGGTATCTCTTAAAAATACTATTTGACTAAGGCTCCACATTGCGAAGTACAGCTAAAAATCACAGCAGGAAAAAACCTCAGCGGAAACACATTGCGTTTTTTTTCTGCAGCATTTTTCATTGTGTTATTGCTGAGTTTTTCGCGGTGGAATTTCTTCCCTTATTAAATCTATTGGAAACATGAGCAGTTCCACAGGCATAATTGACTTTCTGTATTTTTCAAAAATGCAAGAAGTTTTTCTGCAGTGTTTTTTTTCTGCCATGAATGGATAGGATTAGCTAGAATCTCTTTCACTTTGCTGGTACTGTAAAAGGTTGCGTTTTTTTCTGTACTGTTTCCGCAGTGGGAAAAACACAGCATTTTCGCAATGTGGGGCTTTAGCCTAAGGCTATGTGCCCAAGGCAGGATTTGTAAAAGAGGAAACATTCTGCTTAAGGAATTCAGATTCTGCATCAAATACACTGACTGTCCATGGGCCAA
Source organism: Leptodactylus fallax (assembly GCA_947044405.1). Lineage (NCBI taxonomy): Eukaryota > Metazoa > Chordata > Amphibia > Anura > Leptodactylidae > Leptodactylus > Leptodactylus fallax. The sequence continues at coordinate 1,030,326 of CAMRHE010000249.1, forward strand.
GTCCTCGGGTCAAATTTACCTGAAGATCAAGCATGATGCTTACTTTTTGAACATTTGCCTCCAATTGAAATGAATGGGAAGGAGATTTAAAATGGAATTAGATGCTGATTTTTAGGTGGATACCTCAAAGTTTGTTAACAAAAAACTTCCTCTGTCCTTCTACTCAAACCTGACCACCTTTTTAGATAACCTTCAACTTCACCAAGTTCTGACTTCTAAGCTGCTTTTAAAAAAGACTCTAACGTACTTACTGCGGCATCAGGTTCAACAAAATGTAATAAGGTTAACGCTCTGGTTTTGGATCAGATATGACCTTTATCCCAGTTTAGTCAATGCACTAATAGCTTTCCTTAAAACTGAACTTCCTAAAACTCTGATTTGCTTTGTTATATTTTCTTTCTTCTACACTTGTATGAGCTCTATTGGAGAAAATACCTCGCCATATGGAATTTATGGAATTAAGAGATTGCTTTATTTTCAGTCTCTCATTCCTTGTCCATTCTTCCCTATTTTTTTCAGCCCTTCAATTTCTACTTTTAAAGGGGTTTTCTCATGAAAGTAAGTTAACCCCTATCCATAGTCAAAACTTCCAGATGAGTTGGGGTCAGGCCGTTCAGGTCCTAACTGATCAGGACAACAGAGAACATTTTCCACTGTGCTGAATGGAGTGGTGGTGGGGCAACGTGAACACCATTCGGCTACCTCTGGCACTCTCATTGAAATATATGGACTGGTATGCACGCTGCCTGATCACTGCAACATTCAGAATTTGTCCCCTGTTCTCCTGATCATTAGGGGTCTGCGTAGTAGGATATGAATAGGGGATAGCTTGCTTTCATCAGAAACCCCTTTCATTCATGTGTGACTCACATGATCGTAGAGCATCAATTACAGGCCTAAGTGGGGATACTTACTGCACGTGATTTCAGACTGAGGCCTGAAGAGGACATCAGGTACCACTGGCTCCACAAAGATGCCCAGGAGAGGGGAAGTGAGTATGTGATTTTTCCTCATGTTCCCTGGGCCTCCCCCTTATTATACTATAAGGTCTGAGGAGACCGCAGAGTATAATAGCATTTTGTGGATGACGAATCACAAAAGTTTTGGGTTTGGCCTGAGCCTGAAAAGTTTATAAAATTCCAGTTGAATCTAAAGCTACCATATTACTGTGTAGAGGGTCAGTAAAGGCGACAATATACTGTGTGTGGGAGAGTAAAGGGAGCCATATACTGTGTGAGGGTCAGTAAAGGGGTGATATACTGCATTGGGGCCAATAAATTGGGTAATAGACTGAGGGGAAAAGTAAAGGGGGAGTCATACTGAGTGGGGCCCAGCAAATTATATTATATTATATATTATACTATAAGGGGTCAGTAAAGGGGATAATATACTGTGGGGGCAAGCAAAGGGGTCAATATCCTTTGTGGGGACCAGTACAGGGGTAATATACTGTGTGGGGACCAGTAAAGGGGACAATATACTGTGTTAGAGTCAGCAAAGGGAGTGTTTCACTGTGTGAGGGCCAATGAAAGGGGTAATACACTGTGGGGCCCAGTAAAGGGAGTGTTATACTCTGTGGGGGCAGTAAAGTAGGTGTTACACTGTTAGGGGGTCATTAAAAGGGATAATATACTGTGGGGTCCAGTAAAAGGAGCACTATACTGTGTGTGTGCCAAATAAGGGACTTTTTTTATCTGCAAATGGGAGGTATGGTCTACAGTTTTAATTAGGGGTGCCTCACCATGGAACTAAAGATCTCCAGGTTGGGCATTTTTATTTTTTTTGGGGGGAGGGGAGCAAGTGCCTTTTTGTAGGCAGCAGAGAGGCTCATCCCTGACTATAATATTTGAAAGTGTTAGTAGTCTAGCTGAGATTTTCACCACCTCCTGTTTCTCCATACAAAAAATAGTCACCAAGGGCAAGAAAAAAGAATTGGTGAGGATTTTTACAAATAATAATGTTAAAGGACACACTTTATGGACAAAAGTATTGGTTGACATCTCCTAACCATTGAATTTGGGTATTTCATTCAGTGCCATTGCCACAGGTGTATAAAATCCATCACTATAGATTGTAGAGCCTCTGAAGATTAATTTTGTCTTGAATTTACAGTAGATGAAGTGATCTTCCATTTCTTTTCAGTCCGAACTTGTTCGGATAGAACCAGATGCTCAGCCTGTCCATGTGCCCGCTGTAGTCCAATCACATGCCTCAGCAGTGACTATAGACACATGACATCACAGGAGAGTGCCAGACCCTGTGAGGAGCCAGAGACAGAGCGTTGGATGCCACAAGGAATCCCAAAATAATAAATGTATAGAAGTATAGAATTATAAATGTTTTTTTATTTTTGTCACCTCCCTTGGGTCTCCATTTATTATACCCTAGGGTCTGAAAAGAAACCAGAGTATAATAAATTGCAGTGATGCATGTCACGTCGACCATTTTAGTTACGTTAAAAACCAAACAATTTGGAATATTTCAGTGGAATCCGGTTTGCTACGAACCGATTCGTCCATCTCTATCCAGAACCGAGCAATGCAGACTCCTTTACAAACATTTGTGAAAGAGTGGCTCATTCTAAAGAGGTCCTGCATAGTGCTACCAGTGTTGCAAGTCTGTTTCTGAAATTTTATCTCTCCTAGATATTCCACAATCTGAAAAGTGAAAGTGTTTAGGAACCACAGCAATTCAGTTATGTAATGGCAGATCATAAAAAGTTATAGAGCGGGGTCGCTGAGTGCTGAGGTGCATAGTGCATAAAGGTTTCCACTTTCTAATGACTCATATGGCATTAATATCAGCACTAAAATACTTACATTACCATGCACAGTGCCAAGGAATGGATGGAGGGGTGTAATGCACATCACCATTGGACTCTAGAACAGCGAAAATTGTTATGTGGTAAGATAAATCACGTTTCTCTATCTGGTAGTCTAATGGATGAGTCTGGGTTTGGCAAATGCCAGGAGAATGTTACCTGCCTGATTGCACTGTAAACTTTAGAGGAAGAGAGATAATGCTATGGGGTTATTTTTTAAGGGTTGGCCATACATTAGTCCAAGACATTTTGGACAATTTTATGGAAGCAATTTTGGGTAAGTCCTTTTCTGTTCCAGCATGACTGTGCCCCAGTCACGGCATGGGTGGGTTAGTTTGGTATGGAAGAACTTGTCTGGATCTCTTAAAACACCTTTGGTATGAACTTTAATGGACAATCCGAGCCAAGCTCTTTTGTCAAACATCAGTGTCTGACCTCACAAATAGTCTTTTGGACGCATGGGCAAAAATTTTTACAGGCACACCAAAATCTTGTAGAAATCCTTCCCAGAAAAAGTGGAAACTGTTTTTCCTGCAAAGGAGAGACCAACTCCATAATATTGGCTATGGATTTAGAATGAGGCGACATAAAAGCTCCAATAGATGTAATGTGTGAGTGTCCCAATTATTTTGTTCATATAGTGTATATGGTTACCTGTTTAAGGGATTTAAAAAGTGTATATTAGAAGGAAAAATGTAAAAATAAAAAATAAATCTTTCCAATATATTTATTTAATGATACTTGTGGTGCATGATGCGACCTCATTTACTACTACAGTTGACAATACCTGCCATACGTGTCACTGTCAATGACTTCCCATGGCTGTGACAAGTATGGTAATTAATAAAAATAGAACCCCGATCTTTTGTAATACATTTGAGAAAAGCTGCTCAGCACCTTGCCACATGATAAAACTTTTATAATATTCTAAGATGCCTTGTCAATCTCCAATGTCTTATCTGGTAAACACAAGTGGGATCTGGAATTTGGAAGCTTCTGGGTGGTTGACATTTCTAACACTTTAACCCTCCTTATACTCCCACCATTGTTATGATAATAAAATGGACTTAGCCTGCCTGAGTTACAATGTCACTTGCTTGTAATGCTACATTACTGGGGGTTAGAAAAAGACAAGACAACCTCTTTATACAGAGAAGTTCAACTACTTATATATATGTAAGTAGACATACAGTTGTGACCGAAAGTTTGGAAACACAAATTTTGATTTTCACAAAGTTTGCTGTATCAGTATTTTTAGATGTCTTAGTCAGATGTTGCTATGGTATACTGAAGTACAATTACAATTTTCGTAAGTTTTTAAACTTTTATTGACAAATGCATAAATTTTATGCAAAGTCTCAACATTTTACAAAACTTGTGCAATTTGCTCGGACAGTTTCTGGGCCAAATTTTGACTTGCCTATTCAATGTTTATCACAATTTATGTGTCTTTGTTTGTCCTTCTGCTTTTTGAAGATTGACTAGAGGTTCTCAATGGGATTAAGACCTTAGGAGTTTGCTGGCGATGGACCCAAAATTTCAATATTTTGTTCACTGTGAGCTATTTAGTTGTCACTTTTGCCTTGTGACATGGTGCTCCATCATGCTGGAAAAACAATTATTCTTCCAGAAGCCACTTCTCTCCAAGAATCATCAAGGTCAGACTGATATTCTGCAGGAAGTACAAGGATTGGAATGCAGAGGATTGGGGTAAAGTTGATGAAGTCCCTTCAAGACTGTGGGACATCTGGAAGAATGATTAGTGGATTAGCTGTGACATATTTATCACAGAGATACACACTCAGTTTTGTCTAACTTTAACTCATCTCTTGGTTGGCTTAATTTAGACCAATTTTCTGTGCTAAAATTTTGGTGAAATCTGGTACACCTTAGAACATGCCAACTTAAATTCACACCCCTATTGTTTAATCACACAACCTTGGCACAAAAAAATGTCTTAAACACTTCAGAAATGTAAAATGTAGTACATGTGCACTAGAATTCTTACTCAATTTCAGTAGTAAATCTGCACAATTGTATTTCTACTCAGACATATATTTTCACATAAATATAAGGTTTTACAGTGACCAAATGACATCGATATACAGTAAAATACCATTACTATGCAATAACTGGGTTACCAATATGAAAGATATTTCTATAATGCTATGATTGCTAGAATGGCAGACATAAAATAAGTACAGTTATCAATTGTGCAATATGACATACACTATTGTGGATTTTATATTGTAAGGGTTGCTGTAGGTGGCATTTGACAGATATGCCTTGAATTTAATGAAAATAGATTGATGTGCTGAACACCATCCAGGCGATTGATCATGATAAAAGACTAAACCTGGTCTCATTTTATAAATGTGCATGTACATGTATTTCTTTTCAGATGACTAATTCAGCTGCTTTGGGATATGAATAGGTATAGTACATACAAATTGTTCTGACTTTTTTGATTTGTGTTGTAATATGCTTTACAACTCCAGCAAATCCTGGCTATTATTATGTTTATGTGCCTCAGCAGGTAAAATTTCGATCTGAAGCCATATTGGTGTTCAGAGAATCTATTCCTGTGTATCCAGCAAGCACAAAGTATTCTTTAATTGTAGATATAGCACTTATATATCTTTTAGGCTTCATGCACATGGCTATATTATAACGTTGTACCTATATAGGTCTTCATTTTTATATGAAGTGACAGGTGAACCTCGCAGGACTTTGCGAATATTCGCAAGGCTCGCCAGGAAGATTAGTTTCAAACCAAACTTTTTAAGTCTAAAATGGAAGTGCTATTATTATACTCTGGAGTCTCTTCAGGCCCCCGATTATAATAAATGAAGGGCAAGGAAGATGTGTAAAAAACACTGATACACACTTTTCCTGGTCTTTTTCCCTTGGGCATCCCTAATGTCTTCCTCTCTATCCCTGATGTAGTTCGGTCTCAGTGGTCATATGGGGGGGCATCAATTTCATGATGCTTTGACGTAAACATAAATCAAAGAACCAAATTGTCATGACGTCAAAGCCATCCATGTGACTTCTAAGGCCCAAAAATATGTCTCAGTGGTGACCTGGGGCCTATGACATCAGGGAGAGGGCCAAAAGACACTGAGGAGACCTGGGGAAGAAGACCAGACTCCGCTGCAGAGTCCAGTGTGTTTATTATATTTTTACTCCCCATCCTTGGCCTTCAATTATTATTCTCTTGAGCCTGAGGAGAACTCAGAGTATAATCAGCTTTAGTGTATTTGTAGTTGATGAGACCCAAAATTTTGAGTTCTCCTAAATCCAAAATTTTTGGAAAATTCACAATGAGCCTGGCTTGTTACAAAATGGTTTACTCATCTCTAATCCTATTTAATATTTAGAAAGCATAAACCAGACCAGGAAGTCTAAGGATGTTCCAACTTTGTGGACGTGATATGTTAGAAAATTTTGTCTAACTTTAAGCAACCAATTGGTTAACTTACTTTGCACCAATATTCTGTGGCATAATTTCCACACAGTTTTGGTGCATTAACTTAAATTTTAAGCTATGCCATTTCCAGAGAATCCATACCCCTTTTCTCTAAGTCATTCGCCTTTAAAAATGAACTGCAAAAAGTGTCTAAACACATAATAAATCTGGTGCAAGCCATGTATCCCAGTTTTTGGTGAAGAATTCTTATAAATATAGCTTATGAAATTTTTTTCCTCTGTGATTTTCTCTGTTGGGCTCATCTGTAATAAAAATTATGGAATTCATTGGATGCTCTCATATGAAACAATTCTTCTTAGGGGGATATAATTGTGTGTTTAGGCAATATATATACGGTCCATGCATAGTACTGAGCCTTAAGTTGGCTATACATATTAATTGCTTATTGGCCAAACATGTAGATGTACCAGATTCAGCCATTCATGTAATGTGTAAGGGGTGCGCTGAATTAAGTGGAGAGATGCGGACTGGAAGTGTAACTTCCATTTTATTTATTTGTTTCATTTTGCTATTGTGTTCATAGGGAGTTCAGTGAACATTTTTGTAATATGCTTACGTAACCTATGAAACTTCTTTTTTATTATAAAACAGGCTGTAACATTCTCCCTAGCAACCCTCTAACTGAGCTGTTACAAGGAAGGTCTCTACACATTTGCATTGCCTGTATGTAGAGCTAAAACATTTACCAAACAGTGTATGGTCACTTCAAATGGCTACATCTTCGGTTTTATTCCAGCTACAAAAATAGTTCTGGTATCACAATAAAGCTGAGATTCACAACTTAAATAAGCTGTCATATTCAGTATTAGCTATAAAATAACCTAAGAGATCCCTAGTTAAAAACACAGTCAGAAATTTGAACGTAATTTACAGCAGTTCATGCTTTCTTGTGCTATCAGAAGCATTTTCCTAGGTGGTGTAAAACCAAACATATGGGCAGTTGAACTGACCATCCCGCCTTTGGTAAATGCTTCAGGTCTGCATTATACTTGAAATCCATAAACTTGAGATGTATGACAACATGCATCCTCCCCTCTCCCAAGGAACCAAGCTGAGTGTGCATGTGTAGGGAGAGGTTAGCAAGATAGCTATGTAAAATGTATGCCCACCTTTAGAGTGACACATTTTATCTACAGATATGTACATATTGTATGTTTTGTTTTTCTACAGTTCAAAGGGGATCTGGATGCCTTTCTTGGAAAATACATTATTACAATTTATGATTAAATGGCTAAAGATGAAGTATGGGATTTATTAAGGTTGGAAAAGATTAATTTCCTCATTATATGAGGCAATTAGCACCACTTAAAGAGCTATAGTGGGGGAAAAAAGTATGTAGTCAGCCACCAATTGTGCAAGTTCTCCCACTTAAAAAGATGAGAGAGGCCTGTAATTGACATCATAGGTAGACCTCAACTATGAGAGACAAAATGAGAAAACAAATCCAGAAAATCGCATTGTCTGATTTTTTAAGAATTTATTTGCAAATTATGGTGGAAAATAAGTATTTGGTCACCTACAAACAAGCAAGATTTCTGGCTCTCACAGACCTATAACTTCTTCTTTAAGAGGCTCTTCTGTCCTCCACTCATTTCCTGTAGTAATGGCACCTGTTTGAAATTGTTATCAGTATAAAAGACACCTGTCCACAACCTCAAACAGTCACACTCCAAACTCCACTATGGTGAAGACCAAAGAGCTGTGGAAGGACACCAGAAACAAAATTGTAGACCTGCACCTGGCTGGGAAGACTGAATATGCAATAGGCAAACAGCTTGGTGTGAAGAAATCAACTGTGGGAGCAATAATTAGAAAATGGAAGACATACAAGACCACTGATAATCTCTCTTGATCAGGGGCTCCATGCAAGATCTCACCCCGTGGGGTCAAAATGATCACAAGAATGGTGAGCAAAAATCCCAGAACCACACAGGGGGACCTAGTGAATGACCTGCAGAAAACTGGGACTAACGTAACAAAGGCTACCATCAGTAACACACTACGCCGCCAGGGACTCAGATCCTGCAGTGCCAGACGTGTCCTCCTGCTTAAGCCAGTACATATCCGGGCCCGTCTGAACTTTGCTAGAGAGCATTTGGATGTTCCAGAAGAGTATTGGGAGAATGTCATATGGTCAGATGAAACCAAAGTAGAACTGTTTGGTACAAACACAAATCATCATGTTTGGAGGAAAGTGAATGCGGAGTTGCATCCAAAGAACACCATACCTACTGTGAAGCATGGGGGTAGCAACATCATGCTTTGGGGCTGTTTCTCTGCAAAGGGACCAGGACAACTGATCCATGTACATGAAAGAATGAATGGGGCCATGTATTGTGAGATTTTGAGTGCAAACCTCCTTCCATCAGCAAGGGCATTGAAGATGAAACATGGCTGGATCTTTCAGCATGACAATGATCCCAATCACACTGCCAGGACAACGAAGGAGTGGCTTCGTAAGAAGCATTTCAGTGTCCTGGAGTGGCCTAGCCAGTCTCCAGATCTCAACCCCATAGAAAACCTTTGGAGGGAGTTGAAAGTCCGTGTTGCCCAGCGACAGCCCCAAAACATCACTGTCTAGAGGAGATCTGCATGGAGGAATGGGCCAACATACCAGCAACAGTGTGTGCCAACCTTGTGAAGACTTACAGATAACGTTTGACCTCTGTCATTGCCAAAAAAGGATATATAACAAAGTATTGAGATGAACTCTTGTTATTGACCAAATACTTATTTTCCACCATAATTTGCAAATAAATTCTTTAAAAATCAGACAATGTGATTTTCTAGATATGTTTTCTCATTTTGTCTCTCATAGTTGAGGTCTACCTATGATGTCAATTACAGGCCGGCCTCATCTTTTTAAGTGGGAGAACTTGCACAATTGGTGGCTGACTAAATACTTTTTTTTTCCCCACTGTACATTGTAGGAATATACTCTGAACTTGATTTACTTTTTTCAACCTTACTATTCTACCCATGTTACTATGTATGTGTCTACAAAAAGTGACCATAAACATTACACTTACGGAAGACAAATTCACCAATTTAGGTGGCAATGGCCAACCATCTAATGTGTATGAAATGTTTGGCTAATTGTTCTGCATATGTTGGGTGGAAAAGTTTCTGCCATGCATGGTCCATTGTTCTTGATGGAGGTGATGGATGTATGGTAGTAACTTAATCCTTCTTTCCCTGTTGAACACACAAACAAGCTTGGTTCATGTACGGACTTTGTTAGAAGTAACAATTGGTCAAAAGAGCTTTTGGCCTGCAGCTACTGAAAAACTAATAAGCACGTTGCTATTAAGACACATGCTAATTATCATTTAATTACTCTTCATCTGTGATTCAGAACACTGGGAAGCAGTGGCTACAAGTTGATGGCTTATATAGCTTTATGTAACACTAGCCAGTAGGTCTGTATTTTTTTTTTTTTTAAAAATGGGTTTTCTGCTTATTCTTTTAAAGTTGTTGTATCAGATTATTATATGGTATGTATATCACCGCTGACTGTCTGTCGTACTATTATAACTCTGACAAGCTCTGTAAAGATTGGAGTATGATATTGTTATTTTAGAGCAATTTCTTGACTTTGATGCTTAGTATACTTTTTCAGTTTAAGATGTGGAAAGAAAAAAGTATTCTGAAAATGTCAATTAATGGTTTGTGCCATGGACCAGGCCATTATAATTAACATACATTTTAATACAAAACGTAATATAGTATAAAAATATCAAGTGCACAGTGTACAGATAAAGGATCATAGCAAGTCAATGCACCGCTAATGAATATATGAATACCGATAATGCATGCCTATATCTTTAATGAATGAATTTAAATAGCATTTTATAGCATGAATACCACAGATTTATCCTTATCTTTCTGCAAATGTTATTCCTCACATTACAAACTTAAAATATTTTTGAGAAATGCTAGCGAAATACTTGAGAGGTAGCAAACCACTTCACAGCCCCTGGGTGGCCAAATATATGTACATTAAAACATTTTGTGACAGAGTATCATAAAATCATGTTGTTTTTCGAAGGTGGTCATCATGTGCCACATATGTTGAATCAAGTGAAAGATAAGAAAGAACAAATCTCTAAAAAATAAAATCTTAAGGCAATACATATTTAGGTAAAGGAAAGACAAGTAAAATAAATATTACTTGACTGCAATTCAATAGGTAAAAATTAGACAAAAGTAGCGAAGAAGTAATTGATACATGAAAGACATGCTGCTCCCAAATGTCCTGTAGTTCACTGTCTTATCTTTCCAGGACCTGGATCCACAAGAGTACCCTACCAGTTTTGGTCCTATAAACTTTTTTGCTAAAACATATTGAACATATTGAACTAAAAGAGTAGTTTTAGCAATATGGGTATTAAAATCTATGTTCATCTAAAATATGACTTCAAAAATACCTTCAAAAACAGAATGGTGCCATGCAGTGACCTTTAACCCCTTTCCGCTGGTGACATTTTTTGATTTTTGTTTTTGACTCCCCGCCTTTCAAACCCCATAACTTTCTTATTTTTCCATTTACAGAGCCATATGAGGGCTTAATGATTGCTAGACAAATTGTTCTTCATAATGGTACCATTTATTATTCTGTACAATGTACTGGGAGGCTGGAACAAAATTCAGAATGGGGTGGAATTGGAAAAAAGTGCATTTCTTCAACTTTCTTATGGGCTTCATTTTTAGTGTTCACAAAATGACATGTCACCTGTATTCTATGCTTTGGTACGATTCCGGGGATACCAAATTTATATAGTTTTATTTACATTTTAACCCCTCAAAAAAAATTCTAAACTTAGCAAAAAAATTTTTTTATTTTAAAGTTGCCATATTTTGTCAACCGTAACTTTTATATATTTCCATATAAGGGGATGAATAGGGTGTCTTTTTTGCGGGGCCAGGTATACTTTTTAGTTGTACAATTTTGGGGAATGTCTATTGTTTTGATCACTTTTGATTCAAATTTTTATCAGAGGCAAAACAGCGAAAAAATGGCGGTTTGGCACTTTAGATTTTTTTTTTCCCCACTATAGAGTTCACCGTACGGGAAAAATATTTTTATAAGATTGTAGGCTGGGCATTTTCAGACACAGGAACACCTAATGTGTATGTGTTTCACAGTATTTTTTTTAACTTTTATATGTATTCTAGGGAAAAGGAGGTGATTTGAAGTTTTAATTCTTAAATTTTCTTTCTATTGTATTTATTAGATCCCCTAGGGGTCTTGAACCACAGGGGATCTTATCACTAATACAATGCATTACAATGCTAATGCGCTGCAATGCATTGCAAAATACCATCATTTGTATGGCAGGCTGCATAGAGCACCCTGTCATACAAATCATTGCCAGATAAGCCTGGGAGCCTTGAATAGGTTCCTAGCAGTCATGGCAACAGATAGTCGCCCCAGATCTCATATGCGCCAATGAGAAAATGGCGCCTCAGTCAGCTTTGACCGAGGCGTTGGGGGCCTTAATGCCTGCAATCAGTCTGCGCACTGATCGTGGGCATTAGCTCTGAGTCTCTGCTATATAATACAGCACAGACCCGGTGTATATGAAGGCCATTTATCTCCTGAGCCAGATTTGCCTACAGACAGCCATGACACAGTTGGAGGCTGAAAATGCCAATCATGGCTAAAAGGGCATAAATGGGCAGTGATTCCAGAGGTGAGCCAGGGGTACTTGCAGCATTCTGTCGCCAAATATGGCAAGTCAGGCCCACTCCCAGTGTACTTACAATCAGATTTGCATACCAATAAAAAGATAATTATCTTTTCATAGCTTTTTCAGATTGTGGCCATAAAATAATTTTTTTACTACTATTAAAAATCCCTTCCAGGTACTAGTATTAGTTTGAGAGGCATATAGGACCCGCAGACTCTCTCTAACAGCAGTAAATATCTTTTATATAGGTTGACCTTTCTTTTATTTATATAAAAAAATATATCTTCTAACTAGTTAACCACTGTGACTGTCAGAGCTTAGTCTAATTATCCTCTACTACCCATGCATCTGACAGAAGTGTAGGAATTGTCATGTAACAAAACCTCTTTATGCTCCAGCACGTGTAACATACACATCAGATGTCCTTCAGGTAGCGACACACCACATTTTGTAGCCAGAATAACTCAGATCTACGACTGCCATAATAGCACAGGATGCATTTGTCATAGGCATTTGATATGTTTTTCTTTCTGTTTAGATAAAAGGAACAATGATGTTTTTCAAGCCTTATTTTATGACCAGTTCCGATACAATTCATAACAGGCTAAGAATTTACTGTGGAACTCAGGTTCCCCGACCATAAAAAGTAGCAGACAAAAGGAACAAAAGGGATTACAATCAGCTATCCAATTCCTAGAATCCATATGATACCTAGCATTAAAGTCAGGTCCCTGTAACTCCTCCCCAGATGTCATCGATGCAGGAAGAAAAGGATCAAAGATCTTAATACATTGATGTAGAGCAAGAATTACCTTTATAGTCTCACTATTGCAGGAAAATTGCCTTGAAATATTCGGGCCTCTACTCTTTATCTCTCCAGAGCAGAGAGTGATTGCGGAAAGCAATTTTGTTTTATGCCCCTAAAGATTAAAGGTTGACACAGCCACCAAAGTGATTATGCATTTTTCATCTCTTATTCAAAATCTCTGCAACAGATCTTCTCAGGACAGTTTTGCAAGTAAAAGAACACTAAGTAGAACATCAAAGCTTCCGCTGTCTCTGAAACAAAAGTGATTTGTACTTACTCGCAAAATTCCCTGGATATTGCGCTATAAAAAGATTTGATTCGAGTTAATTTGCAGTTTATAAATATGTTGAATGTTTATATACGGAAGATGAAATGGATTGGAACAGCGCAAGACTGTGTGTTGTGTACACTTCAGTTGAGTTATGCTGGGTCATTTCCAACCTAATAGCAATAAAAATCCCATTTCTTCTGCCGCCTTATTGTCTGTTCTGTTTATGAAATGTTTACGAGTTAAAAGTTAAAAAGCCCAATCAATTATTTCAGGTGTCGCTCAAACTGATTAACAATCTCTGACAATGACTATGCGTCGACGGCCAGGATTTGGATGTGTCGCGGGCTTGGATATTACAGAAAGAAAAAAAAAAAAAAATCCACAAACTTGATGCGGTTATAAGGATTAAGTAAAATGAATGGAAAGTTTGCAGAAAGTGTAGCGGAATAATTATATCGTGGCAGCCGACACGTTTCAATTTCTTATCTAAAATTAAATGAAAGAGCAGGATATCTGCAGACTGTTTTCTAGCTCAATATCTCAAATTGCCAACAGTTTTGTTTAATTAAAATAAGGTATTAAAAAGTTGCAGTGGATAATGCGTGATTATGCTAAAAACAGTAGCTCCTAACACCAGACCAAACATATACTATCAGGCCAGGGTTTAAAGACCGCACCGCTTAGGCTCCCAGTGTTTAATTAAAATAGCCGTGCTTATAAATCTACCGCTCTGAAGCTCCAAAGGGATCCTTATTTCAAGAATATCAGTAGGAAAATAACTTGTTTACTTCATGACTGAAAGGGAGTGTGATTGACCTGATGTAACACCTAAAGTTGTGCAAAAGACATTGAGAGGGTACATCCAAGGGCTTAACTAGCAAAGACAGAGCCCTATTCCAAGCTGGCCATATACACAGATGGTATAACGCCCCCTTTACTGGCATCCACATGGTATAAAGCCCCCTTTACTGATCCTTTCACTCAGTATATTGCCCCTTTATTGGTCCCCATGCAATATATTACCTCTTTTATTGGGCTCATACAGTATACTGTCCCTATTACAGGCCCCTAAACAGTAAGTGCCCCAGTTACAGGTGTCTGTACAGTAAGTGCCCCGGTTACAGACCCCCATACAGTAAGGGTCCTTCGTACACTCTGTAAGTAAGGACCTTACTGTATGGGGGCCTATAATAGGGCCCCTTACTGTATATGGGGTCTGCAATGGAGGGTCTATAATAGGGGCACTTACTATATGATGGCCTGTAACATGGGCTCTTACTGTATGGGGACCTTTAACAAGAGCCCTTACTGTATGGGATGCCTGTTACAGACACCCACATCATATGGTGCCCCCCATAGGCCATTAAAGAATTAACAAGTAACAGCCAATTTTCACTTACCTTTCCTCTCTTCTGTCCACTGGCGCTTAGGATTAGGCCTCTAATCCATCAGACAACGGCTTATTTAAAAAAAAAAAAAATTTAAACTTAAAAGTTTTCCCCTGGGACTCCACCTATTAAACTCTTTGGCTGGAAGAGACCCCAGAGTATGATGCACTGGCCATTTTAGTTCACCTGAGACGAATCTCCATTTGTTCAGTTTCATTAAAAAAAATGAACAATTTGGAATATTCGTGTCCAACCTGTCTAGGTATGAGTCGGGTTTGCCCATCTCTGGTCAAATGCCTTCTTTATGTCCAAAGCAAGGAGCAGAGAAGGCTTCTGACATGCCCTCACAGAGTGTATCAAGTCAACAAATTGCTGAATTCCATCTAGTGTCTGATGCCCTGCTACAAAGACCACCTGATCTCCGCTAATACTCCGGGGCATTAGCTTTAGCTATCAGGTAGCTAAAACTTTTGAATATATTTTAAGGTCCTTATTTAGTAATGAAATCAGATGAAAATTAGCAGGGGTGGTAGGGTATACCAGATTTGGGGAGCATAACTATCGTGGCAGCTAACATCTCTGGCGGAAAGCTGCCCTCCACAGCTCCTTTGTTGTAGACAGCTTGAAGATTGGAACATAGAGATGGAGCATTTATAATAGCTGTAAATCCATTCAGGCGTGGGAATTGCCAAGTTTAAGGGTGCACACATCTTTCTGTATTTTTACAGTGAAAAAGGGTCTGGTTAAAGATTGAATATCATCAGTTCTCAGAAGAAGGCAGGTTAAAGGGTTTTCCGGGATAAATGGAAATCCCTACTCTAATCTCAACACCCTCCCCCTCCTACTTTCTAAATGACATAATTAATCAAAAATGTATATTTACCCATATCCCGCCCCAGGGACATTTGCTGGTTATCCGGTGATGATCCGTTTCCCCATTTCCTTCTTCCTGCAGGATGGCTCCTCCCTCTTTTCTTACTGCCAGCACTGCTCTGTGCTCTGCTGCCGATAATCCACCTCTACTGCTCCCACGCCTGCACAGTAGAGGTGGATCGTCGTTGTAGAGCACAGACCAGCAGTGAGACTGTAGCACATGCCAGCAGTTGGGAAAGAAGAATGGGCCATCCCGCAGGAAGAAGGAAGAGAGGTAAGTATATTATGGGGTCGGAGGTTGGGCTGAGTAGGTTGGGAAGAGCTAGTAGTGGGTGGGATAGCTAGAGAGACAGGAAGGGGGTGTATGGGAGGGAGGGAGAGAGGAAGGGGGGACTGAGGTGAGAGGGAGTTAGTGAGGAAGGTACATAGCAGGAAGCTGAACCATGTAAACAAATGCAGAAGATGCCAGGAGTTCCCAGAAATCACTCAAAACACTGCTAAAGGTATATGAGTGCATTTAGTAACCCATTAATAGCACTAACAGACCTTTTTTAAACAAACATTTTTTGCCTGGAAAACCCCTTTAAGCTTTGATAGAAAGTGCACCATGGATTCTGTGGCAAAGTTGAGCAGGATGCTTCTTTTTTCAGCATCATGAAAAAGTACTGGTGCTGCCTTACAATGGGAGGGAGATTCCAGCCTGAATTTAAAGATGATTTTCAGTGAAAAGTGCTGTGGGAAAAACCATGGGAAAAGTGCAGGAAAAGTGCTGTGGGAAAAATTACGATGCGTTTGTAGCGCCCCACAGTGTGGGTCGCTATAGACGTCACCTCACGTGATCTCTACTGTGTACTGTGAAGGTATAGTGAGAACCAGTTAACCTGTTAGCATTAGACAAATCCCCAGTGACTGCCTCTTTAAAAAGGGGTGGAGCTACTGCCTAGAAGGGTGTTGTTGTTGTTTTTGTGCAGGGACAAAGAGAAGCTGATCCATGAGGCAGGGCTGCACGGAGCTGGGGATACAGCAGTCTGCAGAGAGGGTAATGAGACAGCACAGGAGTCCAGCGTTTTGATGAGAACAAGTATCTATCAAACAAGGAGCTGCAGAGTAAGGACCATCGATTCCTAGCTAAGTGTCTACCACACTTAGAACATCGAGAGAATTACTGGATCCAGGTCCAGTAGTGCATATTTCCTGGAGGCTCAGTAACACATAGAGTTAGGGTGAGTGTGCGTACCCAGCACCCGACAGAACTCGCGTTACCTGCCGTCTGGAAGAGCCACAGATCTGGTTATATCTGACCTCTGAGCTTCTGGAATCCAGAATCAGGGGAAATCTATTAGAGGTACAGCAGCATTGGAAGGCTGAATTACCCATGTGGTTAAACTGGCATCTCACTATACCAGAGCAAGGTGAATTCTCCTGTAAGATCTGTTATTCCTTGCTGACTGTGGAAGTAAACCGTAAGTGTTTGGTTAACCCCTGACTGGACTGTATTTCTTATTGATCGCCTCTTCACTGCTCCCCTTCCTGCACACCAGCTCTTCCTCATATATCAGTTGGCCCTGGGATCTGCCCTAGTTGGGGAGGGTACAATATCTGGCACTCTATCACTACCTATTCCCAGAGGCCCAACCAGCAGTGCCGGGCTTGCCTCCATCGCAAGCTAAAACCCCAACTGGCGTCACGATAAACATTTATTTTATTCCCTTTCAAGGCGCTGTCGACCCCAGTACCGGGCCTATTCGCACCGTGAACTCGCCAAGGCCGGGCTGGGGCGACGCATCTTTTTGACGTCACGAACAGGATAGAAAGTGCGCAAAATTGTTTTTTTTTTTTTTTTTTTTTTTTTGAGAGACTGTTGCACGTTTCCCGCTCTCCAAAATAGCCGCCAACGGCCGGGACCTGCCTCACCCAGGTCGCGTAGAGTGCGGGGGGGGGGAGTTTGTTTTTTTTTTTTTTTTTTTTTCTATCGCAAGCCACGCTGAGTTGGAGGCCGAAGCGGCTTGTAGTGTTGCAGCGGCAGTCGCTAAGAGCCCTTCCACCAGCTCTGATTCACGGTCCACGGTGGCAGGAACAGTGAGTGTGACCCTGTTGAGATTAACAGGTGGGGAAAGATGTCTCAGGCAAGCAGACCCTCATCTTCGGTCTTGAACGGCTCTGAATTCCCCATAGATTCTAACCAAGGTATCACAGCGTCACCTATGGGTACTAATCCGGACAGCCGGCACAATCTTGTAACAGTGGCACCCATATTACCGTTAACGATGCCATACATTCCAGGTGCATCCTGGCTGCCCCAGTATGCAGGCGAATCCCATACTCTCAGAGACTTCAAAGAAAAGCTGAGTGGCCTGTTTGACCTTTACCCCATGACAGAGGAGCAAAAGGTTGCAATACTGACAAGTCAACTTTGCGGCGCAGCACAAAGGGAGGTAAAATCCTGGCCATCGTTCGATAAAAGAACCGTAGAGGACATTTTTACCAAACTCAGGATTGCATTTGACACCCGCACCTCATCAGAGATAAAAATGTGGTTTTTCGGCTGTAGGCAAAAACCACAGGACACTGTGAGAGATTTTGCCCTCAATCTGCAGGAAGCTTTGCGGGTCATTAAGCAAGTAGACCCCGATAGTGTTCATGATGAGGATAAGATGCTAAAAGAACAATTTGTAGAGGGCCTATTATCAGAATCCAATAAGGCACAGCTGCGCATGATGGCACTGCAGAATCCTGATATGAACTTTCTTGAGTTCAAGGATAGATCCATCCGTATCCTGAGGGAACCTGTCTATTCATGCGAACAGATGGAGGGGCAACAAGTTGCTCTCCACAGGCAAACGCCTGTGAGCCCTGCAGGTGTAGCATCCTTTCCAACGGCTGTACAGTGTACGCAGATTCTATCTGATGATGCTGCAGAATTGCGGTTACGAGTGACTGAACTAACTAAACATGTAGCTGCCTTAACCCGAACTGTTGAAAATCTCAGAGTTTCTACTTCCCCAGCAAAGATCCAGCTCGCCTCCAGCCCAGAGGATTTACCTTGGCGGCGATCAAAGAGAGCATCGATTCCTCAACAGCGAATGTCTCGCACTGGCAGGAGAACAACCGACAAGTTCGACCCCTCTGGCCGTCCCATCTGCAGGCGGTGTGATAAGGTTGGTCATGTGGAGAGAGAGTGCCCTTTAAATGGGCAACTCCTGGAGTAGCGGACCAACACCCAGGAGTAAGACAACCTGGTCCAACTGGCAGGGAAAGCAGGTATGTGGGTGGACGTCCTATGATCCCAGTTGCGGTGGACGGCATTCCTTTTACAGCATTACTGGACACTGGTTCACAGGTAACCACCATGCCCCATACCTTGTTTCGCAGGTACTGGACAGACGCTGAGATTACCCAACCTCCAAATGGGGACTTGGTACTAATTGCCAGCAATGGTCAGTCTCTGATTCAGATGGGATATAAAGAAGTCACCTTGAGAGTAGGTGGAACGGATCTGAAATCCCAAGGTCTGATAATTGTTGATGTGGACGAAGGGGAAGGCGCTAATGTGTTAATACTGGGGACTAATGTGTTGGAGAATTGTCTAGATGAGGTTATTACCATCTTACAGGACACGTTGAGATTGGCCCCCTACAAGGAAAGACATGTCTTGAATCTAGAGATTAGAGCCCTTGTCCAGCGCCAGCAAGTGGAGTTAGCAGGTGGAGAGATTGGCAGCGTGAGGGTGAGTGACCCCAACTGCATCATGCTTCCCCCCAGGAGTGAAATCATCGTGTTGTGCAGAGCAGCTATAGGCATAAAAGGGCGGGACTATCAGGCCCTGCTGGAACCTGTCTATTCTGATTGTAGATCCACAGTTATGACAGCTAGGGGAATAGTTAATGTGAGGAAGGGCAGAGTACCAGTGCGCATTCTGAACTGTGGAGAGGAGGAGGCTTGCTTACCCAGGTACGCCACAGTGGCTAAGCTGTTAACTGTCAATAACAATGACATACAGTCAACAGAACCCTTGGCCCCAACCGACCCGATGGATGCCAACGATTCATTAGGACCGTTGGACGATTGGTGTCAAGCGGTGCACATTGGCACTGACACCACTCCTCAATACCAAAGAAATGTGGTGGTGCGGTTAGCACAGGAATATGGGAGGGTATTTAGTAAGACACCCTTGGATTTTGGGCAGGTCAAGGTGATTCAACATACCATTCCCACCGGAGACCATGCGCCGATTAGGGAAAGGCATAGGCCAATTGCGCCCGCGCATTATCAGTATACTAAAGATATGATCAAGGACATGAAGAGTGCTGGGGTAATTAGGGAAAGCTATAGCCCCTGGGCAGCTCCTTTGGTGTTAGTCCGCAAGAAAGATGGAACAATGCGCATGTGCGTAGATTACAGAAAGATCAATAGCATCACGCACAAAGATGCTTACCCTTTGCTGCGCATAGAGGAGTCATTGGCCGCACTCAGGACGGCTAGATACTTTTCCACTTTGGACTTAACCAGCGGGTATTGGCAGGTTCCTGTTGCGGAGGCAGATAAAGAGAAGACCGCCTTTATTAGTCCCATGGGTCTCTATGAATTCAATCATATGCCCTTTGGTTTGTGCAATGCACCAGGAACCTTCCAAAGACTAATGGAGTGCTGCCTAGGACACAAGAATTTTCAAACAGTCTTGTTATATTTGGACAACGTGATTGTTTATTCCAGAACCTACGAGGAGCACTTGCAACATCTGGCTGAAGTCTTTGAAGCCTTATCCAACTTCGGCCTGAAGGTCAAACCTTCTAAATGCCACCTCCTGAAACCAAAGGTACAGTATTTGGGACATGTGGTCAGTGCAGAGGGAGTTAATCCGGACCCAGACAAGGTGACTGTGATCCAGAACTGGAAGACCCCAACTACTATCAGAGAAGTCCGTCAATTCCTAGGATTAGTTGGTTACTACAGGCGCTTCATCAAGGATTTCACTGCCCTGGCAGCCCCCTTGCAGGATCTCCTCGTTGGACAATCCGACAAGTCCAAAGGCAAGAGCCCCCCAGTAGAATGGAACTCCCAATTAGAAGACTCTTTTGAGAAGCTAAAGCAAACGCTCACTGGAGAAGAGATCCTGGCCTACCCGGACTATAGCCAGCCCTTCATCCTTTATACAGACGCAAGCAATACCGGGCTTGGAGCTGTCCTTTCCCAAGAACAGCAGGGCAAGGAAAAAGTCATTGCTTATGCGAGTAGGAAGCTTCGCCCTACCGAAAGAAATCCCGCCAACTATAGCTCCTTCAAGTTGGAACTTCTAGTGATTGTATGGGCAGTGACAGAGAGGTTCAAACACTACCTAGCCTCTTCAAGAGTCACAATTTACACCGACAACAATCCTCTGACGCATCTAGACACCGCTAGGCTTGGAGCTCTGGAGCAGAGGTGGTTTGCCCGCCTGTCCAATTTTGAATTTGTTATCAGATACCGAGCTGGCAAGAAGAACCTGAATGCAGATGCTTTGTCTCGCATGCCAAACCCTCCAGATCCAGAGGAAGAATCTGATGATTTAGAGGAAGTTGAGATGCCAGCCTTCTATAACAAACGATTTGTCCAAGACTCTGGCTGCATGATTGGAAGAAGTCTAGCAACCCAAGAGATCTCCTTGAACCCATTACCTCATCATGGCTGGTCCGAAACACAGGAGAGTGATACAGCTCTGCACCTTGTCAAAGAACTTCTTGGGGTAGAAAACTCCTCTTTGCCCGCAGATGCACCACCGGATGCCCAACAGCTCTGGAAAGAGAGGAAGAAGTTCTTTGTTTTTGAAGGGAAGTTGGTCCGAAGAGCTATCAATCCAAGAACCCATGAACTGCTCTGGCAGATCGTAGTACCCCGAAAAGACATACCCATGGTGTTGGGAGCTTATCACAACAAAGCAGGGCACTTTGGATGGAAGAAGTTAGAAGTGGTGATCTGGGATCGATTCTTCTGGACGGGTATGAGGAAATCTATCGAGCAGTGGTGCCGAGAATGTGGCCCTTGCAATCTCAGGAGGAAGGACACCGTCACTCAAAAGGCCCCCTTGCAGCCTATCCAGACAAAACAACCCTTGGAAATAGTGGCCCTGGACCACGTGCAACTGGTTCCCAGTAGATCAGGATATACCTATGCTCTTACTATTGTCGATCATTACTCTCGCTTCCTGGTAGTTATTCCAGTTAAAGATCAAACTGCAAAAATAGCTGCGAAGGCATTCCAGGAACACTTCTGTCGCCCTCACGGTTATCCCGATCAAGTTTTGACTGACAGAGGTCCGGCGTTCGAGGCGGAGGTATTCAAAGAGTTTTGCTCTCTCTACGGTTGCAAGAAGATTAGAACAACCCCATACCACCCTCATGGTAACGGATTGTGCGAAAAGATGAACCACTTAGTCATTAATTTGTTGCAAACCCTGCCTTTGGAAGAGAGGAACCAATGGCCTGACAAATTGCCTGACCTGATTGAAATGTACAACCATGTCCCCACTAGCTCCACAGGGTATTCTCCAGCATACCTAATACGTGGCAGACCAGGCAAATTCCCCGTTGACTTGGAGATGGGCGTCCTAGATCCTGAAGAGGTACTCCGCTCAGTTAACCATGATTGGATCACAGAGAGACAACTGCAGTATAAAAAAGTGCAACAATGTGTAGAGCAGAGCCTCAACCAAGCTCAGCAAAGACAAGAGAAAAACTTCAATCAACACGCTTCAGCTCTCCCTTTACCAGTTGGTGAGCAAGTGTTAAAAAGGAAGAGAAGGCGCCACAAATTGGATGATCAATGGGAAGCCCAACCCTATACGGTCCAGCTATCTAGCAGTGATAATAGCAAAGTATGCAAGATTTCTAAAGATGGCGGAGAGACTTGTGCGACGGTATCCCAAGACAATCTGAAGCTATGTCCGGCTCAATTACGTGAGCAAGCAGGAAGTAAAGTGGAACAGAGTACTTGATGATCAGAACAATCTGAGGCGGAAATTCAGACCACACTCGGTCCATTTCCAAGTTCTTGGCCGCAAATTGAAGGTGCTTTAGCAGTACCAGTAATGCTGTTCCCGCAAGAATACCCTCAGGAAACAACAGTTCTCCAGGAACTGCCACTTTTAGT
Source organism: Leptodactylus fallax (assembly GCA_947044405.1). Lineage (NCBI taxonomy): Eukaryota > Metazoa > Chordata > Amphibia > Anura > Leptodactylidae > Leptodactylus > Leptodactylus fallax. The sequence goes on from CAMRHE010000249.1 coordinate 1,052,792, forward strand.
GCCAGAGGATGTGCCAGTGCAAAGTTCAGTAAGCCTGATCCCTGGTGAAGGTGTGCCCGCTATACCCCTGGTTAGTCCAGTGAGTAGGAGGAGACTGTCTGGAATCCCATTGTTGCGTAAATCTCAGCGCAATACACAAGGACAACTCCCCATACGTTATAGGGACAATCAATAAATATGGGAATGTCCATTAATACGTACTAACCCAACGTGTTTGCGAGTCTTTGAACTGTATTTGTTTGTGTCGAATTGAGTTATGTAATGTTAACGTTTAATTTACAGCATATGCTCCCTGATAATAGCACAAAAGGGTGAGTCAAATATACAAACTGAGCATTAATACTTACTCTCTTATGCATGGTAGTACCAAAAGGAGAAGGGATTAATAGAGCTATACCAATGTTTAGCATTTCTAGTTTGACAATGTTGAAAACACTACGACTTTCTTGTGGAACTGAGTCTTTCATACTTACCCTTGTCTACCAACCCCTTCAAGTGCATGAAATGCAATTTATGCAGGTGCACCAACGTTTTGGGGGGGGGGGGTGGCGGAAGGTTTCAAACATGGCGGCCTGTCGGAAAGGAGCCATCCAAACAGCCTGTGCAGTGAAGAATTTTGAATGTTTTAGTATACTCCGCAGCTGCACTCGGAGTCAAGGAGGTGGACTAGGCGGTTTGGGGCTGTAATCCGCAGAAGCCATCGGGAGTATGGCTGGGTCGTGGGGAATGCACAACCAGAGACTGGGGGTTGCAGTTATTGTGTTTCTTTTTCGAATGTTTGACAAGAGTTTGATTAATTTAATCTTTAGTAGCTTGCATTTCTCTTTGTAAGGAGGTTACCTATATGTACAATTAACATTATTATGGTTATGCTACTTTCTACGGGCTCTCTTCTTAATTCACCGGTAGGGTAGCCCGGGACGTGCTACCTTTACCAAGGGAGGGATGTAGCGCCCCACAGTGTGGGTCGCTATAGACGTCACCTCACGTGATCTCTACTGTGTACTGTGAAGGTATAGTGAGAACCAGTTAACCTGTTAGCATTAGACAAATCCCCAGTGACTACCTCTTTAAAAAGGGGTGGAGCTACTGCCTAGAAGGGTGTTGTTGTTGTTTTTGTGCAGGGGCAAAGAGAAACTGATCCATGAGGCAGGGCTGCACGGAGCTGGGGATACAGCAGTCTGCAGAGAGGGTAATGAGACAGCACAGGAGTCCAGCGTTTTGATGAGAACAAGTATCTATCAAACAAGGAGCTGCAGAGTAAGGACCATCGATTCCTAGCTAAGTGTCTACCACACTTAGAACATCGAGAGAATTACTTGATCCAGGTCCAGTAGTGCATTTTTCCTGGAGGTTCAGTAACACATAGAGTAAGGGTGAGTGTGCGTACCCAGCACCCGACAGAACTCGCGTTACCTGCCGTCTGGAAGAGCCACAGATCTGGTTATATCTGACCTCTGAGCTTCTGGAATGCAGAATCAGGGGAAATCTATTAGAGGTACAGCAGCATTGGAAGGCTGAATTACCCATGTGGTTAAACTGGCATCTCACTATACCAGAGCAAGGTGAATTCTCCTGTAAGATCTGTTATTCCTTGCTGACTGTGGAAGTAAACCGTAAGTGTTTGGTTAACCCCTGACTGGACTGTATTTCTTATTGATCGCCTCTTCACTGCTCCTCTTCCTGCACACCAGCTCTTCCTCATATATCAGTTGGCCCTGGGATCTGCCCTAGTTGGGGAGGGTACAATATCTGGCACTCTATCACTACCTATTCCCAGAGGCCCAACCAGCAGTGCCGGGCTTGCCTCCATCACAAGCTAAAACCCCAACTGGCGTCACGATAAACATTTATTTTATTCCCTTTCAAGGCGCTGTCGACCCCAGGACCGGGCCTATTCGCACCGTGAACTCGCCAAGGCCGGGCTGGGGGCGACGCACGTTTCCGTAGCGTTTTTTTTCCACAGCGTTTTTTCACTGCGGCCTGCTACGTAGGGCCTTAGCCTAAAGAGGTTTTCTGGTAATTTTTTTTAATGGCATCATCAATATGTGATTTTAGGAGGCTCCTGCACTGATCCGCCGTTCAGAATTGTTTTCAGGCCTGGTACTATACAGTGTACAGAGCTGGAAGCAGAGGTTTTCATTACACAGTCAATATACAATATACAGAGACCACAGCTTCTAGCTGTATAGTACTGGGCCCAGCAGGAGACTCAAATAGCTGATAGGCGCAGGGACTGAGTGCTGACCCTCTGAGGATAGGCCATTAAAAGAAAAAGCCACCATGTATTCTTATAGTATATCTTTTTATAACATTCTTTTATGTAAAACAATTTCACAATTTACAGGAATGGCAAATTTAGTAAGAAAAATTATAATATAGCCATGACATGAAAAGTTAGCCTAATGCAGTAGCCTATGCAAACAGTAGAAAAGTAACAAAAGAGATGTTTTGAAATATAAAGCAATTTCAGCACTTTTATAGCCTTTTATGCAATAAAAAGGCACTTACATATTTCACAGAAAGTACATACAACAGAGATATTTGGAAAAAAAGGAGGATTATAATAACAAATGAAACCTATAAAGAATAAAAAACTAAGAACATATAGTAAGGAGCTCTAAGGAAATGGTTTCTTTAAGCCTGAGGCCTCAAAATTGGCATTGAGGAGTTTCTCTAAATTACAACTTCATCCGAGGACTCCTCGGTGTCTGAAACCATCTCTTTCATTTGTTGCTAATGTAGAATTTCTTGCATTCGTTCAGATTTGGAAGAGGTTGTCGATCCTTCCAATGCCTTGGAATTACCATTCTAACTGCCAGAAGCATGAACCCCAAAAAAGTGACACAAGGTCTTCAAGGGATCAGATAGCAGACACCTATTCCAGGATGAGTCTATATGTTGAAAATCATCCTGAAAGGTGTCGCACCAGCCTCACAAAGGGCCTGGAGGGTTTTTAGGGGGTGATGTACTGTAGATCAAGGTGTCTTTAATGTTGGAGTTGTCTCAGCACAATTTGGAGTTATTGGTCAGCATTTAAGTCATTCAAAGTATATCTTATTTAGGTCCAACGCTCTTTACTGAATATTTTTATATGTCTTATTTAGGTTTTATTTAGGTTCAATGTTCCTTACTGCATATTTTTTCATATACTTTTCGGTACACATGTTGCTTCCTAAGCAAACTTTGGTAGGACTTTTATAGTCTAAATAGACCTTTTTATTCCCATTTTTAGAATTCTGCTTCCCTCTCCCTTCATAGTCTTCACCACCTAGGAACACTTCTAAAAGAAGATGGACCACATGTTCCTTGGCTGTTGCATTGATGCCTTCAAGTTTTCTCTATTACATTTGAGTTAATATCCTTCTTTGACATTTGAGGGCTAATTTAATATCCTACTCCTTGTTATCACTAACTCAAAACTTGAAGCTGTTACTTAATAAACAGAGACTTTGCAAAATGGACAAGTAAACTCAATGAATAAATGCATTCCAGCTCTTCTCTGTTACATTTTTATTATGTAATATATAGACAGATACACACATAAATATATATATATATATATATATATATATATATATATATATTGTAAGTATGTGAGCCAGAGGGCGCTGTTGAGCGACCCAGGCCAGGCCAGAAAAGGCTCTCAGCCATGCCTTTGGGTGGTGGCACGTAACTCCAGAGGGGCTGGAGCATCCTGCAGGAAGCAGGAAGTAGTGGACCAGCGAGGACGGAGAGAGAGGCTCTGTCCCACAGGGCTGGCGTCCACAGAGGACTGTTGCTAGAGCTGAGTAACAGTCAGGACAGTTAGGGGCTCAAGGAGTGAGTTAGGCCCTAACTGTGGCATAGGTTTTTTGTTGTTTTGCTGTGTTGCAGTTAAGCTAAATAAAGCCACTTTTATTTACACTTGGACCGTCTGAAAGCTATCTTTCCGGCGCCCAGTACCATGAACCACCGCTGTCAGCCGCCATTTTGAGTTTAATTCCCCAAGCTGTCACAATATACTATGTGACAAAAATAAGAAAAATGGTAAAATACACTGGAGATTCTGCAAACAGTACACACAGACAATATATGAGGGGACTTTTATGCCTCTGCAGCTAATCATTGTATGCACTTGCTGGGCATACAAATGTGACCACCCTGAAATTAACTCGGATTTGGCAAAGAAACTCCAAATTCTTATGAAAGCAACTCTATATATCATATTGTGACACGCTGTAAAAACCCTTGAAAAACTGCAATAAATATCATAATTACTGGGTGACATTTACTGTAGAACACACATTGTAGAACTGTGTAGAACAGGCATGTCAAACTCAGGGTACCCCGAGGGCCACATGAGTAACAAGAGGTTGTTGCGAGGGCCGCACACAGCAGCTAATGTCACACACGTATTTTAACAGCAGTCATGAAAACAAGATATGAAGTAGTAATATGTAACAGCAACATATATTTGCAGTGCGCAACAGCAACTAATATATTTAACAAAAATACAGCAATTAAAAACTAAACATTTATTTGCTATCATTTTTTTCAATCATTTTTAGTGTTTTGTCCTGAGGCTTGACACCTCTTTGTGCTTTGTGCTAATAGGCCTATTCATTATGTTATATTATTATATTATTATTTATATTATTATTTATATTATTATTATGAATTTTCAATATGTATTTATTTACTTTATATTTATTTAATGGGCGTCTGTAGGATTTGTTCTTTTTGGTGTTCACCCCTGGTATTTGCCTCCAAGGGTGCACATGTATTTTAATTGCTTTTAATTTTTCCTTGTTTGCTGTGTTATTTAATAAAGAAATTTTGTGTGTGCTTTATATTGGATGCTGTTTCTCCTTTGTGTTCGATTGCATTTTTCATCCAATCAGCACCACTGTTTTTTGCATCACAATTATTTATAATCTGAGTGCTCACCCCTCTCTTTAGTTTTTAATGGTTACATACAGGAGGGCCACTCACTTGCTTGGACTTTGCCTGTGCGGCAGTGGGTCCCTTCTTCCTCAGCACGGTCACAGTATCCCAGTCACTCTCAGCCACGACTCTTCCTCCGCTCACAACAAAACTGACTTAGGTGATCAGCAGCCACGCGAGCCGCAGATGTACAAAACTCACGATCAGCACTTCCGGGTCGTCATTCATTGATCACGTAAGCAGGTCATATGCAGGGATATGGGCCAATGAATGAAGAGCCGGAAGTGCTGATCGTGAGTTTTGTACATCTGCGGCCCGCACAAAAGTCTCAAACTTTGTCTCTAAACTTTAGAGACAAAGTTTGAGACTTTTGTGCGGGCCGCAGATATGCCTGTAAAGGGCCGCATGCGGCCCGCGGGACGCATGTTTGACATGCCTGGTTTAGAACTAATAATTGTCTAAAACACTTGATAAATGTGGTACAAGACATGCTAAACAGTTTTTGGTGCAAATTATGCCAACAATTCTAGCATATTTTGCTTACCAAATCTCTCCCTGTGCAGTATGTCCAAAGCAACAATTGCTGGAGTACTGCCATAATTGCTGACTACCAATGTAACGGGCTAAGCATTTTCATTTAATTTTCATACACTAAATTATACTCAAACAATTCCGTTTGCTGGTCTACTTTTCTACAGTTCTCAAGAAGAAAGAACTACATAACAAAAATGATTAGGTCTTGGACAAATATTTATGTCCATTATACCATTTATTGTTCATTAATCTATGATGTTATACAACTTTTTAGTGAAAAATTGTGTGAAAATTGTAATTTTGTTAATGGCACTTCAGTGGATTATCATCTTTATTAGGATTTGTGCTCTGTTGTATTATAATGGATGACTGACAATGATACACTGTAATGAAAACAGACACATGACTCCACAAGGAAAACTGACAGCAACATCATTTTTTCAGAATACATTAAAATAGCACTTTTATTCCTTACCCTCATTAGTTAGCAGGCTGGTTATTATATAGTATGTGGATATGTACAGTAATATAGTCCCATTGGGGAAAGTAGTATTCTAGAATAATGATCTATATTAACCATTTTGCACCACAGCAAATTTTCAAATTTTTGTTTTCATTTTTTTCATCCCCACATTTGAAACACCATTTTTTTTTTTTAAATTTTTCCATTCCTATAGCCATGCGAGGGCTTGTTTTATGTGGGACAAATTTTACCTCCCAATGACATTATTTCATATTCCATACTATATACTAGCCAGACAATTTTTTTTAAATGAGTTTTTTTTACTGTGAACTAAAAATGGCAGGTTACCTTTATTCTGTGGGTCGGTATGATCCCAGCAATACTAAATTTATGTAATTTTTGTTATCCTTTAATTCCTTTAAAACATTAAAAACTTTTTTTTTCAAAACAAGGTTTCCTTTGCATTGCATATTCTGACTCCCATACCTTTTTTTTTATATTTATATCTACATAGCAGTGCTAGGGCATTCTGTGGGACATGCTTTCATTTGTATTGTCACCTTTATGGGGAATATACAAATAATTTTGATAATTTTGTATTATTTTTTTTTTTCACTTAAGGTGTTCGCTCTGTGGGATAAATACTTTTATATTTTAATAGTTTGGTATTTTGGGTGCAAAATAATATGTTTTTTTGTTTTCTTCTTTTAAATTTGCAAAATGGGAAAGAGGTGAATTAAATTTTTATTATTTCTGTTTAAAAGAAATCCCCCACACTATATTTGTATTTTTAAGTTATATAAAACAATACAGTATACTTTACCCCTTCTCCAGAGCACCATTCCCCAGGCATTTTATACAATTTGCCTTCATGTTTATTACAATTCAAACGCACAGAAACAAAGGATATAAGAGAGTGTTACTTTTATATTGTAGTTTTTTTAAATATGATTTTTGAGTAAATAAAAAAGTTACCTAACAACTAAAAAATAACAAATATTTTTTTGCTAAATAATTATCTACTACTAACTATTGTGGCTAGTTTATAACATAAGGTGCTTTCATGTCTATTGTGTTTAAAACTTAAAGGGTACCTGAGTTTTCTTGCAGGGTCTTGCTAGGCAGTCTGTTTTCTGGCTGTATAAGCCTTCATAGATGTTGTCCTATCAGCTTTACTGCTGGTAATAGCCCTGTGAAGGATCTTGTCCTACCAAAACTGCCTCCGGCACACCTGAGATTGCTTCAATTACCTCACACCCACCACCAGTGAGTGTTCTGGGCCCATAGGATAATATGAAATGAGCTTTCTACATTTTATATATTTATTAACCCGTAAAGAGTCGGTACCAGACACTTAACACATACAGAGAATACATGTAGCGGTTAGCAAGTAAATACAAGTGGAAAGCAACATGACACGGTGCACAAAATAAAAATGGGAATAAACAGAAGAAAAGGAAATATTACCAACACAAGCCTTTGATTGGTTCTCTGGGCTCTGGATGTTGCGCTCAGGGCGCGTACTTAAAGCAGTCCAAAAGCATGCGTCCGGGCATGCTATTCCAGTGGCAGCACCCCCCTTGACTCAGGGCAGTGCTATCCAGGTGGCTTTCAGCAGAAGAAGACAAGAACATATAGAAAATTACCAGAACAAGTAGATAGTCCATTTCTCTGAGCCCATGTGGTAGGCCTCAGGGATCTTCCTTAAGCAAGTTACAGAGTATGTGTCCTACATGTGGTCACATCTTTTCCAAGAATACAAAGACCCCCCTGTTCCTGGCCTGAGAACTTTTAACTAAACTGGTCTCCTCCCTAAGTGATGTCAGTAGGAGGAGGATCCCCACCCTCCTTCCTAAACTCTCTATAACCATCTTTCCTTATATTTCCTCACCTGATGACTATAGAGTCGGGAAGGAGGTATGATAGGGTTCGTGGCGAGATCCCCATCGTGTAGACCCCAAGGATGACACTCCAATCCCCTTTGGGTAAGGAGATCAGTGTCTGAACATTTTACGGGCTTTGAACAGTAACACAGGTGTATTCTGAGAGTGTGTCTAGGCCTGGCGCATCTGGGGAATATATCGGGGTGATTGTAAGAGGTTCCCCAGAGCAAATATTGTCATAAAACCATAATTCATTTGATGTGTAGCTGGCTCCAACTGGTCTGTGGACAGTGTGCAGAGAGCCCTCCCAGCACATCCTTTCGGCAGGACACCCTGCCGGATTAATGAGTGTAGCACTGTTATGTAAACAAAGGCCTGTGCCAGTGACTCTCTGGGGATCAAAGGGTTGTTGATTACAGAGTCCACAGCCCACACTACTCAAGCCTATGACCAAATGGCTGCTAACAGACAGGAACCACACAATATGAGCGAGTAGTAGTACAAGAAATACATATCTGTGGCTCTTATCATCACAAGCCCCATTATGGCTGTAGCACATTTTGCATTTCTTTCTCAGTACTGTACAGGGAAATCTGCCCACTCCCCCATCCATTATTACTACTGCTGTTTTCTCTACATGTAAATGTAATTTTGCCAAGAGTAACTATAGAATAACAACCAAGTATCTGAGAAACACCCAAGTGACCATAATATAGAAGATCCAGGAACATTGGACTGCAAATTCAGGTTATGATGCAGCTAAAAATATCTATGACACAGAAAGAGAAAAATCAGAGCACAATTAGGAAAGTTGCTCACTGTCTGTGACTAACTTCCCACATCAAAGTAGATAGAAGTAGACAGATTCTTCTTACATTGTAAAAGTTACAAAATCCTCTCAGTGTGTAAGCAGGGAAAGCTGTGTGCAGACATATAGCAACAGTGAGAAGAACCAACCTCTTCCATCTCCATTCATTGTGTGAAGAGGCCAGCCCTTTTGAAGGTAATGTGAATGACGGAACTTCCCTAGCAACTGGGAGTGAACAGCAAATTAACCAAAAGGGAGTCACATAGTGGCAGCAATTTTTGAGTAGTTTTTCAGGCAGAAAACAGCAACAATTATGAATAAAATGCATTTGCTCCACCATCATATGTGGGGGGGAATGTTTGAGGACCCCATACACATTATATAGTCTGCTAGCCTCACTGAAATTGGTGGGGTTCAAATGACCTTTCTCTAACATGTATAGGGGACCTATAATGTCACTGGGGAAAAGTGGATGCCTAACAGCAACGGTGACATACATCTCTAGGACTACCGCTGAGATCATTAATGACTTTCACACAGGACAGTCACTTTAAGATTATCTGGATAGAACTTAGGGAGCGTTCACACTACCGTTGGTGTCCGTCAGTAGTGTCCGTGGTTTTTGTCCGTTACAAGATTTTAGCTACGGACACTAGTTGAACCGTCAGAAATCCGTTAAAATTTCCATTCATTTCAATGGGTTTTTATATTGTGTCCATTAGTGTCCGTTAGTGTCCGTTTACACCAAATCCGTCAGAAGTCCGTTATTTTTTCACGGACAAAAAATCCTACATGCAGGACTTTTTGTCCGTTTGAAAAAAACGGATTCTTGACGGACAGCAAGTGTCCGTTACTTTTTTAACATTGAAGTCTATGGGTAAGGGACATATAACGGACAGTAACTGAAAGCTATCAGTTACTGTCCGTTATTTTATTTCCGTTTACTTTCCCTGCGCATGCTCAGAAAGGAGAAACAAACAAAAAAAAAAAACTAGCAGTGTTAGAGGACATTTCGTGTCCTCAGGCACATGCGGTTTTACATAGCTGGAAAGCCGACAGCGCGCTGAATTCAGCGCACTGCCGGCTTTCCCGGTATGTGCCCCGGGACTGGAGATATCGGCGGTGTAATGTTTTACTGTTAGAAGGGCTGCGAGGAACTCCCTCCCTCACACTTCTCTTTGTTCAGAGACTTGTACTGAGGGGGCGTTCCTCACAGCTTGAGCGTCATCGCTGGGCTGTGAGGAACGCCCCCTCTCTCTGTTCTCGTCTATAGCCGGGTACTGTCAGAGGAATGCCCTCCCTGATAGTTCTGTTCATTCATAGCGCTGTATGAGGGGGCGTTCCTCACAGCTGAGCGTCATCAATGGCCTGTAAGGAACGCCCCCTCTCTCTGTACTGGTCTATAGCCCTGTACTGTCAGAGGGGGCGTTCCTTACTGCCCGGCGATGACGCTGAGCTGTGAGGAACGCCTCCTCAGTACAGCGCTATGGACCAACGAGAAGTGGCAGGGAGGGAGTTCCTCACAGCGCCCTTCAAACAGTAAGTAAAGTAAAACATGTAACTCCACACCGCCGACATCTCCAGCCCCGGGGCACATACCGGGAAAGCCGGCAGTGCGCTGAATTCAGCGCGCTGTCGGCTTTCTAGCGGTATGTGACATTAAAAAACGGACACTACCTGATGCTTATCAGTTAGGGTCCGTTATGATAGGTGTCCGTTTATTTTTTTTTAACGGACACCTTCATAGCGGACTCCAACGGTAGTGTGAACCCTGCTTTAAAGGGATTTTCCAATCTGACATTTAAATGTGGCCCCACGTCTTGGACTCCTTTTCAAACATTCCCCACATGCAGAGTTCTTTCATTTAATATCTATGGAAACTCCAAAAATAGCCAAGCAAGCAACCTTTGTGGAATACTCTGTATTCTCAACATCAGGGGTCTCAGTTCTCTAGATAGGATTAGGTCCTAGAGGTGGGACCCACGTCTGTTGCATATTTATGGCATATCTTAGTGATATTACATAAATGTGTCACATGAGAATACCCTATTAATATAGATCTTTGTTTTTGTTTTTTTATAGATTGTCATAATTGTAGTCATTTTTTTCTCTAATATGAAGCAAATGGCAATTGTATCTGAATCAACACTTTGGGACACAAGACTGATCATAATTGGCATAATTCTTTATTATCCTCATGAACTATGTTACCATCATTTATTTATTTCCTACTGCTTTTAATGTGCCCATGTATTCTTCAGCACTGTATGGAAATTGCCATATAAATCCCTGTCTGATTTTCTTTTTCTGTTTGCAGTGTGGTAGGAAACTCACAAAACAAGTGGAGAATTTGCAAACTCCATGTAGATGCTCATAACTAGATTCAGACGGAGAACCCTGGTGCTGCAACCACCGTGGCACCATGCTGCTCAAATTCAAGTGGGATTTTTATTGAATATCTGTGCCTTTTTTGCCTGTACTACATTTCACTATTGAAAGACAGTACGATACATTTCCTGGTCATTAGTTCACATGTGTGATTGAGGCTTTCACCGTGTATAATGAGATGATGCAGTGTACAGAATATAATAGCTGTACAATTACAGCACTTCATGGAGATATGTATCTTTACTGCCACGTCGTCATATAAATCACACATTATGCTTATCAGTTTTCTAATGTACTGAGGCATGTAATACAGGACAAATGAATGTTTAGTGGAGGGCATTTACTCTTGTAATTTACCCGCATTACCAATATATTAAACATGGAATTACTGGCTCTGACTAAACAAGAGAAATAGGACATAGGAAGGATTGCTGAAAATGTATTATATGCTATGGTTGTCAGTATCAAGAGCTCAACAAGACTGAGTATCAGATGTTAGATGTTTCATATAGACAATTGTATGGGGCCCCAGAGATCAGGGGAACCCCTCAGCAGTAAGGCTAGGTTCATATCTGCATTGGAGTCTATGTTGGAGACTCCGCTGCAGATTCCACCAAAAATCCTGCATAGGGGACTTTTCTCTCCGCTGGTTTCTGTATAAAAACAGCAGAAACCTGACCTGGCGGACCCCATTATAGTCTATGTGGTCCGTGGGTAACCACTGTTTTAGTGGACAGGCTCTTCATTGTTCAGGTCCCCATAGCTTAAGTTGCTTTACGTCCTTTTCTTAAAATTGTCTGCTACCTATTGGATTAGTTACTACTCTTTGACCTTAGATGTTGTCCACGTTTGTCTCCGCTTAGGCCTCCAGGGGGTACACTATGGGGCATAATACTATGTGAAAGGGCCACTATGGGGCATAATAGTGTGTGCAGGGGGCACTATGGGGCATAATAGTGTGTGCAGGGGCCACTATGGGGTATAATAGTGTGTGCAGGGGCCACTATGGGGCATAATAGTGTGTGCAGGGACCACTATGGAGAATAATAGTGTGTGCAGGAATGCGGTTTGTTTTGATGGGTATATTTCATTTTTTGTTTGTGTAGTGGCCCCATAAGAATTGGCCAGTTTTGCACTTGACATCCAGTATGGCAGTCTAGTATAGATACAGTCTATTTATGGCTGTGTTGTTATGGAAACCTGGTAAATTAAATGTGAACTTATATTGGCTGATACACGTGATATGACTGAATATTTAAGGACCTGCGAACTGCTACTGACTAATACAGGTCATAGCTTGGTTGCTATGGAAACCTAATGTAAAGCTGTGCGCCTGAGGAGAATAAGCGCCTGTGAGCTTCTATTGGCTGATAAGGGACATGTGACCGTGTGTATGGCAGTTGGAATATGAGTGAAAGACTTGCAGGCTTGTATTGGCTAATACAGGTCATTTTTTGGGGGAATACTGTATCTCAGGAACGGTATGTCCTAGAGAGATGAGACCCAGTCTAAAATCTTCCCGGATACCTGAGGTACCTGTGTGCCAAATTTGGTGAGGATCGGTCCAGTGGTTTGGTCGCACATAAAGAATAGACAGTCAGACAGACAGAAACTCATTTTTATATATATAAGAGATATACCAATATATAAAATATATATTAAAAAAAAAAAAAAAAAACAGAAAATGGCCTCTCAGCAGTAAACAATGAAGGGCTGAATGGGCATGTGCAGTGTGTCAAGATGTGACCAGGAAATAGAGACCAGTGGAAACCCAAGACACCATTAGAATGAGTTGGTGGAGAATAACTGAGGTGGGAATCAGTTATTTTAGTTTTTAACACAAACTGAACTCATTGGCACCAATTTTTTTTCAGGACTTCATCAAAATGAGAATAGCAGGGGATCATTGAGGTGAATATTGAGCATTTTAGTTTTTAACCTAAACTGAGCCTATGGTACCAAATTTTTTCCAGGACAGCACTGTAATTGGAGTAACTATGGATCACTGAGTATCACTTGCTTTAGCTTTTAACCCAAATTGAGCCTGTTGGCACCATTTTTGTACCAGGACAGCACCAGAATGAGGGTGATGGGGAATCATAGAGATATCAGGTGTTTTAGTTTTAAACCCAAACTGGGCCTACTGGCACCAATTTTTTTTTTCCAGGACAGCATTAAAATATAAGCAACTGTGGGATCACTGAGTAGAATATTAGTTGTTTCAGTTTTTAACCCAAACTAAGTCCATTGCCACCAAATTTTTTTCCAGGACAGCATTGGAATGGGAGTGGTTGGAAATTACTGAGTTGTGTATTAGCTATTTTAACTCAAAGTGACCTGGTTGTCATCACTTTTTTTTCCAGGACAGTACTGGGAGTGGCAAGGGACAACTGAGATATCAGTTGTTTAGTGTTTTAACCTAAACTGAGTCCATTGGCACCAACATCAGAATGAGTGTGGAGGGCGATCACTGATGTAAGTACCAGTTGTTTTAATTTTTAACCCAAATTGAGCCAGTTGGCACCATTTTCGTTTCCAGGACAGCATCGGAATGGGAGTGGTGGGAGATTAGTTGTTTCATTTTTTAACTCACAATGCCACCATCTTTTCTTCCTGTAGTGATACCACAAAAAATGATATGTTGATACATGATATAGTCTCAGTTATTATAATTAGGAAAAAAGTGGTGAATTGAATTATCTTAGAAGGTATTTATGGATCTCGTAAGGTTAAAACTCTCAACACAAAATCAATATCCTTACTTGTCATCATGGTCTTTAGAACACTTTGGTCTTACAAGGACCAGACCCATGATTAGACATGTCAGTATAAGTAGCCTTTTGACCTTGTGTCTCATACCTTGTACTTATAATAAGTGGGAGTTTTTATGCCTACTGCTGTATGCTTCCTATCTCCAGCACAGTACAAATCACTTCACACATTGAGCCTTGGCTAAGTGGGACACTGCACTGAGAAGCAGCCGCACATAAATCAGACAAATTGACTGCAGTAAGAGATACAATCACATTTGCTGATTAACCCCCCAGAACCTTTCCATGTGAATTGGTACCTGAGGTGGTGACCTGGGCAGTCACTTCTTATTAGCATTCATACACTCATACCACCGGCTTATTTACACCGTGCGCTGCTGTGTTGGCAAATCAGGAAAATATGTATTCTGTTCATACACTAAATCAAGATGCTTGGCAGCGGTGACTGCCTTGCTGTGTATTTTCTTCTGCCTGAGACAAAATTGCTCAATGGTAATGTCTCTCTGCCTTTGAAGTGGGTGTATTCTTTCAGTTCCAGGCTCCTCTTGTGACCTTGGATAAATCCCGTTAGATGAGGAAAAAAAGATCACTGTCATTCTGTACCTATATGTTGCTGTGACACCAAGGAGCAAGATGCATCTTAATGACATGATTGACAAGGCATTATGTCATGTAAAATGCATGGACCACTTAGCAAAAAGAGTTGCATTGTGAAAATAATATGCATACAGATCAAGCAGAAGATAATGTGCTCTTAACTCTTCGGGGATACATTGGATTTGCATCATGGAAACCATTTGAGATAAGATAATGTAGCATGTTCATTAGAAGTCCTATGTAAAACTACAGACGCATATGACAGTAAGATAGATTGAGCTCTGCTACACATGACAAGCCCAATATTTACTACACATGTAGACATATCTACGTAATATGTAGTCATTTTTTTTCTCCCGGTAAAACCATTTGAGAAGTAGTCACCCAACTGCAAATATGTCATTTTTTAAAGTCACAAACACTTCAAAAGCAAAAATGTCATCAGCCTATCTAAAGACACATGCGTAAGCGTGTACAGTGTCACACAATATTAAAATGTCACATACTCCCTTCCCAGGAGGATTTGTGTTGATGTTGAGATTAATTTTTAAAGATGGGTTCTTGCAGACGGCTGCCCATCTGTCTCTGACTATTTGCCACCACCGAAGAGATTCATTATTTTGATGGATCTGTGTAATTGTTTTGAGGGCTGCAGGTGACAAACAAGAAGAGACACTTTATGGTAGCATAATGCGTCAGTGAGCAGAGACATGCCAGCGGAAGAATCGGGGCACATTGTGTGCAAGGAGATCCAATGGAAAAGGCTCCATTTTATCACACAAATGGGATTATGGGGTTATCAGATTCATGTATAAAACCACTTTATCTATGGAATAGATAAAGTAATGGGCAAAAATTTTAGGCTGGTGAAAAAATACTGGAACATAAGAATGCATTAATAAGTAGAAGTGCTAATTGTTTATTTTTGTCATTTAAAAAAAAAATTAAAGGGGTTATCCGGTTTCTAACAATGATGGCCTATGCTTAGGATAGGCCATAGGGACAGCGCTGCAGTACCTACATTGGCCACTACAGTTTGTATGGTGAGGTAGCAGTGCAGCTTGCGGTACATAACCAATACTGCGAACCGCGCTGTGTCGGTACTGGTGACCTGCGGGGGTCCCAGGTGTCGGACCCCTGCAGATCTAATATTGTTGACCTATCCTAAGCATAGGACATCAATGTTAGAAACCAGATAACCCCTTTAAGTGAATGAACAAAAGAGAAATCTAAATCACATCAATTTTTGGTGTGATCACCCTTTGAAGGAGAAGCTCTGAAATTGATGATATGGCTGCTACAAAGCCCTGATCTCAACATCATTCGGTCTGTCTATGTAATCTTATACAGATAGATGCCTCCTTTACAAACAAGAGGAGAGAATTGCAGACTGCATTTACTGTATAAATCCAAAAATTTACATTAACAGGAACACTGAGATTCCATAAAAATTATTCATTATTGCGGCCTTCAGATTCCCTAAGGAATATTGTTTCTGGCAGCAAGATACAGTATGCAAGCCATTGCTTAAAAAATGATGCAACATTGAGAAAACTGAATAAATACTGAAGAGTTCATGGTGCATGTATGAGTGTGTATTAGTGTGTCTTCTGTGTGTGTCACATTACACACCCCGGGATGTGGGTAACTAATAAGGTCCAATGTGAATTCAGTTTTAGAAAATCAAGTTTGTTTACAGGTTGATGCAAAGAACCAAAATGCCTTTGCTTGGGGTCAGATGAGAAAGCCCAACTGTAGGTTGATTGAGGCCTCAGACCCTGAAATGGGAACCTTGTTTTTGGAACAAAGGGAAAAAAATAACTTCAAAGCCACCAATGTCATAATTCATGTTTTATAATAATCTATCTACAGGAATATGGTCAAGGAACACATACACTTCCCTGAGTCCAAGAAAAAGGACTAATAACCTTCCAAACCACTTCAATTTATGTATCTTCTAAAAGGACAATGATTTCATCTTTATGTTTCATCTTCATGCCATGCCTGGATTGGTAAAACATTCTGCATCACTTGAGAGGTATATCATTCCAATAGGAAGTGCCCGCACAAAGTAACGGCATATTACAAAAATAAGTTCTTATCGCTGTTGAGTTGTTGCATGTAATTAGCCAGCCACAGTCATAGGTGGGAGGTTCTCAAAACAGGGCTGGGTTAAAGTTCCTGCAAAAATTCGTCATGGACAAGGCAGTTTTGTCAGATACCTGGATGCAACCAAGATTGTAATCTGTCCAAATTGCTACTGATCTTTGAAGTCAGACTTAGCAAGAGGCCTGTTTTCTTTATGCTATTTCCTTTTATTTTGTATACAGTTTGTGTGTATGTCTTTTTAATATCTCTTTTTTGGGACTGTAAGGGCTGTACTTTTTGTGCATATTAAATTTTTAAATTTAATAAAATTGTCTTTGGCTCTAAGATGTCTTCACAATTCCGAAGAGGGAAAATACTGCGTAGCTTTGTTACCTTTTGTAAAGCAGTGTGCTAAATTTTCATTGTGTGGCTCTAGAAGGCGCAGCTGTAAGTGGTCTTAGAATATTGGCATCTCGTCTACTGTAAGTAGCGGGTAGTGGCAGCTATTTGTATGGATGGGTGTTGATTTTTTGTGATACGGTCTTGTTAAAGCCTTAAATGTAATGTTAAAGGGATCACCCACCTTTGGAATATTGATGGCCTTTCTTAGGATAGGCTATCAATGTTAGATCTGCAGTGGTCCGACAGCAGGAAACACCACAGATCAGCTATTCTGGGACAGCACTGCTCCTGGTAATGTTTATTACATCCCGGGAGCCATGCTGCTCACCCACCGTACAGTGTGTAGTAGCATCTCTTGGATACCGACAGATATAATTTTGATATTTATGGCCTATCCTAAACTTTCCTACATTGGTACACTACATTTCAGTAGTATAGCAACAATCCTCAGTCAGTGACTTATTAGTTTATGTCACACTTTTTGCCATTCCAGAATGATTGCTTACCTTCTTTTTTCAACGATTAAGATCCATGTTTTACTCATTGCCAGAACAGAATAACATTAATCATTATATTTTGGAAGTCTAACAAAGAGAGAAAAAGTAAAGCAGAAATATTTGTACCATTGTTCAGTGATAGAATATACTTGGCTTACAAATACTAATGCAAAACAATGATCAAAATACACTGGGCAGAATTTACTAAGACTTGCATTTCCTACATCAGTCTTAATAAAGGCTCCGACTGGCATGAATCACTCCTGATTTATCAGGAGACTCCGACCTCTTAAGGTGCACACCCATGTGCCAGGATGGAAATCTACACCATTCACAAACAGGCTTATATTTTCTATATAAATCCCACCAGTTTTCTGGCATGACTTATAATAAATATGTCAGGCTGAGGCTTCTCCGACCCCTTCTTGACCTCCTTATCCCTCCTTTTAGAAAGTGGTGATCAAGGAACATAATAGGGAATGTGGCGCATTTTGCATCTTTGGCACAAGAACGGGCTGTATGCCAAAGATGTACCACATTATCCCCCCAGTGCTATTTAAATAACCAACCATAGCCTACTGCAATGGTTTTTGTCCAAAACAAAGGCCACATTACATTGCACTAATTTAGAGAGTCACAGAATAATGCTTGTCATGTAAATTTGTCAAGATATCAAAAAATTATAGAATTATATGAAAGCACAATGTAACTAAACTAATAACATAAAACAGTTGTACCACCCAAGTCTTCTACTGAGCAAAATAAAGAGGACCTTTCACCACCTTCACCAATTCTGACTATTTGCATCCTTCAATAGAAACTGATTCTAATGCAGCTTGAATTTTTCCTCTTGCCCCCACCATTCCTGAGCAATTGTTGCTGTTAGATTCAGCACTAGATATGCTGACTAGGCTCTCTACTGTCAGGTGGGCAGTCCCTATTTGACTGATCCTGCCTGGGACCATCCACCTGACAGTAGACAGCCTGATTAGCATATTAAGAGCAATCATTTTACCAGTAACTAAGCCAACTAATAAGTGGTGTAAAGTTAGGCTAGACAGTCTAAAAGTATGCCAGATTTTCAAACAGGACTTTGAAAAATCTGTTGTAGTTTAAAGAGCAGGGTCGGCGTTAGGGGGGGGCAAACTAGGCAATTGCCCAGGGCCCCGTCCCAAAAGGGGCCCCCGGGATCCGGAGCCTGATGACTCTGGATCCCGGAGTCAGGCCCGGCCATATCAATAACAGAAAGGGACCCAGCGTCATGTGCCGCAGGGGCCTTTTCCAAGGTGAGTAAAAATAACAAACATTTTTACTCACCTGTCCTTGGTGTCCGACGTCATCTTCTGGCGTTCCGGACATCACCGCTGATGCCAGGCCTCAGCCGTAGCGATCACGTGGGGCCTGCTGACAGCGTAGCTCATGTAATCGCTGAGGCCCAATCTCAGGCCTCAGCGTTGACGTCAACAAGGCGTGACGTCAGCCGCAGAGAAGAGGAAGCGGTCGCCGGCGGGGATAGCGGAGCAGTGCGAGGAGGGCCAGCAGAGGTAAGACAAGGTGGGGTTACTGGGGAGGGGACCCTCTGGAGAGCATGTTATATTCTGTGGGGTTACTTTTGAGCATTATGCTCTCCAGAGGGGCCCCAGTACAATGCTCCACAGTGGCCCCTATATAACATGCTCTCCAGAGGACCCCTCCCCAGTATAATGCTCCACAGTGGCTCCACACAGTATAATATGCTCTCCAGAGCCCCCCCAGTATAATGCTCCACGGTGGCCTCACACAGTATAATATGCTCTCCAGAGGGGGCCCTCCAGTATATTATACTGTGTGGGGCCACTGTGGAGCATTATACTGGGGGTGCTCTGGAGAGCATATTATACTGTTTTGGGCTACTGTGGAGCATTATAAAGGGGTAACCTCTCTGGGCAGTATATTATACTGTGTAGAGGCCATACTGGAGTATGTTATACTGAGTGGGGTCACTGTGGAGTATTATTCTGGGGAAGGGCATCAGCAGAGAATATTATATTACGTGGCGCCGCTGTGGAACATTATACAGGGGGGACACTCTGGGGAGCATAATATATTGTGTGGGGCCACTCTGGAGCAAAATACTGGGGGGGCACTGTGGAGCATTATACTAGTGGGGACCCTCTGGGGAGTATATTATACTATGGGCCACTGTGGAGCTTTATATTGGGGGGAAGGGGCAGTGTGAGGAGCCTGTTATACTGTGTGGGGCCACTGTGGAGTGTATTATATTGTGTGGGGCTTTTCGGGATTATATTATACTCTGTGGGGCCATTGTAGAGCATTATACTGGGGTGGACTATGGGCAGCATATTATACTGTGGGGGACCACTGTGGAGCATTATACTGGAGGAACCCCTCTGGGGAGTATATTATACTGTGTGAAGGCCATTGTGGAGCATGTTATACTGTGTTAGGCCACTGTGAAGCATTATACTGGGGGGCACTGTGGGGTACATATTATACTGTATGGAGCATATTATATTGTGTGAGGCTGCTGGGGAACATATTGTACTATCTGGGGCCACTAAGGAGTAGTATACTGTGTGGGCCACTGTGGAGTATTATACTGTGTGGAGCCTTATATACCATGTGGGGCCACTATGGGGGGCTCAGGGGAGCATTTTATACTGTGTGGGGCCACTGTGGAGCATTATATACCATGTGGGGAAACTGGAGGGCTCAGGGGAGCATTTTATACTGTGGAGCATTATATACCATGTGGAGCATCATACTGTGGGGGAGGGGCTCAAAATTCCTGCTTGCAGCCCTGTGTGCTATGTCTGCATCACAGCTCCCTCACTATAATCTTGCGCATACGTGTAGTGCCCCATGGCCATGTCATTCCCCCTTCAGTCCGACACTGTATAACGGAGAACTATTATATATAAGGGTGGGTTACTATATATAATTGGGAAACTTAAATATGAGGGGGCTATTTTAAAAAGGGGAACTATTATTTATAAGACGGGCTATTATTTATAAGGGGGGAACTATTATTTATAAGGCATCCATTACAAGGTGGGAGCTATTATTTATAAGAGGGGAACTGTTTATAAGCGGGGTATAATTGTTAAGTGGGCTTATTTATAATAATTATTAGTGATAATGGGGACTATTATTTATAAGGGTAACTATTATTTATGAGGGGGCTATTATTTTTAAAAGAGCAGTATTATTTTTATGGGGTGACTGTTACTGATAAGGGGGAATATTACTCATACAGGGCACTATTTATCATTTATAAGGGAGCTATTACTGATAAAGGTGTAATATTATTTATAAGCAGGGACTATTATTTATAAGGAGGAGCTATAATAACTGATGACTGGGTGCAAAAATCTATTAGGCGGTACAAAGGTGCTCACTTGAATTGTGTGTGGTAAAATGGGGCTTGTTATTACTTTTTTGTTGGCAGAAAGGAGGTGTTATTATAGGGGCTGCCACTGGAAGACGATGGTGTTGTTTGCATATCAGCATTTGGGGCCCCACTTTTAATTTTGCCCAGGGCCCCACTTTGTTTAAAACCGGCCCTGTTAAAGAGAACCTCTAACCACCCCCACCAATTCAAGTTCTTAGTATCTGTTAATATGCGCTGCTCTACTGATTCCTGGACAATTGGAGCTTTTTCTCTAGCTCTCACCATCCCTGAGCAACAAGCGCAGTTAGTTTTGATGCCTGATCCGCTATTTAAGCTCTGTAATGTCAGGGCAGTGTCAGGCAAAGGATGAACCAGCCAATGTCAGAGCTCAAAATCACACCCCTTGTCTGTTCCTGCCTGACACCGCCCTCCTGACAGTACAGAGTTTAAATAGTATATCAGACAACAAAACTAACATCATTGAATGCTCAGGAATGGTGGGGCCTAGAGAAAAAATTCCAACTGTGCCAGAATCAGTGGAGCAGCTCCTATTATTGATGTAAATAACTAGACTTGGTGGAGGTGTTGAAAGGTCCTCTTTAAGAATGTCTGGTCTAAGTTTGCACTTAAAGTAAGTCTACATTCACACGAAAATCAGGCATGTGATGGCTGCTTTTTTTAGTCACATGCCGGCATTAAATTCAATGCATGTGAATTGGGTTTATTTACATGATCGATTTCTTTTCATGGTCCATTTTAACGGACCATCAAAATAAGGTCACGTCCTTTTTCTTGTCCGTTTTCGCTGATCCCTCAATACACTCAAATGTACAAGGGATCCGTGAAAACAGTGATCCCTTGGGTGCAAAACAGTGGTGAAAAAACTGCAACTGTCAGTGCAACTGTCTGAGTGATATTACTTGAGTTAGATTATTTGTCTATTATTGTAATAAGCAAACCACTGTTTATTAGTAATCAACACAGTAATCTGGTTAATATTAAAGAAGTCACTTACTTAAAAAATAAAATATTTTAATGTTTAATCTGATTACCATTTCCTACAAATTTTTTTAGCATTGTATACAAAAACATGTCAGATTTTTTTCTTAATACTCTAAGGAGCTGTGAGTAGAAACAAAATCACACCTTGTGCTAATTAGCTCAATATACAATCGTGGACTACAAAAAAATAAAAGCAAGAAGGATATATTGAAATGAAACTTTCTATGTGTAAATATAATGATTATATATGTAAGTGATAGGCCAAGGAAGTGTTGCTATCTCCTCAATCTGGCAAAGACAGTCCTGGGAAACACTTGTATGTGGCCAAGCATTATTCTGCTGAGAACATATTGTTTAGTTGTTAGTGTCCTGGGTATCACTACTAGACTACTAGGGGTAACTGACTGTTGTATGTGATGGCTCCCCAGATCATCAGACTAGCAGTTGGAACAGTGTGCAGCTCCATAGCAAAGGCAGAAGTGAAGTGCTCACCATTAGGCCTCCATACTCAAACCCAACCGTCATCAGAATCCAAACAGAACCTTCATTTGTTACTAAAGATGACACAGTTCCAGTCTGTAGTAGTCCAGGTTTCTCATTCATGACTCTAGTGCAAAGGACGGTGATGGTGGCTGGCAGTCAATGGCAGGACATGTAACTGATGAAGTGGCACTAAATTTCCTTCTTCAAAGTGCCTGGAAAAGGTCCGGGCAAAGTTAGTGGTGTGTAGTGGAGACGCCACTAGTGTCTGGATGGTGAACAAAAAAACAAGAGATGTTATTTGTTAGTCTTTCTGGGCCTTTCGGAGCCTGTTTGCCATGCATGTGCCCTCACATCATCACTGCTCCCAACACATCCTAATCAAACAGTCCCAAACAAATGCAATTCATCAAAATGAGCACCTTGCTTCTCTCAGTCCAACGATGTGATCCCTTTCAAGGTTAAGTGGGTAAAATGTCTTTAAGGGCATCATAGAGGCATGTCTAGCAGTCAACGTTCTCTCTCCAAGAGGTACACAATCCAAAAGTAGCCTCTGAGCCTTTAATAGAGCAGCAAGGGAAGTACTTTATGCCCTAATGTGACACCAGTGTCTAATAAGACCACAACAGTAATAATTTACATATCTGCCTACAACAATACTGCATGACGACTTTTGCAACAGTCTGATAGTTCTATCTTGGTGCAAATTTTTTTTTGTCAAAGAGTATATTGCTACACTTATTGAGAATTTATGTATTTACAAACATTCAGACTGTTCTAGCCTTTATGCGGCAGAGAAAACATTACCACACCTTGTCTGTAAATAATGAGTTTTCTCTGATACAAAATTCAATATTGTCTCTGAAGAATAGAGAGAATCAGGTAAGACATGATGTAAGTCATCATGAGACACTGATACAATCTCTAAATGTTTTGTGAAGTCCCATTGGAGAGTGAGCTGATACAGCAAGCATATATTAAGTTACACATACTGAACACTATGCAGCTCTAGTGGTTTACAATGGGACCGCAGAAAATGAATTTGGGAATTAGTATGAATTAAAAGCTATACAAAAAAAACAAGTGAAGGAAAGACTAAGGAAAAAGTGAATATTTACAGTATGTGAAATTGAAACTTTAGTGATGTTCTCAGCATATTACTATGTCACGAGTAATTCAATTACTGGTTTATATCACAATTTGTTGTTCTTTTTTGTGTATGTCATTATGTCTTAGAAATCCTCTTGTTTATCGTATTGTATCATTTTATATTGAATGTTGTCAGTGTCACTGCCTCAATCCATTGGTTTCCATTACACTTCTGGTAACACAATAACCTAGAGATACAAGTGTCTATTATTCTCCTGAAGCCCTGTCTTGTTTTAGATGGTGACCTCATTACAAGGAGACAGTGTGTCTTTTGTTTAGAGTTGAATGGGAAAAGAACCACTTATTCTTTTTTTCTAGCTTTCATGCCTTTCACTAGAACACAGCTTTACAAATTTAGAAGAGTCTTTGCTTAGGACAGTACTGTTGGGAAAAGACTTTTGGTCCATCAACTTATCTAAGTGACCTTGAGGTCACATTGGAACGGTAATTGAGTATGTGAACTCTTGACCTTCTCGTCTAATTACAGGTTGACCTCTTTGGAGTCTTCAGAGAAAGCTTTTCTCTGATTCCGACTTTCCAGAGAGAATGCTTTAATCCAATTTTTATTCCACTATCTTAAAGGAAGTCCAATATAAGTTTCTCTTAATTGAGACTTGTTCAATAAGTTTTCCACTTAAAGCTTCAGGATCCTCAAAGTCTTGTGAATTATTCACAATTATTATTTGTGACATGTGAATTAGTCACAATTATCCTGTATGGTGAATTCAGGCATCTATTGTTACAGGCATGTACTGTTACTTTGCTTCATTTTTCATCTTTAAGACTCCGCACCATATTTTCATTAATAATGGAGACTATGACAGAGTGCTTGATCTGGATTGCATGATGGACACCAACAGTGCCCTACAGACCCCTATTCACTTATAATTGGTTCATCATGGTCAGGTTATGCTAACATTTTTGATAGGAAGAATATAAATGCATAATGGGTGATTCTTTCCATCAAACATAACAGAATCTGTCATACTCAAACACAACCTCAGAAGAACCCTAAGCATAGAAAATGAACCAAAAATACAAAAGTCGCAAATTTTAATTTTATTTTCTGCAATGTGATAACTAGAGATGAATGAACCGATCAACAGTTATACTCACCTTCCCTCACCTCTAACGTCATGACATCAGCTGTCCTCATGTGACCATTGAGGCCCAATAACAGGCCTTAGCAATGACCCTGAAGAACATGACATCACCTAGGTGGCCAATAGAGGCTGGAAGAGGTCCCCATGGCAGCTCCACATGCCACGAGGATGCCCAGATGCCACAAGGTGGCAGAAGATAAGTGTATAACTGTTTGTTATGTTTCCACACCTCCCCTGGGCCTCCACTTATTATACTATGGGATCTGGAGAGTCAGGAAATACATTTTTCCTTCGATACAGGGAAACTTGCATCAGCCTCAAGGTTTTTTAGTTTTTTTTTTTTTTTTTTTTTTTTTTGTACCTTCCTCTGGATCAACACTGTAGGTTTATAGGTTGGACTTGATGGACCTGTGTCTTCATCCAACCTCAGCTAATATGTTACATCCAGGTCTCCTCCTCCAAAGGGTGACCATATCAAATATTGATTTGATTTAGATTTTTATTTGTTCATTTGATACTAAGGTTGCAGCTGCATATAAGTATCCTAATCCCGACTGTGTTCTCAACCAGTGATATCTCTGGAAATAAAAGAACTACAATTACAAACTTGAGAGATATAGGATTTCGCAGAAAGGAGCCAAAATTTGTTAATAAAATATTACAAAATCTATTAATGATGGAAATACTGCCAGAAAATTAAAAGTTTAAGTTGGGACCATCCAGGGCTGATCATCCTCTTTCCAAGGGACCCATAGTGGCCGAAGGATCTTCTATATTTATTTCTTTGCCATACAGTCATTTTAAGGCTAAGACCCTATGTTGCGGAAACACAGCTTTTTGTGCTGCAGATGCATTTTTTGAGCCAAAGCCAGGTGTAGATTGAACAGGTAAAAGGTAGAAGTATAAGAGCTTCCTAA
Organism: Leptodactylus fallax; assembly: GCA_947044405.1. NCBI lineage: Eukaryota > Metazoa > Chordata > Amphibia > Anura > Leptodactylidae > Leptodactylus > Leptodactylus fallax. Next base: position 1,078,191 of record CAMRHE010000249.1, read on the forward strand.
ATATTTTCCATTCCTTTTGTAGCCATTCTTGACTTTAGCTAAAAAATAAATGCAACAAAATCTGCAACAAAAAAGCTGCGTTTCTGCAACGTCTTAATATGAAAGTCATCACAGGGATGAGCCGTGAGTCTGGCCCTTCGAGACCAGTGCCAAATGTATGATTTTGTCAGCTGAAGATGAAGCCAGCTATATGTCCACCCTGTGTGCACTGCCTGCCCTGTGCTCCAAACCACGGGCAGGAATCCAGTCAACTTCTTTGGTGGGCATGGATGACAGCTTACCACTTCTCAATATCCCTGCTGTGCTCCACTTTCTTCCAGTCCTGTTTCTGATTCCTGTAGGGCATATACATGCTCCCTTGTTGATTCTTAAAGGGACAGTGCACCAAAATCCTTCCCCAGACAACCACTAATGTTTGAAAAGTATTTAAGACAGCAAGAAAACAGCAAAACCACAAAAGATGAACTCACATCTACGTGTACATCAGAAATTCATACAATTAATCATGAATGATGTATCAAATTAATAAAACTTAACTTTTAATAAACAACTATAAAAAATGTAGGGACAAAGACATATAAAAGCGTAAGGACAAAGAGGGACAGTAACTTGAGGGACAGGTCTGTGCCCTTGTAATGGCGGGAGTCTTATGGGGGTCAGGGCAGCTTGATTGAGGGGCATTATAGGAATTGTATGATGACCTGAATGGACCTTTTGCCTATACTTGTACCTCTGACTCCTTGTTGAGAACCTGTTTTTGGGTAAGTTCGAATCTTTTTTTTACCCCTTGTTTATTATGTGCCGTGTTATCCCCTTGGCATGATTTATAAGGAGATTGTGTTTACATTACATTGGGTCTGAGAGACACTTTTCATAGTTATTTATTAAAAGTTAAGTTTTATTAATTTGATGGATCTTTACTGATTAATTATGTAAGACAGCACCATAGTCATTGTGATGTCTGAGCAATATAGGATCTTAGTGTGCAAGTTCCTGTGATGCGTTCCTTCCAATTCTATGTCTACAGACCTTGGCCTGTTTTCTGACTTTGTCATTTTTTTTTTTTGTTTCTGATCCCAATCTGCTGACCTTCTGTATGACTTCTGACTTTCACTGACCTACAAACTTGAGCTGCCTGTCCTGACCTTTTGGCCCATTCACAACTTTGCATTTTACATCTGCCACAGACCTTTGCCCTGTACTTGACCACTCTTTTGCCTGATGCTATGGTGCTTTCTGGCTCTAGGTCAGCCGTCACCTATACCAGGACCACTCAGAGATAACTGCCTTGTAATCTTCTTGTAGCAAAGTCTAGATTCCCATATGGGGATTGAATACTGGGGAGGCTACTTACACAACATACTTGGGAGTAGCCCTAAGTCAAACCAGTTAGGTAGCATAGCATCCACTAAAGGAGATATGTGGTATTACATGGTGGCTATTTAGATATGTCCTAATGAGACAATCCCTTTAAAGAAGTCATTAATTGCTTTGTGCAGGACCGACATTTTCCTAGACCAATTCCTATGCCTGAGGCCAATTGTCTTTCATTTTAGAATTCTAGGTGCCTTACTCAATCCGTATATAACACTCTCAAAAAATAAATCTCAAAGCAAACAGCCCTAAACAGTTTATTGTATCCAAAGCTTCTGTTCAGAATTATTTCATTTTCAAGGTGAAATAAGACTTTAATGCTTTCCTATAAGCTTTCTACTCTGCCTTGAGTGGTTAGGGAATTCCTCAATTTAGCTTCTCCTGCTCTGTTCCTGCTAATAATTCTACACTCGTAGCTTCTTAACACAATCAGTGCTTGGATTCAGGAAAACAGACCAAGCCGAGCTCAAGGACTTCAGAAAATGCATAACGTTTTCTTATTCTTTTAAAAATGGATATGATTAGATACATAACAGATTGTTGTTAGGCTGGGAACTTTGGTTAAAGAAATCATGATGCTATATGTCTACATTATGTTACTGAGGACATAGAATTGTAATGCCTTATTGAAGAATGTTATAGAGAAGTTGTCTTTGGTAACATTTATTAGTTTGCCCCTTAATTTCCTTGGGGATTTCTTCATCCCTCTGAGCCTGCATCTTCCTAATTAATACTGACAAATAAGGTGCCTTCAGACATTGGAAACAAAGAATACTCCTGAGGCTCAGGGCTGTGTCATACCAACATCACTTAGAACAATAGGAGTTAAAAACAAAGCCATTTGGCTATGCTGTCACGTTCTTCTCATCGATTTCCAAAAGTCATGATACTTCTGTGGTATCCTAACTACACGATGGCCATTTTTTAATAAATGAACAAGGAGCCTTAAAGTAAGTCTACCACTATCAATATCTTCTAAACCCCTTGTATGCTGTTGTAGGGGCTGCTAATGACATAGAGAACATACTTTGCAGCTTTTTGCATCATAATGCTAAGGCCCTACATAGCGAGCCACAGTGAAAAAGCGTTGCGGGAAAAACCACAGCGGAAACGCATCACGTTTTTTCCTGCAGCGCTTTTCACAGAAAGTCCACAGAGTTTTCCTCTGCAGACTTTCTGCTTCAATTATAGCTTTAGGGAAACCGCTGGCGTTTCCGTAGGTAAAATTGACAAGCTGCAATTTCCAAAAGTGTCAAAACATACAGTCAAAAAAGTTATTAAAAGGAATCCACCACCTCCAAAACCACTTGTAAACCACTTATATGCTGTTGTAGAGCTGATTAGTGACATAGTGAACATACCTTATTTTTTGAAAGTGCATAATAAGTGAGTAATTCAACTTTTATTCCATATGCAAATAAGCTGTTTGGAGCTCTCAGGATGGAGCCTGCCACACACCCTTTGTCCTTTGTGGTCACCATCCAGTGCATCCCCAAAACTGAAAGACTAACATGTCCCATGGAAAGTTATGAGCACAATAAGGTACTGGGGTTGATTTAATAATTTTTTTTTGGGATGATAAAATCCTTTAATAAAAAAAAAAAGCAAAATGAAGATCTGTCCTATTTCCTCATGGTGTGAAGTACATCATCAATCTGTTTGCCATAGTAATGACCACCATCAGCTGTGAGATGGTAGACATCAGGGGCGTAATTTGAGGGGGTGCAGAGGGTGCTGTCGCACTGGGGCCCAGGAACCTTAGAGGGCCCATAAGCACTGGCATCAGTATTGAGATTGCAGCTTCCATCTGGCCCATATACCCACAGATTACCCTAACCACAGTAAGGTTGATTAAACTCCTTAGCACCCGTAACCATCACTATCAAGAATTTGCTGTAGGGATGAGGTACGGTCCCCGGACAAAAGATTGCACCGGGGCCCACAAGAATTTAGTTACGCCACTGGTAGACATGCTTGTCCACCCCTCTGCTTGCTTCTTCTGCAGGTCCCTGCTAAGTCTAGCCTGGTTTCACTATCATGGTTCTCAGCTCTCCTCTACTGAACATGTGCTAGAGCAGTACATAGATATCACACACCTGGGGGCAAGGCGAACAAGAGAAAGACGACTGAAATGCAGTCTTGGGAGATGCAGTTGCTTTAATGTATGGCAGTGTCTCCCTAGATTCACTAGGAGAAGCTGATCTCCAGGTTCCAGGAAGCCCCGAGGTATCTACAGGAAGAGAGAGGCAGAGATGGCAGTTTGGTGCCAGCAGAGAAGGACAAAGGAATGGAGCTAGCAAACTCCCAATGAACCAAGTAGGTCCCAGAAACCAGATAAAGGGGTCTATCCACAGTACTACAATCGGAAAAGCCAGCTTAACAGAAGATAGTATATATGATAGAGTATCATATCCCATCTTGCTCTAGTCCAGTGGGAAGTGTAGACTACAGTTATTTCATGTCCACCAAGGAAGAGTCTTGAGTAACAGAAAAGCAATCTGTTCAGCCTGGGTATCTACGGTAGCTCTGTTATTGTCCCAGTGACTAAAAGCAAGACCATAAGTAGTTCCAGAGAGCAGAAAGTTATGAGAGGGAGTTCTTGGTTAACCCTATTGTCATTGTATCGAGTGTGAACTGTTACCGTACCAGTTGTATTACCAGAGACTGTGAAATTCTTAGTCAAGTACTTCTGGTATTTGCTATTGTTTACTATTCTTTTTTTAGTTGTTCTGCAAAGAAACTCTTTTATATTCATGGCAATTACCAGAAGTTACCAAGGTAAACACGGGACACTGTGTGTGGGATATTTCTTCCCATTAGATATGGCCAAGTATCTGCGGAGTCCTTCACCACTATACCTGCAGACGATTGCATATTAATATGGTATGTCTTAAGGAATAAGCAGTGAGCCCAGTCACAGATCTCAGCAGTTACCTGGGGGCAGAAGAAGACCTGGAATTAAGACCAGAGTGCCAGAGGATGCCATAGCGGAGCCCAAGAAAGATGAGTAAATACTATTTATTTTTATTTTTACACACCTTCCATGGCTCTTAAATGTACAGCAAAATGGAAAAGAAAACACGCTAAGCAGATGTTAAAAGTAAATCCTTTTCACTCTGTTTCACTATTAAAGTCAAAGGATCTGTTGTCGGATATATTTGAATGTGTTTTTTCAGGCTTCTCAACAGATCCAGCAATATTTTGATGTGAATTGCCCCATCTCCTAAGGTGTACAATTTGTGGGAACTCCAGCCAGGAATATTTTCACAACTGACGTAATTGATGCTGAATATTTAAAGGGGTTGTCCAGTTTCAGACCAATATTGAGAGACAAATGTTATTGTTTGTATAATAAAAAGTTATACAATTTTCTAATATAGTTCCTGTTTCAATTCCTCAAAGTTTTCTAGATATTTGCTTGCTGCCATTTGATCTGCTTATTTCCAGTAGATAAAAATCAGTCCATGGTCATATAATATACAGTCCATGGTCATGTGATGTACAGTCCATAGTCATGTGATATACAGTCCATGGTCATGTGATGGACACACAGGTGCACAGCTCATTACCAGGCAGATGTCTGATTACTGTGTTCTGAATGTAATGAGCTGTGCACCTGTGTGTCCATCACACGACCATGGACTGTCCATCACATGACCAAGGACTGTCCATCACTTGACCATGGACTGATTTTTATCTACTGGGAGTAAGCAGAGCGAATGACAGCAAGAAGAGATCTAGTAAACCATAAGGAATTGATACAGAAAGTATATTGCAAAATTGTTAAATTATACAAATAACACTTTGTCTCTTAATTTTGCTATGAAACTGGACAACCCCTTTAAGTGCCTTTGGCAGGTACCTTTGCGTATAAAACCATATCTTAGAAATTGTCTTGTCTATACAAGGCAACACACTTTCATCAAACATTCTTTTATTTCCTCTGTGTCCTGAATCACTTAAGCTAAGTCATCCACCATGAATTTTTGCACCCATTATATTCCTTTATTTTTTCTTTCTACTTGTTACTGCATATTATGTCTGTCCTCCTATGTTAAAAGACAACTGAGGTAATGCAACTTTTTAACTGTCTTTGGAGCTTTGCTTTGCGAAGCTGTGAATCAGAGCGCCAGGAAGCGGTTCTCTGGAGATGACAGCAAGAACCAAATGATATATTGTGCATGTTACATCTTTTAATGAGAAAAATCAAAAGGAAATTTCAAAAGGAAAAGCAAAAAGAAAAATATTCCCAATTCTCAAGTAACTTTTAGACAGACATTCTAATCACAGATAATTACTCCAAATCCTTTATAATGAGTCAGATCTGCTGAGTATAAAACAGCCATTTGTTCTTAATGGAGGGTGTGGCATTAATATATGGTAAAGGAATATTACATTTTAGTTTCGCATGTTTATCACCTCATGCCAAGGTGCTATGGTAGATCAGTGCAAAGTACATTCTTATCTGTCATGAAGTCTGAGAATTTTGTTCATATGAAAAGTAAAACTCTGGCATGTTAAGGTCTTTAGACTTTAATGGGCTTTCCAATTTTTTCTGATCCAGTGAGTTAAGGTTGGTCAGTGTAACAGGGTTGAACCACTGGTGCAGCATAATTAAACCAGCAATATAATGGAGATGGACTTGTGGTATAGCAGTTGTGAACCAACCGGTAGCAGAAGGAAGCCAGCGGAATAGATGTGATAGAATTGACCAGGTTCAGCGATGCAGTAGAGTGGAGTCTCTGACATTGACTGGTTCAAAGATGTAGCAGATGTTGTTTCATTGATGTAGCATAGTAAAACTGTAACAACAGACTTGTTTAATGAGATGTAGTAGAGGGAAATATACTAGTAAGGTGGCCAAGGGAATAAGTAGAGTGGAATCTGCAGCTGGGCTGGCTCAGTGATATTCAGCAGAGTAGACTCTGTCACTGGAGAGTCTGGCCACTGGAGAAAGACCTTTCTCACATCAACAACTCTTCTTCTGAGGTCCTCAGAAATCTCCTTTGTTCATGATATAGTATACTTCCTTAAACATGTGTTGTGAAGATCAGATTTTGATGGATCCCTGTTCTTTAAATAAAATAGGCCCCCCATTCACACCTGATTTCAATCAATGGATGTCAAACACCTGACATTAATTTCACTTTCAAATCTGCTAAAGGTTCACATCTTTCACATTTGTAAATAACCGCAGGATATACAATAGTTTGGCCAAATCTGACTGATGTGCACTTCATATAGTAAGTATTGATAACAGTCAATGCAAAGTCAGACTTAAAGAGATTTTCTGGGTGCTAGGAAATTGATGACCTGTTGTTAGATGCTTTAAGCAATCGCTGCTTTTGGGAGATCTCCACTTCCACTTTGCAGTCCATGGACTATTTCCATGAATAAGACTAGCTGCATAGTAATAAACATCAGATGTCAAGGGAAAAAGCATTAGGCCGTTGTATTTCAACATGCCCAGTTCATTTTCTCCGTGACTATAAGCCGATGCGATCATTTATGTGTACAGAATGTGGGTATCAGAAGGAAAAACCGCAGAGGAAATACTTTGCAGTTTTTCCCGTAGCGCTTTTCACTGAAAGTCTATATAGTTCTCTGTGGACTTTCTGCTTTAATTATACCTATAGGGAAACCAACATCGTTTCTGTAGGTATAATTGACATGCTGTGATTTCCAAAACTGGGATGGTTTTGAAAATTGCAGCATTTCTGCTGCGTGTATTTTTCTGCAATGTGTGGATGGGATTCGCTTTGCAGTAACTGTAAAACGCTGCGGTTTTTACTGTGGTTTTTACGCTGTGGGCAAACCACGGCGTTTACTCCACGTGGTGCCCCAGCCTCAAAGTTACACTTCAGTAATTGGCCGTAATGCTAAAAAAAATTATTTCAATGCATACATTTTGTTACCACACTGTCCTATAAAGAAAAAAGGAATGCCAACTCACACCCTTCCAACTTAGTGGGTGGCAAAAGGACTCCATTGCCCTTTGTTGAGTGATTGGGACCTATGTCTGAGCATATGATCTGAGCATAGTTTTATGAGGACAATACATGATCAGCACTACTATTCTTTTAGTACATGTAGGTCATGGTAATACTAGTATAACACTACTGACAATAGTACAGACTGTGCACTACACTGGTTAAAATGATAAAATAATGAAGCTATAAAGGATCATTGATTCTAAACTAAGTTAACAGACTTAATGCATCAATGTAATGTGTGTAGGCTTTGTATTGTCATGCTTCAGGGTTAGCTTTTCTGAGAAGGTTCTCAGCTAAGCTTGCGATGTGTGCAGAATGTATTGCTCTAATTCTATACAGGAGAGTATGTGGATAGAACATATAACTGGAGAACTTTACTTGCTGTTTGTTTATTCCAATAAAAGACTATAAAACCCCAGTAATATGTATAATCTGCACTAACATTACTGAAGAAGCCTAAATGGTCTAAGATTGCTATATTTTTATTACCCCAGTATATATTTGGGAACAATAATAAAGGAATACAGTGTCTCCACTTGTACTAGTGATTATTTTAGATGATTACATATTGATTCTTACAAAATTTTCTATATCTTTTTAATACCAATATTAGTATTAGTTTTATGGAATGAAGCCTGTTATCCTTTTTGTTCCTCACTGTCTTCCCTGTTGATAAATAGATTTTTTTTCTCTCACGCTCACCCTTGTTTATTCTCTTCATCACAAAAGTAAGTACCCTTGAAAAATAAGAAAATCAATAGTGCATCTTTCCATGCTCCAAAAATTTGCCAAAAGCAAATCTTTCACTCCATCTGTCCCAGTATGCACCTCACTAGGGGGGAAAGAGGAAAGCAAAACAATTTTAGGGCTTTTGTTATTTGCAAGACTAAATATCCCACCAGTTCCTGGATCCATGCTGCTCTTCGTGTCCCTCCTGGGTCCTCTTCACCAGGTCACGCTTACACTTTGCATGAAATTCAGAGCAGGGCATGTCTGGAGTTTGCTACTGTTAGGGAGCGACACCATTCTAAATGTTTGTATATGTGTTTAACCGAGCCGCACGCACAAGGGGCAGAGGCAAGAAGGTTTTCTTGAAAGGGCTTTCCACATGGGATTTGCTGCATGTTGTCTGAGATTAAGTGGAACAACATTAGTAAAGTGTATTGCAAACACAATGCAGCCAAGTAAGGAGTTCACGTGAATAGGGAGCTTATAGAAGTCTGAAAACCTTACCATAAATGGAGAAGAAAGCTCAGGTCAGCACACTTTATTTTCAGGAAACATATATCAATCTTTAAGTCTAATACATCATATTTAAAAAGTTGGAAGCATCTGCCTTGCATTCAGCAGTATATTTAAATCTACATTTATAGCTTACACAGTACACAGCCATTTTTGACTTGAGTTAATATTCATGACACTAGACTTATGCAGCTTGTAAATTTACTAGGAACTATCGGAATACTAAAATAAAAAGGGAAGCAGAATATATCATAAGGGTGAATATACCATGGCAGCAGCCCAGAGTGGCAGCTATAAAATGCATGGTAAGATCCCAGGATAGTCTCAAGGGGTCTATGTCGGAGGGTGACAGCCATAATGCTCATATAATGCTGTTATCATGCCTCCATCCCCTGCTTAAAGAAATGTTGTCTATGTTAGGTATTACAAAGATAAGTTATTTGTATGGAAGACTGGATAAATCACTGTGAGGTGTCAGAAAGGGAGTGTCATGAAGGTAAATACAAATCCCAATATGGCAGGATCTCAGATAAGCATGATTTTAGGGTTGTGCAGGAGTTTTTATCCTTAGCATAGGCCATGAATATCTGATCAGTGGGGAGGGCAACACATGAGTGCATCCAGTCTGTTTACTAAACAGTGTACAGAGCCAAAATCAGATTGCTCTGTGCCCTGGGTAATGGCCAGGCACTGGTTCTGCAGCTTAGCTCCCATTGAGGTCAATGGGAGTTGAGCTGCAGTGATGGCACCCTGCCACTACGCAGGACACTGGACAACCCCTTTGATTCTATTTATTCATTTGGATGTATTGATAGACCCTTTACTGTCTACATTGAAATGATAGAGAGAATGATTCTGCAAATGATAGACTGACCTCATTAGGCAGGACCACACTGTGTGAAATTGGTACAGGTGAGCTGGCGTGAATTTGCTGGTGACAAAAGGAGGTGTTCTACATGGCTCCAAGAGATAGAAGGAAGTGTAATAGAGCAATCCTCAAGTGAGACCCAGAGCATAGTGGTTATGTGAGTACAGATGAAGTGCTAGGGGTACAGAGTGGGTGCTTACTGGTAAACAAGTCAAGTGTAACCATCCAGGCACAGGGAAGCGGTGCCATCTTAACTCTGCATGTGTAGAATAATCTGGAGCAGACTGCAAGGATACCACAGAGTGAGACTAGGACCAAGGAAGTAGACATCTCTCAGCACAGAGGTCAGGTACCAAGTACCAACATCCACTGTTCAAGAATGTTATCCAGCTAGGATTGCACTAAGGAGGAATGAAGAGCGCCATATCAAGTATATTATTGATGAAATTGCAGAATGTACTGTATCAATCGCTTTTCCTATGTTAAGAAGCATTGGGGGAATTTATCTTTCTGTCTATGCCAGAAATCTGGATGATCTCAAGCCCAGCCCCCAATCCACCACAAATGTGGGCATTGCGGGACAGGCATTAGGGCAGGTCCAACTGATTTACTAAACTTCATGCCAGTTTCCTGGCATGTTAGAATAGAAATCAACATCAGTTCCTCCTTGGCATAGATTTTCATTCTGACGTTAGGACCTCTGACAGATTTATGAAGAGATTGCAGTCTTCATAAATCTCTTGGTCCCTGTGCCAGTCAGATTGTTTATTAAGACAGGTGTACAGTATGACTTAATAATGTCTTAATAAATTTGCACCTTATTCTGTGAAAATGTTAAAATAAGCAGCAGCCTTGGTACTGACAATGCCGGACGTGTTGTCAGGACAACCCTGGGAGACTAGGTGTGAGAGGAGAGGGAGACTCCCTCTTCACAGAAGTGCTGCCAAAAATAAGGCATGTGTTTTGCAGTGTTTTCACTGTGGCTTTAGCCTTAGTGTGTTTCCAGATTTCCTAGCCAGTAGGGAACACTGGTCTATATCCAGCACTGCCCAACAGCAAATATGCATACAAAGAGGTACAGACATACATAGAGGGCAGAGGAGGGACACAAACCCCCGACTTACTGATTAATACACAATAGCAGGAGCGAACGAGACATGATATTCTTATTAGATTTCAGTAAATACTTTCAGATAAAATGCTTTACTGTGACATTTATAGTCAGAAGCAGCTCAGTAAATATATATACAGTTTTCATGTAAAATGTTGGAGTTTTTAGATGCAGTTTTTGGTCACAATGTTTAAACATGAAGATATTATGTAAATGTATAATAACGGCACGTACAAAATGAATGGCCATTAACCAAATGGAAGCCATAACATTTTCCACAAAAACACATTAGACCTCATTTATCAAAACTGTCAGATAAAAACTGGCGCTGTCACCCTATTTTCACATAAGAAAAATACTCATCAGATAAATATGATGAGTATTTTGGCTGTGGAACCTATGACAGATAGCTCCGGCTGAGGATCGACTTTCTGCCACAGTAAACGGTTTACAGCCACAGGTTTCTTCTGTGGATCTGCAAACAGATAAAGCCCCATTCACTGGCAATTATCTGTGTGTTTCCCCCTAATATGATTTCCGTGCTGTTTTGGCACAATAACCATGCCAAAAAAGAGCATGTTGTTTTTCTTGAACTGCTAAATGTTTTAAAATGTTGCACAGAACCCAAAAATGGTTCATGTATATACATAGCATGGGTTGATATCAACCCATGCCATGTATCAACCCAACAGTGCCTTGATATCAAAGGCACTTGTTATGAGGGCATTTTTTTCATGTGGATTTTGGTGTGAAAAATGTGTCAAGCTCCACATAAAAAGCTCTGTGTAAACATACCCCTATCATCCAATCAGAGTACAGCTTTAACTTTACCAGAGGAGTTAAAATAATAAAAGCTCTGCTCTGATTGGTTGCTGATGGCAATGTGGCAATTTTATTTTCATGAGACAGTTTTGATAAATAAGGTCAATTGTCTCAGCTAGAGATGAGCGAATCGAAGCTGACGAAGAGGAATTCGATCCGAATTTCAGGAAATCTTCGATTCGCATCAATTCCGGATTTCCTCATGCTTCGATGTATCGATTTGCACATTTCCGATCAGGGGTTTTAACCCCTTGGATGCCGCGGTCAAACATAACCGCGGCATCCAAGGGTTCCGCCATGCTTCCTGTCCCCCTTGGCACCCCCCGTGGTGATTAAAAGTAAAAACAAATCTGATACTCACCTGTCCTGGGCTCAGCAGTAACTCCAGAGCTCTTCCTTCCCAGGCCTTACTGCTGAGGCCTGTGATTGGGCATAATGACTTCGGCGCTGGCTTAATGATGTCATAGTGCCCCCACGTGACCGCTGAGGCCCAATCACAGGCCCCAGCAGTGACGTCTGGGGAGCAGGACTTCATTCGCAAGGAAAAAGAGGAGCGAGGAGGATGGTCAGACAGCTGGATTTCCAGAAGTGGTGAGATTAAGGTGAATATAAGTGTTTGTTATTTTTAATCACTTCCCCTGGGCCTCTGAATATTATACTCTGTGGTCTGAGGAGACCCCAGAGTATAATAATAGCACCAGCTCTAGGGAAGGGGGGGATTGAATCAGCGATATTCTGATCGATGCTGCAATAGGTATACGCTGCAATACACATGTATTGCAGTGTATAGGAGGCTGTCAGCCCGTGCAGACGCATAGGCTGACAGTCTCCATTCAAGGCAGGATCATCCTGGTATGCGGAGGGACAGCGATGGGGCAGACCCGGGGACACTGGTCAGACACCGGGCTGTTGAATAGGAGCAGTAGCACCCCCCGAAAACATCATGCGGGGCCAATGGGACCCCAATATATAATAAAACCCCTGAGATGCCGCGGTCATGTTTGTCCACGGCATCTCAGGGGTTAACACCTGCGATCGGAGCTCAGCATCGAAGCTCCGACCGAGGGTGTTAGAGGACAGTGTCAGCTGTTGCATACGGCTAGCACCCGCAAAGCAGGGTGCGCACACAGTTTCTGTGTGCGCACCATGCTTCCACCGTGGTTTGCGGGAAGTCCTTCCCGGCAGCGCCTTACTATTAGGGCGGATGTCGGGAAGGGGTTAACACTATTCGCTGCGAATTCATTCGGAACAAATCAAATTGTTTTGGAAACTTCGGAGAATCAGTCAAATCGAATTTTTGAAAAATTTGCTCATCTCTAGTCTCAGCAGTAGCAGTACAGATGTAACAAACTTTAACATCACAATTAAAAAATAACTAATTACAGCACACTTTAACTTGATGTTTTTCAATGGCTTTTGTATTATGAGATGTGTATAGACCTGAAAGTAACAACCCTGTCCTAGCAATAGGACAGACAAGGTACACTGTTGATACCCTTTAAGACCTTCTGTGAAACAGACAAAGAGTGGTACTTAAGAACACAATTTCTGCACGGGCAAGGCAGCTTGCAACTAGGAGTACCAACTGCCAGCTAAGGCCCCAACTCAAAGTAGCAAAACTGTAAGAGGTGTACCTCCATGTGTGTAAACTGTAATATAGCATTCTATCTCGAGTAAAGTTACCAGTTACCCATCTTTTCTGCATACCTAGAGTCTCCTGAGTCTATCTGCACAACCATCATGGGCACTCCAGTTTGCATCAGGTTCAGGAAGGCTGACCATGATTAGAATGGTCCCCAAAGAAGATACTAACACCGCCATAAGGTAAACTGCAGGCCCCCTCAGCATTGCACCAGCCAAGGAAAAGAGCTGGAAGAAATTAGAATTAGAGTTTTATAGCCACCATGACAAGTCCAAGAACAAACACTATTATTCTCAGGCTCTGGGCTTCCTCCAACAGGTTGCTACATGTCTCCATCAGTCCCAGAGAGATTGGAAAGAGCAGCAGCAAACATGCGTGACCATCGCTCATTTCCAACAGATGACATGGAACCCCTGCTTTACAATCAGTGGGGTCCCAGTAGTGTAACCCCAAAGGTCAGATACTTATCACCTATCCTGTGGCATAACTATAATGTGTATTGAGCCCATTTTAAATTTTCTATTGTAGTGAACACAAGACCGGTGATAGGCTCAGACCACTGTTCTTATAGTCCATGAAACAAGGTCAATTTTGTTTATTTCTTTTTGTCATCTCAGAACGGATTGCACTGTATTCAGATAACACTGCTGTGAATACCGTCCTCCATATTACTTGCTTACTTTCCATAACTTACTAATTTAATATGCTCCATTTTTTTTTCAAAGAAGAAGAGTTCAAAGCATTCAGTAACTGCTGGCTTAAGCATTTTTCCTCCAAAATAGTTCAATCAACTTCATCTGCCAGAACATTGCATTTTCACTTTTAAGTTTCACAGAAGAGCATAGTAGCATTTTTTTTTTATTTGCTTTGGAATTAAATGCTAAGGCGCTGTCTCCAAATCCTTCCATTGCTGCTGTCAACTAATTTGCTACTTCATAGAAATTTCCCTATGAAATATGTGTACAATCTTGTAAATGAAATGTGTCTATGCGATTAACTTTTGGTTGCATCGCAATGTGATTTCTCTAAGTATGCATGCACTTTGGTGGCTTTGTATGGTTTCTTTTGCTTAAAGTATTGTTTGCTGTAGTTCTTTTCTCAGATTATGTTTCTGCAACTACCTTTAGCCTAAATCCACTGTGTATAAAATGGAATCTCAATGTGTCTATCCAGCTATCATTTATTCACACTTATATCATATCTAGAGATGAGCAAATTGATTCTGCAGAAGTGGAATTTGATCCGAATGTCAGGAAATCTTCGATTCGCCACGATTCCAGATTTCCTGATGTTTCGCGGTAACAAATATTTAGTAAGGACCTTTGTGATATCAGACGGTCACATGATGTTCTCTAGTGATGTGATTGGGTAGGCGTGTCTTTGCTTGTTAGCAGATCCTTCCACATGAATAAAACTTGTCCGTGCTGGAGAGAGAGAGAGAGAGAGAGAGAGAGACATGACCGTGGCATCCAAGGGCTTTCGCCATTTTGCCGCCCACCTGCCCACCTCAGCTCTCTGAAGGCCGGAAATAGCTGTTTATTCGCCGCAAAGTAATTCGGATCGAAGCAAATTTTTTGGAAATTCGAATCGAACTGCTGAATCAAACTTTTGAGAAATTTTCTCATCTCTAATCATATCCATATCTGATCAGTAGAGGTTCCGATCCTGTGAATCCAGACTGACAGAGCAGGGGTCCTATACTCGTGCTGCCCCCTGAAACTAGACATAATTATGAAAGCACAGCACTTCTGTTATGCATACTTCTCCATAGCAGTCTCTTAAAAAGGACCTGTTGCCAGGTATGAAAAGCCTAATGACATATACCATCTTATAGGTGATGTTACCCTGAGCATTTTGGTGCTTCATTTATCCAAATCCATTCAGCCATTCCAAAAATATAAGCCCTTTTGCTAAACCCTACTGTAGCAAATTAGGATATACTAGCCAAGTGGGTGGGAACATTGCATGACGTACAGTACCCAGAGACTCCAGGGACTTACCAGAAACCACAGTGTTTCCACCTACTTGTCTAGTATACCCTTATTTGCATTAAACTAAAATCTCTTATATCTTTGGAAAGGTTGAATGGATTGGTATAAACAAAACACACAAATGCCCAGATGATGTATCTTCTTTAAGATTGTCAGAAACAGTCAGTCAACTATGCTTGGTTGTATCTACCACCTCCCCCAATCATGGAAGCATTGGGTTTGATACGGTATCCTATGGCACATTTGCCCACAGATGTTGAAGCTAGGCCTGTAGATCCTACACAGTCATAAGCTGGTGAAGCTGGTGTCCCCATTTGGTCCGAAAAAATCCTCAATTGATGATAAATCTGGTGACCAAGCAGGGTAAAGAAGTGATGCAGTCTGGCAGAGACATTCCTTAGAAACTCTTGCTGTCTGTAGGTGAGAATTATCCTGCTGGAAAATTGCCAGTTCTAAGCCCTGCCATGAAAGACAATACATGTGGTCGCAAAATGTCCTGTACATATCAGTGAGATTTTAGTTTCCCTTCTATCACTACTAGAGGTGACCAACTGTCTTATGTGATGACTCCCCAGATCATCAAACCAGCAACTGAGACTCCACAGCTAAGGCAGGATTGAAGCACTCACCACGAGGCCGCCATATTTGATCTTCAATGTTGTCAGATCCAAACAGAACTGGATTATTCACTGAAGATGATATGTTTCCAGTTCATAGTAGTCCAGGTTTCTCTTTCACAACACCACTGCAAACAAAGGCAATGGTGGCTGGCTGTCAATAGCAGGACACGTAATTGGTGCCTTCTAAGTGTCTAGAATGGTATGTGTGGGTGTGTAATGAAGCTGCCACCTGTGTCTGGATAGTGAGCAAGAAAACTTTGGAAGATGCTTGTGCTTGTCTGTGCATCAAATAGTCTTCTCTATTGGTGATCTGTCTGGGTCATTCGGAGTCTCTTTGCCTTGTGTGTATGCTATCAAGTAACCACTGCTCCCAGTACCTTCTAACAGATAGGTCAGA
Source organism: Leptodactylus fallax (assembly GCA_947044405.1). Classification (NCBI taxonomy): domain Eukaryota; kingdom Metazoa; phylum Chordata; class Amphibia; order Anura; family Leptodactylidae; genus Leptodactylus; species Leptodactylus fallax. Next base: position 1,094,251 of record CAMRHE010000249.1, read on the forward strand.
ATTGCCTAGATGGCAGGCAATTCATACTTTGATGCACTCCCTCCCAAAGTCTGTAAGCTGGACAAAATGTCTTTGAATGTGTCATTGAGGCATGTCTAGCAGTCAACAATCGATACACTATTTTTTAATTTTTTTTAATTTTATTTCTACCATTTCTACCATATTCCACAGCGCTTTACAGACATTGTCAATCACTGTTCCATATAGGGCTCACAACCTGCATTTCCTATCAGTCTTTGGAGTGTGGGAGGAAACCAGAGTACCCGGAGAAAAACCGACGCAAATACAGGGAGAACATACTAACTGCTTGCAGATGTTGTGTTTGATTGGAATCGAACCTAGGAATCCACTAACCCCTAAGCCACCGCGCTGCCTGTTGCTCAGTACGCTACCCAAAAGTAACCTCTGACAGCTTTTTTATGGTATATATATTCAAGCCACACCTGTAATCATTTACATATCACCCAGAGACATAACTGCATGCTGCGTTTTGCAGCACTCCGACATTTCTATTGGTGTCTTAGTTTAATTTTGTCAATGTGTGTATCTGCTATACATAAATTTGGTTTTAGGACATCATTCTATGTTGTTACGGTCCTTTATTTTATGTGCCAATAGTTCCATGTGATGGTTTATTTGACCAGAAAGATAATACAGCTGACAGTGCTCCTGATTCAAAACATTTATTGCCATTGCCATTTCATATGCCAATGCGTATCTAATCATCCAAGGAAAATGCTAATGTTAAATGCACATTTGTGTCACTAGCATCTTCAATCACTCAGGCACCAAAAGGTCACCGAGATTTGTTATTAACCTCCAAACGATGCTACTACACATGTGACATTTCCTTGGCTGACACACTTTCACTCTCTGACGTCTCACAAATCAAGAGCAAGGGGCAGGTGGCAGGTGACGGGCAGCTTTTAGGATGTGTGTTATGCTTGGACACATCAAGCAAAGCTGTTGACTGGCTATCTTCTTAAAATTATGAATCATGTCGCCAGTAGGCCAATGTTTTATTGGCACAGATGGTATGTTTAGCTGCAGGCTAATTCCTGGGTATTTTTAACACTGACTTTGAATTGTTGCTGTACGTCTCAGAATTCACGAGGGTTGCAGCTGCAGGCTTTGAAGATTCCCTGTTTCAAGATGACTTTAACAGGGGAAGAATATGACACATTGGCAATTTTGTATTGTACAAGACTATATAACTCTGGAATTGTGCAGAGAAACATTTGTATTATACAGTACTTATTATTAAACTGTAAAATTACCGCAATGTCAAAACTGTCAAGAACTAGCAATTTATACAATTTAGAAGAAAAACTGTAATTTGCCTTAATGAGCAGTTGGCTACATGAGGACTCAGTCTCCTATCATTGATGGACAATTGACCAGGGCTGCCATCAGGGCCATACTAGTGGTACTGCCGTCAGGGCCTGCTCACAGCTCTAATTGAATGGGGCCCCAGTCTTGTAGCCCACCCACCTCTGGATAGGAAACAGTAATATACGATTGGGGGGCGGGTTGTATAAAATTTGTATAATGTAATCCAGCAGATGACCTGTACTCTAATAGTGCTTTTAGGTACAGTAGTTTAACCTACATATGGTTATAGCACAATAGATATATATAGGCTACTACTCTTCTCTTAAATGGAAATCATCAGGGTAAACTCTGTGCCAACATTAGTCCAACAAAAAATGCCGTGAGATTTCAGCCCTGAAAGTAGCAGAACTGTATGAAAACATCTCTGGGCTAAGTTGTAGCTCAGGACCATAAAGATATCAAAAGTTTTTCCATAAGTAACATTTACCACAGGATTACTGGGGGACCTATTGCTGATTCCAACATTGATCATTAGAATGGGAGTCCCTGTGACCCCTGGGAGAATATAATGGTCGTGTGAAGGGGGGGGGGGGGGGGGTCACTGCTTAATTCACTTATATGGGCTTGAAAGGTTGTTGCAGTGAGCTATCTCCACCAGTCCCATAAAAGTGAGTCAAGCATGCACACTACTCCTCCATTAAAGGACCACCATTCTCATTATCGGTAGGAATTCCAGTGGTGGTACCCCAGGCAATGTTACATTTATTACCTATCCTGTGAATAGGGAACTGTTTCTTAATGGAAAATTTACATTATCCTATTATGTTAATCTATTTATGTATTGGAAAGCAAACATACACTTTGTTAAACTTTACAATTGCATCTTAGAAATACTGTGTGTGACTCACAGGGCTGGTTCAATAAAATGTTGTGCCCTAGGCAAAAAAGCTAAATAAAGCCCCCCAGCTTTCAATTTTCACACAGCCTTTAACCCACATAATACCTTCATATTATCATATACAGATAACATAATACCATATAGTTCCCATCTTATATACAGCCCCACATAATACTGTCATACAGCTATTTCATACATAATACTGCAATCTCATTCTTTACCAAGATTTAAACTTATCACCTACCCAGAAGATAGGAGATAAGTGTCTGATTGGTGGGAGTCTGATCAGTGAGAGGGTCACAAGTCATGAGAACAGTGGTCCCATGTCTTCCCATATGAATGGAGCATGCTGGACTCCCTCTCCCTTCCTATGTAGTGTCATACAGTAGAATCACCATCCTAGTGATGTGTCGGAATCCCAACAGTTGGGCACCCATCAATTGGACGCTTAATATCTATAAGGTGGATAAAATAGGTAATTAGTTTAACACTTGATACAGCTCCTTTAACTGGGGGTCCCAAATGTTGGAACCTTATCAATGGGACACTTATCAGCTTACCTGTGGATAGATAATAAGTTCAAAACATGGTACAACCCCTCATAACTGTATCACCAAGCTCCACTAAATAATTCTGGATGTCTTTTTGTTTTTGAGCTTTCAGGAGTCTTGGAATATAGGTGCCATAGGTCATTGCTCCGTTTTTCAAATTCCTATTCCCTCCCCATATATGAGTACTCTACATTTTTGACACGTACTGAGCCTTAAACGTTATATAAACATATCATTTGCTGTAATACGTTTTAGCTATAAGGAGTAGGATTTTCCAATGAAAACACATGGCGAATAATATTGCTTTAGGTTGCGAAGAGCTTCTCTACTTGTTGTCTAAATCCCTTGATTAATTTGACATTCCTCAGAAGTACCATTTCCACCTTCTGAAGGTGTCCTTGGTGGGAATAATTTCATTAAGCAGCTTAACGCAGCCTTTTTCTTCATTTGAAGGACAATTTGGCCACACTAAGCTGCATTGTTCCTGGTGATCAAATCACTTAAGCAATATCACTGCTGTATGTTACTAAATAGGGAAATGAAATTGAAGCAATCCATAGCATACATAGTATTATAATGAGAAAGTAGGGTAGGGCACAACGAGGAAAGACAACATTAAAACACTTCCATATTGTCTCAGTCCACCTAATTACCTCAACCTGATTTCAGATAGGGTCTCATTTGCATAAAGGGAGCGAGCAGAGGAGGATGCTGGAAATTCACACACAATATAGGTCATCTCATTAACTACCAGCACCTAGAATTATTTATGAGATTTTATAGTTATGTAAATTTGCATTACCATGAGCCTTTTCATAAGTATTTATGAGTAGCCTAGAGGCCCGCGTATCATTATCAAGAAAAACAAGCTTTGTAATGTGAAGACTAACCTTGGTGTTATCAAGTCTCCACTTAGATGCATCCAGTTTTCTGTTACTGTCTATGTGGTTTTCTTTTAATAAAAAGCTCAAATATTTGAAGAAAAATTTTCTGGAGCAATCCAGACCAGAATAACCAGTACATCATCTGGATTTCCTGGTCTAAGTCCAGTAAGGAAAACAGAACTCTTTGCATAATAGTGATATGACACTAGGAGTCCCTGCCTCCTCATGGATCTACTGTCTGTACTATATACAGTGCAAAAGAGTGAAACTGTAGACCAGGGGTCGGCAACCCCTGGCACGCGTGTCAACTTTGGCACGCGGGAGACATCAGGATGGCACACAAATAGCATCCGCTATCCCCCCTCGTCAAGAACCACTCATTCCCCTGGTAAATCCCGCCCTATCAAGACCCACTCATTCCCCCGGCCACCAGCCCTCCAGACGCTACCACCTGTACCACCGCCACCCAAATCGCACCCCCTCCCCCGCTCCCATACAGTGTAACGCTACTTGCAGCGATCTTCTTGTGTAGGACCTGGCAGCCGCGCGAAGCCTTGTCCAATGAGGATCGCGCAGCTGCTAACTAATGACGTCACCTCCATAGCCGGCCAGCCACAATCCACAGACGCTGAGTGGATTCCTCACAGGCTGAATGGCTGAGTTTTCCTCCAGAAAAAGTACTCCAACTTCAGTGTCCATTAGAAATACATCACAGTGAGTTTTAGAACCCATAATAAAATATATTTCAGTGTACATATGAATTTTATATTGTAATATTAACCTTTTCTGTACTGCTATTAATAGGTTGATGGGGTCTTCCTTAATATGTATATTCAATACATATTAAAGAGGACCTTACAAGTCCTCATGTATATGCTGTTTTACATACCACTAGAAAGCCGACAGTGCGCTGAATTCAGCGCACTGCCGGCTTTCCCGTTATGTGCCCCGGGGCTGGAGATATCGGCGGTCTTAGTTTCACGGTTCAACGTCAGAAGGGCGTTCCTGACAGTCTAGCTGCGCTGTGAGGAACGCCCTCCCTGACAGTACTAGTCCATAGACTTGTGCTGGGGGGGCGTTCCTCACAGCTTAGCGTCATCGCCGGGCGGTAAGGAACGTCCCCTCTGACAGTACAGCCAGGGATCGGCAACCTATGGCTTATTTCCCTGGCACGGCAGCGGACTCCTCACCCAGTAGTTTCAATCGGACCAAACACGGCCGAAAGGAAACTGCTATTATTATACTGTGGGGTCTCTTCAGACCCCCCGAGTATAATAAGCGGAGCCCCCGGGGAGATGATCAAACATAAAAAATAATGTTACTCACTATTCCATGCTCTGCAGCCGCTCTGTACTCTTCAGGCGCTTCTGCCTGAAGTCAGCTGACAGGGCCTCAGGGGTTGCGTCTGCGTCTGACGTCATTATGCATAATGACGCGATGTGACCCCTGAGACTCAATGAGCGGTCGCTGACTACAGGCAGAAGCGCCTGAAGATACAGAGCGGCTGCGGAGCGTGGAATGGTGAGTAACATTGTTTTTTATGTTTCATCACCTCTCTTTTCCCTCCACTTATTATACTCTGTGGTCTGAAGAGACCCCACAGTATAATAATGGCTAGTGAGTGTGCAGGGGCCACTATAGAGCATAATACCGTGTGCAGGGACCACTATGGGACATATACCGTGTGCAGGGGCCACTATGGAGCATAATACCATGTGCAGGGGCCGCTATGGGACATATACCGTGTGCAGGGGATGCTATGGGACATATACCATGTGTAGGGGCCGTTATGGGACATATTGCTGTGTGCAGGGGCCGCTATGGGACAAATACTGTGTACAGAGGCCGCTATGAGACAAATACTGTGTGCAGGGACTGCTATGGGACAAATACCGTGTGCAGAGCCCGCTATGGGACAAATACTTTGTGCAGGGACTGCTATGGGACAAATACCGTGTGCAGAGGCCGCTATGGGACAAATACTGTGTGCAGAGGCAGCTATGGGACAAATACTGTGTGCAGAGGCCGCTATGGGACATAATACCGTGTGCAGGGACCGCTATGGGACATAATACCGTGTGCAGGGGCCGTTATAGGACATAATACCATGTGCAGGAACCGCTATGGGACATAATACCGTATGCAGGGCCGCTATGGGACAAATACTGTGTGCAGAGGCAGCTATGGGACAAATACTTTGTGCAGGGACCGCTATGGGACATAATACCGTGTGCAGAGACCGCTATGGGACATAATACCATGTGCAGGGACCACTATGGGACATTATTCTGTATAACGGTGTGTTTTCTATATTAAGGATGTGTTTTTGCACAGAAAACTCAGGCTTTGTTTTTTTTTTTGTGCAAAAATGCACCAGTTTTACATCGAATGAAAAAGTTCCAAATATATCTGCATCCAGATACAGAGTGTGTATTCACCATAAGGTGCTGCCATACGGTGCTCCTGGACACATTTACCACTAATTGGGAGCTGCACATGGACTTTCATTGCTTCTAATAGGAAAGTACAGGAGCGTCCCAGATAATAGCAGTAAGCGCATGTGTCCTAAAGCATCTGGTGGCAGCACTTCTGTGTTATGGTTTGTGGTATATGACTTTAGTTTAGTGGTCGTCAGACTTACAATTATTGACCGGCACTCCGAGTACCTCATCTTTGATTTTTTTATTAAAATCGGCATGCCGAACAAAAAAGGTTGCCTACCCCTGCTGTAGACAGACAGTGACTCCCAGCATCATAGATCACCATGATGTAAGAAGTCCTATTTCCCAACAGGATACTTCAGACTGGAAAATCCAGCTTAAGGCTGAGGCCCTACGTTGCAGAAACGCAGGTTTTTTGTTGCAGATTTTGCTGCAGTTTTTTGAGCCAAAGCCAGGAGTGAATTGAGCAGAATGTAGAAGTATAAGAACTTCTTATATATCTCCCATTCCTTTTGTAGCCACTCCTGGCATTGGCTCAAAAAAACGCAGCAAAATCTGCAACAAAAAAATCTCTGTTTCCAAATCGGGGACCTCAGTCTAAAGTGGTGTTCTTGGGAAGGGTAGTCTTCTTGAAGATGTCACAGGAAATCTGGTCACAGGGAGTGGTTCTCTCAAAGAAGTAGTCTATGTGGTGGTCTAGTTGTTTATATTTACATAAAAGGATGATGAAATGCCTGAAAATACAATTTTCCAAAAGTCAGGAAAACTAAGCCAAATAATCCATTCTAAGTCTTCACAAATGGACAAAATTTTTATTTCAAATGTAGCATCATAGAGCACATATAATGCCTGTGTTAATTTCTGATTGTTTTGTAAAGCTACTACTATAGGTTTTGTTAGACAGTCTAGCCTAAAACTATACTTTTCTGACTGAATCAACTTCTATTAGAAAGTCAATGTGGATGAACTCTCCAAAGAAGTCCATAGCTCCATGTGACTGTATTGACTTTCTCACCAATCCTTATCAACACTGTCCTTCTCTATTACTCTCTCCTACTTCAAGACCGAATGTAAGCACATAGAAAATGAATCTGAGAGCCTCTAGCCATGGTTTATACATGAGGTCATCTCATTGTGTAACTCATCATGACTGGTGGAAAAACAAGCAGGAGCAAAGCTAGATATGATAAAATAGAAGCCATGCTTTAATTTTATGCTATTAATTTGCAAAGTAATCCTCTGGTTTACAATAAGAATTTCACAATGAGTCCAAAATGGTTTTCTTCATAGACTAGTGTACTGTTCACCGTTCTTTGGTAGTCTGAATCATCCTGGCAACTAGTCTTCTGCCAGATAAAGGGAGGGGGGTGATTCTGAGCTCTGACACTGTCTGCCTTGGATAGGGTATTGTCAGAGTTTAGAATCAAACCCCTTTGTCTTCTCCCATCTGACATTGCCCATCTGACAGTACAGAGCCTACGTAACCTACGTATCAGGCACCAAAACTAACTGCACTTATTGCTCAGGGACAGTGGGGGATAGAGAGAAAAATCCAACTGCATTGTAATTACTGGAGCACTACATACTAACAAATGCTAAGAAGTGGAATTGATGAAAGTTCTCTTTAAGTGTGAACTATGAACAAAGTTGTAGCTTCTTATTGATGTGATACAGAACACCAAATTAATATATATATATATATATATATATATATATATATATATATATATGCCCCAGTGCTACTGCCAGCAGCCCAAATGCAGATAGTATTATTCCAAGCTGTAAGTATGAGATGGCACTTGTCAAACTCCGTGTAGCACAATCCTCTATAACACTAGCTATTTGCCAGAATACTTGCACTATTTGTACTATTAAAATAACCAGATGGAGTAATATATTAAAATTAATATCTAACTCTGTGCATCACTCTAATGCTCTTGTAATATGGTATCTCCCTCATCCTGTCACCATTAATCCATAATAAGGATTCACAATGTGGTAAGAGAAAGAAATAGAGTAAAGAAAGAAACATAAGGTGTTACCTTACAGTTGCTATTATGGAGATTGTGGAGATAGAAGCTCCATATAAGTGAACAGAGCGCCAACTGAGCAAGTGCACTGGCGCTTCATTGACATGGAGGATGCAGGGAAATCTACGAGCCCCCATTCTCCTGACCCCTTATCCTCTGAATAAGGATGTAGCAGGGGTAAAGCTATAGGGGTACAACTGTAGCAGTCACTACCGGTCCCTGGCCTATGGGCGGTCCTAAAGGTCTTTCTGCCACATAAAATATGCCACTATTCTAAATGACACAAGGTAGGTAGGAGCCCCATTACAGATTTTGCATTGTGGCCCAGGAACTTCAATTTATTCCTCTGGATAATGGTCTATAATGGCACAACCCCTTCAACCGATGATTTGGTGAATAGAGTGGAGAGGCAGATTTCTCTATAGTCCTGTAGGTCTCTCCATTAGCTAGTTTCTGACATGTCTAACCAGTGCTTAGTGACATCACACTCAAAGTACAGATAGTGTTCAAGACCAAAAATAGCCCCCAACTGCTTTCAAACCGCATACCTTCATCAGGCATGGGTTCAATTGAGGATGAATAGTGGTAGGTTGAGGGTGATAGGATATTACTAGGGCACTGGAGCAATGATCTATTATACTGGTTTTACTATAGCATATTATCCGGCCTGGTTATCTATTTTAGCAGCACACATAGTGTTAATATTCTAGCAAATAACCAGCATTGCATCTCTGAGTAGATGTGATTTAGAGAGACATTTCTAGCTGATACCTGGGCAAGGAATCATAGAACAGAGGAGCTACCAGTGCTATATAATCTAATAATAATAATAATAATCATACAGCCCTCAGCCAGTATTTTCTACAGATAGCATGGTGGACAAAAGCTGAATTATTTCATAATGGAAAGTAATGCTGGAGTTACACAATATGCTTTATTTATCTGAATAATAACCCAATAACTAAAGCTAGAATTCATATAACTGAACTAGAGCCTCAACCTGTATACATCTATGTGTGAATACATCCCCTACCATTACCTCCTGACTATGAACAGCAGGTGTCCTTCCCCACCTATAGGCATGTGCACCTTGTGCTCAATGTAATATCCAGGCCTGCTTAGAAAATACTGTACAGATGAGTCTTTGCTAACATATTGTTAAGGTAATTCTGAAGATCAATCAGCATTTTAATTGACAATTAACTGTCTGGATTATGGCTTTGAACTGTCTGCAAGATTATTTATGAATGGAAATGTGTCACATTATGACTTCCCATGTCTGCATATGGTGCAGAACAACTAAATAAGGAACAATTAATTCTTAAATTGTGAATCACTTTGCAAATATACTGTATGCATAGCCAAATATCTTAACCGTTGAAAGGCCAAGCCTGTTTTGACATCTAGGACCAAATAACTTTTTGTTGCCTTAACTTTTAAATTTTTCCATTGATGCACCTGTATTAAAGCATATCTAAACTTTTTTTTCTTTTTTCATAAATCCATAGTGCATGGGAAGATAAACTTTGTAATATACTTTATTAAAGAAAAGTGCCTGATTCTTCACCATTTGTCTCCTTCTGCCACTGATCTAATCTATACAATGGAAGTCTATGGAGAGGGGAGAGGCAGGAAGAGGAGAGCCCCGCAAAGCAGAGAGGCTTCTGCACAATAGAGAGACATTTAAAGCTGTAAACAGCCTCATATCGCTTCCTCCTTCTCCCTCCCCTCTCCATAGACTTTATTGTAAACTAATCTACTTGTGCATGGAGTACAGACCAAAGACTCTTTGATAGCAAGTAAAGTCAGAAGTACAGTGCCTTGCGAAAGTAATCGGCCCCCTTGAACTTTTCAACCTTTTGCCACATTTCAGGCTTCAAACATAAGGATATAAAATTTAAATTTTTGGGTGAAGAATCAACAAGTGGGACACAATCGTGAAGTGGAATGAAATTTATTGGATATTTTAAACTTTTGTAAAAAATAAAAAACTGAAAAGTGGGGCGTGCCAAATTATTCAGCCCCCTTAATTTAATACTTTGTAGCGCCACCTTTTGCTGCAATTACAGCTGCAAGTCGCTTGGGGTATGTCTCGATCAGTTTTGCACATCGAAAGACTGAAATTCTTGCCCATTCTTCCTCAGAAAACAGCTGGAGTTCAGTGAGGTTGGATGGAGAGCGTTTGTGAACAGCAGTTTTCAGCTCTTTCCACAGATTCTCGATTGAATTCAGGTCTGGACTTTGACTTGGCCATTCTAACACCTGGATACGTTTATTTGTGAACCATTCCATTGTAGATTTTGCTTTATGTTTGGGTTCATTATCTTGTTGGAAGATAAATCTCCGTCCCAGTCTCAGGTCTTTTGCAGACTCCAACAGGTTTTCTTCCAGAATGATCCTGTATTTGGCTCCATCCATCTTCCCATCAATTTTAACCATCTTTCCTGTCCCTGCTGAAGAAAAGCAGGCCCAAACCATGATGCTGCCACCACCATGTTTCACAAGGCATTATGGGAAAAGGAGCTGGGAAGCTCATGCGCCCTCTGTTGGATGTAACAGATCCTCAATTTGCTTTTGACTCACTGAGTCTTGAGACAGCAAATGGGATTTTAGCCAAGCCAATTTCACTTATCTGCAGAATCCCAGCAAAATCCCATTTGCTGTCTCAAGACTCAGTGAGTCAAAAGCAAATTGAGGATCTGTTAAATCCAACAGAGGGCGCATGAGCTTCCCAGCTCCTTTTCCCATAATGCCTTGTGATATGTAGATGCTTAGTAGAGGGCAAAAGGCAATTCAAAACTCTACACGCCTTCACTGGTGCTCTCCTCAAGGAGAGATATTCCCGTCCCTGAACCACCATGTTTGACAGTGGGTATGGTGTGTTCAGGGTGAGCTGTGTTGCTTTTACGCCAAACATATTGTTTTGCATTGTGGCCAAAAAGTTCGATTTTTGTTTCATCTGACCAGAGCACCTTCTTCCACATGTTTGGTGTGTCTCCCAAGTGGCTTGTGGCAAACTTTAAACGAGACTTTTTATGGATATCTTTGAGAAATGGCTTTCTTCTTGCCACTCTTCCATAAAGGCCAGATTTGTGCAGTGTACGAATGATTGTTGTCCTATGGACAGACTCTCCCACCTCAGCTGTAGATCTCTGCAGTTCATCCAGAGTGATCATGGGCCTCTTGGCTGCATCTCTGATTAGTCTTCTCCTTGTTTGAGATGAAAGTTTAGAGGGACGGCCGGGTCTTGGTAGATTTGCAGTGGTCTGATACTCCTTCCATTTCAATATGATCGCTTGCACAGTGCTCCTTGGGATGTTTAAAGTTTGGGAAATCTTTTTGTATCCAAATCCGGCTTTAAACTTCTCCACAACAGTATTACGGACCTGCCTGGTGTGTTCCTTGGTCTTCATGATGCTCTTTGCGCCTTTAAACAGAACCCTGATACTATCACAGAGCAGGTGCATTTATACAGAGACTTGATTACACACAGGTGGATTATATTTATCATCATCAGTCATTTAGGACAACATTGGATCATTCAGAGATCCTCACTGAACTTCTGGAGTGAGTTTGCTGCACTGAAAGTAAAGGGGCCGAATAATATTGCACGCCCCACTTTTCAGTTTTTTATTTTTTACAAAAGTTTAAAATAACCAATAAATTTCGTTCCACTTCACAATTGTGTCCCACTTGTTGTTGATTCTTCACCAAAAAATTAAAATTTTATATCTTTATGTTTGAAGCCTGAAATGTGGCAAAAGGTTGAAAAGTTCAAGGGAGCCGAATACTTTCTCAAGGCACTGTAATTGTTAAAGATACTGACACTTTTCTTTGGAGAAGCATACGTTTGTTCCCAAGGTTTTCTGTAGGATGAGCTATATTTTCTCAGTTTCACCATAATCAGATGCATACAGTCATGGCCAAAAGTTTTGAGAATGATACAAATATTAATTTTTACAAAGTCTACTGCTTCAGTTTTTCTAATGGCAATTTGCATATACTCCAGAATGTTATAAAGAGTGATCAGCTTAACAGCAATTACTTGCAAAGTCAATATTTGCCTAGAAAATGAACTTTATCCCCCAAAACACATTTCAACATCATTGCAGCCCTGCCTTAAAAGGACCACCTAACATCGTTTCAGTGATTGCTCCATTAACACAGGTGTGGGTGTTGATGAGGACAGGGCTGGAGATCAATCTGTCATGATTAAGTAAGAATGACACCACTGGACACTTTAAAAGGAGGCTGTGCTTGCCATCATTGTTTCTCTTCTGTTAACCATGGTTATCTCTAAAGAAACACGTGCAGTCATCATTGCACTGCACAAAAATGGCCTAACTGGGAAGAGTATTGCAGCTAGAAAGATTGTACCTCAGTCAACAATCTATCGCATCATCAAGAACTTCAAGGAGAGAGGTTCCATTGGTGCCAAAAAGGCTCCAGGGCGCCCAAGAAAGACCAGCAAGCGGCAGGACCGTCTCTTAAAAGTGTTTCAGCTGCGGGATCGGGCTACCAGCAGTGCAGAGCTTGCTGAGGAATGGCAGCAGGCAGGTGTGAGTGCATCTGCACGCACTGTGAGGCGGAGACTCTTGGAGCAAGGCCTGGTCTCAAGGAGGGCAGCAAAGTAGCCACTTCTCTCCAGAAAAAACATCAGGGACAGACTGATATTCTGCAAAAGGTACAGGGAGTGGACTGCTGAGGACTGGGGTAAAGTCATTTTCTCTGATGAATCCCCTTTTCGATTGTTTGGAACATCTGGAAAACAGCTTATTCGGAGAAGAAGAGGTGAGCGCTACCACCAGTCTTGTCTCATGCCAACTGTAAAGCATCCTGAAACCATTCATGTGTGGGGTTGCTTCTCAGCCAAGGGAATCGGCTCTCTCACAGTCTTGCCTAAAAACACAGCCATGAATAAAGAATGGTACCAGAATGTCCTCCAAGAGCAACTTCTCCCAACCGTCCAAGAGCAGTTTGGCGCTCAACAATGCCTTTTCCAGCATGATGGAGCACCTTGCCATAAAGCAAAGGTGATAACTAAATGGCTCAGGGAACAAAACATAGAGATTTTGGGTCCATGGCCTGGAAACTCCCCAGATCTTAATCCCATTGAGAACTTGTGGTCAATCATCAAGAGACGGGTGGACAAACAAAAACCAACAAATTCAGACAAAATTAAAGCATTGATTCTGCAAGAATGGACTGCTATCAGTCAGGATTTGGTCCAGAAGTTGATTGAGAGCATGCCAGGGAGAATTGCAGAGGTCCTGAAGAAGAAGGGTCAACACTGCAAATATTGACTTGCTGCATTAACTCATTCTAACTGTCAATATAAGCTTCTGTTACTCATAATATGAATGCAATTATATTTCTGTATGTGATAAAAACATCTGACAAACACACATAAAAACCAGAGGGCAGCAGATCATGTGAAAATATACTATTTGTGTCATTTTCAAAACTTTTGGCCATGACTATACAGTGCTGGCCAAAAGTATTGGCACCCCTGCAATTCTGTCAGATAATACTCAATTTCTTCCAGAAAATGATTGCAATCACAAATGGTTTGGTAATAATATCTTCATTTAATTTGTCTTCAATGGAAAACCACAAAAAGAATTGTCAAAAAGCCAAATTGGATATAATTCCACACCAAACATAAAAAGGGGGTGGACAAAAGTATTGGCACCCTTTGAAAAATCATGTGATGCTTCTCTAATTTGTGTAATTACTTACCTGTGGCACATAACAGGTGGTGGCAATAACTAAATCACACTTGCAGCCAGTTGAAATGGATTAAAGTTGACTCAACCTCTGTCCTGTGTCCTTGAGTGTACCACATTGAGCATGGAGAAAAGAAAGAAGACCAAAGAACTGTCTGAGGACTTGAGAAGCAAAATTGTGAGGAAGCATGAGCAATCTCAAGGCTACAAGTCCATCTCCAAAGACCTGAATGTTCCTGTGTTTACCGTGCGCAGTGTCATCAAGAAGTTTAAAGCCCATGGCACTGTGGCTAACCTCCCTAGATGTGGACGGAAAAGAAAAATTGAGAGATTTCAACGAAAGATTGTGCGGAACCTCGACTAACATCCAAACAAGTTCTAGCTGCCCTGCAGTCCGAGGGTACAACAGTGTCAACCCGTACTATCCGTCGGCGTCTGAATGAAAAGGGACTCTATGGTAGGATACCCAGGAAGACCCCACTTCTGACCCAGAGACTTAAAAAAGCCAGGCTGGAGTTTGGCAAAACTTACCTGAGAAAGCCAAAAACTTTTTGGAAGAATGTTCTCTGGTCAGATGAGACAAAAGTAGAGCTTTTTGGGAAAAGGCATCAACATAGAGTTTACAGGAAAAAAAAAGAGGCCTTCAAAGAAAAGAACACGGTCCCTACAGTCAAACATGGCGGAGGTTCCCTGATGTTTTGGGGTTGCTTTGCTGCCTCTGGCACTGGACTGCTTGACCGTGTGCATGGCATTATGAAGTCTGAAGACTACCAACAAATTTTGCAGCATAATGTAGGGCCCAGTGTGAGAAAGCTGGGTCTCCCTCAGAGGTCATGGGTCTTCCAGCAGGACAATGACCCAAAACACACTTCAAAAAGCACTAGAAAATGGTTTGAGAGAAAGCACTGGAGACTTCTAAAGTGGCCAGCAATGAGTCCAGACCTGAATCCCATAGAACACCTGTGGAGAGATCTCAAAATGGCAGTTTGGAGAAGGCACCCTTCAAATCTCAGGGACCTGGAGAAATTGGCCAAAGAAGAATGGTCTAAAATTCCAGCAGAGCATTGTAAGAAACTCATTGATGGTTACCGGAAGCGGTTGTTCGCAGTTATTTTGTCTAAAGGTTGTGCTACCAAGTATTAGGCTGAGAGTGCCAATACTTTTGTCCGGCCCATTTTTGGAGTTTTGTGTAAAATGATCAATGATTTGACTTTTTTTTTCATTCTCTTTTGTGTTTTTTCATTACAAGCAAAATAAATGAAGATATTATTACCAAAGCATTTGTGATTGCAATCATTTTCTGGAAGAAATTGAGTATTATCTGACAGAATTGCAGGGGTGCCAATACTTTTGGCCAGCACTGTACATTATAAATTATGGATTAACTTGAATTAACTTTTTAGGTGGTAAAGAAACAGCAATTTGCTAATATTTTTTGTGTTCCCCCCCCCCCCCCACACACACGCGTGCACACACACACATGTATGTGTTAAAATTAAACCCTTTTTTTGAAAAAAATGGTGAACAGTTTATTATTTTTAAATCTTTTTAATTTTTATTAATCTGTATTTAATAGTTTTTTTTTAGTTCTATTAGGGGCTTTACAAGGACCTATTTTGTGCCAAACATGTGCCAGAACCCCCTTTCTACACTTCATTCGCCACAATAAGTGAATGTGAGTGGAGCAGAGCAGGGAAAGGGGTGAACTGGGGCACTTTTCTGGCATGGGATAAAATGGAAATCTACGTCAGTTCCAAACTACCTTAGATTTCCATTCTGGCATTGGGACTTTCGGCTGATTTATGAAGAGGCCAGAGCACTTGCCAAGATATAGTTCAGAATCTCATGTTAATACATGATGTCAAACAGAAGTGTAACTAAAAACTCATGAGCCCTGGTGCAAAATCTTGGACCCCCCTGCAAAACCTTTCCTCACAACTTTCATTCCCATCCCATCAATACATCTTATACATTATATTTGGTCCGAGAACGCCATGAAGACTTATTCACATCATGTCTATGCACACAAGATTCCCATCCTCTGTCGGTGACCCTAACATAGTAATCATTCTCCTTTTGTGCAATAACTTCCCCAACAGAATCCTCTCTTGACTTTAGGCTTCTGGCCCATTGCTATTTTGTCTTTAAAAGGTTAATTTTCTCTTTTCTAACAGTGCTAGACTACATACTGTATCATACATCTTCTCTCTCCACTGCAATAGAGGGCAGGGGTAATAAATTTATGATGCACAAACTGCCTCCTATCAAAGGTGACCAAAGTATTTTCATCAGCCTAAGTGTGGCTTTTAGGCCCAGTCGAAGCTGTGACCACTGGAACACCTATAGTTATTCCAGGGATGTCAATGGTTTAGTTAAGGCTACAGCTACTTGGAGACTATAATATTATTGTGCAACTACAGTGAGTGTGGTTATGCTGTGACCATAAGTTCCCATGATTGTGACATAACCAGTCACCAAAATTCCAATCCTGCAACATTTGCAATCCTTATGTCTCAAGGTTCTGTTGTAGTCCTAGCCTAAAGCAAATTTGTCATCATAGTATGCTGCCCTTAAAGAGTATGGTTGCATATCCACTGCACCATTAGCCCATGTTAAAAAAACATGGTACAATCTGATCAGTGAGTCCCCCCCCCCCCCACACACACACACACATCATTCCCACCTTTGTCTACCCCATGATCATCATGTATACTGTACATTAGGATATATGGCAGCCATGAGTTCCTGGTAAGGGGTGTTAAAAAGTGACATGAGCACACCCCTCATGGTTAAAGCAGAGTCATAACTACAGTATCAATTATTAGCCACATGGTACAGTATTATTTGTGGCATTCCGACTAATAGTACGATGGACTTGTCCTTATAATAGACCAACACTTGCAAGTTCTGTAGGGGTTTTCATTGCAGCAGTTACCTCATTTACATCACAGACAAGACAGCTAGCATAACAATAGAAGATAGCACCTCTATAAGCATTACAATAGAAGGTAGCCCCCATAGTGACCCAACTTTGCATCCACTACTGACAATAGATGATGTCAAAGCTTATCTACTCCTCTCCCTCCTCAGAGCATGTCTAGAAAACTCTTCCATAGACCTCAATGAGTCTGCTTCAGAAAAGACCATTGCTGCCTATGGCCTTGAATATGCTGTAAAGCACATGACTAAATACAGAGTAGACGCTCAGGCAAGATGGCAGTGCCCATAATCATGCACAGAAAATAAAAAGAAAAAAACATAAAATCAGAAAATAAAAACAGATTAGAAAAAAAAAGTGATGATTTCATCTGGTTTTAATAAATAAATTTAATAAAATAATGTTACATTCCTTTAAATCAGCATGGTACATACTGTGACAGATCCACTTTAAATTTTACAGTTCAGCAGTTGTGTGGAGCTCTGCAGTACTAACCACTACCTACAGTACTGTATATATCCTACCGAACCTTGATCCTATGGACAGGATGTGGTGGGTTCCTTACAGATTTGTAATAGCGAATAATAGCGAAGAACATTTTCTGGGCACAAAAAAAAAAACTGAATCAACATCCTAAAAAAATTGCAAGTGCAGATGATAATAAAGCTTTTCATTACTTCTTCTGCATACGACATTACAAGTACTCTGCAGATAAAGCACTGGAATTATTTATGTAGTGTACTTATGTAGCATATAGTGCTTTATTACGGCATCCTGAATGTTACAGATCTTGGCTTATGGGCACTTATAGAGAGTCCAATTTGTTTACAACATAGCCTAGAAAATTCATGTTCATGAGCTATGCTGTCTGGACGTCTTCTTTCCCCCGGGAGGTAATACACTTGGCTGAACTTTCCCAGTTATTTATCCACTCTAATTGCTGGTTCTTCTAATAACTGAAGAGTTAAATGCTTTCATCTTTCCTTGCTTTAGACTAAATATTCCCAACAAATTTAACTTTCAAAGTAAAAAGGATAAAATATATAGATATTAATGTAGCAAGGTCATAGGCGAGATAAAAAATAATGAGTTTTGCCGTCTTTAGAATTCTACACCGCTCTCTCACTGTCTATATTATTCCCTTTCATCTCAAGCGGGTGGGAAAAACCCTAATCTTTCCAATCCCTGGAGTATTGAAGGAAAGAAAGTTTGTGAAGAAAGCAATGAGCTGGAGAGCAGACTTTAGAACAAGGATGACTAATTAAAGGTGCCGAGTAGATTTTAGCTGAAGTTGACTTTCCTTCATAAAAATTTGGTCTGGCACTTGTCATTTCAGTAGCATGAAGATGTATGTAGAACATGTCTACACCATAATTTTAAGCTAAAAGGTGAAAAAGGGGGGGGGGGGGGCAAACTACTGTTTGAAGCAAAAAGTGACTTAAAAGGGCAGATAAAATAATTCTTAAACTGCAGATTTTCCAAAGTGTCTAATGTTACACTTTTTGACTTTCTAGTTTAATCTTACACCACTTATTAGTTGGCTTAGTTTTCAAAAAATTTTTTGCCATATTTACTAGAATTTTGATGTATTTCTGGCACAAGGTTTTGCATATTAAACTCAGCCCCCTTTTTAACAGACCCTGTCTACCTGTCAGACGAGGCACAGAGACTGCTAGAGGCAGCTTTTTTTGTTGCAGATTTTGTTGCATTTTTTTTGAGCCAAAGCCAGGAGTAGATTGAGTAGAAGGTAGAAGTATAAGAGCTTCCTATATATCTCCCATTCCTTTTGTAGCCACTCTTGGCTTTGGCTCAAAAAAACGCAGCAAAATCTGCAACAAAAAAAGTTGCATTTCCACAACGTGGGTCCTCAGCCAGAAAGTGTCTAAAACACATAGAAAATTAATTGTAAAGCATATCCCCCATTTTTAGAATTCCAGTGCCCATTTTTTAGTTTATCTGCCCAAAAGTGCTTTATGGGAAACCAAAAAAAAAATCCCTTGACAGAAGACTATCACCTTATATAAGCAAGGATGTGCTTCCAACAAACAATGAACTGTAGGATTCAGCAATTGTCCCTTCCTTGCGTAGTCTGTAGTGGCCTGTCTAAAAGACCGACGTAAACAAGCACTGATCAATGTGTTATATCATTCTCCATCCTATGTTGGGTCTTGATCAATAACCAAGTGTTTGGAGCATGGGGGTAGTCCAGTACCCCAAAGAGACCCAAGCATATGCACTTGGCGAACAAGGCAACAGTGCTAACTACTGAGCTACCATGCTGTTCAGACTTTTATTACTAACAGTGACAGACACATACTTTATAAATGCTCAAATTCAAGGCTCGTAATGATCATAGTACAAGTCTTTTTTTTTTTTTTTTTAACATAACATAGCACTCCACCGCTTCCACATAGTTCCTATTCAATTATTACCATGCAAGATGGATACATGTAGGCAAATATATCGGTAACTATGGCATATAACATGGGGTCAGAAAAGTTTGTATAATGCAGCAGACATTTTGGTTCACCCAAGATGAGTCTCCATTTGTTCAGTATTGTAAAAAATGGAATATTTGAGTTGATTCCGACTCAGTATGAATTGGTTCACCCATCTCTACCTATGAGTTGTATAACAGAGGAAGGTCTAAGAGATGCCCCATAGTGTGAATTTGTTGTGGCCGCAGCTGGAGTTGCACCAGGGTGAAGGAGCACTGTAAAAAGAGAGCCTTTTTTTTTCCTTTCTGGGGAGACGGTGCGTGGACTTCATTTGGTTTAGTCAATCCGAGTTGTTGCGGGAGCATCCACTGCATCACCAAGAGTCAGATGTCTTGCCCATCCATCTAGCAGGGAGTGTCACTTGTGTGAACAGGAGTGATACACATAACTCATGTTAATGTGTCTCTGGTTCTCAGAATTTTGGGGATGTAACAGGATAGTAAGGCGTGAATTGCAGCTTTTTAAAGCTTTTGTTTCCATGTTATGATAGCGTGTTGAATTAGTCTGTTGAAAATGTGTATTGTTTAACCACACTGGAGATCAGTTAAGAATGTCTGCTACCTGTCCAAATATAACACTGTACAGAAATACTTTTAGGCTGAGGCCCCATGTTGCGAAAACACAGCTTTTTTTGTTGCAGATTTCGCTGTGGTTTTTTTTTAGCCAATGTTTCCGCAATGTAAGGCCATAGCCTTAGGGTGCTTTTATAGGCTCTGGCTTTTGCATGCATTTTTTAAAGTCAAAACTAGAGATAGATCATTAAATAGGACCTTTCACAACCTCCACCAACTCCAACTCTTTGCATACTTCAATAGGTGCTGTTCCACTGACTCAATTGGCACAGTTGGAATTTTTCCTCCAGCCCACACCATAACTGAGCAATTAGTGATTTGTTTTAGCATCCAACATGCTAATTAGGCTCTGTCAGGTGGTGGGTCCAGACTGACTACTCCAACCCATGACCGCCCACTTGACAGTAGTGAGCCTAATTAGCATATTGGGTGCTGATATCAGCAATGATTGCTCAGGAATGGTAGGGGGCTAGAAAAAAAAAATTCTAATTTTTCTGGAGCCAGTGGAATAGCACCTAAAAGAAGCAAAGGATTGGTGGTGAAAGGTCCTCTTTAAGGTAAAAAAAGATATAAACGACAGATAATACTCCCTCATCTTTTTCAATCCACTTCTAGTTTTGACTTCAAAAAGTGGCTGCAAAAACCTGAATTTCGAAACTCTGCCAGGAATTGAACAGAGGATCCCCCTCTATTAACTTAAAATGTTCTACTATGGTATATAAAGTTTTATTTTCTTAAGTAGACAACCCCTTTAAGCAATTCTAAATCCTCCCCCATCCTCCATGGACTTTCTGTAGAAGACAAAGACAAAGAGGTAATAAAGAATATTGAAGTGAAACAATGGGGTTGATGATAAGTAGCCTTGCATCAGCATTTATTTCTCACCTACTGTATGATTTCCAGACACCCAGTGATGTCTATGCCAAGGCAGTATACTGATCCTCACTGTATACTCAGCTGGTGCATCACATTTAAATATGAGAGAACCCAAGACTAAGCATGCCTTCCAATTGCTCATTCCTGCTATTAAGCAAACATTACAATTTTATGAGTGTGAAACAGTTTCTCTCATGCTGACTCTTTTATTACGCAACTAGGGAAATTAAGGGATCATCCTGATTTACTTTTATTATTGTGTTAGATACTGTATGTATATACCAATTTCTTTTATCTTGATGGGCTCTTTGTAAGCTATATCATACATAAAATACAGTTTTATCTAGTGTAAAACAAGATCTTGTAATACAGTATTCAGAAATACAAATGCAAATGTTTGCAGGCTGTGACGGAAGTTTAGATGTTTGACATTTTCTGTACATTGACAGTCAGCAGGGGACGGTTGATCAGTATCAGTTGCACTAAGACTGTGAAAAGCTAAAATGAATTGACAGATTATACACAGTAGGACTTGAGCTAAAAGGGACGGTAAAGCTCAACACAGGAAGTAAAGAAGCTTACATCAAGAATCCTAAATGCACAGTTTACAAGACAGCAAACAAATATAAAAGGAAAGATCAGACATTCAGGCTTGAGTATTTAGATGAGCATACATGAAGAGGATCTATAAAACAAACCAGGATGCAAAAAAAGACTTCAGGATGACTTTTTAAAGTGAACCCTTACAGAAAATAATACCTCAATAAAATCCATGAAAAAACAATATTTTCCCTCAAAAAATAAAGTTAGAATTGCAATTATCATAGTTCATAAGGTTGTATAAACTTACACGTACATCATGTCTAACATATAATCGTACCATGTCGCTCCAGAAAAGGCAAAAAAACAACCTTTCAGGCGTATCGGCCTATAATAAAGGAAAAAAGTCACTTCTGACTCCAAATATGGCAGAATAAATCCATGGATCAGCTTCTTATTCCAAAAAATCTGGTACCCATGACTTGGATACTTTTGAGAAAGGCATCCAGTTTCCTTTTGTATTTGTACAATGTATCAACCATCGCAATATCCTGTAGCAGTGGGTTCTACAGAATGCCTCTTATAGGCTTGGTTGTGAAGACATTATTAGAAAAATGTCTGTACCATTTATATATTTTATGATAACTGGTCATAAAATTCTCTTGGTTGCCCTTCTCTACCTGTGCTTTGGTTCAGCTACAGTCCTTCTTATAGACAAGTGCCATAGTTCCATATTATGTGTTCCATATCTGGTCTCACCAGTTATTTGTATACACCACATTTTTTTTACAACTTTGATGACCAGCTCTAACTAAAAACATCATTTTGCAAGATACTAGCGGGAGATGTTTATGTTACCGTTAAAGTGCGAAATCAGTGAATGTGCACATTACCTAGTTAATCTACAGATGGACTGATTTGCTCCGTTAAAGTGCAGAATCAGGAGTTTTCTGCACTTTACCTAGGTAATGTGCACATTCACGGCTTGCGGATAGTTAAAGTTCGGAAGTTTGTTTCCCTCGTAGTCCTGCTATCCCTACTCCGTCCCCCTCTTCTTCTCCCTCAACTGTTAAGTCTTCTTTCACCAGCAGCGTCTCGTCATCGCTGGTTGTGGTTTTTTATGTGTCACAATCGCTGTTGACTGCCAGCACGTAGCATAGCTAAGATGGTTTGTTTTCAAAACCCATTCAACTTGAATGGGTTTTGAAAGCAAACGGGCAGGTGTGTGTGTGTGCGCGCTTACACCCTCTGCGCTGCGAAGCAGCCGGCTTTTTTTTTTTCGGACACAAAGGACTTTGTGTTTCCGACAAAAAAAAACAAAAAAAAAACGGCTTTTCACGGCGCAGAGGGTGTAAGTGCGCACACACACACAAACCCGCCCGTTTGCTTTCAAAACCCATTCAAGTTGAATGGGTTTTGAAAGCAAACCGTCTTCAACCTTTCCCTATACTGTCCCCAATCCTTCTTTTTTTTTTTTTTGGCCGACATTATGTTCGCTGTAAGCCTACACAGCGACGTTGCTGCTATTGTTCCAGCAAAACATGTCGTTATCTGCACTTTGAGACCGAGCCCAAAAATGCGTTAAGGACACAGCCTCGTTTTTCAAAACTTTGCAAGACCGAGCCCAAAAATGCGTTAAGGACACAGCCTCGTTTTTCAAAACTGACATGTGTCACTTTATATGGCAATAACTTTGAGACGTCTTAACTTACACAAGTGATTTTGAGAGAGTTTTTTTCGTGACACATTGTACTTCATGTTAGTGGTAAACACTAATGAATATTTTTGTATTTATTTATAAAAAAAATAGGAAATTTGATGGAAATTTGGAAAAAAAATCGCAATTTTCAAAATGTGAAATGCTCTGCTTTTCAGACAGATAGTCATACGACCCAAATACATTAATACATATTATCTCCCATATCTCTGCTTTATATTGACATCATCTTTTAATCGTCCTGTAATTTATTTTGGATGTTAGAAGGCTTACAAGTGTAACAGCGATTTTCCAGATTTACAAGAAAATTTCCCAAACTAATTTTTTAGGGACCACTTCAGTTCTGAAGAGGATTATACTGGCCTATATATTAGAAACCCCCATAAATGACCCCATTTTCAAAACTGCACCCCTCAAATAATTCAAAATAACATTTGGGAAGTTTGTTAACGCTTTAAGCATTTCACTGGAATTAAAACAATATGGAGGTGAAATTTAGACATTTAATTTTTTCCCACTAATTCCTTAATTTAGCCCTAAAATTAACACATTCACAAAGGGTTAAAGGAGAAAATGCATCTCACAGATTGTTATGCAATTTCTCCCGAGCACGGAAATACCCCACAAGTGGGTGTAAACTGATGTTTGGGCGAATGACAGCGCACGGAAGGGAATGAGTGACACTGGGCGTCTGAAAAGCAGATTTTGCTGGAATAGTTTTCAGGTGCCATGTCTCATTTGCAAAGCCCCTAGAGTACCAATACAAAGGAAAACCCCAAAAAGTGACCCCATTTTGGAAACTACACCCCTCACAGAATTCATCAAGGGGTATAGTGAGCATTTTGACCTTACAGCCATTTCACAGATTTTGCTAACACTGGGATGTATAAATGAAACATTGCTAAAATGTTACTTTATCTCCAAAGTTTTCATTTTCACAAGGGGTTAAAGGAGAAAAAGCACCTCACAGTTTGCAAAACAATTGCTCCTGAACACGGCAATACCCCATATGTGGTCGTAATCTGCTGTATGGGTACATGGCAGGGCTCAGAATGGAAAGAGCGCTATTTGGCTTTTGGAAGGCAGATTTTAGTGGAATAGTTTTCAGGTACCATGTCGCATTTGCAGAGCCCCCAAAGTACCAATACAATGGAAACCCCCAAAAGTGACCGCATTTTGGAAACTACACCCCTCACAGAACATATCAAGGGGTATAGTGAGCATTTTGACCCTACAGCTGTTTCACAAATTTTATTAACATTGGGACATTAAAATGAAAAATTACTTTTTTTCCAATAAACCGTCAATTTAGCCCCAAATTTTTCATTTTCACAAGAGGACAAAGGAGAAAAAGCTCTCCAAAGTTCATTACACAATTTCTCCTGAACACAGAAATGCCCCATATGTGGTTGTAATCTGCTGCATAGGTACATGGCAGGGCTCAAAATGGAAAGAGTGCTATTTAGCTTTTGGAGGGCAGATTTTGCTGGAATAGTTTTCGGGTGCCATGTCACATTTGCAGAGCCCCTAAAGTACCAATACAATATAAACCCCCCAAAAGTGACCCCATTTTGAAAACTACACCCCTCATAGAATTTATCTAGGGGTATAGTGAGCATTTTGACCTCACAGCTGTTTCACAGATTTTATTGACTTAGGGACGTAAATGAAAAATTACTTTTTTCCAATAAACCGTCCATT
Organism: Leptodactylus fallax; assembly: GCA_947044405.1. Classification (NCBI taxonomy): domain Eukaryota; kingdom Metazoa; phylum Chordata; class Amphibia; order Anura; family Leptodactylidae; genus Leptodactylus; species Leptodactylus fallax. The sequence goes on from CAMRHE010000249.1 coordinate 1,118,955, forward strand.
TAGTGATATATTTTTAATTTTTGCAAGTGGTTAAAGAAGAAAAAACACCCCACAGTTTGTTACACAATTTCTTCTGAAAACAGAAATGCCCCATATGTGGTTGTAATCTGCTGTATGGGTACATGGTGGGGCTCAGAATGGAAAGAGTGCTGTTTGGCTTTTGGAGGGCAGATGTGGCTGGAATAGTTTTCAGGTGCCATGTCGCATTTGCAGAGCCCCTAAAGTACCAGTACAATGGAAACCCCCTAAAAGTGACCCCATTTTAGAAACTACACCCCTCAAGGAATGTATCAAGGGATATTATGATTTTGAGCCTAAAAATGCTTCCCAAAAATTAATGTACAAAGTGAAAATTAAAGTTTTTAAAGAAATATCCAATTTCAGTGCCTAATACGTTGCGGCCACTTTGTGGCATCAGAGACATGAATTCCTAAAACTATTAAGTGGGCTATCCCGGGGACAAAAAAAATTAAATATGTGGGTATAAACTGCTGCTTGGGCACACAGCAGGGCTCAGAAGGGAAAGAGCACTGTGTTTTTTTAGCTTTTGGAGTACTTTCTCATCGCCATGTTGTTTTTGCAGAGCCCTGGAGTTACCAGTAAATTGGAATTCCCCAAGAAGTGACCCCCATTTTGTAGGGGCAATTTTAGGGTCTCTGCAAATGTGACATGGCGTCCAAAAAAACAACAATCTAAATATGCGCTCCAAAAGCACATAGCGCTCCTTCACATTTGCGCCCTGCTGTGTGCCCAAATGATAGTTTATGCCCACATGTATGACACTGGTGTACCCAGGATAACGTACTTAACAATGCCATATGTGGGTATAAACTGCTGTTTGGGCACAGCCAGGCACAGAAGGGAAGGAGCGCTATTTTGGTTTTTGGAGCACAGTTTGCTTTTTGGATACCATGCCACTTTTGCAGAGCCCATGAATTGCCAGTAAAGTGAAATCCGCAGACATGTCACCCCATTTTGGAAACTATACCCTTCAAGGGATTTATCAAGTGGGGTAGCGAGCATTATTAACCCTTAAGTGTTGCATTCTTTTAATTTCCAGAAATGAATGCGCAGCTGATAATGAAAAGTTAAAAATGAATTTTTTCTATAGATACGCCATTTCAGTGCCCAATATGTTGTGCTCAGTTTATGTCTGCACAGACACACACTCCAAAAACTGGTGAGCAGGGATCATGGGCACAACAGCTTTTGGAGCGTTCATCTCTGATACAAGCCGGGCACAACATATTACGCACTGAAATGTCGTATTCCTGGATAAATTGTCATTTTCACCTTTCACAATCAGCTGCGTATTCATTTATGGATAATAAATTAATGCAACACTTGGGGGTTAAAAATGCTCACTGTACCCCAGGATAAATTCCTTCAGGGGTGTAGTTTCCAAAATGGGGTGACATGTCAGGGGATTCCACTGTACTGGCATTTCAGCTCTGCAAAAGTGCAATGGCGTCCAAAAACCAAATAGCGCTCCTTCCCTTCTGTGCTCGGCTGTGCCCAAACAGCAGTTTATACCCACATATGACATTAAGTATGTTATTCTGGGTACGACAAGTGTAATACATGTGGGTATAAACTGCAGTTTGGGCACACAGCAGGGCACAGAAGGGAAGGAGCGCTATGTGGCTTTTGGAGCGCAGATTCAGATGTTTGGGACCTGGATGCCATGTCATGTTTGCAGAGCCTCTAAAGTACCAGTAAAGTGGAATCCCCTAGGAAATGACCCCATTTTGAAAAGTGCACCCCTCAAAGAATTTATCAAGGGGTGTAACGAGCATTAGTATCCCAGACGTGACTGCACAGCGGATGGGGAAAAGTGAATATGTAAGCTGTGCGTAGAACATTGGGTACACTAAATTCCCTACTATTTCCCCAGTAGTTCCTATTATTGGGGAGGTCACTCTGGGGGTCACTTCTGGTTTATTATCCCTCGTAAGCTCTAAATCTGGTTTGTACCCTCATATATGCTCGCACAGTTTATACATTCCCTTCCTGCTGCAGCCAGTTATGTTCTAATGATTTGGCGATTTTTTTTGGTATTTTTGTCTTCACATTGTACGAGCTATATTTTCTTTATTTCTCCGGTGATGTAGCCATATGAGGGCTTGTTGTTTGCAGTATGAGATGTATTTTTTAATGACATCATTTTTAGGTGCTTACAACTTATTAAATAAATTTTATTAACTCTTTCTTGGTGGATTAAAAAACAACCCCATCAATTCTGGCACTGCGTTTTACCTTTTAAATTTTTCACCATGCAGCGTAGAGCATAAGTAACATGTTATCTTTATTCTGCGGGTTGGTACGATTATGGCGATACCTCATTTATACTGTTTTTTTATGCAATACCAATTTTGCAGAACAAAAACCCATTTGGGGACATAAATCAATGTTTTTTGCATCGCCATCTTCTAAGATGCGTAGCATTTTTATTTTTCAGTTTAGAGAGTTAGTTTAGGGCTTATTTTTTGCGGGACAACCTGTGCTTTTTATTGGTACTGTTTTGGGGTACATATGACTTTTTGATCACTTTTTATGGCATATTTTGTAAGGTGAGATGGCGAAAAATCATTACTTTTGGCGGTTTTTTTCCCCGACGTTCACTGTGTACATTAAATATGGTTTCAGTTTTATTGTACAGGTTGTTACAGACGCGGCAATACCAAATATGTATTGTTTTTATTAATTTTTAGGTTTATTTTTTATATAATTCATTTTATATTGGAAAAGGGAATTTTTGGGGCTTTATTCTTTTATTAATTTTTTTCACATACTTTATTTATTTATTTTTTCACTTTTTTTACTTTTTCATGTGTCCCATTAGGACACCTGAGCCAGAGATGCTTTGATCTCTGGCTCAGTACTATAGACCGCAAGTCACGAGCATGCAAGTGTCTTGCAGTCTATACAGGAAGTCAGCGCTATGGAAACACAGCACTGACTTCCGCAGGTCTCGGCAGGATCAACCAGGTAGTGGGGTCTCCAGGCAGCCTGGGGTCACTTGACAGACCCCAGGCTGCAGATTATAGATATCGGCACCCCCCGATCTCGCCGCGGGGGGTGCCGGGGGGCGGCAAGATGGAGGAACCCCTTGGATGCCGCGGTCGCTATTGACCACGGCATCTTAAGGGTTAAACAGCGGGGATCGGTGTTATCACTGGTCCCCGCTGTTGCAGCGGGAGCCTGGCTGTCAAATACAGCCGGGCTCCCGCGGTGATCGCACGGGCTCTGCTTCTGAGCCTGCTCGATCACCGTCACGTACCTGTACGTGGGGATGCGGTAACTAACCACATTCTCCCACGTACAGGTACGTGAGAATGCGTGAAGGGGTTAATGAGCGCCTAGTAGGTAATGTGCACATTAGCTAGGTAATGTGCAGATTACCTAGGTAATGTCAGAAATGAAAGCAGTTTTGGGCACTTTAATGGATCGCCCTAGTGAATCTGCACATTACCTAGTTAATCTGCATATTAACTGATTTCTGCACTTTAACGGTAACATTTATGCTATACAGATGTAACAAAGTTTGCAAATAGTGCGTTATATACACTGTTAACTTTGCTGCATCTGTATGTGACCACCCAATGTTTGTAATATACTTTGCAGTCAGTCAAGCATTTTAAAAGCATTTTACTGTTACAAAAAATTTACTGTTAGGAATCTCGGTTTAGCTTACCAAGGTTACCTTTCCAACCCGTGAAGCTTGTGCAGTTTTTCAGGACTCTCCTATGCTGATCCAACTAACAACTGAGAAGGGTTATTTACACTTTGTTAAACCCTATTATTTAAACCCAAATAGGTGCCTGCTGGTTGTGCTTTAGTGAGGCTCCCATACCCTTGTTGTTTGTGCAGGCTGCTATAATATTGACTTTTGGCTTGTTACTGGAAATCCGCTAGTATTCTGATTTTGGCTCTGACGTTACCTCTCGGACTGACTTTTGGTTTGGACACATTCACTCTTCTTATCTGCCTAGTTAGTTTATTGTGGGTTCTGGTTAGACTTCACTTTGTTGAGCATTTATTTCTTATACCAGTTCCTGTGGTAATAACTTGTGCCCCAAATTTAGCACAAGTCCATCTGGCTTCGCAGCTGGCCCTGGTGTAGATGTTTATGTGCCCAGGATCTATCGCTGAGCACTGTGTAAGATTTAAACAGCTTATTCTATTGCTCTATGTTGTCAGTCAGTTCCTGCAATTTCTATCATAACACTTACAGTTTTATTCAGTTGACCCTAACATATCTATCAGCTGGGTTTGGTCGATATGTTGGGTTATGAGAAGTTTTAGGCAAGTGTGGAAAAAATGCAGAAAAGTAAGAATATTTACAAAAATAGAAGTGTTAATTGTTTATTTTGATCATTTAAGAAAATAAACTGAATGAAGAAGAGAGAAATCTAAATCATGTCAGTATTTGGTGTGACCACCCGTGTATGAGGAGTCCTGAAAGTGATGATATGGTCCTCACAGATTGTCTCAACATCATCCAGGCTGTCTAGGATTAAATGAAGAGATAGAAGGATTGGAGCAGGCCTACATCTACAGATGATCTGTGGAACAACCTCCCTGCCAGGTTCCTTCAAAAACTGTCTGCAAGTGTACCTAGAATAATATAATTGATGGAAGGCAAAGGGCGGTCACACCAAATATAGATGGGATTTCTTAATTTACTTCCTTTTTTAATTGACAAAAATAAACTATTAACAATTCTATTTTTGAAAGAATGTGGAATTTTTTCCAGTCTTTCCCGAAACTTTAGCACAGCAATGTATAGCACAACATAAGAGTCAGTGTCGAACTTGAAAAAAAATGAGGGGAGGGTATATCATACAAAAATAGCTCATCTGGATTATTTAAATTGAAGAAGCTAAAATACAGTCCTAATGAATGAATCAAGTGAACTGTAGTACTTAACAGTGTATATCTGAAGGAGAAAAGGAAGTACATTGATGTCTCCTAAATTCCTTTAGATTCAGAAGCGAAAGGAGTAACATCTAACTGTCGAGAAAGCAGAATTTCAGTAGAAGAGCCAGATCCCCAATTACCATGCCAAAGTTCCACTTAGTATGTTCTTTCTAGAAGTGAATTTTTAGATTTAGGTGACGTTATCCTTTATCTTGGCACAGAGGACAGGCAGCAAATTGGTGGCAGTGGAGAAAAGCTCAATGCGCACACAGACTGATGTAGGCTTCGACTACTTATAAAGATCATTCCGTGAAAAGCCACACGCACCAGTCAGATGAATAAGTGAATGCAGTTTGGATCTTGGGAGAAATTGGAACTGCCGAAAATGATTAATATTTTCACTTCTGCTAAAAGCGTGAGTGTTTCTCCTCACTTCCCACTGTGACATACATCATGTGTGAAACACATTTGGAAGAGTCGAGAGCCTGTGAGGGGCACGTTGGCATTTGCATGCACATTGGCATTGAGGAGATCCATTCTTTATGTAAATCATGTTTTCTTGTCAAGTCACATTCTTAGGAGGATTACTTAGAGATGGAGAAAAGCTGCTGATATGAGCTTTCAGCATTTGCTGGGAGCTGTGCCTCACATATTGATAAGGAAGGGAGTTAAGTTGGGCAATTACATTCAATTAGAGTAAAAAATGCAATAACTAAAAGCCAGATTTACTGTGTGAGACAAATTGGTAGATACAATTAGGTGTGCATATGCATGTATGGATTTCCGTATATGTAAGTTGTGCACATAACAAACCCTTTATTAGGTACATCTGTATATCTACAGAGTCAATTATATGGCTTAGATTTGCTGTGTACATGCCATTACACTGCTATAGATAATAAAGCATAAGGCACTGGCCACATCTATGCCACGTCAAAGGCTCGACAACCTACAGTGATCAATTTACCTCTAAATAAAACACAACAATAAAGGTAGAGTTCCCTAATTTTAAAGGGAGTCATCAGAACCCAACCCTGCAGATAGATACATTGGGGTCACCATAATCAAAGTGTTTTCTCTTTTTGAATTGATGTATCCATTCCCGGATATTGCCCTTTTTGTCATTATGCAAATTAGCTCTTTGGAGTACCAAGAGCATTGTCATTTCTCTGAAGGGGTAAGCAGCAACGCACTCCTTGTTCCAAAGAGTTCATCCATTTGTTGACAAAAACAGTAATCTCAGAAATATCTCAGGCACTGATTCACAGTCTTACGCTAGGTTCACACTTGGGGACCCAAAAAAAACGGAAACCTAATCCGCTTAAAATGCGGTTACCCATGGAAAATTGTGTACCCCATAGACTATAATGGGCTCCACTGGATTTCCGCCTGAAAAATGCGGAATGGGGGATGGATTCCCAGAACGCAGATGTGATCCTAGCCTTATTCAGGTGACCCTAACACATCTGCTGGGTTTTGGTGACAGACTCCCTTTAAGGGCAGGGCCCCACTTTGCAGTAAAATATGTGCGGCAGACATGCAGCAATTTAAAAATTGTTGCGATTTTGGAAATCGCAGCATGTCAATTATACCTACTGAAACTCCAGCGGTTTCCCTATAGGTATGATTGAGGCGGAAAGTCCACAGAGGAAACTTCTGGGAAATTTCTGTGCAAAGTGCTGCAGGAAGAAGCACGATGCATTGCCACCGCGGTTTTTCCACAGCATTTTTTTGCTGCGGGACAACAAGTGGAGCCTTAGCCTAAAATGGGTTTCCTAAGCTAAGCAACCACTTAATCTACATGAAACCTATCCCTTCAGTGTTAGCGATCTTAACAGTGACGAGTCTCTCTCCTCTCCATTGTATTCCCTTGCTTTCATTGAGTATGTAGTTAAATCAGCAAAGGCATAGCTGTAAGTTACTGGGTCCATTGCAAAATATGTGAACTAGCCATTCAACAGGATGAATGTGACTTTTACATTCCAGACAGGTGGACCGGTTGCAGCTGCAATAATTTTTCTTGCAGCTATATAAATGTGTCCATACTAAAGTGATCTGGATGGAAATTTCTCATGAAACTAACACAATATCACAGCATCCTAACAAAAGCCTTAAAAGGATGCAATTCACTTCCCTCACACAGGATGGCTACAAATACAGTTTGAATTTATCCCAAGATCATGTTGCTTTTAGTAAGCTGTTTAAACAGGTCTTGTTGCCAGATTTGAAAAGCCCAATGACATACATCATGTATTTGGTGCTGTCATCCTAAGCATTTGGGTATTTTGCTTATCCAATTCCATTCAGCCATTCCAAAGATATAAGCACTTTTATGGTTGATGTAAATTAGGGTCTAGCCAAGTGAGTGGGTGCTAACATTGGTACTTGTGTGCTGTATCTCATGCATTGTTACTGTCCACTTGGCTAGTATAGATATACAAATGTAGCCATCCTTAACGTGAAACTCACAAAAACACATCAAAAGTCATTGAAAGCAACAGAAAAAAGTAGCGTTAAAGTGAATATCAACTAAAAGTTTTATGTTAAACATATTTTGAAATCATTTTTGGTGAACTTTTTAATTTTTTTTCCACATTATTATCTATTTTAACCCCTTCCTGCCGGTGACATTTTTCTATTTTCGTTTTTAGTTTTTAACTCCCCCCCCCTTCCAAACCCAATAACTTTTTTATTTTTCCGTTCTCAGAGCCATATGAAGTCTTAATGTTTGCGGGACAAATTTTTTTTTTCATGCTACCATTTAATATTCTGTACAATGTACTGGGAAGCTGGAAAAAAATTCAGAATGGGGTGGATTTGAAGAAAAAGTGCATTTGTGCGACTTTCTTAAGGGCTTCATTTTTACGGCGTTCGCTCTACAGCCAAAATGACATGTCATCTGTATTCTATGTTTTGCCATGATTCTGGGGATATCAAATTTATATGGTTTTATTTACATTTTAACCCCTTAACAAAAATCCAAAACTGCAAAAATATATTTTTTAAAAAGTCACCATATTCTGACACCTGTAACTTTTTTATACTTCCGTGTACGTGGATGCATAGGGCGTCTTTTTTTGTGGGACCAGGTGTACTTTTTAGTTCTACCATTTTGAGGAATTACTATTGCTTTGATCACTTTTTATTCAAATTTTTATCAGAAGCAAAACAGTGAAAAAGTAGCGGTTTGGGACTTGATTTTTTTTTCCCGCTATGGCGTTTACCGTAAATATTTTTATAAATTTGTAGACCGGGCGTTTTCATATACAGGGATACCCAATGTGTAAGTATTTCAAAGTATTTAACTACTTTTATATGTGTTCTAGGGAAAGGGGGGTGATTTGAACTTTTAATATTTTTTTTTTTTTTTTTATATAGATTTTTTTTTTTACTTTTTTTTTTATTTTTTATTTTTGCATTTATTAGACCTCCTAGGGGTCTTGAAACCCAGGGGGTCTGATCACTAATGCAATGCATTACAATGCTAATGCATTGCAATGCATTGCAAAAAAGCAGCGCTTCTATTGCAGACTACATAGAGTAGCCTACAATAGAAGTTAATGAAAGACAGGCCTGGGAGCCTTCAAAGGTTCCCAGCTGTCATAGCAACAGGATGCTGGCCCCGGAGCTACCTCCGGGTGCCAGCGATCCCCGGCAAAACGGCGGCGCCCACAAACCGCCAGTAATATGGCGCCTCGGTCAGCTTTGAGGGGTTAATGCCCACTATCATTGCGGGCACTGATCGCAGGCATTAGCACCAGGTGTCTGCTGTATAATACAGCAGAAACCCGGCGGCTATGGTGGCTGCTCGGATCCCGAGTGGCCACCATATTTAAGCACCCGACATCCACCGTACTATTACGGCAGATGTCAGGAAAGGGTTAAATAAAAATTCCAAAAAATTCTGCAATTCTGACTTTGCCTACTAGGCCATATAATACGCTGAGACTTCTTGTTTTCTGTAGGAGATTTTTTTTTTTGCAGCATCCACCTCAGTTATTGGCACATTGATGATCACAGCTATCATGTATATGTAGATAAGACACAGAAGTCACTAGCCACAATAAAGGATTTTACAGCTTATCTACTCCCCTATCTATACAATGACCTCTGCTGAGGTCACAAAGCATGCCTAGAACACTCACCCATACAAGTGAATAGGAAGTGTTTTGTGTGTAAAGTCATCTGACTGGTGATGCAGCACAGGGGCTAACAAACTTAAAGAAAACACTAAACCCAGATCTCCCTGTTTCCCCCTAGTGAATATCAATATCCAGTCCTGAGCAAGTGGAAACACGCAATTTGTTGGACTTGGTAATATCTCAGAAATGCACAGGATCCTCTGAGGTTAGGTTGCAACAGGAAATGATGAAGAATCCAGAGTTCTTAATAATGCAAATAATAATGAACTGAAGACGCTGTCCTTAACTAATAGCAAGTGGCTGAACTGAGTGTCAATAGAAGGTGTTAGCACCCTAATCCTACACTTTGGCACCAAAGCTAACTACTGAAATAGCTGCTGTTGATATAGGGTCTCCTCCACTGTGAGCGGCACTGCCTCTGGACTCTCATACAGTCAGTCACAGCTCCCGATGCGGCTCCTCACAAGGCCCAGCTTTTCTCGTTCCCCAGCGGCGTTCTCCTGCGCAATCTTCTCCCATCTAAGGTGAGGAGTGTAGAAGAGGTCATCTCTGTTCACCCAGGGATACTCTCGGTTCCGGCAGAAAGTTCTCCAGCGCAAATGGCCTTTCACAGATGCTTGGAGACTAACTAACTAAAATGGTAACATCAGAGCTTCCTGTGTAGCACTTCCTCCTACCAACAGGCCTCTATCAAAGTCTGTGGAGGAACAGCAGGGGGGGAACAGTTGCATCTTGTGACCAAAGGGCAATACTGCGGGTATTAGTCCATACAATATAATATAATCAGCATACATTGTGCAACTATATACAACTGTACAGCTCATCACAAACTCCAGGGTACTCATTCAGAATGTATAGGTTGTCGAACATGGGCAAGTGTGGCGTATTTGTCTGCCTCTCACATGGTGGCGAGGAGAAGAGGTAAGTAAAGGTAGGAGTAGAATAGCCTTTATAAAGGCTATTCCAACGTGGCTACAGTTAAAAACATGTTTCCCCAGTGATAGACTCCTTTTAATTACTTATGTATGTGGGGGGCTAATACGTGGGGGGGGGGCACTGTTACAGTAATAGCGCCTCAAGGTAAATGTTTCCTCCCACATAGGTAAAAGTGTCCCCACGTAATAGCTACCCCCCCCCCACATAAAAGGGAAGACTATTACCTGTTTGGGGGGAACTATTTGTGTATGTGGAATTCAGCACACTGCCAGTTTGCACCCTGGTTTAAGATATTGGTGCTATTAAATATAGTAGAGGCCAGCTTACCCCGAATTCTTCTTATGGTTCTTTCCATGCACGTTGCTATTAGTTTTGGTACCAATATCCCTGCACTGTCATAGAGGCCAGCCTTTATAGCTCAGCGTCATCACTGGATGGTTAGGAACGCGCTCCCTGTGAGTACAAAACTATAGAAGTGTTCCGTCAGTAGGCTTTTCATCACCGTCCAGCCATGATGCTGAGCTATAAGGCCGGTACCTCTAACAGTGCAGGGATATCTCTGCAACTGAAGCAGAAACCAGCAAAACTGACAGCGTGCAGAATTCAATGCAATCTCAGCTTTGCAGCGGTATAGATCACTGCCAATGTTAGAGGACATGAAAGGTCCTCTTTAAAGGAGGGTCCTCTTTAAAAAATAATGTCTACAGGCCGGCATTTATACTTACCTGTATCCTCCCTTTCACTTCTGTGCCGGCCGCCTCCTCCACTGCTCTATTTTTATACTGAGCAGCTGCATCGGTGACATCATGTCAACAGGATTTTTGCAGCCAATCCATATACAGCTGAGAGCAGTGAATGGCTGCAGTGGTCCTGTTGATGTGACATCACCAGTGCAGTCGCTTTGTATACTTACAGAGTAGCAGAAGATACAGCCGACTCAGCGCAGGAACAGAGGAAAGATGCAGGGAATTAAAAATACTTTTTCATTTTTTACACGTCCTCTACTGCCCGATTACATTTTTTTTTTTAAATCCCGGACAAACCATTTAATATAAGGGGGGCATGAGGGTGCAGTATGTATGCACGGGGACGTCAGGGACATTATATAAGTGGGCATTAAGGGGTACTAACCACTAGGGAATTGGGCAGTATTAATTGTAAGTGGCACGTGGACATTATTAATTAGAGGACCATATTTATTTAGCTACGAGGCAAGTCACAGCTGGTAGAAATGGTCATGGCAGTTCAACAAAATATTCCTTTATATTCCCTTCAGTACCCAATAGGAAAGCCATGGATCACCAGTGTCCTCAATGATTTAAAGGGCAATCATGTGATGACACAGAATCATAACATCCTTATTCTATTCTATGTACAGTAATCTTCTCATCTATTATTAAACATTGTAAACCCAACACAAACATATACCGTCCTGTCAACCATCACATAATAGGAACTCTGCTTTAAATATATATTACATTATTTATTTGTAGCACACTGTTGACCTCTGTGAGATGCCAGCACTAAAATATTAGTGATCCCCTTTGTTATGTGACAGGTTTATATAGAATATTTTCACCAGGGAATTTTTTTCCCCAATCTGTATTGCATAATAATTGAATAGCTGCACAAAGATCCTCCAGTCAGCAGGTGCGGGAGGGGGCTGGGTGGCATAGCTATACATAAATTACCTTTAGAATGTCATTTCCCCTGATGCGCTAAATGTGATTATATTAATTGGATTATGATATGGGAGGGATGGACGCTGCTTTCATTCAGATGGTAATCTCAGCAGCTAAAACAGAAAACAGTTTGGACAACTCACTAGGGAAAGTAAATTATATGGCGTCGATGACATTGCATTGGTTTACTATAAACATGATGGTATGTACAGGCGAGTCTTCGGGATCACATGCAGTTGAGAAGCAGAGCAATGTACTTTGCTTGATCCCATTTACAATGAATCAGTACTGTGTCAAGGATTAGGATAAAGCAGAAATGCAATTACACCAGAGCATTGGCATTATTTTCCTCTAGTTATTGGGCTGTTCCACATTTTAGCTGGCCAGCTGTGCTGCTATTGTATTACACTGATTAGATGCAACAGCAAAGCTCGGGGGTCACTGATGGGGGTGATAACCCCAACTAATCAAAGATCGAATAGTGTACCTCATAAAATGCATTGCTTTCTAAAGGTAAGGTGTTCATTCTTCACCAGTCACTGTGTGATTGGTTCAGATTTTCTTAAAGGCTTATGCCCATTCCATATCAAGGGTTGGCATACCATAGAGACATGTAGCTGTTATAGGGTCCAGGAAAAGGGGGCATAGTGGGCAAAATAAAATGCATATTCCTTTCTTATAGAATGTGCCATTGGTTCATACTGTTAATAGTAACCTAGCCTGAGGAAGGGTACTGAATGGCAGAAACACTGTATACCTAGGTTCACACTAGCGTTTGTCTCTCTGTCATTTGGGACTGCATGGGGACCAGAACGATAGAGAGCCCATCCCCTAAAAAAATGGTTACCCGCAGACAAACGCGGAAAAGAAATCGGGTTTGGGAAGGGGGGTAAATAGGTTATGGTGCAGGACTGTATCTCTTCCCCTTGAATACCTAGCAGTAGGGGAAAAAGAGTGGGGAAGTGAGAGAAAGGAAAACCCAGGGGAAAGTAGAGGTGGCATAATGTCAGGTGTCTATAATATTAGGAATATGTAGAACATTCAGAAGAGTATTGGAATGCTATCCAAGGCCACAATATTTTATCACGTTTATGGGATTCTTGAGAAGAGGTGACTCAGAACTCCTCCATTTGCTGTAGGTGTATTAGTTCTTGAAACCAATTAGAGATTGTGGGGCTTGTGTATGTTTCTATAACCTGGGAATGACTGCTCTAGCAGCCACTAACATGAATCCAACTAGAATGTGTGAGAGACATAGAGAGTAACAGCTAAGTCGGCTCTTTGGTCATGGGGGCACCCATCAGACACCTAATAAGCTCCACCATTCAAGACCAAAGAACAAATTAGAAAAAAGTGATGTATCTGGTTTTAATAAATAAATGAAAAAAAAAAATTGGTAAAGTACGGCTCCTGCCGAACATGACTCCTCCTATACAAGATCAAAGCAACAAAAAACGCAAGGTGGCCATACACATATACAGTGCCTTGCGAAAGTATTCGGCCCCCTTGAACTTTTCAACCTTTTTCCACATTTCAGGCTTCAAACATAAAGATATAAAATTTTAATTTTTTGGTGAAGAATCAACAACAAGTGGGACACAATTGTGAAGTGGAACGAAATTTATTGGTTATTTTAAACTTTTGTAAAATATAAAAAACTGAAAAGTGGGGTGTGCCAAATTATTCAGCCCCCTTAAGTTAATACATTGTAGCGCCACCTTTTGCTGCGATTACAGCTGCAAGTCGCTTGGGGTATGTCTCTATCAGTTTTGCACATCGAGAGACTGAAATCCTTGCCCATTCTTCCTTGGAAAACAGCTCGAACTCAGTGAGGTTGGATGGAGAGCGTTTGTGAACAGCAGTTTTCAGCTCTTTCCACAGATTCTCGATTGGATTCAGGTCTGGACTTGGCCATTCTAACACCTGGATACGTTTATTTGTGAACCATTCCATTGTAGATTTTGCTTTATGTTTGGGATCATTGTCTTGTTGGAAGATAAATCTCCGTCCCAGTCTCAGGTCTTTTGCAGACTCCAACAGGTTTTCTTCCAGAATGGTCCTGTATTTGGCTCCATCCATCTTCCCATCAATTTTAACCATCTTCCCTGTCCCTGCTGAAGAAAAGCAGGCCCAAACCATGATGCTGCCACCACCATGTTTGACAGTGGGGATGGTGTGTTCAGGGTGATGAGCTGTGTTGCTTTTACGCCAAACATATAGTTTTGCATTGTGGCCAAAAAGTTCGATTTTGGTTTCATCTGACCACAGCACCTTCTTCCACATGTTTGGTGTGTCTCCCAGGTGGCTTGTGGAAAACTTTAAACGAGACTTTTCATGGATATCTTTGAGAAATGGCTTTCTTCTTGCCATTCTTCCATAAAGGCCAGATTTGTGCAGTGTACGACTGATTGTTGTCCTATGGACAGACTCTCCCACCTCAGCTGTAGATCTCTGCAGTTCATCCAGAGTGATCATGGGCCTCTTGGCTGCATCTCTGATCAGTCTTCTCCTTGTTTGAGATGAAAGTTTAGAGGGACGGCCAGGTCTTGGTAGATTTGCAGTGGTCTGATACTCCTTCCATTTCAATATGATCGCTTGCACAGTGCTCCTTTGGAATGTTTAAAGTTTGGGAAATCTTTTTGTATCCAAATCCAGCTTTAAACTTCTGCACAATAGTATCACGGACCTGCCTGGTGTGTTCCTTGGTCTTCATGATGCTCTCTGCGCTTTAAACAGAACCCTGAGACTATCACAGAGCAGGTGCATTTATACAGAGACTTGATTACACACAGGTGGATTATATTTATCATCATCAGTCATTTAGGACAACATTGGATCATTCAGAGATCCTCACTGAACTTCTGGAGTGAGTTTGCTGCACTGAAAGTAAAGGGGCCGAATAATATTGCACGAACCACTTTTCAGTTTTTTATTTTTTACAAAAGTTTAAAATAACCAATAAACTTCGTTCCACTTCTCAATTGTGTCCCACTTGTTGTTGATTCTTCACCAAAAAATTTAAATTTTATATCTTTATATTTGAAGCCTGAAATGTGGCAAAAGGTTGAAAAGTTCAAGGGGGCCGAATACTTTCGCAAGGCACTATAAATTGTCAACTACTTAAAATTACATATTATATAAAGTGTAAATTGTTATGCACACTGATATGGTCTGTTTTTTGTAGCAAAGACAATGTCAGGCTAGGTTCACATCTGCCCTGGAGTCTCTGTTAGAGACTCTGCCACAGAAACCACCAAAAATCAGTGGTGAGAAAAGTCCTTTCTCTCCACTGCTTTCAGTATGAAAATGGTGGACACCCAGTAGACTCCATTATAGTCAATGGGATCTGCTGTTGTCCGTGTGTAACTGCTATTTTAGTGGTCCACAATCTCCATTTTTTGTGTACCCCGGTGGACGCAAATAATGGAGAGCCCGACATAGACATGAACCTAGTGTCAGACTGTGCGAAGACACAACATATTGATAGCAGATAAGCAGTATTGATGACAGATAAATCATTGGACATTCCCAGTCATCAAGGCTTGGATACAGCTACTACTCCCTACGGTTAGGTTAGGTAGATGGATAGATAGATTTTTTTCTTCAGACCATTGTCCTGCAGAAATAAATGGAAACATGCGCTATATTTGTTTGTTTTACTAACAGAACATGGTCATTTAAGTCAATGAGTATGTAGAAATTATTGAGCCATCTGTGTACAACATGTATTTTACCGACTGTTGCAACAAGACACTCTGAAAATGGCACCTTTTCCGTGAGTTGGGCTACAATGTGCCTTCTTCCATATGTGAGAAACAGATGACATATGGTGGGAAAAAAACACAAAAAACATTTTTTTCACTAAGAAAAATAGTATCTTGGAAATCAACTGCTCTCCTAATACTATCAGGGCATCAATATTTTTTCATTGACCTTACAATATATGGGTAGCGTGGTGCTACAGACCATGCAGACCAATAACAACTACTGCATGGGTTTTATATACTTCCCGAGCAGACTGTCCTCTACACACCCGAAGCATACTGGTATGTCATCTATAATCTGGTCCTAGTGAGCATGTTTGAAATTGGTTTGTGAGTTCTATTAGGATCTCTATACAACGCTATGGAATATGTCAGTGCTACATAAACAATTCTATGTCTATACAGGGTTATTAAATATTGGCACTGTCAGCTGTACAGCAGAATTCGATGTTGTCTCGGAGCTATGCCATGTTGTGAATGTTGATGTTTTTGTATTTCTGGCCTCCATGCATCTGAGTAATGGAGCCTAACCCTGTCTCGTGGCCTAAATTTTCTACTTTCATGGGAGGATCATATTATCATAACATAATGACAAAGGGAGAAGAAATTGATAAACCAGAATAACCATTACAGATGTCGCCGGCAGCATTTACTGTAATGTTTTAAAGCTGCAGCCAAAAACAGCATCTGATTCATTAGTTGGAGAAATGGGAATTTTCATACTTTAACAGATTTTTTGCAAACCTTTCAGTAACAGATTTTAATCTGGAAAGGAGACCTTGTCCTTTCAGATAAATATATGAAGGCTTTCCACTGAGCAGATGGCATTAATAAAATGCTATTTTCCTTGGAATGTATTTTGTCCTTCATCTGAAATCAATACTATGTGAATCCTAAACTAGACCTAATGGAGCTGAACTGTCCTCCAGCACCGAGCGAGGGTTCAGCATTCCAGCACATTCAGTGCCATGCCTCTGATCACCACTAGAGGGTACTCTGCAACTTCCCTTTGTACTAGTAAGTTATGGAGATCACAATGTCATCAGAGGCATGAGAAGTTGAAGCCTCCATTTATCACACTATCATCATTTTCTGGAAAGAACTCAGGTTTCCCTCTATATGCGTGGTGCACAACAAGCACAGAATGTCCCCTATAGTTTGCCATTCCCCCACAGTGGCAATATGACATCATTACATTTGCTTATTGCTATATTCACATCTGCTCAGTAATACTTTACTATAAGGATGTTACTTATTTAACAGAAATGAAAGATCAGTGAATGCAAAGGTTTTTTTGTACATTTGGTTTTGAGGGCTAGAACATTTTTTACCTTTGGGTTATTCAAATTATTTTGTGTCTTTTTTTGGTGACAAATAGGGCTTTATATTTATGTTGTCATTATTTTTACATGTTTTTTTTTTATTTTAAATGTAAACAAAAATAAGGCAAAACGTGTCTGTTTTTTATACAATACTCATATGTGCATATATACAGATATATATATATCTATATATATATATATATATATAGATATATATATATGTACATGCATATATATTTGTTTATTTATTTTTAAATAGCACAAAATGCGGTTACGATAATTTTTATGAAGGTGACACATACTGTGGTGTTGCTGGGGGCGGGTCTAGAAACTGACCCTCACTCACTGTCCGAAGTAAAGCTCACAATCTAAATACTCTATCACTTTGTCTTTGGAGTGTATGAGGTGCCTTTTCGTGCTGCTTGTGGTACAGTCTTTGCACATTTCTCTTTGACACCTTTCAGTCATACTTGGGCAGATAAGTCCCTATATAAAAGGAGGTTTTCCCACACCTTCTGAGTTTTTCATTCTGAGTCTTGTTGCGACCACTGTGGCCACCCACTAGCGTGATGTATTCATGTTATTAGGCCCGGTTCACATTTGCATTCGGGTTTCCGTTCAGGGGAGTCCGCTCGGGGACCCTCCAAACGGAAACCTATACGCATAAAAAGTGGTTTACCTGGGAAACCACACGGACCCCATAAACTATAATGGGTCCATGTGGTTTCTGCATGAAGCACGTGTAGAGTAAAGTCTATGGGGTCCGTGTGGTTTCCCAGGTAAACTGCTTTTTATGTGTATAGGTTACGCAGATGTGAACCGGGCCTCACAGGGTTGGAGTCCACGCTTTACCCAGAAGCCAGTAGAGTGAGCCTTAGTGTAAGTATGGAGTAGCAGGACAGATGTGAGTTCAGTGCAACCTGTGCACGTACATGAAAGCTGTTGTGTGTTGCCATGGGAATGGAACTTGCATACTGTTATAAGGTTAATGTTATGTTCTGTAAAACTAGTGATAACTTCTGTTCTATCTGAGCAATTACTGTTAACCCTGGTTGTACCTGAAAGCCTCCTTTGTAAAGAACCAATGACAATGTGATATATGAGGTGTGTGTGCTTTATTCTGCTTAACCCATAGAAACACTGGATTAGTGGGGAGCCAGCTGCCTTGGTTATGCCAAGAGTAGGCTGGCATAATGGGAGGCACAGGCACGGCATCGTGGGCCATTACATACATAGATCACATTTGGGGAGAGAGCTGCTAAGACTGTTTTGTTCAATTGCAGTTTCCACGTTTGGAGTCAATATCCATGTGCTCTATTTAGATATCAGATATTAGATGACTCCAATTATATAAATGTTTTCCTAAATGGGTAGTACAGGTGAATATAAGAAACTTTGTGATATATCTTACTAACTATATTTGTTTCCTTCTCCACTTATCAGGCTGCTCTCCTCCTCATCATCTTAACTCATCTGTTTGTTTACATAGATTCCATATCCATAGTCAGCTCACACACAGAACTCTATGGGGAGGGGAGGGGGAAGGAGTGGCTGATAATTTATTCATTGCCTCTTTCTGTGGACTCGTAAACTCTTATCTTGAAACATAGCAGTGTTTAGTTTTGATTCAAACAGGGAGTGCTATTATTATGCTCCAGGGTTTCTTCATAGCTCACAGTATTAAAATCAGAGTCCCAGGAAAGGTACCCAAAAATAATTAACACTCATATGCATCTTCCCACACCTCTCCTTGATTCTTGCAGTGCCTGGTGTTCCTTCCCCAGTGTCCCTGGCTTCTTCAGCTTTCTCCTGTGAAATCAGGAGGTATCTGTGATTGGGCCTCAGTGGTAACACATCTACAATCTACACAATAGGTTATTGAGACCTCTTTGGGTGCCCAATTACAGTTCTGTACAACTCAGAATGTATATGGAGTCATAATATGGCCATGTGTATGAACACTTAGAGAGATGCCCTAATTGGAATCCCCATCATATTAGGGGATTGATATTCAGACAATTCTCTCGTAGATTCTCAGGAGGCAGCACAAGCATCACATGTAACCATTAGTAAAGTCCAGATTATTTTTGGGTTGTAATCTGTTTGATTTAGAGCAATTTGTGTAGAAATCCACCACAATGTTTAACATTAATTGCTTTATTTCACTTTTCTATTTAAGCCATAAATCACATCATGTCTCCAATCCGTGTATGACCAGATATTAAATTGTTGCTCTACATATTAGGATTATGGATGGATTATTGTGTGCGTCATAATGGTTAATTGAATATGTGGCATATCAAAGATCATGTAACATAGTGGAAGTAGAATACAGTATGTGACTTTTATACAATGTATTCACCAGTTTATAGGATGTTCTCTAATGCAAATGATAGATGCATTCTGAGAATATGATTTATTCTGTGTTAAAAGCTCAAGAATGATAGTGATATGTTACAACAGGGGTAGGCAACATTTTTGACACGGCATGCATGGCATGAGGTACT
This sequence comes from Leptodactylus fallax, assembly GCA_947044405.1. Classification (NCBI taxonomy): domain Eukaryota; kingdom Metazoa; phylum Chordata; class Amphibia; order Anura; family Leptodactylidae; genus Leptodactylus; species Leptodactylus fallax. The sequence continues at coordinate 1,138,228 of CAMRHE010000249.1, forward strand.
TGGTCTGTTGTACAATAATTAAAGGGGTTGTTCAAGAATGTGGGCAAACCTCTGTGGAGGCTGGTTTACCACACAATTTTGTGGGGTAAATTCCAGACCTCCTATGCACAGTGTAATTCTCCCCCAGGGCTCCCACACAATATAATGCTCCCTACTGCCACACACATAGTATAATGCTCCATAGTGGCCCCTAAACAGTATAATGATCCTTTATGGCCCCTAAACAGTATAATTCTCCTTTGTGGCTCTCATACAGTGTAATGCTCTATAGTGGCCCCCTACATGGTTTAATGCTCCATAGTGTTCCCCATACAACGTAATGCTCCTTTGTGGCCTCCACACAGTGTACTGCTTCTTTGTCGCCCCCACACCAAGTATAATGCTCCATAGTACTCCCCACACAGTATAATGTTCCATAATGTCCCCCCACAGTATAATGCTCCATAGTGGCCCCCACACACTATAATGATTCATAATGCCCCCCCCCCCACACAGTATAATGCTCCATAGTGCTCTCCACACAGTATAATGTTCCATAATGTCCCCCCACAGTATAGTGCTCCATAGTGGCCCCCACACAGTATAATGCTTCATAATGCCCCCCACACTTTATAATGCTCCATAGTGCTCTCCACACAGTGTAATGCTCCTTTGAGGCCTCCACACAGTGTGATGCTTTTTTGTGGCCCCCACACAGTGTAATGCCCCTTAGTTCCCCCATATAGTATAATGCTCTCTATGCCCCCATGCAATACAATGCCTCTCTAACATACTGTTCATTTATCATCCAGACTCTGTTTTTCTGGCCTCTGTCTGCTATGGACAGTACTCCTACCCATGACATGGTGTTGCGATCATACAGATCACTTAGCCTCCTCCACTGAATTTGCACAAGTTTGCAAAGTGCAGTGTGTTACTGTGATGGAGGCTGAGCGACATGTATAGTCATATGGTCCTCCTCCTGCCATGTTGTACACAGAATGACTGTCTAATGGAAATGATGTTCAGCAGAACGGGAGCAAGCCAGGGAAATCTGGGGTTGCCAACGCCTGTGTTACAGTATCTTAGAGTACCGCAGAATGCTGTTGCCCTTCTGGGAATGTTTTCCAGAAATTTTGGAATATGTATGGGAGAATTTATCCTTACTCTGCTGAAAGAGCATTTGTGGGGTCAGCCACTAATGATGGTGCAAAAATCGGGAAATATGACTGGGGCTGTCACATGACCACCCCCCCCCCCCCCGCCGATCTAGGTAAATGTAGCTTTTTGATACAGCAATTAATTTAGAAAGTAGGCGGGTGGGGGGGGGTAGCTTAGATTAGGAAGATTGGTTTATCCCGGACAACCCCTATAATAGGCCTCGGTTTGAATACATGCTGGAGAGAGAAAATATTAAATGTCTAAAATACTGGACCATATCTTTGTATGCTTTATCATGAATGTTACCCTTCACTGGAAATAAGGTGCTTAGCTAAAGCAAGCTCAACTTTAGCACTACAGCTACGCAAAGCTAAAATAGTATTGGCTCCCTGTAAACAATGGAACATATTTACTATTGTGGTTACAATGTGACTCTAAGGGTGGGTTCACACTTGCGCTTGAGTCCGTCCGCTGCCAATCCAAGTGAAAATCTCGGGAAACTGGATAGGCACCGGATAGCGACAGGTTAGCGACGCATTGCTTAAAACCCCATTCATTTGAATGGGTTTTTAAAGCAATGCGTGGGTGTGCACTTACACCCTCTGCGCCACAAATGCAGTTTTTTTCACTGGAAATTAAGTCCTTCATGTCCGACTTTGTTTCCGACGAAAAAACTGGATTCGCGGCACAGAGGGTGTAAGCGCACACCCACGCATTGCTTTAAAAACCCATTCAAATGAATGGGGTTTTAAGCAATGCGTCGCTAACCTGTCGGTATCCGGTGCCTATCCAATTTCCCGAGATTTTCACTCGGATTGGCAGCGGACAAACTCAAGCGCAAGTGTGAACCCACCCTGACATAAAATGTGCCAAAATATGGTACATTCTGGGGCATCTAGTTTGAGAACAAATTTTTTTTTTACTTTCCCAACAAATGTCCTTGTGGGAATAGGGTATGGCTTGACAGGAAAATTACATGGCTTTGATGCTCCAAACTGTGCTAAATTGCTCCAACATTTTTGGTGTAAACTTCTGGATATAAGTAATCTAACTAATAGGTGGTATAAACTCTGACTAGACAGTCAAAAGATGTACCAGATTTATCATCCAGCATCAGACACTGTAAATCTGATACATTTTCAGACTGCTTGTCTAAATTTACACTGTCTATCTATAACTATAACCAATTTTAGCACAGACATTGTTATCTCCTTGTACAGTAAATCCTTGCGCTGTAAAAAATGAGGGTAAAAATAGTACTACCTCTTTGTCTCCTTCTGCTGATGACACATATAGTACTGCACCATTGCCTCTCCATGTATGAGGATCTGTTCAGCATCGTCTCATTTATGCGTTCAGCCAGAAGCGGTAAAAATAGAAACCTCCTAAAAGAGGAGCTAGACAGTATTAGCCAACATTCTTCTTACTGTCAAAAATACTAGAACCCCAACAGAAAACTTATAAGTCAATGGATTTCTCAAGAATCTTGGGTTCATTCCAACATGGATTTGTTATGGCCCAGTTGTGACCCAGTGATGTGCTAGTCTACCTGTAATATTCGCACAGGTTGGCGGTGCAGTGTAGTTGTGTGCCAAAGAACTACCCAACAACTCATATGCCGGAACTAAATTTCACTGGTCGTGAATGAATAAAGCAGAACAGATTTTGTCAAACAAAATATTACAGTACTACAAAACAGCAACTCCAATTGTCCAGGGTTTACATGAGGCGATGGGCAGCACTCCCTGTTCTCACAGGCGATGCTTCGACTTGCACTCACAGAATTAGCTCTCCCGGGGTTCATGATGCTGTAGACTACGTTCCAGGATGACAAAAACCAGACAAAAACGTCACTCCCAAAAAAAACAAGAGCATTCCCTTATATACCTTATATAAGCTATCTCATCCCATGGAATGTGGCCAATAACTTCCAACGTGTTACAACACCTACGTACAATCACAATTCTGCCTCTACATTTGTACCTGTCAAGAGAAGACAGCAAGCCAGCGCATTACATCACCAAATGATGACATAGTACTTAAGCAAGACCATTGTAATGATCAAACATTGGTCAGTACAACGAGCCAAACACAGATCATATCTCTAAACAGAAGTTACTAACCTGTCTTGGGTAAGGACACAGTATATAGCAATCAACATTCACCCAAGTAAGGGTGCTAACTAATATTGTTGACCTCTCACCCCTCTACATACACACTAGACTGCTGCAGCCAAACATTGACACCAGCGGTAGAATGCAACTGCTGAGGCAAGTAACTGGCTGTCAAGTTATTTCTGCTGCAGAGTAGACAAAGGGAAGCAAGAAACACCAGAGCAGTGGTGCTGGGACATCAGGGGATTTATTATTTATGGAATTTCTCCCTTGTTCACCTTTTTTTCTGATTTAAAAAAAAAGAAAAAAACATTAAAGACAAAGGAAAAAATTAATAATAAAGATAACAATTTTTGTACTGGAAAGGAGACTAAGGGAGAAATACAGTAATGAAGCTAGAGAAAAAACACTGTGTGCAAAGTTCACACCTAACATCCTATTATGGATTATATTGGAAAGATTCCTAAGCGGTCTATTGCTTTTAACATTTGCTGAAAGTAGTCTTTGTGACAATGAAAGGATCTTCCCAGTAATACACGATTCCAACTTGTAAGACTGTGCTGACTGCAGCCTCTTCTCTCTGGCTCCATTCACCGTGTGTAATAACTATTACTGTAAGACGCTAGTCATTATAGAGGAAATGACTGTTATCTCAATGTGATCTCATTCAGAGTATCCCACAACAGTATGTGTGATCGCCACCTTCTTAGCAGGTTGTAAATCCATATGAAGAAAGACTATTTAATCAAGTTCTATTACTCAGGGTGAATAATACTGATAGATCTGCTGGTAGAGTATAAACATGTGAATACTATGAAAATGAATCACCAAATTGTGTGAAGGAGCTTAGTATTGCAATCCTTAAAGGGAATATATCACCTCTATTTTTACTAATATAAGAAAGATACCAATAGTCGGATATTATTTGTTCTAATCTGTATTACAATTTTCACATTGTAGATTTTATCCAGGCTGAACTGGATTGATGCATGTCTTTTATTCAGCTTCACACACATTGTTACTGTATTAGTGTGTTTGTTTCTCTTCATGTTTATGAGGATGGTCATCAGAGGTCACCATGCAGTGGTGGGGGGAGCTGTGTCCATCACCTATTGTGAATGATGAATCTTGTATTATCTATTTATACAATCTTTGAAAAAAGAATAAGGAGTTGGAATCGATTTGGAATCGATTGAAACTTTCTATGTGTGAATGTAATGATATATGTGGTTATAATATTAGAGCAAAAGTATAAGTTTATTGGGGAAAACTGTATAATTGAAAGGAGGTTCTAGTTACATTTGCCCAGTGATGTTGCATCTGGTTTGATAGATCCTACACACTCATAGATTACCATCATAAGATCTCAAATAGAACATGCATTACACAGACAAAACAATATGGTTCCTGTCTGCAGTACTCCAGGTTTCTTGACACCACTGCAAACAAAGGTGATGACAACTGGCTGTTAGTGTCAGGACATATAACGGGCACCATGACACAAAATTTCCTTCGGCTAAACACCTGAAAATGTTTTGGGCAGAGGCAGTGGTATGTAATAAAGAAGCCATCTGTGTATTGATGATGGACAAGGAAATTGTGGGAACTGCTTGTGCTTGTTTGTGGATCAAACGATCCTCTTTCTACGGGTGGTCTGTCAGGGCTATTCAGAGACTGTTTGCCATGTGTGCCTGCCCTCGCATAACCAGTGCTCCCAACACCTTCTAACATCTCAGGTCATAATGGCCTAGATGGCGGACAATTTGTTGAAATGACCATCCTGCTTCTCTTAGTCCAGTGATGTGCCACCTCTCAAAGTATGTCAACTGCGCAAAATGCCTTTAACTCTAGATTCTCACATGCCCGCTTGGGGACCCAAAAAATGGAAACCCAATACACTTAAAAAATGGTTACCCACAGAAACCTGCAGATCCCATAGACTATGGGGTTCGCCAGGTTTCCCCCCAGTTTCCGCCCGAAAAATGCAGAGTGAGAAGTCCGGCTTTCAAGCAGATTTGAGGACAGAATCTTTGAAAGGAAACCAAGTGCTGGTGTGCACCCAGCCTGAGTGTATTGTAGAGACATGCCTAGCAGTCAATAATCCCTCAACAAGAGGTACATTACCCAAAAGTAAGCTCTGAGAGCCTTTTTTATAGGGCAGTAGCAACATTAATTTTACACACTCTTGTGGCAAGAACCACTGTCAAACAGACCACACCTGATATCATTTACATATCATACCAGTGGCACAGTAGTTGCAGAGTAGTCCTACCAACTTTGTTACAGTCATGGCCGTAAGTGTTGGCATCTCTGAAATTTTTCCAGAAAATGAAGTATTTCTCCCAGGAAATTATTGTTATTACACATGTTTAATCTAATTTTGTCTATATTGCAATAGAAAAATTTGATCTGTTCATGCATTAATATAATTTTGACTAACAGTCAGTCCTGTTAGGGAAAAATCTTTTCTTGGCAATATTCTACAGTGTCCCCTGTCCCCCAGTTCTTCCTGTCCCACATAATGCCTCCTTGTACTTTGTACCCTTTCTCCTCAGTCCCCAGTACCCTATTGAAAAGGATTTAAAAACTCAGTACTTACCTCTTCTCTTCTTCACGGTGGGTGGGGATCTTTGGCACAAATGGTGTTATGACATCATTGCGTCCACCTGTGTCAGGTCACAGGGAGCTTAGACTATAGGTCAAAAGAGATCTGTGGCTTGATCAGCCTCTAACACCCTGATGGCTAACCTATAACATGTGTGTCAGAGGTGGCACACTGAGACGTTTTTGCTGGCACGCAGCAAGCTGACAGCATCCGGAGGTGGGGCAACGCTCCTGCTTCCTGCTGAGAGTGTGCATCTCTCTTGCTTCATAATCAGAGCGCTGCGCGAATGGCAGCCATCTTTCCTCTGTTAAAGAAGTTGGTTGTTAGGATTTTCGGGCATTAGGTAGTGAGGCCAGAACTAAATTTACTGAAGACTTGCATCCAGACAGCTGGGAATACTAGAACTGTGTCCCACAGTTGCCCTGTCAGCGGCAGATGGCTGGACCAAGGTCCATTCCAATGACTACAGGGGGACAGGAGAGTCATCTCAGGCATGTGCTCCTTACACACTAGCCATTAAAGCAGCTACCAAAATCTCACCCTGCTGTCAGTGTACCCCAAAACAGTTACCGCTCAGCAATACTGGCGGAAGAGAACACCCCATCAGCAACAGTTAACTCTGCCAAGACCTCACTTTTTTTCCCCTGTACCTAAACAAAGTTACCACTCAGCAATACTGGGGGAAGAGAACACCACATCAGAGACAGTTAACCCTGCCAAAACCTCACTGTACTGCCACTGTACCCCAACACAGTTACCGTTCAGCAATACTGGGGGAAGAGAACACCCCATCAGAGACAATTAACCCTGCCAAGATCTCACTGTGCTGCCAAGGTACCCCACCACAGTCACTGCTCAGCAATTCTGGGGGAAGGGTAGTAAGTAGATTCTACTTAAATAATATTAAAACCAATAAAAGAAACCAACTGGCAGATGAAGTTAGTAGTGCTTGTTTGTGCTTGAAGTTTACGAAATACCAACCTTCAATTGAAGATTTAGCAAATGAAATTCGGCAACAAAAAAGTCACTAAGCGGTAAGGTAATGAATTATTTGTTTTTGCTTTATTAATAAATACAGTACATATATTAAAAATATAACTTTTTGTTATTAGAGCTACAAATATCACAAAATTATGGATTTTTCTCGAAGTGACACACCACCAGAGTTATGCTCAGTTGTAAGGGAATTGCTAGTATAGCAATTCCCCAGTGCTGCTGCAGGAACCTGGGAGGAAGGGAATGACAGAGACAGTGAGCCCTAAAGTGTCCCTACCTAATTGCCTGACTGTCCTAGGAGACAGCCGACAACTTGGCGGCGATCCCTTCTCTGAATAAGTGTAACATAGAACAAGACAAGACTAACAACACAGAAGAAGAGTCAGCAAGCCAAGGGTCAAAACCAGAGAGACAAGCAGTACCAAATCGAAATCCAAAAGAGTAGTCACAAGGGAAGCCAAAGGTCAAAAGTCAGAAATACAATAATAGCAGGAAGAGTAGCTATCAGGAACAAAGTCTCCGGACAGAGTCACAATAGCCAGCGACCAAGTGTGAGCTGATGACTTGTTTGTAGGAAGTCCAGAATCAGTCCCAAACTTGATTGGTAGACAGGCTGTCAATCACACAGGCAAGGCTAAGATTAACTGTTAGAGGAGCAGAAAGAAACAAGGTGCAGGAGACAGGTGTGGCTGAAATTCAATTACAGAGAAGAGGTAGTAGAGCTGTGTTCAGATAGAGTATTAAGAACCCTAAACAAGGAATCAAACTGAACACACCTCCTGCCCCGCAGCGTGCGAGCGGAGGGTGGCACAGGGACCCGAACAGGCAGAGACGTTATATCATTTTTATTTATGAATTTCGACACACCGAGCTCAAAAGGTTTGCCATCCCTGATCTAACACCATGCAGTGAGTACAATGATGCCTTCGCACCATCTTTGTGTTTTATCATGAAGAGAGAGGAGGAGGAGACAGGAGTGATGTGTTTCTTCTCTCGTCCCTAAGTAGATGGAGCCGGGCAAATGGATTCAAAACCTGGTCCGGGAACTTATTGTCCCTGGTGCTGCAAACTGGCAGCAATTTTAACAGCCAAATTGGCAGAATTGGGGAGAATCGGCAGTATCCCACCTCTGCTTTTTTTCTTTACAAGCTGTCTCTTTCATGTATCCTCTCTTTCCATTTCTCTCCTGTCTCTCTTCCATATTTCAGCCCTAAGTTGTTCTCTCATGTTTTTACTATCAACCCGTCTTTTCTTCTTTGCTGTGTTTCTTCTGCCCTCTCTTTCTTTTTTTGTCATTGTGTGTGTCCTTGTTTAATGACACCCCATTATAAAGCTGCATTCAGTCCTTCCCCAAAGCACTCCATAAATCCAGCCTGGAAGACTTCCAGGCAGAAAAATAAATAAAATAAAATGCAGGTCCTGCTGCCCACAGTCTAAATATTATTAGCACCAGCCTCTCGAGCTTATTCCTGTAACTAACCAGTTTACTGCCTTTCACTCGAATTCATTTAAATACATTTTATTTCTTTTTCTTTCTTTTACTTCTTTTGAGCATAGTGGGGGCTGTGAACTTACCTTGCATGGGCTGTAAAATTCTGCCCTCTGAATTATGTTAACCAAGGGAATTGGAGTTATGTATACACTGCATTGCTAAAGAAAAATAAAAGAGCATCAAAGCATAAACCAGCATGTGATACAGATACAATCAACTGGCCAGCTAGATTTTTCTATTGCCTTAGAGCATAAATGTACTCAGTCACACATTTACATTTTGTGCATGAATATGGTTTCTGGATAAAAAAGAAATGGGAAGTAAACCTTATGACTGAAAATAATACATCTAGAAAATCAGCAAATAAAAAGATCAGCAAGAGGTACAAGAACACCTTAAACACAAACACAAAGCTGTAGGGGTGCAATGGTAGCAGTTGCTTCTGGACTCTGGTGCCTAAGGGGGGCCCAAAGGTATACCCATCATGATAAATGGATGGGGTCAGGGGCTTCAAATTGCAATTGGGAAATTATGCCCGTGGAATCAAACATTCTAGGGAAATGTTATGCATATGTCAAGGAATTTAACAAACTTGACAAAGTGTCCATCTCAGTATAATACTTCACAGTGGCCCCACACTGTATAAAATACTCCCCCCCCCCCCCCCCCACAGTGGTCACACATGGTATATAATGCTCCACTGTGGCCCCACATGATAATAAAAGGTGTCCCCACACAGTATAATATACTCCCCAGAGCCCCCAGTACAAAGCTCCACAGCGGCCCCACACAGCATAATACAAAATGCTCCCAAAAGCCCCGAACTTTGCTTCATTGCCTTTATTGTACTCTGGGCTCTCTTCACCAGTATAATAAGTGGAGGTCCAAGGGAGGTGGGTAAAAATAACAAACAGTTATATTCACCTTGTCTCACCTCTCCCGGCCATCCTTGCAGCATTCAGCTGCCTCCGGCTTCCTCTTCAGCTTGACAGTCGATGCCACACATCCCATCGCTGAGACCTGTCTGATTGGGTCTCCCAATCGCATGCCTCAATGGTGACCCCTGGGACGTATGACATAGCCGCAGGCAGAAAATGGCCAGAAGATGAAACAGGTGACCACCGGATGCCCAGAAGAGGTGAGTATAAGTGATTGTTATTTTTAGTCACCTCTCCTGTTCAGGCTTCTATTGGAAAGGGGCCCGAAAGCATGTACATACATCGCATAATGACGGGCTTCTTTCCACTAACAATGTGCCAGGACCTCGGCCCTGACTGGGCCCATTGGAGGATTCTCTGGTCTGCCGGTGGGCCATTCTGACACTGCTTACAGACACAGCTAATTATGAGGGACTATAAGTGTGAGTCACTGATGGCTACTAAAAAACAGACCAACCAGGAAATGCTGCTTCTTTGTAGGAATAAAGATACACTAGGAGAGAGAGCACAGTGAGAAATTAGTTTTTCATATAAAATATTATTTTAGTCCATTCACTGTATCAAGCCAAAAACAGGAAGTGCCAGACAGTTTTGTGTTACAGTTAAAGGGGTTGTTTCACTAAAGATAATGATGACATATCTCGCTAGGACTGGTGCCCATTGGTGGTCAGATCACTGTGACTATCACTGATTGTTAGAATAATGCGTCAGCTCTTCTAGGAATGTGTCATGTCTGTTTAACTACTATCAGCTCTATTATGCCTTTAGAAAGCTGAACAACCAGAGATTATAGGCAAAATAAACTGGTTCCAAGATATGCTCTATTGTAAAGAATATAATATGATTATAAAGTCCATCAATGTGAAATATTATCCTATATTTATTTACAACATGGATCTTCATATATGGAATTATTTTCATTTTACCCCTCAGGGTCATACAGTATGTAGGTCTAAAGACATTTAATATCTGAATACCATTAATACTAGAGCAAAAAAAGGGAAAAGATGCTCTTTTAAGGGTAGGGGAATTGATTTCCTGTCTTACAAAGCTAAGAAATTAAATTGCAATATAGATAAGTCATTAGCACCCGAGAGAATTGCTATATATACATGGTGTAATCACCTTTTGCCTACCATCAATTCTCCTAGGTATACTTTCAGACTTGCACTTTTTTGAAGCAATTGGCAGGGAGGTTGTTTCAAACATCTTGGAGAACTAAGTACAGATCTTCTGTGGATGTAGGCTAGCTCCAATCCTTCTTTCTATTCATGTAATCCCAGACAGACTGGATAATGCTGAGATCAGGGCTCCTCCGCCAAAGGGTGGTCACACCAAAATTTTTGATGTGATTCTATTTTTGAAAAAAAACTTTTGCATATTTATTAATCACAGAGTTAGTACAGCTGAAAAAATAGTGGTGTCCAGCAAATTCAACTAAGGGATGAGAAAGGGAATGTTTTAGATGCTATATATATATATATATATATATATATATATATATACACACAATAAAATACAATGTGCAGATATATCCACCCTTTACTCTCCACAAATTTTGATAAGGACTCTAATTGCCAAGTATCAATATATTAGCCTCAGATACAGGAGCAATACAGCCTCCTAGCACTCATTGCAGAGCTGGTCTGGGCCAGTAGGTCCCAGCAGCTTTTTGACACCTGGCAATTACATGGCTCCCAGGATTGGAGGAAGCCACATCATGACAGATTGCATAGTTGTACACTCAGTGCTCCTATGCATCTTAGTAGTTCAGCCATATCTACCCCCTTCCTCCTTACAATCTATATAGCTGCAGCAGAAGCCTCTCCCCTCTGACCTGTTTGCAATAGTAGAGATAGAGTATTAAGCTTTGCTTTATTGACTAATTCGAATCCACTTAATCCAGTTACCAGTCAAATGGAACACATCAGCGGGGAATTCACCCTTGTGTTCTATGCAAGATTTATACTAGGTATTTGTTTCAGGAAAATGAAGAAAATGCTGTAGAACAGTGGAATCAGTGTATCTCCCATTTACCTTTAACGTTCATTTATAGGTTTACGCTTTCCTTCATATACTTATTGCTGCCATTTTGTAGTTGCAGCCAATTATGATCCACTGTTACCTATGTAATGTCCTGAAGAATGGATAAGCTGCTTTCACTGTGTGTACATTAAAAAAATTGTATTGCTATCACATGAAGTGGCCATAAAGATTTAGTCAATATTTACCCTCCAAAAACCCCACCCTAAATTCCAACACCATAATCACTACTTGCTGAATTTGTTGCCCATTCCTGTGTACACTGATACATATTGTGGCAAATTTACTAATACTGTCTAGGTTTTAGACGGTGCAAACAGACTAAACGGACAATAAGCTATGTGAAGAGGCTGCACAGTTCATGTGAGAGCTGCAGCCCCTTCAGTTCTTACCAAGCACAGTGTTTTGTATAGCAGCTGTGCTTGGTATTACAGATCAGCCTATTCAATCGATTGGAATGATCTGCAATCAGGCCATGTATACAATGAACATGATGCCACTGTGATGTGGAAGTGGGGCTTAGGGAGTGATGCTGCTTCTTCAAACAGCCTATCTGCGAAGTCCAAGGTGTTGGATCCCCATGGATTCAAATGTCCTAATTTTAAAGTCACAGAAAACTCCTTAGGCTGAGGCCCCATGTTGCGAAAACGCAGCATTTTGGCCGATTTCAACAATTCTTGCATTTTTGTAAATCGCAGCATGTCAATTATACCTATGGAAATGCTGCCGTTTTCTGTATAGGTATAATAGAAGTAGAAAGTCCACAGAGGAAAACTGGGGGTTTCCACTGCTGTCTTTTCCGCAGCATTTTTTGATTGTGGCTCACTACGTGGGGCCTACGTTGCAGGAATGCAGCAGAAAATAAAACGCTGCATTTACAGTACCATTAAAGTTAATGAGATTCTGGATAATCCCTTCCACACATTGCGGAAAAAACACCACTGTGGAAAGCTGCGTTTTCTAAAATGCATGCATTTTTTAAAAAAATGGAGCATGTCATTTTCACCTATGAAAACACTTGTGTTTTCCCACAGCGCTTTTCACAGAATGTACCTCTGTGGACTTTCTGCTTCCATTATACCCATGGGGAAACCGCTGGTGTTTATATAGGTATAATTGACATGCTGCGATTTCCAAAACAGCAACGGTTTTGGAAATCGCAGCATGTCTGCTGAGTGTATTTTTCCGCCAGAATCCATTTTCACCAGAATCCCATCCACTTTTCCGTGACTGTAAAACGCTGTGGTTTTTGCCACATGGGTCAAGATTAATAAAAGTGTCTATTAATGTTTAATAAATTTGTCAGATGTTTAGAGTGTTTACTCTAACTAAAGACCTCATATTAGTAGGCTTTATTGTGTCAAAAAAAGTGGCAAAATTAGTTTTGCAACTTAGGTCACTCCCACTTTCCGATAACCATATCAGTTCCAGTGAGGCCGCATCCCTTTCTTGGACAAGTTGTAAATGTGTCTAAGGCCTGCGCCTCATGTGGCGCAAACACCGACGGAAACGTGACGGAAAAACAAGCGGTGTTTTACAGCCACAACAAAGTGGATGGGATTCTAGCGAATCCCATCCCCACTTTGTGGAAAATAATGCGCAGCAGACGTGCTGCGATTTTCAAAACCGTCACAGTTTTGGAAATCACAGCATGTCAATTATACCTATGGAAACGCCAGCGGTTTCCCTATAGGTATAATGGAAGCAGAAAGTCCGCAGAGGAAATCTTTTGTGGACTTTCTGTGAAAAGCTCTGCAGAAAAACTTCTATGTGTTGGCGCTGTGGTTTTTCCCGCAGCACTTTTTTGCTGCAGCCCGCTACATGGTGCCTTACCCTAAAAGTGTCTAAAGCACTCGTTAAATGTTAGAAGGGCATGTTAGACAATGTTTAGATCAAATGATGGCACGATTGTCTCACATTTTGCTTAGTAAATCTCCCTCACTGTTTCAGTAGCCAGTTCTCTGCACCCCATTCATAAACTGACAGCAAGCAGAGATTTTTAAAAAGATAAGAACTAAGTAGATTTATTTATTTTTTTAAATGTGGCGGATTTCTCATTCAGTAAGTTGGGTGATATGGCCAGACAAACTTTGTAAGAGTTTAGCAGACAAGGACAACTCAATGACTTCTTTCTACTTTTAGTTTTCCCATTTTGTAGGATTTTGATACTGGTAAAGTTTCCTAGCTAGAACTTTCCTTTGCTGCTGTCACAACAGCACAGTCTAACATCAGTATTTGTTTTAAAGCTCTTATAACAGTTTATCAAAATGGATTTTTACATCTAAATGGACACACAGAAACTTAAGTCTATTTCCCCAGAGTCTTAACATGGATTATTTCATTGTGTATCATCTAAGTCTGAATAGATTTGTAGACCGAATTGAGGTTTGCACAACTTTAATGCCCACGGTGTACAGCTGTTTATATGACGGATCAAAATGATTGTGCAAAATATTAATCAGCCACCAGCTGTACCCAGGAGTAGGATTTAGCATACATAGAGAATCCGGAGTTTGCCACGGAATACAAATGCACAGAAACAACACTTTCTGTAGGTTAATATTTTGTACTTGATGGCCATAGATATAATGATAGTCACTAACAATCCCAACATAAATAATTACATTTTATTACGTTTATAGCGCTAACACAATTGGTTGTAGTCATGGAAACTTCATCATTTTCCATCAGGTATCAGGCATGAATAGTTACACGTGCAGTAAAGCACATGAATGATATATACAAGACTGGGATTCATTTTCTACAATATGCCTCATGCCTCAGGGTGAAGCCTCCTGATCTAATATTTGATTTTTCTGATGAGAAATGACCAATCATAAGATAATGCCATAACCTACATTGACATATTATTGAATTCAGTAAATAACAAGTGTCTAATATGTTTATAATATTGGACTTGTTCCATTTAGTGAGAGCATTCCATCACTGCTGTTGTGGGGCACTGGGAATCTATCAGAAGGATGTAGTATGTCAATGAATCATGGTTTCTAAGAAATATACACCCAATTCATCTAAATCTGCTAAAATAATAAAATTAAGTGACCAAAGAAATGATCTTGATAAAAATTACATACTGATTAGTGTATACAGCTCCTATGCCAGTGATGGCTAACCTTTTGAACTCGGTGTGTCCAAATTCGTAAAAAAAAAAAGCTAGCTTAACTCGGGTGCCATGTCACATCTTTTTATGGCCTCCACAGTACCTGAAGCCCTTTTTTACCCACCACAAACAGCATATGATTCCCCTAGTTATGGCTCCCACATATTTAGTTTATGACCACCTTTTATACCCCTCCACACAGTATATGACCCCTTTTTTAAAGCCCATCTGCAGTATATGACCCCATTTTTCCCCCACACACTGTAGCGGCCGATAATTTTTACTCAACTGTCCACAATCCAATCCTGGCTGCCCACTGCTGCCAATTCCATGGTGCACTGTAGCCAACGCTGAAGAACGCCGGGGCGCTGTAAGTAGAGTCCCGGTGTTCTTCAGAGTTGTGACGTAAGTGTAGCAATGCCTAGAGGAGGAAGCAGAAGGCAAGTAAAAATTATCGGCAGCTGCTTATTTCAATAACACAATACGTATCTTCTGATTAAAAAAAATGTGCCCCCCCCCCCCCAGTTTATTCCATGAGGCGCTGCTGAGGCCATTGCCTCATGAAAGGTGCTGACATGGCCTGAGATAGGTGTCATGAGATCACCAGGTTAGAAAAAATACATGATTTTGAGTTATTTATTAAAAGAAGTGTGGGCTGTGTCGCTATTTGTGGTTGTCATGTGAGTTGCAGCCTTTCAATGGTTTTGCTAACACATTGTGATTGAATTGTATTGAGCAAAAATAGTCCTTATATTCTAGCCAAGGTAAAGTTGGACACATCATTATACCTACAGCCACAATATAAAAAAAACTAGGATTTGGAATGTAAACATAAGCCACACATCTATAATCATGAAGTGTGCAAATGGTGTAAAAGAAAAAAGCGTTTCTTTCCACCAGCAATCCAGCCCTGGTGCTCCTGCTGTCCTCCTGGTTGTTGTTTACTAGCACCCAGTATGTGACTGCCACAAACAATCCGTAGCCACAGCCATCATGTGTCATATTACAGGTATTGTGTCTCCCATTACTGAGCAATGATGTCTCTATGGCAGTAACATGGCATGTGACTACTGTGGCCACCGACCAACGTGCAGCAATGACATGCTGCTCACTTGTATACAAAAGCCTGGAGGACAGTGGGAGCACCAGCACTGGATGGCTGGGGGAAATAATAGTTATATTTTGTTTGAGAAAGTTCATAGGGGTTCTTTAATTTTTTTTAAAGGTTGATAACCCCTCTAAGGCTACAGTAACACCTGAGTCGTCCTCCATTCCGCTTGAAAAATGTGGAGAGAAAAGTCTTGAAAGCACCAGACAGACCCGGTGGCCCCCATTATAGTCTATAGTCCCCAAGCGGACCTGAAGAATGGAAACCACAATGCAGGTGTGAACCTAGCGGAAACAATATCTGATACCAAATAGAGCCATGTGACATACCCAAACTGAACTACAGTAGGTAGAGTTGTAGCTAGGGTATACTTCAGCTGTGGCAAAGACTCAGTTTGCTAGACTGATATTGTATATACATTGTATATACTGTATATTTACTAGTGTTTTGAATTGCCTGGAAATCCTTAGGTGTGTTTGTCCATAATGCTACCTAACCACTTATTAATCCAGGCAACAGAGCCTGGATAGAAAGAGAAGCATCTAGAATTTAGGGTGAGGATATGTTAGCTGGATAATACATTAAAATATAGAAAACTTCTATAAACAGGAATCAGTAAAGCTGTGGAGAGGTGACAGATTGTGCCAGACAGAAAGGTCTTAGTGCAATGTAAACTTGTAGCATTTCTGTCTTAGGAAATATTGAAAATTATTGGCATGTCTCTTATGCAAATGCTCAAAAAATGTGGCCGTTTTCGTGTATCCTATTTAACATTGCTTTTCTAGCTCCAGCATATTCTGCACCACTGTACAGCGTTTGTCATCATTCACATCTTTAGTGGGGTTCACAATCTAAATTCCCTTTCCTGGAAACACGCAATAGGGCCAAATTCGTAAGATACCAATTAACCTATCAGTGTGTTTTTAGACTTAGGTTAAGACCACACAGAGTGAAATAGGGTAGATAAGAATTGTGCAGAGATATGGTTTGGCATAGTTATGAAATCAATTGTTAATGGTCACACGTTTTACCGTGATCTACTGTTTTCTTGCAAAAATCACGCAGCAACTTAACAATCAATCTGAACCATATCTTAGCATGGTACTCTGCCACTTCTCGCCATCCAAATCTCTCACCATGCCATTAACCTCATACATACATTGCCAAAGGGCAAGTGAACCCACAAGGATGTATTTTATATATGCAATATAGGAGAATTTCTTAAAAAAAAATAATAATAATTGGCCCTTTTTAATGCCAAAAAGCTGACACAAAGCCATTGAAGTCCCCTTTGTATCTGATGACATGTTTTACCAGCATTGTGTAGTAAGAAGGGTATTCTGTTTTGACCAATGTTTCACTTCTATACACCTTGAAGACAGTCTGTGACCAGAAGAATCCCTGTTGAACTATTAGCACAGTTTGTTATCTGAGGTTTATATGAATAAAACTATTTTTTCAACTTCCCAAATGTGCCTCTATTGCTGAGATATTAGCTTTTTTCGTGATTTTTTACCTAATGTTTGGTGCAATGAGGGAATCACCATTGCTGTCATAACACCGTAGAGCGATGCTTTCTACCGCCCAGTCCATACATCTCTCCCTATTATGAATGACGTGTACACTGCCTGGACCTGTCAATCATAGCAGAGTGGTAGCTCATTGGTCCTTGTTACACCAAACATCTCATTAGCATATCAGGAAAAAGCTAATATCTCAGCAATGAACACAGGAACCGGGAAGCAGAAAAATCTATCATTTTATTTACATGAACCCCAGGTATCTGACTGTACTAATGGTTTAATAAGGACTGTTCTGATGACAGAGTCGCTTTTAAGTACAAGTTTTGTAATGGGGCCCTATTCCTATATTATGCCTTTTAGAATAGTTGTATATTTGATGAGGCAGAAGGGCCCAAAGGGGTTCAGGGCTGGTAGCGACTTCTACTGCTGCATCCCCTATAGGTATGATTGCTATAGTGATGCCAGTTCTTATGGGCCCCCCTAAGGCTTTTGGGCCCGGGTGTAACTGCACTCTCTACACCCCCTCAATTTACTTTCCTGAATATCAGTAGAAGTACCTTTTAAGTGTTTCATTTATGATTGGGACCACTACGGGGAGCTGGCATGCCAGGTCTACCAAGCTGAGAAACTGGCTAGTTGGAAGAGTGGGAGCGATACATATCAGGGAAAAGGAAAAAATAAAACCGTTCAAACCTTTTAATTAATTTACACATTGCTAGTGAACATTTCTAGACATGAGGGTTATTTTCCTACCAAGCTAAAAATAAAGGGGGATAAGGACACATTGTTCATGCTGGACCAGAAATAAGATATGAGGTAAGGAAATGTCCAGAGGTAAGGAAACATCCTTCATGTTGGATCAGAAATGAGATATGAGGTTCTTCAACCTGAGATCTGTGACATTAAATTCAATCTCATTCCTGGAATTTCCCCTCAGTATTTAATTCTTACAGTTTCATTATTTTTGTCTTTTTAATCCAGATATATTGGCATGATAAATTAATAAAATGCAGTATCCACCCCCAAAATGTTTCAAGTCCCCACATGGAGGAGGAATGGACAGGACTCATGACATCATGGTATTCCTGCTTGAGTCACTTGGTACATATGGCTTACTGAGTAACCGTACTTATTATACATCAGACATTTGATGAGCAATAATATTACACTTTGTGCCCACTCTTTCTGCTTATTTTGGATATATTGTGCATTTCTTAACTTAATACATACACTCCTCCACAGGTTGGGCAGGATTAGGACGCACATCTTGTAAATGGTCACAATTCCTCCTAGTGCAAGAATTTGTTTAGTTACAAAACCAAGATCCAAATCACAGTAAATAACACTAAGTGAGGTTTTATGAACATATTCATATACAGTATATACCATATTATATTTTTTATCATTTACTGAAAGTAAAACAGATATAGTATACTAATTATAATTATATTATACTAAGTATAATAATTACTGCTATACAGTTATAGAAAAAAGTGATATATGGATATAAAAAACTACAGTATAAACCTAAAATGTTAATGTCTATAATAAATAAAAATTACTATCAACAATATTATATACAAAGTAAGGTGTATTCTGACCCCAAATTGATTTTTCTTTTTCTGGGGGACTGACACCTTAACCCCGCACATATCAGCTGTTGCAGCTGACTCCGGGTGCTGCACCTCAAGCAATAGAAGCGGTGCTGCAATTCCCCAGGAAGCACCACTATGCAGTGGACAAGGCTGATCCTATTACTTGTATAGGAACGGTGCTGCACATGTTTCCCATTCACTAGCAGCTTTTGGCACCTGGAGGCTGCTTTAATAGCTGATCTGTATGGGGTCCAGGTGTCGGACCCCCATAGATCACATATTGATGACCTCTCCAGTAGAGAGGTCATCAGTATGAAAAATCGATTTGGGATTGGAAAACCCCTTAGTAATAAACAACGTCTAAGGTCCAGGATCAAAGGCATTGCCAAGCATGAGGCCCCAATGCAAAATGACGTTATAATTATATAGGATCTAGATACAGTAAAACATATTTAATTTTGTTGGTAAGGGGGATTTCCAGGACCAGAGCTTCGACTAACCTCCCTTAAACAATAGTGTGCTTGAAGTGTCCCCATTGTGTGGCACCTGAACTGTGTAATGCCCTAGTAATGCTATGTGGACATCCTTTTGGTGTTATAGTGCTGTGCCCATGCTATTACTTGCCGGAACAGTGCCTTTAAAACTTATTGTGGTCTTAGCAAACTATAGTATGCTGTGGACACACTGGGTTGGTGAAGTCTCTGGTCATGTGTGCGGGCGCAGTGGCATGGCACTACATGGACTCTGGAATAGGGTGGCTCCAGACTATATAATGTGGACTTCTGGCATGCCTTGTAAAGTGAAGCTTGTGTAGCGTGTGTACACAGCATAAAGGGACTGTCAATTCTGAGACAAATAGCACACGGGACTAACACTGCAGTGGTGATCCAGGAGACATCTGTGGAAGGAAGCTGGGCACTCCAGAGACCCTGAAAATTTTGTTGAGCAATTTTAGACCATTTACAGCCACTTGACCCTTAGCCAGACTGCTATCTTACTTAGGAGAGAGGGCTCCATGACCAGAGAAACCCTGTGATTCCTACAAGGGTTCTGGGCCACTCCCAGCATGCTCCTTTACCATGGGTGGAAAGGAACCCTGTCATTCCCAACTGTAGGTGTAACCAAAGACCAGCAACTAAGACAGTGCCAAGCACAGTGTGGCCTTGTATATATGTAACAATGTGAGTTGCTTTGAAAGTGTAACACATACTGTCACTGCCAAGCTGTAAGCCTAGTAGAGACTATGATCTCCAAGATTCAGAGATTTTAACAGCCAAGCTATGTGGATGACCTGAAGCCATAACCTATGTGCTATCCCTGCAATGAGATCACCATCACCAACTTAAAAAATGAGAACTCTACTCTTACAATTTCTAGTAGCAGTATGACAAACCATAGCCAGACACTTGAAATGTCCCAGACCTCCTCCTGTGGAGACCTTTCCTCGATTGCCTCAACCATGCAATGAACATGAAAGAAATGACAGCAAATAAAACTGACAGAATATTTTCCTTCTTCATCGTCTGGCAGTTCTGGGTGCTATTGAAAGAATCAAATAGATTTAGAAAATGGTTGTTATCCATGAACTATTTACTACATTTATAGATTTACAGCGAAATGGTTCATACCAAGCCTAGTTAGTTATGAATTTTCCAAATCTCTGGGGTCTCTTCAAACTCCAGGGGCGGTGCAGAAAGTTAATAAACAGTCATACGCACCTTCCTTCACCTCTCCTGAGTTACCTCGCCCTGCTCCGCCACGGGCATCTTTGTCCTCTTCTAGCCCCTTAGGTGACATCAGCAGCCCCATGGGAACTGCCAAAGTCTGTGATAGGGTCTCAGAGGTCATGTGAGCCATGCCAAAATGATGACACTTGCATCAAACTATTCTCACAAAGTTTGCACATCTCTATACTACATACTTACTATACTACATACTGTATACTACGAACATTTCTTACTTTCTGTGTTCCCTTTGCTGTATGTTTTTCTCTGTATATCAGTCTATTGTTGTGTTACAGATTTACGGATGTCTCCAGGCTTAGCTGATTTCCAGTTTGGTTAATGAATGCAATTTCTCATGAAACCAATTCAACACAATTTCACAACATGCTAACAGAAGCCTTAATAGGATGAAATTCACACTCCCTTCCCCACCTCCCCCTGAGTAAGATAGCTAGCACATCCCTTCATGCTACTTGTAGAAAAGTTATTTAGCTTGTTGCACAGAACAGTTGGGGAAGCCACATCTCTAGCAAAGTTTATCTTGACACACCTGCAGCTGTTATGTTTTCATCTTGTCACATTGTAATTTTCTTCAGCTGCTTTAGAATTAATAGAGTTTAGTCTTCCTTCAAAAAATATATTATAACTAGGGATGAGCAAATCCATTCATAACAACCTTTTGTGAGATCACAGGACCCACAGGGACCTTTAAGGCTTGTGATTCGGCCGCAGCAGTCATGTGGAGGAACGGGTGACATCATGACGCTTTGACTCAAGTGTGCCTCATGTGCCCACTGAGGCCTCAGCGGTACCTTGGGCCCTGTGATGTAAAAGATGTAGCTGAAGAGGACCAAAAACACAAAGGAACCCTTAACAGATGCCACAAGGGAGGTGGTGGGGGAATGGGAATATCAGTGTTTATTATTTTCTCTTCGCACCAAATAAGTTCAGTCCAAAACAAAACTGGAGGGTGAACCTCGCAAACATTTGCAAAACAAATCTCACAAGGTTCGTTCATCAATCTCTAATTATGGTCAAAAAGCAGTGGGCGAATGAAAGAGCCATATGACATGTCACCGATTCCTTGCCCTCAAGTTTTGATCCTGCCCGGTCTTTACTTCCTTGTGTATTGGCACACACAAAGGAAATGCCTTGAGATGCCTGCGCGGCCATTCACTGCCTGAGGCGGGTCACTGCTGAAGCAAGTATGATAACAAGGAAGATAGATAGAGAGATATAAGAAAGTAGAGACCAGTGACTCCGGCAGAGTCAGAACCGCAGTGAGTGGAGTGGTGAGAGGTAAGTATGACTTTTTTTATTTTCTTACATCCTGCAGGATACTTTTAATTAGAGATGGGCGAACCTCTCATGATTCGTTTCATTTTGGGATCAGGTGGATCGAGTCGAAGATTTTTTTCAGGTCAAACAAGTTTGGTACAAACCACACCTTAAATTGTCTTAAAAGATTAGGGCAAACACAGCCAAAGTTATGTCCAAGTGAAAGCAACTTTATTCAACTCTGAGGTCTCTTCAGATCCCGAATTATAATAGGGGGAGACCCAGGGGCGGTGTAAAACCAAGAAAAAACATTCATACTCACCTTTCATTACCTTTTTTGGGCCTCCTCGTAGTGTCCAGTGCTCTCTCTGTCTGCCTCCACGTCATGTGACCTGGGTCACTGCTGAGGCCTGTAAATTGGGCCTCAAAAGTGACATGGGCACACAGAGTCATGACGCTTGGCGTACTCAGATCACCACTAAGGTCCAATCACAGTCCTGAGCCCGAGCTTGTGATGTCAAAGAACATCGCCAGACACCGTCTCTGGTGCTCTTTTGAAATGTCACACATCGGGAGGAAGAAGAAGCAGATTGCCAAACGCCGCAAAGAGGCCCAAAAGAGGTGAGAGAAGATAAGTATTAATGTTTTTTTATTTTTTACACCTCCTTTGGGCCTACTTGGGTCTGCTAAAAAATGTAATCATTTACCGCAAATCATGTTGCTGCGGCCATTTTAGTTCACCTGAGACAAATCCTAAATTGCTCGGTTTCAGTAAAAAACTAACAACTTGGAATATTCAGGTTGAACCCGGAGTGGGTTTGCCCATCTCTACTTCTAATCAATTTTTTGGCCCGAAAACCCTAGTAAGCCCCTTTCCATTTACTGGGTTTTGGACATCCTGTGATACTCCTCTTCTTACATGTTCTTATATTGAACCTGTTATTTCTTGTTTTTCTTTCTGAAGCCCTATGGTAGCTTATAGATAATTGAGCTTTGTTAGATAGCAGGGTAAGAGAAATTTTTGTAATAATACTTCATGTTCCTTTCTGACCACTGGCAATGTCTTTTATTTCTGTAATAATTAGAGTTGTAAATCTAAGCTTTTAACAATGACATAATGTGACCACAATTATAGTGAAATTTCACAGTTTGTCAGAAAACCTAAACCTTACTCTTCAAAAGGTTGATGCTAAAATGTATCTGTTTGTGTTACTTTGGTAAGTAGAGCCTAGCCTAGTTTAGTGTTATTAACATTGCGTAAAGCTGATGACCTACAATCTTTTATTGGAACAATCTTGAATCTAATTAATTTGCTGTCCACAGAAAGAGTTTCCAATGCAAAAAATATGTCAAACAGGCTGTGCTGAAGCTACCAAATCAGCATTCCAATAACCTGATGTGTAACACTGCTCATTAACCTCTCCTCACTGCACCCGTTTACCAAATGCTAATAAAAGACATTTTGTGCAAGCAAAGAGCTTTCCAAATGACTTTGTCCAGCACTCTGGACAGCGGCCCCAAATAAATGACTTACTCTAGCTTTCAGCTTTACAGATAAAGATAGGATACTAACACATAAAACGTCTATGACGTGACCTGAGATATCATTATCTCATGGCTCTGTCCCCCTACCTCTGTCTAGATGATTACAGTAGCAACATCTTCCAAAAAAAATTATCACCTTTCACATCAGTCCTTCTTTTGGGCTTAAAATGCAAGGACCCATGTACATGACAGTGAAAAATTTGACATGTAAAGGACGTTTTCTTAACGCATTACATTTCATACCTGTACATTTTTAAAACTATGGTAGTCAATAGAGATATGTACATGCCTGTTTTTTAACGGATCATTGCAATATAGGACTTGTCCTATTTTTGTCTATTTCAAGGATTGATGAACTAATACAAGTGAGTAGGTCTGTTTTTTTTTTTTTTTTATATAACTGTAATTTTATTGAAAAATTTTCCTTAACAAGGAATAAAGAAAAAACAAAAAAACAATAATAATCAAACAAACAGGAAGCATTGAGGTAATTAGAGGCTATCTGCCTCCTCCCCCTTAAGCAATATGCATTTAAATTAAGCAGTGAACAAGGGAGGGGGGGAATGGAGGGGTTAAGAAGACAAGGGTAGGACCAAAGGGAAGGGGGGGGGGGAGGGAAGGAGAGGACTAGAGATCAGAGACCCTGTGATGTACAATACATGTCCCAGGGTGCCCAAATAGCCCCAAAGGCTTCCCGTGAATTATGTAGGCCAGCAGTCAGGTATTCAAGACTCCTCACATCCTTCATTCTAGCCACAAGCTCAAGACTAGATGGGGGACTCACCTTCTTCCAGTTTCTAGCTATGAGAGTTTTAGCTGCAGTACAAAGATGCAAGAAAAGCCTGGATGACTTATTGCTCAGGTGTCTGGGGGGAAGGTTCAGGAGATAAAGAAGAGGGTCAAGAGGAACCTCTTGCAAAAAGAGAGCAGTCGTCAGAGTCCTGACCTCCCTCCAAAAACCGAGGATGAGAGGGCACGTCCAAAAGATATGGTGCAGGGTACCCACCGCAGCTCCACAGCGCCAGCACCATGGGGGAACTAATGGGTTTAAAGTATGAAGGAGAGCCGGAGTATGATACCAATGCATCAACAGCTTATACTGCGTTTCCCTAAACGTAATGCACTGAGATGATTTCTGGGCCCGAGACCATACAATCCGCCACTGTTCCTGGGAGATGGGTTTACCCACCGCCTCCTCCCATTTAAGCATATAGCGATGATTAACAGGAGAGCCTGTAGTTTGTGAGTTAAGAAGTTGGTAAATAGAGGATATAAAGCCCCTAGTGGACGTGCCTGCACGGCAAATCTTTTCAAAAGCGGTGGGGAGTGACACCTTAAGAGACCCATGGAGGGAGCGGACAAAGTGAACCACCTGCAAGTAATGGAACCATTCAGTACTTGGCAGGTTTTGATTAGCTGTAAGATAAGCAAAGGACCTGAGTTCCAAGGTTCCAGGGTCAACCATATCAGCAATCCGGTAAAGGCCAGCTTCAGACCACACTTTAGTCATGGCAGAAGTCAGGCTCTCTGGGAGAAGGGGGTTGTATAGTATGGAGACCATAGATGAGCGCGGGGACATCAGGGAGAATCTAGCACAACAGGTAGACCAGATAGATCTAGTAAACCGAATGGGGCCCAACAGGTACGAGGCAGGGGGGGGGGGGGGGGGAGCTGACCCACAGAAGCGCGTTAGGATGCATGGGTGCCAGCCATAGCTTCTCTACCTGCACCCATCTGGTGTATGCTGGCATAGCCGCCCAGAATGGGATATGGCGTAAGTGGGCCGCCCAGTAATAATGTAACAGATGTGGGACAGCCATACCCCCAGACCCCCTATCCGCCAGCATAACAGATCTAGGTATTCGGTGTCGTTTTGCTTTCCAGATAAACTGGAAGATAGCTTTCTGTAGGTTCCGTAATTCTCCCCGAGGTATCGCGACTGGGAGAGTCTCGAAAAAATACAGTAGCTTCGGGAGGAGAGTCATCTTGACCGCAGCAATTCTCCCCAAAAGGGAGATAGGCAAGGGTTGCCATTTGTCCAATAGGGCTCTTAGCTCACAAAACAACCGCGGGTAGTTTGCCGAGTAGAGGGTCGCATAGGAAGTGGATATATGGACTCCCAGGTAGCGGATAGAGGACTCCCGCCACTGGAAATCGTAATTACTGCGGAGGAGAAGGAGAAGGTCCCGTGGGATGTTAAGTGGGAGTGCCTCAGTCTTCGCGGGGTTCACCTTATACCCTGAGAGATCACCATAGGTCTCTAGCGAGCGCAGCAAGTTTGGAAGGGTAGTATGAGGGGAGGTGAGAGTGAGGAGTACATCGTCCGCAAAGAGAGATATCTTAAATTCCTTATCTTGGACCATGATGCCCTTGATATTAGGGTCTCGCCTAATCTTGGCCGCTAGCGGTTCAATGCAGAGGGCAAATATGATGGGTGACAGGGGGCAACCCTGCCTAGTGCCATTTCGAATAGGGAAGGAGGGCGAAGATGCATGGGGAAGCTTGATTGCTGCTGAGGGTAAGGAGTAAAGGGCCTGGATAGCTGTGAGAAAAGGTCCCGTAAGCCCGAACGCCTTAAGCGTAGTATGCATAAACGACCAATTTATGCGGTCAAAAGCCTTTTCAGCGTCCAGGCTCAAGAGAAGGGCCGGGGTAGAATAATGATTGGCCACCTCCACCAAATCCACAGTCCTCCTGGTGTTGTCACCACCCTGACGACAGGGGATGAATCCCACCTGGTCCTTATGGACAAGCAGAGGGAGCCAAGCATTCAGTCTATTGGCTAAGAGTTTGGTGAAAAGTTTCAGGTCCGTGTTCAGCAAAGCAATCGGTCGGTAGTTAGCACAATCCTGCAAGTCCTTACCCGGTTTAGGGACCAATGTGAGTAGTGAAGAGAGCATAGTCGGGGGTATAGGGGAACCTGAAAGGAAGGAATTGAAGAGGGACAATAGATGAGCAGAGAGTTCACCCTGGAAAACCTTATAATAATTGTAGGTGAACCCATCTGGGCCTGGGGCTTTCCCATTTGGGAGGTCCCTCAGGACCCCTTCTAGTTCCTCCCTGGTGATGGGGGTGTTCAGGGAGGTTAGGGCCTCAGGAGGAAGGCGTGGGAGACAACAATCCTTTAAATAGTCTTCCAGTAGTGTTGAGTCATCCCCAGGGAGTAGTGCTCGTGGGGGGGGTAAGTCATACAGCTTAGAGTAGTAAGAGTGGAACGCCAGCGCCACAGCATCAGGGTGATGTTGAAGAGTACCCGCGGGGTCACGGACAGAGTGTGGTGTGGAAGAGGCCCGATGATCCCTGAGGGTTCCTGCCAGGAGGGTATGAGATTTATTACCTCGTTCAAAAAACCGCTGACGGGTATAAAGGAGAAGTCGTTCCACATGGCGGGTCTCCAAATCACGGAGGTCCGCCCGGGCCAGGACCAAACGGCGAAGAACCCCCAGGGATGGATGCGCTGCCAAAGTCGTCGTAAGGGACCGAATACGGGCTTGGAGGAGCTGTTCCTGGGCCTGTCTGTCCCTTTTAAGCCTAGAAGCCAATGCGATACAGCATCCTCTCATGACCGCCTTATGGGCTTCCCAGAGAATGGCAAGAGAGTCTACCGAGCCTAAGTTGTCCCTAAAATAATCTATCAAGTGTGTGCGCAGGGTCTCGAGGGAGGTCGGCGAATTGAGCAGTGTTTCGTTAAGACGCCAATGACATTGGCGAGTAGGCACTGGAGTCGTAGATAAGGTAACCACGACTGGGGCATGATCAGACCAGGTGAGAGGGCCAATGTTCGTGTCCCTAAGCAAACGAAGAGCGGGAGCATTTCCAAAGAAGTAGTCAATGCGGGTGTGAGTGTTATGAGGGTGAGAAAAGAAGGTGTAGGAGCGCGCCGTAGGATTGTCCACTCGCCAAAGGTCATACAAAGAGTGGGCGCGGATCAGCCTGCGGAACTCCCTTGCAAGTTGGGCCAACCTATGGGGGGTTGGGCCCTGGGGTAACGCCAGACGATCCGCCCGTTCAGAGAAGACCATGTTAAAGTCTCCCCCCACCAGCCAAGCTGATGGTGGGAGAGCGCGCAGACGGGAGAATACCCGGCGCAAGAACGGGATCTGTGCTGAATTGGGGGCATAGACATTGCATAAAACAATCGGGGCACCATAAAGGAGCCCCTCCAAGATAACAAACCGGCCACCTGGGTCTATGTGGGAAGTCGTCACTGTAATTGGGCAGGATCGAGAAAGAAGGATAGCCACCCCAGCTCTGCGTCGATTGTGGAAGGCTGAAAAAGCTACGGGAAAATAATGCTTAGCGAAGGCAAAAGTACCAGCGCGGTCAAAATGAGTCTCCTGAAGAAACGCCACATCCGCTCGTAAGGAGCGGAGTTCTCTAAGGACATGGCGCCTTTTAATGTTGGAACCCAGGCCCTTGACATTAATTGTCACGCACCTAACCATTGGGACCCAGGATTGGAGGACAGTGGCGGATTGCAATAAGCTCACCCATCTCACATGACGCTGGCAAGTTTCCCTCGGAGAGGCAAAAGGGCAATCCACAAACAGGAACCCAAAGTCGAGGCAGGGTCTCTAGATCAGGGAGGGGGGGGGGAAAGAGAGGGAGGGAGGGAGGCAAAAGACATCATAAATGACAAAGTAAAAATAAAAACAGTTAAACAATACTTTGTGGGCGAGGCTAAGTCACTCGCCTGGGGACCAATGAGGGCAGCCAGAGGTCCAATCAGGATCAATGGCCGCACAGTCCAAGTATCCCCTTAGGGGGGAGAGCGTGGACAGGAGGTCGGAGAGGAGGCGGTGGATCCCCAACCACCAGTAAAAAGAAGGAAGGAAGGGGAGTCACCGGAACCCCACCCCGCCCCACTCCGCTAAAACAATCCAATAATAAGCATAATAGATGAGACCCGTAGACCTAAAAAAAGAAAAAAAAGAAGCAAACATAACATTAAGGCATGCAGATTCCAAAGCACCACCGAGAAAAGGGAGAACGTCTCAAGGGGGGGCAGCCTCCTCAGGGAT
Source organism: Leptodactylus fallax (assembly GCA_947044405.1). Taxonomy (NCBI): domain Eukaryota; kingdom Metazoa; phylum Chordata; class Amphibia; order Anura; family Leptodactylidae; genus Leptodactylus; species Leptodactylus fallax. Next base: position 1,166,471 of record CAMRHE010000249.1, read on the forward strand.
CAGTCTCCAGCCGGGGCCTCCGAGTGGTCACCACCGCGGAGGATGCATGACGTCGTCTGGGCTCCAATCGTTGCCAAACCGGTGGTGGGGGGAGGGGGTGGAGAGAATAGCTCCCAGTCTGTTAAATCCGGCAGGGGAACATCCAATAGGTCACAGAAGAGAGGCAAATCCGCAAAGGAGCGAAGCGTAGCGGAGCGACCATCCCTACGAGCAATGAGAGCAAACGGAAATCCCCACCGGTAAGGAATTTGGTGCTCCTGAAGAATCTGGAGGAGGGGTCGGAGATGGCGGCGTTTCTGGAGGGTGATTAGCGACAGATCCTGATAGAATTGTAGTGGAGCTCCCTGAAACTCGAAGTCTTTGAGTTTGCGCACTTTGCTCATTATAGCCTCTTTAAGGGTGAAGTCGTGGAGGCAGCAGATGACATCACGGGGTGTGGCGGAAGATCCTCTGGGTCGAAGGGCTCGATGTGCCCTATCAAACTTAATTTTGTGGGACGGGGGCTCCTGCAGTATAGTGTTGAAGACAGCCTCCAGCAGAACAGGCAGATCCTCAGATTGGTCAGCCTCTGGGAGTCCCTTGATGCGTATATTGTTGCGCCGGCCCCTGTTGTCAAGATCCTCCAAGTGGCGTTGCATGTCCCGTATAGCTGAACCCTGTTCAGTGGTAGTATCATGCAGTGAGGCAACATAGTCTCTGGTAGTGTCATGGTCATTCTCCAGCGTGTCCATTCGGTTAGCAATGGAGTGTAAATCAGTGCGGAGGGTAGCAATTTCAGATCGGAAGGACGCTGTGATTTCCGCAACCATACTTTTAAGGTCTTGTTTAGTAGGAAGTTGAGGAAGAAGGTCCGCCATGGATGATGGTGCTGAAGATGGGCCTGGAATGCAGCTCTGGGGGTGCAGGACTGGAGGGGGGGAGGCATAATCCTTGGGAGTGTGGGGCGGAGGAGCCCCTACGCCAGCGCCTTCCACCGCGCCATCCCCCCTGAGCTATGGAGGGGAGGGGCGATGGGGGAAGATAGTAGATGGGGGGCCACAGAGACCAGCTCTGTGGCCACAGGCTGCAACTCATCAGCGGTGTAGGAGGGAGCAGAGCCACTGACCTCAGAACTCCTTGAGAAGCTGGAAACATCCGGGGTCCTCTCATGCCGCTCTGCCAGGAGTGCTGGTGAAGCAGAATGTAGTTGCTGGGACATCCCAGGGTGAGGAGACTGTGGGAGTACTCGTGCTGGGGAAACTCTGGGTTGCCCAGGCGCCGAGAGGGATCTCTGTTGAAGCGGCGCTCCGCTGGCTGACAGGGGGAGCGCGGGAGGAGAGAAGCTGCGCTGCGACCCCTGTGCCTGGAGAGCGGAGGAAATCCAAGATGGCCGCCCCGCAGCAGCCTGGCCCGGTAGAGAAGGCCGCTGGGCCAGAAAGGCGTCCAGGGTGGCCCCCCCAGACCTCTCCACGGGCGCTGGGGTGCCCGGGGCCACCTTCCTCGGTAAGCGCTTGCCCATACTGCGCCTGCTGAGGGGTCCACGGGTCTCAGTAGCGAGCGGAGGAGCGGAGAAGGACCTGCGCGCGTGCTACTCCATGCGCGTCCAGGCCACGCCCCCCGAGTAGGTCTGTTTTTAATGTCCGTCAAAATGGATTTGCATCGGCTGTCAAAAATGGATGAGTGGGTTGGGTTAAAAAAAAAAAAATTGACCAATGAAGTTCATCCATTTTTTGAAAAATAGATGACAAACTGATGCAAAACAGACATTGAAAAGGGAGAGATAGACATAAAGCTGATGAAAAATTACTGACACACTTGTAAAAAAAAAAAAGGACTTTAAAAATTGACAGGTTTATCCACTTTTAGTATCCATTTGCCCGTCATGTAGCCTAATGTCTTTATCTTAGTCTCACACATTAAGGACAATGTCAGAAGAGGACAGTCAGAGCGGAATGAGGCACCTGGACCAAACACGGGGAAGACATACAACCCTAATGCAAATGCTGCCATTGGTTGGGTTTGAAACTAAGCCGGAGATGTCGATAGACTGGCTGTAGCTTTAGTAGCGCATAATGAAATGAAGCAGAGGACAGTGTAGCTCATTGTTGTGATGGTTTCAATTGGAAAATAATTTTTTTGATGAGACCTCTTTAAGGTATATACACATGATCAGGATTATGTGCAGATTTTCTGCATTTATTAAAATGCAGAAAATCTGCCCAGTAATACATTGACACTAAAGTTCATGAGAAATTTTATTTATTTGCACATGATGAAATCTTTTTTTTCCATGTGGTAAATGTCCTATGGTAGTAATTTTACATTCTGCTATATGTCAACTTATTTCCAGCACAGATTTCAAAATCTGCACCAAAATTCACATGGACATGCCTGAAAATCCTCACCAAAATTTGCACCAGTTGGATTTCCATGCATATTCAGTGTTGAATTTTTGCATGTAAATCCTGATCATGCGCGTGTACCCTTAGTGTGTGTCCTGAGAATACTAGACAGTGCAGTTTTAGTAACAGATTTGTCAATTGCATGAAGATGTTAATATAATCATAAAGATGTAATGGTCTGAGAAAGTAAAGAACACTGGATAACGGTAGATGATGATAAATGTCCTTAAGGTACTAGTTTCAATTGTCACATTGTTTAAAGGGATGTTGACGCTTCAGTGGTATTTATATTTAAAGGTAAGCCATATGTGCTTATGATAAGGCAAATTATTTTGGGATAAAGCAAGGGGGGGGATTTTAAAGGGTACCTGAGTTTTCATCAAAAATTTAAATATCTGCAAAGTCTAGCAGTGCAGTCTGTTCTTTGATCTGATTTTCTGCTGCTAGTAGCCCCATTATCGCTGCAGCACATTTTCATTTCTTTCTGAGGCAAAGGGCAGGGCATATAATAATAATAATAATAATAATAGTCCTTTAATAGTCCCACAGTGGGGAAATTCAGTGTGTTACAGCAGCAAAGATAAGATAAGCAGATACAAATACAAATACAACATGTACAGGAATGTTCCAAGGTGAGAGGCATTACATTAATAGCAGACAGACAGATAGGAAGTAGCAGAGGGGGGGGGGGATTTAACAGGCAGAGAGATATTTCAGTTCTCTGTATGTAATGATCTCCGCTTAGGTCGGTGTTGGTTGTACAGCCTAACCGCGGTGGGGAGGAAAGACTTCCGATAGCGCTCCTTCTCACACCTAGGGTGGAGCAGTCGGTCACTGACAGTACTGCCCAGCGCAATCACAGTCTCATGCATGGGATGGGAGTTATTCTCCCGCATGGAGCTCACCACGGACAGTATCCTTCTGTCACCCACCACCTGCACTGGGTCCAGTGGGCTCCCCAGGACAGAGCTGGCCCTTCTAATCAGCTTGTCAAGTTTATTTCTGTCCCTGGTTGATATACTGCTCCCCCAGCAGGCCACTCCAAAGAAGATGGCTGATGCCACTACCGAGTTGAAGAAAGTCCTAAGAAGTGCCCCCCGGATTCCAAAGGCTCTCAGCTTCCTAAGCAGGTAGAGCCTGCTGTGGCCCTTCCTGTACAGGGCCTCCATATGATCTGCCCAGTCCAGCTTATTATTAAGGAGCAGACCCAGGTACTTATAGGTGTTCACAATCTCGATGCCCGTCCCCAGGATGTCCACTGGTTTTGGAGGGCATCTGCCTTTACGGAAGTCCACCACCATCTCCTTGGTCTTCCCCGCGTTAATCTTCAGGTGGTTCCGGTGGCACCAGTCCACAAAAAACCGGTTCAGTTCTCTGTACTCCTTGTCATCATCGTCTGTGATGAGGCCTACTATTGCAGAGTCGTCAGAATACTTCTGTAGGTAGCAGCTGGATGAGTTGCACCTAAAATCAGCAGTGTACAGTGTGAAGAGGAAAGGGGCGAGAACCGTACCCTGAGGTGCCCCCGTATTACAGATCACGGTACCTGACACACAGTCTTGGGCTCTCACGTATTGAGGTCGATTTGTGAGGTAGTCTAGGATCCAGTTGGAGAGGTGGTGGTCCACTCCAGCAAGGCCCAGCTTGTCTCTCAGTAACCTGGGCTGTATGGTGTTAAAAGCACTGGAGAAATCAAAGAACATTATTCTCACTGTGTTCCCTGGTTTCTCCAGGTGAGACAGAGCCCTGTGCAGAAGGTGGATGATGGCATCATCTACCCCAATGCCCGGTCGATAAGCAAACTGGAGAGGGTCCATAGCGGGGCTCACTAGAGGGCGAAGATGTGTGAGAACCAATCTCTCTAAGATCTTCATCAAGTGGGATGTCAGTGCTACAGGTCTGTAGTCGTTGAGGTCCATAGGGTGAGGTTTCTTTGGAACTGGTACCACACAAGAAGATTTCCATAATTCAGGGACTATTTCCTGCCTCAGGCTCATATTATACATATATGTAATTATACCACACAGCTGGTCCCCACAAGTCTTAATTAGCCTTGCACTGATGTCATCTGGCCCTGCGGCTTTCCTCGCCTTGATCTTTTTCATCTCCTTCCTCACCTGGGCCCGTGTGAAGGTCAGACTGTGGCCAGATAAAGACAGATTTCTGGATTTACTGGTCTGTTGGGAAGTAGCCACATGGGGTGAATGGGGTGAAGTCATTGTGGTGAGGGGAGCTGAAGGACATTCTGGGGTGGGAGGAGCTGGTGTGTGATCAAATCTGTTGAAGAATAGGTTTAGTTCATTAAGCCAGTTAACATCTGCCTCAATCTGGCAGACCGACTGTTTATGACCCGAAATTGACTTAAGCCCCTCCCAGACCCCCCTTATGTCTTTTCTTTCCATTTGCTTTTCCATTTTTTCCTTATAACTGGCTTTTCCTTGCCTGATTAGATGCCTCAGCTCCTTTTGTACTTCCCTCAACCCCTCCTTATCTCTTGTCCTGAATGCCATCTTTTTCTCCTTAAGTAGTGTTTTTATATCAGCGTTAATCCATGGTTTGTTGTTGGAGAAGCACCTCACCACTTTTGTGGGTACTGTGTTGTCCACACAAAAATTAATGTAGTCCGTTATGCAGTGTGTGAGTCCTTCTATATCTTCTCCATACGAATCCTGCAGCACTTCCCATGCGGTTGTGTCAAAACAATCCCTCAGAGCCTCATCACTCTCCTCGGACCATATCCTCACTGTGCGGGTGACAGCTGGTTCTCTACGTACAAGTGGCTTGTACACAGGTCGGAGATGTACTAGGTTGTGATCCGATCTTCCCAGGGGCGGTAGGGCTGATGAGTTATATGCCTCCCTCACGTTGGCAAAGAACAAGTCCAGTGTTTTGTTGTCTCTTGTGTGGCAGGTTACATACTGTGTGAAACTGGGAAGTGTGGATGATGGAGAGGCATGGTTGAAATCGCCAGACACAAGAAGGAGGGCCTGGGGGTGCTGAGACTGTAACTGGCTCAGCGTGGCTTGTAGGACCTCACAGGCAGCGTCAGCTTTCGCAGAGGGGGGGACATATGCAGCTATCACGATGACATGTGATAGTTCCCTTGGTAGATAGAAAGGTCTCATGCTCACAGCTAATAGTTCAATGTCCTTACAGCAAGTTTGCTCCTTAATCACAATGTGTCTAGGATTGCACCATCTATTATTCACAAACATTGCCAGCCCCCCTCCTTTCCTCTTACCGCTCTCCCTTGTCCTGTCTGCCCGAAGGAGTTTAAAACCATCCAAGGAGACCAGAGAGTCAGGAGTAACTTCAGTGAGCCAAGTCTCTGTAAGTAGCATCATGCTGCACACCCAAAACTCCTGATGGTGCCTGGTGAGCGCTGTTAGTTCATCCATCTTGTTTGCAAGAGATCTCACATTGCCCATAATGATGGAGGGAACAGTTGGTCGGTAACGCCTCTTTTTAATCCTCTGAAGAGTTCCTGCTCTGCAGCCCCTCCCCCCCGCTTTTTCTTTCTCCAGAGTTCTTGGGGGATGGGTGGGCAAATGGTATGCAGCCCTGTTGTTGTGACTCTAAGCTGCAGTAATTTCTCTCTTGTGTAGACAAAAGAAATGCCTGCAGACACAAGAGTCCCCATTTCAGCAGGACAAAAAGACAGATAAAAACAAAAAAAAAAGTATCACAAAGGTCCAATTCCAAGTCTTTGTTTCTTCATTTCTTCATAGTGTAAAGTCCATTAAGTAGAGAGATAAAAAACAGACAGAGAAAGAAAAAAAAAGAGAGAGAGCGTCTCAGAGCTGCTGACCAGGCAGCCACTTCAGCGGCGCCATCTTGGAAAAAAAAAAAAAAATAAAAATATATACAATACAGAGCAGTCAACCCCCTTTCCCACATCCATTATTACAACTACTAGTTTCTTTTCATGTAATTCTGCTAGAAATAACTGTAATAGAAACTAACTGAGAACATAAGTGAACATAATATTGGAGATCCAGTGACACTTGACTGCATATCCAGGTTATGATGCAGCTACAAAGACACAGGTACAGAAAAATTAGTTCTGATCACAGTAAGGAAAATAGCTTGCTGTCTGTGACTAATATCCCATCAACAATAACACAAGCAGCTAGTCATAAACAGGTAGACTTTACACTTGCTGTGAGCTGTGAGAAGCTGCAGACTCCTCTCTGAGCAGTGTACAAGCAGGGAGAACTGTGTGGAAACGCACAGAGGCTGTAAAGAGAAACAAGCCTCCACTCCAATTCCTGTGTCCCATATTGGGCCTGTTGGTTTCTAAAGGCCTTGCCTAGTAACAGGGAGTGAAGAGAAAATTAGCAAGGAGGAGGAAACCTACTGACAACAACTTTAGGAAGTTTTTCAGGCAGAAAACAGCAACATTTTTAAATAAACTGCATTGCATTTTGGTCCAGGACCACGTGCTCTATTACATGAGACTAAGTTTTGTGAAATGTTAGTGAACATTTAACTTTCCTGTGTCATGAAGCCCACCCATAAACAATGACCATTTCTGGCCGGCAGCTTTACTGAGTTTATAAACAATTAAAAACTATATCTTGGTCATGAAATAGAAGGAAAAAAGTTGGCAGCTGAACAAGTGAGCTTTGAAAGGGTAAGCTTCACAAAGAAATTGCATATGCATGATGATCTAAGAGCACTGTGAACTTCCAATCGATTCATTGAAGTATTTTTGTAGATCTATCATTCATAGAAAAACGTATCACATTTTTTTCTTTATATGGAAATTTTAGATCTGTGCTTTCACTGTGAAATTCTAAAAGTTTTTTTTCACATAAGCAATAATAACATTCACTTGCATTCTGGATGGAATAATTTTTGAGTAGGAAGGTAAGATTTTATATTATTACATTTCATACTGGAGCTGTATGCCACTTTGCATCTTCATTCCATACTGGGAACAGAATATCCAAACTCTGCTCAGTGTCAAGATGTCATGTTTTGCAATGAGGGATAACAAAGTTGTACTTAACGGCTTAATACATCCATTTATCTGCTAAATACTGTCTAAATTTAACAATCTGGTCATGAAGATGTTAAGTAAAGCCTCATAAAAAGTATAAATCTCAAGCTTGAAATGCATGTCAGATTATGGTTATTTACAGATTGATCTGTTTAAGGAGAACACTTAATGATTACGTTCAGAATGGATTATGCTCGGGAAGCAAAGTGAACATCATAAAATACAAAGACCAGCAGTAGCTGTAGGGCTGTAGTCACTACTTCTGCAACCAAGGCACGTGTTTATGGGTAAAAGTTTAGAGGTACACAAAATAGATTATATTAACTGCACTTTTTTAATTTATAATTTTTACCCCCCCATGTCTTTTTACTCCACACCTAATTCACAAGTGATAGAATAGATAAAATTTAGTGTAACACGTATTATATTACTTTATACCCATCCTTATACTCTCGTTACGGATGAGCTAACTGAATCGGTTAGAACCGGATTCAATACGAATTTTCGGTAACCTGGGAACAAGACGTCAGCCATAGGCTGGAAGATGCCTGGAAAGTATGCCAGGGAACCATCGAAAGCTGCACTTCCTTTGGGCCTCCACTTATTATATTCTGGGACTGCGGACACTCCAGAATATAAAAAATCGCTTCCAGTTTGTTCCGAAAAAGTTTGACTCTAGTACACCCTTGAATCTGATTATTTTAAAGAGGATCCATGACTAATTTCACTATTCAAAGTGCATACATTTATAAATACAGGTAGATCTGCTATACCTGATGAGACTCGTGTACTTACAGTGCTGGCCAAAAGTATTGGCACCCCTGTAATTCTGTCAGATAATACAGTACTCAATTTCTTCCAGAAAATGATTGCAATCACAAATGCTTTGGTAATAATATCTTCATTTATTTTGCTTGCAATGAAAAAACACAAAAGAGAATGAAAAAAAAAGTCAAATCATTGATCATTTTACACAAAACTCCAAAAATGGGCCTGTGAAAGATCCTCAGTGCGCCAAACCGCTTTGGCCACACCCTGAGTCCTCTTTCATATAAAAAACCACACTCACCGCCAGTGAGTGCCGGGTTCACCAGATAAATACAAGACAAGCCTTCTAAATTTTATATATTTATTAACCCCTAAATGGGTCGGTATTAAAATCTAACATATACAGTTCAGAACAGATATGCAGATATATGCAAGCATTAACAGTTACTAGTTACAAGATACAGTACAAATAAAATAAAAGGGATAAAGGTGAAATGATTACTTTACCACACATGTCCTTGATGTGGTTCTATAGTCCAACACTCACACATGGCATGTGTGAGTCACCAGTGGAGGCTTTTCAGCATGTGGCATCAACAACAGTAATCCAGCCTGCATGCTCTTTACACAGTCTCTCAGCATTAGTCCAATAATCTCAATCAGTCTCTTGTAGGCTCATCATCGTCAGCAGCAACATTCCAACATGCCTGCTCATAGTAGCATCTCAGTCAAAGTCTGTAATATCCTGTAGCATCATCTCAGCACAGTCTCCATAGCATGATCTCCATAGCATAAACTCCATAGTGTAATCTCCTCCCACAGACCTCTTACCTCACCTTTTATACCCTTTATGCCACCTCCCAGAATGAGTTCACCGGCGACAGTACGTCTGATGAGTTAATTCAATCAAGTCCAGATCTTTTGTATAGAGCTGAGACAAAGTGAATTGATACACTATTATCAGCCATATCTGATCAACAGCCCAGGCTTGAACAATGCACTATTGTTTGATCACTCAGGGCTGTATAGGAATACAATGGAGCCCTATTGTTCCAGCCCGGCCACTACTGCCAATATACACCTAGGCTCATAGCTGCGCACAGTATGGATAAATGGAACTAGAGAGAAATACGATACCCAGAGACCAAAATACAGCTGAGTTATGGCCATATTTAGGCAGAATCATCACAGGGCCGGATAAAAGTATTGGCACCCTCAGCCTAATACTTGGTAGCACAACCTTTAGACAAAATAACTGCGAACAACCGCTTCCGGTAACCATCAATGAGTTTCTTACAATGCTCTGCTGGAATTTTACACCATTCTTCTTTGGCAAATTTCTCCAGGTCCCTGAGATTTGAAGGGTGCCTTCTCCATTTTGAGATCTCTCCACAGGTGTTCTATGGGATTCAGGTCTGGACTCATTACTGGCCACTTTAGAAGTCTCCAGTGCTTTCTCTCAAACCATTTTCTAGTGCTTTTTGAAGTGTGTTTTGGGTCATTGTCCTGCTGGAAGACCCATGACCTCTGAGGGAGACCCAGCTTTCTCACACTGGGCCCTACATTATGCTGCAAAATTTGTTGGTAGTCTTCAGACTTCATAATGCCATGCACACGGTCAAGCAGTCCAGTGCCAGAGGCAGCAAAGCAACCCCAAAACATCAGGGAACCTCTGCCATGTTTGACTGTAGGGACCGTGTTCTTTTCTTTGAAGGCCTCTTTTTTTTCCTGTAAACTCTATGTTGATGCCTTTTCCCAAAAAGCTCTACTTTTGTCTCATCTGACCAGAGAACATTCTTCCAAAAAGTTTTTGGCTTTCTCAGGTAAATTTTGGCAAACTCCAGCCTGGCTTTTTTATGTATGGGTATCTGGGTATCCTACCATAGAGTCCCTTTTCATTCAGACGCCGACGGATAGTACGGGTTGACACTGTTGTACCCTTGGACTGCAGGGCAGCTAGAACTTGTTTGGATGTTAGTCGAGGTTCTTTAGCCACCATCCGCACAATCTTTCGTTGAAATCTCTCGTCAATTTTTCTTTTCCATCCACATCTAGGGAGGTTAGCCACAGTGCCATGGGCTTTAAACTTCTTGATGACACTGCGCACGGTAGACACAGGAACATTCAGGTCTTTGGAGATGGACTTGTAGCCTTGAGATTGCTCATGCTTCCTCACAATTTTGCTTCTCAAGTCCTCAGACAGTTCTTTGGTCTTCTTTCTTTTCTCCATGCTCAATGTGGTACACACAAGGACACAGGACAGAGGTTGAGTCAACTTTAATCCATTTCAACTGGCTGCAAGTGTGATTTAGTTATTGCCACCACCTGTTATGTGCCACAGGTAAGTAACAGGTGCTGTTAATTAAACAAATTAGAGAAGCATCACCTGATTTTTCAAAGGGTGCCAATACTTTTGTCCACCCCCTTTTTTATGTTTGGCGTGGAATTATATCCAATTTGGCTTTTTGACCATTCTTTTTGTGGTTTTCCATTGATGACAAATTAAATGAAGATATTATTACCAAAGCATTTGTGATTGCAATCATTTTCTGGAAGAAATTGAGTATTATCTGACAGAATTGCAGGGGTGCCAATACTTTTGGCCAGCACTGTATGTGGAAAATCCATGTCACAATCTAACACTTTTTTGAGATTTTTGCTTGTTGATATTAAAATTCAGCCATAATATTCATGAGTATTATTCAATTTCCACCCAAGTATCTGTGTCCACAGACTCTGTGCTGACGTCTATTACAAGCACAGTTTTAGACTAAAATTTCCTCTCATATTGCCACTAGAATGGAGTGATAGTCTTAAAGTCCTGGAAACATAAGTGACAATGACAACTGTTGGGATAGTATAGGGGCTACCAAACACTAATGCCATCCTAAAAAAAAAAAGGATATCATGTTTCTATTTATTGATAGCTAAAGGGGTTGTCACAGTGACCAGTACTGGCAAATCTTGTGAGATTGTTTCTTGAATATTTGCAAGGTTCTCCAGGAAAATTTGTTCAGTGTAAACTGGAAGTGAAGAACAAAGTTGATTATTATAATCCAAGGTCCATTCAGCAGGCATCAGAGTAAGAATCAGAGGCCAGGGAAGGTGTGTAAAAAACAAAAAACAAACAAAAAAAACACTTTCTCATCTTTCTTGGGCTCTTCCAGGGCATCTTCCAACATTCTGATCTTCTACCTGGGCCCGATACTCTGTATCACCAAAGTGTGATGATTGTCAAAGCCCCCCAATATGAAAGCTGAGACCCAATCACAGATCTCAATGGTGACTTGGGGGTCAGAAGATATTCACCCATCTTTACTGGACAGTTAATTGAAATAAAATGGAAACTTTATGAGAGTATGATAATAACAGTAACTTATTAGTGTACGGTGTAAATATTCCACCTGCAACATCTAGACTTCTATTAACTTAGAAAACATGATATGACAATAGCTTAGGATAATGCCAGCAGTCTGCACCCACCAGTGTACTATAACTCCAAATAGGCATGCTACTAAGTCATCTTTTGTACACGCTATCCTTTTCTTGCTCTTCTACAGCATCATCTGCATTCACTTCCTGCTGCTGTTGCTCGGGCAGCTCATAGAACATGCACTTCCTTCTAGCTACTTAAAGGTCCAGCATGTCAGTAAATCTTTCTCAGCCTTTCTCTGTCAAACTGCTGTGGAGTCTTCCCCAACCTATCTACTTTATCTGCCACACCCTGCCTGAGTAAACGTTACAAGTTCTCTAATGTCCTGCAAAGATTTGCTACTGCTTGTGCCTAACCCTGGCTAGTGTTTCTGGCTTTGTCTCCTCTCTACTGGGCTATTACACCACTATAATTACCTTTTGTTCACCCAACCTGTTCCTATGCTTCCAGCCTTGACCTTAGAATGTCTGATTCCTTGGTGCATTGCACCATAGTCCCTGATTTCTCTTGTTTGTAGTCACCAACAGTGGGACCACTCCAGGAGGTAGTGACCTGGTGATCTCACTGTAACAAAGTCCAGATCCCTGTACAGAGGTTAAAGGATGAAGACTTGGGGCACTTAGACAACTCTCTTAGAAGTGGTCAAGCCTTTTTGATGACATAGAGGTTCTAGATCCTGCCGTCCATTACTCAGAAACTTTTACCAGAATCAGTAACAAAGAACTGGGTGCCTGAGAGAAGTCTTTTAATTTTCATGTTTTTCTCCACTCTGAGGCTAATAGTGAATAAAACTTTTATGAACTGGGGATGTTGCCATATTTCAAACAGTGTCCAAAGTTAAGTAACTAAATGTATGTGAGAGAGGGGGTTTAATGGGATTGTTTGAGGTATATTTTTTTTAAGAGTAAGACTGAGTTAGAAGCAATAAACAAGTACTATTCCCCTCACTGATCTCCTACTACTCTCATTCTAATGGCTGCTGGGTCCCTTCTATTCTCTACTTCCTGTCCATATTTTGATACACAGGAAATACCAGCTCAGCCAATCAATGGCCAAGACAGGCCATCACTATGGCCAGTGATTGGCTGACGAGGCATTTCTTGGTATTTCCTGTGTGTCATGACCATGAAGTACTGACCAACAGGTAAAAGTCAGAACAGGAGCAGCGGAGGTTTCATTCTTGGTCATAACCTATTTTGAGTGTTTTTCTTTTTAATTCCCCTGGACAACACCTTTGTAATAAAGAAAAATCTATAAAGCTGTTTTATGCACAGTTGTATTGAGGCTTGGAAATCTCAGCAGTTCTGTTGCATGATGTACTAGTTACGTTATAAATCTCTTATACAAGAGAAAAAGAGCACATAAAACCTAATCCAAATGTTGTTACAATAAGTATGTTCCTGTGTGCTGAGAAGCAATTATATTAAAGGGAAACCTGTTTCTATATATATAATATATATATTTATATATATATACATACGTGAACAAAATTGTTGGTACCCCTCATTTAATGAAAGAAAAACCCACAATGGTCACAGAAATAACTTAAATCTGACAAAAGTGATTTGCCAAACTACATGTTGACAAGCCACAAAGCTTCTGGGAGATGTCCTATGGACAGACGAGACAAAAATTTAAATTTTTGGCAAGTCACATCATCTCTATGTTCACAGACGGAAAAATGAAGCATATCTTGAAAAGAACACAGTCCCTACTGTGAAACATGGATGAGGCTCTCTTATGTTCTGGGGCTGCTTTGCTGCATCTGGCACAGGGTGTCTTGAATCTGTGCAGGGTACAATGAAATCTCGAGATTATCAAGGGATTCTAGAGAGAAATGTTCTGCCCAGTGTCAGAAAGCTTATTCTCAGTCGCAGGTCATGGGTCTTGCAACAGGATAATGACCCAAAACACACAGCTAAAAACACCCAAGAATGGCTAAGAGGAAAACATTGGACTATTCTGAAGTGGCCTTCTATGAGCCCTGACCTAAATCCTGTTGAGCATCTTTAGAAGGAGCTGAAACATGCCATCTGGAAAAGGCAGCCTTCAAACCCGAGACAACTAGAGCAGTTTGCTCATGAGGAGTGGCCAAAATACCACTCCTGAGAGGTGCAGAAGTCTCATTGACAGTTACAGGAATCGTTTGATTGCAGTGATTGCCTCAAAAGGTTGTGCAACAAAATATTAAGTTAAGGGAACCATCATTTCTGTCCAGGCCTGTTTCATGAGTTTTCTTTTTTTTAAAATTCTGTTGAAGCATGGTTGAAAAGCAATGTCTGACTTTCATTTGTTCATTTTCATAGAATTTTTATATATTATTACTTTTGTCAGATTCAAGTTATTTCTGTGACCATTGTGGGTTTTTCTTTCATTAAACGAGGGGTACCAACAATTTTGTCCACTTGTCTATATATATACAGTATATATATATATATATATATATATATATATATATATATCTGTATATAAATATGCACGTGGACAATATATATATTTATTTATTATTTTTTTCTTGCAATTGATCTGTTTTCTAAGCAGTACCTAAAGGTTTTTGGCTGGTTATTGACAACAGTACTTGGAATACAGATTATCCCCAACAATGGGTTTCCCGACACCAAACTGGGAATGATCATGGGATTGCTAAATAGTCTTCAGCTGTAAAAGAGATTGGGGCAGATCTACAGTATCAATGATCTCTAAAACAAACCAGCAAATGCTAGAAGAGACAGGGGAAAGATGCATTGAATTTATCACAGTGACAGACTCTGTGCAGTAGATTTGGCATTCTATTCATGTCAGACACTTTTTTTCTCTAAACTTTATCATCTCTTGGTCGGCTAACTGCACACCAGTACCTTGAATTAATATGATAGTACATGTCTTTAATAAATGTGGACCATTTCACTAATCTGCACCTTCTTCTCTGGACACTTTGAAAAGTATCTAAAGTGTCTAAAACACATAACAGATCTAGCACATGGTATTTATACCAGACTTTGGTTTAGTTTTTGCCAGATTGTCAGAGCTTTTGCCAAAGTAAATCTGCTCTATTGCCTTCATGAGAGAATTCCTTTAATCCTTTAATTACCAAACCTGTTTTGGCTACTGATGAAGCCTTTTTTTCATATTTTTACTCAACACCTTCCTAGAGTTGTAACTTTATAAACTGTCCATCGACCTTGCCTGGGGCTTGTTTTTTGTGGGCTGAGTTGCTCATTTTTCAGTGACACCATTGTGGGGCACATATATCTTGAATTGTATTAATTCTTGTGGGGAAATGGAAAAAAACTGCATGTCTGTAGGTCTGTACAATTATGGTGATACCCAGTATGTCTGTACAATTATGGTGATACCCAGTATCTATACTTTTTTATTATTCTAATACTTTTGCTCAGATGCTACATCCTCATCTTCTAAGAACTATAATTTTTTTTAGGTTTTAGTGCATGCATTTGTGTGAGATCTTTTTTTTCCTGCAGAATGAGTTGACATTTTTGTTGGTAATATTCTGGGGTACATATGATAATATTATTGATTTTTGTTATGTTTTTTTAGGAGGTCATATGAGCAAAAAAAAAAAAAAGCAAATTGGGCCAATTTTTTAAATAATTTTTTTGATGTCTATTAGAGATGAGCGAAGTATTCAAAAATTCAATTTGGCAACTTCACCGAATTTCGCAATATGATTCTATTCTATGCGACTTAAATCACGGCGAATCGTGTACCAAAAACAGATATTTATTGGCTGCAGAGAGCCGGGGTGGGCGAGTGGGCTCCAAAATGGGGGAAACCCTTTGATGTCGCGGTCATGTTTGACCGCAGCATCCAAGTTGTTAAAATCCCAGATTTGTTATGGAGCAGGGTGTTAGCTGTCAGTTACAGCTAACACCCTGCTCCATAACCGATCGGGGGGATTTAACACCTTGGATGCAGCGGTCAAACATGCTGTTGGCGCTCGTGAAGGGTTTAAAGGGAAGTGACATCACAGGGCTGGCTGCTGATTGGCTGCACGCATGGCATTGTGGCTGATCCCACATTCCCAGAGCTCCTTGCCCCATGTAGAGTAGCCATTTTGAACTAAATGCAAATTGTTTCCACGAAGAGTGAATAAATTCGGATTCGATGCGAATCGAATATTTCCTGAAATTCGGATCGAATTCCACTTCTGCAGATTTTATTCGCTCATCTCTAATGTCTATTCTATGGGTTACATAGTGTAGTAATTTACAGATGTGGCAATACCAAATGTGTGTGAGTGTTTTTTTTTTGCTTTGTTTTTTTTTGGACACAATGGATTCCACAGAGGAGGGGGATAGAAATTCATAAATGTGGTCGCCATTGACTGTGACATCTAAGAGGTTAAACAGCCACAATTGGTGTTCCTGTTACAGTAGGAACCTGGCTCACAGTTACACCCGGGTTCCTGCTGTGATCGTGCTGGCACACCTGCTGTCAGAGTGATATACTACATTAAGTATCCCTTGCAAGTGTTTTCTGTATTTTCATAACTATAAAAATTGCAGATTCACACTGAAGGCATCAAAACTATGAATTAACACATGTGGAATTATATACTTAACAAAAAAGTGTGAAACAACTGAAAATATGTCTTATATTCTAGGTTCTTCAAATTAGCCACCTTTTGCTTTGATTACTGCTTTGCACACTCTTGGCATTCTCTTGATGAGTTTCAAGAGGTAGTCACCTGAAATGGTTTTCACTTCACAGGTGTGCCCTGTCAGGTTTAATAAGTGGGATTTCTTGCCTTATAAATGGGGTTGGGACCATCAGTTGTGTTGTTCAGAAGTCAGGTGGATACACAGCTGATAGTCCTACTGAATGGAGTGTTAGAATTTGTATTATGGCAAGAAAAAAGCAGCTAAGTAAAGAAAAACGAGTGGCCATCATTACTTTAAGAAATGAAGGTCAGTCAGTCCGAAAAATCGGGAAAACTTTGAAAGTGCCCCCAAGTGCAGTGGCCCCCAAAACCATTAAGCACTACAAAGAAACTGGCTCACATGAGAACCGCCCCAGGAAAGGAAGACCAAGAGTCACCTCTGCTGCGGAGGATAAGTTCATCCGAGTCACCAGCCTCAGAAATCGCAGGTTAACAGCAGCTCAGATTAGAGACCAGGTCAATGCCACACAGAGTTCTAGCAGCAGGCACATCTCTACAACAACTGTTAAGAGGAGACTGTGTGCAGCAGGCCTTCATGGTAAAATAGCTGCTAGGAAACCACTTCTAAGGACAGGCAACAAGCAGAAGAGACTTGTTTGGGCTAAAGAACACAAGGAATGGACATTAGACCTGTGGAAATCCGTGCTTTGGTCTGATGAGTCCAAATTTGAGATCTTTGGTTCCAACCACCGTGTCTTTGTGCGACGCAGAAAAGGTGAACGAATGGACTCTATATGCCTGGTTCCCAGGGGATTTATTCAAAATTGAAGGAATACCGAACCAGCATGGTTACCACAGCATCTTGCAGCGGCATGCTATTCCATCCGGTTTGCATTTAGTTGGTCCATCATTTATTTTTCAACAGGACAATGACCCCAAACACACCTCCAGACCGTATAAGGGCTATTTGACCAAGAAGGAGAGTGATGGGGTGCTACGCCAGATGACCTGGCCTCCACAGTCACAGTTGGACCGCAGAGTGAAGGCAAAAGGGCCAACAAGTGCTAAGCATCTCTGGGAACTCCTTGAAGACTGTTGGAAGACCATTTCAGGTGACTACCTCTTGAAGCTCATCAAGAGAATGCCAAGAGTGTGCAAAGCAGTAATCAAAGCAAAAGGTGGCTACTTTGAAGAACCTAGAATATAAGACATATTTTCAGTTGTTTCACACTTTTTTGTTAAGTATATAATTCCACATGTGTTAATTCATAGTTTTGATGCCTTCAGTGTGAATCTACAATTTTTATAGTCATGAAAATGCAGAAAACTCTTGGAATGAGAAGGTGTGTCCAAACTTTTGGTCTGTACTGTATATGTATGTGATTATGCAATTTATGGATAATGTATACTATATAGAAAAGGCCCTGTGGTCTTACATAATGAGGGTTACTGCACACTATATATTCCATTGTATGTTTTTCTCCATAGCAATTGTTAGCCAATGATAAAAATCAAGATAATGACAAAAACTACTACTGGGCACACTTAGCTGCAGTAATGGTGAATATGTAGACTATATAGTATGTACAGCATGTGATAACTGGAATACATTTAACTAATATGGTTATAGAGGTTCCAAGAGAGTGATATATACACCTATAATTACTGTAACAGAAATTATTAGTAATGTATAGGAATTTCGTCAGTATTTCAGCAATTGGATATGTCGGGTCACCTATGGGGAAATCTGAATGAATTTTACATCAGATAAAGAACATTTATAATAGTCTAAGTAGATAAACTGATTTATTTCCATATTGCTAAAGACTTCTGGTTCACTGAAAAAAAAAATCATTCACCCACAGTATATGATAAACACTGTAAAATATACTGAAATAAGTAAAGTGGCCTACAACTGGGAGAATCAGCGGAATACTGTATGTGTGAATATGATGTTACAAGTATCAAGTGTATGATTTGTGCATTACAGACGCATTCTGCCAATTAGGATGAGTGTGATAACATAATTACATTAAGCATGCTATAACATACACCCGCCCTGTCATCTTCCTAATGAGTTCATCCAAAGAAGAGCAAATTTTTCCTCATTTAACGGGAGGCATTCCTTCCCTGAATATGGTACACAGAATAAATTTACCCATATCAAAGCAATCTAATACAGACAGATAGAGATATTATGTTTTCAGCTAAAAGAGCTTATGCATCCTTAAAATTCATCCAACAATTACAGTAAACTATCACAACATACTTTGATAGAGTTCATTAAATAGTAATATTTACATTTCTGTGCCACCTCCAAGATGTCTTGCAAGTTCACCACTAATGTCTGCAGGTCTGGATATTAAAAGAAGAATTATTATTATTATTATTATTATTGTTTATTTATATAGCACCATTAATTCCATGGTGCTTTACATTTGAGGGTTTACATATGGTACACAAAATATACAAACCAAAGAAAACCTCCATATATACTTGACTATAAAATTGATATACCAACACAAAAAGAATTAGTCAAGAAAAAACAAAACAATCTCAAAAATATATAAAATATATATTTATTAATAAATATGTAATAAATAATACATTGAAAAAATATATACCAAATCAAATAATACAGGTGACACAGACAAAAGATAAGACACAACACAAGACACATGTGTCACATAAAGAGTCTCAAAAATATACAAAAAATAAATGAAGATGACAATATATATATAATGGCCCAAGATATATGACTAGTACTCAATATGCAAAATTTGCAAACCATATATAAATGAATGTCTAGATAGGGAGTTTAACCCAATCAATGGTAATTAGATGCCACATAGAAAGAGAAATATATATGGAAATGCAAAATTAAAGACACTATCCATATGCTGCTTAAATATATTACTAGATATTAGTAAATACCATATATAGAAAAAAGCAATGATAGATGGAAAACATGTCAAATAAACCAATGAATAAATGCAAGATGATAATGATTACCTGTGGCCATTATAAAGACAAAATTGAGCCCCAGTGAACACAAAAGGTATGCGTAGAAACGCACCTCAACACGTTTTGCTAAAAAAGCTTCCTCAGGAGGTGTAGTGACCAGCAAAAGGGAGAGACATATATAGAGACCCCCAAAGTATGTGAAACCAGCTGTGGATAATAGCGCATGATGCCGTGATGGCCGTAGCGGGAACAGCCCAGCGCATGCTCAGTAACGAGCAGCCGCATTTCTATTGTGTTTTACACATTTACACTGTATATTTGTATTGTGTTTTACACATTTACACTGTATATTGGTATTGTGTTTTACATATTTTCTCAAAACTATTTTTTTGGTGTTTCACATGTTTATAATTATATTGTGTTTCACTTATGCAATTATATGTGTTTTGATCTTTGTTTATGATCATCTAAATATTTTCACTTATATTTTATATTTTTATTTTTACATTATTTCCACTTATTTTCACTTGTATATGTATTTATGATCTCTTATTGTATTAGATTATTTTGTTCTTTATTTTAAATAATTATAATGTATTTATTTTTTTTGTATTGATTCTGCCTTTAATTATATATATTACATATTATGACAGCTATATGTATATTTCTATACGTCCCACTTTATAAATATGACATGGTAAACTAGTGTGCTGTTATTTAATATATCTTTGATATTATCATTTTGTAACTTTTAGATATGTAGGATATCATGTTCAGGTTGTTTAGGGGCTGCTTTTCAATATTCCAATGTGTTGATTCCATTTGTTTATATATATTCTCTATCATCGTAGAGATGATACTTACCTTCTCATGCGTTCCAGCGTGGTGCGCATGACGTTGGTGCGCTGACCTCGCGAGACCTCAGCTAAGTGCTATTACGTGCATGTGAGCGGCGTGTCAAATGACGAGGCTGCTCGTTACTGCGCATGCGCTGGGCTGTTCTCGCTACGGCCATCATGGCATCAGGCGCTATTATCCACAGCTGGTTTCACATACTTTGGGGGTCTCTATATATGCCTCTCCCTTTTGCTGGTCACTACACCTCCTGAGGAAGCTTTTTTAGCAAAACACGTTGATTTGCGTTTCTACGCATACCTTTTGTGTTCACTGGGGCTCAATTTTGTCTTTATAATGGCTACAGGTAATCATTATCATCTTGCATTTATTCATTGGTTTATTTGACATGTTTTCCATCTATCATTGCTTTTTTCTATATATGGTATTTACTAATATCTAGTAATATATTTACGCAGCATATGGATAGTGTCTTTAATTTTGTATTTCCATATATATTTCTCTGTCTATGTGGCATCTAATTACCATTGATTGGGTTAAACTCCCTATCTAGACATTCATTTATATATGGTTTGCAAATTTTGCATATTGAGTACTAGTCATATATCTTGGGCCATTATATATATATTGTCATCTTCATTTATTTTTTGTATATTTTTGAGACTCTTTATGTGACACGTGTCTTGTGTTGTGTCTTATCTTTTGTCTGTGTCACCTGTATTATTTGATTTGGTATATATTTTTTCAATGTATTATTTATTACACTTTTATTAATAAATATATATTTTATATATTTTTGACACAAAATATACAAGACAAGTATAATACTAACAGTGATCAACTGGCACAGTGGGATACAGGGCCCTACCCGCAAGGGCTTACAATCTATGAATAAAATTGGGTATCGATAAACTTAGTTTCTAGATGAAATTTTTTTTTAAATTCTGCACTTTTTATTTGAGCTAGGTCACTGTTGTGGCCATGGCCCTGTCTAAGCGTCGAAGCTACAGCTCAACCTTTACCACGTGACCTCCTTGTTGCCCTAAGTGGGCATTAAAAATAATACTATAGGTATGAATATATACAGATACTATTGGAGGAAGACTCTCAGGCCTCTCTGGTCATGTTTCTTCTGGTCAAGGTATCAATTTCCCCTCCCTATAAACCCCTCTTATCTCTGCTGGTGCACCACCCTGGTAGAGAAATTACGACCATGCCCAGAGGAAACCGTGAGTGGGGAAGCCTGAGAGACCAGACACCATGTTGGACCTTGCATTACCACCAAGCCTCCTATCCCATACTAATTCCCCAGGGTTGTGTTTTACGTGGCATTTGTAGTAACCTTTCTACCTATGACTAATGCTGGAAAAGTATCTAACCCCTGACAACCCATTTAATATGATTACCTTGATCCAAACTCTGACAAGCTCTATTATGTCACATCTTTTCTAGGTGAATATCTATGAAATTGAATTTCTCATTTTCAAACGAAAAATCCTTAATCTTCCTTCTTTTTACTCTTAACCCCACAATGAGCATTACTCCCCCAGAGCCCCCTCTCTTTTTCCTATTATTGCGCTGTAACTGGTTGTGTGGATTCTCTACTCTTTAAGAGATCCAGCACAATACATAAATCCTTGAAGACGAGTTGAAAGCCAAAACACTATTACACGAGGTACCAGATATACACAAGTGACATAACCTTGCTAAACATTGTAAATGTATGTATGTCCCGGGGGAAGGACCTATCCAAAGTGTTATTATCGGACGTCTGGGGGATTAGGTATTGCTAGCTGGTAAGGCTATTTCACATTCAAGTCACAGCAGTTCTTCTTATCTCCAGTGACTGCCTTATTCCAAGTAACTAACCAGTTATTGGTGTGCGCTATCCTCCAGCCGACATTCCTTTACACCCTCTGGGCCTAGTCACCTCTCATTGACTCTGACAGCAAAGTAATTCTCCTTTTCCTAACAGCGTGCTACATTCATAGTCTTCACATATCTTAATGAGCACCGATTGCCAGTCAATTTCAACAAGCCAACCATTATCAAGCCAGGATATCTATGGTTAGCTGCAGGGCTGGTGCTTTCCAGTTACACAAGGTCAATGCCAGGATATCGGTTGTACATGCAAAGATACAAGCGAAATCAGAGTGTGGAGAATCAATTTACCAGCGTTAATTAAATGTACAAAGGAAATAGTGCTCATATTCTAATTTCTAATGAGTGTATCCAGAGTGTGAGATGCTATGAAAATTGATATGTAAATTGAATTCAGCACGCTTTGCCGTCTCATTACAGTGCGTTGCTGTGAGAGCCGGGAAACGCTAGCATGGTGTTATTTTGATATATTGGCTCCAGAATATGGGGTGTCAGTATAAAATATGTTATATCACATAGGTCAAATTTTCTCTCCTCAATCTGAAACACATGTGCGATCCAGATAAGTTAATGTCACCTTGTTGAAGTGTAGGCAAATCATAGTAACGGTGAATGATATAAAGCATTGGATATTATGATGATTAATGTGCAGTATTCTCTCTTGTGTTGTTCTATACAGCGCTTCTTTGCATCTGTTCTTTCTAATAACTTCTCGTATCACTCCATATAAGCACTCACTATAAATCCTACTGTATGTGCCAGAAATCTCTCGGCTGCAATGACTAGGACACTTCATCCTGCACCGCTTTAATACTTCTTCAATAAAAAGAAATGAGTTTATTGTTAATGTGTCACAGTTTGTACTGGAACTTATTAAACACAATATGATTTCATTTACGTATCTACAACTAAAAGCAAAGCAGATGACCAATTTATATTGTCATATTAAAGGGGATGTCCACCTTTCTTGTTTGTAAGGCACCTCCAATAACTAACCGTCAATACAGATAGACAATAATATTTAATGAGATTTATTTCACTGCAGCAGCCTATTCTGTACATTGTAGTGTATTCATTTAGTATAAAGGACTGGACTTTAGAGCAAACCTTAGTTCTTTAGCTTTAGGTGAACAACAGTAGTGGTATTATAGGGTATTAGAGACCCGTGACCAAGATAAAAAGGGGAAAGGGTGAAAGTACAGAGACAGACTAACAAACTTGGGGTTATTCCATTTCGAGAAAAGATAGAGATTTAATCACAATGTACAAATATATGAAGGACAATATAAAGACTTTTCTAATGATCTTTTTACTCCTAAGTCAGTGACAGTGACAAAGGGACATCCTCTACACCTAGAACAAAGACCATCTCACCAGCAACATAGACAAGGGTTCTTTACCGTACGAGCAGTGAGACTATGGAACTCACTGCCACAGGATGCTGTGATGGTGGATTCATGGTGCAAGTTCAAAATGGATCTGGAAGCCTTTCTTGAAAGGAAAAATATTACAGGTTATGGGTTTAAGACTTTTGGTGAAGACAATATTATCCAGAGTTTTATACTGATGGCCATATTTGGAGCCGGGAAGGAATTTTTTTTTTACCTGACATGGTGCAATTGGCATTAGCCTTGTGGGGGTTTTGCCTTCCTCTGGGTCAACACTGTAGGGTATAGGTTGGACTTCATGGACTTGTGTTTTCATTCAACCTCATCTACTATGTTACTATGACCATTATGCACGAGGGTCTAGGGGCAACTTCTATTATTATTGTAATATTTGTAACAATGTTAAAATATAATGAATGCATAACTTTAACCAATCCTAAAGAGTTCTAGAAGCAAAGCTCAGCAGCATTCTTGTCCATGAATACATGTTTGTCTATACAAGTGACAGTGGCTGAGCTGCAGTCGGCAGGACCCATGTACTAGAAAGAAAAAGAGGCCCTTAGTCATGGGCAAACCATTTAAGAGAATGCATATTCTACCTACTCATTGAGCTAGCTCCTTATCTGCAATCTTATTGCTTATAATTGCCCTTAACATATTAATAGTAAATTACAAAGGACAATGACAAACATTTGTAATGCGCTTTTCTCACCAAGGGACCTAAAGAGCAACCTATAGGAATAACCATTCAATCTAAATTTCTCCCACCATGGTCAAAATTCATACAAAAAGTGTGCAAACTCTGCATTTGAAGGTCTTTACAGATAATTGTATTCTTTTCTTGTCCATCTTTTCTTAACTTCATCCTGAAAGGACAATGTTGCACAGAAATGAATGGTCCCGAAGGAGTAGCCGCTTGTGAAAGTGTCAGTGTTTTGCAACAATATCTGCAATACAAAATAAAATTCTCAGAATCCATCACATTATTCCCTCTGTTTTTCCTAGAACACAAGATGTCTGGCTAATAATAGGAAGTATTTGAATCTAGTGGCAAATCCTCCATTGCGTGCTCTACACAATGAATAGCTGAGGTCAGTAGCGAAGGAATTCTTAAACACAAAGTCATTCACGGAGAAACCAGAAGGAAAATAGTCTGTTCTCAGATGGGTTCTGTAGTAAGCTGCTTTGGGTGGAAGACTCAATTTGAAAGCCTCGAGTCCTCTGAAGTCTTCTGCGGTTCAGAAGACCCATTCATTAAGCTTCTAGAATCTAATGCGTTTCATGGAGAAACAATTGTAACAATTTACCATATTCATAGATGATCGGCTGTAAAGAAAGATGGAACTAGCTGTGAAATTGGAAATTCAATGTGAGAAAAAAAAATATAAGGAGAGGATAATTCCCTCTATTTAGTATATTTTAATACATTAAAGTTGTACTTTAAGATAAATTAAAAAGGTTTCTTAAAAAAATGTATTTGTCTTGAATAACACCCAAAATGAAGCTTGCCATTGCGCAGATCTCCCTATAGAGAACAGCATGACTGGCTTTTGGATACAAATGACCATTGTATAAAATGTAATCTTCTGTGCAAGATCAAAACTGCCAACAAAACATTAGAACTATCCTTAATGGAGTTATTATAGTTATTGTGACTTTGGAAGAAAGAAGAAAATGACTATAGAGGAAAATTGAAAGAAGTTTAAATGACGTACAATAGGCTGAAGCTATACGTGACTCGTAAAAGTCATGAGCAAAATATTCTCACAAGCCAAAGCTAGAATTGAGGCTGCTCATCCATCTTCACACTCCTTCTGTTGCAGTGTGAATGTGGAAGCTGAATTTTGAGGCCAGGAGCGTATGCAGATTTTTATCAAGAATTCCATCCATATATACAGACTAATACATAGGCTTACGTGGATACATGCATACTGGATACAGTCACACCACATGCCAGCTACATTTGACAAACCAAGTTTCTCAGAGAGTGATGGGACTTTGATCCAGGGATTTATTCTGATATTTGCCATATTTGGAGCCAAGAAGGAATTGTTTTCCCCTCCTAACATGTGCCTATAGGAATTTGGCTCATGGATTTTTTTTACCCTCCTCTATAGCAACACAGTAGGATTATAGGTTGGGTTTGATTGATTTGTGTGTTTTTTAACCTACATGTATGTAACTATGAGATAAAAAAGTGTTCAGATTCTGACACATAGTAGTAAGTGCCATAGTGCACAAGAGAGACCTACAGCACCAATTCACTGTATCGTATGCTCAGATACTGCAATTTAAGACATCTATTGCCCAAATACATAAACCCACATTTACTTGGATTATTGCAACTATTTTGTGTTGGTATTTGCGCCAAAATTTTGGCACTGATAGATTTATTAAAGTATTTTTCCCACCAACAATGCTTATCCCCTATCTTCTGATCAGTTTCTGATCACTGGAGTCTAACCTCTGGGAACCCCAAATATCACAAGTACCTGAGTACCTTATATGAAAGAAGTTGTAGTAAAAATGTGCCCCAGATTTATCATCCAGCATTAACTTTGATAGGACTGACAGAGATGGCAGAGTACAGGTCTTTAGAAGTGAATAGGATGGTAACCACAAATGTGCACTACTTTATTCACATGGGGCCCCCCAAGACTTTCATTCTTGTGATTGCTGGGGCTCCAAGTGGATAGACTCTCATTGATTCTGTGAATAGGGAATCCATGTCAGCTGTAACTAAAATTCATTAAAATAACTTTTTAATATAACTTTTGGAAACATTTCATTATATTCTGTTGTATTGGTTTCAAGACACATTGGAATCCTGAACCAGATATGAGATCAGTTAAATATGGACAAATCTATGTCAAAGTGATTGATTCTGGATGATAAATCTGGGGCATCTTTAGACTGTTGACTCTAGGTTTATATCACTTATTAGTAAGGTTATACTGTGCCAGAATTTTACTTACAAATTTTGATACAACTTTGTGCATTTAAGCCACACCCTTCGTTCAAGCCACACCCCTTTCCTTGACACCACACCCATTTTCAGAAAGTCAGAAAGATTTTGCTTAAAACTAGATGGACCAAAATGCTTCAAAATAAGCAAAATTGCACCAAATTGTTATATATTTTATACCAAGGGTCAAGTTGCAAAGACTTTTCCATACAGCTTTATGGCACAAATAACCTAATTTTACTGTTAAAGTGTGTTAATATACAGTGTAGCCAAATGGTTCCCATACAGTGTCATATATATATATGAGAGAGAGAGAGAGAGAGAGAGAGAGAGAGAGAGAGAGAGAGACATATTTAAGAAACAAGTAGTTAGTGATATATTGTACAAAATATAAGTAGATTGTAGACTCTATAGTGCCAAAAATAGTAACTGCAGTCATCACCGAGCTGACAGCTGACACTTTACTTCAATAATCAATATTAGTTCCAATCAGAAAATTTCTATAGCTTCGCAGTACATGAAAAAAAAAATTGAAAAACTTTTTTTTTTTTATATATATAATTGAATCAAGTTCAGTACATAAGGAGTTAATTACTATTTACAGAAATCAAACCAGTCGACCAAACAGGAACAATTACACCTGATGGTCAGATTTTCTGCAATGCAGCTAAGCAGTCTGTGTCTGAAATGTGGGATGTAGTTTCTTGTTCAAACATTCTGAAATTAAATTAGACTCCCCGGTAATTACAGAATCCTATACGTATTCAAAGTCAATATTATCTATTAAGCCAGTGACGCTGCCCGAATGTGACTTTTACATAGACTAATCAGCTGGTAATTATTGTCAAACACGCAATCTAGAATCTCATAATATATGATATGAAAGGCAGGAGGAATCTCGGAAATGGAAGAGAAATGCCATACTAATTCACAAAAGAAGGGTTCAAGTGTTAATATGAATTTGAAATGAGCCAAGTATAATAAAGTGCCAGTTCCTTCCGAGTGTATTGCTTTACAGCTGGTGGCCACATTTTTTTTTTTTTTTTTTCCATTTACTAGACAGTTACCTTATCGGTTTGGGCAAGTGCCAAGAAAAAGACACAAAGGGGTGATGATGTAGCTCTGCATAACCACCATTGTCAGACAATATTGTTTAGGATTTGATAAAGACCACTACTACCCATGATTTTTTGTAAGACAAGGGTTTGTTAAGAATGAATAAAATCAAAGAAAAGAGTCTATGGGAATGCGATTGGCTTTGTGGGTAATTTTTAGCATAAATTCTATATTCATTTCCTAAAACTTTATCTTTCCCAGGAATGAACATATCATATGTACAATCTATAGAGATTTACTGGGGTACACCTGCAAAATGGTAACTCATTATTACTGTACTGTCAAATGTATTTACATATACAGTAAAGCCATATAGTGAAAAATGGCCAAGTGATGTCACAAGGCCATATCTAAAACAATTAAAGTGAAAGAGTGTCTTCATAATTTTTTGACATACAGAAAAAAATTGGTTAGTTAAAAAAATAGACAAGTTCAATATTTGTCGGTACTGACTAGAGATGGGAGAACCAACTCTTACTGAGCCGGGTATGTATCCAAATATTCCAACTGTCAGTTATGGTTAACACCCGCTCCTAATGCTGTGGGCGGTCGCAAAGGGCTGTGACATCACAGGGCTGGTTGATGATTGGCTGCATGCATGGCATTGTGGGTGATCCTGCGTTCCCAGAGCTGCTTGCCCCATGTCCTAACGTGCAGCAGCCATTTTATGAAAAAATGGGATTCGTTACCACGAATCGTGAGGAAATCCGGATTCGATGCGAATTGAATATTTTCTGAAATTCGGATCAAATTCCACTTTGTCAGCTTCAAATCGCTCATCTCTAAATGTAGTATACATATATACATATAGTCTCCATATAGAAATATTATGAAACTTGTTTGTACTGTATGTGCAGCTCAGTGGACTGTAAATGTCCAATGATTCAGTGGGCTGTAAGTATTGAATGATACCTGCCACACCAGTCGTCATGGCAAGGATGTCTAAAGGGGTTAGCCAGGTTATTGTTTTTTTAAAGAGAGTCTTTTCTGGACAAACTAATCCCAGTACCCTGTACAGCTGTCAGCACAGTTTACAATGATGTATTTCTTATTCAGGACCGCTGCTCCATTGTTGTAAAAATCATCCTTTTATCCCAATGCAAATGAGCAGAAAAGGGCTTTAGGGGCGTTGTTTTCCATGAATGGGCTTTAGGGGTGTTGCTTTCCATCAATGGGCTTCACTATCTGCTGCTGCTAACCACTTCTAAAACTTTAAAAACTCCTTTAAATTTCACCTAAATAGTAGTGCCATTCACCTTCAGCAATCTGCTGCCACACTGTTCTGCCCAGGCCCTGATGCTCTATGCGTCCTCTGTTTTGTGTCGATACAGAGGAAGTGCACCCTCAGCCTCTTGGCCACTGATTGGCTGAGGACACATTTGTTTATTGAGAGCAGCAGGGGATTGTGGAAATAAGTAACAAAGCTATTTATTTTCTTATGCCCTGCTGATCAATATTTAATTTTCTTTTTTTTTCTGGAAAACCCCTTTAATGATGAAATCATCAAAATTTGAAGGAATAAATAATTAAAAATATCTTACAATGGGACTTACACAAGTAGCTGCCAGTCACATTTATGCAGGGAATTCTGGTGGACATTTATAATCCTCTCAATGAAAACTCCATTAATTTCTGTAACTGCAATCACACATGATGTAATTGCAACGTCGTGTCATGTTAGGCTTCAATCACTACAGCTGACACTTTTGTGATCAATCATGTCGAATCCTTAGAATATACATATATAGTCCTTATAGAGAAATGAAATGTTAGATACGTTTACATGGTGCATATTATACCTAAATACCCCCCTTCCTACCACCCCATCCTCTATTAATGACTTTATGGAGGGATTACTAAGGCAATCATAATAAGTCTGATTAAGGCTGAGGCCCCACGTTGCAGAAATGCAGCTTTTTTTGTTGCGTTTTTTTGAGCCAAAGCCAAGAATGGCTATATAAGGAATAAGGAATATATAGGAAGCTCTTATATTTCTACCTTCTGCTCAATCCACTCCTCGTTTTGGCTCAAAAAACAGCAACAAAATCTGCAACAAAAAAAGCTGCATTTCTGCAACGTGGGGCTTTAGCCTTAGAAAGATTTAGCATGAAGGAAATTAGACTGACCTTAACTGATCCGTTTCTGTATGCTTTTCTATGATGTAGATTAAAGCCAAAACCAGGTGCGAATAGTAGGGGATATAAAGTATAAAGAATAGGATTAAAGTATGGTATTGTGCCAAGTTTATCAAATGTTGCACAGAGTCTAAAGGTACTTTCACACTACAGTTGCTATAGTCCATTGATCTCATCTGTCATAGGATGAGAGCAACGGACTTTATGTAACGTCTCTGCCTGTTCGGGTCTCGGCGCCACCCTCCGCTCGCATGCTGTGGCGAAGGAGGCGTGTTCGGTTTGATTCCTTGCGTAGGTTTCTAGTTGCTGAGTCTGAACATGGTCCTAGTTCCCTTGCTGTGTAAAGCCACACCCGTGTTATGAGCATTGTTTCTGTTTGGACTGCATAGAGTTAATCTCTTCCTGGCCTGAGTGATTGACAGCCTGTGTACCTATCAGGTCTGGGGGCTGGTCCCAGACTTTCTATAAACAGGTTGTCAGCCCTCACATGGTCGCCGGTTATTGCTCTGACTTTGCCTGCTCTCTTTGTGCCCTTGATATTGACTGTACTATTTCTCGGACCTCTGGCTTGCCTTTTGACTATTCTCTTGGATTTAGATTCTGTACTGCATTGCTCGTTTGGTTCTGACCCCTTGCCTTTATCACTCTGCTTCTGTGTTGTTTTTGTCTTGTCCTGTTCTGTGTGTCACTTACTCAGTATAGGGCTTGTCTTCTGGTTGTCCTTTTACCGTTTAGGGTAACTGAGGCAATAGGAAGGGACAGTGGGTGGGGTGAGATTAGGGCTCACTTGTCTCTGTCCCCCCTCCCAGACCGCTGCTGTAGTGTCAGGGTGTTGCTACGGTTGGCAAGACCCTTACACTTTATATGATAAATTATAATAATAAGTAAAAATAACAAAAACGGTTATACTTACCTTCCCTCGTGCGTAGCGTCATGATGTCAATGTGCCCCATGGGACCAGGATGCTGGAGGAAGCCAGAAGATGACTCAGGGGGAGCACAGGACGCCATGAAGATGCCTAGAAGAGGTGAGGGAAGGTGAATATAACTGTTTGCTATTTTTTAACACTCCCTCCCGGGCTTCCTCTTAATATACTCTGAGGTCTATGGTCTGTATATTGTAGGAAGGCATGAGTAAAATGTGCCATATAGTGCATCATCCAATCCAAAACCAGCCCTGGATTAGGGGTTAGGAGGAAGGTTAGGCAGACATAACCATGAGCACAGACACCTTTGTGTTATTTTGGTACAAGGGCGCTGGCGCACTTTTGACAGATGCGAGTTGTTTGCTTTGGTATTATCCTATGGCTCATTATCAAAACTTACATTTTTTAATAGTACAACACATATGAAAATATTGGATTCAACAAATGTTCAATTATTGACAAAATAAATAAATTAGGATTTGCAGTATTTTGTTTTATTAAATCTGCTATCATTGTAACATATGTCCAGAGCAGCAGAACATCTGTTAAGTGGAGAAAACACTGATCTAGATGAGCCGGTGTAAATTCAGCACTGGAGTAGAGATATGGGACTGTGCTGAGCTATGGCAAGGTGCAGAAAGGAAAGTGTCTTTGTACGCCGTGTTCTGAAAGACTCAGTGACTCAATTATGCCTGGCATCCCCAAGAGTCTAGTTTGTCTGCTGTTCTTGTGACATGAACGGACTGAGCACCACGTCTGAAGCAAATGCATTATGGATTGCGTTGTTTAATGCCCACACACTTTAGCCTGTCGACAATTTAAAAACAAGTGGATCTTTTATTGTGTTTTTGCTTTGATAAAAGATGTCACATGTAATGGCTGCTGTAAGATTGAAAACTGATGATATGCCTCGTGCAGGAAAAGCCGGAGAGAGAATAAGCTGTGCGGAAAAATAAAGGGAAGAAAAGGCATTTTCCTTCGGGCTTTCTGACAAAGGGGATTACCAGAGAAGTACAGAGCCTGTCATCCTTTCCATTTAGAGTGCTGACAGAAAAACACGAACCCAGTGAAAAAGCCCACACAATCTGACAATATACAGTAAACAGCATCACTGTCGGGGAACAGTGACAAGTTATGCAACATCGTCGTGTACACGGCACCTTAGTTTATTGAATGCCACTGCTTTCTACGGATTTTGTGTATTTATATGTAAGCCATCCAGGCTGTTTCGCTTCCACTGGCATCAATACTAGAAAACAAACCTGCAAACCAAACGTGGCATGATACAAAAAGGATTGGGTACAAATCTTCGGCCTTACTTGTAAGACAGTAAGGCCCTGTTCATATCACAGTCTTCCTTTAAAGGCATGCTTTTGGACAATCCGCTGACATATACCTCCAGTGGAAGGCTGCAACAAATCATAGGCTTCTGCTAAAAAAGTAAAATCTATAGTGTAGGGTATATATTTTTGAAGGGAGCCCTATGAATATGTTTAAAGGGAGTCTGTCACCAAACCCAGCATATCAATCCAGCCCATGTCAACTGTGTTGCCAAGATATTACTGTATTTGACAATATGCAAATGAGCTCTATGGAGCAATGAGGGCATTGCAGATTACCTCTCTGGAGCAATAATAACGGCCTCATTGTTCCAAAGAGCTCATTTGTATATTGATAAAAATGGCGATATCTCAGCACTGTTTGATTTAGGTGACCCTAACCTATTTCTCTGTGGGACTGGGTTGATATGCTGGGTCCCGGTGACAAATTCCCTTTAAAAAGGACTCTACAGATTTCCATAGCAAGTAAAGCAGAACGTTCAGGTCTAATAAATGCAGTGAAATCTAATGACAGATCCTCTTTAAATTGTTTTGCTACTACCCATAATGATTTCAATATATATATATATATATATATTTATATATGTACATATTTATAATATATATATATATATATATATATATATATATATATACAGAGAGAGAGAATATGAATATGTATATATATATATATATATATATATATATATATATACCAGTATATATATATATATACACATTTATAATATATATACAGTATATAATATATGTATCTATATATCTAGATATATAGATATATAGATATATTTATATATACTTATATACAGATATTAAAAAAGAACCATGTACATCTCACATGACTAACTAAGGCTCCATGGCCTTTGATACTACAGAGAGGTTAATATTTACTATCTCACATAACACTAAGTAGTCTGTCTTCTACCACTATTCATTATGAAATCTCTCCAATCTGGTCAGTGTCATTCCTGTTACAATTAAGTGATGCTACACAGCTCACAGCTAACACAAGACTCAATTTATTATACAATGGACCATTTTATTGCTGTCCTGTCCATCAAATAAAGCGTTAGTGAAAGTTTACAGCTGTCAATTTTCATAAAATATCACCACCGCAGCTTGGGCTAATAATTCCAAATAGTTGTTTGCTTGCAAATCTTGACCTAGAGTAGCAGAAGAAAAGTTGTATATGCTACCACATGCACCAGCAAAACTAATAAATGTGTCACATCAGATTGTTTACCTACTATTCCACATAAATTATATCCAGAGCTGTAAATCTATTTTTTTTTTTCATTCTGAACCTAATTCAGCGGATGAAATACCAAAGCAACAGAGGAGCAATAAAGATAGTCTATAAAATATATTAAAGACAAATAGGCAGCACATGGAATTGATTTGCTTGTTAAAACTGTAGTAAATAGAGAACAAATGCGCAGAAACATCATGTTCAGGTGTATAGTAATAAATGTATTATCCTACCTAAGTTTATTTTCTATCTATCTATCTATCTATCTATCTATCTATCTATCCATCTATTCAAATCTTCAGAAAAAATAGACAGCACTCCAAAAAATTAAAAAAGAAGGACTTTATTTGCCCAAAGTACTTATTCCGTTTATGAATTGTCGACCATATGTTGGCTGTATTTCCTGGACCAAAGAGTGAGCAGTGAACTGGACCCCAAGCATCATAGACATCGGTAAGGCTAGGAGTCCCTGTCTCCCAGTGGGACTAATGTTCCTTACTGAAAACATGGAAAAAACAAAAAAATGGCTGTAGCAGGGAGGCGTTAGGGATACACTGCACACACTTCAGTACTTTGATAAATAAACTTTGTACACCCTGGGGCTCCTCTCTGCTACGAACCAACAACTCTGCCATATCTGGAGCATCCAGCGTAAGAAGCAAAAGAGACAACAGAAGTGATTATAAAAAAGAGAGAGAAGTTGCTTTTGTCATAACGTTCCACTTCATATACCATGAATTTATTTTGGAAGTGCAAATGTCTATGAATGATCTACAGCAGTAGAGGAGATGTATGCCCAACTTTTATCTATTATATCACACTAACATGGCAGATACTTTATTTTTAGCCTTGTCTACCGCTTAACACCTAATCCCTAAATCCAAAACTATTGTACTGACAATCAGGATGAGGGATTGAAGTAATTGCGTTAATTTTCCTATTGCTCAATGCTCTCCCTAATCGCTTCTGTATACAGTCCTTTTCCCTCTCTCTCTCCTGTTATCTCGCTTTGCTATTCTAATATGACATTTCAAGCTAGCTTGGCTTACTAAACTCTTGGCAGTCTTAAATGCTGGCTCCCAAATATTCCCCTAATGCAGAAAGGTGCCATTATTCCAGAGTAACTGTATCCAGAGTACAGGTCAATGAGGCAGATATTAGTATTTGATTTCTTTGGGGTTTACCTGTAGCTGGAAACCTGCAGATGGTTGGAGCTATTTTATCAGTTTCTTTCCAACTGCTAAGCATTTTCCCAAAGGCAATACATGAGTGAAAACCATTTAGGTGAAGCTTAGACAGCAACATATCCTCTGGCACATCATTCCTAGCGTTTCCCCTTATGGGATGTTTTTGCATAGAAACTTGTGGAGTTTCGGTTTATTCATGATTTCTCCTTGGTTTATTGGGCCTTCCATATCTAAAAATAATCCTGCTACACATTAATGCTTGCGGAAATTGGGCTTGATCTGAGCACCTCACTGTAGAACCTACTGTATAATGAATTAGTGAATGCTATGCATATCAGTAGCTAACACTAAGTATTGGCACCTTTTCAGAACATGGTCCATAGGTTAAAACAGTATCTGAGGGGGGTTATGTTTTCCTATATTATTATATCAAAAATCCTACAAAGTAAAAATCCTTTCAACAATAGATGTGTTAATAGTTTATGTCTGTCGATTAAACAGACACCTTCCTGATGGTACAAACTGCCTTCTATTACAAAAGACTTTGAAGAAACATCAAGAAACAGCAACAATGAGGACTGTAAAAGAAGTGTAAAACATTGGAACTGGGTTGCAGAAAAATCTCAGCAGGTGCTTTGGACTGATGTGTCAAAACGAGTAGAGGGCAGCATGGTGGTGTAAGAGACAGCCAATGTTGTCCTAAGCTTCATTTGTCTGTATAAACTGTTAATGTTGAATGTATTTCTGTGATTCTGTTCCTTTAAGACAGCAGCCATTGTAATTGTGACATGATGCTGGAGTGAGACCCCCCCCCCCCTTTTATGTGAGCTTGCCTGTTCTGCAGACAGAGTGTGAGCAGAGAAGCAGGAAGTGACGAGACAGAGATCAGCAGCCATCTTGGCAAGTGTTGTATTGAACTGGTGTGGAGATTTTTCTGTACAGCTAAGCTGTATCTTGGTCCAGAGACAAACAGAGTGTAAAGAGACAACAGGACTAGTGAGTCCACGTGAAAGGAACTGTGCTCAGTGGCTGATCAGTGAGACTGACATTGTGACTGTGTATATGGATACCACAGATAGAGACTCGCAGTGCTGTTGATGTACTGGACGGCACCTGCTAAATCCCGGCTTACATCCCAGCTCAGTGTATGGATTCGGCAGGACTGTCAGTGTGCTGAGTGGAATCTGCTGTTGGATTACATTGCATTCAGTTGGTTTCCCTGTCTGTTAAAGAGGACTTCATTTCTCCCAAGATCCTGATAACCGTGAGGAGAGGACGCTTCACTATAAAAGAAAGGACCGACTTTGGGCCCCACCGCGCGCTTCTACGGACTGTAAGCGGTCCACCTGGACCACTGGGGAAAAGGGGGTGCACCCAAATGTGAAGTCAGGGTCAGTTAGGGATAGTTTTGAGTATATTGTTCATTCAGTGTCCATACTGCAGAAGTGGACAGAGTAAAAGTAGAAACCATTGCAGAATTTGCCTTGAAATTGTTCATGCTATATTGTATATTTTGCTTGTCTTTAGCCCTGTCATTTTACCTTTAACTAGCCTTTATTAACTTATAGTAAATATATATTTTTTTTTCTTGAACTACCGCGTGTGCGTTCATTTCTGGTTGCGGAGTCCAAACCACCTGCCTTGCTCTCGGTTCACAAATTGGCGTAGTCGGCAGGATCCGCTTACCAGAATGGACGGTGAC
This sequence comes from Leptodactylus fallax, assembly GCA_947044405.1. Lineage (NCBI taxonomy): Eukaryota > Metazoa > Chordata > Amphibia > Anura > Leptodactylidae > Leptodactylus > Leptodactylus fallax. The sequence continues at coordinate 1,202,380 of CAMRHE010000249.1, forward strand.
GCACCAGTTCGGGAGAATGGTGCTGGAGGAAGAATGCCAGCAGGGGCTATAATGAGTCAGTTAGCTAAATTTGATGGCAATAATATGTCAGTGAGTATGTGGGTGGAACAGATACGAATGATACAGCGAATGTACCAGACCGCACCAGAAGTACTAGTAGAGCTAGCAATATTGACATTACAAGGGGATGCTAAGACCACGGTGATACTGAGGCCATTTGAACAAAGGCTAATTTGTGAACCGAGAGCAAGGCAGGTGGTTTGGACTCCGCAACCAGAAATGAACGCACACGCGGTAGTTCAAGAAAAAAATATATATTTACTATAAGTTAATAAAGGCTAGTTAAAGGTAAAATGACAGGGCTAAAGACAAGCAAAATATACAATATAGCATGAACAATTTCAAGGCAAATTCTGCAATGGTTTCTACTTTTACTCTGTCCACTTCTGCAGTATGGACACTGAATGAACAATATACTCAAAACTATCCCTAACTGACCCTGACTTCACATTTGGGTGCACCCCCTTTTCCCCAGTGGTCCAGGTGGACCGCTTACAGTCCGTAGAAGCGCGCGGTGGGGCCCGAAGTCGGTCCTTTCTTTTATAGTGAAGCGTCCTCTCCTCACGGTTATCAGGATCTTGGGAGAAATGAAGTCCTCTTTAACAGACAGGGAAACCAACTGAATGCAATGTAATCCAACAGCAGATTCCACTCAGCACACTGACAGTCCTGCCGAATCCATACACTGAGCTGGGATGTAAGCCGGGATTTAGCAGGTGCCGTCCAGTACATCAACAGCACTGCGAGTCTCTATCTGTGGTATCCATATACACAGTCACAATGTCAGTCTCACTGATCAGCCACTGAGCACAGTTCCTTTCACGTGGACTCACTAGTCCTGTTGTCTCTTTACACTCTGTTTGTCTCTGGACCAAGATACAGCTTAGCTGTACAGAAAAATCTCCACACCAGTTCAATACAACACTTGCCAAGATGGCTGCTGCTCTCTGTCTCGTCACTTCCTGCTGCTCTGCTCACACTCTGTCTGCAGAACAGGCAGGCTGACATAAAAGGGGGGGGGTCTCACTCCAGCATCATGTCACAATTACAATGGCTGCTGTCTTAAAGGAACAGAATCACAGAAATACATTCAACATTAACAGTTTATACAGACAAATGAAGCTTAGGACAACATTGGCTGTCTCTTACATATTCCCCCCCACTTTAAGATTGGCATTCATCTTGCCCATGGGACTATACGAATTTAACCGGATGCCCTTCGGGTTGACAAATGCACCCGGAATGTTTCAGCGGTTGATGGAGAAATGTCTCGGTGACTTCAACTTTGAGTTCACTCTCATCTACTTGGATGACATTATAGTGTATTCTGCGACCTTTGAAGACCATCTCCACCAGTTGGGGCAAGTATTTCGAAGATTGCGGGAACATGGGCTCAAATTGAAACCCAGTAAATGTCGGTTGTTCCAATCTGAAATTGATTACTTGGGTCACCGCGTATCAGGAGAAGGGGTGAGACCATCAAGAGACAAGATAGCGGCTGTTCAAGATTGGCCGATACCGACTACCCTGCGAGAAGTGAGGGCGTTCCTTGGAGTAGCCGGTTACTATCGACGGTTTATTAAGGATTTCGCCAAGGTAGCAGCACCACTTAATGCTCTCCTACGAGGCACATCCGGTGGTCCAAAGAACCGGTCCGTGAAGTGGGGACCTGAACAGGAACAAGCCTTTCAGGCATTGAAGGATGCACTGACAACAGCCCCAATCTTGGCATATGCTGATTACCACTTGCCGTTCCAGCTATATACAGATGCAAGCCTGTATGGTCTTGGAGCAGTGCTTTCCCAGCTTCAGGATGGCCAGGAGAGGGTCATAGCGTACGGCAGCCGGTCTTTGAGAGATTCTGAAAGAAACCCCGAGAATTATAGTTCATTTAAATTGGAGCTGTTGGCACTGGTATGGGCCATGACCGAGAAATTCTCTGAATATTTGACCGGTGCTGAAGTTTTAGTACTGACTGACAACAACCCACTAGCTCACCTGGAAAATGCCAAGCTCGGGGCGTTAGAGCAGAGGTGGATAGCCCGAATGACTAAGTTCAATTACCGCATTAAGTATCGGTCCAAGACAGAGAACCAGAATGCTGACGGGCTTTCTAGGGTAACCGCCCAGACCCCCACAGTAGACGTGGATCATGAGTTGGAGCATGTGGAGGTGCCCGACTTCAGCAGATTTTCACAGGCCTTGGCCGCCGCTAATCAGTTTGAGATGGAGGGGACTGAAATGGCTCCTTTCTTTGGTCCCTCACGACAGGAATGGGCACAGATACAACAGACCCATGAGGGGCTGGCGCAGATGATCAAGTGTGTTGAGAAAGGCCAGAAGCCCTGTAGAGAGGAAAGAGAACGACTGACACGTGAGATATTATCTGTTTTGAGTCAGTGGGAAAAGTTGGAGATGAAAAATGGAGTGCTATGCCGAAAGGTCTATTTACCTTCTGAGATCGACATTCGATACCAAATTGTGGTGCCTAGTGAACTGGCTCGCTCGTTGGCAGTTGAGGCTCATAATAAGAATGGACATTTTGGTCATGAGAAGACCTTTCGTTGGTTACAGCGACTGATTTACTGCCCTGGTCTTCGTCAAATGGTCGAAGAAGTATGCCGCAGCTGTCGAACTTGTGAGATCCATAAGGCAATAGAACAGAGAGCTCCCCTGCAAACCATCGTGACCCAGGAACCTTTAGAAATCGTCATGATAGACTATCTAATGGTGGGCCCATCCAATAGCGGACACCAGTATTGCCTCGTAATGGTGGATCACTTCACCAAATTTGCGGTGGTAACCGCCACCAAGGACCAGACAGCTGAGTCAGCAGCTCGTGCTCTGTGCCAAGATTTCATTCGAGTATATGGGTGCCCTAAACGCATCCACTCCGACCAGGGTGCCTGCTTTGAGGGACACGTAATGAAAGAAGTTCAACGTATCTACGGGATAAAGAAGTCGCACACGACTCCATACCACCCTCAGGGAAATGGGGCCTGTGAAAGATTCAACAGAACTCTGCTACAGATGCTGCGGACTCTGGAGGAAGACAAGAAGTTACAGTGGCCTCAGTTCTTGTCTGAAATGGTGTGGGCCTATAACAATCAGGTCCATTCTACAACGGGGTACTCTCCTTATACACTTCTCTTTGGGCGGTCTGGGCGAAGTATAGGAGAATTACAGTTGAATGATGTGGATGGGTTCCCTCAGAGGGATCCAACCTCTTGGGTGCGGGCGCATCGGCAGAGACTTGAGACGATCCATCGATTGGTGCGGCAGCGCCTGCAAGAACATCCCCATCCTGATAAGACCCCAGTGCAAGAAGCACCATTGCAACCAGGCGACCTGGTGCTAGTTCGTGTCAAGAAACCCCAAGGGAAATTGGAAAGCAGATGGGAGGCTTTGCCGTATCGTGTTGTTGGCCGCAAGTATGCGAATGGGCCAGTGTACCAGGTCCAGAAAGAAGGAACTGATTGTGTTCGAGTACTTCACCGAAATATGTTGCGTCTGTGTCATTCTGAAGGGACAAATCATGATGGGCCTGCCAATGTGAATGAGCTCCCACAGTCAGAGAATGGAGGTGCGGAATGGGCCTCCGACGAGGAGGATGATTGTTGGCCGATCCCTGCTCCTGGGGATGTTCCACCTGTGACTACTGTATCTCCGGTCTGTGCCCCCTCTGGTGCGGAATCCGCTGGTCCTTCTCAGCCCATAGCTGCAGCACCCCATAATATACCACCGGTCCTCAGACGGACCACTAGGCCAAATGCTGGTATTCCCCCTGTTCGGTATGCGCAGGATGAGTTTGTTTGGCCTGCCATACATCGGTATACTACCACCCTGTGCATAAAAGTACAACCCTCTGGATATACAGTCATAGGCAGGGACTGCCAATCTTAAAGTGGGGGGGAATATGTAAGAGACAGCCAATGTTGTCCTAAGCTTCATTTGTCTGTATAAACTGTTAATGTTGAATGTATTTCTGTGATTCTGTTCCTTTAAGACAGCAGCCATTGTAATTGTGACATGATGCTGGAGTGAGACCCCCCCCCTTTTATGTCAGCCTGCCTGTTCTGCAGACAGAGTGTGAGCAGAGCAGCAGGAAGTGACGAGACAGAGAGCAGCAGCCATCTTGGCAAGTGTTGTATTGAACTGGTGTGGAGATTTTTCTGTACAGCTAAGCTGTATCTTGGTCCAGAGACAAACAGAGTGTAAAGAGACAACAGGACTAGTGAGTCCACGTGAAAGGAACTGTGCTCAGTGGCTGATCAGTGAGACTGACATTGTGACTGTGTATATGGATACCACAGATAGAGACTCGCAGTGCTGTTGATGTACTGGACGGCACCTGCTAAATCCCGGCTTACATCCCAGCTCAGTGTATGGATTCGGCAGGACTGTCAGTGTGCTGAGTGGAATCTGCTGTTGGATTACATTGCATTCAGTTGGTTTCCCTGTCTGTTAAAGAGGACTTCATTTCTCCCAAGATCCTGATAACCGTGAGGAGAGGACGCTTCACTATAAAAGAAAGGACCGACTTTGGGCCCCACCGCGCGCTTCTACGGACTGTAAGCGGTCCACCTGGACCACTGGGGAAAAGGGGGTGCACCCAAATGTGAAGTCAGGGTCAGTTAGGGATAGTTTTGAGTATATTGTTCATTCAGTGTCCATACTGCAGAAGTGGACAGAGTAAAAGTAGAAACCATTGCAGAATTTGCCTTGAAATTGTTCATGCTATATTGTATATTTTGCTTGTCTTTAGCCCTGTCATTTTACCTTTAACTAGCCTTTATTAACTTATAGTAAATATATATTTTTTTTCTTGAACTACCGCGTGTGCGTTCATTTCTGGTTGCGGAGTCCAAACCACCTGCCTTGCTCTCGGTTCACAGTGGCTCAATGGTTAACACTGATGCCTTGCAGCTCTGGAGCCCTAGGTTTAAATCCAGCCAAGGACAACTTCATAGAGAGCAGTTTGGATGTTCTCCCTGTGTTTGCGCAGGTTGGTAGGGAATTTAGAATGTGAGCCCTATATGGGATAATATTGACAATATATGTAAAGTACTGCAGAATATGATGGTGCTATATAAGCAAGCGAAATAAATATTCGGCTATAACAGCATTTTGTATGGGGCTACCTTTCAACAAATAGAGATGGGGATTTGTTCAGGATTAATTCTGTCCTCATAGCTGAGAAAAACACGCAGATATTTATCCATCACGGAGGCTCCAAATTTATTCTGCAGCATGACAAGGACCCCAAACATGCAGCCAATTATTAAAAACCTTCTTGAAGGTAAAGATGAATAAAGAATCCTGTAAGTGATGATATGGCCCCCACAGAGCCCTGATCTCAACATCATCCAGTCTGTCTAGGATTACATGAAGAGAGAGAAGGATTGGAGCAAGCCTACATTCGCATAAGATCTGTGCTTAGTTCTCCAAGATGTTTGGAACAACCTCTCTGCCTGTCTGCAAGTGAAGACAAACGGTGGTCACACTAAATGTTGATGTGATAAAAATTTCTCTTTTATTCATTCACTTAATTTTAATTATCAAAATGAAACTAACCCTTCTATTTCTTACTTTACAGCATTTTTTCACACCTGCCTAAAACCCTTGCACAGTACTGTATACAATAGGGCAGATTTATTAAGAATGATGTTTCGTACATCAGTCTTAATAAAGGCCCGACTGGCGCAGGGTATGACTGATTTATGAAGAGGAGCATACCATATGTTCCTAACTGGTGTAAATTTCTATTATAGCTCATGTTTGTTGCAAGAAAGGGCCTTGTGCCAAATGTGTGCCAAAATATCACCCCTCTATGCCAGAAAACTGGTGTAGAGGGACAGAAAAATGTCCCCAATGTCTAAAGCTAAAAAAAATACACCTTTGATGCAGAGGTGGATATTAATCTGCACCTCTTCCCCCAGCATGTGCAAGAATAGTTTGTAAGATCCTTGTTGTTCAGAAGCTACTTGATGAAATGAACATGATAGACATGATTCTTCCATGACTTACTTCACATTCTGTTACCTGTTTACATTTCATTTACTCTCAGATCCATCCCTTGTGTCCAATGCTTTAGGATAGACCCTTGAACCTAATGGTCTTGAGTTGATTACCAAAGTAAAAAAAAAAGTTAAAACAGAGCAGCTGTCATCTGACAGCCACTCCTGCTAGCTACTCTTGGCCACATTGTACAGTTTTACTGCTGGATCATGTACATGTGATAACTCCTGGTCTCTCATATGGTTAGTGTGTACTAAAGTGTCCTTAACTGCAGCCAATCCCTGTGTGTGAAAAGACTCTTAAAGGTCCTTCCTATGATAGACTAGTTCTAAGCAGTAGAGGTGGGCAAATCTCACAAGGTTCATTTCCATGAATATAAATGAGCCTTCCAGTTCGTACGAGGTCAAACTTGTTTGCCATGAACTGGAAGTGCCATTATTAAACTCTGGGATTTCCTCACACCCCAGAGTATAATAAGTGGTGGCCCAGGGGAGGTGAGTAAAAATAATAAACAATTACACTCACTTTTGTCTCACCTCTTTTCGGCATCCTTGCAGCTTCCAATGGTTGCCTGATGTCCTCTTCCAACCTCTGGCTAACGCCATGCACCCTATGATCACCATTGAGGTCTGTGATTGAGCCTCACTGGTTACATGGGGTGTGCTGACGTCATGACACCTTGACATTGGTGTGTTCCATGTTCAATCAGGTTCAATCTCAGGCCTCAGCAGTGACCCACAGACATATGACATCAGCCAGAGGCTGAAAGAGGATGCCGAAGGAATGTTGTTTACAACTGAACTCCCCCTATACCCTACCGCTGATTGACCATGATTTTGCCTACCACTTCTTTATTACCATTTTGGAACTCTAACTCATCGGTCAGCTACATATTGCTAAGCGTGACTACTCTAGAGTAGTGACCTTTGGGAAAGTTGATGCCCGATCCTGTAGACTCTGCCACTTGGTTTAGCCCTAGTGGCTCAGAGAGTTAAATTTCTAGCAGGTCTTTTTTACACTTTGTTTTTGCTCTCAGGCAGATTTTCCTTTGTTTCTGAAGGGCAGAGGTACAGTGCTTATATGAGAAATATCATAATAACTAGGGGGCCATCTTTCTAAAATAAACATGTCTCGGAGAGGTCCTTCTTAATCTTATGGCCACTGGGTTGGGAGTTGCACATACATGTACATTGTTTCTTTCACAGTTGTTCTTCTATAACAACAGTCCTTAGCCCTGGAACACAATACTATTTATGGCAAAATCCCGTGGTAAGCGAATATTTGGTATAACTGCCTAAAAAAACTTCTAAGACATTTCTCAAATACAACATATGGCAAAATCCTGTGAGATCATGGAACAAGAAACAGACAAATGTTTAATCCTGGAAGAAGAAGAAAGTTTTTGTAGTGTAAGTAACTGTGATCTGCTGAATAGCAATTGAATATTATGATTCAAAAGGGCAGAGTGGCATTTGCAGGCCGTGCTGGCAAGAACATTTGACATCCCACTGTTGAGAGGAGATGATGGCTCTGTGTCATGCCAGCTGCCCCCCGCAAACCACGTGCTGCACTGCACCTCCGCTCTTTGTCAAGGAGACTGGCAGATCTAGGACCAGGCATCAAGCCACTTGAACAGATGGATCTGAGCGCAGTCAGCCAGGAGTCCATGTATGTGCATTAAATATGAATGCGAAGGGCAGGAATCCCAGCTCCGCTCCATGTTCACAGTTCTGACTTCCAGGTGCTTGTCATTGCTCATTCCTGGCCAAATTTATTTTCAGTCCACTCAAATATATTACAGCATACACATTTTGCCACCCCTGAGCGTGTGTTAATGTACAATGCTCAGTTGTGTGTCCCCGGATGGTGCTCATGATAAATTCTAGTCACTATGATGCATAATGCGTAGTTCTGTTCCACCATGTATTAACCCTGTAGTCAGAAATCAGCTGCCTCCATGAAAAGTAACTAAGGTATATATCAAAATATGTTTTATACTTTATAATAGAATAATTAATACAGTATCATAGTATCATTCTATTTATTATTGTACTTATTTCACACATTTGTATTAATATTTTTTACTGCGATAACAAATGACATTAATAAATTGGAAAATTGTATTTAACTTACAAGATAAGGCTTTGGTGCTCCAATCTTTAGTACAAATTCCCCTGTTTGCCCCAGACGTATACTTTCTGCCTGCTGCCAACATTAGCTCTCAAGTTCTGCTATTTGACTGATATGGTGGTCTTGAATGAACATCGCCTCTCCATTTACCTTCATAGGACTACCAAAGACAAGCCTTGTACAGTGCTCAGTTATCTCCACCAGTCCCACAGAATTGAATAGAGTGACATTGCAAATGTGCAACCATCGATCCACTTAAACATCACAATTCGGAATCTACTATCTTATTACTAATAGGTTGAAGCATCCACCAATGTAGCCACCTATCCATATGAAGACATATGAAGAAATTAAACAGCACCAAATGTATATAAAAATGATATGTTTTAAAATGCACCTTTAAGTACTTACATATGTGTCCTCCCATGAATCTACACTGGTCTCGAAGTGTATGTAAGTCCAATTTGTGGTCTTTCAATGTGGATGCAACTCTGTGCTGTGCTGCGTCACTGGGCTGCTACAAGAAAGGACAAATGTCTTGCATGAGAGATCAGGGGGGAAAGGTCACCAGCATCACACTGGAGCAGAAAGTCCATCTCATGCTCAATGCATGACTGTAATCTTCGACTGAGATGACAACCCCATGTCAGCAGTCCCAATTTTGCTAGGACACTCCCAGGAAAAGGGGTCACAAAAGAAACAGGTTTTATGTAAACTTCACCTAAAAATGGGTATTTTTGGGGTGTTTCTCAGTGGGACTTGAAAGGCAATATTTTAGCCTATAAAAGTATGGTCAAGGCTAGCGATGAAGTGGGAAAAATGGAAAATGAAGTCATGTTGGGAGTCAAGTAATGAGAGAAGAGCTATGTTAGGAACCATGTTAGGATACAAGGGGAAAACCATCCTGAGGAACATGATTTAAAAAGATGCCATGCTGGGAACTAGGAAAAATGTAGATTGTGAGCCCTATATGGGACAATGACTGACAATGTCTGTAAAGTGGTATATAATGACACAATATAAGTAAGCAAAATAATAATAATAATTGGTCCATTTTGAACTAGGAAATGTATAGTTCACTAGGGGCCTAAGATGGAGATGAGAATTCCTATTTTATTATTCCTAGTCTAGGCATGGCTCAATGTAATATGCTTATGTGATACCAACCATAAAATAATAGTCCTTTAATAGTCCCACAATGGGGAAATTCAGTGTGTTACAGCAGCAAAGATAAGCAGTTACAAATACAAATACAACATGTACAGGAATTTTCCAAGGTAAGAGGCATTACATTGATAGTAGACAGACAGATAAGAAGTTGCAGAGGAGGGGGGGGGATTTAACAGGCAGAAAGATATTTCAGTTCTCTGTGTGTAATGATCTATGCTTAGGTCGGTGTTGGTTGTACAGCCTAACCGCGATGGGGAGGAAAGACTTCAGATAGCGCTCCTTCTCACACTTAGGGTGGAGCAGTCGGTCACTGACAGTACTTCCCAGCATAATCACGGTCTCGTGCATGGGATGGGACTTCTTCTTCCACATCGAGATCACCATGGACAGTATCCTTCTGTCACCCACCACCTGCACTGGGTCCAGTGGGCTCCCCAGGACAGAGCTGGCCCTTCTAATCAGCTTGTCAAGTTTATTTCTATCCCTGGTTGATATACTGCTCCACCATAGGCCACTCCAAAGAAGATGTCTGATGTCACTACCGAGTTGAAGAAAGTCCTAAGAAGTGCCCCCTGGATTCCAAAGGCTCTCAGCCTCCTAAGCAGGTAGAGCCTGCTGTGGCCGTTCCTGTACAGGACCTCCATGTGATCTGCCCAGTCCAGCTTATTATTAAGGAGCAAACCCAGGTACTTATAGGTGTTCAGGTACTTATAGGTGTTCACAATCTCGATGCCCGTCCCCAGGATGTCCACTGGTTTAGGAGGGCATCTGCATTTACGGAAGTCCACCACCATCTCCTTGGCCTTCCCCGCATTAATCTTCAGGTGGTTCCATTGGCACCAGTCCACAAAATCCCGATTTAGTTCTCTGTACTTTCTGTCATCATCGTCTGTGATGAGACCTACTATTGCAGAGTCGTCAGAATACTTCAGTAGGTAGCAGCTAGATGAGTTGCACCTACAATCTGCAGTGTACAGTGTGAAGAGGAAAGGGGCGAGAACTGTACCCTGAGGTGCCCCCGTATTATAGATCACGGTATCTGACACACAGTCCCAGGCTCTCACATATTGAGGTCGGTTTGTGAGGTAGTCTAAGATCCAGTTGGAGAGGTGGTGGTCCACTCCAGCAAGGCCCAGCTTGTCTCTCAGTAACCCCGGCTGTATGGTGTTAAAAGCACTGGAAAAATCAAAGAACATTATTCTCACCGTGTTCCCTGGTTTCTCTAGGTGAAAAAGAGCCCTGTGCAGAAGGTGGATGCTGGCATCATCTACCCCAATGCCCGGCCGATAAGCAAACTGGAGAGGGTCCATAGTGGGCCTCACTAGAGGGCGGAGATGTGTGAGAACCAATCTCTCTAAGATCTTCATCAAGTGGGATGTCAGTGCTTCAGGTCTGTAGTCGTTGAGGTCCATAGGGTAAGGTTTCTTTGGAACTGGTACCACACAAGAAGATTTCCATAATTCAGGGACTATTTCCTGCCTCAGGCTCATATTAAACATATATGTAATTATGCTACACAGCTGATCCCCACAAGTCTTAATTAGCTTTGCACTGATGTCATCTGGCCCTGTGGCTTTCCTCGCCTTGATCTTTTTCATCTCCTTCCTCACCTGGGCTTGTGTGAAGGTCAGACTGTGGTCAGGTAAAGACGGATTTCTGGATTTACTCATCTGGTGGGAAGTAGCCGCATGGGGTGAAGTTATTGTGGTGGGGGAAACTGAAGGACATGCTGCGGTGGTAGGAGCTGGTGTGTGATTCTTCAAATCTATTGAAGAGTAGGTTTAGTTCATTAAGCCACTTATCATCTGCCTCAATCTCGCAGACAGACTTTCTATGACCCGAAATTGACTTAAGCCCCTCCCAGACCCCCCTTATGTCTTTTCTTTTCATTTGTTTTTTCATTTTTTTCCTTATAATTGGCTTTTCCCTGCCTGATTTGATGCCTAAGCTCCTTTTGTACTTCCCTCAGCCCCTCCTTATCTATTGTCCTGAATGCCATCTTTTTCTCCTTAAGTAGTGTTTTTATATCAGAATTAATCCATGGTTTGTTGTTGGAAAAGCACCTCACCACTTTTGTGGGTACTGTGTTGTCCACACAAAAATGAATGTAGTCCGTTATGCAGTGTGTGAGTCCTTCTATATCTTCTCCATAAGAATCATGCACAACTTCCCATGCGGTTGTGTCAAAACAATCCCTCAAAGCCTCATCACTCTCCTCGGACCATATCCTCACTGTGCGGGTGACAGCTGGTTCTCTACGTACAAGTGGCTTGTACACAGGTCGGAGATGCACTAGGTTGTGATCCGATCTTCCCAGGGACGGTAGGGCTCATGAGTTATATGCCTCTTTCGCATTGGCAAAGAACAAGTCCAGTGTTTTATTGTCTCTAGTGTGGCAGGTTACATACTGTGTGAAAATGGGCAGTGTGGATGATGGAGAGACATGGTTGAAGTCTCCAGACACAAGAAGGAGGGCCTGGGGGTGTCACGACTGCACCTGGCTCACCGTGGCTTGTAGGACCTCGCAGGCAGCGTCAGCTTTCGCAGAGGGGGGGACATATGCAGCTATCATGATGACGTGATAGTTCCCTTGGTAGATAGAAAGGTCTCATGCTCACAGCTAATAGTTCAATGTCTTTACAGCAAGTTTGCTCCTTAATCACAATGTGCCTAGGATTGCACCATCTATCATTCACAAATATTGCTGTTCTCCTTTGTCCTGTCCCCCCGAAGGAGTTTAAAGCCATCCAAGGAGACCAGAGTGTCCGGAGTAACATCAGTGAGCCAAGTCTCTGTAAGCAGCATCATGCTGCACACCAGAAACTCCTGATGATGCCTGGTGAGTGCTGTTAGTTCGTCCATCTTGTTTGCAAGAGATCTCACATTAAAATACACGCATTCTTCATTATTTGGGATTTTTGGGGGCTGTACATGCTTGTTGACTCCGTTAGACACTTTAACCTGCATTCTGTATACCCCTATAAAACACCATTTTTCTGCTCATAGAGGTCTCATTGTATGTGTATCATAAGTTAAGCTATATGTTTCTAAAAGCAACATGATTTCCTGATAAGTTAATACAAAGGCTAGTATCTATATGGGGATGAATTGCAGCCTTTCAAGTATTTTACACTGATATTGTATTGATTTAGTTCTATGAGAAATTGCCTGAATTAACTAAACTGGAGATCAGTTTTTTTGGTCACATCTATATCTAACCATGCAATGTAATGTGCAGTGTAAATAGTTCATTGCAAATAGTGAATCATGTGGGATCAATACCAAAATTTGGGGAAAATAAATATAAATCAAAAGTAATGGATATAATGAATAAATGTAATGAATTTGATTTGTGAAGAATTGATTTACTCTTCTCTAGTTCACATTTATCGGATCTCCAGTTTGGTTTATAATTCCAATTTCTCAGGAAACCAAATGGGAAACAACAAATGGGAGCATTTAGAATATCAGTTTGTGATAACTTGTCACATAATGTTGTTGTTCTTGTTCTACATATATCTGGAAATGTCCCACCAGAAAGACATGTAAAGGAGGACTTGTGAAATATATGTTATACAAGCAAACACCCTTCTGCAATACAAAACACAATTCTGCATCCTTGTGTCGTGGGCCCTGTGGGTTGACTTTGTACCTGACCTTTCAGAAATGTTGCAGCGTTCCTTTAAAAATGTCTCTAAAAAACTGAGAATTGGTAACAGATTGCTATGGACAGCTGCTCCACGTTGGCTCGGTGGTTATTTCTGTTGCCTTGAATCAATGAGGTCCTGATTCGAATTTGACCAAAGACAATATCTGAAAGACATTTGTATATCTAATGTGGGTTTCCTCACAAATTCCAAAAATAAACTTAAAGAGATAAATGGATTTATATTAAATTGACCCTAGTATATATTGGAGTTAAGTGCCCATATTAGGGGTGTAACTAAAGACACATGAGCCTTGGTGGAAAGCTCAGCTTGGGCCCCCTTGGCTTCTTATCCTGTCAATTTTTAGCTTTGTTCTATCCGTATATTTTAGCAGGATTAACATTTCCTTTTCTTTCTCTATCCAGGCCCAGACTGTCATGAAGACTAGTTCACAACATACAGTATATGTGTACACAATCTTCCCATCATTTACATCCTCTGTCACTGCCCCCCACATAGTAATTGTGCCTTCCCCCATAGAATCCCTCCTTAACTATATTCTGCTGAGAAACAATTTTTTGCCTTGAAAGGGTTTATTTTCTCCTTTCTGACAGTGGAAGGCTGTGTATTATACAGCTCCCCACTCCAGTTCAGTAGAGGGCAGGGGTTATCAATTTACAATGCACATATGCCAGCCATCAAAGGAAATCGGAAAGATCAAAGAAATTTATACAACCCTAGAGTGGTGAGGGTGACCTGACCTGTGGGCCCCTAGCTTCTGGGCCTGGTCACAGCTGCAACCACTGAGACCCCAATATTTACACCAGTTGTTGAAGTTGTACAGCCAACTTAAAGGGATTTTCCAGATTTAAAATATTAAGGGCCCATCTTTTTGACCATCAAAATGGTGGGGGGTTTTCTCCCATAACTTTTGCTGAAATGCTGTTTAAAGATGTTGTGCTGCTTGTGGAAACACTGCAAACACATTTTTACACTGTCCTGTCTTACATGCCTGTTATCTACGTACATAGTAGTTTCTTTGTATGGTATTTCATCTTCATCCTCTTCAAGTGAATGCATTAGCAATACCAAGCACTTGTGCTCATATGCAGACAGCACAGTACATGGAGCAGTATGAAAATCTGATCAGCAGGTGCTTGGAGTGGGACCCCCACCAGTCCTAGGGATAAGCCTTCAGTATAAGCCCTGGAAACCACCTTTAAGTCTGAGACAACCACTCAATAATTGGTCCAGAGTATCTAGTAATGTCCTGTATTGCTTTGTATACAATTATTGAATGCCTGTAGTAGTAGACATAATAGTTATTTATTCGGAAATTGTGAATAAATGAGTCCTATCTCGTTGTGTGACCCTAGTCTTCAGCCACACATGCTGTAAACTGTGTCTCCATGTTTAATTCCATCCCATAGCTCTTCTTTCCTTTGTACTTGTGGCAGTGTTGTGTAATTATAGATCGGGAGAGATAGGCTGAGAAATAATGTTTCCTCATTTACAATGCGCTGGCAATCCATAATGTATATAATGCAATCACAATAGCACTCTGCTTCAAAAGACGTGTACCGAACATTGCAAAGTGTATAACATCAAAGCCTTGCCATGGAACTTAATCTTGGAAAATAAATAGCAGGTTTTTTGTAACTGCAATCAGACCTAAAAGTATCTCCCATTATATTCAGTAGAAGAATTTCAAATCAGAAATGTAAGTGTATGGAAGTCATTCTGCAGGAAACAAAACCGATGACTTTTCAAAGAACTGCAAATATTCTCTGACATATTCAATAGTAGTGATGCGCTTCACCTCCTTTCAATTATCAAGCTCATTTTACAGTTAAAACTATGGTGACCAATAGGAGGAAGACCTTCACCAGGCCAAATCGGAGTTCAAAGCGGGGTCTTTTGGACATGAATATGGTTTAAGAAATGGTGGTGGCTATATGGATTGCCTTAAAGGGAATGTATCACACATTTATGTATTTATTTACTTATTTATTTATTTTATTTTTTTTGTATTATTTTTTGTAATCTGTTTTTATTTTATAATTGTATTTTTTTTGTTATTTTATTTTCTGTACATGATTATCGCAGCTGTCATCTTGCCTGAGCTTTTACTCTACTCCTATCCTATTGCTATGCTTTGCAGCATAGTCATGGCCATAGGCAGTAATAGACTGGAGCTGACTCATTGAAGTCTATGGAAGAGTTTTTTTTAGACATGTTCAGAGAGGGGGAGTAGATAAGTTATGACATCATCTAGTGCTAGTAGTGGAAGTAATGATGAGTCACTATGGGTGTTATCTGTAGAAGTGTGATCTTCTATTGTAATGCTGTCTGTTTTGTTTGTGATGTTAATGAGGTGACTGCTGCAAAGAAAATCCCTAAAGAATTGGTAAGTGTCAGTCTATTATGAGGCTTAGAGTCAAAATTTGAAGTATATGGCAGTATATATAGATAGTCACATGGAAAATAAAAATACAATTATCGCAAAAACTTAAAAAAAGTTTAACATAAAAACTAATTTTTAGTAACTTATCCCCTTTAAGAAAACGATAGAAGAAATGTTTAAGGTAGAATAGAAGCTATTTTTTTCTTTTATGATGGCCCATCAACTATCTTCTCCCACTCCCCACCATGACCATGCATGACCAGGGGTTTCCAAGGCTTTTAAACCACCTCTATTCTATTTTCCATTCTGTTCAATTTTTAACTAACTTACCATATAACAGTTTTCCATGTGTTTGATCCTGTTCCCTTGCTTTTTCCAGTCTTTCAGGGTGTGCTTGTGTGTTGGGTGGGGGGAGGGTAACACAAGATCCACTTACATGATACCATGATCATTGCATTAAATAGAAGTTGGTTTAAGAAAGAGCTTCTTTGGTTTATCAACCTGGTAATATGATCAACGTATCCCATTAACAATATAAGCAGTGGAACAGATTTGCTCACAGTATCCATGCAGCTACGGATACCTTCAAAGCTGGTGAACAAGGACAGTGTCTGTACAATATACAATACTTTTAGGGTAAAACTGTTCCTAAATCTTTGGAGTGTTCTACAGCCTTCAGTCTATTATAAATTGCACTTAAAAGAGTCTGTCAAGTGTAAAATGCCTCCCCAACCAATATTAGTGCTATGTAGGAGTTGGAGAAGAAATATAACTTTTGGGACCACAAACCAAAGAAGCAATGCATCAGAGATCAGCATCTTTTTTTATGGATATGCAAATCAGCCTGCAAGTGCACCAGGTTCAGGGCCTAATTTGCTAACTTTGCCTACTGTTAGTCATAAGGGCTCTGAAATTGCTGCCCATTGCTTCTCCTTTAGCCACAATTAAAATTTTCTGATTTTGCCTGTATTAAGGCTGTCTGTAAGCACAATTGGCAACTCAGACACCGTCCAGGTGCACTTGCCAGCTTATTTGCATGTCCATAAATAGACAATTATATCAGCATTGCTTCATCTGTTTGTGGCTGCAAAGGTATTTTACTGCTCCTTTTAAAGTTCAAGGTATTATTATTGGTTTGGGAGGCATTTTGGACCTGACAGACTCTCTTTAAGTGATGTGAGGAATTGGCAATATATTCTTTATACTCTGATATATAGTTCCCCATTGATTATTTGTTATTGAAGCCATACCTTTTGACTGTTCCTCCTGACTTTCTTTGTTATCCTCATTTTCTCTGCAATTTATAAGAATTTAGTAAATTTTCTGTTACCTTTTCGTTGCAAAAATTTCAGCACTAAATATTGCTGAACCTTAACTTTTCCTTATCTTTAATGGACCCCAATGAGTGTAATATTTGGTAGTAATAAAATGTATTATTCATTTGTCTAGTATACCCTAATTTACATCAACAAGGCTTATATCTTTGAAATGGCTTAATGGATTTGGATAAAGAAAACACCAAAATGCTCCGGGTGACAGAGCTTATCAGATGAGGCATGTCATTCGGTTTTACAGACCTGGTGACAGATCTTCTTTAAATGGACCAGGCGGATAGACAGCAATATCTAAACAAAATGAATGGCAGGTAATCATTCTCTGTACTTACTGTGCATAATATTTTTGCGGATCTGGATGGAGAGTCACCTTAAGATAATAGTAAAGACTATAACATGTTTGTATATACAGCATAAATTGACACGTACAGATACAGCAAACTTTAACATGACATCATATTAAAGTCATGCAATGTTATTTTAGCACAGAACACATGAAAAGCAATTTAAACAGCAGATTTAAACTTCAATATAGTTAACATGTTAAGAGTCAAATTAAACTTCGCTATGTCTGTACAACAAACTCATGTACTGTGCTAGTGACAACATCAGAGACACTCAGGATTAAATGTATAGTATGGAACACATGACGTTATTGCACTCAATGCTATGAGTTTACATTCATTTATGAATCTTCATATTAAGCAGATGACTTCATATTACTCGGTTATGGTGACATAAACAGTTCCCAGCTATTCCCAGAGCACAGTATTGGCAACACAAGGTGATCTTGCAATGAATATACAGATAATTAATAGCTAATAGCTCAGTCATAGACTAGGAAAATGCTACCTGCGTAGCTGTCAAGTGTCAAAATCACCTTGATGGCACTTAGTTATAATAAGAGTGCTGTCATAAACATTCATGGTGCCAGGCTGCAGCTTGAAGCAAGTACATTGTGGTCAGTTAAAGGGTTATTCCAGTTTCAGCAAATAAAAATTACTTTTTGCATGTTGAAAAGTTACACAATTTACCAATGTTTTCTGCCATGATCTTTGCTTATTGTGAATTAATAGGAACCGTCAGGGCCGTCAGGGTTTACTTCCGATGGATAAAAACCTGTCCTGGTCATGTGAGGTTTATGGCCATTCCAGTAGATTTAACCCCTTACTACTACATGTTGCACATGTACAATGCAGAGCAAAGGTCCTTAACGTTCAGTGCTGTACATATACAGTGCTAATATGGTGCCGCCTCAGGAGGTAAGCCAGTGCTATAAGCAGCTCAGCTGTAACTTACTGCTGAGACCAGGCTGCAACACCTGTGATTGAAGATAACTGATTGCAAGTGGTCAATCCCTTAGATAGTGTAGTCAATAGTACTGCAGCATCTAATGGGTTGCTTACTACCGTGGCCATCCTTATAGCTGTCCGATGTTGCAATTGGGGGAACTGACATCTTGCTACAGCAACCTGAAGCCTGAACAAGAGTCTGCCATCTTTACTTATCCATTAGCTGACTGTGCTGACAGAATATACTGCGGTGTATAAGTTTTGCAGCGTATTTTATCAGGGATCAGAAGATGCCATACTCTAGCTCCCTATTTGGACTAAAAAAAAATTGGAAAAATAAATAAAATGTTTTAAAATGTTAAAAGAAATGAGATTTAAAAGAAACATCTAAAAATGTAAACAAATAACAAACAATAAAAAAAAACAACATGTTTATTACTGCCATGGTCACAATAACCTGTACTATAAAATAATGTATTATTTATCCATCACATTGAACATTGGAAAAAAAAAAAAAAAACTACGCTGGAAATGCTATTTTTTTGTTCATAAAATATAGGATAAAAAGTGATTGAAAAGTTAAATATACTGTATGTCAAAATGGCATTATTCACAAAAAGTCATGCAAAAAATAAGCCCTAAATCTGCTTTATTGATAGAAAAAAAAAAGCTATGGCTCTCAGAACATGGGGGCACAAAACAAATTAAAAATCTATGTAAATTTGGTACAGCTGAGTTATAGAATAAGAATAATCTGTTAATTTACTATATAGAGCATATTGTGGAGGGTCAATGAATATTGTCTTTTCTTTCAATATGCTCGATTTATAATCTTACATAAGGAAATTTGTTTAGTTATGGACAAATTATCATCTGATAAAATAGGTAATTTATGACTAAAATCAGCAGCATTTAGCAAATATTTACAACCAGCTGACCACAATGAAGTGGCATTGCAATTTTGTATCATGAAGTTTTTCGCTACTAAACAATTTTCCAAACTTAGTTATGTGAGAGCTTGGGAGACATTTCTACGCTGTAAATATAAAGTTTTTCCTTCAACAATGGCACCAAGCTTTGCTTTAGTCTACTAAGTATATATTTTGTAATATATATCAGATGAGGTGGTATCTGTCTCCAGTTAGAATAACAATGGCAGGTATTAGTTACTCAGAGCTTTGTTGGCGAGGCTGTGATCGTAAGGCGGATCTGCTGCATATTTGCTGGTCAGGTCCTAAGATAATGTTGGAAAGTGATTAAAACACTTTGAAAATGAGGTGTGAAGCATTTATGCATTTTTTGGAGCAAATTACGACAACATTCTGTGTATTTTCATTCATTTATCTGCTCTATTGTTCCATATAAAATAAGATAATTGACTAAACATGTATTTATATGAATTAAATAGGGCTCCACATGGCACTTCCCATCAGCTCCCTATCTTCCCTCTTGGCTCAAGATTTTGCAAGATGTGTGGCACAAGACAATCAGATTTGATTAAAAAAAAAAAAACAACTAAATTTTGTTGGAAGATGTATATATGTTTCTACATTTGGCCACTGAATGTGATTCGAGTGGCAACCTGTTGCATGTTTTTCTAGCATGCTCATATGTGGTATTTAATTTGTATTGAGAAAAATTTGAGTGCTTAAAGGGAGTTTACAACGTCTCCCAAGCATATTCAACTGTCCCCACCATATTACAGAGCGCATTACAGTGATAATCAGGTCTGGTTTTAATCTACTTTAGGATATATGTAAAGTACATTTGTAGATATCACCTGAACTTGCTCTTCTGAATTTGATCCTTGAAGTAATTCAGACTAGGTATACAGTAGATGGGTGACTGGTAGGATTTGTATAGTGGCTGGAACCGAATTGACCACGAATGGAAAAGCAACACCCTGCCTCAAATACAGGAGATATTCCAAAAAAAAAGGAGTACTATATGTATAAAGAATGTATACAAGAGAATGGTATAGCACACATTAAGTCTGGATCAATAAATGGGAGTGTTTCTTTCTTTTTTTAATCTTAATAGTATCTTTTGTGACTTGGGGCTTGGGATATATTGATGTCCATTTGAATGTTTATTTTTCATTAACTTGCAAATTTGTAAAAAAAAAAACTAAAAATATTAATAGAAAACAGAATAATTTGTTATTTATGCTGTACAGTGAATGATGCATAACTTAGAATTCCAAAATAGAGAAAAAAGTGGGCACACTCATCATCTGTTTCCAAAACTTTATTTTCAAGGTGCAAGCTAAACGCAGGTATCATCAGTCACAAAAGCAACAGGCCGTTTTGAACTGAATCCGTTTCTACACCCTGTAGAATATAAAGTTTGGGGAACACACGATGCATGCCGTCCTTTTTTTCTCTATTTTGGCCAATTCTGTGAATGTTGGGACTGAGCGCCCTTTCCAAACTGTGGATTGTGCTACCCGTGAAGGTATTACTAATAATTTATATAGTTTCAATGCACATGGAGGTGTTTTACTATAGTTTATAATGTAAATCTTTTTTTACCATCCCTCTCAGAAAGGGTTAATAAAATTTAGTCAATAAGTTATAAGCGTCCCTCCAAAAATGCCATTGAAAAATATAACATATCATGCAAAATGGAAGTCCTTACAGCTACACTACCATAATAAGTTATGGCTTTCTGAATTTTGTCAAGAAAAAAACTGAAAAAAAATCGACAAGCTTCAAGGTTAAAACTGCCTACACCTTTAAGGGGTTAATGGAAACAATCATGCAGTCTTCAGTGCTCCTGTATTCTTCTCAGCAAAAAATACCAGGACCCTGATACCAAACAGAACTTAATAACGTCAATGGGGCTGGTTGGGATTCATCAGTATCCGTTTCAAAAGAGATGAATAGGAATAATGCTGTCCATGGTACTGGAGGTCCAGCGGTATCAAGAGTTTTGTAGCTAAAAGCAGTTCCAAGAGGTGTTGGCTAACCAAAATACACAAAAATACAAATGTGAACATGGACCCTAGCTATTACAGTCACAGTCCCCCTATCGATTAGTGACTATAGGTCTCTGTATGAGCTGTAGGCATAAAATGATAGGAAAGTGTTAATAAAGACTGTAAATCTGTAAACAGGTTTATGTAGATAAAGTGGTCATACAAACACAACAGCTGATCAATGGGAAAAAGGGTATCTGCATAAGAAGAGCAGAGAGAGCGGGAGGGGTGTCTACACTTTACGGGGGTCCTGATAAAAAAAAAAAAAAACTCAGGATGGAGTCATCTTGGACAAAGCAGATATGTACCTATTAAGTAGCCATATCCCCCGTCTGTACTCCTGAACGTGTTAAAGGAAAGGACCTGTGAACAGTCCTGCTGCAGCAGGTAAGTGCAGGAGTGGCCCAACGTAGACCAAAGAATAAACTGTAGCATTGTAGTACCAAAGATGGAGCGTACATAGTAAGAGGAGAGGGAGTTTCCCTCCTGCTATGATCTGTGAGAATGACAAAGAAGACACTTCCTAAGAAACCAGTAGAACTTTATATCTACAATGGTGGACTTAGCCAACAGTCAATCTCACTGTCTAGCAGCACTCTATACTGTGTGTGATCTGCTGCTCTTCTTGGGTCTACATATTAGGACAGTCCCAACAGTGGTTATATTACACAAATTGTACAGTAAATTTTTCCATGAAATTTGCCCTGTTGTGAATTATTTTGCAAATATTAACATAAAGAAGACTTACAGTGTACTGTCAACCTTGCAAGTTTCCTTCGCTGCTGACATGATTTGTTTTGTTACACTCCAGTCGCTGTTTGGAAAAAGTAATTGGCAATTATTCACTTAGCCATGAAAGAAACTGGAGGAAGCCTGACAAGTAATTGTCACATGCTGTAATGTGTCAGGTACAGATTACAACTAATATTAAAATCCACATACACAAAACTTTCAATGTTTATTTAAAAAATCATAGACATACAGTACTTAAGTCCTGAGCAGATAAAATAATTGTAAAAAGTTCTAAATATATATAAATATATATATACAGTAGTGTACAAAAGTTTTTGGCAGGTGTGGAAAAATGCTGCAAAGAATAGTTACAAAAATGTGTTAATAGTTTATTCTTGTAAAACAAAACTAAGTAAGTGAACAAAAGTGAACAAAACGTTTTGCACAGTACTATATAGTGGGGAAAAAAAGTATTTAGTCAGCCAGCAATTGAGAGACAAAATGAGAAAACAAATCCAGAAAATCACATTGTCTGATTTTATAAGAATTTATTTGCAAATTATGGTGGAAAATAAGTATTTGGTCACCTACAAACAAGCAAGATTTCTGGCTCTCACAGACCTGTAACTTCTTCTTTAAGAGGCTCCTCTGTCCTCCACTCATTACCTGTAGTAATGGCTCCTGTTTGACATTGTTATCAGTATAAAAAACACCTGTCCACAACCTCAAACAGTCACACTCCAAACTCCACTATGGTGAAGACCAAAGAGCTGTGGAAGGACACCAGAAACAAAATGGTAGACCTGCACCAGGCTGGGAAGACTGAATCTGCAATAGGCAAGCAGCTTGGTGTGAAGAAATCAACTGTGGGAGCAATAATTAGAAAATGGAAGACATACAAGATCACTGATAATCTCCCTCGATCAGGGGCTCCACGCAAGATCTCACCCCGTGGGGTCAAGATGATCACAAGAACGGTGAGCAAAAATCCTTGAACAACACGGGGGGACGTAGTGAATGACCTGCAGAAAGCTGGGACTAACATAACAAAGGCTACTGTCAGTAACACACTATGCCGCCATGGACTCAGATCCTGCAGTGCCAGATGTGTCCCCCTGCTTAAGCCAGTCCATATCCGGGCCCGTCTGAAGTTTGCTAGAGAGCATTTGGATGTTCCAGAAGAGTATTGGCAGAATGTCATATGGTCAGTTGAAACCAAAGTAGAACTGTTTGGTAGAAACACAACTCATCGTGTTTGGAGGAGAGTGAATGCTGAGTTGCATCCAAAGAACACCATACCTACTGTGAAGCATGGGGGTGGCAACATCATGCTTTGGGGCTGTTTCTCTGCAAAGGGACCAGGACGACTGATCTGTGTACATGAAAGAATGAATGGGGCCATGTATCGTGAGATTTTGAGTGCAAACCTCCTTCCATCAACAAGGGCATTGAAGATGAAACGTGGCTGGGTCTTTCAGCATAACAATGATCCCAAGCACACCGCCAGGGCAACGAAGGAGTGGCTTCGTAAGAAGCATTTCAAGGTCCTAGAGTGGCCTAGCCAGTCTCCAGATCTCAACCCCATAGAAAACCTTTGGAGGGAGTTGAAAGTCCGTGTTGCCCAGTGACAGCCCCAAAACATCACTGCTCTAGAGGAGATCTGCATGGAGGAATGGGCCAACATATCAGTAACAGTGTGTGCCAACCTTGTGAAGACTTACAGAAAACGTTTGACTTCTGTCATTGCCAACAAAGGATATATAGCAAAGTATTGAGATGAACTTTTGTTATTGACCAAATACTTATTTTCCACCATAATTTGGAAATAAATTATTTAAAAATCAGACAATGTGATTTTCTGGATTTGTTTTCTCATTTTGTCTCTCATAGTTGAGGTCTACCTATGATGACAATTACAGGCCGGCCTCATCTTTTTAAGTGGGAGAACTTGCACAATTGGTGGCTGACTAAATACTTTTTTCCCCACTGTATAGGAATTAATGACATAAAAGTATACCAAAGTTAAAAAGTGGACTATACTGCAATAGGCAAAGGTTTTACCAGCAAATTACATTAAATAACCATATGTTGCTTTGCCATATAATAAATAACATTATCCATCCACCACAAACAGAAACCCAGTTCAACAGTAGCTAATTTCCAACCTTAAAGGGGTTGTCCATTTTCAGACCAATATTGAGAAACAAATGTTATTGTTTGTATAATAAAAATGTATACAATTTTCCAATATACTTTCATTCTGATTACCTCTAGTGGAAGAAATTCTGACCATGGTCATGTGATGTACAGTCCATGGTCATGTTATATACAGTCCATGGTCATGTGATATATAGTCCATGGTCATGTTATATACAGTCCATGGTCATGTGATGTACAGTCCATAGTCATATGATATGACTACAACGCAAGTTGAACTTGCTCCACCCTTCAATAAACTACTGGAAACAGACGAGACATTGTGTCAATGACCTACTGTACTGTTTCACTCTATCAATATGTAGATTAACCCTTTAAAAGCTCAGTAGTCATGGTCATGGTCATGTGATGAACACACAGGTGCTCATCACATGGCCATGGACTGTAGATCACATGACCATGGTCAGAATTTCATCCATTAGAAGTAACAGAATGCATAGCAGCAAGCAGAGATCTAGAAAACCGTGAGGAATTGATACAGAAAGTATATTGGAAAATTGAGAACTTTTTATTATACAAACAATATTTGTCTCTCAATATTGGTCTGAAAGGGGACAAACCCTTTAATGTAGCCCTATGTATTAAACTTGCATAAGCTGAACCTGCCAATACTGGCAGGACAGACTGACTATATAATGTGTATAAAGTGTTAGCTCAATATTTGTTCTGTTTTTCTCAGGTGACAAAAGGTTTGGTCATGCTCAACTTTTGTGGTTTTGAAACTGTCTGCACTGCACATAGTCACGGGTTGTCAGGGCATGCTAGAAGCTATACTTTTTTTGCCACCTCGCCACATTTTCAAGAACCCTAAATTACACTCTCAGGCTACAGACTGTATGGAAACACACTAGATCCATACTGTGAGCTATTGGCACCCCACATGCTGCAGTAAGGTGCTCCAAATGGTGCTGTATAGAGAGATATTCTCCTTTACTAGAAGCAGTGCTTTTATATTACATACTTACATATAATATAATTAAAGTAAAGTATAATATATTGACAAGACATGTTTTATCAAGGGATGGGTGAACCTCATTTAGTTTCACCAATATTTGCAACATTTACTCTGCAGCTTCGTTTCGGACTGAACTTCTGTTCTTTCCAAATCAGAACTGTTATTTTTAAAGAAGCAGGTCTCAGTTGTATCATATCTTGTGGGTTTCCATCCTCTTTGGGCCTCTTCTGGCCTCCTGAATGATGATGGCAGACCTGGGTGATTGCTGAGAGACCTGTGATTGGACTTCAGTGGTGACGTGATAGTGTCATGATATTGGCACTCACTACATGATCACTGAGGCCCAATAACAGTCCTCAGTGGTCTCCCGGGGTCACTGATGTCATTCAGGAAGCCAAAAGAGGTCCAAAGAGGATGGGGATCCTTACCAGACCCTGTGGCGGAGCCTATGACAAGTGACTAAGACTGTTTGTAATGTCTACTCATCTCCCCTGAGCCTATGCTTATTTTGCTCTGGTGTCTGAGGAAACTCCAGAGCATAATTATGGATTGTGGTTGGCGAAACCCCAAATTATCAGGTTCAGCTAAAAATTTGTACAAACAGGTTTGGTCATGTCTAGTTATATCTTGTTGGCTTGTCTCCAATACACCTCTAAGAACATTAGCATCTCTAAGCCATTAGGTTCTGGCACAAATTAATCATCATTACAGTGCAAAATCTCATTGGGATCATAGAACTCACCAGGTAATTAAAAATGTGGTAACCATGGTATCCTGGGTCTCTGTGCCACTCACATAGGTGCTCACAGTCTTGATTTTCTTGGAAACCTGTTACCCTGTAGAGCAGCAGTAAATTCTCTATAGAACACTCACCTATGGTTATTACACAATATTTTTTAGTTTGGCTAGAGAGAGTTCAAGGGACAGTTGTAAAGTGTGAAGCCAAGATTGATGTAGCAAGGATAAGTTTTCAATGTGGTAAAGCTTAGCAAAACTTGAATAGGTGCACAGAAGAGCTTGAGCTGACAAGCAGGAGGAAGTCTGCCTTGAATCAGTAGTGAAGCTTGAACTGAATGTAGTCTAGATGAGTGAAGCTTGCAAATGTTGATAATGATCCAATGCTAACAAACAAACAAACAAAGGTAAAACAAAAGGAGAAACAACAAGAAATAGAAACTAATTTAAATAGACTGCCAGTGACATCATCAGTTGGCTTTGGGTTCCAAACCAACCCAACGGCACTAGTGTTACGTCTGCACCTGTTCAAACTTTTGCGCCATCCAGCCACATGCTACGGCGCAGGAGGCGGGTCCGGCTGTGATTCTTTCCTTTGGGTTTTTCTTGTATTGTCTGAACACTGTCCTTTTCCCTCACCTCCTTAATTGATTTTCCACCACACCCATCTCCTTTACCTTGGTTTTCCTCTGCTCCACTAATAGTTAATTTTAGCATTACCTGTGTGATTGACAGCCTGTCCTCCTATCAAGTCTGGGGCGGGTTGTTCCTTCCTAATTATTTTTTTGCTCACATTCACATTGGCGCTTGCTATTGCCTCGTGTGTTCTGGCTATTACTCCTTGCTGTTTTGCTACCTGTATTCTTATTCCTGACCTCTGGCTTACCTTTGACTATTCTCTTGGATTTTGATTCTGTACTGCATTGCTTGACTGTTACCGTCCCCTTGGCTAGCTGACCTCCCTTTTGTTGTAGTTTGTCCTGAATGCGTTCTGTTTTGTCACTTATATTAAGAAGGGACTGTCGACCAGTGGCTGGCTGTTGCCTAGGACAGATCAGGCAAGTAGCCAGGGACAGCGGAGGGGGGGGTTCAGCTTAGGGTTCACTGTCTGTTGTGCCCCCCTCCCCCAGGGTTCACCAGCAGCTACTAGTAGGATAGGGGCTGGAGGCAGTTGACTGAATTCATGGTTCCCATAGACAGGTACATAACATAGTGCATCCAACTGAAATACAAATAGGGCAGAGCTAATGCTTATTTGCTCTGGACAGTTTTAAGTTGTTACCAAGCAAAATCTCCCATGATTTGGTCTGAATATGGCAAATATGAATTCAGACAACCAGCCGGCATTGATTTTATCCTTTCTCTTTATAATAATATTCTTTTTTTTTCCACATACACCTTTCTACCATCCATTTCAAGCAACACTTCACAGCATCAAGGCTATTGTTTGATAAGTACTAGACCTTATACATATGAACTACATATTTCTCTTAGAAGTTCTATATTTTGTTTTGTTATGCACTGTTTTTTTTGACCTTTATCTTAGTTTATAGGCATATTGTTTGCTGAATGTTTATCTATTGTATTTCAATAGTGTTCCAATCATCGGGGATGTTACCTTGCTCTTTTGGAATACCATGCATGTGGTATCTTGAACTAATCCGCTTGAATACGGCTGCCTATTGTTTTTGAAAATAAAAAGATATTGAAAAAGAAAAAAAAGGTTTAAAAGGTTTTTTGTTAACTTTAACCATTGTACAATGAGATGTTATTCTACTTTCTAATGAACTTTGAGATGTAATTTATTACAGTTTTTGATATCACTGTCAGTGAATTAAAACATTATTCTGCACATCTTTTACAATGTATCTGGGCACTGAATATACTGTAAATTAACAATAGACTTGTGTTAGTTGTAAGGGAGTCTATTGTCTGAAAATGACATATTGTTTAGAACAAGTGTAACATCCTTGTCCGTTCAGACTTCTGTGTCATCCTCCAGCTGCATGGTGTGGTGTGGGAGGCATGTCCACTATTGATCCCTCTGCTCTGTTTTAGCACAGCTGAGAGTTTGCTTCTGTGTATCAGTTCAGCCAGTACTCTGAGTTCCCTCTGGTTTGTGAAGAGTTAACGTTTGTTGCTCTATGATTGACATCTTACCTTCCAATCACGTCTGGGACGGATCCCATGCTTCCCATATACAGCCCTTTAGTCCACACATGGGTGCTAGCTATTAGTCTCTTAGAGCGTGCTAGCATATTACTTTTTTATCTGATATTCTGTATTCTGACCTTTGCTTTGACCTCTTGACTATTCTTCTGGATTCCGATTTTGTACCTAGTTTCCCGTCTGGTTCCGACCCCCATGAGTAGTTTGACCTCTCGTTCTTGTTGTTAGTCTTGTCTGTGTTCTGTGTTTCACTTTTCCTAGGAAGGGATCGTTGTCCAGTTATCCACTGCCACTAGGGTAGTCATGGCAAGCAGGTAGGGACACGGGGTAGGCCTAGCATCAGGGCTCACTGTCTCTGTCTTTCTCCTTCCTCTCAGGTTCCAGCAGCAGCTAATGGGGAATTGCTTAACTGGAAATTCCCTAACAACAAGCTTTTATAATTTTATATATCTGTATATTGGCAGTGTTTTTTTTTTCTTTTCAAAATTTCCATGTATTAAAATTATTTGTATTAAAAAATTGTTACAGCTTACAATTACCGAAGTGCCCACCCTTAACTTATCCTCTATTTGGTTAAGCATTTCAATTTCTCATTAAACTACAGATGCGACCATCTTAAACTTGAATCTAATAACTCACTGCACCATGGAAGCCACTGAAAGCAATGGAAAATGTGGAGTAAGAGTGATTAGCAACTGTTTACATAACACATGAAAAGTTATGTTGAACTTGCCTGCATCTGTACTTCAATTTAATATTGTGATCTTCAAAGGTTTGTGATACAAAATTGCATTGACAGTTAGCTCATGATATACATATGGAGGTAGCAACATTTTGTTTAATACATAAGAAATGAAACAAACAGTTGCAGCATACTTTAGCTTGAAAGTTTCAATGGTTTTTCAATAGGGAAGAGCTAACTGGTTCACAATAAGCTAGGATCAATTTTCCAAAATTTTCAGTTTTAGCCAAACCCCAAGTTTTTGTGATTCGACACTCACAAACCAGTATAATACTCAGGGGTCTTCTTTTCGGACACAAGTGTCATGATGTTTGCATTTCCTGTGTGAACGCTGGGACCCAATCACAGGCCTAATTGGTATTTCAGGGCAACTGACGTCATTCAGGGGGCTGGAAGAGGCCCAATGAGATCAGGGGCCCATACCAGACATTAGGATGAACCCCAGGAGAGGTGAGTATGACTTTACATTATGTTTATGTACCTCTCTGGGCCTTCATTTGTTATACTCGGGGATCTGATAGGACACCACAGTACAATAGCAACAATTCCGATTCAGACAAAACAAATCTGAAACTAAACTGCCAGGTGACCCTTGTGAGAGAAATCTTATAACACTACTTTTCAATGGCTTTTGTTGCACTGCATGAAGGTCTCAGATTTAAGTTAAGGCTTGCTATATTTGTATCTGGACATGTCCAGCCAAGAGGAAAGGTAAAGAAGGACACATTTGTATAATAAAATATCAGAAAACAGCATAACATTTTGTAATTCAATGAAATCACTTTATTTACTTAAACCAGAATACAACCTAATTACAACCCATGTGCTCATAGTTGTAACCTGATTTACTGTACTCTGGACCCATAACAAAGATTTTCTTACTGGCTTTGTTTTTATATTGTTCAATTTGTGATAAAAATACATATCTTTATTCTGTCAGTACAATTACAGCAATACTAAATTCATATAATTTTATGTTTTATTAACTTTAAAAAAATATACAGCTTTGAAAAAAAATGTTTGTGTCCCCATAAATGTGTGTGTTTTTTGTGGGAAAAGTTATAGTTTTTATTTGTACCATTTCGGGGAATTTATGATTTTTTGAAGTCAATTTTTATTTAATTTTTTTGTAAGGCAAAGCAACAAAAAAAAGTCAATTTGATTTATGTTCCAGCTATAGCGTTCACCGTATGGGTTAAATATTTTTATATTTGACTAGAGCAGGCATTTTGAGATTTGGGGATTTCTAAAGTTTTTTTCTGTTGTTATATACCTATTACTTTTGTATATGGAAACTAAAGAAAGTTTTTACATGTTTGCATTTTTTGTGTTATTTTTCATGTATTTATGTACATATATATGTATATATATATATATATATATATATATATATATATATATATAGTACAGACCAAAAGTTTGGACACACCTTCTCATTCCAAGACTTTTCTGTATTTTCATGACTATAAAAATTGTAGATTCACACTGAAAGCATCAAAACTATGAATTAACACATGTGGAATTATATACTTAACAAAAAAGTGTGAAACGACTGAAAATATATCTTATATTCTAGATTCTTCAAAGTAGCCACCTTTTGCTTTGATTACTGCTTTGCACACTCTTGGCATTCTCTTGATGAGCTTCAAGAGGTAGTCACCTGAAATGGTTTTCACTTCACAGGTGCGCCCTGTCAGGTTTAATAAGTGGAATTTCTTGCCTTATAAATGGGGTTGGGACCATCAGTTGTGTTTTTCAGAAGTCAGGTGGATACACAGCTGATAGTCCTACTGAATGGAGTGTTAGAATTTGTATTATGGCAAGAAAAAAGCAGCTAAGTAAAGAAAAACGAGTGGCCATCATTACTTTAAGAAATGAAGGTCAGTCAGTCCGAAAAATTGGGAAAACTTTGAAAGTGTCCCCAAGTGCAGTGGCCAAAACCATCAAGCGCTACAAAGAAACTGGCTCACATGAGGACCGCCCCAGGAAAGGAAGACCAAGAGTCACCTCTGCTGCGGAGGATAAGTTAATCCGAGTCACCAGCCTCAGAAATCGCAGGTTAACAGCAGCTCAAATTAGAGACCAGGTCAATGCCACACAGAGTTCTAGCAGCAGACACATCTCTACAACAACTGTTAAGAGGAGACTGTGTGCAGCAGGCCTTCATGGTAAAATAGCTGCTAGGAAACCACTGCTAAGGACAGGCAACAAGCAGAAGAGACTTGTTTGGGCTAAAGAACACAAGGAATGGACATTAGACCTGTGGAAATCTGTGCTTTGGTCTGATGAGTCCAAATTTGAGATCTTTGGTTCCAACCACTGTGTCTTTGTGCGACGCAGAAAAGGTGAACGAATGGACTCTACATGCCTGGTTCCCACCGTGAAGCATGGAGGAGGAGGTGTGATGGTGTGGGGGTGCTTTGCTGGTGACACTGTTGGGGATTTATTCAAAATTGAAGGAATACTGAACCAGCATGGTTACCACAGCATCTTGCAGCGGCATGCTATTCCATCCGGTTTGCGTTTAGTTGGACCATCATTTATTTTTCAACAGCACAATGACCCCAAACACACCTCCAGACTGTGTAAGGGCTATTTGACCAAGAAGGAGAGCGATGGGGTGCTACGCCAGATGACCTGGCCTCCACAGTCACCAGACCTGAACCCAATCGAGATGGTTTGGGGTGAGCTGGACCGCAGAGTGAAGGCAAAAGGGCCAACAAGTGCTAAGCATCTCTGGGAACTCCTTCAAGACTGTTGGAAGACCATTTCAGGTGACTACCTCTTGAAGCTCATCAAGAGAATGCCAAGAGTGTGCAAAGCAGTAATCAAAGCAAAAGGTGGCTACTTTGAAGAACCTAGAATATAAGACATATTTTCAGTTGTTTCACACTTTTTTGTTAAGTATATAATTCCACATGTGTTAATTCATAGTTTTGATGCCTTCAGTGTGAATCTACAATTTTTATAGTCATGAAAATACAGAAAACTCTTGGAATGAGAAGGTGTGTCCAAACTTTTGGTCTGTACTGTATATATATATTTTAAAGACCATTTAAGGACCAGGCCATTTTTTCCTTTGTATATGTGGGTTTGAAGGCTATAACATTTTATTCCTTTGGGTTATTCAAATAATTTTTGCGTCTTTTCTTTGCTGAAAAAAAAAGGGCTTTATTTTTATGTTCTTTTTATTTTTCCATTTTTTATTTATTTTAATATCTAAGAACATTTAAAGAAAAAAGGAGTGAAACATGTTTGTTTTCCACATTTTTTATACATTTTATCACATGTAAATAGTTTTTCCCTCTCTGTTACAATGATTTTATGTAGGTGACAGTTATTGTTGTATTTTAGAGGGCAGGGTTATAACCTGTGATGTGGACATAGTAGTAGCGTTTTTTTATCCACTTTATTTTTTTCTGTTTATTTCTTTTTATTTACACATTGTGCACCCCCATAAGGAACATTTTAACATACCTTTTTTTCCTTTTCTGAAGATTTTCTCTTTTCTGCTGATATATTAGCCCCGGTAGCAGTAGCAATATGGGCTACCACTTGCTGCATAGGTAATCTGTTTCCTCTAGGACACAGCAGGTGATGCGGTTCCCAACACCTGGCGGTCATGTGACCGTAGAGTTGGAGGTGGAGCCAGCAGCTCCTATAGCTGTGTAAACAGTGATCAGGAAGACAGCGATGGTAATAAACCACTCCTGCCTTTCCTATAAGAGGTCTGGCATTAGTAACAGCAGCTCCTCGCTTCTGAAGCTGCACTTCATTCATCTGGTTTCATGCAGCTGCTTAATACTGCAAGGACATATATACAGATGCATCTCAATGAATTAGAATATTTTTGAAACGTTCATTCATTTCAGTAATTCAGTAATACAATCCATAATCAGCGTCTTCCATGATTGTGTGTCCTACTGAACCAGACTGAGGGACCATTTAAAGGCTTAGGAAACCTTGGCAGGTGACACACTGAATTTACAATACTGAACTTTTTTACAATATTCTAATTTTCTTATATTTGGGTTTTCATTGCCTGTAATCCATAATCAACATTTACAGAAATAAAACACTTGAAATAGAAGACTCTGTGTGTAAAGAATCTAGAAAATATAGGAGGTCACTTTTTTAATTTAATTACTGAAATAAATAAACATTTCAAAGATATTCTAATTTATTGGGATGCACCTGTACATCCTTGCAAGGTTAAGAGTGAACCGCCCGGACGTATAAAGTTCTTGAATAAGCAATCTTCACACAGCTTATACCATAGTACTATACTATATTTTTGCAGTCTATGTTAAAAGGTTTGTATTAAATTCTGTCTGAGGGAGGATTCAATACAAAGATAGCATTGGCAGGCCTGGGACCCTTCAGAATGCTTCTGGCTGGCATGGCAAAGAAACCAAATGGCAGTTTCTGGAAGCAGAAGGTGACTGTATCCCCTCAGATGTTGTGGTCACATCTGACTATGGCATCTGAGCAGTTAATGTTTGTCTCTGAATATGGACACTGCTGCCAGATCTCTGTGTAAGCATCTCCTGAGCAGGTGTCAACTTTACGGACTCAACATCACATGTACATATATTTCTGATGTCATAAAGGGGTTAAAAAAAGATAAGGCATATAAAACTAGCTTCTTCATTGACAATAGATGAAAAGTACTACTCAGCTGTTCCTCCCCTCTCCATACGCATCATAAAGCATGCTCACAACCATAGTCGTAGCTATTAGGGCGCAGAGGTACCAATCGCTACTGAGCCCTAAAACCTGAGGAGGACCCAAAGGCCTCTCCATAACATAGGAAGACACAAGTTTTATACATAGCATATGGTAATTGGGGGGGACCCATCAAAAGTTTTACATTTGGGCCTAGAAGCTTTATGTTACACCTCTGCTCACAACACTCTGTCATAAAAGTCAAAAGGTCATTTAGTTTTTGCTAATACAAAGCAAATCTATGAAGCTGCTGTTTGAGCAGCCAAGGCAAGATTGCTGTACCTGCAGACATACAGAAAATGGAAAAAAAAATATCTACACACATGGACAAAATTATTGGTACTCCTCGTTTAATGAAAGAAAAGCCCACAAAAGAAAAACCCACAGAAATAACTTGAATCTGACAAAAGTAATATATGAAAATTCTATGAAAATGAACAAATGAAAGTCAGATATTGCTTTTTAACCATGTTTCAAGAGAATTTTTAAAAAAGAAAACTCATGAAACAGGCCTGGACAGAAATGATGGTTCCCTTAATTTAATATTTTGTTGCACAACCTTTTGAGGCAATCACTGCAATCAGTCGATTCCTGTAACTGTCAATGAGACTTCTGCACCTCTCAATAGGTATTTTGGCCACTCCTCATGAGCAAACTGCTCCAGTTGTCTTGGGTTTGAAGGGTGCCTTTTCCAGACGGCATGTTTCAGCTCCTTCCAAAGATGCTCAATAGGATTCAGGTCAGGGCTCATAGGCGGCCACTTCAGAATAATCCAATGTTTTCCTCTTAGCCATTCTTGGGTGTTTTTAGCTGTGTGTTTTGGGTCGTTATCCTGTTGCAAGACCAAGCTTTCTGACACTGGGCAGCACATTTCTCTCTAGAATCCCTTGATAGTCTTGAGATTTCATTGGACCCTGCATAGATTCAAGACACCCTGTGCCAGATGCAGCAAATCAGCCCCAGAACATAACAGAGCCTCCTCCATGTTTCACAGTAGGGACAGTGTTCTTTTCAAGATATGCTTCATTTTTCCATCTGTGAACATAGACCTTATGTGCCTTGCCAAAAATTTTGATTATTGTCTCATCTGTCCATAGGACATTCTCCCAGAAGCTTTGTGGATTATGAACATGTAGTTTGGCAAATTCCAGTCTGTCAGATTCAAGTTATTTCTGTGACCATTGTGGGTTTTTTTTTTCATTAAACGAGGGGTGCCAACTATTTTGTCCACGTGTGTAAATATCAGTATCAATATGTTTCAGCATATATTTTTAATAATTACAACAAATGTGAAAGATTCCCAAAAAGTGATGGGGCCAGTATGCCTTTTTAGATAAAATTCCTGTATTACATAATGTACAGCAAGGTCCTTTCATATAGACTCGATATAGACTGGAAAGAGAAACAAAAACAACACAAATATTAGGTTGTAGTTGGGATTTACTACATGGAATGTAATGTTCTATCTTTTTGGCTGCAGAAGTTGAGTATATGCAGTAGAATTGCCTGCAGTTTTTGGAAGGCACAGCAAAGCTCTCAGTACAATGTACAGTAATAACATAAGAAACACATCTTAAATCATTTCCTCAGTTTCCAGTTCCAAAATGCACAACTGTTCCTTAAAGCCCTATTACATTAATAAGGGAAACTTAATTGCTTTGCTCTG
Organism: Leptodactylus fallax; assembly: GCA_947044405.1. Classification (NCBI taxonomy): domain Eukaryota; kingdom Metazoa; phylum Chordata; class Amphibia; order Anura; family Leptodactylidae; genus Leptodactylus; species Leptodactylus fallax. The sequence continues at coordinate 1,237,353 of CAMRHE010000249.1, forward strand.
TCGCTAAGGGTTAAACAACTTCCAGCCGCACGGAGATTAAGCAGCGTATTAAAGCGATGAAACAAGCTGTAAAGTTAAAAGGGTTTTTAATCTCTTTGCCAACACACGGAGACATCATATTCCAGGGGTGTTATGGGAAAAAAAAAATCCTACAGAGTCTTCCAGAGCACACCAGGGTAAGCAAGGTAGAATAAGAAGACTGTATGCTATCCTCCCTCTATTATACTGTACCAGCCCATGTATAGAAACCTGCACTACAATACTTGTAGCACTCTCCCTAGATGGAACAAATTTAGGCTAGCGCCCCACGTTGCAGAAAAGCTACTTTTTTGTTGCATATTTTTCTGTGTTTTTTGAGCAAAAGCTAGAAGTAGATTGAGCAGAAGGGAGAAGTATAAGAGCTTTCTATATATTTCCTATTCTTTCTGTAGCCACTCCAAAAAACACAGCAAAATCTGCAACAAAAAAGCAGCTTTTCTGCAACCTTGGACCTCGGCCTTAAAGGGCTTTTCCCATCTGGACAAGTTTCCCCTATTGAGGATAACTTGCAGATTGGTTCAGGTTAGACCTCTCATGTCCCCACCAATCAAGAGAATGAGAATAGGGATTTTTGTCCCCGTATTCTAAATGGATTGGTGGTTGCAAAGTGGTCATGCAGCGTAAGCACCTCTCCATTCATTTCAATGCAAGTGCCAGAGATAGCCAAAGTACAGTGTTTGGCTTTCTCTGGCATTCCCATGGGAGAATGAGGGAAAAATCCATATTCTACTGATCTGAGATGGTTGGAGTCTAATTGAATATGTTCTCACAGATGGTGACATTAGCATGCAATAAGACAACATAGATGGGTAAACCAATAAGTAACTTACATAATGTTTTTTGTAAACCATTTGATGACCCCTTTCCTCTCCTTACTTGATTGTTATAGTAAATACTTTCAGTCCCTCTGAAATAATAATTCTGGAGCGTCTTTTCTTAAAACTCTTAGATGTGCTATTCACACCTGGTGATATGTCCATTTACAAGCAGAAAATAGTACAATGTTATTAGAAAAGTTGTTCCAAATCTTATATCTTATGGGAATCAAGTACAAATACGTCTTTCCTTAACTTTCCTCCTGACATCGACCCCAGCTTCAGCAATGGCAGCCAAGAGGCCAGTTAATGGCCTCCTTGCTGCTTTTCCCTATAAAACATAAGAAATCTTTATATCATGTATGTGCCTCACCCACCACATTGTGCGCCAGTTTTCTGGTGTGAGTTACAGTGGAAATGTATGCCAGTTCCTAATGATACACCAGTCTTAATAAATTTGCCCCAGTGTCTCCTAGCAATTTGTTTATTTTTGCAAAATGGCATTTTATACAGTAAAAGTGGTAAAACATAGTAAAGCCAATATGAATATGGTATTGCTGTAATCGTAATGACCAGCTGGAAACAATGACAATGTCTATTTAATGCAGAGTGAAAGTCATAAAAACAAAACACAAAAACAATGATAGAATTGTCTTTTTTTTCACATGGACCCCACAAAAAATGTTAATAAAAGTTAATCAAACCCTTATATGTACCTCAGAAAGGTGCCCACTAAAAGTACAACTTGTCTTGCAAAGAATAACCCCTTATTACTTTATGTCAACAGAAAAAAAAAAGTTATATTATATTTTAAAAGGCAGAGACAAAAAAATGTTAAAAAAGCTTTAACGTCCTAACTACCCTGTGTCCTTAAGGGGTTAACTTTGTTCCTTTGTTCCACAGCATTGGTGAGGCTCTTCACATTTTGCCTTCTCCCAGTGTAGATTTATTTGGTTGCATAGCTATGCAGCTCTGGTCTCTTATAGATCACACCTGCCCCACCTCCTTCTGTTTGTTCCCTGCCTTCCAGCTACAGTGGGTACGGAAAGTATTCAGACCCCTTTAAATTTTTCACTCTTTGTTTCATTGCAGCCATTTGCTAAAAGCAAAAAAGTTCATTTTATTTCTCATTAATGTACACTTAGCACCCCATCTTGACAGAAAAAAAGAAAAACTGAAATATCACATGGTCATAAGTATTCAGACCCTTTGCTCAGTATTGAGTAGAAGCCCCTTCCTTTTGAGCTAGTACAGCCATGAGTCTTCTTGGGAATGATGAAACAAGTTTTTCACATCTGGATTTGGGGATCCTCTGCCATTCTTCCTTGCAGATCCTCTCCAGTTCCGTCAGGTTGGATGGTGAACGTTGGTGGACAGCCATTTTCAGGTCTCTACAGAGATGCTCAATTGGGTTGAGGTCAGGGCTCTGGCTGGGCCAGTCAAGAATGGTCACAGAGTTGTTCCGAAGCCTCTCCTTTGTTATTTTAGCTGTGTGCTTAGGGTCATTGTCTTGTTGGAAGGTGAACCTTTGGCCCAGTCTGAGGTCCAGAGCACTCTGGAAGAGGTTTTCTTCCAGGATATCTCTGTACTTGGCCGCATTCATCTTTCCTTCAATTGCAACCAGTCGTCCTGTCTCTGCAGCTGAAAAACACCCCCATAGCATGATGCTGCCACCACCATGTTTCACTGTTGGGATTGTATTGGGCAGGTGATGAGCAGTGCCTGGTTTTCTCCACACATACCGCTTAGAATTAATGCCACAAAGTTCAATCTTCGTCTCATCAGACCAGAGAATCTTATTTATCATAGTCTGGGAGTCCTTCGTGTGTTTTTTGGCAAACTCTATGCCGGCTTTAATATGTCTTGCACTGAAGAGAGGCTTCCTTCGGGCCACTCTGCCATAAAGCCCCGACTGGTGGAGGGCTGCAGTGATAGTTGACTTTGTGGAACTTTCTCCCATCTCCCTACTGCATCTCTGGAGCTCAGCCACAGTGATCTTTGGGTTCTTCTTTACCTCTCTCACCAAGGCTTTTCACCCACGGTTGCTCAGTTTGGATGGACAGCCAGGTCTAGGAAGAGTTCTGGTCGTCCCAAACTTCTTCCATTTAAGGATTATGGAGGCCACTGTGCTCTTAGGAACCTTGAGCACTGCAGAAATTCTTTTGTAACCTTGGCCAGATCTGTGCCTTGCCACAATTCTGTCTCTGAGGTCCTTAGGCAGTTCCTTTGACCTCCTGATTCTCATTTGCTCTGACATGCACTGTGAGCTGTGAGGTCTTATATAGACAGGTGTGTGCCTTTCCTAATCAAGTCCAATCAGTTTAATTAAACACAGCTGGACTCCAATGAAGGAGTAGAACCATCTCAAGGAGGATCAGAAGGAAATGGACAGTATGTGAGTTAAATATGAGTGTCAGAGCAAAGGGTCTGAATACTTATGACCATGTGATATTTCAGTTTTTCTTTTTTAATAAATTTGCAAAAATATCTACATTTCAGTTTTTTTTCTGTCAAGATGGGGTGCTGAGTGTACATTAATGAGAAATAAAATGAACTTTTTTGCTTTTAGCAAATGGCTGCAATGAAACAAAGAGTGAAAAATTTAAAGGGGTCTGAATACTTTCCATACCTACTGTATAACATTCTACACATGAGCGTCCTGATGCCCAATGTCACAACGCAATGGCTTGGCTCCTCATACACTTGACATTACGGCATATGAGACTGGGTTTCAGATATAACATGTGACCCATATATTCTTTGATTTTCTGCCCTCTATTATTGTTAAATAAAGACATTATTCATACATGCAACCGTATATTGGTATTCCTTTTCACAGGGCAACTACAGGTCAGAGTTGTTTTTCCAAAATGTCATTTTTCATTGATTTTGTCTTTCAGGTGGGATCAGGAGGATCACTTCAGGCTATATGCTGTGATTGATGTATTGCTAGAGTGGAATGCTGTTGTACCTGACAATTTTGTATTGTTTGACATACAATCATGGTTTGTAAATGCGTCCCTAATGTATTTGCTGTTATTTCTACTAACTTATGCTACAGTATTTTTATCCTCATACTATAATTTACATAGGATTTTGAGTACTATAGATGTACTACCACCAGTGGTGTAACTACCGGGGTAGCAGCGTTAGCGGTAGGCCCCTGATGTTTTTTTTTTTTTTTTTTTTTTGTTTTTAATAGGCTGTTAGCTGCTGGAATAACCTCACCAGGTAACAGGCCCTATTTACTTCCCATTCTGCAGAAGCGGAGGTGGCTATGAGCAGAAGAACCCCACAAACACTGCTATCATTATACTCTGGGGTGTTTTCAGACTCCAGAGTATAATGATCGGAGGCCCAGGGGAGGTGAGGTAACATAAAAACAATGTTACTTACCTCTCCTGCGCTCCCGCAGGCTTTGAGCCTATTTGGTGACGTGCCAGACGTCACGTGGGCCGGGCCTGCCTCATTATGCATCGCAACGCAGGCTTGGCTCACGCGATGGCTGTACCAACATTGAAGATGGCCGAAATCAGCGGGGAGTTCATCGGAGCCAGGGAGAGGTAAGTAACACTGTTTTTATGTTTGTATTCTCCCCTGGGTCTCCGATCATTATACACTGGAGTCTGAAAAGACCCCAGAGTATAATAATTGTTTATGGGTGGTCCACAATGGGGCATAATACTGTGTGCAGGGGCCACTATGGGACATAATAATGTGTGCAGGAGCCACTATGGGGTATAATAGTGTGTGCAGGGGCCACTATGGGGCATAATAGTGTGTGCAGTGGCCACTATGGGGCATAATAGTGTGTGCAGGGGCCACTATGGGGCATAATAGTGTGTGCAGTGGCCACTATGGCGCATAATAGTGTGTGCAGGGGCCACTATGGTGCATAATACTGTGTTCAGGAATGCGGTTTGTGCAGGGGGGAGTCGATCGGGGTCAGGAGGGTGGCCCCATGTCAAATGTTTCCCTTGGGGACCAGCCATTCCTAGTTACGCCACTGACTACCACTATTGTGACATAATGCTATTCATTCTAATTACTGTGTATATCTTGCAAAGGTGGTAGGGTTAAGAGTCTGAAGGAGCAATGCATTCAGGAGAGCATCCCATTTACAGCCATCTGAGAGGACAGGCTTGCAAGAAAGTAAAGCAAGTGATCATCAGGCATGATGTTGTTCATATAATGGGCACGGAGTCTACCTCAGAGGTAAAATGTTTAATAGACTCCCCCGGATAAGAAACTTCTGTTATACACATAAGAATCAAAACCTACAGTAGCCTGTCCAATTCTAATTGTTTTATAGAAAGTCAGTGATTTTTTTCTCACTGCTATTCTTCCTGCCAGTAGAAAAGTTAGCCAGACTCATCTTGCTCTTCACATATGGGAAGATCGAAGGAAGCAGGAGCAGGTCATAGACTTGAATGGGTCAGGCTGGTATTCTGCCTGCTACAAGGCTGCCTGCCAAGCCTCTATCACTTAACTGCGGGTATTCACCTTGTGTTCACCTTCATTTCTCTCTGTCATTTCTATTCGCTGCAGAGTGGCTGTTATTCAGCATCTTTCCAGATGTCTTTCTGGGGCAGATTTTTATGTTAGAGGATTATATATGATCTCTAGCAGAAAAAATTAACTCAAATATTTTATAATAACCCAAAATACAATTTATAATATTTATCTTTTATTATAGGAATAATAATAATAACAATAATATTCAAAAAATGGGGAAATTGAGAATGGAGACTTTTTTTCAGACAAATACTGGTGATTTTGTACTCATGGAAAATGGCAATAGTTGTAAAAAAATAACTGAAGTATAAATATAAATAATAATGATACTAAATAAAATATTTTAATATAATAGTTCTATAAAATCCTATTTTTTGCAAATCTACAAGAAAAACATACAGTAGCTGCTAAATTAGTGCAGAGCGGAAAATAAATAATGCAGTATGCCCTTAGAAACACTTGTGACAGAATGACATTTTCTAAAGAGCTCATGGAATTCCACCGCAGTACTGTAATAGGATGTCACCACTACAAGTCAATTCATGAAATTTCTTCCGTCCTTAGTCCACGATCAATGGTGAATGGTGATATTGAAAAGTGGAAGAGTTAAGGGCCACAGTAACTCACCCACAAAGTGAAAGCCCATGTAAGGTTACAGAGCAGGGTCTCAAAGTATTGAGGTGTATGGTACATAAAAGTTGCCAACACTCAGCGGACTACATATCTGCAGAGCTCTGAACCACTTCTGGCATTAACATCAGCATAAAATCTGTTTAGCGGGAGCTTCATGGCATGGGCTTCTATAGCCAAGCAGGTACATGCAAGCCTTACCAAGCACAATGGAAGCAGGTGGAGTGGTATAAAGCACAATGCTGTCACTGGACTCTGGAGCAGGGGAAAAATGTTCTATGGAATGATGAATGCTTCTCTATCTAGATGAGTCTGGGTTTGGAGAATGCCAGGTGAAAGTTACCTGCTTGACTGCTTTGTTCCATATATACAATTTGGTAGAGGAAGGATAATGCTATAAGGTTGTATTTCAGGGTTCCTTTAGTTCCAATGGAGGAAAATCTTAATGCTTCAGCATGCCAATACATTTTGGACAAATGAATGCTTCCAACTTTGTGGGAACAAACTGGGAAAGGCCATTTTCAGTTCCAAGATAACTGTGGCCCACTGCTCAAAGCAAGGTCCATACAGACATGGTTGGGTGAGTCTGGTGTGGAAGGAACTTGACTAACCTGCACCTGGGAGGCCAAGACAGACTGTCAGTTCACAAAGGTTTCCTCCCTATGTTAGAATTGGGATTTCTAGTTATTGAGCTGTTTAACCATATCATTAGTAAATACAAGTCTAGTTTTCAGGTAACTTTAAATAAAGGTCTATTGAAGGGTTACACCCTATGGGAATGATCAGTTGGTACAGAAACAATAAACTTCATTTCTTCTGATTTAGAGAAGCTTATTGGTAAAAATAATTTTAAGAGGTGTAAAGGGCTTGGTGGTCTCTCTTTCCCAAGGTAGGGGAATATTTTTCAACAGGAGAACAGTTGAAAAGCTTCAGAATTACCTGCAATCTCTTGCTTGGACACCACAACAAAAATACTCTGAAGGTCAGCTCCAGTTCTGTGCTGTGATGTGTGTAAGGGAGTCTAGCCCTATCGCAACATGCCCTGTCTGATAGTTATTCATGGGGTTGCACCAGCCTCTTGTATTTCTATACCCTAGTACTTCTGGTGATCACTGTAATGCCAAAACCACTACAGATGTAGCTAAGCTCAATATGACTTTCTGCAGTGTGGCAAGAGAAGCCATCGAAAACCCATTGAACAAGTTAGCACTCTGTATCACAGTGGTATTAACAGACTAAATGTCAAGTTAAACTTTGCTACACCTATACCCTTCTCATGGATTACTTCTGACCTTAACTGCATTCATTGGGAGTACATGCCATCAACACTTACATTTCACTTTGAGAGTGGTCCCCAGTAAGTTCTAACAGTTCTAATCCACAAGCAGAGGCTACTGCCCCTAATTTAGTACCACTTATTGTGTAGTAACAACACACTGTTAAGTCAACCATTACGTTAACCGGGAACTCTCAGGCTCTATTTGAACTGAACTTTTTAATAATAATAATAATAATAGTCCTTTAATAGTCCCACAATGGGGAAATTCAGTGTGTTACAGCAGCAAAGATAAGCAGATACAAATACAAATAGAACATGTACAGGAATATTCCAAGGTGAGAGGCATTACATTGATAGCAGACAGACAGATAGGGCGTAGCAGGGGGGGGGGGGGGATTTAACAGGCAGAGAGATATTTCAGTTCTCTGTGTGTAATGATCTCCGCTTAGGTCGGTGTTGGTTGTACAGCCTAACCGCGGTGGGGGAGGAAAGACTTCCGATAGCGCTCCTTCTCACACCTAGGGTGGAGCAGTCGGTCACTGACAGTACTGCTCAGCGCGATCACAGTCTCATGCATGGGATGGGACTTCTTCTTCTGCATGGAGCTCACCACGGACAGTATCCTTCTGTCACCCACCACCCGCACTGGGTCCAGTGGGCTCCCCAGGACAGAGCTGGCCCTTCTAATCAGCTTGTCAAGTTTATTTCTGTCCCTGGTTGATATACTGCTCCCCCAGCAGGCCACTCCAAAGAAGATGGCTGATGCCACTACCGAGTTGAAGAAAGTTCTAAGAAGTGCCCCCCGGATTCCAAAGGCTCTCAGCTTCCTAAGCAGGTAGAGCCTGCTGTGGCCCTTCCTGTACAGGGCCTCCATATGATCTGCCCAGTCCAGCTTATTATTAAGGAGCAAACCCAGGTACTTATAGGTGTTCACAATCTCGATGCCCGTCCCCAGGATGTCCACTGGTTTAGGAGGGCTTCTGCCTTTGCGGAAGTCCACCACCATCTCCTTGGTCTTCCCCGCGTTAATCTTCAGGTGGTTCAGGGCTTCTATGATTTTTTGGAAACAATAAACCCTTACAAAAGTCTCTCTCAGCTTCCCTTGTATCTGTGGCTCTCTATATATCTCAAGTGACCATTTTGAAGACATCCAATTTCAAGACCTTTCTCTTTATTTCTTTCACCATTGTCCCAAGGTGGTAGTTTAGCTCCAATCTTTCAATGGCTTTAGTCACAATCCTTGCCTCTTTCTAATCACATCAGTGTACTCCTTAAAGATGACCTTTCATGTCCTCAGGCACATGCGGTTTTATATACCGCTAGAAAGCCAATAGTCAGTTGAATTCAGCGCACCATTGGCTTTCTCATTAGGTTCTCCAGGGCTGGAGATATCAGTGCCGTTAGTTTTCTGCCCATCGACAGAAGGGCGTTCCTGACAATCTACCTGGGCTGTGAGGAACGTCCCCCTGACAGTACTCACCCATAGCCCTGTACTGTCAGGGGGGGCATTCCTCACAGCCCAGCTAGACTATCAGGACCGCCCTTCTGACGATGGGCAGAAAACTAATGGCACCGATATCTCCAGCACTGGGGCACATAACGGGAATTCAGCGCACTGTTGGCTTTCTAGCGGTATATAAAACTGCATGTGCCTGAGGACATGAAAGGTCCTCTTTAAGGCATCACATTTTTTGTTGCAGATTTTTATGCATTTTTTTTTAGCCAAAGCCAGGAGTGGATTAAGAAGAAGGAAGACAGATAATGTTTCCTATATATTTTGCATTCCTTTTGTAGCAATTCTTGCGTTTGACTAAAAAAAACGCAGCAAAATATGCAACAAGAAAATCAGCTTTTCTGCAACATGGGACCTTAGCCTAATGGCAGACTAAGGGCTCTTCTTGGTCTTAGGACAAGTTTCTCAGTCTCCTCTTGCACCTAATTCATGGATTTAGTATGAGATGTCATAAAAGCTGTTGTACAGTAGGTGTGGAAGCACCTCAGCCTCACTTACAGACACTGTGGTACAACAACACAACGCAATGTTCATCATGGAAGTTGCTCCAGTTAGGGTGTACTTACGTAGGCCATATTATACTACTTACATATATACTGTATTTTCTGAGAGCCGACACCTGCCGCATTGTGAAAATTCCACCCAGCACTTTATATTCATAAGCGACTTTAAGAAATTCTGCATCAAAGTGTGAACTTTTGTTTGTGGCTAAAAATGTGACTAAAGTTGAGAGAGTTGAGACTGAGATGCACAATCCTTCCTAAACATAAAAGTTCATGCTATGTAGAGTAGATGTATGCACATATTTTCTCCTCATATCTCTTAAAATCTCTACAATCCAGGTGCCAATAATCATTTCTGTTACTAAGTCAACAGATATTCAGAGAATGATTAAATCTGCAACTGCTTCGCTTCTCCTTCCTTTAGCAGAAAAAAACCCTGCTAAATGTGACATTTGGAGGGAGGACACATATACCTTTTGATCAGTAAGAGGGGTTAACATATGAAGAAAAGTTCCTGTATCCTCACTCTGATGTAACTAGAATATTTACATGGAGACACTAAAGCGAGAGGTATTGAAGTGTATTATATGAGCCGTCAATAAAAAGTTTATGTCCCCAGTGGGACTAAAGTGAAAAAAATATGTTAAAAATATTTAAAGCAAGTACAAAAAAGCTCTCTTATTTTTTCACTTTTACTTATGTGAAAATATAAAAGTAAAAATTTACATATATTTGGTATTTTCGGATCCTTCACAACCCAAACTATAAAGTTATCATGTCATTTATGCAACAACTCTGTAAAGCAATAAAAAGACCAGAATTGCTGTTTTTTGTTTTTCCTACCTACCAGAACTCTGAATAAAAAGCAATTAAAAAGTCATATGTACCCCATAATGATTCCATTGAATACTCAACCTGCAAAAACAATCACAATTAGAAGTCTTAGTAGCTTATTTTTGTCAAGAATAGACAAAATTGCAAACCAAATCAATATTTTGTGTGACCACTAACCATAGATCTTCTGTCGATCCTTCTGTCTCTACATGTAATCCCAGACTGACTGGATAATATTGAGATCAGGGCTCTGTGGGGGCCATAACATCAATTTCAGGATTCCTCCTCCAAAGGGTATTCACACCAAATATTGGTTTCTTGTAGATTTCTCTTTTATACGTTCACTTCATTTTCATTGACAAAAATAAAATATTAAAACCTTTTATTTTTGAAAAGTCATAGGGTGGGTTCACACTTGTACCCGGACTCCGTCCGCCGCAAATGCGACCTAAATGTCGGAAAAAAGGATAGGGAATGGATTGGGAAAGGTTTGAGGCGCTTTACTTAAAAACCCATTAACTTCTATGGGTTTTTAAAGCAATGCACTGGTGTGCGCTTAGACCATCTGCGCCGCGAAACTATTTTTTTCATCGGAAACAAAATCGGACATGCAGGAGGGTGAACCCACCCTTACTTGGCAGCAGATTAACCACACCCGTCTAAAACTTTTGCACAACACTGTAGCTCCCGCACTGCAGGGCTAGGTTTGCATTTCAAAAACGACAGTAATCTATAAATGGTTCCATTTCCAAAACATAAAACTTAAATACATAGTAGATAGCAACTTGTTCTACATATCCATGGTCAGTGCATAGTGGGGTAGTAGTAGTTACCCAATTGTCCTATTACCCTGTGTCCCTTCAGAGACCTGTCAGGTATTTATAGGATCTTTATCCATAAGGAACGAGAAAGAAAAATGCAGGGTGTAGCGGATTTATTAACTTGCAATGGAGGAATTGTTTACTTCTAGGATTGTAAACCTGAACAAACTTCCTAAGAGCAGAACTTACAGGATCAGAATTTCTGATGAAGTGGTATTAAACCTAAAGTCAACTCTACAAACAATTATCTGGGAAAATGGAAATCATCTTTCACTCTGTCCTCGTGTATGTCCTAAACCTGTCACCACCGATAGGATTTTGTTTTCCATCCCAACTCTAAATAGTGGGAGCTGTCCAGTGCTTGCCAAGGAGCAGAGTGGAAATGGAGAGGAGAGAATGGTTTTCAGTCTGTTGGCAGTAATTAGGTTGCATTCTGAGAGATAATTATCTCGCAATCTCTAAGCAAACACCCGGGAGGAAATTGCATACTTACAGCCAGCTTAGCATTAAAAATAAATTATCATATTAATGGCAGTGAGAACATGCACACTGCTGGCTGCTCGCGCTCACTGCCTTCTATCCCTTTCTTCTTTCAACCACAGTGTTTGTTTTATGGTAGAAGGTATGGAAGACAGATATGGATGGTGTATAATGAACCACTTGATAAACAGTATGTACTGGTAACCTATCCCTGCCCACTTGAGATTGTGATCTGGAATATCCATATATGTAAGAAGATAGCCTAACAGGTCAACATGAGCTAACCAGCTTGTCCTATAAGGCTTAGTAAAAAAAATAAGAATTAATTAAAAACGTTAATTTGATCTTTAAACCTTCTTTGGTTAATGCAGATTTCTTAGTATGTATTTTCCACAAAGGACATGTATCACTTATCCATAGGATAGGCGTAAAATGTATGATCACTGGTTAGGGTCAAAGTCTTCCTTGCCACAGTTATTATGTGAGGAGGAGCATGTGACTCAGACCCTAGTTTAAAGGGGTTGTCCAGTTTCAGCAAATAAATGTTATTGTTTGTATAGTGAAAAGTTATACAATTTTCCAATATACTTCTTGTAACAATTCATAGTGGTTTTCTTGATCTCTGCTTGTTGTCATTCATTGTTTACTTCCAGTGAATAAAAATCAGTCCATGGTCATGTGATATACAGTCCATGGTCATGTGATGGACAGGATATGGTCATGTGATGGTCACACAGCGGAGGATTACAAGACAGAGCTCTGATTACAGTGCTGTGACTGAAACGAGCCGTGCACCTGTGTGTATCACATGACCATAGACTCATTTTGACAAAATCAGCCACACCTTGAGCCCGTTGGCATACGAAACGCCATTTTTTTTATAAATGTACACCAACGTATCTATGAAAATGTAAGTAGAAAAAATATATAAACTAGTAGTTGAAACTGATGATATGTGCAACTTTCAACCTCTAATACCATGAGCAAAATATTTCTTTAAAAGGCTTGTCTTGCTTTGGGACCCTATTAGGGAATACTGAGCTAAAAGAGGGTGGGTCCCCCATTTAGGACCACATATGACCCAGAAGAAAGAGTGACCACAAATAACGTCTCTTAATCTTGAGAACATAAGATATCTCAAACAGACTGTTGCATATAGTGGGAAATATATAAAGCTAACTTTCTCCCATGGTGGAAATGATCAGTTGCTTCTGGGTAATTCCTTCACTTGCAGATGATAACTTATAGTTTCAGCAATGGGACACTGTGATCAACTTTTGCTGAGGGTACCCTTGTATCAAAAAAATAATCCAACATCTACAAACCATTTAAGGGTGGGAACAAACACTACGAGTTTGTAGTGGGTTCAAATCTCATCCACACTGAAGAAATCTCGACTTAACCTGTGTTTGACTGTATGATCATAAGGTGAACTGTGATTTTTATGGTGTCTGTAGAGCTATATTTGTTTTTGTTACCGAGACTGTGTCCTTATTTCTTATTTTATTTCTTATGTCTTGTGTACCAGGTTTAGAACCCATGGCATCTCAATTTCTGCTGCATGATTGATTATTGTTTTGAACCTTTCCAATGCAAAGGTTGAAAGTTGGGGCAAGCCATTTGGGAATCACAGCTAAAATCCACAGCATAAAACAGTCAATTTTGCAGTGGAGTCAATCTGTGACCTAAAATAATTTTTTTTTGGTTCCCACTATTGATGGCTCATCCTTAGGATAGGCTATCATTATCATATGGTGGTGGTCCATCTTTCAGCACCCCTGCTGATCAGCTTTTTAAAGGGACTGAAGCGCTCTTGCAAGTGCTATCATGTATATAGAAACTTTTTCCCATTCAAATGAGTGGAACAAAGTTGCAATAACCTACACAACCATTACTATGTGGTCTACATGCAATGCAAACAGTGAAGAGGATGCAGTGCTCGAGAGTATCGAGAGTCAAGACCACACCAATCTAATATGGATTGCCTTTCCAAAGGTTAGCCCATCAATAGTGTATACCTGTACAACATATTTAACTTTGTGAAGATGTTGAGTAGAAGCAAATAGGTCAACTTGTTGAGATAAGAGGAATACTTTGAGGATTTGAGGATTAGATGTGTTAACTATTTTAATGACCACCATACTGAGGGATTAACCATGGACACTGGCTGCAAAGTTGATTGACTTGTATATTTACATATGTAACATATGGCAAGTTGTCACTTGCTACATTCCTTTTTCTAGAGAGCATCGCTCTGTCATGCTCTGTCACACAACAACACAACATGATGCTCAGTGAAAGTCAATTTCCAAAGAAACACATTGGCTTTTAATTATCTCCCAGCAGTCGGCGCCTCATTAAAAAAGAATCACTTAAAAAAGTTATTGTCAATTGCTGTAGTCGCTGTGGTCCATCCTATATCTTATTCTATTCTCACCATTAAACAGTTAATATAACAGTAACCAGCTATGTGTTGTGAGCTGAAATGTAAATGCAATGACTGTGATGTCACATACTCCTTTATTAAGAATTAGGCTATGGCTACATGGAGACTTTGGCTGCAAGTCCAGTTGAGCGACCAAAGATCACTGTGCTGCCTTGTTGCTCTATCACTAATGTAAGTCAATGAAGTCACATTGCAAGTTCAATAAATTATTAGGAGTAGGGAGGGGAGTCCTGAAAACTCACCAGACAAGTGGTTGTCCCATAATAGGTGTTCATCATCTATACATATTCCCCAGTCCAACAATCTCCACTGTTGGACCCACAAATCACTAGAATAAGGGACCCAAGTCCCATCACCACCACTTTTCCTCTCAGCATAGACTGCCAGTCAAGCATGTACCCTGCTCCATTTAATATCTCTAAGGGTGCATACTAACTATACAAGATTGTCTACATCAGTTTGTAACTGTGCCTGGTGTGAACACAATGCTTCCCATTATGCTGGCATACCCAATGGGATGATCAGGATAGGTGCTCCCTGCTATACCAGTGCTTCAGATGTTACGGTTGAAAAAGCACATCAATACTCACAAGTCAGGGTTTCACTGGGCTCTTTACTTGAGGTAGTTTTGGGGTACATAAAAACTTCACAGCAGTTTTGATGAATTTTCACAACAGCTTCACAAGATGGAGGCAATAAGCGTTACTGACAGTATTAGAGTCACTTGCCAACAGAAAAAAAAGCATTCCTGCTCACATTGGGTTCATGGGGACCCTTCTATTCGAGGCTATCATCTTCATTCACTGTGCATACTTTTGGGAAGAATCCAAGTTCCCTCCTGGACTCACATGGTCAGTTCTACACTGATGACTGGCAGCAACCGATACTCCACAGTACCGGACTTGATTCCAGCTCGACCACCTGAAAGGTTCTGGAAATTCCTAATATTCTGAGTTGTTCCCACCCCAGCATGAAAGTAAACATGAAGCCAAAGTGTGTGTAGGCTGTGTCTTGGGAGGTTCCCACAGCACAGCCAATAGGCCCAGCAGTTCTGCCTGTGGGGGATTCATCGCACAGTCTCTCTTCCATAATGTACCAGATAAGAAGTGGCTTGATGAATCAGCAATACCAGTTAAAGTGACAGTAGCGTACAAATGTACAGTCCAATCATGAGTCATCATCAGTTAATACTGTATTGTTTCAATGCCAAGAAACATACATAGCAAAAATGTTGGAACACAATGATACAAGGCCTTACTTGAGTGAGGCTTCTCATAACAGAAGTTCAAGACTTAAGACTATAACCGTGAAAGGGTAAAGTTTCCAGCAACTTACAAGTTTAATAGACTTCGAATAGAGCAGCACCATGCAACTGCTGCTCAATGATGAGCAAAGCCAGGATTGTTACAAATTTTCCAAAAATTTCGGGTTTGACTGAAAGTGTCTTGGCAGCCCTCAGTGGTCCCCTGGGGCCTCTGACTTCTCTCAGGAGGCCAGACTAGGCCCCATGAGGATGGGAACTGGCTTTGGATGCTGCTATGGAGTCATGGAGTGGTGAGTATGACTGTTTTCCCAGGGCCTGTGCTGAAGAGACCTCAAAATATAATAATAACAGTTTTGGTTCGTACCAAACAAAATGTAACTACCAGACAAACCTCATGCATATTCACGAATCTCATGAGGTTTTCCCAACACTACTGCTGCTCCATTAAAGCTCTTCACTGTGACCATGCAGTGAAAAAGACCTGGATCTCAGTTCTAGGGACTGGAGATTACACAATTATCACCTACAGATGTGGCTATCTTTAACTTAGCTCAAATTTGGTTAAGAACTCAAATTTCTTATGAAAGAAATTCAATGCAATATTGCGACGTGCTAGTAAAAGCCTTGACAGACTATAATACACATCACGGCTGCCGAGTGGCCTCCCACAGACACATATAGCATATCACTTTGTAATACAATATTGTTAAATCATTTTGTCTTGAAAAGCTAATTATCTCATGAAACATATCTGGACATGTTCAACCAAAGGACAAGTAAGGAAGGACACATCTGTATCCTGTAGATAGGTGATGAATGATCATTTTGATAAATGGATAAAGTTAATTTCCTGTCTATTCTTAATTACCTTTTGTATGCGAATATGTGGCCCCTAAAGATTACCTATAGCCTTGCTTTATTTATTTGATATCAGATAGGCTATTTATCAGCATATACACAAGGGTTATCAGGAGACATTATATAATACTTTAATTAAATCGCACATAAACTGTAATTGAAACAGCACTGACCCTTTTATTATGTGACCCTTCTATGTCCTCTTTCATCTTTCCTAGGCAATGGAGGAAGAAAATGTTATCTCATGTTAGTGTTAATGGGAAAGGGTTACAGGATGTAATAGCATTACATAATAATGAGCTCCTCCACAGAAGTGTGACTCCAGTATATCTTCCTAACAAGGATTGGGATCCACAGTCATTTGGAATCAGTCACTTGATTTAGCACTGATTAAATCCCAATACCCTATAGCCTCTGACTTCTTATTTATTCAGCTACAGAGCAGCAGTTGCTTTGATACTAAAATGACGCAGACGCCCTCCCTTCCTCATCCTCTTCTTCCTTCCTTTCTTTAGGCAATTGCTTTGCAGACTCAGGAACTGAGCACCGGGAAATCCAACCGGGAGGATTCATACACACATCCCTGAAGTGGAAAATCAGGCCGGAATCCAATTTAAGCAGAAAGCCCTGGCTATGGCCTAGTTAAGCCTGTAATTCTGATCTATATTCATAGTCTTGTCAGTTCTAAAAAGGTATTTGTTATAAACCTTCCAAATCTGAGAACCGTCCGAGCTACCTGGGCTGACAGATAACCCTTTGTGCCACCTTGGCCTCCTCAGTTCACATATTTCAATATGCGCTTTGATGAAATAAAGAGCAATGTCCGCAGCGGTTCTTCATTCAGATGAAGGTTTAACAAACCATAATATTCAGTTTACTACTGGGAAGGTGAAACGCGTCGTCTCCTACATCTCTAATCAATGCAACCTCAGCGATTCGTCTCTTCTCTAAGCATCCAGTTTCTCACCATTAAAAAACCTCTAGCAAGCCCATTAAGAGTTACTGAGGTGGAAAATAGTCTTGGGCTTAATCCTTTTCACTGGGGTCTTAACTGATGTAAGAAATTTGACAGTGTCTCCCATGCTGAGACTGTTAACTGCACCTCGAGTGAAGCATGTGGTGCGCTCAGTAGCATCCATTGACAGGGAGCTCAGTGAGGGGTGTGTGTGGTACATGACTTTTAATATACCATTCTATCTTCTTTTCTTCCTTCACCTCCTTCTCTCTTCAGTTTGTAATTTCTTCCTTTCTTCCTTTATGCCCTGCTTACACATAGGTGTCCTAGTAACTCTATGATAAGCTGTTGTCTTGAGACAATGCTTTATTTTCTGCTTGCGGCTCCATTGTCCATGACAAAGAGTTTCAGCACAGTGACTGTTAGTGGGGAGCTCTATTCGCCATTCTCTTTATATGAAGAAGGAAATCAATGACACACTAAGGGGGTTTCGGATGAAAGCTGTGGAGTGCTGTACTTTGCGCTGTTTCTTTCTTTTGCTCAAATTGCAATTTTCCCTTTTTCATGAAAAGGAATGTTACATTCTGGTACATTATGGGAGGAGGTGCGAATACTAAAATGGAACTTGTTGAACTCCACTATAAGCATTTAAAATTCCAATTTTCACATTTACTTTTTCTTAATTTTTATGCAAATATGCAAATGACACTACAGAGTTCTTTAATGCATTGTGAATTATTTGACTTGCATTTACTTTATTTTTAAGATATCCTTTTATTCTTAAAGTATTCAGTTGATAGCTTATCAAAGATGTTGTAAGGGAATTGCTAGAAGAGCAATTCCCCAGTAGCTGCTGGTGAACCCTGGGAGGATGGGAACGACAAGACAGTGAGTCCTAAGCTGAACACGTCCCCTGTCCCTGCCTACTTGCCTTACTGCCCTAGGTGTCAGAGCACAACTGGGCAGCAGTCCCTTCCTACGTTATACTGTAGGTGATGACACAGAACGCGGACAAGACAAACAACAACAAACAGGAGGTCAGCTAGCCAAGGGTTCGAAACCAGTTGAGCAGCACAGTACAGAATCAAAATCCAAGAGAGTAGTCACAAGAAAAGCCAAAGGTCAAAAATATGCAGAGAGATATCAAACAAAGTAAAGCCAGCACGCACAAACCGCAATAGCAAGCACTAAGGTGATGGTGGGAAAACAATATATAGGAAGAAAGAACCCGCCCCAGACTTGATTGGGAGGAAAGATGTCCATCACACAAGTAAGGCTGATTTTAACTATTTGAGGAGCAGAGGGAAAACAAAGGTGTAAGAGATGGGTGTGGTGGAAAATCAATTACAGAGGTGAGGGAATAGAACAGTGTTCAGACAAAATACAACAAGAACCTAAAGCAAGGAATCATAGTCGGACACGCATCCTGCGCCGTAGCATGCAGCCGGAGCATGGCGCCCAGGTCCGAATGGGCAAGGATGTTGCAGATGTATTTTTAAATCTCAATGCCATTAAAAGTGTCAATGCCATTAAAAGTGTCAATGCCTAAAAGTGTCCGGGCTGTAGTGGCCGAACAGGTAGTGCCGGACCTGTCCAGTGCAAAAAGTTGTGGCCCTGATGATGCAAATAAAGATTGCGTTGGGTGTGCAAATAGAAACTATGGTAAGGTATGCAGTCTAGGTATCATTTTTAGACTACATGTTCAAGCAGAAAAAAATGACAATTGCAAATGGATTCAAGCAGGTTATTAGAAAATAAAACTATATTAAAACATATTTTATGTTACTCTGCTTCAACATGACAGTTCGGTATAGTTTTTCTCATTTTAATTGTGTCTAATCATTCATTTTCTCTTTTTTCTCCACCTGACCCAGACCGATATGACAACATCCCTCAACAATGGTTTGTCTCTGCAGAGCTTGCTGCCTAGACACCTGTACCTGCTGTGCAGTAAAAAGCCCTCAAATACTGAAATAATTGGGCCATGACTAGGATTTCTCCAACTATAATAGTTCCAACTAGGTACTAAACCAGATAGCAATATATTCTCAGACAATAATATGGCTCTCTTTATAATCATTCCTCTTTAGTGGCATCAACATACTAATAGTAAGCACTAGCATAAAACCTCTTTAGAGTCCCCACAGTAATAATGCACCCGAGCTAAGCCCAAAGACATTAAAAGTGTTCCTCTAATGGCCCCCGATACTGCTCTAGACCATCACACATTATATTCTTCAAGGTATGGGTGTCACTCAATACTGTTAAAAGAGAATACTCTTCTTGCACTATTGGTTAGCAGTGTATTCTGCTGGCACTTTTATGTAAAAGAGATCCGTAATTGCTACTATGAAGTGCAATCTAATTACTATGAAACCACTATCAATGGGCTTTATTTTGATAGTGTAAGCAGTGTGGGACCCTTTGTCAATGCAACCCGGGAAAGGGTACCAATATGGTCCTCGTGTGACCAACGCCACTCCTCTTATCCACAGTGGCTGACAACTAGCCCATACAGCCCTCACAGAGATGATGCACAAATATTTTGACCTGTGCTGGGCACCTGAAGCTCCATTGTTGAAGAATGCACAAAACACTCTGGACACTGGGGTTACACTGTAGATCCATCAATACTGAAGATTGTGAAGTACAGCAAATGTAGTATCAGGGTAATTTACACCGAAGTGAAATACAGGGATTTTTACAGTCCTCCCACCTGCAGGGGTGGACGTCCTACTTCTGCTGTTTAGTATGGTTGCCATTTCAGAGAACTGTCTGACATCCCAGTGTAAATGTCTTTCTGTCTCGCAATGAGAATAGGCTACATGGCTCTCAAAGCTAGCCTTGCCTTTCTGTCTATGGTTTCTGCCCCCCAATACAAGTTGACCTCCACTTTCTCAATCTGTCTCACCTCTAGCCATCTTCTGCCTCTATAAGGCACGGGAGCTGCATTTAAATACTGAATCATTTTCTGCCCCTGGTAGCTGCGGTGACTTCTGACATCAAACAGGCCACACCAAAGGAAACTAGAAGGATTTAATTGCCTCAAGGACCAGGCAGGCTTATCTACACCATCAGGAAATGTTAAATTAATAAAAGGGCGGATCCTCTGTTCAGGATTCTTATCTCATCAAGTGGAGAGCATTTACAAACAGGATCTCTCACATTGTAGGGCATGTCCTCTCCTGCATTACACAGACAACTTACTTCTGTGGAATTATCACTTAAGCAATTCCCCAGGTAGTAGAATTGCTGTTTAAGAAATTTCCTAATATGGAGGAGGTAACTGACATCAAGTAAACCAAACTACATATACTCCAACACCCCCAGTTCATAGACTCAAGGAATTCACCAGAGCCCACTGCAAGGCAGTATGGACTTGGATGCTTTGAGAACCAGGTTGCAACCCCAAGACAAGGTGCCAGGAAACAGGTACACTTGCAATTTAAGGACCAAACCTAAAACCCTATTGAGGCTAGAGAGTAATACTCAAGTCAGGGTCCAAAAACAGGACAATATGTGAGTATCCAAATCAACAACTGAGTCCACACCAGGATTCAGTCCAGGAGTTCACGAATAATGCGAAATCAAGCAGAGATTGGATAACCAGGAGAGTAAGCCAAAGTCAGCAGCAACCAGGGAATCAGCAGAAAACTGTCACTAAGTAGATAATACTGCATGCCATACATTTAATTGCTGATGTGCTCCTGATCAATTTGGCTCGCTTTTGAGTTATCATACGTAAACATCTATCCATTCAGATGGGCACAATGGTCTCCTACAGGGACTTGGATTGATAATAATTTGGCAAAAGATTTTTTAGATTCTCTGACAAACCTTGGGAAAACTTATAGCAAGGGACTGGGTTGTTCCACTGAGAAACTATGGACCAGTTTCTAAATTTAGAGCAGTAGTCCTCTACAGGGTGATGACCCTGACAAAGAGAGTAGAGATTTGCTTCAGCTATAGCCATGCAATCAGGCTCATCATATAAGAGGACTAAAACATAAAAAAATCCAAAAAGAAAAGTTCAGGGACCTTGGATCCAAAGAAAGCTCCCAAGCTTGAGGATCTCACTGCAAGAGAGAGAGAGAGATGATGAGGCCTACACATTGTTGCTCGGTTCCAGATAAGTGAGGTCTCTGATGTAAATGCAATTTTCAACTTTCGTGGAAATTAACAAAAGATTTGCAACCTCCAGAAAATCAAGGAGTCAGATTTTTCTTGGGTTCAACTGGTACAGAGGTTGTAATAGGAGCTTGGATTTTTGCAGACTGATGATATTGAAGCCTTTCAGCAAATTTTTGAACCAGCTCCACAAGATTCTGCATCTATTCCTTGTTGGAAAAGGTCACTTTATATGCCTGTGATTCTGTTATGAAGTTACTACTTAAGAAATTTCCCAGGTGATGGAATTGCTGTTTAAGTAATTTCCTAATATGTAGTAACAGACAGGACAAAAGACAGCAAGTAAAGCAAGCTACTTATAATCCAACACCACCTTAGTCTGTCGCAAGGAAGGATGGACTTTGCTGCTTCAGGACCCAGGTTGCAAACCAGGGGAATACAGAAATATGCAAGAGAACAGCACGGTAATATCAGAGTCCAAGCTTGAGTTGAGTCCAGGAGTTCACAGATAAAGCCAAATCAGTAAGAGATCAGATAACCAGGAGAGTAAGCCAAAAACAGTAACTAGCGAATTAGCAGAAAACAAGGTAAGTTCAGAGCACACAGATCCAGAAGACAAACATAATCAGGGGCAGGTGATAAGTCTCCAAGCTAGGTTTAAATACCCAGTCTCAATTCAGGATTGGTCAATGAGGAAAATATCTGAGTGGATGAGCAGACCCAGCCACAGTTGGACTGGAATGCATAGCAACATTAAAGTGCTGGCGGAGGGCAATGCTGAACTGAAATTAATGATGGATGCAAGTAGGAAAGGCAGGAGCACAGGTATTGAGAATCATAACACTCACATTTTAATGGACACTATGTAATTCCTAGTTTCCCCTTTGGTGGTGCTCCAACAAAATAAACACTTACTGCCTGGATTTCCCAGAGATTACAGCTAATCACTAATGTTCCAACAAAAGGGACCTTTTGTGATCTGCTTAGTATCAGGGGATTTCCCAAAGGAGAGAGCGCCTTTAATTTAAGAATTGGGATGTTGAAGATCAACATTTACTAAATCAAAAACATTTTTGTATTTTTTTATTTTTATTTTTGGAATATGTATTTAAATCCCTAATTATGTCCAAGTTTGGATTATTCTGCAAGCAAAAGGCTTAGACCTACAGTTCATGTACCTTTTATGCTCTTCCACAGATCTCAAGGTTGTGTTGGTTTTTTGTTATGTTTCCAGGGAAGACATACCTAAATTGAAAATAATTAGCTAATAGCTACTTTATGTTCATAGCAGCAGACTCCTTGTGAGATAATGGCAAGAGTTATTACCAAGTGAGACCTACTCCTGTGCTAGGCTCTTTACAGAAAAATAGACATTTGATAAACTATCTGCCATGTAAGATGTCACATGGCCCGCACATGCTTTTTTTAGACCACTTATACTTCTGCCTTTCCAACTTCATTATTCTCTTTATGAAACTACAAAACACTCATGTGGAGCTGGAAAAATCAGAATTCCCATAGATTACAATAGGAAGAAAAGTAAATTTTAACTGCCAGTTTGCTACAGTAAATTTTATGGCCAGAGTAATATTACTATAATTCAAGTGTAGGACCGGGGTATATAGGAACCTAGGACCCACTAATACATTTTTTTCTGGGGCCTCATGGTACAATTACATGTAAATATTACCTATTAATAACAGTTCTAAAATTGCATTGGCATACATTTTATTTTATCAGTAGTTGCTTGTTGCCTATCCTTGGCCTCATATTGTTTGCATCTTGGGAATCCTGTCAGTAGGCTGCTTACTAACGCATTTTAGCTCTAAGAGTTGGGAATACGTGCCCACCCAGCAGGAGACCTTACACAGCAGCAAAACATGGCAAGATGAATAGTTATAGAGAATGTTGGGAACTGGGGAGAGAAGATATTGCTCAACCTGCCTCTGGACCTGGATGCTTGGTGTGTCTATATAATAATAAAACGGGTAATTTGTCAAGTAATTTACTAAGTTTCTTATATGAATGCACGGGCTGGCAGCCTACTTGTACTAGTGAATGTACTACACCACTTGTGAAGTGGATGTCAGAAGCCCACCAAGAGATTCATCTGTTTTCTGTTGCCTAGTCCAACAATGTTTACATCTGAAATTAAACCCAAAGTGTTGTGTTTTTATCTTTGATGATGGAAATCATCAATTTTGGATTATTCACTTTTGAACAAGCTGTTTTTCCAAAATAGTCAGCAACTAGCTAAGCCAAAAACTTATCAATGGAAAATAGAGCACTACAGAGTGAGATTATTATCAAATACAGTGCCTTGCAAAAGTATTCATACCCCTTGAACTTTTTCACATTTTGCCATCTTACAACCACAAATTTAAATGTATTTTATTGACATTTTAAGTGATAACCAACACAAAGTAGCAGATAATTGTGAAGCGGAACGAAAATGATGCATGGTTTTCAAAATTATAATCAAATAAAAATCTGAAAAGTGTGACGTGCAAAAGTATTCAGCCCCCTATATCAATACATTGTAGAGCCCCCTTTCGCTGCATTTACAGCTGCAAGTCTTTTGGGATATGTTTCTTCCAGCTTGGTGCATCTTAAGACTGAGATTTTTGCCCATTCTTCTTTCCAGAATAGCTCAAGTTCAGCCAGATTGGATGGAGCATCTGTTAACAGCAATTTTCATGTGTTGTCACAGATGCTCAATGGGATTTAGGTCTGGATTTTGACTGGGCCATTCTAACACATGAATATTCTTTGATCTAAACCATTCCACTATAGCTCTGGATGTATGTTTAGGGTCATTGTCTTGTTGAAAGATGAATCTCCTTCCCAGTCTCAAGTCGTTTGAAGCCTCCTACAGGTTTTCTTCCAGGATTGCCCGGTATTTAGCTCCATCCATTTTCCCATCAACTCTGACCAGCTTTCCTATCCCTGCTGAAGAAAAGCCTCCCCCAGCATAATGCTGCCACCACCATGTTTCACAGCGGGGATGGTTTGTTCAGGGTGATGAGCAGAGTTACTTTTCTGCCATTCATAGCGCTTTGCATTTAGGACAAAAAGTTCAACTTTGGTCTCATCTGACCAGAGCACCTTTTTCCACATGTTTGCTGTGTATATGGCTTGTGGCAAACTGCAAACAGTAATTCTTAAGTCTTTCTTTTACCAATGGTTTTCTTCTTCCCACTCTTCCATAAAAGCCAGATTTGTGGAGTGCACGACTTACAGTTGTCCTGTGGACAGATTCTCCCACCTGAGCTGTGGATTTCTGCAGCTCCTCCAGAGTGACCATGGGCCTCTTGGCTGCTTCTCTGACCAGTGCTCTTCTTACTTGATCTGTCAGTTTAGGTGGATGGCCATGTCTTGGTAGGTTTGCAGTTGCAGAATACTTTCTCCATTTTTGGATGATGGATTGAACAGTGCTCCTTGGGATACTCAAAGCTTGGGATATGTTTTTATATCCTAACCCTTTAAACATCTCCACTTTATCTCTGACCTGTCTGGTGAGTTCCTTGATCTTCATGATGCTGTTTGTTCACTGGTGTTCTCTAACAAACCACTGAGGCCTTCACAGAACAGGTGTATTTATACTGAGACTAAACTACACACAGCTGGACTCTATTAACTAATTAAGTGACTTCTGAAGGCAATTGATTGCACTGGATTTTATCTAGGGATATCAGAGTATATTTAGGGAGCTGAATACTTTTGCACGTCACACTTTTCAGATTTTTATTTGATTAAAATTATGTGCTACTTTGTGTTGGTCTATAACTTAAAATCTCAATAAAGTACATTTAAATTTGTGGTTGTAAGGTGACAAAATATGAAAAAGTTCAAAGGGTATGAATTGTAATGCCCCATTTCACCCATAGCAATGCTGCATAGGAATTGCACACTTGCTACCAGGTCACAGACTACAGCTAATCTCTAGGCGTCCGATTAGTAGGACATTTTATAACAAACTTATTGTTGGGGTGGCCTTTTAATAAAAAAAAAGGATTGTGCAAAGTAGCAACCGTTTTAACAGTCATAGCAGACAGAAAATAAAATTCTGTAGTTCAGTTGGCATCTAGATTCTACAGCCCAAAACCAGCAAAAATATTTAAAATAATAATAATCCTAGCAGTGGGACACTCTATAATAAGCTTATTGTGGGTTGCACTTTTAATAAAAATGGATTGTGCAAAGTAGGCAACCCCTTTAACAGTCAGATAAGACAGATCATACAGCATATGCCGTAGATCAGATGTTGTTAACGCATCTAGATTCTAGAACCACAAAACAGCAAGAAATACTTAAAATAATAACAGTAAAATATCAACTAATTTAGCCATCTACAGATATGAACAAATTGAATGTAATTCTATCTATCTATATAGATGGGCCCAGCAGTAGGGAAAATGTATGTGTAACTGCCATAGTGACTGCCCTGAGACTTTTCTTTTTGATTTCCCATGTGTTCTTCTGCCTTTATTTTCTCATTTATATCATATAAACATTCATACTACGCTGCTCAGCTATTCTATTACTCTACATGACCTCTAGAATTCCTCCTATTAATCTGTATAAACTTTCCTTGTAACTTCTCTTGCATTGCCTCATCTTCCATATTTTTTTTCTCGATGAGTGTGCATAAAACTTCGAAGAGAATTATTATATAGATAAAATTTACTATGAAACACCTGTTATGTATGGAGTTGTTATTGGTTCACCAGCTTAACTATTAGAATTAGTTTTAGGCAGAACCAAATTATTATAAATAGCATAATTAATATTATTATTATTAGTATTATTATTAGTAGTAGTAGGAGTAGTTTCACATTACTATTATTCTTATTGTTATTATTACTAGTATTGTTACATTATTATTATTATTATTACATTATTATTATTATTATTATTACTATTATGAACAGACCCTCAGTTACATATCTATCTTTGAAGTGTACCATTCCTGATTCCTAGTAGTCGTACCTACTTTTAGGAATGACGTGTTTAAGTTGTGCATACCATGGGGGATGGTCACTCTAGCTAGCCAGGCAGTATTATTACCTCCTGGATAGCAGATGCCATAGGGGAGTGAGGGCGAGCGACCCCCCCCCCCCCCCAGCTCAACCCCAGACACACATCTTCCTCTAGCTAGGCAAACCTCACCCTTCTTTTAGGTCCTGCAGGGTGTGTGGGGGGAGGGGGGGAGGCTGGAGGTTTATACTACAAGGAGAGGCAAAGGCAAGCATGCAGGGCAGACATGCTTTTGTAACTTGCTGAAAAAAGGACCCTGAGGCCTATCACTTGGGCTCAGAGAAAATGACTACAAGCCTGTGCTGGTATTTTTTTCTATCTGTTATTTCCCTTTTTATTTGATGTGCTGTATTTTACTTTTATCTGTATTATTTTGCTTGGTAATTGATATATATTCCTGTATATGTTAATGCTTAGTACCGACCCACTTGGGTTAATAAATATTGTGAGTATGTGAACCAGAGGGCGCTGTTGAGCGACCCAGGCCCAGGCCAGAAAAGGCTCTCAGCCACGCCTTTATGGGGGGCACGTAACTCCAGAGGGGCTGGAGTGTCCTGCAGGAAGCAGGAAGCAGTGGACCAGCTAGGACAGACAGAGAGGGTCTGTCCCAGAGGGCTGGCGTCCACAGAGGACTGTTGCTAGAGCTGAGTAACAGTCAGGACAGTTAGGGGCTCAAGGAGTGAGTTAGGCCCTAACTGTGGCATAGGTTTTGTTTGTTGTTTTGTTATGTTGCCCTTAAGCTGTAATAAAGCCACTTTGTTTTAAATTGGCACCATCTGAACGCTGTCTCACCGGCGCCCAGTACCACGAACCACCGCTGTTGAGACCAGGAAAAGCCACCATTTGAGTCCAAATTCCCCAAGTTGTCACATATGGTGGAGAATAGCGCGCATAAAGAGATCCACGCAAGTCCTGAAAGACAAGTGTTTGGTGACTGCAGTACTGCTAAGTGTGCATTGTGGCCTACAGCTGGAAGAAATCTGTGATTTCAACTGAAGAAACCCAGGAGGGGGTGAGTGAATTGCAACATAGCAAGGTGTTTGTAAAACTCTGGAAGAGGAATCCAGGGAATGGACTTTGTGTATACTGTGGCACAGAAGTCTGTGAAGTGTTTGCTGGCAAGAAAGTGAGCAATGTGTATAGAAGCTGGATATTGCAAACAGTCTATGTGAAAGGCTATGGTGCCATGTTGGTGTTTCTGTGGAAGACAGAAGAAAATGCTGGTTGTTGTAGTGCCACATAAGTTAACTGTTTGAATACATGAGACTGCAGAAGATAGCAAAAAAAGGTTGCTGTGGAATATTGTGTAATCTTGTTAGTAAACCATGGGCAAGAAAAAGAGAATTTCAGCTGGTAAAAAAAGCAAAGAAGTTATGCACAGGTTTATTAGTGCAGCAGTTTGAATGCAGAGAGTCAAAACCCGGAACAGATCATGTGGAATGCAAGTAAAGATAAAGGGTTGCATGATGGTGACTCAGTTTTTCTAAAGTACCTCTGTTCTATGAATAAATATGTCCCTGCTGATTGTATGTCTCATATTGGAGTGCATGAAAGCGCCAAAGATGAAAATATTAAGGTGCAGCAGCTTCAAGATGAGATTAAACGGCAATTTGAGGTATTAGAACTGCAGTCAAAGAAAAATCTTGAATCTAACCTTAAGTTGAACCTGAAGTTAAAGAAAGATCTTGAATCTATGAGGAGTTCAAATTCTAGTCATTGTGAAAATGTGGTACTGGGTTTGCCTGGAATGGACTGTGTCACTAAGAAGGAGTTTGCTGAAATGAAATGTGCTCTATCTAATGAAGTCGTACAGAGTGTAGAGCAAAAGCAAGTGCTTGAGAAGCAATTGCAGGATTTAAAGGAGCAGCGTGTTCAAGACTCCATTGCCAAAGAGAGTGTCATTGAAAAATTGAGAGATGAGCTTGAAACTGCTAAACAAAGAGAAAGGGAATTCAAAGCTAGAATATGTAGCCTGGAGAGGGCGCTGTCAGGATCTTGTGAAGATAATGAGAAGTTGTCTGTTTTGGTGCAAAATAAAGACAAAGAATTGAATAATGTCACAGGGCTTCTTTCTCAAGTAGACAGCAAGTTTAACAAACTTTCCAAAGATTTTTCTACACTAGAATCTCAGCTTCAGGACACTCAGGAATTTTTGCAATAAGAAACCCGTCAGAAGCTTGACCTTAGTACAAAACTAAGACAAATGGAAGATGAGAAAAATGGTTTCCTTGAGCAACTAGAGGAAGAGGAGATAGCGAAAAGAGATTTGACAAAGCAGATTTCAACACTACAGGCTCAGGCGACTGATATGAAGGAAAAGATGGAGGATAGTATTGGGTCCTTGGACTCTGTTGAAGAACTAAAGGAAAAGTTGCAAAAGGAGCTAGAAGCTACAACTCAACGGTTTGAGGAGAAGGTTGCTGCTTATGACAAACTTGAGAAGACGAAAATTAGACTGCAGCAGGAACTAGAAGATGTAGGTGTAGATCTTGATCATCAACATCGGATTGTGTCAAATTTGAAAAGGAAGCAGAAAAAGTTTGATCAGCGGCTTGGTGAAGAGAAGACTCTTTCTGCTAGATATGCAGAGGAACGTGACCGTGCTGAAGCAGAGGCCCTTGAATTGAAGGCCGAGTTAAAGAGGCTCAACAAGCAACGGCGCACTGAAATGGAGGATTTGATTAGCTCCAACGATGAAGTTGAGAAAAACCTGGACTCTGTGCAGATATTGTATGAGAACAAAGCTAATGCTTATGAGATGCTGGAAAAGGCCAAGAGAGAATTGGACCTCCAGATAGAAGACATGAGGATTCAGTTTGAGAGAAACCTGTCTAATTTATCTACTGAGATTGTAGATCTAAAAATGCTTGTTGCTAAACTAAAGGTGCAAGTGAACAAGCAGGAGGAAATCAAGAAACAGCTGGAGTTTCAGATGGATCAAATGAAGCGTGAGTCAGAAATAAAGTTGGAAGAGCGCACTTCTCACATTGAACAGTCAAAAAACCGAAGTGGAATCTAAAAGAGAAGAATTGGATCGGTTGCAGCAGTCTTTATCCAATACTGAACAGTCGGCATCTGCCCTATCTCCAAAGCTGGCAGCACTAGAAGCTGAGAAGGACTCGCTGCAGAGCCTGTTAACCTCTAAAGAATTAGAGCTGTTATCCCTGAAAAATGGGATTCAAGAAATAGAGTCTTTATTCATCCAAGAGCAAGATAAGAGAGCCACTGAGATATGGGACTTGAATGAAAGACTTGACAAAAAGTCTGCAGATCAGCAGAAGCTTTATCAGAAGATGTGGGAGCGTCAGTTAAATATAATTCAGTGAACAGTGGGGGAAGCAGAAAATATCATCCAGGATGCTGACCTGACAATTGTTAGAAGAACATTGCAGAATATCCTAGAATAAGGAGGCATAGTGGATAAAGAGATGGCATCTACATCTCCTGCCTTAGAAGATGTCAGGAAGATTGAGGAAGATCTGTAAGTTGCAATGGTAAAAACTGAGATGGAAGCTGCTCAGAAAAATGTGGCAGTGAAGAAAGTTCTGGAACTGGAATCAGAGATTTGTGTGCTACAGAAGGCGTTAGAATTGGGGAAAGCTGCCAGCATAGAGGCAGAGAAAGCAGAGACATTAAGTCAGACAGACATGAGTGACCTGTCCACGGATGTTGATACCAATGATCAGATTATGATGAAACCACGTGATTCGGTAAAACGTCAAGTAGAGGGTATAGTTCCCCAGGAAGATGCTGCTAAAGGTGGACTTCCTGCAAAATGTGAGGAGGCCAAAGAAGGTCCAACAGAAGAAGAAACTGTGATTGGTCACACATTGCCTGTGACAGAGCGGGTCCAGCTTCAAACCAATGAGGTCCAAAGCCTAGAGGGCTGTGAGATGGTAAATAAGGTGAAGGGTCATCAAAAGTGTGGAACAAGAGTCCGTAAGAAGACTGACCACGCATATGTTGTCCCAACAGCTAAAGTGTCTGAAGCCATTGTGGATAAAGGTGTTGCTGTGCCTGTCTCTAGCCAAATGTCTGGTGGACAAATGGTGAATAATGACTCCATGTTGTCTGTGAAGGGGGAGTCAGGAAGTAATACAGTCAACCCAAAAAGAAGAGAAGAGGCAGAAGTTGTTTTACCGCCTGATGCTAATAGCAACAAGAAGGGGCTGAGATACAATATTGCTATATCCCTAACTAATGGAAGTAACCGTGGTAGAGGTTCTAATGCAGAGACTGAGCAGCCGTCATTTGCATGCAGAAGTAAGAGATGGTTACATGTCACCAATGATGGGACAGTTGTTAAAAAGACATACCAGAAAATGTAGTTCAGCGTGATCTATTATGTGAGGGTGTACTGTATGGCCCTTGTGCAAAAGGAGAAGATATTGCAGTACAGAGCTTGTGTTTCTCAAACAAAGAGGAAAGAAAGCCAACTATGTCTCCTAAACTTCTAAGCTTTGATGGTGATGGCAAAGTTTGCTTTGAAATGAAGGTTATGTAAAAAGTACCCGTGATACAGTTATACTCTAAAGACATTGATGTGCATGAAGTACATGTTAGTTGGTCTCTGAGCTCCTGTGGATTCATGATAGGTAAAGATGAAGATTCTTACGGCTATTTACTAAAGGGATCAAGGTCATGCAATGGGATGGCTGAAGAGTACGGTGAGAAATGTGATGAAAATGATGTGATCCCTTGTATGGCGAATTTTGAAGGTGATGAAGGAGAACTTGCCCTTGTACAGAATGGCCAGGATCTTGGCGTAGCATTTAAAGTGCTGAAAAAACGGAAAATTCGACTGAGCAGAATTTGGAAGAAGAGACCGCCAGATTGGGACTTTAAAGTGATGAGAAAACGGAGAACGCGACGGAGCAGTATTTGGAAGAAAAGACCGCCAGACTGGGACTTCTGGAGAGACACTGAACAGACATACTTGGTTGAAGAGGGACTTCGTCATAGGATGTCTCGTCCCATTGTAGCTCACCCCATGGGTAGTGAGCTGAGGGGGAGGGTATGTGAGTATGTGAACCAGAGGGCGCTGTTGAGCGACCCAGGCCCAGGCCAGAAAAGGCTCTCAGCCACGCCTTTGTGGGGGGCACGTAACTCCAGAGGGGCTGGAGTGTCCTGCAGGAAGCAGGAAGCAGTGGAGCAGATAGGAAAGACAGAGAGGGTCTGTCCCAGAGGGCTGGCATCCACAGAGGACTGTTGCTAGAGCTGAGTAACAGTCAGGACAGTTAGGGGCTCAAGGAGTGAGTTAGGCCCTAACTGTGGCATAGGTTTTGTTTGTTGTTTTGTTATGTTGCCCTTAAGCTGTAATAAAGCCACTTTGTTTTAAATTGGCACCGTCTGAACGCTGTCTCACCGGCGCCCAGTACCACGAACCACCGCTGTTGGGACCAGGAAAAGCCACCATTTGAGTCTAAATTCCCCAAGTTGTCACATATATAAAATTTAAAAAGCTCAGTTCGTATTATCCTATGACCCGGTCTGCTCACGGTGTGTGAGTGGAGTTAAAGAAGGTTTATCGCAGGCGTGCCAAGCGGCTTGGCAAGGCGAGATCCTTCACAATTATTATTATTATTTTTATTATCAAAACAGACAAAACAGTTCAGTTTTGTCACTATAATGGGGTCCATTTGATGTAAGTCGGATGTCCATTTTTTAAAATTAAATCTCTATTTTTTTATCTGGCGATTTATGACCGATCTGCATAGGGCGTACAACTGGCGCAGATGTGAACTTAGCCTTACTAGTATTTTTTTCTTAAATTTTTATTTATTATTTTCATCATCATTATTGTTAGTATACCTAGTTGTAGTAGTAGTAGTACTGTTATTAAAAGTCTTTTTATTATTACTAGTGCTTTTATCACTAGCATTATTATTTGTATTGTTGTTAAAAATAGAGATGATCAAACTGATTCCTTACAAATTTTGGGGGGTTCTTCACCCATGAATCTTCATTATACTCTGAGGGACCTTCAGACACTAAAGTATAATAATCAAAGGCCTGCTGGAGCTGCAAAAAAGATAATAAACCGTAATATTCACCTCCCCTCACCTGTGCTGGGCTCCCTCTCTGCGTGCGGTGTTTGTCAAAGCGTCATGATGTCAACAATCTCTATGTGATCACTAATGCCCAACCACATGCCTCAGGGGTCATCCAGGGGCTGGACGAGGCTGGAAGGCACCCAGTAACAAATACCGGGTGCCACAAGGGAGTAAAGAAGAGGTGAAGGAAGGGTTATTATTTTTTTAATTTACTAATAATTATGCTGTGAGGTCTCAAGAAACCATTGAGTATAATAATAGAGCTTCCAGTTCAGACTAAACAAGTTTGGTTGGAAACAAAACTAACAGACGCTTCTCGCAAATATTCACAAAATTGATTATTAATAACAGCAATTATTTTGTTTGACACCATTTGTTATCTGTCATTGATATATGTCCTTACATCCTTTTATCTGTGAGGTCAACATTAACCAATAAATAAATAATCCCATGAATCAGGCCCACTGAGTACCAGCCAAAAATCACCAAATACGGCTCTATTCACTTTTATGAACTCTTTCAGTCATTCAGCACCAAGTCAGCATGGAATCATTAGATGGCAGACTTTTTTTCATCATTTCTCTTCAAAGGAAAAACTAATTTCAGCAATATTTTACCGACAACCTCATATTATTATTATGATTATTTTTTTTTTTTTTTTTGGGGGGGGGGGCGGTTATTTTATAGCCCATTTTTCAGATAGGCTCAATCCCCTGCAACCCTGCACATAACCAGAAAATAAGGGTTTGTGTATAGAGTTGAACGGCAGTACCAGGCACAGTCACATCTATGTATGTTGCTCTGCTTGAATAAATACTGGGGCAAATGTATTAATCAAAATGCACCAGGACGCTGATGGACAAGTCATATACATTTTAGGCACTTTTTGTGACTCGCCAGTCAAGGGAAGCATAGCCTCAAATGCACCACATTGTGACTGAATTTTGGCACACAAAAACTAGCCTAAGGTAAGCCAAGCAAGAGGTGAGATAAAGTTGTGTCTGAACAGTGTCTAAAAATTAACCTTATTTATTATACAGCATAAATCCATTGTGATAAAATGGCTACATCTATTCTATTTCTAAGCTGATTAAATTTAAGACAGTATTAATAAATGTACCCAAATCTGCCTTCCAGTTGTTAAGGTCTGGTAAGACAGACTCACATAATCAGACAATGAAAATCATGCTATGTCCCCTGCATCAGAATAATTACGTAGCATTGCTATTAAGGTTTGCGGAGCCAAACTATACAGTGGCATGCAAAAGTTTGGACACCCTTGGTCAAAATGATTATTATTGTGAACACTTAAGCAAGTTGAAGATGAAATGATTTTTAAAAAGTATAAAGGTAAAGATTAAACACACTTGTCTATAATTTTAAGCAATATCAGTGTACTATTATGTTTGAGTACAATTTTAGAGTGAAAAAGGGAAAGTAGTACTCAAACATGCAAACATGCAAAAGTTTTGGAACCCTTGTAGAGTTGTGTGCTCAGATAACTTTCACCAAGGTCTCAGACCTTCATTAGCCAGTTAGGGTTATGGCTTGTTCACTATCATTGTTAGGAAAGGCCAAGTGATGCAAAGTCAGAACCCCCGCATGACTGCAAGAGACCTTCAGGAAGATTTAGCAGACTCTGGAACTGTGGTACATTGTTCTACTGTTCAGCTATACCTGCAAAAATATAGCCTTCATGGAAGAGTCATCAGAAGAAAACCTCTCCTGTGTCCTCACCATAAAATTCAGCATCAGAAGTTTGCAAAAGAACATCTAAACAAGCCTGATGCATTTTGGAAACAAGTCCTGTGGAACGATGAGGTTAAAATTGAACTCTTTGGCCACATTATTAAAGGTTTGTTTGGAGAAAAAAAGGCACTGAATTTTAGGAAAAGAACATCTCTCCAACCATTAAGCATGGGGGTGGACCAATCATGCTTTGGGGTTGTGTTGCAGCCAATGGCACGGGGAACATTTCACAGGTATAGGGAAGAATGGATTCATTGAAATTTCAGCAAATTCTTGAAGCAAACATAACACCATCTGCAAAAAAGCTGAAATTGAAAAGAGGATGAGGAGGAGGAGGAGGATGGCTTCT
Organism: Leptodactylus fallax; assembly: GCA_947044405.1. NCBI lineage: Eukaryota > Metazoa > Chordata > Amphibia > Anura > Leptodactylidae > Leptodactylus > Leptodactylus fallax. Next base: position 1,271,621 of record CAMRHE010000249.1, read on the forward strand.
ACAAATGGATAATGATCCTAAACACACGTCAAAATCCACCATAGACTACCTAAAAAGGCGCAAGCTGAAGGTTTTACCATGGACTTCACCCTGAACTGAACATCATTGAAAATCTGTGACTAGACCTCAAAAGAGCAGTGCATGCAAGACGAGCCAGGAATCTCACAGAACTGGAATCATTGAGAATGTGTCATCTTTAATGTTATGCCTTTTTAAGATCATTTTATCTTCAACTTGCTTAACTGTTCACAATAACAGTCATTTTGACCAGGGGTGTCCAAACTTTTGCATGCCACTACATATAAATTCACTTCATTAATCTCTTGGAAACTTTGACTATATATGTCCAGGCAGTTATCATAAAACTAATTCTTACTGTTCCTTCCATCAAGTTCTCTGTATACATAGCCACCAACTTGAAGCTTCTTCACAATTTGGTGATCATGTGATGAACTGCATGAGCCACTGGATTCTTCAGCACCCACATCATCTTTACCATATATACAAAGAGGCTGTATTCCTCCTGTAATTGGGACTAATGTATAAGCCCCAGTTACAGGGAAAATCAGTGGAAAAAAAAATAATACTTTAAAAATGGCCCCCAAAGGTTAATCCACACAGTATGAAACAAAATTAAGATAAAAAAAAAAATCATACACCAGATATTAAAAATAAGAAAAAAAGATGCAAAATAAAAATGAAATAAAAAGTAAAGACACAAAAATGATTTGAATAACCAAGAAAAAATTATTATCCCTTAAAACCGCATATATACCAAAACAACAGAAAATTATAGTGTGGTCATGAACCAAGGAAAATAGCACAGTCATGGAATGGTTAAAGGGTTTTATCCAAAAAAGCAACTGGAAGAGTGGTGAGGATCCAACCACTAGAACTGCCACAGGTCACGAGACATCGGGGCATCTTGCACTTCAATCTCCAAGTCAGGATTGGTGGTTGGGTAGACGCTCTACTGCTCTATTCATTTCAATTAGACTACAGAGCACTGTACTTTGGTTTACATCATAAGCATGAATGGCGTGGCAGTGCATCTGCTCATCCACTGCCTCATATAGATTGCTGTGTAAGGAACTCCCATTATTGGGATCATTGTTAAGCCTTCAGAAGGTACCATAGGTACAGTAAGCCAGAGCAGAAACCACATTGTCTCTGACAAGATGGATGCCCTTATGCCAAATTTTAGTGGGCAAACATATGACTGTATAAAAGTTATATTTTGATCTTCATAGTGTTTTTGAGCAGAAGTGGTAGGAGGGTAGCATGTATCAGTATACTAGCATATATCAGTATGCCACTAAACAAATTTGTCATCTTCCATTACAGTTGGGTGACCATCAGCTTTGCTGGAGCTTAATGGCTGCCAAAGTGTTTTTTTTCATCCAAAGAAAGGGCTGAATAGATTTTTTTTCCAACTTTTTCTTTTACCATGCCATCATTATAAATAGAAAAATAAAATATGAATTTCCTTCTCAAACCAATTTGTATGAAATGCTCTTAGCATATGCACACAGATATATCTAATAAAGGAGAAGTAGTCTTGTAATAGCAAAAATTCTAACGGGTTATCAAGATTATATGTAACATGAGATAATGTAATACAGCTCAATAAGAAAATACTTTATCAGGATTATAAAAGAGCCACAATAGTGAAATTCTCATTACTGAGCACGAGATGAGTAAGTCGCTTTATAGTGATATCGGTTTGACTTTACATTTTCAAGACCAGAGCTATTTGCTAGCAGAATGGGAAAGGAATATGTAAATCCTTCTTGGTGGAATAGGGGATCTTGCTCTAGTGTCATCTTTTGAAAGGTAGTTCCCTATAGATCAAGGCCTGGTTTGTCGGAATTCTAGTGGCATAATCTGGGAATAACGCCAAGACAGAATAACTCCTCCAAAAAGAAGAGGTTATTGCCTCTCATCAGTGCAGAGCAGGGTTCTGGCTAGGTGAGGGATCCTAGACATCCTAGACATGGAGACATTGTGGAAACACAACATTGTATGTGGTTGCGGTACTGTGGCTGTCACTGTTAGGTGTCTCTTTCTGGTGACACTATAGCTGGCACCAAGTTATGAGAGTCAGGTTAGACTTTGCTGTATTGCTGTCATTGTTGGTGATATGTAATCACTAGAAATAGGTCAATCTATTTGTCACAATGGAGTTTCAGTGACCAGTCAATGACAAGTGGAGTCAGCTTATAGCTGTCATAGGTTGGTTTAGATCATGTGATCCCGGAAGTGAATTATGGTCATTGAACTACTGCAGATCATTCACCTAGTTTCAGTGGCCAAGAGCAACCTCCCAGATCATATATAAATCAGCCAACTTGGTTTAGATTCTCTTACACTGTCACTGGTTGGTTTTGCTAATGTGATATGTGAGGTTACTCTTGGCCATTGAAAGTAGGTCATTGGCCTGGCTTCAATGACCAAGTGTAACTCTCAGACCCAGGACCTACTTACTAGAAGTTTAAACAGGGCCCCATAATCTTTCAAAATGGCCCTGGCCACCACTCTTCTGATGATTATCATCATCACTGAGGGGAGAGGTGGCTAGCCAGAGTCTGCAAGGGGTAAGTTATACAGTGAAATGACCCCCACTTATACACCTCTGAACCTCACCTCTTGCATAGTGTTAGAACCCTTTAAAGAACTTACATAATTGAATTTTTATATTAAGGACTACATTTGTATAAAGAAGGATGTTGGCAATGGATCTTTTGATTGACTATACAATTGAGCAAAGAGGTGTAACAAATAACCATGGAGCTGCATAGGAAAGCTTGGAAAGGAGCTCTAATCCACCTTGATCTCTTGGAGTAAGTTTAGAATATGGAAATTTTAATGATTATTTTGTTCTCCATAATGCACAGGGACAATGCTTGCACACAGAAATGTGAGAGTACAGAGATAATGCACACAGTGATATCACACTGCAAAATATGTGCAGTGATATTGCAGTACAGGGATAATGTACAGTCATGGCCAAAAGTTTTGAGAATGACACAAATATTATATTTTCACATGATCTGCTGCCCTCTGGTTTTTATGTGTGTTTGTCAGATGTTTTTATCACATACAGAAATATAATTGCATTCATATTATGAGTAACAGAAGCTTATATTGACAGTTAGAATGAGTTAATGCAGCAAGTCAATATTTGCAGTGTTGACCCTTCTTCTTCAGGACCTCTGCAATTCTCCCTGGCATGCTCTCAATCAACTTCTGGACCAAATCCTGACTGATAGCAGTCCATTCTTGCAGAATCAATGCTTTAATTTTGTCTGAATTTGTTGGTTTTTGTTTGTCCACCCGTCTCTTGATGATTGACCACAAGTTCTCAATGGGATTAAGATCTGGGGAGTTTCCAGGCCATGGACCCAAAATCTCTATGTTTTGTTCCCTGAGCCATTTAGTTATCACCTTTGCTTTATGGCAAGGTGCTCCATCATGCTGGAAAAGGCATTGTTGAGCGCCAAACTGCTCTTGGACGGTTGGGAGAAGTTGCTCTTGAAGGACATTCTGGTACCATTCTTTATTCATGGCTGTGTTTTTAGGCAAGACTGTGAGAGAGCCGATTCCCTTGGCTGAGAAGCAACCCCACACATGAATGGTTTCAGGATGCTTTACAGTTGGCATGAGACAAGACTGGTGGTAGCGCTCACCTCTTCTTCTCCGAATAAGCTGTTTTCCAGATGTTCCAAACAATCGAAAAGGGGATTCATCAGAGAAAATGACTTTACCCCAGTCCTCAGCAGTCCACTCCCTGTACCTTTTGCAGAATATCAGTCTGTCCCTGATGTTTTTTCTGGAGAGAAGTGGCTTCTTTGCTGCCCTCCTTGAGACCAGGCCTTGCTCCAAGAGTCTCCGCCTCACAGTGCGTGCAGATGCACTCACACCTGCCTGCTGCCATTCCTCAGCAAGCTCTGCACTGCTGGTAGCCCGATCCCGCAGCTGAAACACTTTTAAGAGACGGTCCTGCCGCTTGCTGGTCTTTCTTGGGCGCCCTGGAGCCTTTTTGGCACCAATGGAACCTCTCTCCTTGAAGTTCTTGATGATGCCATAGATTGTTGACTGAGGTGCAATCTTTCTAGCTGCAATACTCTTCCCAGTTAGGCCATTTTTGTGAAGTGCAATGATGACTGCACGTGTTTCTTTAGAGATAACCATGGTTAACAGAAGAGAAACAATGATGGCAAGCACCAGCCTCCTTTTAAAGTGTCCAGTGGTGTCATTCTTACTTAATCATGACAGATTGATCTCCAGCCCTGTCCTCATCAACACCCACACCTGTGTTAATGGAGCAATCACTGAAACGATGTTAGGTGATCCTTTTAAGGCAGGGCTGCAATGATGTTGAAATGTGTTTTGGGGGATAAAGTGCATTTTCTAGGCAAATATTGACTTTGCAAGTAATTGCTGTTAAGCTGATCACTCTTTATAACATTCTGGAGTATATGCAAATTGCCATTAGAAAAACTGAAGCAGTAGACTTTGTAAAAATTAATATTTGTATCATTCTCAAAACTTTTGGCCATGACTGTACACAGTGATGTCACAGAACAGGCATAATACATGCAGTGATGTCACAGTACAAGGATTATGCACACAGCGATGTCACAGACAGTATAGTACAGTGCTATTACAGTAAATTGATAATTCACAGAACATTGTTATAGTACAGGGATAATAAATTCAGTGATGTCACAGTATTGGGACAATAAATACAGTGATGTCACAGTACTGGAATAATGCACACAGTGATGTTGCAGTACATAATGATGTCACAGTACAGAGATAATGCACACAGTGATGTCACAGTTCAGAGATAATGCTCACAGTGTTTTTAAAGAAAATGGATAATTCACACTATACCGTCACAGTACAGGGATAATAAACACAGTGATGTCACAATACAGGGATACTACAGTGTTATTACAGTACAATGATAACACAGTGATGTTACAATACAGGTGTAATGTTAGCAACGTTGTCATATTACAGTCATAATACAGTGATTTTACAGTACTGGGATAATGCACAGAGCGATGTCACAGTACAAAGATAATGCCCACAGTGCTGTTACAGTAAATGGATAATTCACACTGCACTGTCACAGTACAGGGATAATACAGTGTTGTTACATTACAATGATATTAAAAGATTTCACAATACAGAGGTAGCACAATGATGATAATAATAATAATAATAATAATATATTTTATTTATTTAGCGCCAACATATTCCTGTCACAGTACAGGGAAAACACAGTGGTTTCACAGTATAGGAATTAGATAATGATATTACAGTAGAGGGAATACTGCTTAATGGTGAAACAGTACAGTGATAATGCACAGAGTGATGTCACAGTAATGGAACTGAATCTGTGATGTCAGCACTGAAACTGTGATGTCACAATACAGGAATAATGCACATCATGACAACACAAAAGCAGGTCATATTGTAGCTGTGACATCACAAAAAAAGAAAAAAGACACATATTGGCATCATGGTACAGGAATAATGTGGCACTGTGACAGCAGAAGAATAATGCAAATAGTTATAGCCAAGGCATAATGCAAGGTCAACATTAAGTTTTATACCTGCTTTCCATAATCATTTCTAATTGCAACTTATGCATGAGTAGAAATGGACTCACCTTTGTTAGCATTTGCTATGCCGCTGCTCTTATAGTTATACCCATAACTGTGCGTCATGAGTGTAGAATTGAACCTGCTTAAGTGGACTTGAAATGTAGGTATTTCCTCTCCAAACTTTAAAAACATTGCTATTGTGAATGTATCCTACAGTGTATGGGTAAAGATTGAATTAACCACCATAATACACAGGTCCTATATTATATACCTGTAATGATTATCTTACACTCCGACTTTATCAGTTGTCTTCATCTTCATCAACCACATTTTTTTGATCCATTCATTATGTTCCCTTATGGCAGTTTTATATTTTCACCTTACAAATAGATGGTATCTCAGGTTTTCCTAATAAACTGCTGCAAAATTGCAATGCAAAAGCAATTATAAAACCAGAAAGTTTTTTATAATTTTTTTACACAGTGGTGACCAGACTTGTCCCAGAGAAAGGAGATCCTCTACCCAAATTATCATAAAAATAATTAGTGATTGATAAAGCAGGAAGAACAGGATACCCTGGCCATTAATCACACTGACAGCCGACGACAGTCTGAAGCCTTTAGCAAGAGATTCCAAATGAACTGCAGAAACCTTTTACTGAATATAAATACAAGTCACCACACAAGCCCAGCATCCTCCAGAATATAGCATCAGCTCATATTAACACCAGACGATGGTAATGGTGGTGAACATCGCCTCAGTTGTAATTTTCGACTCATAGATACATAACGGAAAGGTGTCCGTGGCCTCAGATTCTATAAAGAAGACAAAGAAATAGTGCACGCAGAAGTCATTCTCCTGAACCTGAACTATATTTACTGGAAAAAAAAAATAATGGTAAAAGTATTTATAAGGGTAGGTTCACACTACTGTTATTTAATGTTTGTTACTCTCATACATCATAAGATAAAAGCAACAGACATTAAAGGGGTTGTGCAGGACTCGAAAGCATGGCTGCTTTCTTCTTCTCAGGAAGTGACATCATGCCCATTGGTCACATGACAATGTCACATCTCCTTCCCTTTAAAATCAATGGGACTGAGCTGCAGCATGGCCATGTGACAAATGGACATTATGTCATTTCCTGAGACAAAGAAAGCAGCCATGTTTGGAAGTCCTGCACGACCCCTTTAAACATCAGATGTAGACAGAGCCCCCTCTATCTGGTGACCATCTGTATTCACCCACAAGTAGGACTTTTTCTTACATTACATTAAGCAAACATGACAATGGGAATGGATACAGATGGAAGGGGCTCTGATTGTGTCCATTACCTTACTACCATTAATGTCAGTTGCTGTCATCCCGTGATGGAGTGAACATAACCTAAATGATATACTGTATATCCACCTTGACAACCTTTCTCTATGGCTTTTATGTATAATAACATTCAAGAAACAGCAAATAAAGTAATAGGAGTAGTATCAGAGGCGTAAGTTGAAGCTCCTGGATCCCAATGCAAAATCAGTAATGGGGCCCCTAACTACTTTGTGTCATTTATAATAGTGGCATATTTTATGTGGCAGTGGGACCTTTGAGGCTCCCTAAAGGTCTAGGGTCCAGTAATGACTGATATCTGTGTAACCCCTATAGCTATGTTCCTGTATGCATATAACTACAAGATATTTCATCATAGCTACATATGAAGTTACAATACTTTATATCTTTACTCCTAAAATGTTATCTTTATGTGCTTAAAAGTGACCCCATGCATATTACATAATTTTATTTTATTATGGATCTGTAATATTGATAGCATATGGATCCATTAATTTGTATGGCCCCATGGACACTGCCATATTTGTTACAGATCCATGGGGGGGCTATAAGAGAGTTAGAGTCCATGGAAAACATAGACTGCATCCGAATGCCATCCATGTTCTGTTTTCCACAAACTATGTGTCCCATGCACAACTATGCACAACTATGGTCATGTGCATGGGACCTAATGTGTTGAGGCTCAGTTCAGGGGCTCTATTGTAGATTCTGTCCAAATTTCTGGAAAAAAAATTGCAGCATGAGGCACAAAACTTTTTTTTTAAGGTAAAATTATGTACAAAATGCTAGAAATGCAATAAGCTCCACGGTAAGTCTAAAAAGAATAGCTTTTAGAAAATTGCATGATCAAGACACAAGATATTCTAATTTTTACCCAGTAATATTGCTCATATAATCCACATAAAAAATAACTAGAAAAAAAAAAGAAAAAGAAACTAGAAAAAAATGAAATAATTTAAATAACTAAATAGAAATCTGCCTCCACTCTAGTGCTGCTACCCTGGTGCTCCCTATTGACCCTCCAGTTGTAATGATGTCACATACATCATTCACATAGCACATGCATGTTCTGTATAGTAAGCAGCTGCTGAGGCCAGTGGTTGACTGCAGCTGCCATATGAGTAATGTATGTGATGCGTTGCTGCTGGATGTATGGGGAGTAGACCACCAGAGCAGCAGCACTGGAGCAGCAGTGGATTTAACAGGTAAGTAAAGGTTATTTTTAATTGTATACCGATTCATGCTCTTTCGCTACTTTATTAAAGTTACAGAAACACCTTTATGGTTATGAGGATCCCAAATTGTGTATTTGCATTGTTAACACATATCAGAATGAACAGTAGAACTCTATAGGAGCTGTGTCTGAGTGATACAGACATACAGGGGGATGATATTATGGAGCACATTTGGCACAAAGCACTGTTTTCTTAACCAAATTTGTGCCACAACCCACATTCTGTGTCTCCCTCGCCATTGTGCAAAGCGCGTGAGGCAGAAAGTGGGGAGGCTAGGTTTGGGAGTGCCTTGGCCCAGCATATTTATTAAAGCTCACACCAGTTTTTGTTTTAACGTAAATCATGCCAGATTTTAACTAGCATAGACACACGGGCGTGCGACAGATTTATCAATCAACCATGCCCTGCGCCAGTCGGGGCCTCTATTAAGACTGGCCTATCAAAAACCAGTCTTAATAAATCTGCACTAATGTGTCTAATCTACCTCCATATGTAACTAATATACAGTGGGGAAAAATAGGATTTAGTCATCCACCAATTGTGTAAGTTCTTCCACTTAAAAAGATGAGAGAGGCCTGTAATTGACATCATAGGAAGACCTCAACTATGAGAGACAAAATGAGAAAACATACAGTATCTAGAAAATCACATTGTCTGGTTTTTAAAGAATTTATTTGCAAATTATGGTGGAAAATAAGTATTTGGTCAATAACATAAGTTCATCTCAATACTTTGTTATATATACGTTTTCTGTAAGTCTTCACAAGGTTGGCACACACTGTTGCTGGTATGTTGGCCCATTCCTCCATGCAGATCTCCTCTAGAGCAGTGATGTTTTGGGGCTGTCGCTGGGTAACACAGACTTTCAACTCCCTCCAAAGGTTTTCTATGGGGTTGAGATCTGGAGACTGGCTAGGCCACTCCAAGACCTTGAAATGCTTCTTACGAAGCCACTTCTTCATTGCCCTGGCGGTGTGCTTGGGATCATTGTCATGCTGAAAGACCCAGCCACGTTTCATCTTCATTGCCCTTGCTGATGGAAGGAGGTTTGCACTCAAAATCTCATGATACATGGCCCCATTCATTCTTTCATGTACACGGATCAGTCGTCCTGGTCCTTTTGCAGAAAACAGCCCCAAAGCATGATGTTGCCACCCCCATGCTTCACAGTAGGTATGGTGTTCTTTGGATGCAACTCACCATTCACTCTCCTGCAAACACGACGAGTTGTGTTTCTACCAAACAGTTCTACTTTGGTTTCATCTGACCATATGACATTCTCCCAATACTCTTCTGGAACATCCAAATGTTCTCTAGCAAACTTCAAACGGGCTCGGATATGTACTGGCTTAAGCAGGGGGACACGTCTGGCACTGCAGGATCTGAGTCCCTGGTGGCGTAGTGTGTTACTGACAGTAGCCTTTGTTACGTTAGCCCCAGCTTTCTGTAGGTCATTCACAAGGTCCCCCCGTGTGGTTCTGGGATTTTTGCTCACCGTTCTTGTGATCATTTTGACCCCACAGGGTGAGATCTTGCGTGGAGCCCCTGATCGAGGGAGATTATCAGTGGTCTTGTATGTCTTCCATTTTCTAATTATTGCTCCCACAGTTGATTTCTTTACACCAAGCTGCTTGCCTATTGCAGATTCAGTCTTCCCAGCCTGGTGCAGGTCTATAATTTTGTTTCTGGTGTCCTTCCACAGCTCTTTGGTCTTCACCATAGTGGAGTTTGGAGTGTGACTGTTTGAGGTTGTGGACAGGTGTCTTTTATACTGATAACAATGTCAAACAGGAGCCATTACTACAGGTAATGAGTGGAGGACAGAGGAACCTCTTAAAGAAGAAGTTACAGGTCTGTGAGAGCCAGAAATCTTGCTTGTTTGTAGGTGACCAAATACTTATTACTCAGACAATGTGATTTTCTGGATTTGTTTTCTCATTTTGTCTCTCATAGTTGAGGTCTACCTATGATGACAATTACAGGCCTCTCTCATCTTTTTAAGTGGGAAAACTTGCACAATTGGTGGCTGACTAAATACTTTTTTTCCCCACTGTATAATACCAGAAAATGTGGTAAAAAAGTAGCAGGTCCAGACATCTATAATATACGTGATTTATACTATATCACATTCAAAAAGGGAAACTTGTAGATATAAAAGTTTCATTACTGAATATTTGCTGTTATAACTTGCATTTGCACAAGGAATATGTTGCTATTAGACTTTTTTCTGTGCAATATTTCTTTTGTTCTTGGTTTATCAGCTAACCTTACCTACCTCTCGGTATAACTGAGAATACATTAAACTGAATAAAAAATCCATTCAATGCCAAAATTGCTATTCGATTGCCTTGACTTATCACCCAATGTGTGTTGTACAGAACATTTTGTCATTGACTATTTCGCTATATTTTATATAAATCATGTTCTGTAGAAAAGTAATATTTGTTTAGATTTGTTTACTTAATGATAGCTTGTGAAGAAGTCTTTATTCTATGTTCGTGGATGGCAAGAGCAAACATAAGTGGTATAGAATGGACAGACCGAAAAGGACAAAGACTATTATAGACTGTGAGATGTTTCCAATGGCTTACATAACTCAGACAGTCCTCTATACACAGTCACATTACCAATAGCCATGTCGTAAGGTCAATTTTCTATTGAAGCCCATGTTTCTAGGGTTTTATTACCTAACATGATAAACACGCTTACTTATTACAATACAGTTACTTGTTATTTTAGCTAACAAAAGCAGATTACATTACATTTCTGCTGACATTTATTATGTCTCCCAATAGGTGACAGTATATATGGATGGCTCCTTCCTTACCTTCACTCTTGGAACAACATACAGTACTGTGCAAATTTTTGGGAAGGTATGGAGAAAGTGCTGTAAAAACAGAATGAAGTGGATTAACAAAAGAGAAATCTAAATCCCATCAATATTTGGTGTGATCTTTGCCTTTCATCAATTCTTCTAGGTACACTTGCAGATAGTTTTTGAAGGAACTCATCAGGGAGGTTGTTCTAGACATCCTGGAGAACTAAGCACAGATCATCTGTGGATGTAGGCCTGCTCCAATCCTTCTGTCTCTTCATGTTATCCTAGACAGAATAGATGATATTGAGATCAGGGCTCTGGGGACATATCATCACTTCCAGGACTCCTCTTCCAAAGGGTGGTCACACCAAATATTGATGGGATTTAGATTTATATTTTCTTTAATCATTTCATTTTGTAAGTTGAAAAAATAAACTAATAACACTCTTAATTTTACACAGTGCTGTATACTGGAATGGGTGTATGATAAGCCTCGAAAATCTCAATGAGTTTGTGGTCCTACTGCATGTAATAAGACAAATATGCTATATTTTACATGGCCACCCAGTGGTTGTGTTATGTGGTACAGCCTGTTGAACGATTTGTTTCAGGAACATCCTCCATTGAAATTGGACATGTATACATCCAGTTTTAATTACATTGTAATATTTGTTGTTATCATTGAGCACACAGGACATATCATGAGGATGATCTTATAAATTATCCTAGTTACAAGTGATTGGCTCCAAATTCACCTCCAAATGGGGTTTTCTTCTGCTTGACCACTGGTGCTCATAAAAAGCTGAACCTGTACCCACAGTAGTGACATTTGGTGCTGTTGTTGTACAGTCCCTGGAATTTAGATAATGGGTTGTGAACCTTGCAAGATTCATTTTGAGGATATTCGCGAGGTCCACCCGCAAATTTCAGTGAAGTGGAGGTGCTATTATTATACTCTGGGGTCTCTTCATGCACCAAAGTATAAAAAGTGAAGGTCCAGTGGAAGTGCAGATAATAAAAAAAAGACATTGATACTGACCTTTCTGCACCTCTCCTGGGCATCTGGTCTTCTTTCCTGGCATCCAGTCTTCACCCATGGGCTCTTGCAGTCTTTCACAGCATCTTGTTTGGTCATCCCCAGGACACTATTTATTATACTGTAGGGTCTAAAGTCACCCCAGAGTATACAGTCATGGCCAAAAGTTTTGAGAATGACACAAATATTATATTTTCACATGATCTGCTGCCCTCTGGTTTTTATGTGTGTTTGTCAGATGTTTTTATCACATACAGAAATATAATTGCATTCATATTATGAGTAACAGAAGCTTATATTGACAGTTAGAATGAGTTAATGCAGCAAGTCAATATTTGCAGTGTTGACCCTTCTTCTTCAGGACCTCTGCAATTCTCCCTGGCATGCTCTCAATCAACTTCTGGACCAAATCCTGACTGATAGCAGTCCATTCTTGCAGAATCAATGCTTTAATTTTGTCTGAATTTGTTGGTTTTTGTTTGTCCACCCATCTCTTGATGATTGACCACAAGTTCTCAATGGGATTAAGATCTGGGGAGTTTCCAGGCCATGGACCCAAAATCTCTATGTTTTGTTCCCTGAGCCATTTAGTTATCACCTTTGCTTTATGGCAAGGTGCTCCATCATGCTGGAAAAGGCATTGTTGAGCGCCAAACTGCTCTTGGACGGTTGGGAGAAGTTGCTCTTGGAGGACATTCTGGTACCATTCTTTATTCATGGCTGTGTTTTTAGGCAAGACTGTGAGAGAGCCGATTCCCTTGGCTGAGAAGCAACCCCACACATGAATGGTTTCAGGATGCTTTACAGTTGGCATGAGACAAGACTGGTGGTAGCGCTCACCTCTTCTTCTCCGAATAAGCTGTTTTCCAGATGTTCCAAACAATCGAAAAGGGGATTCATCAGAGAAAATGACTTTACCCCAGTCCTCAGCAGTCCACTCCCTGTACCTTTTGCAGAATATCAGTCTGTCCCTGATGTTTTTTCTGGAGAGAAGTGGCTTCTTTGCTGCCCTCCCTGAGACCAGGCCTTGCTCCAAGAGTCTCCGCCTCACAGTGCGTGCAGATGCACTCACACCTGCCTGCTGCCATTCCTCAGCAAGCTCTGCACTGCTGGTAGCCCGATCCCGCAGCTGAAACACTTTTAAGAGACGGTCCTGCCGCTTGCTGGTCTTTCTTGGGCGCCCTGGAGCCTTTTTGGCACCAATGGAACCTCTCTCCTTGAAGTTCTTGATGATGCCATAGATTGTTGACTGAGGTGCAATATTTCTAGCTGCAATACTCTTCCCAGTTAGGCCATTTTTGTGCAGTGCAATGATGACTGCACGTGTTTCTTTAGAGATAACCATGGTTAACAGAAGAGAAACAATGATGGCAAGCACCAGCCTCCTTTTAAAGTGTCCAGTGGTGTCATTCTTACTTAATCATGACAGATTGATCTCCAGCCCTGTCCTCATCAACACCCACACCTGTGTTAATGGAGCAATCACTGAAACGATGTTAGGTGGTCCTTTTAAGGCAGGGCTGCAATGATGTTGAAATGTGTTTTGGGGGATAAAGTTCATTTTCTAGGCAAATATTGACTTTGCAAGTAATTGCTGTTAAGCTGATCACTCTTTATAACATTCTGGAGTATATGCAAATTGCCATTAGAAAAACTGAAGCAGTAGACTTTGTAAAAATTAATATTTGTATCATTCTCAAAACTTTTGGCCATGACTGTAGTAACAATTAATGGTTTATGAATCCCAAAAACTTTGCGGTCAGGTGAACCTAAAAGTTTTGGAAAATGTATATTGAACTCAAGAGGATAACTCTACACTACAAAGTCGCTTTCCAGCTTGTTAATATTTCAGATTATACAAAGTCAGTAGGTATATAAATTACAAAATGAGTTACATCTTCAATGTGCAATTTCACTTTGGCAGCTTCAGTCTTCTAAAATATAGTATTGTCTCATTTGGAATTTATGGTTTTATAATATCTATTTTATTGCTATTTTGCCTCATTGTATTCATTATAAAGCTGAATTAGGTCCTGTTCACACAAAAACATACTTATTGTACTAACTTATTATTGGGGAAAAAATAAAGAATTTAAGTCCTGCCCCAGTCCACCAGGGTTGGTATGTGTACAAATTCTGCCCCTTGGTTGAGATTCACTTTAGCTAACCTACTATTGACACAATACTAATGCTATACTGACATAATATCAACATAAATATGAAGCTTAAATTAGAAAAAAATAATCAGTATTTTGTGCCTGTATTTACTGTAGTCCTCTAATTAAATACATAAGTGTGAATAAGGTCTCACTACGTTGATATAATATATATATAAATCCAAACTAAGCGACATCCGTGTGAAAAGGTCCTTATTTCTACACTTCAGCTGATAATGACTGAGACCATAAAGTACTGTAATGGAAAAATGAGAAGTGATTCCGTATGTGAGCAAATAAAGGGAGAAAGCAATAAAGAAAAACAGAATTAAAGTAACATTAAACTTAAATTAATGTACTGGAGCATCCTGCTATGATAAGGACTAGTTAATAGATATGCTAAATGCCTGCAGTTAGGTTTGCTGGATGATTTACAAATCACAGTACACACAGTACTCTACTTGGCTGACAGTATGGATTTTTATAACTAGACTTTATTACTGAATCACATATGACATACTATAATGCAAATTTGTTAAGGAATATTCTTAAGGGCGTATGTGTTTATCTGATATTGCAGTATTATCCTAATAAATCAGAGAGCGCGAGATAACTAAAATACTCAGTTTTCTATCTATCCAAAATAAGTGTTCATATGAGTGCCCCTTTACCTTAACTTGACTTTGTTTAAAGTGTATGTAAACATCTATGGTAAATATAAATCAGTAGTACAGTTGATAAACGGTATTATGTCTCATAGTGGCCCCTGCACACGGTATTATGTCCCATAGTGACCCCTGCGCTCAGTAGTATGTCCATAGTGGCCCCTGCACACAGTATTATTTCCTATAGTGGCCCCTGCACACGGAATTATGTCCCATAGGGGCCCTGCACACAGTATTATGTCCCATAGTGGCCCCTGCACACAGTATAATATTCTTTTATAATATTCCAATTGTCGCCACTCACAAGCTATAATTATACTGTGGGGTCTCTTCAAACCCCAGAGTATAATAAACGGAGGGCCAAGAGAGATGACAAACATAAAAAACAATGTTAACTCACCTCTTCCTGTGCTCCACACCTGCTTTGTGCTCTTCGGGTGCTTCTTCCTGTAGTCAGCAACTGCTGATTGAGGGGTAATGTCGCGTCATTATGCGTAATGATGTCGGACGTGACCTCTGAGGCCCTGTCAGCAGTCTCTTATGTCAGGCAGAAGCACCTGTAAAGCTCATTAAGAGAATGCCAAGAGTGTGCAAAGCAGTAATCAAAGCAAAAGGTGGCTACTTTGAAGAACCTAGAATATAAGACATATTTTCAGTTGTTTCACACTTTTTTGTTAAGTATATAATTCCACATGTGTTAATTCATAGTTTTGATGCCTTCAGTGTGAATCTACAATTTTTATAGTCATGAAAATACAGAAAACTCTTGGAATGAGAAGGTGTGTCCAAACTTTTGGTCTGTACTGTATATATATATATATATATATATATATTATCCTGGACAATCCTTTTAATGAAAACAAACAAATCCAGGCGACATGTATGAAACAGCACATATAGGTAATATGGTCAATGGTCTTCCATAACAGGCAGCCCATACTTGGCTCTCCTCACGTTTCAGCTGTTGTCCAGGCAATGATATCCCACTGAAAAAGGTCACACGACCGAAACATCTGGCATCTACTTGATGACTGAATATGTCGCCTGGATGTATTTGTTGTGTTTAATAGATATGCCCATAATATATTATTGGATGTTCTACTTGAAAAAGAAACATTTTCTCTACTTTACCATTATCTCCTGCACTATTGATTTATCAAATTTATCATAAAAAAGTTTAGCTACACTTTAAGGACTCCAAATTTTTCATTAAACCCATTTCAGTACAGTACTGCAATATGCTAGCAAGAAGCCTTGCCAGACTGCAATTCACAACATCACCACTGCTTGGCCACACACACAGCTGCATATAGGACAGATTGCTCATGACAGAATATTGTATCATATTGTTTTGAAAAGCTGATAGTCTCATTGATGCAATTCAGAGATTTGCTTTAAAGAGAATGTGTCACTAGTACTGAAAAGTGCAATAACATACTATTATTTTGGGGTTTTGCTTATCCTAATTTGTTCAGCCATTCCAAAGATATAAGTCCTTTTCATGTTCATAGAAATTGCTAGATAGAAGTCAAAGTGTTACCTCCCGGTTGACTAGTATACTCTAATTTGCATCAGCACTAAAAGGGCTTATATCTTTGGAATTGCTGAACTGATTTGGATGAACAAACTATCAGATGTGAGATGTCACTGTGCATTTCAGACCTGGTGACAGCCACATAGCTACCTCTGCAGACTGTCTAATTACTAGTAATCATAGGTGTAAAGAAGGTGGAGCAGTGCAGGAATAGACCATGATAGTGGACTAATGTCGGCATTTTTTATAGCATTTATTGAAAGCCATTTATAGTATGTAAATCCGGAAACCCATTAAAATGACAGCTGGTTGAACTTAGATCACATATGTCAAGTTTCATACATTGCTTCCCACCTATTATTAATAGTCAAAATGTCATGCAAAAGTATAACAGCTTGTATATGACTATATACAGTAGTATCGCACGAAGATACTATATCTACACTTAACAAGCTCACAATTAATAGGACAAAGGGTTATTCTCTGAAGTGTAGATAGGGCACGGGGAAGGAGGGTGGCAAAAATTTCTGAGTGGGTCCCCAACCCAGTTATACTTATATTATCACTATACAGTGACCATATAGCGATAGATACCAGCTCAAGAAGCATCAAGTGACTTACAGGTGACGTCTCTGACTGTAATCGTTCACATTTATCATCTCTTCTATCTGGACTACCATGACCACTTTTTCCAGCTGTGACTTGTCTCTGTAAAGTTTGTAATAGATATTTTTGGCTCCTTTTCTAGGCACCTGACCCACATTGTCCTTACCTACACAAAGTCCCCATCATGCTGCTGCCCCAACTATGCCCCCTAACAATATAATATAAAAATTCCTGTAAATGAATACCCACATATTAATCTTTAAATTTACTATGCCCCTGTGTGCCCCCTAAATTAATATCTCCTGTGTACCCACTTAAAGGGGTTGTCCGGGGTCAAAAATTTTAATGCATGCAGTAGGGGAGGGTTAAAAAATAAAAAAGCATTGACACTTACCTGCATCCTCCCCTCTGCTCCTGCAGTGGGCTAGCTGTCACCTTCACTGCTCTGTTTGTATACAGAGTGCTGCAGCAGTGACGTCAGCTCAACGGGACTGCTGCAGCAAATCACCGCTCTTCAGCAGTGCAGCAGCATACAGTGTTTGGTTGCTGCAGTCCCGTTGACATGACATCACTGCTGCAGCTGCTCTGTATATAAACAAAGGTGGTACAGTACAGATATGGAGAGGAGGATACATTATAACCCTCCCCTGCTGTCTGCATTAAAATGTATAATTTGGGACAAACCCTTTAAATTAATAGTGTCCTTAAATAATAATTCCCCTGTGTCACCCCTTATTAATAATACTCCTGTAGGTCCCATAAATCAATAATGCCCACTTTAAATTAATACAGCCTGGTATCCCAGAGGATAATACCTCCTTATATAAAAACTGCCTCCTAATGCCCCCTTATGTTAATAATGCTCCTGCTTGCCCCAATGACCCATTATATTAATAACACCCTTTTATAGCGTTATTTGCCCTTAATGTTAATATGACCTCCCAAAAAAGAAAAAATAATACCTACCTTCAATCCCCTTGCAAGGACTCTTCTTTCTTCTTGCTTTATATTTTAGGCTGCATGCCACTTCAGGCCTGCAGCGTACAAGCCATAGTCAGCACCTGGCAAGCCCGGGCAAGGGCCAGGGCTCCAAGCTCCTGAGGATGACTGCTTCACTTTGTCTCCCTCCCCCACGGTTTACTTACCTTTGATCTTTACAATTGTTCGCACAGGTTGACATCGCCCTCCTCCTCCTGGAGTCTTGCACTGCAGGGATCGATTACATTGGGCCGTGGCAGACTAGTGTAATCAATTGCTGACTCGTCTCTAGGTATCAGTGATGGGAATTTCGGCTCTTTTCAGGGAGCTGGATCATTCGGCTTTGCTCACTGAAAAAGAGATGACTCTTTTGGCTCCCAAATGTATCCCTATTTAATACTCTCTTCTGTGCTTTGCAGACAGCAATCATAGGGTTAAAATGGGTGGGGCTAAAAGTTAGCGGGGTTAGCTGTCTGCAGCGCAAGAAAAGCTGTGAAGCTAGGAGCCGATTCCTGTCGCTCATTTGAAAGGGTTTGCACATAGAGATGGTTTTTTCGTGAGCGACACATCACTACCAGGTATAAACTGTGTCTGTGTGTGTAGTATTCACTAACACAGATTCCCTGTGGTATCCAAAACTTGAACAAGAATTTCATATAAATTTGCTTTGCTAAGCTATGTTGTCAGTATTTACTGCAGTTTTGCATTATATTTAACAGGATGGTCAGCATTATATTTCCTAAGATTCTTGCTGTCTATGTAATTGATGGAGGCCAAATAAAAACTGTAAGTGTAAAATGAATTGAAAACTATTAGTTATACATGGCTGCAGCATATGGGGGGCTACATGACCTGATTCTGTTGGACAGGCTGACCATCTTCTAACCGATCATATCATTTCCCAGAAGACAGAACATGTGTGTGTGTATATATGCATACAGGAGGCTGTATATAAAGGCTTCTGAGGCCCTATATATTATATATATAGTATCAGTGGGGCCCACTCAGTTTCTGCATTGAGCACTTCCATTAGTACAGATGAAAGCGTTCATTTCACTGTTAACAGTATCAGGCCCCATTCACACAGCGGTATCTGCTGATTTTGTGGCAGTTTGGCCCCTAAATCAGTGGCAGATTCTGCCTTCATTCTGCCTCCCATTGGAGCAGGACGCTGAAAAAATAAGTGTCCTGCTTGATCTTACCGCAGATTCTGCAGCTGATTCAGCCATGGAGGCCGCAGCTTGAGAAACCCCACTGATTAGACTCATTACATTAATTGGGCCTAATCAGCGGTGGAAAGTCACAACGGAATACTGATGCTCCACCGTGAGCAAGGGAGGGGGGGGGGGGGGCAGAAAATAAAGAGGAATCCGAGAGAGATGTCCACCTAAAATTCCTCATTACTTTCTGACGTCTGAAAGGGTTCTATCTACTTGTATGGAGTGGACTTTATTTCAGTCCACTCCAGTAGGACTGCCTCAGCGAAAAACACCCTTTTTTCGTGTTTTTTTTTACTGCGGTGTGCATCAGTGTTCCAAAAGGGGCCCACTGAGGCTCTGTCACCCAAGGGCCACAAAAACCTGCAGCTGGCCCTGACAGGACATCTGCATCCTGGCGCAAGAGGTGCTAGTATTGTCATAGCTGGATACTGGATATTAGCTTGTAATACATGAGTAATTTGGAGAAATATATTCCATGAGCCCATATTTAAGCAATACATTTACCATAAAATTAGAGGATCAGAGTGCTAACAAAGTTTAACTTGACTTCCTGCAGTTTGATAACTTGCTGCAGTATGATATCTTATCACAGCAGACAACAAAAAGCCACTTAAAATCCATTATTATTCTGTCACACAGTGGGGGAATTTATCAAGACTGGCGATTCCTACGTCAGTATTAATTCATTCCCCGGCCTCTTAGTAATTCTAGAGTCTGGTCATCAGGTTGCTAGATTTCTGGCGTAAGTCATTATAAATCGTGTGGATTGCGAGGTCCCCGACCGGCCCACCCAGATTCCCGCCTACTGTATAAAAAAGTGGCGAGCATGGGCAGAGATATCTTCTTTATCTGTCATGTAGGCTGGACATGTCATGATAGGTGTATCTAAGGTTAATCTGCTTTGCTAAACACAATATGGTTTTGTGATACATTATGAGAAAGTAATACACTAACTAACCTATTTATGTCTATGCCAGTCAAAGGGGTTTTCCAGTTAATTTTTATTGATGACTTATCCTCAGAATAGGTGATCAATAAGGAATCTGTGGACCCCCTCAGCTGTTTGAAGGGATGACTGTGCCATGATCTCTCACATCACACACTGTCTGTTTAGTAGTGACTATGCAATGCAATTATAGCAATTACAGCCACATTCTATAGAAGTGAATGGGAACAGGCTGTAATAACATCACATAGCCATTATAAAACAGACAACATGTGATATGAACAGTAAACGAGTCACACCAATCGCACAGTGATATGACACCTTCAAACAGCTGATCAGTGGGGGTCCAGGGTGAACTGGACAACCCCTTTAAGTCTGGACACATCCTTATGTTAATTATACACTAACCTTTCTTTGAAGATAACAGGAGGAAGGCACTTGAGATAAAAAATTGACATTGGTAATGATGAGTACATATATATATATATCTATCTAACCTTGTCTACAGGTTATCAGTGATTGCTGAGGGTTCCAGGATAGCTGAGCACTGTACTTGACTATCTCTGTCAGTCTTTGAAGGGAGTAGCAGCGGGTGCGTGCAAGCCTCAGGTCATGTGTTCATGATCAGTAGCGGTCCCCAGTGACGGTGCCTATGGAATTCAGAAACTTAAAGGGGTTGTCGGGGATAAATTGATATTTCTAATCTAAGCTAAACACCCCCTCCCCTGCCTATTTTCTAAATTACTTAATGTACCAAAAATCTATATTTACCTAGATCGTCCCCCCACCCCCACTTCACCATACTTACCTGTCTTCCTGTCTGGACCTTCTGTGTGGCCGACACCTCCTCTTCTTGATGTCTGCAAACCACCCACGCCTGCGCAATAGAGCCAGAATGCCAGCATAAGCAATAGAGTGAGTTACTGTATACTATGTACAGGGTGACGCATACTCCTACTGTGCATGCTGGCACTCCGGCTCTATTGCCCAGAAGAAGTAATATTGCATGTCCAGAAGGTCTGGACCGGAAGACAGGTAAGTATGATGGGATCGGTGGGGGAGTGAGGTTGAGTTAGAAAGGAAGGGCTAGTAGTGGGTGGGCTAGCTAGGGAAACAAGGAAGGGGAGGGAGTGAGAGAGGGAGGTGGTTTGAGCCAGTTTTGAGTGAATCCCAAGGCATCATGGTAGTTGTAGGAAAACATAGAACAGGAATATGCCCATGTAAACAAATGCAGAAGATGCCAGGAGGTCACATAGAAACCCAGAAATCACTCAAAACACTGCTAAAGGTATTTGGGTGCACTTATTAACCTATTAATAGCACTAGCAGACCTTTTTTGAAAAATGATTTTTTTTTTTTTTTTGCCTTGCCCTTTAATAGCTATCCTGTGATTAGGTGATACAGATATAGCAATTTTAACTTGAAACCTAACAAGATACAATAAACATTTGCAGCAAACTCGGACTTACCTTTTAAATAGCCTTTCAATGGCTTTTGCTGTGAATTATTACAGTGCAGTGTGTTTTCAGAATCCTGTTACACTTTTCTACATCTGTAACCATCAGTATTAGGACAACCCTGTTAAATCTAATACTAAACTCATCTTAAATTCATTGGCTCATCTGTTGATGTCAGTAACTATGCTACATCTAAAGTACATTTTTTTAATTTAAGTATCAGTGATTGGCTGCTGTACATTCCATTAGCGATGATAATAAACCATGACGAATTATTAAAGACAGTTGATATATGCATCACTCACCAAAGAAACATTTCCATTTCAACTCAGTATCATGCAGTATTGGTACACAAGACGTTTCAGAATCATTTAGTGCTCAGATTAGGGTCATATTTCCTTGGACTGAATCAAGAAGATTGTAATCTTTTGCTTTTTTTTCCACGCACCCTAAAAATGCAAAACCCGTAAATTACCTGACGCCATAAAACCTCAGATAAAACATAACGCGGAAGAACGTTTTATCAGAGCTGTTAAAGAGGCGATAAAAAAGACCCATCAAATCCAAGAATAATTCATTTGCCTTTTAATAAATTGTCGTTAAAATGATTTATATTGTGAGACGGCTGTATCTGAAAATATCTTAACACTGGCAGTAGAGTCTTAAAATGTGGTTGATATGAAGAGGGAAAAAAAAGAACCTGCAGCTTACTTTGCGAATAAAGGGATTAGTGCGTTAAACCAATCCTTCATCACACTTCTCACCTCTAAATCTTCTATTCTCAGAGAGATAATCATAATTATTTCTGTGTGTATACTGCGTTTACTATACAAACTTAATACATGCAGCGGAATAAGACTTTATGGGTTTGAAAGTCTACTGTAAAACAGACTGTGCTAACTTTTTATGCTTTAAAGAGAGTAACTGCCCTTGAAATGGATTTGTTTCAAAGCGGAGAGGATAATTTTGGCTGGACAAATAAATAGCAAAATACATGGATCAAACTAATTTTCTATGGCTTAAAAGTACTGTAGCGTAGCAATGTAGCAAATGTTAACTTGACATTAAAATCTGCTACTCTAGTTGCAAGTTCTTTCATATTCACTGAATAATGGTTGGACCCCCACTGATCACAAGAACAGGGTTCCTGTGTGCCTTATAAGAATGGAGCTTTAGGTTGTACATATATCTTACCGTTCCAAACTAAAGATACCACTTAATGTGTGGCCCATTTTCAGATACTGGAGAAAAGAAAGACAGGCCATTTCTCAGACCTTAAAGAGAGTCTATTACAATACACCAGTCTCAATAAATTTGTCCCACTGTGTTAAATGTGGTACATTATACTGTCAAGTCTAAGGTGGAATGTGTGAGAAGGGTGATATTTGTACTAATTTTTTTGTTTTTCTTTGTTTTGTTTGGCACAATTTGCAGTAAATGTACAAAAGTTGTACAAGTGGTTTGGTGAATTTGGCTCATGTTTTAAAGGAAGTCTATCACTGTCTCCAGCTACTTTAAACTGCTCCCATAGTGCTTTAGATGGTGTTTGCAGAATAAAAACCATACCTTTCTTATGTTTCAGAGCCCCAGGGATGTAGAGAAAAATCACTTTTATTCTTTATTCAAATGAGGATCTTGGAGCACAGGGGGAGTTTTCTTCTATTACATCTATTACTGAGCACTGCTGCATCATCACTAAACACGCCGATCCTGCATTCAGCTCATCCCCCTGGGCAGTGTGAGTTGTTCCAGTGATGATGCAGCAGTGCTCAGTAATAGAAGAAAACTCCCCCTGTGCTTCACGATCCTCATTTGAACAAAGAATAAAGTTTTCCAGCTTCCCAGTACATTGCACAGCATATTGAATGGTGCCATTACAAAGTACAATTTGTTTCGCAAACAATAAGCCATCATATGAGTCTGTGAACTGAAAAATGAAAGTTATGGCTCTTGGAATGTGGGGAGGGAAAAACGAAAATGCAAAAACGAAAAATGATCCGGTCTTTAAGGGGTTAAACATGAGCCAAATTCACCAAACCACTTGTACAACTTTTGCAAATTTACTGCAAACTGCGTCAAACAAAACAAAGAAAAACAAAAAAAAATAGTATAAATATCACCCTTCTGACACATTCCACCTTAGACTTGACAGTATAATGGTCCAGATTTAATACAGTGGGGCAAATTTATTAAGACTGGCTTATTGTACGCCATACTTAATAAACGCTCCACTGGTTCAGGGAACAAGACATTGATGAAGAGGCTGCAGACTCTTCATAAATCTGTCAGACGTCCCAACACCAAAATAGAAATCCATGCCTGGTAGGAACTGGCGTAGATTTCCATCCTAACTCATGCCAGAAAACTGTTGTGAGTTATAATAAATCAGTCACATTAAGGTGTTAATCCATTTCCCTTTTCAATAGTCTAGATGACCACCCAGTTCTCAACCTGCCTGTGTGCCTATCTGTCGAACTTGATCTACTATTTGGCCACCAATGGCTTCCATAGTAGTCAGCCATAAAAGATAAAGTACAAATGTAGCTGTATCAAACGTCTAACTCAACTCTTAACTAGTACAATAAACCATTGCAGCAAACTTAACTTAACTTTTAGCAATGTTTTTGAATGGCTTTTGTTGTCCAATATCAAACAGCACAGCAGCATGTTCTCCGATACAACTTTGCTGCATCTAACTTACCTTTCCATCTGTCTTAACATAATCCAAGATGTGTGGCATCAGATGACCAGTGTTGATAAAAAACATGATTTTGCCATACATTGTCATGAGATAAAGTTTTAGGCAGGGGTGGAAAAATCCTGCAAAGTAAGAATGTTTTAAAAAATAGAAGGATTAATACTTTATTTTTGTCAGTTATCAAAATTAATTAAATGGATACAAGAGAAATCTAAATCACATCAATATTTGGTGTGACCACCCTTTGCCTTCAAAACAGCATCAGTTCTTCTAGGTACACTTGCAGACAGTTCTTGAAGGAATGAAGGAGGAAGGCTGATCCAAACATCTTGTTTCTATGGATGTAGACTTTCTGAAATCCTTCTGTCACTTTATGTAATCCCAAACAGACTGGATGATGTTGAGATCAGGGCTCTGTGGGGGCCATATCATCGCTTCCAAGGCTCCATGATTTCTCTTTTGTTTATTTGATTCATTTTGTTAAATGACAAAAATAATCTATTAACACTTCTATTTTTGAAAGCATTCTTACTTTGCAGAATTTTGCCACATCTGCCTAAATCTTTTGCACAGTACTATGCTATAATTATTTGCATGTGACCATCCGGTGGCTATATAGTGAATTGCAAGGATTTTACTAGCATGTTGCAATATTCTAATGAATTAGCATGGCAAGAAACTGGAAGAGAAATTGTGCAAAGTTACAGCTGGGCACATCTGTATGCATACTGCAGAATAAAGCCGCCGTGCCTCAGTTATAGCACATCCTATGTATTTTTAAGGCTTTGCCTTTTTTAAATTCTCGGTAAATATTTTAGTAGCTATCTGGAAGGGGCCCAGGTTTTGCAGCATTCTTTTTTATATTTCTCTCCAATAATTTCCTTATTGCCAGGAGGAGAAGGGACCTCATTGAGCTGCCGTCATTTGTTTTTAATGATGTTTACATCAGCAGATGGGGTGACAGAAAAAATCACTTTTTAAACAGAATTTATTACCCACTGGCTGCTGCTTTAACTGTATCTCACGGCCGGCCCTTAGTTTCCATGGCGACGCAGGGCCACTGCAAGCTATTGGTGGTTTAACCTCTTCAATGGCAGAGGGATGATCAATTCAGTGCATCTTATACATAACAACATAGGGCTCTTGTTTATATGCACATGAAGCACATATCTCATAGCTGCTTCCATTTACTTGCATTTTAGGTTTTCTTCATCTTATGCAAGCATTTGGCTTCTCAAATGATGCCTAAAGCTACGGGAGGCAAAACAACTAAATAATTTATGAAAGGAACATTTGTATGGTAGTGCATATAATATAAGCAGTTTATCATGCAGGGAGAGTGACTTGAGTAACCCGAGCTCCACTCCGGAGCACGGTTCTAGAGGACTTGGCTGATGATCCTTTGAGGACTATTTCAATATGTGCAGAAAGCCTGCTGAATGACTAGGATCGATCATGCATATCTCTTGCTTGTTGGCTTTCATGTTTTACCTTTCACCCTTACTGGGTGTTTGGTCTGTAAATAGTGAATCCACATTAAAGAGAAAATCTTGTCTATTTTATACTATAAATTTCAGAAATATGAATCTTACATTACAGCAATTTTCTCAGCTTTCAAAATCCTTTCTAAAGTTGTCCATACACATGCCGCCGTCTGATCGATGATCATATGAATGAAACCATCATCAAGATTAACAACTAAAAACTAAAATACTGAACGAGGAAAAATTACCCATACATGGGTAAGTTTAAAAAAGTATTAAGGGTTCACAAACTTTCAGATTTCTGTGTAAATTTGATCTAAAACTACTAAGATTAAGTAAATAAAGAGAACCAATTTAAACAAATGAGTAAAAAATATTAGACTTGGTCATATATTTATAGAAGAAAATTATCCAATATCACATAGCTGTGAGTGGCAAAAGTATGTGAACCTTTAGGATTAGCAGATAAATTGAAGGTGAATTGAGAGTCAGTTGTTTTCAATCGATGAGATGACATTCAGGTGTGAGTGGGCGACCTTTTATATTTAAAGGACAGGGATCTATCAAAATCTGATCATGTTTGTGTATATGTGCCATGGCACAAACCAAGGAGATTTCTGAGGACCTCATAAGAAGAGGTGGTAATGCTCATCAGGTTGGAAAAGGTTACAAAACCATCTCTAAATAGTTTGGCCTGTGCACCAATTCACAGTTCGATAGATTGTGCGCAAAAAGTGAAAATTGAAGACCATTATTACACTCCCCAAGAGCAGTTGACCAACAAAGATCATACCAAGAATAAGGTGTATACTAGTCTGCAAAGTCATACAGGAACCCAAGGTAATGTCAATGTTCATGAGTCTGCCCTCAGGAGGATATTGAACAAAAGTGGTGTGAAGGACACAATTGCAAGGAGAAATCCATGGCTCTCCAAAAAGATCATTGCTGACCATCTGCAGTTTGCTAAAGATCACCTGGACATGCCAAAAGGCTTTTAGAACAATGTTTTGTGTAGTGTTATGTTTGGAGTGGCATGCACTGAAGTCTAACCTAAAAACCTCATACCATCTGTGAAACACAGTATCATGGTTTGAGCCTATTTCTCTTCATCTGGGCCAGGACAATGTGCTATCGCTGATGGAACAGTGTATTCTGAATTCTATCAGCAAAAGGAAAATGGCCGGCACGTCTGTCCATGAGTTGAATTTCCAGAGAATATGGATCAAGGCAGCAACCCTAAGCATACAACTGATACATACAAATCATTCTACTGAAGAATGGTTAAAGAAGAATAAAGTTAAAGGTTTGGAATGGCCAAGTCAAAGGCCTGACCCTAATATTATATAAATATTGTGGGAAGATCTGAAGCGAGCAGTTCATGGGAGGTAGCCCGCCAACATAACAGAGTTGAAGATGTTTTCTATGGAGTAATGGGCTACAATTTGCAGGACTAATCAGTAATTACCAGAAACATTTAGATGCAGTTATTGCTGCACAAAGGGGTCCCACCAGATACTGAAAGCAAAGGGTCACATACTTTTGCCAATCAAGGATATATGATATTGGATCATTTTTTTCCATAAATAAATGACCAAGTCTAAAATTTCTGAAACATTTGTTTGATTTGGTACTCTTTATCTACTTTTAGTACTGTGCAAAAATCTGATGTAGTTTTAGGTCAAATTTATGCAGAAAAATATCTAAAATTCTGAAGGGTTCACAAACTTTCAAGCACCATTGTACACAAAGTCCCCACACAGAATAAAATATTGTAAATACAGTGCTCAATGTGGGACTCACAGCTGTCACCATGGATTAGCCTTCACCACCCCTAGAAAAAGGCTAAGTAGCTGAAATGCACATCAGGGTGGATGCCCGCCTGCTGGTTATACGAGCATGGGTAAGGATGGATAATGGGTATAATGTGTCTTTTTTGTACTTTTTGTAACCTCTACTGGTGATTATATAGTTCTCTGTATTTTCCATCATTGTACTGAGCACTCTGCTGACTATTTCTTTATATGTCCTACCTGCAGTTATCATTTTCACCTCCTGGATATTTTTCTTTTAATTCCAGCTATTTCAATAAATATGTGTTTATTTTTAATAATGTACCTGTCTGTAATTGAAGGATCTGGGATGTTTAAATTTAAGGATCTGATGTATGATAATTCGGGGGTCTGACGTGATGGTCTATTTATTTATTTATTTATTTATATTTATTTTTTTTATTTATTTTTTTGACTCATACACATCTTTTTTAACTCAATAATTGACAAAATGTCACCTTCAATGCCACAATATCTAATCCCCATAGAGTATAGTGCCCTAATAGGACACCTATAAACACCATACTGAATGCTTGTTCTTCCAATGATGCATAAATGATAGTAAAAAAAAACCCCATCTTCCTCCATATTACTTCTTTCTTGAATATTGCTTTGCCATGACAGCGCCATGCTTTGTTTTGCCTCTGTTAGCAAAACTACTATTTCAGTGTAACACAGTAGGTTAAGCTGAAACAGTCTGAAGCCGTAATATCAGCAACAGTGACATGTGAAAGTCAGGGCAGGGTTATTTGTATGAATAAAATTACAGCCTTCCATTGTGAGACCCGATGGTTAGATATAATGCAAGCTGCTCTAAATTATTATTTATTATGAGTGACAAGCTATTTTCCTTTCAAGGCAGTTTGGATAGCAGAGCTGGCAGCGCACGGTGAGTACTGCAGAGTGGAGTGGGCAATGGGGGTTCTGTGGCTAGACGGAGTGAGCAGTTCTAGATAATGATGAGCCACATTGACTGCAATAATTAAGAGATCTTTGCAGTACTGCAGACTGCCAGATAAGGCAAAACAATAGCAGACCAGCTAACAAGCTAAAGATAAATGCTAATACATTATACATGCACTATGCCTACCATACACTGCACCATGTTATAGTATTAGTATTATTATTAGTTATATGTTATTAGTATTAGTATTTAATTTAATTAATTTATGTATAATATTTATATTATTATAAATAATTATTATCAATAATTATATTATTTATATTATGTATATGTAATTTATTTATGTTTATTCATGTATTTCATTTATTAGTATTATTATTACAATATTGTATGTTATTGCCATGTTCTGATTCAGTGTAGTCATGGCATAATAATATCTGGATATTTTGCTGTAAATTTTGAGAAACAGCACTAGACCCTCCTCCCGAGCTTATATTGAGAAAGCAGTCTCCATATTGTTCTCACACAGCAATTGATAGTCATTGTAACTCTTAACACCCCTTATTTAAATCAACCCAGGTCAACCTTACCCCCAATGAAAAAAACCTGCAGTAAAATCTAAAATGGTCTGAATGGAGGGATCCAGAGATAGCTGTTGGCCAAAACAAGCCTTGGATAGCAGACATTGGCTTAAGGTGCCCAAAGTAGATCCCAGACTACTGTGGATGGATGGGTAAACTTAGAATTCCAAAAATGTGGCCTTTGGATATGTAGTGAATGTTTTTAGCCCTTCTACTGGGACTCCGAGCTGTCACCATCGGAAAGAATCACGTGCAGAAACAAGGCGCTTCCTTGAGTGAACCTATATTAATAGCAAACATCAATGGTCAAAGAAAGGGAATACAGGTGAACAATCTATAGGGTAAAAAAATGTTGTACACACTAGGTACAACTCTGGATGTGTGTGCAACTGTTCCACCTCCATGGAAGTACTGCTTCATTTCCCATCTAAAGAATCCTTGAAGAGATCCTCACATGACGAATATCCCAAAAATATATAAAAAATTAGGCTAAAAAGAGAGCGCTGCTCAAGTAAAAACTGCTTCATTACCATAAAAAATACAATTATATAGCATTTTAAAAATATATAATTGTATACATATATACATATTTTTTGTTCTAATCAGTTTTTACTTAAGCAGTGCTCTCTTTTTAGCCTAATTTTTTTTTATATACATTTTTGGATACATCATGGGCATATCAATAATTTACTTCTTGACCCCAAATATCTTGAGATAGTCCCAATATGCCTCTGTCCCACTGATCTGACTGTGCGAAATAGCATTTAAAAACTCAGAAAACACTTATTTTTGACAGCAGTAAATTATTTTATTTTCAGCAGCGCTGTACAGAATCTATTTATTCACACTGGTCACAGTCTCCAATGGAGCTTTCAATCATATTTCCTTATCTCAGTTGCATAAACACAGTATGGAAAATACCACAGAAAGTTAGGGAGAAGGAAAAAACGGAGTAAATCAAGTTTAGCATACAAACTGAATGCAAAGGGAGTTCCCTGCAGGGAACATCAGTACTTCAAGCCTTGGGAGTCACAATGGTAGTCACAATGCAAAGTCCATTGTATACATTTTTTTCTGTTTCCATTTCTAAAGTGCTAGAACTCTAAACTTAGTTTGTACATTCAATACAATGAATAGTACAAGTGAATATAAGCAACTTTCCAGTATATTCTATTACATAAAAATGCTTCTTTCTTCATTTATCAGACTGATTTCCTTCCTCCACCCTTGCATGTGTATTCACCGCTACTCCATTCAATTCCTCCAAAGCTGCCAGAGAGCACTTTACTCTTATGAATAAGGGATAACTTTCAACCCCAAATTCCTTTAACTTTACCTTTTATTTGACAATTCCCTTTTTGCTTTAAAATGCATAAAAAAATGCTCTTTTTGGATCGCCTCTCCTCCAAAAAAAGTGAAAAAAAAATTATCAAAAAGTCGTTTGTACACAAGAATGTTATCAGTGAATAGCATGGCATGTTTTGCAAAAATAAATAAATAAAAATAAAAAAAATAAGCAATGAACTAGCTACTTCAGTGGAAAAATAAAAAGTTATGGCTTTTAGAAGATGGTGATGCAAAAACAAATTTTTCTTTTTTCAAAAATGAACTTTTTATTGTTAAAAAAATTGCAAAGCATAAAAACCTATATCAATTATACTGACTAATCATACCCAGAGAATAAAGGTAACGTGTTATTTATGCTATACAGTATAAAATGAAAAATGTAAGATTAAACAAGCAATACCAGAGTTATATTTTTCCCTCTACCCACAGAAACAGTAAATAAAATGTAGTCAATAAGATATAAGATATAGTCCCTCCAAAATGTTGTCCTTGAAAAAGAGAACTTGTCGTGCAAAAAAAACGGCTACACAGAGGGAAAATGAAAAAGTTATCACTTTCAGAACATGATAATGAAAAAACTTATACCCCAAAGTGGCTGTGTCCTAAGAGAGGACTTGTCGACAGGTCTTGAAAGCCCACTGACATACATCTGATGTCATCCTGAGCGCTGTCACTCAGAGCATTTTGGTTTGTCGTTCATCCAAATCATTCAGATATAAGCCCTTTTAGTGTAGATGTAAATTAGAGTATACTGGCCAAGTGGGTGCTAAAAGTGTGAATTTCTCTGTGTGCTGTATGTCATACAGTGTTGCCACCCACTTGCCTAGTATACCATAATTTGCCTCAACACTAAAAGGACTTATACCTGAATGAATTTGGATCAACAAACCAAAATGGAACATGTTGGAAGAACACAAAGTGGTAGCATCATCAGTATGGTCTACATAATTTTTTCATGGCATTCTCTGGGACCACTCATCCATGTGGAAGGAATGATTTGGGTATGAATCCATCCTTGCAGATGATACACACCGATGCATGCTGTTTGTCTTTCCTGGAGCAGATGGAATCTTCCACCAAGACAATGCAATGGTTAGAAATGTTCAACAGTGGTTGGTAGAGCACAACCAAGACTTCCATGTACGTCCCTGACCCTTTAATATCCCACTTGAACCCAATTTATCATCTGTGGGACCACCTCAATTGTCATGTACACATTGTTGATCCTCCTCCATGTACCCTCCAACAAACATAAGATGCACCGCAAAAAGCATTGCTCCAGATACCTGAGACAACTTACCGGTACCTTATTGAGTCGCTTCCAGCCCTACTAGCTTCTGTCCATGTTGTACTCAATGGTTACTCTGGATATAAGCTGGTGGTCACAATAAAGTGACTTGACTCTGTATCTTTGGAATTACTTTGGAGTGGATTTGGATAAACAAAATGGTGAGAGGTCCTCTTTGAAGAGTTAATTAAAAAGCAGCACAAAACAAGTGAAGTTTTTAGAAAAATGGTTAACATTTTATGTAAATTTACACTGTGAAATGCAGTAAATATGTTATACTTTGTGAAATTTTGTGTGGTCAAATTAAAAAGATTGAAAGCCCCTATGTTGCATGTTCTGTAGACTCAAGCAGGGTTGGCACAGTGAGAGATATCTGATCATGGTCATAATGGTTGTCATATAACATTTAAATGGCAGGATCACCTCCGTTCCCGGGGCTGCCTGTTCAGCTCAGCATGTTCTTCTGCCTTCCAGTCCCCTTTTACATTATAATCAGTGTTAAAATACAGCCATATGTTTCCAAAGTCTTCTAAATATACAGAAGATGAAGGAGAATTAATGTCATTGCAGCATTTGGAATTGCTAATTTCATCCTAGCTCAGTCCAAACTCTTGCTGAGTAAACAGCTGAGGAATAGTAAATTGAGATATTGAATATAAAGTTAATCTGACATACTGCAAAGTAAGACAAGTTTTATATACATATATAGTAGACCTGAACTCATCATTCAACAATTTTGTCATTTTGCACATCTTCTCATGAAATAATTATAAATCTCATAAAACTGCTTATCATTTTAACTTGCAATACCAAGGTTGACCACATCGTGTGCTACTAATGAAAAATGTTCAAAAGTGTAACAAAGGATCAAAAAGATATTTATTTAGACCAGTGTTTCCCAACCTTTTCAGACTTGGGACACCCCTGGGAAAAAAAAAATCTACTGGGCACCCCTACCGAAATTATTTTTACCTAAAGACAAAAAAATGCAGTTTAGATGTGTGTGTTTTAGCAACGTTTTTGAATTATTTAAACATTTTATTCACTTGTAAATTTAGAAAACCTCATCAAAAACCTCATTTTTATTCCCAATGCAGGTTTGATTCAATTGTAACTGCATCACAACTGCACCATGTGAATGCAGCCTCAAATCTACACCATCCTATACCTCTCACCCAGCTCATATAAAAAATTCACCTTTCGCCATTCCCATGCTCTCTTAGTGGCCCCCGTATAGTATAATGCTCCTCACTGGCCCAACACACGGTATATGATTTCCCAGTGGCTCAACACTTTATAATGCTCCCCAGTGGCCCCCAGACACATAACAATGTTCCCCAGTGGTGCTTAGATACATAATAATGCTCGCCAATGGCCCCCATTCACCTAATAATACTCCTAGTGGCCCCATGGAGCTAGTAGTGCTCCACAGTGGCACCCAGGCACCTAATAGTGCTCCACAGTGGCACCCAGGAACCTAATAGTGTTACAAGGTGGACCCCAGACACTTAATAGTGCTGTCCTGTGGCCCCCAGGCACTTACTAGTACTCCCCAGTGACCCCCCCCAAGGCTCTTAGAAGTGCTCCCCAGTGGTGCCCAGGCAAGTAGTAATTTCCACCAGTGACCTGAGTGGTAGAGCGGGAAGTCTTTAGACATTGTTTTATTCAACTATATCGGCATCCTAAGGGTATGTTCACATGGCGGAATTTAGCACTGATTTTGAGACAGATTCTTCTTCAAAATCATTTCCAAATTTCTCCTGAAACCAGCGTCCATTGATTTCAATTGGAGGCAGATGCTGATTTTTTCCTCTAGCATCATGCTTGATCCTCAGGTGGATTCACCCTGATAATTCCCATTGAAGTGAATTTGAGGCAGAAAATTCCACCTGGCAGATGTGGAATTAAATGCGGAATTTGGTGAAGCGGAAAAAAAATCAGCTTCAAATTCCTGAATTAAATATGTGAATTAAATATATATGTGCTATTTTTTCCCAATTAGATGTAAATCAGAGGTTGCAATTGTTAGCATTAAGGTATTCCATAAACAGTGATATGGCCATACCATGCTCTGTCATGTAAGAATCAATTTAGTGACTTACATATGTACTGTTCTTCCCACCCCGATACAGATTTATTTGTGTAAGAGTATTTAACACCCGTAGATGCTTCAAACATTTGTAAATAATATTTCTAATTAAACATTTATTATTTATTAGGCTTACTTATATAGCGCCATCATATTCCGCAGCGCTTTACATAAAAAAAATGTGTATTAATAGATACTGTAATGTCACCACAACAAAAACCTGTCAATCTGCTATAGCTTAACTAGCGGGATAAAAGCTCAGAAACAGCCTATAGACCTAAGGTTTGCGGAAAACCAGCGTCCAGAGATTCAATCCCTCCTGCCATGAGATATTGTGAACAGCGTCTTTTAAATGACCTAGATATTCTGTGACAATAGGCTGAAGCAGCGTATCCACCCACTCACAAAATCTCTCATTCAAAGAACCGATTCCCACCACGATATTTCTCATAGGTGGCGGGAATCGGTTCTTATGAATCTTGGGAAGGGAATGAAAAACTGGAGTGGCAGGAATCACCTGAAACATATGTTCTACTCTTTTGTACTTTATATTCTACAAATGAAACGTTACTCGTCCTGTAAAAGGCTTTATTAGAGGCAATGCAATAAAATACAGTATAGTACTGGAAACCTTTTAAGAACTATATAATAACTTTGATACAGCCATGATTTCATGTTTGGGCTTTTATGCCAGACTTTGATGTTACAAGTAGGTAAAAGTTACAAATTATTATTATTCCCGCATCCTACTCTCTAATTCATTTCTGACAAATTGTCCACCAACAAGCATGTTTCTTCAGTGGAGAAGAAGCTGGGAAATTGTTTGTCAATAGCATTCTTCTATTAGCATAGGGATCCTCTGCGGCATTTCTACCAGCCTGTGTTTGTTTTTGTTCTGTGTTCCAGATACATTATGGGGAATAAATAATGTGTAATTACAATAATTAGTATGTCTGCAAATACAGATACAGTCAGGGAGAGATGAATTCTGTGTCCAAAGTACAACTTTTTCTATGTGACTTTTTTATTTTTTTAACACAGCATAGAAGCCTTTTCATATGTCTCACCATAAAGGCCTAAGCATTCTGAAAGATACTATGGTATTTAAAGGGGTTTTCCCATGAAAGACATTTATGGCATATTTTCAGGATATACTAATTATTTTTAATCCCACCTCTGGGACCTGCACCTATCTCTAAAATTACCCCCCCCCCCCCCACACACACACAGCCACTATGTCCGACTTTTTACCTGGCCGCAACATTGCTGAGACTTTCAGCTATGGTCAGACTGGTAACAATGTAGCTGAGACATGCTTTTCCCATATCTCCCAAATAAGTGAAAGGCAGTGATGGAATGGTTTTATGTATCTGTAACTGCCATTCACATTTATGGGATTTACATAAATAGCTCAGCTTACAGCTACAGCTTCTGTAAAGCCTGACCATAGCTGAAAGTCTTTGCAGCGAAGTTATGGCCAAATAAGTAGAGGGACATGTAGGCATGGGGGGAGGGAAGGGCTAATTTTAGAGACTTGCATCTTTTAAACATTTATGCATGGGCGGAACTACTGCATGTAGCAGCCATAGAGGCCACTACGGGGCCCACAACATTAGGGGGCCCACTGTCTGTATCAATACTTATTTACTGGTTAGTGGTGCAGCTGCAGCACCACTACAACAGTGGGCGCTCCACCAATGTTTTCTTTAAGCTGAGGCAGTCCAAGGCTATACAGCATCACTCCCCCGCCTAGCTGATCTGAGGGCAGGATCAGCTACACTGAAGAGGGAACGGCTCTCCTTTACACAGAAGAAGGTAATCACACTTTGGGCTCCAATGTTTGTGTTGCAGTAGAGAAGAGACATTCCCACACTGAGTAACTGTTCACACTCACCCTGAGGCCAGGGAGGAAGGGGAAATGACGGAAGGGAAGAACCTCAGGAACGCACAGTTCTCCTGTTCTCTGTCACAAGCACAGTGAAGACTCCTCCATGGACAACAGCAGTCTGGTAGGCGACCGTGGGTGAGGGGACATTACTGTATAGGCTGTGTGTCAGGGAAAGGCAACATTACTGTATAGGCTGTGTGTGGGGAAGGGGACATTACTCTATAGGCTGTGGGGGAGGGGCATTACTGTATAGGATGTGTGTGGGGGGTATTACTGTATAGGATGTGTGTGAAGGGGCATTACTATATAGGCTCTGTGGGGTCATTACTGTATAGTATATGCTTTTGTGGGGGGCATTACTGTGTAGGCTGTATGTTGGGGAGGGGACATTGCTATATAGGCTATTTGTGTGGGATGTCTTCTTAATAGATTATATTGCAAAGGGAGGGGATAGATATTTATTCCAAATTCCTGGACAACCCCTTTAAGTCCACACTTATCCTCCATCGCCCCCAAAATCCCCCTTCCCTTGCTAGTAAATTAGCGAGGGGCCAGTCAAAAGTTTTCTATGGGACCCAGGTTTTCCTAGTTACGCCCCTGCATTTATGGCATATCTTGTGTAGGGGAGGTGAGTAAACATAACAAGTAGTCTTACTCTCCTCTCCTGGGCTCTGTCATGGTGTCCGGCAGTTCCTGTGCATTCTTCTAAGGCTTCTTCCAGCCTCTGGAATGATGTCAGAGACCACCAGGGTCAGCTAAGGACAATGTTTTTTGGAATCCCTTTAAGCTCAGCAGTTGGCTAAACCATGTCTCTTCAGATAGTCTCTAGCTGAGTATGGAACATAGCAGTATGGATTAATCCCTGTGTTCCCTGCATGAGTTCTATAAAACTATTTCTGGATCATGCAGACAATGCTGCAGACAAATAAACAGTGGGGGCAACTGCTGTATATTTCTTGTTTACTATTTGCATTGATTTTAGGATTTAATGTTCCTTTAAGTTTATGTTCATCCACAAAAGGTCCAAGTGTCACTGGGTCTAATAGGGACACTAAAATGTAGACATATAACAGTCACGTTGAAGCAGATTTACATCTGTTTGATAAAGGAATTATTTGGGCGCATTTAGAGTAGAGAATGGTTTTAAATTACGTCTCTCACTCTGGAAGAACCTTGATATCTGTGCATTACACAGACAATCCATCAATTTGTATGTGTTAAGCTTAAATTATCCCATAGTGGTGCTGCAGAGGAATTGAACACTTAGTGCAGGCCTCACAGTAAACAGTTAATAACTGGGAACCTAGCCGCAGCACTTTGTGGTCAGCTTACTACTAAGGCTCTCATAAATAACTGGGCATTGTCCAAAGAGGACAATCTCCTTAATGCTTGACCATAAACAAGAGCGTCAAGTATAAAATCTTAAAATAACTTTTCATCTACTAAATGTGCTCTTAAAAATAAGCAGTACTTTCTTTTGTACATAGAACTCATAAACTATGCTTTTAATATGCTTTAGTAAGTAGGTGCTGTCACTAACACCTCTAACCATAATAAAACAATGTGCTGAATTTCTGCATATGGTAAAATAATCTCATATTTTCAGTGTAAAATTGCCAGCCTTAAATTCAATGAATAAAGTGAAAGCCCCGAAACAGAAAGTAAATATATAAAATAAAAATGAGGAGATATAATACTATAGTAGTCATATAATCTCAAAAGAGCCATTTAAAGCGTAACTACAATTTTTTGGTATCAGACGTTGTAATATACAAAAGAGAATGGCCTATTTCTTCACTTATTTGCCCTGTCTGCCACTAAGAAACATCTGTAAAGTAGAAGTCTATGGATAGGGAAGGGGGGAGGAGGAGCGGAGCTACTTCTGCACTATAGAGAGACAGTTTTCTTTCACAAAACAGCTGGGTTATCAGGAATTACTATCCAGCCTTCTGTTAGGAATAGCTCATTTAATTCTGTAGACAAGTTCAAATCTCTTTCTCTCTTCCACTTCCCCCCCTACCCTCTCCATAGACTTCACTGTAAACTGACATTGTTTGTATAAATATTTAAAGACATTAGTGATTATATGAAAGTTTAAAATCCTACAAAGATACTGATTATAGGATTCCTGGCAACAGTAATAAAAGTAATACAGGTCATTTAGCACACTCAGTTGCACTGATACCCCATGATCACTTTGTAGGGGTGCTGATGGCATAACATGTAAAACTCCCTCCCTTTCTCTAACGTGTTCTGTTTGCTATTGACGGTTTCATACAAGGGGTTAAATGTCCAGGACCGTTTTTTTTTTTATCCTGATCGGTTCTAATGCTGTAAATGTACAGCGGTTCACAGAAATTACTTTACAGCTATGGTGCAGGCCAAGAAGGGTTAAACTTGACTGATTACGCCTTTCATGTACATGGGAGGAATGCAAGCAGCATCGGTGGGGCAGCAGAGGTATCATTTTAAGTTTCTGGACTTGTGTGCAAATCTGGAACAGAGCTAAGTTACCATATAATTTATCATATTATCTCCTTATGTTTCAGAGGTGCCCGTGCGCTCTGCAGATATCGGGGCCCAGGTTCAACTGCTGCATCTGAATCACTTATGCCCTGGGGGCCACCGTTTTTGCAGGTATGACATATTTCCTTGCTGTGTCCCTTACACTTTCCCAGCAGTAATAAGTCAGTTGCTCCTGGGTGTAACTACGGCTGGAGCAGATATAACAGGTGATTCAGGACACAGGAGATATGGGGCCCACTGAAGCACAGGTACATCATTCTTTTTTGTGCAAAAACAACATGTTAATGACTTTCATTAATAATAAGCAGCTTTAGTAATAATATCTATCACTAATTTGTGAGTTCTTTATTGTGATCTGTTTTGGTACATGATGCCACTCTGCTGCTTAAAGGGAATCTGTCATCTTGAACAACTGGTCTGACATGCAGGCAGCATGTTATAGAGCAGGAGGAACTGAGTAGATTGATATATAGTTTTATAGAAAAAGATTCAGTGAAACTAAATCCCTAGGGCGGTCTTAGTCAATGGTCAACGTTATCTGTGCATACAAGAAAGGCTTTCAATTGGTACGACCGTCCACTGGACTCCTAAGCATATACATAGCAACAATAAAAATTATAGCAAATCTCTTCCCATAAGACTATATACCAAACTGCACAGCTCCCCCTGCTGTATAACATCATGTCTGTAAAAGCAACAGCATTTTTTTAGGGGACATGTCTGCCTTAAGAAAAAGTAGTTGCACCACAGTAAGCATTACTACAGTTCGGTTTACTGACAACAGGAGGGGCATTCACACCTGACATCCTTATGGGGGCCATGGACACCACCAGCTGTTGCTATTGTCTGCAGATTATTTATGTTGCAGATCTGCACCCAGTCACTTGTCACAGAAGCTGAACAGCAAATGTTAGATCGACCGACAGCTTGACCTACCCCTCCGTTTACATGCAAGCTTGGCTCAGCTGAACAGTATATGTGTACTGAATAGGAAGAAGGGAGAAAGCTGCTGCCAGACTCCTCTGACAATTAAAGGATTGGGCAGCAGAAATCTAACACCTACAGTATATCTATTGTCGAGGTAGAGTCAGGAGGTCCCCATATATATTTAGGAGTCAGGAGATCTCACACGCGGGTGTCTGGCTGTGTAGTTACAGCCGGAAACCTGCTCCTAACATCCAAAATCAAGGCGATTCCAGCTTTTAACCCTTTAGATGCCGCGGTCAATAGCGACTGCAGCATCTAAAGGTTTTTAGAGGGAGGGATATGCCTTTACATGGCCGCTGGAGGTCTACTGAAGACCACCAGGTTGCCTAAGTATAGTCCTATTAGGCCGTACCAAAGGCATATGACACGTAGTATAATGCATTGCACTACATAGGTAGTGCAATGCATTATATAAGTGAATAGAAGACAAAAATTTAGTCTTAAAAAAAGTGAAATAAAAGTTTTTAGTTTTTTTTTAAATTGTTAAAATCACATTAATTTTCCCATCCCCAAATGTTTAATAAATAATATAAACAGAACACACTTATTGGATATTGCAATGTCCGTAATGACGTGAGCAATACAGCTGTAATGTTGTTTTATCTGCATGCTTAATGATATAAAAAAAAAATCTAAAAAAATAAAAAACATTAGGCTTCCCTGCAAAAAATAAGCCCTCACACAATTCCATTAACAAATAAATCATTAAATTAAGGGTCTTGAAAAGTGTCGATGAAAAAAAAATTGTTATTGCAAAAATGGGTTTAACTTTGCAAAAGTAGAAAAACTTTTAAAAAATGTACATATTTGGCATCAATTTATTCGTAAAGATCAAGTGAATAAATTTATCAGGTTATTTAACCCCTTCCCGCTTGTGGCATTTTTCGATTTTTGGTTTTGACAGCCCGCCTTTCAAACCCCACAACTTTTTTATTTTTCCATTCACAGAGCCATATGAGGGCACAATGTTTGCAGGACAAATTGTTATTCATAATGGTACCATTTATTACTCTGTACAATGTACTGGAAGCTGGAAAAAAATTTGGAATGTGGTGGAACTGGAAAAAAAGTGCATTTGTGCGGCTTTGTTATGGGCTTTGTTTTTACGGCATTCACTGTGCAGCCACGATGAATGACACCTGTATTCTATATTTTGGTATGATTCCGGGGTTAATACATTTATATAGTTTTATTTACATTTTAACCCCTTAACAAAAATCCAAAACGGTGCAAAAAAAAAAAAAAAAAAAATTTCCTTAAAGACATCATAGACCAGCCACTATAGTAATATTCCTATGACAGGCCTGGGCATTAGCTCCGGGTCTCAGTTGTACATTACAATACATTTACCCGGTAGCTATGGTGGCCACTCTGCAGCAGAGAGGCCGCCATCTTTAAAGACCCAGCATCTGCCGTAATAGTACCGCGGATGTCAGGAAGGAGTTAAGTAGCAAGGTACAAAATTTATACCATAAAAAGGCAAGGGAATTGCTGATTTTTTTTTCATTCCTTCCCAAAAAGAGTTAATAAAAGTAAATCAATAAGGTATACCTGTATATACCCCAAAGTAGCGGCAGTAAACACTACCACTTGTCTCACAAAAAAGAAAAGCGCCCTCCTACAGTAAGAGTTGAAAAAAAAAAAAAAAAACTATAGAGCTTGGTATGTGGTGACAGAAAAAAAGCAAAACATTTTTTGGTCATTAAGGTCTAGAAGAGACCAGTCACTAAAGGGTTAAAACATACAGTACATAATATAAACAAATATATTAGGTATGTGTACAGTGAAAACCATAAAAAAAATGTATTGCAATGCGTAAATTTATGTATTTTGGTCACCTTGCCTAAAAAGTGATCAAAAAGTTGTACATACCAAAAATTGGTACCAATAAAAACTACAACTTGCCTAACAAAAAGAGCCCTCACAAAGCTCTGTCAATAAAACAGCTCACCATGCAAAGAATAAGCCCTCACATGGCTATGTCAACTGAAAAATAAAAAATTATGAATTTTGTAAGGCGGAGAAGGAAAATATGAAAAAAAG
This sequence comes from Leptodactylus fallax, assembly GCA_947044405.1. Taxonomy (NCBI): domain Eukaryota; kingdom Metazoa; phylum Chordata; class Amphibia; order Anura; family Leptodactylidae; genus Leptodactylus; species Leptodactylus fallax. The sequence continues at coordinate 1,312,889 of CAMRHE010000249.1, forward strand.
TTACTGAGCATTAATGTCCAAACTACCCTGCGTCCTTAAGGAATTAATATTATGTTATGCAACAGTTTCGTTTTTTATAAAACCTCAAAAATCCTTTATATGGGTATACCCATCTTTTACTACCATTTTGCTCTTATCATAACTCAATAAATTTAACTTACTTTGCAGAAAATTGTTGAGGGACTCTTGAGGGACTATATGCCAGACTATGTGACAGCAAATATTATAAGTGACAGACAACATGGTTTTACTAAGCACAGAAGTTGTCAGACTAACATGATTTGTTTTTATAAAGATGTGAGTAGAAGCCTAGAGAGGGAATGGTTCTGGATATTGTGTTTTTGGACTTTTCAAAAGCAAACAATGTCCATCATAGACAGACACCTAATGGGCAAAATGAGGTATATGGATTTAGAAAGCATATTTTGTAATTGGACTGAAAATTGGCTAAACGATCATATCCAAAGAGTTGTGGTCAGTGATTCCTGCTCAGTATGGTCCCAGTTATAAGTAACAATGCTGGACCCTTTATTACACTGATGAGTAAAAGGGTAACAATCTTTAGAACTTGTGACTTTCAGGCTCCATATCTCACCATCCACTACAGCTTTGAATGTGAGACTCCATCATTTTATAGACAATCATCTTGACTATCTCATACATAAATTTAGATTCAAACTATTTAGCATATGATTAGTTATGCAGATTCTTGTCATGTAACTGCATTGTTACTGTTTTGCTCCTAAAAATCTAAATTTAAATTTTTATTATTTTGTAAATCCACCTTTAGCTTTCAACACTGCCTGAATGCTTCTGGGCATGCTCTCAATCAAATTCAAGCATTTCTCACCCGAAATCTGATCCCAAATCACTTCTACACGTTCCCAATGTTGGTGCATACTGGTCGATTCACTTGGGTACAAATACAACTTTTTATTTAACTGAACCCACAAGTATTTGATTGAGGTTTGGGGACTACTCTAACACTCTGCTTCATTGTCATTGAACCATTTATTTGCTAATCTTGGTGTATGCTTCGGGTAGTTGCCCTGCTGGAATATGTTGTCCTTTTCATACCTATAGTATTCGAATGTATGAAATAACTCATCTTGTAGGATACTCACATATAGCTCAGCATTGAGACCAAGTATCCAATGCCTTTGGCTGTGAAACAACCCCATATCATCAGGCTTCCTCCACCAAACTTGACAGTTCTTTCAATTCTTGATCCGTTAGCTCTAAATCACCCGTTTTCAATCTTCTACTGTCCATTTTTCATACTTTTTTTTTGCAAACTCAAGCCAACGCTTCTCATGACGATATTGAAGTCGATGCTTCCTCAGCCACCTCCACTGCCATGTTAGTCACGCCAGAGATGATAGACCTTGTGATGAGCCAACTTGTTGATACCAATATTTTGCCTGGACGTTCACCTCTTGGCTTTTTAATGGATGGATTTCATATTCTTCCAACTGTCATGGCACCCACATGATGCAGTTTTGCAATTTGATGATGCAGTTTTGCATCATTGTTGCTAGTCAAATTTATGTATGAGATAGCCAAGATGATTGTCTATAAAATAATGGGAGTCTCACATTGGAAGCTGTAGTGGATGATGAGATATGGAGCCTGAAAGTCACAAGCTCAAAACATTGTTACCCTTTTGCTTGTCAGTGTATTTAACTTATTTGTTAGTAATATAGAAGATGGCAGTAATAACACTGTTTCTATTCTTACAAATAACAGTAAGCTATGTAGTACATAGTCTATAGAAGATGTTCATAAATTACAAATCTACTTGGACATAATGATTATACAAATGAGGCTTAGTGTAGATAAATGTAAAGTTCTGCATCTGGATAGTAATAATATGCATGCATCATATGTGGAGCATATTACACTATGTGGGGGCCACTGCGTAGCATATTACACTGTGTGGGACCACTGTGGAGCACTGTGGAGAAGATTGTACTGTAAGGGGCCCACTGTGGGACAGAATGTTTTATAGCAGGCATGTGATATTATTGCAGGCTGTAACAACATTGCACGGTCACTATAAACAGATCCTGTGCAATGTAAATGGTGAACATTAATTGCTCTGAAGTACCAAATGCAAACTTTTACCTTTCAATACAATGTTGTTTGTATTATTGAAAGCTCTGTAAAGTCCCATTCACACCACCGCACACTATTAAGGTTAAATTACCGTGTTGGCACTTTACGATAAATTAGTGGGTTTTGGTATGCAGTTTGGACACTCGGTCTCTAAAAGGTTCACCATCACTGTGTTGGGTGGAGTAAAACTGAAGAAGCCACTTGAGGAGAGGAATATTAGTGTACTTGTCCTGTAGATCATAGATCAAAGCAGTTATCCAGTTTCTGCTAATGATTGAATATCCTTAGCATAGGCCATCAATATTAGGTCTTTTGGGATCCTGGGTCCCGGGATGCTAACACGCCATGCAAACTGCAGCGCTAACCCATATCTTTAATGGGACAGTACTGCAATACCAAAACCCGCCGCCACAGCTTGTACAGCGAGGGAGCAGCACAGCTTCTGGCATGTAAACAATACCAAGTGCCAGGCTGTCTTGGTGCAGACACCCAGGACCCCTGCAGATCTAATATTGAAGGCTTATCCTAAAGATAAGCCATTAATAGCAGAAACTGGATGACCCCCCTTTAAGTATCAGCATGCAGTGTGAAACAGCTGCATCTAAGACCAACAGAATATTGTTGTGTATTAAAAGTGGTATGGACTTTGAAGACAGGAATGTAATGTTACCACTTTACAAAACATAAGTGTGGCCTCATCTAGAAAATGTACTTCACTTCTGGTCACCAGTTCATAGAAAGAATGCCCTATGTTAGAAAAATTACAAAGAATAGCCACAAAAGGGGTAGTAATAAGTGGTCTCGTAGAGCAATTGTATGTAATCTCGCTGATGTGCATGACCCCTTATAAGTGGGTTAATGTGTGGGGCTGAAACACGTCATTAAGATGGCAGATGACCCCAGATAAGGACAAAAATACTGTAGGATTTTTTTACATTTAAATAACTTTCCTGCCCAAAAATTAGGCAGGTATCAAACCCTAAATATTCAGATTCATTACAATTTGTTCTATCAATATTTGAGGTGGATATGTTATAAATGTCCAAGTTGGGAATACTCCTTTAACTGTTCTTATATAGGGCTAGGTCGTACACTCTTTTTATTTATATTCCTGTAACTTGTCCACATAAAACTTTTTGGGTGGTCATTTTTAATTTAAATGAAAAAGTCCATATTGCTTTCTTGAGGTGAAGCAAAATATCAAGCATATATCTCTAATGCAGCTATTCCACCAAGAGCTCGTGATGATAAATTGTAGAATGCCTGCTTCACATTACAAGCCCATACATTTTATAAAAGTACCCTACAGATATTGAAGAAGCCTGGATTTATTCAGTAAAAAAGACTGTACAACACATATATTATATTAAATAGGAGTAGTCCTTCAGTGTAATGTCCAAGCGTAGATGGAGTACTACGGCAAGCTTTAAATAAGGAGTCCTGTGTTCTGTGCTTTCTCTAGATGAATGTAAACTTTTTCTATGGAGTGTTTACCTTTTTCTAGTCCAATTTTTTGATTCCACACCACTGGTTTATGAAGTTCCTTACTCTTTGGGTAATGGGGCAAATTTACTAATTCTGCTTAGACCAGGCAGTCGAAAGATACACTAAATTTATCAAAGTGACTAATACAGCGTAACACAGGACTCCACGGGAGACTCTGTCGTCATAGCCGAATGAAATTGGTGGACAAAAAAAAATCCTGCATGCACAGCTTTTTTGTCTGACAGTTTCAATTTTAAAACAACAGACACCTGACAGATCCCATTATATTTATTGGGGTCCACTGGACTTCATATGCATCCGCTATTTTAGTGGTCTGTCTGATGGACCAGAACAATGGAGAGCCAATACTAATGTCAACTTAGAGTAAGGCATAAAAGTCGCAATTTTTTTTGTGCACAAAATTTTGACTATTTTTGTCATCCTCAACAATTTCCCGACAAGTTAGGCATGGGAGGGCAGGCAGGGGACGGGGCCAATGGAAATCTGGCGCAAAGAATGCTGTAAATCTATGCCAGCTTAAGCTGGTATAGATTTATCTCTAGTTGCAAGGTTCAGCGCAAATGATGCGCACATACCGCAGGCATTGGGGTTATGAAGACTAGCATTAATAATGCCAGTCTTCATAAATCTACCTCAGTGACTACAACACCACAAAATGATGCTTGCTAACAAGTAACCTACCCTTTCCAATATCATAAAAACCACCAATAGCAACCTAAGCCCATCATGTTGTCCCATGATGGTCATTCTTTACCTACAGTAATATGCATCTTTTTTTCTTTATTGCCCCTTATGCTCATGTTCATTTAATTTTACATTACTGAACAGGCTGAAATATTGGACTTATTAATGTCTAGAATGTACTCAAGAATAGACGAAATGGTGCAAGTGCACCCATTTAAATTAACAGAAATAGGAGAAACATCCAGAGCACCTTCCCCCCTCAAATACATGGTCTCCTGATATCTTCTAACTCCTTTCCTCATGACTCACTCATGTCCAATTTGTCACCTTCTCCCCATTTATTGTTAGTTATATCATCACAATATAACTCACCTATTAATTTTGTTTGATATACAAAAAAATGTGAAAACATTTTTAAAACAACTTTGAAGTATTAAGCATATGAGGCAGTTGGTGTACTGGGGCAGACCTTCAGCTCCCTGGAGCTCCGCTCTTAAAACTCAGACCTCTACCAACTGACCACATGTGATGAGAGTTGATTTTCCCACTGCTATGACATCACCATCCTACTTGAGCAACAAGAGCAGTGCTCACAGGGCTGACAGTCCACCCCCACTGCACCAACTGCCTCATTTGCATAAGACTTCAAAGTTGTCTTTCTCTAAATCTACAAAATTGATGTACATAACAAAGGTATGTTATTTTTCACTGCAATTTGCTCCATAACATGGTGGTCATAGTTGAATATGCTTTGGGAAGGTGATAGACTCCCTTAAAAGGATGCAAAGAACTGGAGATGGTAGATGTGGTTAAAGGTTCTCTTTTAAAGGGTTGTTTTTTGTTGTCTGTTTTTTTTTTTAATCATACCTGGTTATTCTGCTCCAACTTACAACTGCGTGATTATTATGGACCTACAAAAAAGATTGAAGTGGATACTTTAATGCCTATAGTTTCAAAAAAGACCAGTGATACAATAATTTGTGCCTACACTTCATGTAATTACTCATCTTCTCTTACAATTTTTGAATGAAGTTTTTTTTATAATAATTTTTTTAATCTTTATATATATATATTGTTATGGTTGTTATGGTATCTTAATCAACTCAATATTAAATCGTCCTATACAGATTTGGTTGATAATCATCAGTACGTCCTTGTGAATGGAGTTAATTATATTAGCTTGGAGACCACTGTCTACAAGATGACTTAATGTTTCTCTGTGGGTGTTCAGTTCACATTGAGATGATAATGACTGTGAAATGCAAATGCTCGGGAAGCCAGTCGGCAATACTCCAAATAATACAAATAGCTATAAGGGCCAAATATAGTATAATACTTCAAAACAACCTTTGTCACAATACTTATATTAATTGAACCATGTAACCCAGCTGGTCTCAAGCACCTGGATTTTTGGCCTTGGGAAACCACAGAATTAATTATTGGTTCAAACTATGAATATTTAATATTCATGTTTGGCATACCTAGGTTGGTTAAACATTTTTAGATACTTTGGAACTTGGCGGTTATATTAATTTGCTAGTAGATTCCTAGTAGTAGTTATGACATAAAGTAGAATTATGTTCAGCTACTTTTTCCTTTTTCATGATCGTGTGCTTACATATCCTTCTCTCGCATTACTAAGAGGAGGGTTGATGGGTCTAGTTTGGACTCTCTTACAATGGAATATCAATAAGCACACAGTGTCAGACCCAGGAGATGCAACCCAGCTTTGCAGATATGTTCAATCTTCTGCTGCTCTCCTTGACAAGGTTTCTCACTGATTTAATTAGAAAATTAGTACTAATTAGTACTCAGTACTTATATCAAATTCATTGTTTTATTCATTTTTATTTCATGGCTTTGTTATTACAAAATTTTCCCTACCTTGTTAGGTATTGCACTCTTGTGTTTACACTGTTGTTGAGTAATACTGTTGTGTGACACATTGCAGCTAACATCTGTGTATTAAATGGCATATTAAAATTAATAAGTTTGTCCTTGCTGCTCTAAAACCTACCCATATTCTTGTTTAGGAAAAATATTGCTTTTCTTTGTTATAGATCAATGTCTGCTTATGTGTATTTGTGCATTGCTAGATGTAGGCTCTTGTTGAGCCTAAATATACGGTGGTGGCAGAATTGTGAGTGAATGTGTGGATTAGATGTGGAAAACTGATTACTTCTTTACATTTATATCCAAAGTCAAATATGCAGTGAATGACAGAGTATCCCATTGCATGACACTTTTACATTTTTTAGGATCCACTTCTGACTTTGGTTATAACAAAAAATCTGCACTATACCTGTATTGTGATTCCAGCTATCCAGTTTGAGGTGGATATAATGGGGTCATATTCTAGGAGAAATAACTGAAATTATCATTGTTTAATTGTACCAAACTTAGATTTTTAGAATGCTATAGCAATCTTAATTCTGTTCAGTAGAACTGTGGTAGGTTACAGTAGTGTACCAGTAATATAGACTCTGAAATTCTAGTCCATTACAACTGTCTGAAACTGGCCATTTAGTCAATTTATGACTACAAGTAGAGCAGATAATGACAGTCACAAATGTAATAGTGATAGATTTGTTGTCCAATTGCCATTATGATAAACAGAAAATGAAGTGAACCTGCCATAAACATTAATTTAGGAGAACTTTACAGAAAAATATAATTATATAATAATCCGAGTAAAAATTGAAAATTGACCTGTAAAGATTTAAGACACCAAGTCTTTGCTTTCATACATAAAATTAATTAAAGCATAGCTGTGTGTACTATACATTTTGGCCACTAGGGCTGTTTCAAGTCAATATTTGCTTCAAATAGGTCCTTGTTAGCAACCGTTCAGGTCCTTTTTAACATATTACCGGGCTCCTATCAAAGGTTTCATTAGTGTCCTCCTCCACATAATTTAATGCCCCATCAAGTGGAACACACATAATACCCACTGCCCCTTCAGTGACCATTCAATCAAAATATAGCATATAATATATATATATTTTTAAGTTATGCTCACCTATTATCGTTCACACAGAGCTACCTACAGACTCCGACTGTAGTGATATCTGTGGCTCAGTGCTCATTGCAACAGACATTATCTGCCGAAGCCTGAATGGTGGAGCTGATAGCTTTGTTCTCCACCATTGTATCCAACTTTATCTGCAATTTATGAAACCTCTTCACATCCATACCACTGACCTAATAGGCTTTCAGGAAGCTGAAGGCCTGTCCTCAGTTCACCAGCTGATTAACACTGTAATGTGCTCTGTAATATGGTGCGGACAATTGAATATGCTTGGGAGACGTTGTAAACTCCCTTTAAGCACTCAAATTTTTCTCAATACAAATTAAATACAACATATGACCATGCTAGCAAAACATGCAACAGGTTGCCACTCGAATCACATTCAGTGGCCAAATGTAGAAACATATAGCATTTACATCTTCCAACAAAATTTAGTATTTTTTTTTAATCAAATCTGATTGTCTTGTGCCACACATCTTGCAAAATCTTGAGCCAAGAGGGAAGATAGGGAGCTGATGGGAAGTGCCATGTGGAGCCCTGTTTAATTCATATAAAATACGTGTTTAGTCAATTATCTTATTTTATATGGAACAATAGAGCAGATAAATGAATGAAAATACACAGAATGTTGTCGTAATTTGCTCCAAAAAATGCATAAATGCTTCACACCTCATTTTCTAAGTGTTTTACTCACTTTCCAACATGTGCCTAGTCTGACAAGTGAGTAGGGCTTATTGGGAAAGTGGCAGACTTATCAAACAGGCGTCGGGGCTTAATTTATGACACTGTGTTGGCACGAAAAATTGGACAAAATTTTGGCACATTTTTGTTGGAAAGTAATCCAACTAATAAGTGGTGTAAAGTTAGACTAGACAGTCTAAAAGTGCTCCAGATTTTCAATCAGCATTGGACAATTTGACAAATCTGGCACAGTTTAAGACTGTCTAGTCTAAGACTGCATTGTCTAAAACTTGATTATGGGGTATGGGGTAGGATTTATCAAGATTAGGTTTTTGCACGCCAATCTTAATAAAAACCCTGATAGATGTAAGACACATCTGATTTATCAAGAGGATCCAGGTTCTTAATAAATTAGGAGTATGCCCAGCTCCAGAATGGAAATTTATGCCAGTCAGGAACTAGCGAAGATTTTCTATATAACTTACTCCAGAAAACTGGTGTGAATATTAAATATGATGGACCTAGGCATCCACGCCCAGGTTGGCCCCACTGTACCCACAAACTGGTAGCCAGTCACAGAATGGGGTAGTGGGGCTGATAACTTCTATTACCTAGTTATCTGCCCCAATGTTTAAAAATGTGATTTCTATTGTTCATTCAAGTAACTAATCGTTTCAATTCACTATGCCGCTCGAGTTTCCCTATTCTCTAATATCTTGTGATATTTTTATACTTTACAGAATGTGCATTACAATACTAATTCATAATCTGCAAAGGAGATTCAGAAAGCTTTTCCTGAGACATGTGAAAAGTATAAATCGAGGTGTGAAGCTATGTATAAGGCTGAAATTCATTATAAGACACTTTTCTCCAGGTTTGCAAATGAGACCCGGAGGGTAAAGTGTGACAACAGTCTCATGCCAAATTCAGAGCCTGGTTGTATTGTCTACATTAGCAAGTGTTATATGCATTTAAGAAAGAACAATATAACAGATTAAGGCAGATTAAGGTAGTAGACAATAAAGGGATTTTCATGCAGGAGACATCAGCAGCAGCTTCCTGAAACACCAGCCTTGTCCTTATGAATACAAATTGGCAGTGTTTTGTAGGCCCAGCGTACGCTGGAGATATTAATAGAATTATTCCACAGCTGCTGTGCTGCAGCCTAACAATCCTAGAGGTCTCTACACAGCTGCAACAATCCATCTGAGATGCTCCTTGGATCCCATTTTTGCATGCCTGCCCTCAGTGTGTCCTGGCGCTGATGAAGCTGGAGCATATGGGCAAGGGTTAAATGCAACAGTCTGTTGGCTCCTGCTGCTGGAATTAATGTTGCAAAGTAGAGACAATTCATCTTTCTCTGACAAGCCATGTGAACAATAAGAAATTGTATAAAATATGTATATATAATATATATAATATTGATAAAAAATAAAGCGACTGTGACTATATCTGAACCCAATGTGACACGTCTCATTCCTCTACACTTGCAATGCAATCTGAAGCACCGGCTGCACTTGGCGAATTTAATCCTGAAGGCGACAGCTAACACTGAGGTTCAGTCAGCACCTTCCTGATCTGTCAGTAAATATATGCATAGTCACATACATGGATATTGCGGCTCATGCTTGCTAGTTTCATGCACAGTTCTATTTATTCTTAGTCAAATCTCCAGCCTTGGTATGTGCTGACGCCTGCACTCACTCTTGACCGAGGTCACCAGCTGTGTTACGATCAGCTAGGTGGGATCACTGGAGAAAAGATGGAAATGAAGAACTATGTTGACAATGAAATCATGAAGTTATAGATTTCTTGACCTTGAGGTGTTTAATTTTTGCCTTTTTTTATATAAAGGAGTATTTTCATCTTAGAAATGTATGCGGTATCCACAGTTGAACATTTGCTGGACTGTTTTCTGAACTCAAATAGAAGGGAATAGAGAAATACAAACATACAAGGCCACCTAAAAAACACAAAAATGCAGCCGTATTTATCAAAGGGCTCCATTGAAAAAGACAAAAATATCAGTACAGCACCTCTAGAACAACTGTGAATGGGTACATGTGGATATGGCGGTAATACAAATGCAAAAAAAAAATACAGCAGCACTCTGTAAATATTGGATCCATAAGATCGAGGAATTAAACATAGAACAGGTGCTATTCTTGTCCATTTTTGCTGCTGAGTCCAACTATAGTCGTGTCTATGGGGCCTAAATGCCAGTCTTTCAGTGCCTCATTGAAGCAAAAATCTGAGAATGAAGAATCCTGAAATATTTTCTAGCTCCAGAATTTATTGGAATGAATTGTGGCTTTCTGCTCAGTTTGGATAGGCAAATTACAGGCGACAGGATCCCTTAGGGCTCATGCACACTTTGGGATCTATGTGATGCACGTCCTATGCGTTACTATGAAGGTATGTACACCACTATATTTACAGAAGTAGCAAAGGCTGACACCTACCCCAACTTCACATGGGTGTATTCGGTTTGTGCGATATGGACGAGATGTCAGATGTATTTCCTGGAGCAGTCGGGACCTGGACTCACAGCATCATAGCCATCTATGATGCTGTGAGTCCCTGCCTCCTGCAGGACTACTATCACATACTGAAAGCATGATTACAGTTAAGAACAGTAGTCCCAAGGGGGATAGGGGCTCCTAGCATCATAGATGAGTGTTCAATCCAGGAAATTCAGCCAACCTCTGGTCTGTATTTCATGGATCGAGTTTGCTCGTGTGAAGTCAGTCTTCAGGCATTAGATACACCATGGCATGGAATGTTAACTCAACTCATTCAATGGAATTTGTTGTATTCTGTGATATCATGCTGCAAGTTATCAGTTGTACATATGTTTCAAGGCCACATATTGTGCGTAAGTATGTTTCTTCCTTAGGCAATCATTAAAGGGATATTCCCACCAATATAACCATTTTTAAATTTGTAGATAATTAAAAGTTAAACATTTATGCAAATAAAAGTAATTAAACATTTTGCAGAGTTTTAGATTTTCTCTAAATATGACATTCTGTTGTCTTGATTGGTTGCCAGTGGATATGACCATGAATGCAGGATCTTTCTAAGGTCAGAAAATCAGCCATGATTTCCTTATTGTGGCCGGGATATCTTCTCATACATGTAGTGTCCCTGCCTGATAACCCAGCTACAATAAGAAAATTATGGATGGATTCCTAACACGTCCCAGACCACAGAAAGTTTCTTCATTCATGGTCGTATCCACTGGCAACCAATCAAGACAACAGATTGTCACCACTAAGATGATTAGAAAAAAATCTTTAAAACTCTGCAGAATTTTTAACTACTTATACTTGAAAAAATGTTTAACTTTTAATTATTTACAAATATAGATATGGTCATGTTCATGGGAATACCCCTTTAAGGCAAAAACCTTTGGTTGAGTGTTGGCAACAGATGGGGTTCTAAGTTGAGAAAGTTCTGTGGCGATGTCTCTGCAAATTTTGCAGAGATGCACGTTCCAACACTGGGCATGGCTACTCTATATATGAGAGTGCCTGAGCTTTATTTCGGAGAGTGACATTTATTCTGGCTTATGTTCTACCAAGTGCAACTGTTGCATTATGTTGCATCTTGTTGAATGAGTTCACGGCTATCTCAGTTAAGTGTTGTTTTCCAGTTGCTGCCTAACCTGTACAACATTATTTGTTTCTCGACCTGTCAATATGACAGGGCCTATACCCCGTTCCAGAGAATAGACACTTGCTTATGTTGAATTGAGGATTGTCTCTACTCTGTTATCTCTACTGTATAATTAAACCATGCAATTGAGAATGGGCTTCACTTTCCTACAGAAAACACAGATACATATTTTTGGGTTCACAGATTGTTCTACTCAAGAGAAAATAACAAGCCCTTCATCTGTATCCATTGGTCATGGTCAGGACAAGGTTTCAACCTCTAAACAGAAAACATAATTTTTTCTATCCATTGGCCACAAACAGAGATGGTGATCAATGAAAACACAAAATATAAGAGGTCCCATAACTTTTCGCAATACTATGCATATGTTTTATTGATGCAAAGCCTGAATATTCCTTTAAGTCTCGTTGCTCATGACAGACCCATGAATTAGATTGTGTAGGGAACTGCCATTTCTACTAGTATATAATGTATCTGGCTTCTTTGCCCTTGCAGTTTGGCTTCAGAGACCCCAGGCATTCAGTGCAAGTTTTGTTTTGTAAATACAGTGAGTCAGACACATGTGAGGCAGAGCTGCTGGGGGGAGAGATGTGAGCAGAGCTGCTGAGACAGACATGTTATGTCTGGGGGAGTCTAAGAGCCACTTGTTCCTCTTTACTTCACAGTATATAGTTAGGTATGTGTTACCCCCTATATACTCACAGGACCTAGCTAGTAACCATAGTTAGGGATCAATATATATATAGTTCAGGGCAGTGATAGGTTAGGCTTCCGAAGGCCAACTAGCTAGTTAGAGGCCCGGTTGCACTAGTAGTTTAGCTGGCAGGTTAAGGACTAAGTGTTAGGGTAGTCAGGCCTGCATCTACTGCCGTCACCGTCGCCCTGTTTGCTGCCTGTGAAGAATCTCACCATCATCATCATCATCTCCTGATCGGCTGTCTGTCATCTGGAAGAATCCGAGGATCCACAGTCATCCACAGGGGCCCCTGCATCTCTTCTGTTGCCTGGAGGTATTGTGCACTGGACTCTTGCTATATATCTATATATATACCCGGGTATATAACCTAAGACGGTTGAGGACTTGCTGGTTGTTGTAGTATTGCTGTGTTCTGAGTATATTTTATGTATGTATTATTACCCTGTTGATTCTTATAAAGCTACTGTTATAACCTTATGTGGTATCTGTATGTATTCTTCAGACTGTGAGATTAGTACAGTGATCCTTGTTAAGGCTACTAACTGTACTTCATGGGTAAGTCCCAGGAAGAGATCCTCCCTGTAATACAGAGGCTCTATCCTGGGTGGAGGCACTGATATATTTCATATATGTTCCCACTCTTCCCTTCAGCGAAGGCTTCAGGTCCCATTATACACACAGGTCAGCGCCAGATTCTCTTGCAGGAGGGATAATATTCATACCCCCCCCCCCCCAAATAGGGCTACAATTGTAACAGCTATTCTCACATACTGTATAGCCACTATAATTTACGGTTTCTAAAATTATCCCAGCTTTTAGGGACAACGTATAAAAATAGCATGTAGTTTCACAAAGCACTTCCATTCACAGAAAAAAAAGAATGAATAGTATAAAAAAAATTGCACTGAATTTGTCAGATGTGGTTTCTTTCTAGACTAGACACCCATGTGTTCAGAGCCTTGTTCATTGATCTGAGGCAGGACATTAGCAGGGCAGACAAGTTCTGATGTCACAAGTGTAGCTCTTCACTTCTATTGACTATGTAACAATCTCAGAGTGTCAAAAGCACACACAGACAAAACACTGTGCGTGTGTTCACTGCACCTAAGGTCACTCTGAAATGGATCAATAAATAATATTCTTGCCTCAAAAGGTTGTCAGATGGTGCGATTTGTCATATTTAGACATTTTTTTCAGACTCTACCTTACCTCAGTCCTCCCGAGACACAGCTCAATGTCCCAGAATGTAGCATCATGAACACATTGTGAATCTGAGCCGCATTCCTCATAAAAAGTATACACCAGAAACAATGTATGTTTCAATAGAATGAAGATGACATCAAAATCTCCTTCCTTTGTGATGAGAAAAGATATTTCTGACTGCAGCAAATTTTATATGTGGTGCATTTCGGAAGTGATTGTCCTCTGATTGTCCATTGTGATTGCACAGAAGGGTCAGTGGATGAGAAAGCTAAAGTGGCTAGTAAAATTGTCCATTAATGCCCTGGATGCTCTTATTGCAAGGCCTTCAGCAGTGCCTAACACTATGGCATAAGGCTGGGATTACAGCACAGCATATAAAAAGCATAACTCCAGATTCATCCGAGAAATGGAAAGTGGCAATGATGGAGTTCATTTTGAAGCCATTTGCCCATTAAGAGTCTGAGGAGAGCTGCGTGATGTTAAATCACATGAAGTATTCACCCTCGCAAACCCCTATACATCATCCACCGCACAGGACTCACCATGCTTGTCTCTGGCTGCCACCAGCAGCAATTTATTGAATCCTTCAAAGATAATAAAGCAAATTGATGTGCTGCTAATTAGCCGGGCTGCCTCTGCCTTCCTATATACAAGGGAGCAAAGGGAAGGCCATGAAAAATAGCAGCATTCAAAGTCAATGAAAGGGCATTGGCCTCGAGCATTGTGCAGTAGACTTACAGAAAAAACTAAACAACAAAAGCAACTCCTGTACCATTTAGTTTAGATTTACTTCTGGTTTCGACAGAAAAATACATAGTACGGTTTATCATATAAATTCACCAATTAAAGGAAACTCTCCGATGTGACATTTTGAAAACTCAGACTCAGTTTAAAAAGAATCTGTCAGCAGAATTTACCCCTATAAATTGCTCCCAGGTCTGTAACCTGAAAAGATTTTTCCAGAGTTATATCTATTATCGGTAGTGACGAATATCTTAGAAAATGAGCTTAGAAAACCTTCTGCTTCCAGTGCAAATGAAGGCCCATGTACATGCTGGGTTATCCAAACTTTCTAAATGTGTTGGTCAAACTCAGCTAAGACCACCTGCGGTTTATTGAGTCACATAAAAATGAAAAACGGCACATGCTCAGAGTGGTTGCCCATGTGTGGGCTGAGTAAGGCTAGGTTCACCCTTCCATTATTTAATGTCCATCGCTCTCATATGTCACAGGATGAGAGCAATGGACAGATGCAGGCGAAGACCCTTCCATTGGTAGCTTCCTTGCGTCATGTTTTTTACTTTTCTGATGGAAGAAAAAGTTTTCTACCATTACAAAAGTAAACAAACATGATGGAAGACAGTCATGTTTATATTAGAGTCAATGGGAATGGACACAGATGGAGGGGCGCTCTGCTTGTACCCATTACTCTGCTACAGTTAATATCCATTGAAGCAATGGACATTAATAATGTTTGTGTGAATGCAGCCTCATTACTATTGGTCTTAACTTTACTAAACTGGATCATAAGAAGTCTGACTTGTTACAAATTTTCCAAAACTCTCGAGTATGGCCAGACCCGAGACTTTTGGGGTTCGAAGTGTCATGATCTTGGCATTCTCCATGTGAATGGGTCTCAGGGGTCTCCTGGGTCTTGTGATGTCACCCAGAAGAGCAGAAGAAGCTGGAAGACAATTGAAGAGGACTGTGAAGGCACACCGAATGCCGCGAGAGAGCCCAGGAGAGGTAAAGAAAAGTCAGTATCAGTGGTTATGATTTTACTGCATGCCTGGGCCTGGGCCTCTGCTTAATATACTCTGGGGTCTAAAAGAAACCCCAGTGTATAATAAAAGCACTCATTCAATCTGAGTTAAACTGACAGGTAAATCTTGAAAATAATTTGTGAATAAAATCCTGTAAGCTTCACTCATCTTTAGTTCAGGGTTCTGTTCTGCAACACTGGAACTGATGCATGCCCAGATAAAAATTGATCACTATACTCTTTTTATCTATAAGTCAATTATACCTTTTGGTATCTTATATCATATAGTATGCTGAAAAACTGCTGCATCATATGCAAATAAAGGCTTAAGTATCTGCTGGGCATATCTGGACCATGTAAATGTCCCAGGCAATCTCTAATAACCCTGCCTTCGATCCAATGAACTACATAAAGCTGAAATCCTTTATATGCACATAGGAACCAATCATCGCCTTTGTGCCAGAATTCTGTTTAGTTTTTACATATTTTGCCCCTTTTTAATAGTTGCCCCTAATTTATTAAATGTTTGCGCCTTTTTTCAGTGATTTGCTTCTTCACTATTTTTCAAAAGTGGCTTGAAAGGTTGGAGGGGTTTTATATACAACTGTTCAAAAATTCACAAATTTTTTGGTCAAGCACACTCCACTTCTAAATTGGCTTTAAAAATGTATCAAAAATCTTTTGTGAACTCTAAGGCTAAGGCTCCCCATTGCAGATTCGGAGCAGAAAAAAAATGCTACATTTAACTGTACCAGCAAAGTGAAGGAGATTCTGGCTAATCCCATCCACACATTGTGGAGAAAAAAACTGTGGAAAGGCTGCGTTTTAAAAAAAAAAACAAAAAAAAAAAACATGCGTTTTGAAAAATGTAGCATATTAATTTTAGCAGTGGAAACATGAGCATTTTCCCTATAGCTTTAATAAGGAAAGAAAAACCTCAGAGAAAAATGCATCAAAAACGCAATGAAAATCCCTGGGAAAAAAAAACACAATGCTTATTCGCTACTTTTTATTTAGCTGCGGTTAGCTATGTAGGCCAAGACCTCCACCCAAGAAAATTACAATAAATGTATGAACCAGTGTGAATCATTGTGGCAATTTTATCCCAAAAAACCCGAAAAAAATCCAAGTCAGAAAAGTGACAAATATGATACATCTATCCCAAAGTGTGTGCCCTTGTGGGGACAGAGTAAGCAATCCTGCTTTGTTCATGCGCCAGTTTCTAACTTCTGGGAAATTTTGATTCCCAGAAGTTAGATGATTAGTTTGATACAGAATTTTATGCCAGAATTTTGGCATAATTTGGAACATTTTGTGACATCTTCAATCACACCTGCTTTCCTTCCTAAATAATTTTCATAGGTTACAGCATTGAACATACAGTGGTTAGTGTTGTTATCTTGCAGAACTGGAATCATTGGTTCCAATTCAACCAGGGGTATCAAATGCATGGAGCTGGTCTGTTTTTGTGTGTTTATATAGGTTTCCTCCTCCACCAAAACGACATACTAGTAGTATAAATGGAACCAGGATTAGCACCAGAGAAACACCAGGAAGCGCACTCCTCAAGAACAAGGTCTGAATACACTAAAGGATAAATCTACTTCGGACCTTGTTCTTGAGGAGTGCGCTTCCTGGTGTTTCTTTGGTGCTAATCCTGGTTCCATTTATACTACTTGTTGCATGCGGCTTTGCTTCTTCTTCACAGCCGGTTCCCCAGTTGAATGCAACCCTCTTTTTGGTTAATTACCCTGGATTGTAATATCTACCTATAACTAGGTATGGTGAGAATCTCCGTATCCTGAGGAAAATTGGAGATCCACCAAATATTGATCAACTACCGTGGTTCCATAGAGGAGTGCATCCTTTCTGTATTTTCTTCCTCTACAAATTTGATTCAAAACGCCATACTACTATGATTAGAGATAAGTGAACCAGCTCATAACAAGTTGGGTTTGTAATCAATTCTTCAAAAATCATGGAAGCCCCATGACATCAGTGTGCCATTGAATGGACCTCAGCAGTGCCCCAGAGACCACAACTTCACAGAAGAGCTCTGAAGACACCAGGCAACATGCACTGGATAATGCGAGAAAATCCAGGATAGATGAAAAAAGGTGAGTTATCAATGTATATTATTTTACCCCAATTACCCTTCCAATTACCATACTCTGGGGTTAAAGGAGACACCTGAGTATGATAAAAGCACTTTTGGCTTGGACCGAGCAAGTTTTGTCTTAAACAAAACTGGCAGGTGAACCTTGCGAATATTCGTGAAACAAATGTCACTTGGTTCACGTATCTCTAAAATTTACTTCTTAGTAAAAACAGCCCTAGAAAATGGAAATATAATAAATTTTGAGCCCCACTTTGGACAAGTCTAGTAAATGTACTGTCTTTGTGCAGAGCTAGGCAATAGGTAATAGGATAATACACATTGTAAAAATGGTAACGTAATATACAAAGTAACTTTTTGATGTATCATTTTATTTATCACTATGGCTACTGTAAGCAATATAACTTTATATTTCATAGTTCTGTATCCTTATTCAACTTTTTTCCTTTTTTTTGGCTCTTAGTATGTTTTTGTTGTACAAA
The DNA here is from genome assembly GCA_947044405.1 of Leptodactylus fallax. Lineage (NCBI taxonomy): Eukaryota > Metazoa > Chordata > Amphibia > Anura > Leptodactylidae > Leptodactylus > Leptodactylus fallax. Next base: position 1,330,841 of record CAMRHE010000249.1, read on the forward strand.
GTCAACAATGTAAAGCTTGCATATATTCTCAGAACTTGGCTGGATTCATACAAGGTGAATTACTTTATAAGCAGCAAGACTATAAGTAATGTAATGCAAGAATAAATTCAGTTCACCGTACTGCATTCAACCATCTGAGTTTCAGAGAAAACAAAATTGTTGACCTATATCATACAACGCCATATGAAAATTGCTTTAAAGCTAAGAGGTGCACAGAAGAATACAGCGAGAGAACATTTGAAACTATTTGGCTGTAAACATCAACAAAATTCCAAGAACTTGGTGATCCGTGTTGAACATCGTAATGTTGTAATGCAGATCGTAGCAACACATGAAGGAAATTGCGCACAGCCAAATAATGTATAAAAATATAAAAACTTTATGGGAAACAGAAAAATTGAAGATGACATTTAAAAGAGTCAAAAACTAAACTCGTACCATGGGTCCATTAAAAATAGGCACTCCTTATAATAAGATCGGGTTATCAGTGGGCTGTCTTCATGTCAAAAACATTTCTTAAATACATTCTTTCCTTTTCCAGTTACTGTACATGCAACATCTTTGTCTCAACCTCACTTGCACCCTCTGGTAACCCCCTTATCTCTGCTGCCCAGTTAATCTACCCCTTGAAGTTGCACCTCTGCCAAACCCTTATTAACAAAGATATACACAATCTGAGGCTATGCATTACGGAAATTAACCTTTTTTTAGTTCAAGGGTAAAACATACTGCATTTTACAGTCCCAACAAAGTGAATGAGATTTTATTTAATGTCATCCTCACATTATGGAAAAAAAATGTAGAAATTGCTGCATTTAAAAAAAAAATATATATATATATATACATTTTTATAAAACTCAACATGTTCATTTTACCTGTTTCAAAAAGTACCGGGGAATATTTACTAAGCAAAATGTGACATTTTAATAAAAAAAAAAAAAAAAAAAAAAAAATTGACGTGTCCCACATTTAAGTAAGTGTTTAGACACTTTTTAGACACTTTTCCAACTTCTGCAAAAAGGGGCATGGTCCACGGGGAAAGGCGTAGCCTAAATTATAAAAAGTTGATTTTAATATGTCATTTTTTGACATATCTGAGGACACAGAGTAGTTTGCATGGTAATGCTCAGCAACTTTCCTCATATTTTCCTTCTTTGCCTTCTAAAACTCAAACTTTAAAATTTTTCTGACAAAATAGCTAAGTTATTCTTTACGTGAGAAAGTTGAAAATGAACAATTTTCCTGGGATCACCGTATTCTGACGCCTATGTAAGGGCTCTTTAGTTGCGTGGGAAAGTTTTGTTTTTTATTGCCACCAATTTTTGGTATGTATGACTTTTTGATCACTTTTTGTTGCTATTTTTTAGGGGGAGAAGCAATGTGACCAAAATATGTTAATTTGCGCATTGTGGTATATAATTTTTTTTACAGGGTTCACTGTATGGGAAAAATAACGCTATTTTTTGGATAGTGTGAACTTATATGGACACGGGGATACCTAACGTGTTTGGTTACTTTATTTTGTTTACATGATGTGTTTTTTAAATTAAAAGGTTGTTTTTTTTAACATTTTATTATTTGTTGACTTTTTAAACTTTATTTTTAATTTTTTAAGCTTTTTCTTGTCCCTCAAGAGGACTTAAACCTGTGATCTCGGATCCCCATTTCAATGTATTGTAATACATTGTATTGCAGCACATCACATATAGGCTTTCTTTGTGTAATAGGGAGAGGTAATCAGGAGGCCGTTGCTAGGTCTCCTGGCTGCCAAGGTAACCCCTCTCACCCCTCTATCTCCTCGCTTGGTATCCAAGAGGTGGCAGGGGGGATGATCTTGCCCTCGAACCATATGGGTGCCATGATCACTATTGATCACGGCATCCAGGGGAGTCGGAAAATACTTTCTAGTCTCGGGTTTCAGTTGTGCAATACACAAGTATTGCTGCAGGCACAGGAGTGCCATACTATTATGGTGTTGAGCATTAACTATGCTATTATGTCACGCTGAGTGGGAAGGGGTTAAAGACCTTTCACCACCTCCACAAACTCCAATCCTTCAGTAGGTGCTATTGCCCTTATTCCAGCACAAATGGAAATTTCTCTCTCACCTCCACCATTCCTGAGCAATCAGCGCTGTTAATTTCAGTACCCAATAATTAGGCTCTCTACTGTCAGGTGGGAGGTCCTGGGCTGGAGCAGAATATATGGGACTGCCCACCTGACAGTAAAAAGCTGGGTACTGAAACTGTCAGCATTGATTGCTCAGAAATGGTGGAGGCTAGAGAAAAAAAATTCCAACTGCACCTGCATCAGTGGAGCAGCACCTATTGAAAGAAGCAACTGACGTTGTTGGAGGTGGTGAAAGGTCCTCTTTATGGCTAAGGCTGGGTTCACAACTGTGCTTGCATCTCGTTCAGCGATTCCTTCCCCCATTACGCTTGAAAAATGCACTATTTTTCAGGTGGAAACCTGATGGACCCCAAGAGCAACCACTTTTTAAGTTAATTGAAGCGGACCCGAAGAATGGAAACCCAAGCGCTGGTGTGAACTTAGCCCCATGTAGCGGGCCGCAGCAAAAAAGCGCTGCGGGAAAAACTGCGGCGGCAACGCATAGTGGCTTTTCCAGCAGCTCTTTTCATAAAAAGTTTTTTGCCTTTCAACTTTCGGCTTCCATTATACCTATAGGGAAACCGCCGACATTTCCTTAGGTATAATTGACATGCTGAGATCTCCAAAACTGTGATGGTTTTGGAAATGGCATCATGTCCGCTGCGTGTATTTTTCCGCAGTATGTAGATGGGATTCTAGCGAACTGTAAAATGCTGTGTTAGCGCCACGTGGGGCCCCGGCAATTGTATCTGCTGCTGGTAACAGCATATAAATACCTTAACCAGATTTTTCTATGTTCTTATGTGTCCATGACAGAATGTAAATGCATTTCATATGAAACAAAATGTCCATGGTAGCAAAACTAGATTATGAGCTGCAAACAATACACTTCAACAATACAATAAGGCAGAGCAGAATATGTTGGTTTTATATCCTCAGAGGACAATAAATAATAATAGTAATGATCAGTAGTGTGAAGATATTACAGAAGAAATGCCAAGAAATTGCCAAGGGTGTTATTCTCATTTATGCGTGAATGTATTTAGCACGCAAAGACATCAAGATTGTATCTTATTGTAAGAATACACAAATAAAGACGCTTAGAAATAATGTAAAAACTGAGTAAGTGCTTGCAGATTTAAACGGTGGCTTATAATAATCCAAGTATCAAAGATGTGAGAAGAAAAAAAATCCGGTCCTTAAAAAAAGTAGTGCTTAAATAGGTAATTGGAGAGGTACAGTAGCATAATTTAGATCCTAATTCACAATTACAGTAGAATGCATGGATAATCTACACCCTTTTGTAAATGATAGAGCTATTAGAAGCGATATCCTCATTACACAGTGAACATTAGGCAATTACTTTATTTTTGTTGCTCAGTATAAATATTATAATGGTACATAGCAATAAGGTAAAGACTTTATGTCAGGATGGAGGCGTCTTTCATGCGGCAGGTACATAGTCGCAGTCTAGTTACTGCTCGCAGCTAATTGCATGTTATATTCAGAGAAATGAAAGCTCTTTACAGATCGGAGTGGAAAAGTTGAATAATATTTCACTTTGGCTTTTCATATGCTCATTTTCTACCTCCGGTATGTGTCATTGATATAAACTAAGCCCATCTATAGGCAGGTGAATCACAAAATGTGCGTATTGTATATCCATTACCTCCGAAATTGTCAGCAATGGCAGACAGCTACATTTGTATACTGCCTGCCTTTAAACTTGTCAGCTACCTGAGTATTAAGCAATGGGTGTTCAATGTCAGGATGAGACACCTATTGAGAAAAAGCATGAAGACCCATTATACTCACAATAGATGTCAATAGCCTCAGAATGAAGGGCCCATTAGGAAGAACATATGGACCCTCTGGTAGCACAATAGGGGATATTAGTTTGTCTGATGCACATCATCAGCAGATTGCGGTATTAACTGATTCATAAAATGTACAAGCTGGCGGGATGATGTTCAGACTGTGATGGACATTGGGCATTTTACTTAACTTCAGTATCTATCTTATTCAGTCATGTTGAGTTCATTGGACTATTTTAGGATTTTGTCTCTGTATAGTCCCTGTATATAAATGTTATATACACTGGTTATTAACTGGATAATGAACAATAGCAGATTATAATATGGGCTCCTTTGGGTGGCCGTCCCAAGCCAAGGCTCCTGGAGAGCGAGATAGAGAGAGAGAGCTGGGACTTATGGATCTAGGCAAAAAAAAAAAAAGGAAAGTATGCTGTTAACACTACAGTAGTAAGTTATTAGCAGTGTATAGGAAATAGGTTGTATTAAGTAGACCCCCCCCAATGTAGGATTGGTGAGAGTCTAACACATAAAAAGGTTGTCATACTAAAGCCTCTTCATTATTTACCAGGCTGAGTGCAGGATATTGTGTAGTGGTGGTGCTTGGTATTCAGTGGGATGTGATGAAAAGAGGGCAGCATCACCCCTACAAACTGCTGATCAAGGGGATGTTAGGGAGTTGGACCACCATCAATTTTACATTGAATACCTATCCAGAGGACTAACATGGCTGAATAGAATTTTCAACAGATAACTAAAATTGGGAAAATTAACGAATTTCAACCTTCTAAGGCCTCTGAGCTAAGTGCATGGAGCCTATAAGGATGCATACCATGTTCAGCCATATGGGACCTCCTTATAACACTGTATTACATAGATATTCTTCTTTAGATGCATTGTTGTATAATATCTCATTGATACAGTGCCTTGCAAAAGTATTCAAGCCCCTTGAACTTTTTCACATTTTGTCACTTTACAACCACAAATTTAAATGTATTTTATTGAGATTTTAAGTGATAACCAACACAAAGTAGTAGATAATTGTGAAATGGAAGGAAAATGATACATGGTTTTTAATCAAATTAAAATCGGAAAAGTGTGACATGCAGAAGTATTCAGCCCCCCTATATCAATACTTTGCAGAGCCACCTTTTGCTGCAATTCCAGCTGCAAGTCTTTTGGGGTATGTCTCTACCAGCTTTGTGCATCTAGAGACTGAGATTTTTGCCTGTTCTTCTTTGCAAAATAGCTCAAGCTCAGCCAGATTGGATGGAGAGCGTCTGTGAACAGCAAGTTTCATGTGTTGTCACAGATGATCAATGAGATTTAGGTCTGGACTGTGACTGGGCCATTCTAACAGATGAATATTCTTTGATCTAATCCATTCCACTGTAGCTCTGGCTGTATGTTTAGGGTCAGTGTCTTGCTGGAAGGTGAATCTCCTTCCCAGTCTCAAGTTTTTTGCAGCCTCCAACAGGTTTTCTTCCAGGATTGCCCTGTATTTAGCTCCATCCATCTTCCCATCCATCTTGACCAGCTTTCCTATCCCTGCTGAAGAAAAGCCTCCCCCAGCATGATGCTGCCACCACCATGTGTCACAGTGGGGATGGTGTGTTCAGGGCTTGTGAAGACAATTGATTGCACTGGATTTTATTTAGGGGTATCAAAGTACAGGGGGCTGAATAGTTTTGCACGTCACACTTTTCAGATTTTTATTTGATTAAAATTTTGAAAACCATGTATCATTTTCCTCCCACTTATAATTAACACAATTATCTGCTACTTTGTGTTGGTCTATAACTTAAAATCTCAGTAATATACATTTAAGTTTGTAGTTGTAAGGTGACAAAATGTGAAAAACTTCAAGGGGTATGAATACTTTTGCAAGCCACTGTACAATTTTGGAAAAAATGCACTTTAATACTAAAGGGGGAAAAACCATTGGTATGAAATTGGAGGCATATGGAGGTAAAGTAGGGCCTTGCAGACTTCTATGAGGGTATTATGGCTCTGTACATCTCAGAGGTCACACAGGGCTGTAATATGGTAGCGTGCATAAACACTAATTCTCACCCTTGCTTCTACATTATGCATGACATATGGAAATAATCCATTTTCCTTATCTTCGCTGTACTGTAGACTATAATTCTCTTTCCTACTTCAAACACAAGGTATTGAGCAGAGAAAATGTCACCAAGTTATCTAGAACTGATGTCATTGGCAGCGTTCATGTGCCACTCACAATAACAGGTCACGTCACGTCTACTGACATATTGTATATAAGTGTATAATAATGACAGTTCCGTGAAATTCTTGGCGGTGAACGTACTATGCATCACTCCAAGAGTCCCAGGCGTGATGTAGCCTGCAAACAGGCAGCAAATGGGTTGCCTGATAAGCGATGACCATTAGCGCTCAGGTGGAACGAGCCGCAGCCTTTGTTTGCAGTGAGAATAATTATCTGCTCTGGGTAGAGCTGAGACATCTTGTAAGGATGAACTGCCCTATGAATCAATGGCTCTTGGCCAGGCTATTGCCAAATGTCTGAATGCACCATTTCATTGCAGTATTGCAGGTTTTCATTGAGGACAGGAGCTGGAAGTGAGCAGGAGGAGAAGGTGAGTTTTTCTCTGCCTGCTTGAACTTAATGGTCTGTGAAAAACCAGATGGTCCTCACGGCAGAGCATACAGCACTGCAGGGGCATCACATGTCTCTATATTGCTGAAGACGTACACAACCTCTGGCTCTCCAGCTGTGTCTTAGGTACAGCTACTGGGATGTTTTACTAATGAGTGTGGCAGAGCATGATGGAGGTTATGGTGAATAAGCATACTAGGTGCAGTAGTTCTCCCAGATCTTATTCACCTTTGATTACTGGATCTTGGCATTGTCTTAAACTATATGCAAATGGATACAAGATTGCTCGATTATTTCTCGATTCTTTGCACCTCATTAGAATTTGGCATCATTATGAGGGAATTATCTGCTATATCAGATGACTTAATAAAGGTATCCAGCCTTAGTACATATTTAGCCTATGCACTTAAAGGGATTTTCCCATGAACATATTCATATTTATATTTGTAGTCAATTAAAATTTTTCTCTAACCATCTTAGTAGTGACAGTCTATTGACTTGATTGGTTGCCAGAAACCAACCATAATGATTTTCCAAAGCATATATGCCCACTTGCAGGAAGTTATCAAAGATGTAGCGCCCAATATGGAACCCTTTTGGTCACAGCACATATGTGCTTTGCTCTATATAGGACATGATTTATACTTTGATATGTACCCCACATATGCATAACATGAGGCTTATTTTTTCTGTGCATATCCTACAAAAGAGGGATTAAAAGGACAAAGGCCTTGGTATTCCTGGTGCAGACAGAGGATTCCCCTATACTATTACAAGGCATAGCCGGAGATAGCATAGACAGATGGCACTAACTTCAGTGCACCCTGGCCAGGCCCACTTTTCGGAATATGGTGAGCATAGCATAGAAATGCCAATTTTGGTTAAATTTGTTGCAAGTGGCATTTAAAAAGTCATAAACCTGAGGCGTAACCGATTCAAGCCCTGAATACTACTGATAATGGCAACTAAAAATAACTGGGTGGTTAGAGTCAATCTCTAACTGTAAGCTTCAGATAATTCTGGTGGAAATCTCTTCCCCCGAGATCCAAATGATTGGGCATGTTGAAATCCAACAGCCTGATCCCTTTGTTCCTGGCATCTGCTGTCAGGGAAAAATCAAGAGACCACATTGTACATTAGGTCAGTTAGTCCTGTCAAAATCAGCAGGTTCAGCCAACATTTATGTAATGTGTATGGCTAGTTTAGATGCCTGTTTCATTGCAAATTCAGTCTCTTCAGGAACTGCTATGTCTGGTGTGTTGGGTGATTAAAAAGAAGCATAAATGCACCACTGAAAGCTTCTACTGAGTAACAGAATTGTTGACCCATGGTGGACTGATCTTTTTAAGAAGGGAGAACACAACAACAAACAAAGGGACCACCATGGATGACACTTAAAAAAATTAGTTCACTAAAGACGAGTACTGTATCATGTGAAGGCCACACATCCATAGTTGACCACTGTCTGGATCATCACTAAACCTTTGGGTTACAGGAGAAGATTGTTATGATACTGGTCCACTATAAATTAACATTGAAACTATGAACAGTAGACAATAAACTCTGTTTGAAACTGCAGCAGTACTGCCCTTTGCGTTCTCTAGCATAATACTTTTCTTAGCAGACCTTACTGGCTACCTCTGTGTGCTTGTGTCTCTTTAAGAATTAGCGTTCTTATCTTCAAATTTCCTCCAACCAAACCTTGACTGTCTGTATATATTTAAGTGTGCTCCCTTAGTCTCACTTTGCCTGATCCATGTGGTCAGTTTCTTTGTCCTAATCATGCATGTATTCTGCTGTTTTATTTCAGGGTCTGTGTGAAAGATCCTCAGTGCGCCAACACCGCTTTGGCCCACATCTGAGACTTCTTTCATAAAAAAACACACTCACCGCCAGTGAGTGCTGGGTTCACAAGATAAATACAAGACAAGCTTTCTAAATTTTATATATTTATTAACCCCTAAATGGGTCGGTATTAACATCTAACACATGCAGTTCAGAACAGATATGTAGATATATACAAGCATTAACAGTTACTAGTTACAAGATACAGTACAATAAATAAAAAGGGAATAAAATTGAAATAATTACTTTACCACACATATCCTGGATGTGACTCTATAGTCCAACACTCACACATAGCATGTGGAGTTAACCAGTGGAGGCTCCTAGTAGCAGCATCACAGCATTTCAGCCTGCATGCTCATCACAGTATATCCCAGTAGTCTCTTAGTAGTCTCATCATAGTATTCTACTGTAGTCTCTCTCACTGACCTCTTACCTCATCTTTTATACCCTTGATTACACCACCCAGAATGAGGTCACCGGCGACGGCAAGTCTGATTGATTAACGTACTCAAGTCAAGATTCTTTGTAAGGAGATGTGATTAAGTGGAATGATACAATGCCTTCTATATGTTATCAACTATGTCTGATCAACAGCCCAGGCTGAACAATGCATGTGTATTTGATCACCCAGGGCTAGGTAGGAATTCAATGGAGCCATTCTGGGATGGATACAAAGCCCCATTGTTACATTGTTGCCACTACTGACCATACACCTAGGATTAGAGCTGCGCACATTATGAGTAAATGGAAGTAAGAGGGAGATACAATACCCAGAGATCAAAATACATCTTTGAGTTATAGCCATATTTAAGTGGAATCATCACAGTCTGTTTATCCTGTTTAGTATGGTAGTCCTTTCATCTTTTATATCACTATTACCCATTTCCTATTGGCCTATGGCTTCTCCTACCCATTCCCTGTTGGCCTATGGCTTCTGTTCCCGTTCCCTGCTGGCCTTTGACTTCTGTCACTTGTTCCCTGTTAGCCTTTGGCTTCTGTTATTTGTTGGTCTTGTGCCTTCTGCAATACCTCTGCTACATGTGCTAGGTCCTGCCCTGATTCCTGTATTAGATGTGGCTTCTGTTATCTGTATAATATGTTATCTGTCATGTATCCCTGTCTGTTTTTAGCCTGCACACACACTTGTTTTATATGTCCTGTTTTTAGCCGTTGTTCACATATTGCGTTTCTATCTATTTTTTGTGTCACACTGCACCATAATTCCTATCCGCCTGGTCAGGTGCTACCAAATTAGGACCACATCAGGAAGTAGTGGCCTGGCATACTACCTGCAACAAAGTCTAGATCCCTGTATGGGGGTTGAAGGGCGAAAACTGGGGGTCTGCTAGGTTAATGCCCTTAGAGATGGCCAAACTGGTGTGGTAACACAGTGGGCCCCAGGGGCGTAACAAAGACTGGGCCCCCCAGCAAACTTTTGACTTGGCCCCCTCTATGGCATATCGCCCCCTTTCCTGGCCCCCACACAGTATAATGCCCCATTTACGCATACTATAATGTCTCATAGCGGCCCCTCCACACAGTATAATGTCCCATAGTGGCCCCTGCACATGGTATTATGTCCCATAGTGGCCCTTCCACATGGTATTATGTCCCACAGTGGCCCCTGCACACGGTATGATGTCCCACAGTGGCCCTGCACACAGTATTATGTCTCATAGCAGCCCCTGAACATGGTATTATGTCCCACTGTGGCCCCTGCACACAGTATTATGCCTCCAAGAACTATTATTATGCTCTGGGATCTTTTGAGACCCCAGAGTATAATGATCGGAGGACAAGGGGAGGTGACAAACATAAGAAACAGTGTTACTTACCTATCCTGGTCTCCAGTGCTCTCCCTGCTGCTTTCGGTCCTCTTCAACGTCAGCACAGACATCATGTGGGCCAGGCCAGTGTTGCGACTCATAATGACACCGGCCTGGCCCACGTCATGTCTGGGAAATCACCAAAGAGGCCCAAAGACTGCTGGGAGTTACACTGGAGCTCAGGAGAGTTGAGTAACACAGTTTTTTATGTTTTCTAACCTCCCCTGGGCCTCCGATCATTATACTCTGCGGTCTGAAAAGACCCTACATTATAATAATTGCAGTATTTGTTGGGGTTTGCGGGCCCACGGCCTCACTTACTGATCACCGCTCCTACTCACAGCCGTCTCTGCTTCCTCTTCTGCCCTCCAGAGGGCCTCAGCAACGTGATATGGGGCGCCAAAGGGGAAGCGGAGGCGGCCGTGAGCAGGAGCAGGGATCGGTTAGTAAATAGGGCCCTTTACCTGCTGGGGTTACTCCAGCAGATAACGGCCTATTTAAAAAAAAAAAAAGGTCCCGGGTCCAGAAAGGCCCCGGGTCCTATGGCAGCTGCTACCGTACTTACCTTACTTACTGCGCACACAATCTGCTACCTGTTACAGCAGCACAGCTCCTTTAACGTTAATAGAGAGATCTTACCCTAAAAAAATCATAAAGTGGAGTATTTCTTTAAAGAAATCCTCTGTGCAAGACCTATTGGAGTACCTGAGAACTGTCAGTACTCTGCCACAAAGATGTGTGGCTGCAGCATATATCGTACCACTAGATAACTAGTTCTTAATATATTCTGCTACAATGAAATCCATTGGAGGACAACCCCAAAGGCGTTGATTTTTTGGACAGGTTTCGTTGTGTTAGCATATTAGCCCAAACTCCAGTCTACATTGTATATGGCTACCACTGCAGCAGTATTTTTTTAGTGTTTTGTTTTCAGATGCCAATTTTTCCAGTGCAGGTTATAAAAAGAAAAGCGAGGTCTGATAAAATATATTGGGCATTACTTTTTTGATCTACAACCTAAGGGCTGAAGTATGCATAATCATTGAAGAAATACAACAAGACAGAAGTTCACATTTGACAAGACAATATTGTGACAATGAATTAGAAACTTGCAATTTCATATGAGTTACAAGCAGTCGGCTCAATTCTGCTGCCAAATTCTAAAAGTATGTGTCTGATTCTCATTTATTATATGTCTCATTTATTCAGAATTGACTCCACTCTGCTTTTTATATTCTACTTCTCTAATCTGAAGAAGTTTTAAATAACTCAAAAATTAACATTTTTATAATCTTTTTCAAACACGACGTTCAAGCATCTATCCAGCCTGAATTTTTACTGTAGCTCTGTTATATAATCTTCTTTTTTTCTTTTATTCACACCCTTTTATATTCACTGTGTTAATAGATCCCTGCTAAAGCAATCTAATAGCGATTAGAAAAGTTAATATGAGACACCCCACATCATTACTTCTATATTTATAAGTAACTAAAGTTTAAATAAGTTCATAAATTACAGTATTTGGATGAATTTGTATATATTTTTATATATAAACTATGTACAATATATTTAATGTAATACAATAACATGCAGAAATTTCCTAATATCACAATGTTCATATGCGGGTCTTGTCAGTGACAGGTCAGAGATTGAAAAATCTGTAGTCTAACTAGACCCTTTGCCTTTAGGCATAATGGGAAAAAGGTGTTAATGATAAAGTGTTATCTTATGCCTTGGCTCAACATGTCGAGATGTGCAGCGTAAGAAGACCAGCTTTTAAAAAACATGATTTTACCACACCTGTCGTGAAGGGTGAAGCCACTTTGAAACAACTATCCTAAAGTGATATTGGTCTTCTTGGGATAATCTTCTCAGAGAAGATGGCCAGTGTACATAATACATGTAGGGGCGAGGAGCTGAAAATCTGTCTCTAGGATACGGGGTGGTCTTTTCATAGAGGTACAGATGAGTGAATCAATTTTTGACAAATCAGTTTGGTCTGAATTTTTATAAAAATTTCAAATTCAAGTGAAAACTTTTGGGACTCATTTTGGACACAGTATTACACTTAGTCAATGAAAATAGGTCAATGACCTATTACAGCTATTACTAGCTGATTTTGAGTTTGTAGCAAATTTTCCAAAAATTTGGGCTTGAACTGAACCTCAGATATTTGGGGTTTGCCAACCACAAGTTATTACACTCTAGGGTCTCTTCAGAACCCAGAGTATAGTAAAAGTAGGACAAGGAGTGGTGCAGGCAAAATAAAAAACACTGATACTCTCCCGACCTGTGGTCTTAACTCCTGGTATCTGGTCTTCACCGACAGGCTTTTGTGGCCTCTTCTTGGGTCTCCCTCGAAATATCACATACTACAGCGTCATGAGTGGAGCCTGCGATTGAGCATCAGGGGACCACGTGGGATGTACTGATGTCATGGCGCTTTCACCCACTCAGCCTCAGCAGTGACTCCAGGGTATGCCAAATCAGAGAAGATGCTGGAAGAGGCCATGAGAGGCTACAATATCCCATGGGTGAACACCAGATACTGGGAATGAAGACTGGACTTCCAGGAGATTTGAGGAGAGTGAGTACAAATTTTGTTCCCAGCTTTTAAATGTTATATTCCAATTGCTTATGTCTAAAAATTGCTTACATTCATCATAAACTTCGCTTTTGTGACCACGGCAACGAAAATTATGCATTTTTACTATAGAAACAGACGATTTTGCATCTTCTCATTTATACAGTCAGAATAATATTTGGATTGAGAATTTGATTTAGGCCTATTTCACACTAATGACTAGTGATATTTACAATATTAACACAGTTAATCTGCTATTTAAGAGAGTAGCATTTATCCACTTACCTTCAAGAGTTTTCTTGCAGTGCTCACATGTGAAATGAGGAGCCCATGGTTTGTCTTGGTCACCAACAGGCATGCCGAAGTATGCTTTGTAGGCCTCACACATCTTAGCAGATGCTTCCACAGAGTACTTTTTCGCTCTTGTCTTTATAAACTGGCCACATACATAGCAAAATGCGTCTGCTGGATGTATGCAACCTCTTGATGCCATCTAAATTGACTAAGTTGCTGTGAGCTGTAAGGAAAAAGGATGTCTCTCCAAACTTGATAAAAATGGTCTTTATTCCATGCATTATTAAAGTTCAAGAGTGTACTGAGGATTCAGCAGAGCAAGATTGATCACCCGGTACCAGAGTAACACACAATATATACATTTACATTCCTAAGCTCCTCCTGTAATGGGCATGGGGTGAAGTGTGAATACTGTCGTTATCAGAATCTGAATAGATATTGAATTCACACCTGTCTGTCTAGGTCAATTCCCCTTTGGCTGTGATGGCCATTGCCCACTTACTATGCAATCCCAATCAATTAGATCCTGTCTCTCCGTCTCTCAGGAAGGGCTATAGTGGCCCTATATAACTGTAGTTATAGAGCTACCTACAATTCTGTACAGTCCCAGAAAGTTCTAGATAATTCTGGGCAGTTCTAGAAACTTCTTGATAGTTCTCACAATTCCAGAAGCTTCTTAAATATCTTGAAATATTGTGAATATCCTTAAAAATAGATCAATTTCAAAATATCATTGTGCTGACCACAAAAGCAAAGTTTACAGGGAATAATAACTTTTTTCTCTTCATTTAAGGTACAAACATTCAGGAAAACACACTTAACAACTGGAAACAAATATTTTTTTGAAAATTGTTACATGGTGGTATCAGTGTTTTTTTATTCTGCTCCTCCCCTGGTCCTCCATCTATTATATTCTGGAGTTTTTGCCCTGCAGCATTCGTGCACTATTGGAGCAAGGTTCATGCACTCATGTTTCAACTTCAAGGCATCTAGTTGGTTCTTTTTTTCTCCATGTGAATGCTTCATTTTACCTGCCATGTTTTCCTAGGGGATACAGCTGATTGGTAAAAGTCCAAATGGTGGGATATCCTGTGATCAACTTATCATTTGGTTCCCTTTCAAAGTTTTTTTATTTTTCTGCACTTTCCCTGGGTCTTCGAGTACAATAATACCTCGTACATTCGCAAGGTTAAGTTCCAGAGAGGATCGCGAGGAATCGCAAATGTTTGGTACAAGCGCTTAGAAGAGCTTACAATGCCGGTTTTTAAAGTTTAACCCCCTAAATATCAATAAACTTTACCCTACAGTACAGTACAGTATACTAAAGTTTAGTGTACAGTACTGTATATTAATACATTAATTAGTTAATTCATTCATTCATTCATTTTTCTTATACACTCGTAATAAAATGAAACCAATTACCGGGTACGTAACGAACGGGATGCTACTACATAATAGCAAAGGTTTTTTTTAAAAAAAATTTCGCAGATCTGTGAAAAAACAGCACAATCTATATATGTTAGGTTCCAATAAAAATATTGTGAATCTGTGAATTCGCAAATTCGTAAACGCGAGTGTACGAGGTATTACTGTATTATAATAATGAGAACAATATAATAATTGCTCTTCCGGTTTAGTTCAGTCTGAAAGGAAACTTGCGCTAGAACCTCACGAATATTCTTGAAACAAGGTTTTCAAATCACTACCTATAACCTGTTGTATGACTGTCAAGAAAAGAACCTAGGTCCCCCTTGAACTTGTTCAGTGTATCAACCATCACAAGATCTAGTGGCAGAAAGATCCATATCCTCACTGCTCTTCTACACAGACGAAAGCAAATTAACCAATAGCCTCTTACTTTATTTTTTCCTCTATTTGCGCACCTTTAAAAATGACCTTTTATTCTTCTCCAGGTTTTCTCTCTGTAAAATCTTGACTCTTGACTTTAGCATTCAGAATCTACTAAATCAGTATTTTACCTCTAAGCTATACATGTTAAGATCTTCAAAAATAGCCCTGAAAGTTTTATAAGCTACAATTGATGTAGAACTCTTATTTTTTCATGACAATCAGCTGACAACCAGCCCGTGTCTTAAGTTTTATGCCCTGGTGGGCTTGTTGGACCAGCAAAGTTGGCTGTAAAGTATGCCGCCAGCAGAACCTTGCAGAAAGGGCTGTGCGAGCAAGATTGATGACTCTGCATTAACAAGAAGTAAAATAAGTTCAGAAGGATGAGTTGAAGCTTAGCGCAGAGAGAATCCTGGAGCGCTTCGTAGACCAGCCTTTGATTCACAGATAATTGTGTGGGAGCTGTCAGAGCAGCTTGTCTGATTCTAATTAGGATCCGTCTTGAGAGCTTACTGAGGCAAAATACTCTCAGGGAAGAGGGTGGGCAGTGTCCCTCTGTGATATAAAGACTAGGAGCCTATCACATTCTACTTTTAATCTTATGCTAATGCTAGGAAATAACGCATAAAGACCGAAGGAAGAATGGAAAATCAAGAAAAGTTTCTGAATATTGAGCAACTGATGACAATATTTTTGTCTTTTATAATTTTGTCTTAAGAGGCAAAACAAGATGTCGTACCTGAGATATTCAAAGGAAAAATGTAAAATGACTGAGGGGAGGGGGATGAAAGCAAAAGTTACACTTGCTGTCGGGAATTTAACATTTTCTGAGTCAAGTAAACTTCTTGGAGCACATCGCACAAATTGTTTCAAAAACACTCACTTTTAATTACGTATTTCAGCTTCTGGTCTGACTTCTATCTCTATTTTTTACTCTTTGTCTGCCCTGAATGACATCTTCACCTCTTTATCCCTAGTTA
Source organism: Leptodactylus fallax (assembly GCA_947044405.1). Taxonomy (NCBI): domain Eukaryota; kingdom Metazoa; phylum Chordata; class Amphibia; order Anura; family Leptodactylidae; genus Leptodactylus; species Leptodactylus fallax. Next base: position 1,346,779 of record CAMRHE010000249.1, read on the forward strand.
AATGGACAGATATTGTCTTAGAACTGTCCATCTTCAGGCCTCCTGCTGACTCTTATTCATGAGAAATGTTGATGAAATAGACAGGTGAAAATATTCACCATATGGAGTGTGAAAGTATGTGACCCTTCAAGGGAGAAAAATACACTTGAACTCTATGCCAGTTTGCATACTGATAAACAACAGTTTAATTTTAATTTTTGTGTGATTTTTTTTTTTTTTTCCGTAGAAGAATCAGGGATGTTATTGATTCTCATTTAACACCTCAGGTGATATATGGATAGGTGATAAATGCATGGTCAATGGGGACCCCTGCAGCTGGGACCCCACCAATCACTAGAATGGGGGCTCTGATTCAGAGGGTCAATGAGGACCCCTGCTGCTGGGACCCCACCAATCACTAGAATGGTGGCTCTGAGTCAGAGAAGGCCTTTCAATGGAACAGTGTTAATGTATGCATGCTCTGTGGAATATTGCTCAGTTGTCAAGCCCTATAGATGCAGCAACCCATAGGAGAGAACCTGGAGGAGTAATAGTAGCAGTAACGGGAGTTGTCAAGGTGGATTGCTGACTCAACCAATTCCTTTATCTCTCCTTCTGGGCTGGCACAGAGCAGAGGGGTCTGCAGGGTACCTCATGGTAGTGGTAGTCTTTCCCTGGGGTGCATCCTAATGGTCTGCAGTCCTCTTGAGCTGGATGGAATGCAGAATGCCAGTGATGGTAGTTGCAAGTAAAGGATTCAGAAGACACAGAGTTGCAAGTCAAACAGTTCACAACTTTACTGATAACCGATGCAAACAGCAGCCAACAGCTTCCACATAAAATGGAGGTGCAGATCTTACGTTTTGTACATTTATTAAAGATGTAAAGGTTGTTAAAGATGATGTCCTCTTATGTACAGATCCAATGTGAGAGGTCTGCATGAAGAGGCATGTTTTTAGGATGTGCTTGAAGTTGAAGAAGTAATAGTAAAGATGGCGCCTGTAGCCATGCACAGGTATTGTGACCAAGCCATTTTTTGCGTTTCATGGCTATATGGCACCTAATATACATATATTTTATGATGTTTATATAATTGTGCAATAAACAAAAGATACAACAAATACAAATGGTATTACTGTATTCGTGTTATTATACAGCTACTATGATACTACATATTAATGAAAATACAACGCAAAAGGGAAGTTGTTTAATCTGATGTGATGGCATCATAAATCAGTGGATACACTAGAGCCATGTTCTTTTTTTATTTTGCATCTTTACTATGTCGATAATATTAAGATTTCTTTTAATCTCACTAGGGGACTTTTTTCATTTTGAACATAATGCATGGAATATTTGTATGTTCCAAAATATTACTCCTTGTGTTAATAATACAGAAGCATCTGTTAAGGCATGCCTAAGGAGTTAAACAACGTAGATGGAAGTTTTCTGATTTCAGCCATTCCAGTGGGGGTGCAGATGTCAGTCACAGCCACCCTCCTGCTGCTGATCCTCCTGTAGCTGTGCGACTGTCAGTCACAGACACCCTCCTGCTGCTGATCCTCCTGCACTTGTGTCTGCATGACCTTCCTGACATAACTGTATGTTATGAAATCTCTAGGCGATGTGAACCACTCTGCACAGTTATGTCATAGAGTACAAAGGGGTGAATACATTTTTTATACTAAAGAAGGTGTTTGGGTGCTTTGTATCTTTTATGACATCCAAAACTTTAGATGATTTTTATTAACAAGAACCTGTCACATTGAAAATGCAGTGCATTCTACCGTGACTATGTTATAGAGCAGAGGAACTGAGCAGATTGATGTACTGTATAGTTTTTTGGGAAAAGATTCAGTATTCTACCTGTCCTGGGCTTAGGAGATCGGTGCGGTTCTAGTCAGTGACAGACATCCTTTCTGTATGACTGGGCATATAGTGACAGCTGTCAATCACTAAGTAAGAGCAATAAGCCTAGAATGAGAAGATCAATAAATCACAGGTTGGGCCTGGGCTATACCAGTTCCATATAACTTTTATTAAACGGTAGATACTTGAGAAAAAACTCTGATGATAGACGTTTTTGACATTTTAGGCTAAGGCTGCACATTGTGGAAAAACTCAGTTTTTTGTTGCAGATTTTGCTCCAGTTTTTTGAGCCAAAGTCAGAATTAGCTTTGAAATGAAAGGGGGATATAAAAGACGTGCTTATACTTATCTCTTCTGCTAAATTCACTCCTGGCTTTGGCTGAAAAAAACTAGCAAAATCAGCAGCAAAAAAATGCAGCTTTTATCAAGTGTGGCCTTAGCTTTACTTATATACATCAGAAGGTTCACATTATTAAAATTCCCAGAATTTTAAGCATTTATGGTCATTTATCCACTTCAAAGTGTTCTGACTCAAATTCATTGGATAGGAAAGTGCCCATACTGTCATCTCAGGTGACAAACAGAATAAGGGTGAGGGTTTAAGCTCTTGTGACAAGGATCAGGGCCAATGCTAGCCACTTCACTGTACATACAGTCATATGAAAAAGTTTGGGCACCCCTATTAATCTTAATCATTTTTAGTTCTAAATATTTGGGTGTTTGCAACAGCCATTTCAATTTGATATATCTAATAAGTGATGGACACAGTAATATTTCAGGATTGAAATGAGGTTTATTGTACTAACAGAAAATGTGCAATATGCATTAAACCAAAATTTGACCGGTGCAAAAATTTGGGTACCCTTATCATTTTATTGATTTGATTACTCCTAACTACTTTTTACTGACTTACTGAAGCACAAAATTGGTTTTGTAACCTCACTGAGCTTTGAACTTCATAGCCAGGTGTATCCAATCATGAGAAAAGGTATTTAAGGTGGCCAATTGCAAGTTGTTCTCCTATTTGAATCTCCTCTGAAGAGTGGCATCATGGGCTCCTCAAAACAACTCTCAAATGATCTGAAAACAAAGATTGTTCAACATAGTTGTTCAGGGGAAGGATACAAAAAGTTGTCTCAGAGATTTAACCTGTCAGTTTCCACTGTGAGGAACATAGTAAGGAAATGGAAGACCACAGGGACAGTTCTTGTTAAGCCCAGAAGTGGCAGGCCAAGAAAAATATAAGAAAGGCAGAGAAGAAGAATGGTGAGAACAGTCAAGGACAATCCACAGACCACCTCCAAAGAGCTGCAGCATCATCTTGCTGCAGATGGTGTCACTGTGCATCGGTCAACAATACAGCACACTTTGCACAAGGAGAAGCTGTATGGGAGAGTGATGCGAAATAAGCCGTTTCTGAAAGCACGCCACAAACAGAGTCGCCTGAGGTATGCAAAAGCACATTTGGACAAGCCAGCTTCATTTTGGAAGAAGGTCCTGTGGACTGATGAAACAAAGATTGAGTTGTTTGGTCATACAAAAAGGCGTTATGCATGGCGTCACAAAAACACAGCACTCCAAGAAAAACACTTGCTACCCACTGTAAAATTTGGTGGAGGTTCCATCATGCTTTGGGGCTGTGTGGCCAATGCCGACACCAGGAATCTTGTTAAAGTTGAGGGTCGCATGGATTCAACTCAGTATCAGCAGATTCTTGAGAATAATGTACAAGAATCAGTGACGAATTTGAAGTTACGCCGGGGATGGATATTTCAGCAAGACAATGATCCAAAACACAGCTCCAAATCTACTCAGGCATTCATGCAGAGGAACAATTACAATGTTCTGGAATGGCCATCCCAGTCCCCAGACCTGAATATCATTGAACATCTGTGAGATAATTTGAAGCGGGCTGTCCATGCTCGGCGACCATCAAACTTAACTGAACTGGAATTGTTTTGTAAAGAGGAATGGTCAAAAATACCTTCATCCAGGATCCAGGAACTGATTAAAAGCTACAGGAAGCGACTAGAGGCTGTTATTTTTGTAAAAGGAGGATCTACTAAATATTAATGTCACTTTTCTATTGAGGTGCCCATACTTTTGCACCGGTCAAATTTTGGTTTAATGCATATTGCACATTTTCTGTTAGTACAATAAACCTCATTTCAATCCTGAAATATTACTGTGTCCATCAGTTATTAGATATATCAAATTGAAATGGCTGTTGCAAACACCCAAATATTTAGAACTAAAAATGATTAAGATTAATAGGGGTGCCCAAACTTTTTCATATGACTGTATATATAGCTACATTGTGCAGAACTTCTGAATAGTACCCTCATTCTATATACATACTGTATATAGTCTTTTCCCATACACATAGTGTTGCTATTGCATGTGCAACCATTGGCCGCCACTATTGGATAGGGCTTCTGATGTGGCATTGGCATTATGCCATGACAGTTGCTGCAAAATGTGTCTGTTACTCTAAGAATGGTGCAGTAGATGACGTACAGAAGGAAAGCAAAAGTTAACATTATAAATAACACGTTAAAGAGGTTGACCTGGAATTTTTTTATGGCCTGAAGAAGAGACTTGAAGATCGGTGCCTGAGCAGACACAGTCTTGCTATTGAATCAGGGACGTAAAGACAGAACTACAAGCTGAGGAAAAGCAAACTGTGAAAACTGTGTGACCAGGTGGCCATGGGGGATGAGGTTCACTTCCTGATATATATATATATATATATATATATATATATATAGAGAGAGAGAGAGAGAGAGAGAGAGAGAGAGAGAGAGAGAGAGAGAGAGAGAGATAGAAAGAAAGATAAATAGCAAAGTAAAAAAGAGGCAGCATTCCAGGCTTCCACCAGGCTCAGGAAAACCATAAGAAACTTCCCTGAAAAAACTATTACCACTAACATCAGGTGCACTAGGGGCCCCCTCATCTCTGCACCAGCCCAGGACGTGAGCAGGAGGAATTAGTTCAGTCTACTGGCCACATTTAATAAAGAAAGAAATTGAGGAGAAGGGTAAAGTTTTTAAAGACACAATGATCAACAGAGATAAGCTTAGGAAACATTTACCTTGTACACAGGTCCTGTTCTTTGCCTTTTCTCTCTTAAACAGCTGTTGTAACTAGGCTTTCCCTCACCTGGGTCAGAGGTTCAGTTCACTGCCCTTACTCTGTATCTAAATACATAAATGTGGTTTATTGGTGCCTCCAAATAACCAGCACCTGGGACCAAATGCCCAATTATATACCCCCTAGGTATATCCCTTTGGAACCCATGGGATAACTTAGGAAATGAGAAGGAAACTTCTTATCTGTTGGCACAGTGAACAAAAATGGGAATATCCAGTACTTTACTAAACTTGAGTATTTGACTTTAATACACTTTACTTTATTTTAAAAGAAAAAGTCAAACTATAGGAGATTTTACATACTAACTTTGTCTTGTAAATTGTCTTCCTTCTGAAATGATTTTCCATGCAAAAAACTAAATGGAACAAATGCTAGCGTATCTTAGGTTTCAGAGGTAACAAGCAAAGAAAACTTGAGTTACAGGCAGTGGTAAAGTGCTGCTACATCTTCTCTCATAGGGTTTATTTAAAGCATATCCCAAGGGAGAAACTGCGGCAGCTCTTTTATTTTTTATAAATAAATTCACTTTTGTAAGTCTTCAGAAGAATTACCTTTAATGATTCATGTTGTTACATGTGTGGGTGTGATTTCTGTGTCAAACAAAAGCTTGTGACAGATCAGCCAATCTAGGGACTCGTAGAGATCTCCTACAGAAATGTCTCCATGATGTGCTTTTCCTAGTATATCAAACTCCTTTTTGCCTGTGTTTAAAATAGGATGCAGGGAAGTCTGGTGTGGTTTTCGCTGGAAAGTATATACAGGATAGACTAGATGGAGTTCATTAATATCTGCAAGGTGTATTATTAGCCTTACTGTTACTAGAAGTTGGAACTTTTGTTAGAATTTTCAACTTCTTGGCTAAAAAGTATCATTTTTTAAATATACAATGTTTCCTCATAAGCTTATATCCATTAGTGACAGTGAATAACAGAGGTTCTATGCTGTACGCCACACACAGATCTACATCTTCTTTTACAACTCATCTTTTTGTACAGATCTACAGTATAAGACAACATCCATAGGAGTGTATTAGTTCTTAAAGGGATTATGTCACGAAAAATCTTTTTAGCCTGCTCATACTTTGCAAATAAAGAGGAATTTAGTGCAGACACCACCTTGGATTCCTCTTTATTTTCCACCCCAAAGGCTCGCCCAGATGGGGTGTTTCAAGCCATGGACTCTGTGGAATTTGCGGCAAGATTGAACAAGATGCTGATGTGCCTTGTATTGAATACAATGCGAGGCAGAAGCAGGGCAGAATTTGCGGCTAAGTTTGGAGAGGAATCCATCTCAAAATCAGAGGCAGATTTTGATGTGTGAATAGGCCCCGATACTCTATCCATAAGTTGCTGATTGTGGGGGTCTGACTACTGAGACGCCCACCAATCCTGAGAATAGGGAGTGTTTTATCCCAGTCGTGAATGCAGCCGCTGTGAAGGCTGGCAAACCCCTAGTGGATACAGATGCATCTTCACTCTCTTTCACTTCAATGGGAGCACTGGAGTTAGCTGAGTGTTGTACTTTAACTATCTCCACCACTCCCATTGAAGTGAATATGAGCAGCGGCACTCATAGCAGGGGTAAAACATTTAACATTCTCAGGATTCCTGAGGGTCTCAGTGATCAGACCCCCATCAATCAGCGATTTATTATCTATACTTTGGATAAAGGATGAATATTTTTCATAGCATACCCTTTTAAATGAACTTTCAAACAAAATAAAACCATCTTGGACCATAAGTAACCAATGTGGACCTGGCAGCATTGAAAACAAACTGGTGCAGTGTTTGGGACTTTTTTTTTTTTTTTTTTTTTTTTAGAACTGCCATTTTGAGACTTGTTCAATATATATTTTTAATTGCTAGAACAACATGATAGGCTGTTGGCTGTGGCAATATAGAGTCAAATACATTTTTCTTTAAAATAATATCAAACTCATTGCTAAGAAAAAAGGGACAATTTTTCGACCACTTGAAAAGCCATGGATTCTTCTAATAGTATTGTGTGTATAAATACCCAGACATCTTCCCCAAAAAGGGACTGTATTAAAACATGTAGTTTATTTTCTTAAGTATTGCAACACACAGCACCCATACTCTATTCCTGAAGAAGACAAAATCTCTGGCGATACATGTGGGACATCTTGTTGCTCCCCTTTCTTTGGGCTTACCACTTGCTTCTACCTTGATGATGTATTTGATGTTAATTTTATTTATTTTTGTCTTCTTTCACCATTGATTTTTTTTTTTTTTTTTTGCTTATGGCATGGAGGTTAGCCTTGTTGTGTTATCCTTGCACATGTATGTTTCTTATTTGTGTCACTATCAACTATGGTTGCTTTTGTATTCTGTGCACCTTTAGCACTTCATTTACGTATGGCATTATCTATATTATGTACATAGGCTTCTTCATTTCTTTTCCATACTGGGACCCATGTATAATACTTTTCTTGCAGGTAGGAGGGTCCACTTGACTGTTCTGCATGTGCTCTAACTCTTATGTATCTGTATTTTTTAAATTACTTTTAGCCCTTGTTTTCTGTTTTGCCCTTCTCAAAAAAGATATGTATATTTTTGCTGATTTTTAGTCTGTGCTAATTTTTATACAGTTTACACATTTGGCATGTGGCATTTTAACTTCCTTTCATAAATTGGTCACTTTGGTGATTGGTGATTTTTTTTGTTGCTGTTAGGAAAGTTTTAACTGGGCTACAATAGATACAGTAGTCAAACATCAAATGTGCATCACACACAGTATTATGACATAATAACAATAGAATATAAAGTAACATTTTCTGTGGCAGCACTTGTGTGTCAATTTAAAGTTTGCTGCAAACGTGCATTTAACGTATTATGAGTCAAGATAAAGTTTACTACATCTGCTAAAGATAAAGCTCGGTACTATTGTAATGGTACAGCCTAGTATTATAATAAGATTATTGTGGTTTTGTCACAATTCAGCACAATTTAATAATAAATGCACACATACTATTGTAATTTCATTTAATGGAGCACGTCTTATAAATACGTATACGTATTGTGACATCATCACAATAGTATATGTGCCGGGTTTCTGGGAGAAAAAATAACAATGTTCAGAACTACAAAATCCTTCCGACTTTGGAACTTCCCCAAAAACATTTATATTTATGTATAAATGTAATGCCAGGCAGTAGCAGATAAATACTGTATATATCTCATGCAGCATCCAGGGAGAGCCATACTGCATTATTTACAGTGTATAATGTACAGATAGTAATTACAGTGTACAGTTGATGTCCTACATGTCCAAAATTAACTCCTTGATTGCTTGTCGCAGAAAGGTACAGTATATACAGTGCTGGCCAAAAGTATTGGCACCCCTGCAATTCTGTCAGATAATACTCAATTTCTTCCAGAAAATGATTGCAATCACAAATGCTTTGGTAATAATATCTTCATTTATTTTGCTTGCAATGACAAAACAAAAAAGAGAATGAAAAAAAAGTCAAATCATTGATCATTTTACACAAAACTCCAAAAATGGGCCGGACAAAAGTATTGGCACCCTCAGCCTAATACTTGGTAGCACAACCTTTAGACAAAATAACTGCGAACAACCGCTTCCGGTAACCATCAATGAGTTTCTTACAATGCTCTGCTGGAATTTTACACCATTCTTCTTTGGCAAATTTCTCCAGGTCCCTGAGATTTGAAGGGTGCCTTCTCCAAACTGCCATTTTGAGATCTCTCCACAGGTGTTCTATGGGATTCAGGTCTGGATTCATTTCTGGCCACTTTAGAAGTCTCCAGTGCTTTCTCTCAAACCATTTTCTAGTGCTTTTTGAAGTGTGTTTTGGGTCATTGTCCTGCTGGAAGACCCATGACCTCTGAGGGAGACCCAGCTTTCTCACACTGGGCCCTACATTATGCTGCAAAATTTGTTGGTAGTCTTCAGACTTCATAATGCCATGCACACGGTCAAGCAGTCCAGTGCCAGAGGCAGCAAAGCAACCCCAAAACATCAGGGAACCTCCGCCATGTTTACTGTAGGGACTCTGTTCTTTTCTTTGAAGGCCTCTTTTGTCTCATCTGACCAGAGAACATTCTTCCAAAAAGTTTTTGGCTTTCTCAGGTAAGTTTTGGCAAACTCCAGACTGGCTTTTTTATGTCTCTGGGTCAGAAGTGGGGTCTTCCTGGGTATCCTACCATAGAGTCCCTTTTCATTCAGACGCCGACGGATAGTACGGGTTGACACTGTTGTACCCTCGGACTGCAGGGCAGCTAGAACTTGTTTGGATGTTAGTCGAGGTTCTTTAGCCACCATCCGCACAATCTTTCGTTGAAATCTCTCGTCAATTTTTCTTTTCCATCCACATCTAGGGAGGTTAGCCACAGTGCCATGGGCTTTAAACTTCTTGATGACACTGCGCACGGTAGACACAGGAACATTCAGGTCTTTGGAGATGGACTTGTAGCCTTGAGATTGCTCATGCTTCCTCACAATTTTGCTTCTCAAGTCCTCAGACAGTTCTTTGGTCTTCTTTCTTTTCTCCATGCTCAATGTGGTACACACAAGGACACAGGACAGAGGTTGAGTCAACTTTAATCCATTTCAACTGGCTGCAAGTGTGATTTAGTTATTGCCACCACCTGTTATGTGCCACAGGTAAGTAACAGGTGCTGTTAATTACACAAATTAGAGATGCATCACATGATTTTTCAAAGGGTGCCAATACTTTTGTCCACCCCCTTTTTTATGTTTGGTGTGGAATTATATCCAATTTGGCTTTTTGACAATTCTTTTTGTGGTTTTCCATTGAAGACAAATTAAATGAAGATATTATTACCAAAGCATTTGTGATTGCAATCATTTTCTGGAAGAAATTGAGTATTATCTGACAGAATTGCAGGGGTGCCAATACTTTTGGCCAGCACTGTAAAGGTAAAAAAGGTATTAGTATGGGGTGGGTTACTGCTATTGGGGGCACTATGATGGATTGCTTACTAATGCTCTTATAGCACATTACTAACAGGGCACTCCGGGGCAAAATTATTACTATTGGGTCTATCACCACTGGGGCATACTGGGGAGCATTATTACTATTGGGATCATTGTTATTAATGAGGCACATTGGTGGATCATTAATACTATGGGGACATTATTTGCCAAGAACAGTTATGAGTGAACTTACAGCAATATATGCAACACTACTGTAGGGTGCACTATCTGTATGATACTAGTGTTTCCAAGGCATGCTATCTATGTAGGCTATCTCCTTAATTTCTGCTGGCAATATCTGGGGGCACAGGCAGAATAACTGAGCACTGTATTAGGGGTAGCAAAAGGATGACACTGTTAGGGCACCAGGATGGAGGGGATGGTGCAAGAATGAGGAACTTAAGATATTTCTGTTGCAAACTCTGTAGAAATCAGTTGTGGCCATGCTTGAAGAAGAGTTCATGGTGGTCTGAGCTGAATTGAGAAGCTGTAAGAGACAGCCAATGTTGTCTTAAGCTTCATTTGTCTGTATAAACTGTTAATGTTGAATGTATTTCTGTGATTCTGTTCCTTTAAGACAGCAGCCATTGTAATTGTGACATGATGCTGGAGTGAGACCCCCCCCTTTATGTCAGCCTGCCTGTTCTGCAGACAGAGTGTGAGCAGAGAAGCAGGAAGTGACGAGACAGAGAGCAGCAGCCATCTTGGCAAGTGTTGTATTGAACTGGTGTGGAGATTTTTCTGTACAGCTAAGCTGTATCTTGGTCCAGAGACAAACAGAGTGTAAAGAGACAACAGGACTAGTGAGTCCACGTGAAAGGAACTGTGCTCAGTGGCTGATCAGTGAGACTGACATTGTGACTGTGTATATGGATACCACAGATAGAGACTCGCAGTGCTGTTGATGTACTGGACGGCACCTGCTAAATCCCGGCTTACATCCCAGCTCAGTGTATGGATTCGGCAGGACTGTCAGTGTGCTGAGTGGAATCTGCTGTTGGATTACATTGCATTCAGTTGGTTTCCCTGTCTGTTAAAGAGGACTTCATTTCTCCCAAGATCCTGATAACCGTGAGGAGAGGACGCTTCACTATAAAAGAAAGGACCGACTTTGGGCCCCACCGCGCGCTTCTACGGACTGTAAGCGGTCCACCTGGACCACTGGGGAAAAGGGGGTGCACCCAAATGTGAAGTCAGGGTCAGTTAGGGATAGTTTTGAGTATATTGCTCATTCAGTGTCCATACTGCAGAAGTGGACAGAGTAAAAGTAGAAACCATTGCAGAATTTGCCTTGAAATTGTTCATGCTATATTGTATATTTTGCTTGTCTTTAGCCCTGTCATTTTACCTTTAACTAGCCTTTATTAACTTATAGTAAATATATATTTTTTTTCTTGAACTACCGCGTGTGCGTTCATTTCTGGTTGCGGAGTCCAAACCACCTGCCTTGCTCTCGGTTCACAAATTGGCGTAGTCGGCAGGATCCGCTTACCAGAATGGACGGTGACGCACCCGTTCGGGAGAATGGTGCTGGAGGAAGAATGCCAGCAGGGGCTATAATGAGTCAGTTAGCTAAATTTGATGGCAATAATATGTCAGTGAGTATGTGGGTGGAACAGATACGAATGATACAGCGAATGTACCAGACCGCACCAGAAGTACTAGTAGAGCTAGCAATATTGACATTACAAGGGGATGCTAAGACCACGGTGATATTGAGGCCATTTGAACAAAGGCAGACATTTGAGCAAGTAGTCCAGATTCTAGAAACCATCTATGGAGAAACTGCATTGCTGGGGTCTCTGCAGGCTCGGTTCTTCCAGAGGGTACAACAGGAGAATGAAAGCCTTCCCCAATATGCAAATGCCCTACAAGAACTGCTCCGAGATATTCAAAGGAAGGAAAGAGGGGGCTCGCCAGCCTTCTGTAACCCTGATCGGACTCTCCGTGACCAGTTTGTCCTGGGGATACGTGACGGCAGTTTAACTGTGACTATGCAGGATTTTATACGACGAGAGACTGATGCTAAATTCCATGATGTACAGGTAGAGGCCATCTCCCGTGCCAATAGTATGGTCCCGAGGCCGCAGACCGCAGTTGGAGTTACTTTGTCACAGGGGGCTAGTTCTGGCTCAGAGACAGTAGAAAAAGGGACGGTTAAAGAAATTCTCACAGTAATGCAGAAACTGCAAGAACAAATGGAACACTTGCACACTCGTTGTGATGAGCAGTCTATGAAAATTGCAGACTTCCAGAAGACTGGAGATGAAAGGGTGAGCTGTCCATACCCAGAAAATCAGAATCACCCACCACCCCGCTGGAGGGGTGAGGATAGGACCTGCCGAAGGGGTCCAAATCATTTAGTGCAGTGCTCAGGAGAAATCGAAGGGGCTTACCGAAGGGGCCCAAACAGATGGCCAGAACGACGGGGGGATACGCTGCTGGGAGTGTGGACGGATGGGCCACGTTGCTGCTAGATGTCCAGAGCAGCGACAAACTTATGAGAGACCGCCGTTAAACTGAAGTCCCCTGCTGCTGAAGGGCGTGTAGTAGGGGAGACTGACAAGGAGACTATGTGGGGAGAATGCCCTGATGATGACCTGATCGCTGCAAGTCCTGTCATACAGGTGGAAATGGAGGGTATTCCGGTTACCGGGATGATTGACACGGGTTCCCAAGTAACGACCTTGAGTAGAGACTGTTATGAACGGTACTTCCGGCAACATGTGAAATATGATCCCCATACATTCGTACGAGTGGTCGCAGCTAACCAGTTACCAGTTCCGGTCGTGGGAGTGGCCTGGATGAATGTCCGGGTATGTGGCCAAGATCTAGGTAGGAAAGGCATTGTGGTGGTACAGGAGTCACATGAAGTAAAGGTCCCTGTCATTTTGGGGATGAATGTGTTAAAAGAATTAGATCAGATCCTCTTTGAAAAGAAAGGTCACGGTTATTGGAAAGAAACCACCACCCATCGGCCTACTCAAACAGCTTTCCAGCGGCTGATCCGGACATGTGGCTTACAGAAAAGTTCAGATGCACAGCGTCCTCTGGCTCGAATTTCAGTTCCTTTGCATACAAAAGTTACACTGCCACCCAGTCGGGAGACAATAGTGTCCATGCCCGTAGGCACCTGTCGGAAACTAGAGGGCATAGCTGTGTTGGTAGAACCACTGCAGGCAGCCGAAGGAGGTGTTGATCCGCTAGTGGCCCGTTCCTTGGCAATAGTTCGCAATGGAAGAGTACCACTTCGATGTGTAAACACTCAGGACCAGAGTGTGGACCTGACCCCAGGGAGGCTGCTGGCTAACATCTATGTGACTCCGGAGGAAGTAAGGAAAGTAACTCCAATGCAGCTGAAGCCGACTGAAAGGGATGAGTGGACCGTAACTGTGTCCATGGGAGAAGATGAGGAACCCACCTCTGAATGGAATGGCTGTGCAATTCGAGAACAGATGAAGATGGATGTAAGTTCATGTTCTCTGGAATGGGTGCAGAAGGTAGATGAGCTGTTGTGGGAGAACCAAGCCACCTTTGCACGGTATGCTGAAGATTTTGGATGTACCACAGGGATCTACCATGAGATTCCCACAGGAGACACCCCTCCAATTAGAGAGCGCTACCGACAAATTCCTCCACAGTTGTATCAGGAAGTGAAAGAACTGTTAGCTAAGATGCTACAGGGTGGGATCATCCAAGAAAGCCAGAGTCCCTGGGCGGCTCCTGTGGTGTTAGTAAGAAAAAAAGATGGGTCCATCCGATTTTGCGTAGACTATCGGAAGTTAAACGCTTGCACCGTACGAGATTCCTACCCCTTGCCACGGATTGAGGAGTCCCTCTCAGCGCTAGGGAGAGCCCGGTACTTCTCCTCACTAGATCTGGCTAGTGGGTATTGGCAGGTGCCGATGGCCACAAAAGACAAGGAGAAGACGGCATTCATCTTGCCCATGGGACTATACGAATTTAACCGGATGCCCTTCGGGTTGACAAATGCACCCGGAACGTTTCAGCGGTTGATGGAGAAATGTCTCGGTGACTTCAACTTTGAGTTCACTCTCATCTACTTGGATGACATTATAGTGTATTCTGCGACCTTTGAAGACCATCTCCACCAGTTGGGGCAAGTATTTCGAAGATTGCGGGAACATGGGCTCAAATTGAAACCCAGTAAATGTCGGTTGTTCCAATCTGAAATTGATTACTTGGGTCACCGCGTATCAGGAGAAGGGGTGAGACCATCAAGAGACAAGATAGCGGCTGTTCAAGATTGGCCGATACCGACTACCCTGCGAGAAGTGAGGGCGTTCCTTGGAGTAGCCGGTTACTATCGACGGTTTATTAAGGATTTCGCCAAGGTAGCAGCACCACTTAATGCTCTCCTACGAGGCACATTCGGTGGTCCAAAGAACCGGTCCGTGAAGTGGGGACCTGAACAGGAACAAGCCTTCCAGGCATTGAAGGATGCACTGACAACAGCCCCAATCTTGGCATATGCTGATTACCACTTGCCGTTCCAGCTATATACAGATGCAAGCCTGTATGGTCTTGGAGCAGTGCTTTCCCAGCTTCAGGATGGCCAGGAGAGGGTCATAGCGTACGGCAGCCGGTCTTTGAGAGATTCTGAAAGAAACCCCGAGAATTATAGTTCATTTAAATTGGAGCTGTTGGCACTGGTATGGGCCATGACCGAGAAATTCTCTGAATATTTGACCGGTGCTGAAGTTTTAGTACTGACTGACAACAACCCACTAGCTCACCTGGAAAATGCCAAGCTCGGGGCGTTAGAGCAGAGGTGGATAGCCCGAATGTCTACATTCAATTACCGCATTAAGTATCGGTCCAAGACAGAGAACCAGAATGCTGACGGACTTTCTAGGGTAACTGCCCAGACCCCCACAGAAGACGTGGATCATGAGTTGGAGCATGTGGAGGTGCCCGATTTCAGCAGATTTTCACAGGCCTTGACCGCCACTAATCAGTTTGAGATGGAGGGGACTGAAATGGCTCCTTTCTTTGGTCCCTCACGACAGGAATGGGCACAGATACAACAGACCCATGAGGGGCTGGCGCAGATGATCAAGTGTGTTGAGAAAGGCCAGAAGCCCTGTAGAGAGGAAAGAGAACGACTGACACGTGAGATATTATCTGTTTTGAGTCAGTGGGAAAAGTTGGAGATGAAAAATGGAGTGCTATGCCGAAAGGTCTATTTACCTTCTGAGATCGACATTCGATACCAAATTGTGGTGCCTAGTGAACTGGCTCGCTCCTTGGCAGTTGAGGCTCATAATAAGAATGGACATTTTGGTCATGAGAAGACCTTTCGTTGGTTACAGCGACTGATTTACTGCCCTGGTCTTCGTCAAATGGTCGAAGAAGTATGCCGCAGCTGTCGAACTTGTGAGATCCATAAGGCAATAGAACAGAGAGCTCCCCTGCAAACCATCGTGACCCAGGAACCTTTAGAAATCGTCATGATAGACTATCTAATGGTGGGCCCATCCAATAGCGGACACCAGTATTGCCTCGTAATGGTGGATCACTTCACCAAATTTGCGGTGGTAACCGCCACCAAGGACCAGACAGCTGAGTCAGCAGCTCGTGCTCTGTGCCAAGATTTCATTCGAGTATATGGGTGCCCCCAACGCATCCACTCCGACCAGGGCACCTGCTTTGAGGGACACGTAATGAAAGAAGTTCAACGTATCTACGGGATAAAGAAGTCGCACACGACTCCATACCACCCTCAGGGAAATGGGGCCTGTGAAAGATTCAACAGAACTCTGCTACAGATGCTGCGGACTCTGGAGGAAGACAAGAAGTTACAGTGGCCTCAGTTCTTGTCTGAAATGGTGTGGGCCTATAACAATCAGGTCCATTCTACAACGGGGTACTCTCCTTATACACTTCTCTTTGGGCGGTCTGGGCGAAGTATAGGAGAATTACAGTTGAATGATGTGGATGGGTTTCCTCCGAGGGATCCAACCTCTTGGGTGCGGGCGCATCGGCAGAGACTTGAGACGATCCATCGATTGGTGCGGCAGCGCCTGCAAGAACATCCCCATCCTGATAAGACCCCAGTGCAAGAAGCACCATTGCAACCAGGCGACCTGGTGCTAGTTCGTGTCAAGAAACCCCAAGGGAAATTGGAAAGCAGATGGGAGGCTTTGCCGTATCGTGTTGTTGGCCGCAAGTATGCGAATGGGCCAGTGTACCAGGTCCAGAAAGAAGGAACTGATTGTGTTCGAGTACTTCACCGAAATATGTTGCGCCTGTGTCATTCTGAAGGGACAAATCACGATGGGCCTGCCAATGTGAATGAGCTCCCACAGTCAGAGAATGGAGGTGCGGAATGGGCCTCCGACGAGGAGGATGATTGTTGGCCGATCCCTGCTCCTGGGGATGTTCCACCTGTGACTACTGTATCTCCGGCCTGTGCCCCCTCTGGTGCGGAATCCACTGGTCCTTCTCAGCCCATAGCTGCAGCACCCCATAATATACCACCGGTCCTCAGACGGACCACTAGGCCAAATGCTGGTATTCCCCCTGTTCGGTATGCGCAGGATGAGTTTGTTTGGCCTGCCATACATCGGTATACTACCACCCTGTGCATAAAAGTACAACCCTCTGGATATACAGTCATAGGCAGGGACTGCCAATCTTAAAGTGGGGGGGAATATGTAAGAGACAGCCAATGTTGTCTTAAGCTTCATTTGTCTGTATAAACTGTTAATGTTGAATGTATTTCTGTGATTCTGTTCCTTTAAGACAGCAGCCATTGTAATTGTGACATGATGCTGGAGTGAGACCCCCCCCTTTATGTCAGCCTGCCTGTTCTGCAGACAGAGTGTGAGCAGAGAAGCAGGAAGTGACGAGACAGAGAGCAGCAGCCATCTTGGCAAGTGTTGTATTGAACTGGTGTGGAGATTTTTCTGTACAGCTAAGCTGTATCTTGGTCCAGAGACAAACAGAGTGTAAAGAGACAACAGGACTAGTGAGTCCACGTGAAAGGAACTGTGCTCAGTGGCTGATCAGTGAGACTGACATTGTGACTGTGTATATGGATACCACAGATAGAGACTCGCAGTGCTGTTGATGTACTGGACGGCACCTGCTAAATCCCGGCTTACATCCCAGCTCAGTGTATGGATTCGGCAGGACTGTCAGTGTGCTGAGTGGAATCTGCTGTTGGATTACATTGCATTCAGTTGGTTTCCCTGTCTGTTAAAGAGGACTTCATTTCTCCCAAGATCCTGATAACCGTGAGGAGAGGACGCTTCACTATAAAAGAAAGGACCGACTTTGGGCCCCACCGCGCGCTTCTACGGACTGTAAGCGGTCCACCTGGACCACTGGGGAAAAGGGGGTGCACCCAAATGTGAAGTCAGGGTCAGTTAGGGATAGTTTTGAGTATATTGCTCATTCAGTGTCCATACTGCAGAAGTGGACAGAGTAAAAGTAGAAACCATTGCAGAATTTGCCTTGAAATTGTTCATGCTATATTGTATATTTTGCTTGTCTTTAGCCCTGTCATTTTACCTTTAACTAGCCTTTATTAACTTATAGTAAATATATATTTTTTTCTTGAACTACCGCGTGTGCGTTCATTTCTGGTTGCGGAGTCCAAACCACCTGCCTTGCTCTCGGTTCACAAAGCTAAGGAAAGAGAATGACTACAGTCAGTGGAGAAGGTACCTCTGATTCACTGTGTTTCCTGTGACCTCATCTGATCAGTACAGCTGTCTTAGGTTCTGGAGAGAAGGGGCTATTGAGAAATCAGTTCATATGGATTAATGTTTGGCTATTGGATCTTTTAAGACCTTAGCAAACCCACAAAAACAAAAGGATAACACACTAAGGGCCAATTCACATCTGCGTTCGGGTTTCCATTCGGGGAGTCCGCTTGGGGACCCCCCAAACGAAAACCTATATACATAAAAAGCGGTTTACTTGAGAAACCACACGGACCCCATAGACTATAATTGGGTCCGTGTGGTTTCCGCACGAAACATGCGGAAACATGCGGAGTGGAAAGTACTGTTTGCTGAGCGGAAACCACACGGACTCCATTATAGTCTTGGGGGTCCATGTGGTTTCCCGGGTAAAGCGCTTTTTATGCCTATAAGTTTACGTTTGGGGGGTCCCCAAGCGGACTCCCTGAACGGAAACCCGAACACAGATGTGAACCGGGCCTAACTCCATGCAGAGGAGGCATACTCAAACATAGGACTAGTATGCAGAAAAACCACATGAGTAGATTATGAGGTGAGGGACGGTGTGTATAACTGTCTATTATCTTTCTGCACCTTCCCTGGCCCTATGCTTATTATGCTGTGGCATCTGAAGAGACCCAAGGGTATAATAATAATTTGTTCATCTCTAGTCACATTAAGAAACAATTTTAATATATTTTATCACTGAATTTGATTACTTTGCCTTTTAGTTTGTAAATGTTGCCTGCTTTGATGAGATACACAACAATTGACCTTGTATCCAGAAATGTGCTCATACACAAAATAAAAATGAATAGCCTCTCAGGGTAGATGGGTCTCCCGCAAGGAATGTCTCATCTCCCGTCTTTCTTTAGCTTGACACTTGATACTACTGGGGATTTCTTTTCTAAAATCTCTTGTTCAAAAGATTATATAGACGTGGACTGAAAAATAAGAAAGCAAATTATTGCTGCTTTTCATTGATTTTGACAGACATGAGTATAAGATCCTAGAGCTATCTATGTGATCTCACTGTGAGGATCACTTGGATGCAGGGCAGTACACCCACTGATGCTGCATAGGGCATTTTATATTTGGGGACCCATTTAAAATGATCAATACAAAGTGCAGGATTAATATTTTTACCTTCATATCGCAGAGAAAATTCTGTAATGTAGATTTGTTCTGCCTTACCTGTCCTCTAGGCTGGACACGTCCAGATGTGGGTATTAAAGTTGATATGCTTAATATCCTATATTTTTGTCTTTATGTGACTGCACGGTGGGGCAGTATAAATTGGGCAGCCTTTCAAGGCTGTTGTTAGCATGCCATGATAATGTTTAGAACTGGTTTCAAGACAAATTGGAATCTTAAAGAACACCTCAAATTATAAAAAAAACTTTCATAAATGAATATAACAGGTGAATTAAAAAAAAAATTGTAATATATCTTATGGTTAAAAAATACGTTTCCTTCTCAATTTATCAAGCTTTTACTTTTTCCATATTAGTCTATGGAGAGGGGAGGGAGGAGGAGGCTGCTGGAAAAGACATACAATTAGCTGTAGCTGCTAAACTCTGCTACACTGTCACTCGGGAAACTCTTTTAACACTGCTATGTTGAGAATGAGGGGATGAATCAATTACCACCTCTTCCTCCTCTCCTTTCCTCTCCATAGACTCACGTGTGTGAGGTGAATACAGATATGAATTGTATGTGAACAACCAGTCTGAGTGAAGATAAGGAGAATGAGGACAGCCTAATATGGGGAGAAAGAAACTGATTTTCTTAATATGATATATTAGGAAACATTCACACTAGCAGCATAAATGCATGTTGCTCTCATTTATCACAGGTTGAATACATTAACTCCTTAATGACACAGCCTAGTTTGCCTTTTTTCATCTGTGTATTCTGAGAGCAATAACTTTTTATATTTTCAATGATGTATCTTGATTTTTTCCGAGACAAGTTACATTTTTAAATGTAGCCATTTTGAGTACATATAACACATTAAAAACTTTTATTATTTGTTTGGTGGGGTATATAGCCAAAATAGCAGTTCTTCAATATTTTTTTGGGCTGTTTTTATGTCCCTCACCATACCATATAATTGACATGATAGATTTATTATGTGTGTCGATATGATTACAGCAATTCCTAATTTATATAGTTTTAATTCTTTTTTACAATAAAAACACATATAAAATAAATGTCTTTTTTTTTTTGCATCGCCATATTCTAAGAGTCATATTTTTTAAATTACATTTTTCAATTGATCAAACTGTATATTTGTATAATGTATACTGTAATATTTATCCAATTCTTTTGGGGGTGCATTCAACTTTTTGATCACTTTTTATTCCATTTTTGGGAGACAAGATTAATAGAAATATCAATGTTTGTGTTGTTTTTTTATTTACTTTTCTTACAGTGTTCACTGACTGTGTGGGGTAAATAACATGTCAGCTTTTTAGTGCTGGTTGTTTGGCAATCCCCCTGGCATCCAACAATCATGTTTCCCTCTGTGTAACCACTTTACACAGTGGATATTGACTGGAGCATTTTAAGTTTAAAATTGCCCTTTTAAGGGTAAAACAGAGGAATGGAATTATCAGTGGCGTAAATAGGAATGGCTGGGCCCCAAAGTGAACATTTGACATGGGCCCCCCCAAACCGCCGTTTTTTTCAGACCCCAGAGTATAATGATCGGAGACCCAGGGGAGGATGCAAACATAAAAAGCAATGTTACTTACCTGTCCCTGGCTCCAGTGCACTTCCCGCTACTTCGGTCCTCTTCAATGTTGGGCTGACGTCACCGTGACGCCAGGCCGGCGTCGCAATGCAAAATAATGTTGGCTGACGTATGGGACGTCACCAAACAAGCCCAAAGCCTGCTGGAGCACAGGAGAGGTAAGTAACAGTGTTTTCCACCTCCCTTGGGCCTTACCTTCCATCACCTCCCCTGGACTTCCGATCATTGTACTCCGGGGTCTGAAAAGACCTCGGAGTAGAATGATAGCAGTGTTCGTGGGATTCGCGGTCCGCAGCCTTACTTACCGATCCCCGCTCCTGCTCACAGCCACCTCCACAGAATGGGAAGCAGGAGCGGGGATCGGTAAGTAAATAGGGCCTATTACCTGCTGGGGTTAGTCCAGCAGGTAACGGCCTATTAAAAAAAAAAAAAAAAAGCATTGGGGCCCACCAGGCCCCCTAATGTCCCGGGCCCTGTGGCAGCCGCTGCCGCTGCTACCCTGGTATTTATGCCCCTGGGAGTTATTAACCTGTCGGTGATCACGTGGGTACACTGGAATTGCTCGCATGATCACTATGACGAACGTATTCTTCATGAAGCTTTAACTGCCCCATGCTAATGACAATATATTTTTTTCTTATAGCATTAGAGGTTTAACGGTAGTACAGTGACACCTGCATCTGTTCCCTTTGACTTTAAAGAAATTTTCTGTTTTTTTTTTTTTTTTTTTTTTTTACATAAGAGTGAATGAAGATGAACACCTGAACACCTATGATGGATGAGAGCAGCAGACATTAACAGTGGTAGTGTGAACCTACCCTTAGAAAGTTTCTTATACTCACCTATAATAATTATATATATTTTAGGTTAGAGATCAGTTAATGTGAATACATCTGCTTACACAAGTTAGTGATTTACATGCTTCATAACCGAACAGATAAAAGGAGGAAGATGATAGACAAAATCTTGGGTATTGTATGCACATTGAAGAATATTGTATATTGCAAGATCATAGGTGTTACATGAAGAGATTCCTTTGCTGGTTTAGGATTCCTTTGCTGGGGCTATGAGTAACCACCTGGGGCTTGTTACTACAGGTAATAGCAACATGATCCAATACTCCTTGGAGTCACCTAAACCCAATAAAGAACCACAAAGATAATAGAACATCAAAAATTAGATGGACATACACAGGGCAGGAGAGAACAAAGAGAATTTGCTTGAGATGAAGAAAAAAGTCTCTTTGCCTCACAAGTGACCACACCAGCAGGCACTCTATTGTGCAGTGCATACACTGGAGGATTTCATGAGTCGATAGGTTTACCCAACAACAGGTATCACCATTGAATTCACTGAATACAGCCTCCTACTAATGACAAGATAGTGAAGAATTTAAGTCGGTGACAACCATATTGGCAGTCCCTTTGAAGCAGTTTTACTCAGAAGCAATGCTACTGAGGACCAGTCCAGTAATAAAACACATCTGCAGATGCATTCAAAATATGTACGGTAGGACAAAAGCTGAAGTTGCTTTTTGTTCTATAGATATAGATATGGCAAAGTCTACCTTGCAACATAACCCTTTAAATACACTGTGGCACAGAACTTTGACTTAACCTTTCCAAGATTTTTTGGTCTATCCTGTGATAAGATATCATATTGCAGCAAGTCAGCTTAAGCTTTGCTAGATCTGTAAGAGTGGGTCCCATATAGAAATGGGTGAATCTCATGCGGTTCACTTCGGCAAATATTCATGAGGTTCAGCCCTCTGGTTCATTTTGGGCTGAACTTGTTTGGCACAAATATATCATTATAATCTGACGTCTACACAGACCCCAGAGTATAATAACTGGAGGTCCAGAGGAGATGAGTAAAAATAACAAACTGTTATACTCACCTTGCCGCACCCCTCCAGAGCATCCTTGCAGCATCCCGGCATCATCTTCAGAACTTTTCCGGCCTCTTCGGGCTAACTTCACATACCCTGAGGTCAACGCTGAGGTCTGTGATGGGGCCCAAGTGGTCACGTGGGGCATGCCAGCATCATGACAATGGGTCAAACCCCAGGGCATGTGACATCAGCCAGAGGCCTGAAAAACATGCAGTGGGACCCCCGGATGCTCAGGAGAGGTGAGGTAAGGTGAGTATAACAGTTTGTTATGTTTATTCATCTCCCCTGGGCCTCCGATTGATATGATGCATCCAGGAAAAAAGGGTGTGCTTCCATTGTCTTTCTGCCTAAAGACATTTATGGCATATTCATGGAACACTAAACCACACACAAAGTCCCTATGACCCTATCCTACATCTGTCTGTGGCCACAATTAAAAATGAAACCTTTATATTTATCCAGAGATGAGTCTGATTACTTTCATTGGGCTTGATGCTCTTCCCTAAAGCCAGCTAAACAAACCTTGGCTTCATGGTGCATGTGCCGTGAAGTCAGGGTTTACTAGTCCAAATTCAGTAAAGAACTGTAGAGGAGCCATTTAAGTATAGAACTTTTTATAGCTATAGACAGAGTTAGGTTAGGTTTAAGGGGGCACTAAGTCACCTCTCCCTAAGGATCTTCTATTTAAAATCTTTGATAGGACCTTTGTTTAAAGATCAGAAACTATTTAGAGGAAGAAATACTCAACATTAAAAGATTTTATTTGACTTTGTGGCCTCAACTTGAGGACTTTTCATCCTTTATTTTCTATTTCTTGGAAAGTCATTTTTTCTTTCAGACTCCCTTCACCCCAGCTAATGAACTCAATGCCCTGTATTCTCAGCTTTTGATGTTCTACTAACATGTATAACATGAGGTCACTCAACTTCACCACGCTTCTTTTTAGCAGCTCCCATTGGATATTTGTCCATGAGTGTTTGTTACAGCAAAATATTTTATTCTTTAGTTTCTCCAGATTTTCTCTTTAGCAGTGTTACTCAATGTCTTTGGACATTAGAGGCCATTATAACGTTAGCAATTGAGGTCACTATTTAAGTAACACATACTGTATCTCAGCTTAGTGAATCTCGGTGAGTAAAAAGTGAGAAATTGTGCATAGGTTAGACGGGTTTTCTGGGCTAAAATTACTGATGACATATCCTAATAATAGTTCATCAATATCAGACCAGTGAGCGTTGAACCCCCCCAACCCAATGATCAACCACTATTAGCAGCTGATACACAAAGAATGGAGTAGGAAGCAGACAGTGCCGCTCTCTGAGTAGTTGGTAGAACCCTTCCCTTCACAGCCATTTTCCGATTTTCGTTTTTTACTCCCCGCCTTTCAAAAGCCATAACTTTTTTATTTTTCCATTCACAGACCCGTATGAGCGCTTACCTTTTGCAGGACAAATTGTAATTTGCAATGGTACATTTTAATATTCTGTACAATGTACTAGGAAGATGGAAACAAATTCAAAATAATTAAATTAAATTAAAGAATTAAATTAAAGAATTAAAGAAAAACTATGTTTGAGCGACATTCTTACAGGCTTCATTTTTACTGCATTCACTGTACAGCCAAAAAGACATGCTAATTTTATTCTGCGGGTAAGCATGATTACGGAGATACCAAATTTATATAGTTTTTGTTACATTTTAACACCTTTAAAAAAAAATCCAAACATTGGAAAAATATTTCTTGGAGTCGCCATATTCTGACATCAGTAACTTTTTTATATTTCCGTATAAGGGGCTGCATAATGCGTCTTTTTTGTGAGGTCGGGCTTACTTTTATTTATTCTATTTTGGGAAATGCTTTGATCACATTTTATTCAATTTTACCTTTTATTTTTAGACTCTAAAACCTCCAGGGGGTCTGATCACTAATACAATACACTACAAACCTAATGCACTGCATTGTATTGTGAAATCCCTATGATTCAGTTATAGAAATGTAGCAATGATAAGCCTGGAAGCTCCTGACTGGGAGCTCAACAGGTGCCCGGCTGTCATAGCAACTGATCGCCGCCACCAGATCTCGTTTCAGGGGACGGTGATGATGGCAGCACCCATGTCCCAGGAAAATGATGCCTCGGTCAGGTTTGACTGAGGCATCAGAGGGGTTTATGCCTATGATCAGTGCAGGTACTGAATGCAGGCATTGCCGCTTGGTCCTTACTGTATTAAATAGTGCAGTCCTGCTACAGAGGTCATTATGCTCCTGAGAAGCTACTATGTTTAAAGCCCTGACATTCACAGTAATAGTATGGCGGAAGTCATGACAGGGTAAATGGGAGCTAAGCTGCAGTACCTCATTTTCACACTACACAGCGAACAGAGCTATCTGCGTCCTGCTCCATTCTCTGCTTATAAGTTGCTGATAAAAGCTGATCAGTGGGGGTGCTGGGTGTTGACTCTTACCAACCTGTTATTGATGACCCCTCATTAGTATAGGTCATCATTAATTTTAGGCCAGAATACCGCTTTAAGTGCAAAGAAGTGAAGTAGACAAGTTTACTCTATGGATATTATACCAGAAGTAAGTCTAAAACATATATATGGTAGCAACAAGCAATTTTTGTCAAGCTGCATAATTCTTTAGAGGCAGCAGTAAAAGAAAAATCTAGATGTGCAGGAATGCCCTATGATGTCACTATACTAGTATTAGTAAAATACTTGTGTCTGCTTTTGCACTATTGTGATTGTTAAAAGTACTTTAGCAAAAAGAGTCCTATATGTGTGCAAAGTATAGAAATGTAGAAAGATAAATCAGATAGAACAAGGCAAAAATCCCAGAATGAAGGAGTTTCTCATCACAATCTCTGATTACGAAGGGTTGAGGACATGGGTTATTCTTACAATGAACACTTTCTCAGCATATTACATTGTATCAAACATTAGGTACCTTTGCAAAGTTTAGTTTTATTGGGGGATTTTATTAAAACTGGCTTTCCTCCAAGTTATTCTTCCAATGGCTCCAACCTCTTAACAGTTCTGGTGCATCTTGGGCCTAAATTGAAATCTATACTAGTCATTGACTGGTGTAGATCTCAGGTATAACCATGACAATTTTCTTGCGTTGTAATAAATCTGAAGAAATCAGGCAATACCTTTTAGAGGCTAACTGACTCAGTTAGCCTCTAAAAGGTATCGCCTGATTTCTTCACTCTTCCACTACTTTCAATGGCTAACACGGTACAACATTATACTTGTAATAAATCTGTAAGACCAAGGCCCACTTATATCTCTGCCCACTTTTTCTCAAAAGTATTGAACAGTTTGGAAAATGGAGAAAGTGGCGCATTTTTGGTGCATGTTTTGCCGCAAAGGACCATGAGCCACTTCTGCACCAGAAAACTGACGTGCCTATTTTAGTAAATTTCTCCAATTATGTTTTTCCTTTGTTGATATAAATTTTCAGTCCTTGGACATTATTCAGAGTTCACAGTCACACAGACTATGGGTATATTCTTGAAATGGTGCTATAGTTTTACTACAATTTGCCACGTGGCAAGAACTGTGACACAACCGCGCCGTGTGAATACAACCAAACTGTCACCACTAATGTTAGTTGGCCATGTCCCTGCACAATCTGCCATTGCTAACAGTGGAAGAGTGAAGAAATCAGGTGATACCTTTTAGAGGCTAACTGAGTATATTTGATGGTAAGCTTTCGAGAGAACTAGCTCTCTTCTTCAGACATGGTGTAATACAAGAAACTGAAAATTCACAGACTTTTTATACACACACAAGACATGGATCTTCAAAGGATCTTGGAATAACAAAATGCAATATACGTAGAGAAGTTATTTACAACTGGTCAGGAAATAAACAGTCTGGAAAACTTGTGGGGTGTGATGGAGGGATCAGTAATTCTTGCTGTTATCTGTTTGCTATTAGGTGGTGATTTGTGACCCTCACAGTTCATACATAATGTGACATGAAACTGGCATGAATATTAAGTCCAAATTGCAGAGTTTGAAATCCTTGCATCAACCCAAATTCCCATTCCCTTCTCTCTCTCTGTGTCCCAAAATGTCCCATCAAAACCACAACCCGCAAATCCCCAATAGAGTGTCAGACCCAATTGAGAAGAGGAATGGTCTTCAATTGCTTTTTTATTTAGAGTCCTAAGAAAAATTGCTCTACTATTGTTATTTTAATCGAAGTACATGGAACAAGAGCTGACATATCCTCTTTTTAATATATCTTTCAGTTCTGCAATATTTTTGAGCACCTGTTCAGTGAAATGTTTCTTTAAATATGACTACATGACTTCTAATGTATCTTGTACTTTATTCTCTATTCATGTATTGGCTTAGCCTAGGAAATATCTGCTTACAATGTCAGTACATTAGTACATACCAGATAAATCAGTGTTTTCTCACCAGGGTTTAGGTAGCTGACTGCAAGCTACTATATTGAATCAATACAAATAATCTGAGAACATTGTGGTTCTGAAGTCTAGTAGTTTCATGAAACACCATGTTTTCTCTACTGTCGCCTTGTACTCTTATTTATCACTCATTTGCTTTTTTTTTCTATTTCTATCCTTACACGTGCCAGACCTTCAATCCTCTATGACACATGAGTCATGATCATATCAGACCTGATGTAGTGAAATCCAATTACTGTATATATAATTTCATTCCAATCACTCATGTCATCTGTATGATATGACTTGCATCGCAGTCTCGGCTTCTTTATATTAAACAAACCAGGCTTCTTTTTAGATTTTTTTTCTGATTGACAGCATTCACGCACACATCATTTATCAATCTGATATCAATAAATCTTCTGGTCTTGAATAAAGTCAACATCCACCCTTAAACATTATTTTGTTGTTTTTGTGTTTTTATATTCAAATAGATCAAAAATTTAGCTGCTTAAAAATAGGTTAAAATTTAGCTGCTTAAAAAAAAAAAATTATATCTTTCTGGCTATCACTTCATTTTCCTGCTACAACACTGTAAATTCATTGTACAGATACTGCATATAGTAAAATAATACAATTCTAGATGCCATCACTAGAGGGAGATAAAGAGCTTACCTCTTACAATTTAGATACTGAACACAATAATAAAACATTATGCTATAAGATCCTAAACAGCCTCTAGTGGAGGTTGCAGACCACAAGAATTGTATCCCTTAAAGGGGCTATCTAGGACTATGATACTGGGCTCCACTTCCTCTTCTCAGAAAGTGACATCATGTCCTTTGGTCACATGGCCACGCTACAGCTCAGCTCCATTCATTTGAATGGGACTGAGCTTTATTATGGACATGTGACAAAAGGATGTGATGTCAGTTCCTCAGAAGAGGAAGTAGAGCTCAGTATTAAAGTCCTGGATAAACCTTTTAATGCCTAAGCTCTTAATTGAAACAATAGAGTTCAGACTATTAAGACAATGCATCTAGAATTTAATCAGAGCAGAATGTTAGACCTTAAATGTCATGATGATGAAAGGTGAGAATTTGCTTTAAGAAAATTTCTAGGTATAAACAGTACATGGAACGTACTTCACAGATATGGTATGACCCCAGCCTTACCTTTATACTTAGATGTTATCACCTTAGGTGTCAGGAAGAGACAATATACAGTACTGTGCAAAAGTTTTATGCAAAATTAAGAATCCGTTCAACAATAGAACTCTTTATTTAAAATAGAATAGTTTATTTTTGAATATTTAAATATGGTTGTGTTTATGGGAAAATCCCTTTAAACTCAGCATCACCTTCTACCTATAGATGTTGTAGCCTTTAAATTTAACTTCAGACCCAGAGTATAATAGGTGGAGGCCTAGTGAAGATGAAAAAAAAATTCATACTTACCTTCTGTTACCTCTTTTGGGCCTCCTCATGGCATCTGTGCTCTCCTGTGACATAATGTGCCCGGAGTCACCACTGAGGCCTGTGATTGCTCCACCAATGGTCACATGGGCACGCCGACCATCATGATGTCATCACGCTCAGCATGCTCATGTCACCCCTGAGGCCAATCAAAGGCCTGAGCGGTGACCCAGGGAGCATGACTTCACAGGAGAGTGCCAGATGTCACCGAGGAGACAGAACACTAGACACCTGTAAGGAGGCCCAAAAGAAGTAATAAAAGATGAGTATGAATTTTTTTTTTTTTCGTTTTTATACCTCCCCTGGGCATCCATCTATTATAGTTTAGTGCCTGAAGATATATAATAATATCACTTTAACTGTGACATTAAGTTGGCTGAATTTTCCTTAGAGAGCTAGAATTTGGATAAATGGGTTCCAAGGAGCCCTGACAGTGTTATATGCTATGTTTTATAGATGATGAAAACATAAAAAAAGTTCCAGCATTCAAGAGTTATAATTGTTTGAATAAAATGTAACTTTTAATTCATAATGGATTAAAAAAGTAACAACAGTTACACGAGAAAGAGATCCATAGAAAAGCCTACGTGTTTCAGGGCGTATAGCCCCTTAGTCATGGCTACATGAGGATCAAAACACGACTGAATTTAAAACTCAAATGGATCAAAGATCTTCACCCACTAGCAAATTTAACTATTAACATACCAATATAATATAAACATGTGTATAAAAGAAAAAATATAACCTCAATCATATATAAGATACATATATATATATACATAAATATATCCCAAATATATAAAGATGGAAAATATAAACTTACATATAGTGTTTCATTAAAGCGATGTATAACGACATTCCCTCCATAAAATTAAAAATTCAAAAAGAAGAAATCACATGATCAAATAACATGTGACCACTACAAAAAAATGACATGATATCACAAAACACCATATTTGGAAAAATGAACAGTGAAAGAACCGTCATTAACTCCCTCCATAAAATTCAAAAAAGGGAGGAAAGGTCACGTGAACACAATACAAAGAAAATCACTTGATATTCCACATGACTATATTCAAAAGGATGAGAGGCAAAAGTTGGCTGAATTTTCCTTAGAGAGCTAGAATTTGGATAGATGGGTTCCTAGGAGCCCTGACAGTGTTATACGCTATGTTTTATAGATAGGTTCCTAGGAGCCCTGACAGTGTTATACACTATGTTTTATAGATAGATTCCTAGGAGCCCTGACAGTGATATACACTACATGTTTTAAGCCATTTTAAGGTGTGGTTTGTATCAAATTTGTTTGACCTGAAATTAATCTTGGACCCAAGCCACCTGAACCTGAAACAAAACAAATCCTAAGAGGTTTGCCCTTCTCTAGCCCACTTTAGAGGGAGTCTATCACCACCCCAAGCATATTTAACTACCGTCTTACAGAGCACATTGCAGTAATAAACAACATACTTTTGTTAAGTATATCACTTGTAGATTTGGAGAAAAGACCCAGTCCTGTGCAGTGGGAGTTGACCCTTACACTCAGGGCCGCTTTAACCATAGGT
Source organism: Leptodactylus fallax (assembly GCA_947044405.1). Taxonomy (NCBI): domain Eukaryota; kingdom Metazoa; phylum Chordata; class Amphibia; order Anura; family Leptodactylidae; genus Leptodactylus; species Leptodactylus fallax. The sequence continues at coordinate 1,376,566 of CAMRHE010000249.1, forward strand.
GAAATGGGGCAGCTGCACCAGGCCCTTTGGTTGCGGGGGGCCCCTCAGCCACACCAGATCAAGCCGGACAGTCCCACATTTCGAGTGTTGTCCTGCTGTTCCGAGCGGCAAGCAATGATTTCAACTCTATCTGTCTCCTTAGGACACAGATAGAGATTGATAATGTCTGTGGCAGGGAAGTGCAATGAGCACTGAGCCATAGACATTACAGTCGGAGCCTGCAGGTCCAAGGGAACGCAGTTCAGAGATTTTTTTTTTTTTTTTTTTAAATGTAACATTGATGGTTGAGGGGGTCAGGGGAAATTAAGTTATGGAGGGTATTGGGGGGCACACTGTCAAAAAGTTTGCACAGGGACTAAGACATCTTCCATTCTACTTGGTCAACAAGTACAGTGCACCCAGCGCTGAAGGCCTGCCCCCAGTGCACCATATGTTGTATAACACTTCAAAGCTGTTTTTCTCCAAGGGACATCCATAAAAAAGGTATGTTTTTTTATCATTGCAATGTGCTCTGTAATGCTTATTGGCAGCTGAATATGTTTGGGGAAGACGGTAGACTCTCTTTCAGTATTTCTATCATGTGAAATGAATGCATCTAATATTGTTAAGAAATGTTCTACTTATCCTCCTGCCAGGCTTCAAAGTGGCACATGTTAATGCCCATGTGGTGAAGAAGCAAGGATGAAACCTTAACATGGCCACTCAAATACACTTTCTTCCTGTTATCATTTAGTGTAAACTCTCATTAGCACCTCCAAAACCACATATGCAAATGAACGCATTAGAATATTTTCCAACACCATCCACGGAGATGGAAAGGTTAAAATCCGCCTCCACTTTTCCGCCCTACCAGCTCTCCCGCTGATTAATCTTATGAGTCTCCAGAACAAAATATGGGCTTCACATTAGCAAAGATTATTCTAACAAGATGCGATTCGTTGTGAGCAAGACAAAGATAATTACGGCATTACGGCAGATTGCGAGCTTTGTTTGCATATTATTTGCATGTTTACATTTTGATCCAGTTCCCACAGATTGGGGCTGACCTTTCTGTGTTCTGCTCAAGCTCTAATCTTTGTGTGTACACTTTCCATTTGTATTATCTGTTTCCATCTGTTCCTCCGTGTTAAAATCTCTCTGATTGTTTCTCTCCGACTTGTTTTGCTTTACAACGTCTGCTGTTTGCATTACAAAGGTGCAGCGCCACTTAGGACCACAAGCGTCTAATGAGCATGATATTCTTAATTGGGCTTTATTTGGTTCTGTATGTGAGAGATGTTCATGGCCATAAACAAGAGAATTAAGTGTGTTCCAATTTTTCCTGCGCGCATGTCTAAAACACTAGAAGGCCTCCAAAAGGGTGTCGGACGCGGGTGCCTGCTGGTTGATACCTGCCACTTGTCTGTTAATAATGGGGTTAGATCAGATTACTACTAATTACTATTATTTTTATTTATCAGATTATACATCACATGATTAATTTTCTTGGCTATGTAGATATTACTTGTCACTAGTCATATTACTACAATAGTTTCATGGTATATATTCAAGGTTTACTTTGGCTAGTTCCGGACCGTCTGTTGACTATATTTGTCTGGGTGGTCCACTCTTAACCCTACAAGGACATACCCGTACATCCTTGAAGTGTTAAGCAGCTGCACAAAATCATGCAGCTGCAGAACCAGGGAGTTGGCTATTACTACAGTTTTATCTCCCATAGAGAAGGTAGAAATACTTTATTAGCCCCTGATCCCATTGTGATGCCAAATTGGGGGAGTTCTAGTTTAGTATTTTAATAGAGTGCCTCCCCCAACTACAAAGAGGGCCATAAAAGTTGGCCACAGCCTATTAGGAAGTCACCAATGGGCATGTGAATGTATTTTTGAGTTTACTGCAATGCATATAGAGAGCTTGATATAGGTTATTGATACAGCATACCTCAATACAGCATAATACAATATAGTTAGAATACTCTATATGGACCCTCATATTAAAGTGTTGATACTTTGATGGATAGCAGTCTATCTTGTCACATACTGTATATTAGTAATGAAATGGAGAAAAAAGTCAGACATGGACCACACATCCCAATATTATACATTGATCTAATGCTTCACAGCAAAATCTACAACAATGAACACATGGTGCTTAGTATACATATTGATCTAGGTGTATAAGTCCACCAGCCACCAGGACCAGGCTCAGCACCTTCATGTTGCAGAAGCATTAATCCTGGCTTGTAGGCTAACAGGACAATTGTATATATGTGCCCAAATAAATTTTGACAGGAAAGGCCATGCTTTTATAGAGTTTGCCACCAGGTCTACTTAAGGAATACTGTGTACTACTCATGCCTTCTTATACTAATATGAATCACCCACCACATAGTTACCCACTAGACAACCCCAGCATCTTGTTGGTTGGCCATGACTGAATTCACACCCCTTCCGTTCAGCCATGTCCATTCCCATCCCTTGGCTAAACTTGACAGACATACGGTACTTCACAGAAGTGCGGTATTATATACCGCTAGAAAACCATCAGTGCCCTGAACTCAGCGCACTGTCGGCATTCCCAGTATGTGCCCCGGTGCTAGAGATATCGGTGCCATTATTTTTGGTACTGATATCTCTCCACTTTCAGAAGGGCGGGTTTTACAGCCTAGCATCATCGCTGGGCTGTGAGGAATGCACCCCCCGACAATACTAGTCCATGTAAGAATACTGTAAGGCCCGCCCTTCTGACAGTGGAGAAATATCAGTGCTTAAATTAGTGGCACCAATATCTCCAGCACCGAGGCACATACTGGGAAAGTTGACATTGTGTCAAATTCAGCGCACTGATAGTGTTCCAGCGGTATATAATACCACTCATCTATGAACACGTGAAAGGTCCTCTTTAAATATACAAGTGTTATAGAAACTCCACAAATATTGGGCCACTCCATATCATGCACATTTCTCCTGTAACCACCCTTTTCCTGTATGCATTTTCCTGTATGTTGGTTTTGGGATACCTAGGGTCACGTATCCATTTCCTCAAAGGAAACATTTGCTTTCCCTAACATTCTGTGTGTACATCACAGACAACAGACTACCGTACCTGAGCCTGTGCTCCATCTCTTGCCTGTGTTTGTATAGCTAATACAATGTAAACTATAGAACATACTGTCAATAACCATTCAATATAAGGCATATAAATGCACCAGAAATGTACAGTATAGTATATCACCAGCCAGAATACAGATGAGCAAAGGTGGAAAGCTCAGCAACCCAGACCATGCCACAGGCAAAAAACAAGCAAATCTCGGATCAGCCATTATAATGAGGGAGAGGACGCCAGAAAGAAATCACATTGGTAAGAGAACATTAAGGTAAACAGGACAAATAGGATATGTAGGAGAATGCAGCTTTCATCTTGCTGGGAATACTTTTGCTTCAGAGGAAAATAAGATGAGGCTGAAGGAATCATTATCCATGGACAATGGCTCTCTAACCATATAATCAAATGACGGGGTAACATAAGGTCTTACAGTAAAACAAGTACATCGACACATCCTGTGCATCATCCTGTGTATTATTCTTTGTATCGTCTTCTATATTATCCTGTAGATTTTCCTGTGTGTCTTGTAATGTTCACAGGATCCATTCATCTTTAGAATATATAAAAATAACAAGTGCATTTCAATGTCTTTTAACCCTGGATAATCTTCATGCTAATAAAAGGCAAGAGCACTTTCTAGACAGCATTTATATGCGCTTTTATTTTCTTTCATAGAGAAGAGGATAAACTTTTTCTGATGGATGAAAATCTCGATCGTCTGAAAGCTTTAGGTGCCTGTTTCATTGGCAATCCAATTATTTGGTCTGTTGCTTTAACAAGAGGTTTATGCGGTTCAGGTTAACATTTGTATGAGGAAATTGCAAATGTTCGATTGTAATGCTGGCATACATGCTACAATATAACAGGTAATTGGATATCTGTGGCCAGATGATGACCTCAATACTAATAGATGGCAGACTGAAATTGCAACAGATTGGCCAGAAGATGACCTCAGTATACAAACAGAAGGTGGACTAATAGCTCTACCGTAACCAAAGGATGGGAACAAATGGGGAATGTACATCAAATAACATACAGGAAGTTTTAAGGGAGGTTTCCAGGTTTACGGTATTGATGACCAAATTACACAGACCAGTTGTTTGAAGTGAATAGGACGAAGCTGTAATTCACTACACTACCACTATTATGTAGATGACATGCATGTAAACATACACCCAGAAAGCCCGAGAACACTTAGAGAGTGCGAGCAGAGAAGGCCCTGTCCACCAACTTCACACAGAGCTTCAGAAAAGAGAGAGAAGTCCACACAGAGTATCTCAGGACTCCATGAAATTCGGTACAAGACAGTACAAAGACAAAACAACAGAGAGAACTGGCCAACTGCTTACACCAGATAGTTAAGACCTAAACTGTTCCTGTTGCTGCAGTATGTTGCACATGGTTAAACCATTGTTCCTTGTCACTATTAGAGATTGAATACTGTTGCATTATTGTTGCCTGTGCCTGCAAGAAGTTGAGAATGGTTAAGACCCTGCTCCTGTTGTTGCAAAAGACTAGGAATATTATATACATGCCTTGGTACACTGCAGAACCTAGGAAGGATTGACAGCACAACCATTGCAGACAACACAAGAGAGGAGAGGGAGTCTCCCTCCATGCTTGATGCTGTTTAAGAGAAGTGGTATTTTATCATTTGTATTTGTTGTATTAGTAGTGTTATTTGTAGTGTTACTTGTAAGTCCCTATTCTGTATTACTGAAAAGTTCACAAGAAAGTTAAAACAACTTGTCAGAAGAGCCTGTTGTCAAATGTAAACATTATTACAGTGCTACAGAAATATTGCCTATATAGCTTAGGTCAAAGGCCTTTCACTCAGAAGGAAGGATGTCACATGGAATGGTCAGTGAATAAAGCCTAAAACAAAAACTGGAAACATAGTCTCCAAATACCCTCTAAATGGGGAGTTACTGTATATGGTTCACTATTCAAGTAATCATAAGGTCTACAGGTATTAGAGGTACAGTAATCTGTATGCCAATATATGGTACCTCTGTATGATGCCATATTATGGGGTTTTTCTCCCGTATTAGCAGTTGCTCTAAAGCAGAATAGCTTAAAAATTTTACATATGTTGGAACCAGCCACAATTCTTCTCTGTCAGGTTCAGTATGAAATGCAAAGATCTCTGTATGTCTTTGTATAAAACTGTAAGCAAAGGGCCTAATATACTTGTATGGATCTTTTATCATTGCTCCATGTAACACAAAACTTTACAAAGCTGTAATACTCCCTCCTGCATGATCCCTTACATAAGAAAGGAACGCCTCTGAAATTTAAAGGGTTAATGTCAGCTTGTAAAGTGAGGGAATATGGCATAATATACCATCACTTTATTATCAGTGGGTGAAAGAGACACAGTGCTTTTTTAGGTCTGCATCACATTTTCTCTTTTCCTTGCAGAGTACCATCCTCTGCGCAGGGAAAAATAGTGCAAGTGCCACAACACAATGCTGTGGCCCCTTCATTTTTGGAATCTATGTGATGTGCCATTACTTTACAATATGGGAACAAACTTTTATAGATATTGGAGGAAATTTACTAAGCTAAATGTTCCAGGAGTGTTTTTAACACTCTATACACATTGCAAATCAAACCAATGGGTGATGAATAATGATGGGTGAACCTCACAAGATTAATTTAGCAAATATTCACAAGTTTCGGTTTAGACTGAATTTGTTTGGTCCAAAATTAGTTTATTGTTATACTCTTAAGACCCCGAAATATGAAAAGTAGAGGTTATGTGCAGAAAAAATAAAATAAAACTTTAATACTCACCTTTCTTCACCTCTCTGGGGCTCCTATGCAGTGTCAGGTCATGTCTTGTGCTGGCTTGCAGCCTCTTCCAATCTCCTGGGTGACTGACTCAGGGGAACTGCTGAGGCCTGTGATTGGGTTTGTGAGGACCAGACGTCATATCGGAGCCCCAGAAGGGTGAGGAAAAGTAAGTAACACTGTTTGGTTTTATTTTCTGCACCTTCCCTGGGCCTTCAGTTATTACAATACTGACTAATCTGAAGAGACCCCATAATATAATATTGATTTATTGGTGGTGATCCCCAAAAATCATGGGTTTGGACAACCCAAGGTTTTTAGAAAATTCATAATCAACCAGCTTATTACAAACCAGTTTGTTCATCTCTAATGGTATAAAATTAGACAAAAGTGTGTAAAAATGCTCCAAATTTATAATATGATGTGAGACCCTGTGATAAATTTGATGTATATTTAGACTGTCTAGTCTAAGTCTACACTGTGTAAAGATCAGACAGGATTAGTAAATCTGCCCTATTTTAGCATAATCAATCATGAAGCAAGTTAGTAAAATATTTATAGGTAATTCTCACATGAGGTTAGGAATTGTCAGCCTTACTGAAGGTCTTACACTTATATAGAAGCGAACCAGCTGGCCCTAATGGTTTTCTGATGTCCAGATATAAGGCAGCGATTAGAAGTTCAAGGATTTTATGTTCGGATAAATATTCAGTTCAGGGAAGAGTTATAGCCTCTATTATTATAGGCAGTGTCTGGTTCCCTTCAGTCTCAATTACTTTCCCTCATCCATTGTAAACAATTAGGAGCTGTTTTCTTGCTAATGAACTGATATATGCAGAACAAAAACTCTAGGCATTGATCGTTGTACAATTGGAACACGAGATGCCAACTAAAATTCTACCTAAAATTGGTCTAATAATCTTCAGTCCATTTTCACCTACTGTAAAGCTGGCCATCCACATTAGATGTGGACTGTACAGTTATCTAATACATACAGAGGCTACCCTTTCTCCCCCAATGATAGATGTTGGAAAAGATAAGGATCTAAGGGTTGAACTTCAATTGTCCATTTTGTTCTTGAGGAGATAAACCAGATTAATCTGACAGCAGATTTCTTCCCTCTCCAAGTTCCGTAACCATGTTCTTTGTGGCGGTGCATGGGGGTTTGGTCAGGATAGTTGTCCCCTCCATGAGCATATATCTGAAAGATATCTATAGTGTATGGCCAGCTTTAGTGACTCATTTTTTATATTGGCGAAAATCCATTAAACAGGGTAAGGAGGCTTACACAACTTTATCTCCCGTTACAAAAGTAAACAAACATGACAGAACATACCTTCCGTCATGTTATTTACATTAGTGTCAATGGGAATGGACACAGAATCAGTCTGAGACCGTTCTCTGCAGCAGTTTAATGTCCATTGCTGTCATCCTATGATGGAAGAAAGCAACGAGCATTAGCAACGATAGTGTGAACTCCCCCCTAAGAATTCAGATCACTTCTCTCTTTATAAATTTATTCAGACTAGTACCTGAGTTGTAACAAAAAATTGGTCAGCACTGCCAAACAATGTGAAAAAGAAATGCAGGTGCACATTGCTGTGGCTGCAATACAATTGGAAACACAAAGTTGCAACAGCACTCTGCTAGCATGAAGAACATTACTGCAAATTCCTACTGTATGTAAAGATACATGAAAATCGGGTTCTTGGTGTTTGCAATTTGATCAAACTGTAATATTAAGCTCACCTGCCACGACAAGGCCACCTCTGCTAGGTGAGTCCCTACACTAAAATGACTCACCTCTATTAGGGCTTTGGTTTCCATGAAGTAAGGGCAAATGTGTTTCTCAGCCATTTAATGTCTTGCATACACCACAACAGCCTCCTGTCTCTGACCCTGCGGCCACTGAATGAATAAGGGATTGTAGTTCACCCATATTTTTTTATTGGGAACTCATTACTTTTATATTTCGCCTACAGTGGGGTAGCAGGAAGATTAAAGTTCTTCTATTTTATTTTATTTTTTTGCTATTGTCTCGGTGTGTGTGATGAACATTTTTGTAATATACTTTATTAACTTATCAAACTTCCTTTTAATAGAAAACAGTCTGTAAAGTTCCCATTAGCAATGCTCTAACTATTTACAATACAACTGTGTACAGACTTTCTCTAGTAACAGCTTGGTTAGAGGGTTGCTAAGGAGAATGTTACAGCCTGTTTTCTATTAGAAAGGACGTTAGATAGGTTAATAAAGTATATTACAAAAATGGTCACCAAAAGCCTCCGACACAATAGCGGAAAGAAACACAGTGACGTAAATAAATGGCCCTAATGCAGAAGCTCAGATTGCGCACCCCATAAAACTTTTCCTCACAACTATCAGCTGCATACTATCCATACATTTTAGCAACATTTCCATTTCCTTTTCCTTCTTTCTGGGCTAAGACCATCATGAAAAATTGTTCACAACATGTCTGTGCACACAAACTTTCCATCCTTACCAAAGGTGGACATATCTGTGCTGGGTATTCTCCCACAGTTTACAGCCCATCACTGAGGTCCCACACGTAATCTGCTTATATTTTGGGGAACCTTCTAACAAGAAGGGTTTGATCAAATGGAGATGGAAAACGGTCTAGAAATGGAGAAGGTGGCGATAAGGAAGGAGAAATAGAAGACGTATATATGTGCCTGCAACGCTAGGTTCACATCTGCGATCATTTTCCGTTCGTGGATTCCGTCCTCCATTCCGCATGAAAAGTACTGAGTGAAAAGTCCTACAAGCAGGACTTTTCTCTCTGCATTTTTCGGATGGAAATCCAGCAGACCCCATTATAGTCTTTTTAAGCGGATTGGGTTTCTGTTTTTAGGGTCCAAGCAGACCCCAAGAACGGAAACCCCATTGTGAACCTAGCATACCATTGCTTTTCCTCATCTACTCTTTTTTTATTAAACGTGGTTTATCCCTCCTTGTCTTCTTTTTTGTCAACTGTTCCATTTCCATACCACTTTCCATGCCTATACTTCTTCCTCTCCTCTCTCTTATCTATTGAAGTCTATAGTCATGCATATTATACACTTATACACATATATATCTCTTGTACAGATTATGCTTGAGAAAGCTCTGCCCGAACAAAATATTGCAATACTGGGATCTGTGTATAATATTTCATGTGTTCGTACAATTGGTGGATAGCTACAAATGGAACGTTCTTATGTGTTTTTCACATAATAAAAATGTCACTTCTTTCCCTTGCAATCTATGATATGTGTGTGCCATGGATATCTTATACTGATACGGGGATTGGAGAATCCGCCCACTGAGGACCACATCTCAAAGCACTGCCACAACCTCTGCTATTACTATACTGAAATCCTATTAGAGTGATGGGTATTACCACTACATTCAAAACTTCAGTCAGCTACCTCTATCTGTCCCATAGACTTTGACTAGAGCAGTAGTGTACATGTGTGTCCATCCCTATCCAATGGAAACAGAGGTCCCCCATTGGTATGATTAGTCTGGGTCCAGGCAGTTGGAGCCCTCAGCAATTGTATATTTATCACCTACCCTGTGGACATATTCTAAACATTTCATGGATCCTTTAACGTTCTTCTTGCTTTACCCTCATCTAACTGGGAAGCAGTACAGGAAACATCAAAACTGTTTTCATTTCAAGTGTCATATTTATTGATTTTGAGACTTCTCGGTTTATCTGCAGTGAATTTAATATTGGGTAAGTTACACTGAGCAAACATTACTTAGAGAACTGTCTCTCTAGTGTGTTTTAATGGATCGTTCCCAATTGAAATGATATTTGTAATAAAGTTTATGATGGCTCATGAAATGTTCTCTCTGAAAAACAGAGCTCTTGGTACATTTGTGATTAGCACCTGTGTACTGTATATAATGTACAACATAAGACCAAGACGTTCCACAAAAAGTGGAGGTGCAGTTACAATAACAGCAAGTGGATCACTTCTGGTGATTAAAGTATATTGCAATATTGCTATTTAAGGATGGAAAGGAAGGGCAACGCCGCACTTAGTAGTTGCCACTTGATGTTGCAGGCAATACCTAGTTTTACCTGCACCATCATGCAGCTATTGGCCCATAGCAGGTGGGCAAGGTTTCCATTGAAACACACTAGAGATGCAGCTCTAAGTAATGTTTGTTCAGTGTAACTACCCAATATTAAATTAAGTGTAGATAAACCGAGAAGTTTACCTTCACTGGGTGTATGGACACAACTTTAACTTTGTTGAAGTCGGAACTTGAAGATATGGAGGAATAAGAGGTTGGTGTCTTATGAACTTTCGTTTTACTGTGCAATGGTAAACCATGGCAAGGTTTGTGGCTGTACACTTGTATATTTGGTTGAACCTATAGGCCCTTTGCTGACTTGCCTATTGACCTACATTGAGTGTTCTGTTTTCTACACTCACCACTCCTATCACAATTATATTGTAACACAGGTACTTGTACTTGTTCATGGTGATTGATAGCTGCAAAAATATTTAACTTTTAATTATCTAAAAATGTAATTATGGTTATGTTCATGGCAAAATCCCTCTAAATTGTACCTTTCTTCTGTTATTCATACTAAAAATTAAAAATGCAATGATAAGTGGCTGTTACTAGTAAGGATGAAGAACTGGGTTGTAGCAAGCCAGGTTCATTGTGAATTTTCTAAAATTTTCAGATTGGGCCAAACCTGATTTTTTTGGGTTCACCACCTACAAGCCAATTTTATACTCTATATATGTCCTTGGGAGTCCCCTGGACCCAGTGCAGGTGGTGGGTCTGTCTGTGGTGAGCTCCATGCTGGAGAATAACTCCCATCCATGCATGAGACCGTGATAGCGCTGGGCAGTACTGTCAGTGACCGACTGCTTCACCCTAAGTATGAGAAGGAGCGCTATCGGAAGTCTTTCCTCCCCACTGCGGTTAGGCTGTACAACCAACACCGACCTAAGCGGAGATCAGGCCATACAGGGAACTGAAATATCTTTATGTTGTGATACACCCCCTCTGCTACTTTTCACCTGTACCATTCTATCTGTCTGTCTACTATCACTGGAATGCCTCTTTACCTTGGAACATTTTTGTATATATTGTATTAGTATTGTATTGTTTATCTTTGCTGCTGTAACACACTGAATTTCCCCATGGTGGTCCTAAAGGATGATGATGATGATGATCATTATTATTATTATTACATTCTTCAAATCCCAGAATATAGTAAGCAGAAGCCTGGGGGGTGGGAGTGAATAAACCTAATAAACCGTGTTACTCACCTCTCCTGGGCTCCGTCAAGGTGTCTGATGTGAGGTCATGCTTGCATTTAAGCATCATAACTTTTTAATAGCATTTCCGGTTTAGACAGAAACTTCCTGGTGAACCTCACTCATATGCACGAGATTTGTCTTGCGAGGTTCTAGTTACTAGTTTCAGTTCTTTCCTGTATCACCTAATACTGACCAGCCAGTGCTGACTGTGTAGGGACACATTCCTTTGATATGGAGAATGGAATCATAAATGTATTTATTCCTAGTAGGAATAATGGGACCATCACAATGCAGAGTTATAATAAAAGATGATCCAGATGTGTTATTTCATGGAGAATCCAAGTATTTACTAAAACAAGCATGTCGAGAGAGAGGACAAAATCTATTTAAGAATTGCACATATGTAAATAAGGGAGTATTAATGGATCCTGTTAAATCTCTTTTTGATTTGCTGCTTTTTCCTGTATCTGTCACTAGCACAATAGTTGTATTGCAGACATGTAGTCCCCGCAGCTTGTTTACCAGCTCTCTGGTGATTTAATAGGTGGATTTGGAAAGGGTTAAACCGAAAAAGCAATTGTCACACAATTACCTCTCTCCAGTTGCCGCATACAGTATACATCTTTAGGTCATATGGGAACATTACCCTTTTTGTCAGAACATTTTATTACAACATGTACCCAAAATTTAATTTCCTTTTTAGCTTTCCTTTCATTACTATTGAGATCCTAATCACCATTCTTGAAGAATACATCTAATACGTCTTTGGAAGTACTATTAAGAGTGGATGTAAAATAAGAATTCTGAGATAGATTCTTATTTCTCCCAAAACACAATCCTATGTATAGTAAAATTATTGTCAGCTTCATAGGATTAAATAGTAAACCTTATAATTACTATAAGAACTATTACAGGTCTAAAAAATAGATATTGCAGTCTCTACACATCTAAAAATAAAAGTCCAAGTTCTTGATAGCCCAACGCCCCATTTTATATAATCCCAATCTGCAAAGAACCAGGAAGTAGTTCCAGCAACTATGTATCACATAATGCCTTGTCTAGATATCACATTGGGAGGAGTGGCCAGGTCACAAAAAAATTCTGATTAGGATACTGGACAGCCACAAATACAGATAACAACAATAGAATAGGTATAAGAGTAGGGAGACTTTACTGGATTTACTATGAATTTTCCCAAATTTGGGGTTTGCCCGAACTCAAAATTTTCGTGGTTTTTCACCCTCGAATCATTATCATAGTCTGAGATCCCTTCAATTCCAAGAGTATAATATTGGAAACCTAAGGGAGGTGCAGAACAGTAATAAACAACTCATACTCAACTTTTCCCACCTTTCCTCAGGCATCTGGTCTTCAATCTCAGATGTCCCAGGTGTTTTCTGTCCTGTTATATTATATAAGAGGCCCTGGGTTACTGCTAAGACCTGTGGTTGCATCTTATCTGTGGACATGAGTCAGACACAGTATGTAAAAGAAGATGTGGCTTTTTTTAGGTAACAGGGACATTGCGTCTGGCATATAGGGCATAATGTTTGTGATGGGGCATAGTGGGTGTCATGGGAATACTGAAGCTGTTGCGGGGTCCTGTTTCTTTTACATGGAGCATTATGGAAGGCATTGAGAGCATTGTGGCTGCTATGGTGAAGACATTCTGAGACATTGTGCAGAAGAATAGGACAGCACTCCAGATTTGATCCAAATGATTGCAGTATATTTTATTCCAAAGGGCACATCCAATATAGAGGTACCCCTTCACCAGGCGTATGACCAAATAGAGAGGATATTAGAAGTGCAATTGGCTGGAATGATCCAGAGTGGAGCACAATGTGTCTGCCCTACAACGTGCCTCTTTTCCCAGTGAATCACTCCAGCCAATTCCACCTCTGATATCCCCTCTGTTTGCTCATTCTTCTGTTTTCTGGCATTTTAAGGGAAAGTTGCTCATGTGAGATGAGTCTTTAGAGTGCTGCCTGATATCCATACTACAAGTTATTCTGAGACATTATGGCTGTGTTGGGGGCAATATGTAGGAAGTCTGAGAAGCAAACTCTGCAGGTGGAAAAGGGCAGGATCTTTGGCAAAAAAAACTTTGCAGAAGTTCATAGCTGGAAGAAGCTTTTGTACATATCTGGGGCAGGTGGAAAGAATGGGGACATTGACAATTACTATCAGAAAATACATCAACTGTTATAAATTGTATTTAATTGTTGTTTATTTCCTAAATGTGCCCAACCAGTATTGTATACACCAGTCAAGTAAATTTTGGTAATAATTGGTCATGTGATGTTGCAATGGAATTTTTTTTTTAATTAGAAAAATTGTCTGCGATTACAAAAATTGTTTATTTTTTCTTCCTAATATATTGCCACTCTTGTCCATAGGCCATGTCTGATGATGCACCTCAGCTTCTGTCACTTGAACGCAGCGTACCTACAATACTAAACTTCCCAATGCTGTTTCTTTAAAAAAGCGCCAAACCTTACGTCTTATCTGAGCCACCTTAAAATCTGCCTAGAACATGACAATAACCTATTGCTATATACAAAATGTATTGGACTATGGATAGCACTGTAAGTATGAAATTAGGGAAAACAAGTCACATTCAGATCTGATCTAGCAATACATTTATTCACATTTTAGGACCTTGACATCTAACATCATAGGTTAATAAGTTACCATAGCAATCCTGTATTCCTGTTAATCCTTTGCTTCTAAAGCATTAACATTGACCTTCTTTCGGTCAGCAGCCTGATAAGGAATTCCATTCATGTTTATCTGCCTCCGATTGTCTCAGAGGATTCCTTAGAGATATGGATCCCTCTGTGTCCCGGCTTCATATCAACGGGTCTTATGAAGAGTAAATGATCTGATGATGAGAAGAGATGGACAAATCAGACTTGGACTTATTAGAGAGGCAAATCTGTCTGACTATCATCAATTAAAGTAGTCGTATCTTCTGAAAAGAGCAGAATTACTGGATAGAGGTCATTATTATTGGTTTTCCTATAGACTATATAAAGACTCCTTCCACAAGTCTCAAAGATACTTAAGCAGGAGAATAGTCAAGTTTAAAATCAAGATGAAAATCTGACAATACAAATATGCGTGTATGTGTACATACATACATACATATACGTGTAATAACAAGTTTTAGTAACTATAACAAATATTTTCCCTTCCATAACATAGTTGTCCCTTAGCTAATGGGCGGAGAGTAGCTGCTATTATGTTTCCCATAGAAATCACTAGACTTGTGGATGCATGTAATCTGATTCCTAATTGACTTGACATCCTGTCTTGGAGGACCAAGACAGACTTAGCATAAATGTGAGAGTGAATGAAGGAAAGGAGCCTCAAAAGTGAAGAACAAAGCATTCAGGATTCATTGCAAAGTTTCTTATAAGTGAATTGCACTATTGATTTATATAAAGTTTGTTGAAAATTTACTGATCATTTATCCTTTTTCAATTTTCACTTTTTATTTTTGACTCATGGCTGACATAGTAACAGGATGGCTCCTGTGATCTCGCCAATCTTTGACTCCTGGCTCCCACGATCTTTGACTACCAGCTGTTATAGTAATAGGATGGCTCCCACGTAGGAGCCATCCTGCACCATTACAGGTGGGGACCGGCCCCAGGGGGTGTTTTTTTTTTTTTTTTTGCAGGGGCTCACTCAATGCAATGCTCGTGATCATAGTGAACTAGGATCATGAGTATTAGCTCCAGGTCTCCCCTGTACAATACAGTGGTGACCCGGTAACTATGGCAGCCAATTTGCAGCAAAGCGGACACCATCTTTAAAGAATCAACACCCACTGTAATAGTACGACGGATACTGAAAAGGGGTAAAGGGAATCTGTTTTTTTTTTTTAATGTTGTTTTTAGGTACAATATTTTTTGCAGATTTTTTTTCTTAATATATCTTTAGGAGTTAGTTTTACTGATATTGAGCTGTAAAACCCATGCAAAAATGTAGATTTACAAAAGTATATACTGGCTACAACTAACAATTCTGCTGGAGGGATTAAAAACAACAGAAAAAAAACTATGGAGAACAGTTTCAACACAATTATGGCGAAAACTATACCAAAAGTCGCACCAAATATTGATTTGATTTAGATTCCTCTTTTGTTCACTCACTTTGCATTTTGTAAGTAACAAAAATAAACTATTCAAACTTCTATTTTTCAAAGCATTTTTACTTTGTGGCATTTTTTCTACATCTGCGTAAAACTTTTGCAGAGTACTTTATCTCATGTTTTGATCGCTTTTTATTTAATTTTTTAGGGATATGAAAAAGCAGAAAAAGGCGGTTGGGTCATTTTTATTTTTTTTTCCCTCTATGGTGAAAATGTTTATATGTTCTGCTTTTTTGGTTTGCGGAAATGCTTAATGTGTTTATATTTGGTTTAGTTTATTTGCATATGCAATCTAGGGAAAGGGGTGATTTGAAGCTTTATATTTTTTATATTTTTGTAAAGTTTTTATTTTTTTACTTTTATTTTTAGATTCTCTAGGTAGCTCGTAACCTTGGGGGTCTTATCATCCATAAAATATACTGCAAAGACAGCCTGCAGCAAATGATAGTAGCTCAGTAGTGATAGTAGTAGGGATACTATGGTAATGTATCACTGCCCACAGATATCATTTTGGGGGATAATATCCTCCTCCCCATGGTGGTTTCTGTGTGCCTTTAGGGTGGCCTTTATGGTGGATGAAGGTAATGAATATGTGATGTTTTATAAGGAACCTGTTACTGTAACATCCTTGCTGGTTCGGACCTCCGCGCCATCCTCCGGCCGCATGCTACGTCGCAGGAGGCGTGTCCATATATGATCCTCTGCTTCTGCTGTTTTTGCACAGCTGAGTATTTGAGCAGTGTACCAGTCCAGCCTGTGCTATTAGTTCCTCTAGTGTTTAAAGAGTTAATGTTAGTAGTTCTGTGATTGACATCCTTCCTTGCCAATCAAACCTGGTGGCGGATTCCTGATTCCTTTTATATAGTTTTCCAACCCTCTCTTGGTTGCTTGCTATTAGCATCTCTGAGCGTGCTAAGCGTTATACTGTTTTGCTTATTATCTATTTCTTTTGCCTTTGCTATTCTTCTGGTTCTTATTCTATACTTCGCTGCCCGATTGGTTCTGACCCTTGGCTCTCTTTATTACCCGTATCTGTTTGTTTGTCTTGTCTGCGTTTCATGCATTCACTTGTAAGAGACAGCCAATGTTGTCCTAAGCTTCATTTGTCTGTATAAACTGTTAATGTTGAATGTATTTCTGTGATTCTGTTCCTTTAAGACAGCAGCCATTGTAATTGTGACATGATGCTGGAGTGAGACCCCCCCCCTTTATGTCAGCTTGCCTGTTCTGCAGACAGAGTGTGAGCAGAGAAGCAGGAAGTGACGAGACAGAGAGCAGCAGCCATCTTGGCAAGTGTTGTATTGAACTGGTGTGGAGATTTTTCTGTACAGCTAAGCTGTATCTTGGTCCAGAGACAAACAGAGTGTAAAGAGACAACAGGACTAGTGAGTCCACGTGAAAGGAACTGTGCTCAGTGGCTGATCAGTGAGACTGACATTGTGACTGTGTATATGGATACCACAGATAGAGACTCGCAGTGCTGTTGATGTACTGGACGGCACCTGCTAAATCCCGCTTTACATCCCAGCTCAGTGTATGGATTCGGCAGGACTGTCAGTGTGCTGAGTGGAATCTGCTGTTGGATTACATTGCATTCAGTTGGTTTCCCTGTCTGTTAAAGAGGACTTCATTTCTCCCAAGATCCTGATAACCGTGAGGAGAGGACGCTTCACTATAAAAGAAAGGACCGACTTTGGGCCCCACCGCGCGCTTCTACGGACTGTAAGCGGTCCACCTGGACCACTGGGGAAAAGGGGGTGCACCCAAATGTGATGTCAGGGTCAGTTAGGGATAGTTTTGAGTATATTGTTCATTCAGTGTCCATACTGCAGAAGTGGACAGAGTAAAAGTAGAAACCATTGCAGAATTTGCCTTGAAATTGTTCATGCTATATTGTATATTTTGCTTGTCTTTAGCCCTGTCATTTTACCTTTAACTAGCCTTTATTAACTTATAGTAAATATATATTTTTTTCTTGAACTACCGCGTGTGCGTTCATTTCTGGTTGCGGAGTCCAAACCACCTGCCTTGCTCTCGGTTCACAAATTGGCGTAGTCGGCAGGATCCGCTTACCAGAATGGACGGTGACGCACCCGTTCGGGAGAATGGTGCTGGAGGAAGAATGCCAGCAGGGGCTATAATGAGTCAGTTAGCTAAATTTGATGGCAATAATATGTCAGTGAGTATGTGGGTGGAACAGATACGAATGATACAGCGAATGTACCAGACCGCACCAGAAGTACTAGTAGAGCTAGCAATATTGACATTACAAGGGGATGCTAAGACCACGGTGATACTGAGGCCATTTGAACAAAGGCAGACATTTGAGCAAGTAGTCCAGATTCTAGAAACCATCTATGGAGAAACTGCATTGCTGGGGTCTCTGCAGGCTCGGTTCTTCCAGAGGGTACAACAGGAGAATGAAAGCCTTCCCCAATATGCAAATGCCCTACAAGAACTGCTCCGAGATATTCAAAGGAAGGAAAGAGGGGGCTCGCCAGCCTTCTGTAACCCTGATCGGACTCTCCGTGACCAGTTTGTCCTGGGGATACGTGACGGCAGTTTAACTGTGACTATGCAGGATTTTATACGACGAGAGACTGATGCTAAATTCCATGATGTACAGGTAGAGGCCATCTCCCGTGCCAATAGTATGGTCCCGAGGCCGCAGACCGCAGTTGGAGTTACTTTGTCACAGGGGGCTAGTTCTGGCTCAGAGACAGTAGAAAAAGGGACGGTTAAAGAAATTCTCACAGTAATGCAGAAACTGCAAGAACAAATGGAACACTTGCACACTCGTTGTGATGAGCAGTCTATGAAAGTTGCAGACTTCCAGAAGACTGGAGATGAAAGGGTGAGCCATCCACACCCAGCAAGTCAGAATCACCCACCACCCTGCTGGAGGGGTGAGGATAGGACCTACCGAAGGGGTCCAAATCATTTAGTGCAGTGCTCAGGAGAAATCGAAGGGGCTTACCGAAGGGGCCCAAACAGATGGCCAGAACGACGGGGGATACGCTGCTGGGAGTGTGGACGGATGGGCCACGTTGCTGCTAGATGTCCAGAGCAGCGACAAACTTATGAGAGACCGCCGTTAAACTGAAGTCCCCTGCTGCTGAAGGGCGTGTAGTAGGGGAGACTGACAAGGAGACTATGTGGGGAGAATGCCCTGATGATGACCTGATCGCTGCAAGTCCTGTCATACAGGTGGAAATGGAGGGTATTCCGGTTACCGGGATGATTGACACGGGTTCCCAAGTAACGACCTTGAGTAGAGACTGTTATGAACGGTACTTCCGGCAACATGTGAAATATAATCCCCATACATTCGTACGAGTGGTCGCAGCTAACCAGTTACCAGTTCCGGTCGTGGGAGTGGCCTGGATGAATGTCCGGGTATGTGGCCAAGATCTAGGTAGGAAAGGCATTGTGGTGGTACAGGAGTCACATGAAGTAAAGGTCCCTGTCATTTTGGGGATGAATGTGTTAAAAGAATTAGATCAGATCCTCTTTGAAAAGAAAGGTCACGGTTATTGGAAAGAAACCACCACCCATCGGCCTACTCAAACAGCTTTCCAGCGGCTGATCCGGACATGTGGCTTACAGAAAAGTTCGGATGCACAGCGTCCTCTGGCTCGAATTTCAGTTCCTTTGCATACAAAAGTTACACTGCCACCCAGTCGGGAGACAATAGTGTCCATGCCCGTAGGCACCTGTCGGAAACTAGAGGGCATAGCTGTGTTGGTAGAACCACTGCAGGCAGCCGAAGGAGGTGTTGATCCGCTAGTGGCCCGTTCCTTGGCAATAGTTCGCAATGGAAGAGTACCACTTCGATGTGTAAACACTCAGGACCAGAGTGTGGACCTGACCCCAGGGAGGCAGCTGGCTAACATCTATGTGACTCCGGAGGAAGTAAGGAAAGTAACTCCAATGCAGCTGAAGCCGACTGAAAGGGATGAGTGGACCGTAACTGTGTCCATGGGAGAAGATGAGGAACCCACCTCTGAATGGAATGGCTGTGCAATTCGAGAACAGATGAAGATGGATGTAAGTTCATGTTCTCTGGAATGGGTGCAGAAGGTAGATGAGCTGTTGTGGGAGAACCAAGCCACCTTTGCACAGTATGCTGAAGATTTTGGATGTACCACAGGGATCTACCATGAGATTCCCACAGGAGACACCCCTCCAATTAGAGAGCGCTACCGACAAATTCCTCCACAGTTGTATCAGGAAGTGAAAGAACTGTTAGCTAAGATGCTACAGGGTGGGATCATCCAAGAAAGCCAGAGTCCCTGGGCGGCTCCTGTGGTGTTAGTAAGAAAAAAAGATGGGTCCATCCGATTTTGCGTAGACTATCGGAAGTTAAACGCTTGCACCGTACGAGATTCCTACCCCATGCCACGGATTGAGGAGTCCCTCTCAGCGCTAGGGAGAGCCCGGTACTTCTCCTCACTAGATCTGGCTAGTGGGTATTGGCAGGTGCCGATGGCCACAAAAGACAAGGAGAAGACGGCATTCATCTTGCCCATGGGACTATACGAATTTAACCGGATGCCCTTCGGGTTGACAAATGCACCCGGAACGTTTCAGCGGTTGATGGAGAAATGTCTCGGTGACTTCAACTTTGAGTTCACTCTCATCTACTTGGATGACATTATAGTGTATTCTGCGACCTTTGAAGACCATCTCCACCAGTTGGGGCAAGTATTTCGAAGATTGCGGGAACATGGGCTCAAATTGAAACCCAGTAAATGTCGGTTGTTCCAATCTGAAATTGATTACTTGGGTCACCGCGTATCAGGAGAAGGGGTGAGACCATCAAGAGACAAGATAGCGGCTGTTCAAGATTGGCCGATACCGACTACCCTGCGAGAAGTGAGGGCGTTCCTTGGAGTAGCCGGTTACTATCGACGGTTTATTAAGGATTTCGCCAAGGTAGCAGCACCACTTAATGCTCTCCTACGAGGCACATCCGGTGGTCCAAAGAACCGGTCCGTGAAGTGGGGACCTGAACAGGAACAAGCCTTCCAGGCATTGAAGGATGCACTGACAACAGCCCCAATCTTGGCATATGCTGATTACCACTTGCCGTTCCAGCTATATACAGATGCAAGCCTGTATGGTCTTGGAGCAGTGCTTTCCCAGCTTCAGGATGGCCAGGAGAGGGTCATAGCATACGGCAGCCGATCTTTGAGAGATTCTGAAAGAAACCCCGAGAATTATAGTTCATTTAAATTGGAGCTGTTGGCACTGGTATGGGCCATGACCGAGAAATTCTATGAATATTTGACCGGTGCTGAAGTTTTAGTACTGACTGACAACAACCCACTAGCTCACCTGGAAAATGCCAAGCTCGGGGCGTTAGAGCAGAGGTGGATAGCCCGAATGTCTACATTCAATTACCGCATTAAGTATCGGTCCAAGACAGAGAACCAGAATGCTGACGGACTTTCTAGGGTAACTGCCCAGACCCCCACAGAAGACGTGGATCATGAGTTGGAGCATGTGGAGGTGCCCGATTTCAGCAGATTTTCACAGGCCTTGACCGCCACTAATCAGTTTGAGATGGAGGGGACTGAAATGGCTCCTTTCTTTGGTCCCTCACGACAGGAATGGGCACAGATACAACAGACCCATGAGGGGCTGGCGCAGATGATCAAGTGTGTTGAGAAAGGCCAGAAGCCCTGTAGAGAGGAAAGAGAACGACTGACACGTGAGATATTATCTGTTTTGAGTCAGTGGGAAAAGTTGGAGATGAAAAATGGAGGGCTATGCCGAAAGGTCTATTTACCTTCTGAGATCGACATTCGATACCAAATTGTGGTGCCTAGTGAACTGGCTCGCTCCTTGGCAGTTGAGGCTCATAATAAGAATGGACATTTAGGTCATGAGAAGACCTTTCGTTGGTTACAGCGACTGATTTACTGCCCTGGTCTTCGTCAAATGGTCGAAGAAGTATGCCGCAGCTGTCGAACTTGTGAGATCCATAAGGCAATAGAACAGAGAGCTCCCCTGCAAACCATCGTGACCCAGGAACCTTTAGAAATCGTCATGATAGACTATCTAATGGTGGGCCCATCCAATAGCGGACACCAGTATTGCCTCGTAATGGTGGATCACTTCACCAAATTTGCGGTGGTAACCGCCACCAAGGACCAGACAGCTGAGTCAGCAGCTCGTGCTCTGTGCCAAGATTTCATTCGAGTATATGGGTGCCCCCAACGCATCCACTCCGACCAGGGCGCCTGCTTTGAGGGACACGTAATGAAAGAAGTTCAACGTATCTACGGGATAAAGAAGTCGCACACGACTCCATACCACCCTCAGGGAAATGGGGCCTGTGAAAGATTCAACAGAACTCTGCTACAGATGCTGCGGACGCTGGAGGAAGACAAGAAGTTACAGTGGCCTCAGTTCTTGTCTGAAATGGTGTGGGCCTATAACAATCAGGTCCATTCTACAACGGGGTACTCTCCTTATACACTTCTCTTTGGGCGGTCTGGGCGAAGTATAGGAGAATTACAGTTGAATGATGTGGATGGGTTCCCTCCGAGGGATCCAACCTCTTGGGTGCGGGCGCATCGGCAGAGACTTGAGACGATCCATCGATTGGTGCGGCAGCGCCTGCAAGAACATCCCCATCCTGATAAGACCCCAGTGCAAGAAGCACCATTGCAACCAGGCGACCTGGTGCTAGTTCGTGTCAAGAAACCCCAAGGGAAATTGGAAAGCAGATGGGAGGCTTTGCCGTATCGTGTTGTTGGCCGCAAGTATGCGAATGGGCCAGTGTACCAGGTCCAGAAAGAAGGAACTGATTGTGTTCGAGTACTTCACCGAAATATGTTGCGCCTGTGTCATTCTGAAGGGACAAATCACGATGGGCCTGCCAATGTGAATGAGCTCCCACAGTCAGAGAATGGAGGTGCGGAATGGGCCTCCGACGAGGAGGATGATTGTTGGCCGATCCCTGCTCCTGGGGATGTTCCACCTGTGACTACTGTATCTCCGGCCTGTGCCCCCTCTGGTGCGGAATCCGCTGGTCCTTCTCAGCCCATAGCTGCAGCACCCCATAATATACCACCGGTCCTCAGACGGACCACTAGGCCAAATGCTGGTATTCCCCCTGTTCGGTATGCGCAGGATGAGTTTGTTTGGCCTGCCATACATCGGTATACTACCACCCTGTGCATAAAAGTACAACCCTCTGGATATACAGTCATAGGCAGGGACTGCCAATCTTAAAGTGGGGGGGAATATGTAAGAGACAGCCAATGTTGTCCTAAGCTTCATTTGTCTGTATAAACTGTTAATGTTGAATGTATTTCTGTGATTCTGTTCCTTTAAGACAGCAGCCATTGTAATTGTGACATGATGCTGGAGTGACCCCCCCCCTTTATGTCAGCTTGCCTGTTCTGCAGACAGAGTGTGAGCAGAGAAGCAGGAAGTGACGAGACAGAGAGCAGCAGCCATCTTGGCAAGTGTTGTATTGAACTGGTGTGGAGATTTTTCTGTACAGCTAAGCTGTATCTTGGTCCAGAGACAAACAGAGTGTAAAGAGACAACAGGACTAGTGAGTCCACGTGAAAGGAACTGTGCTCAGTGGCTGATCAGTGAGACTGACATTGTGACTGTGTATATGGATACCACAGATAGAGACTCGCAGTGCTGTTGATGTACTGGACGGCACCTGCTAAATCCCGCTTTACATCCCAGCTCAGTGTATGGATTCGGCAGGACTGTCAGTGTGCTGAGTGGAATCTGCTGTTGGATTACATTGCATTCAGTTGGTTTCCCTGTCTGTTAAAGAGGACTTCATTTCTCCCAAGATCCTGATAACCGTGAGGAGAGGACGCTTCACTATAAAAGAAAGGACCGACTTTGGGCCCCACCGCGCGCTTCTACGGACTGTAAGCGGTCCACCTGGACCACTGGGGAAAAGGGGGTGCACCCAAATGTGATGTCAGGGTCAGTTAGGGATAGTTTTGAGTATATTGTTCATTCAGTGTCCATACTGCAGAAGTGGACAGAGTAAAAGTAGAAACCATTGCAGAATTTGCCTTGAAATTGTTCATGCTATATTGTATATTTTGCTTGTCTTTAGCCCTGTCATTTTACCTTTAACTAGCCTTTATTAACTTATAGTAAATATATATTTTTTTTCTTGAACTACCGCGTGTGCGTTCATTTCTGGTTGCGGAGTCCAAACCACCTGCCTTGCTCTCGGTTCACACACTTGTATTAAAGGAAGGGACTGTCGCCCAGTTGTCCTCTACCGCCTAGGGTAATTGAGACAAGTAGGTAGGGATTGGGGGTGGGTCAAACATTAGGACACACTGTCTCTGTCGTTCCCCTTCCTCCCAGGTTCCAGCTACTGGGGAAATACTTAACTGGCAATTCCCTAACAGTTACATTTAAAAAAGCCATCCAGTCTGCAGGCAGCATGTTATAGAGCAGACAAGAGACTGATATATAGCTTTGATTGAAAATTTCAGTGAAACTTGGCAATTTTTTTCAATTTATTTTATTTTTTCTCACACGTATTATTATTTTAAAACCATATCTTTCATGTTGATTTTGTGATCAATGCAACTGAAGATATTATGTGTACAAACCATAGAGCTTGTTGGTACTATGTAAATAATATATCTGGAGTAGTATTGCATAGACATCTATCCTATATGAAGGTGGTTCGCATCTGATTATTGCCTTTTTTACCATTCCATTTTTGGATCTCAGATGAAAATTTAGAAAAATCTAAAGTTGTTTCAAAGTTTCGGTACACTTTAACTTGACACATTACCAACCCTGCGGCACAGAACTTTAACTCAACCGTTTCAATGGCTTAGTGACAGCTGTATTCTGTGATAAGTTATCATACAGCGGCAAGTTAACATGTGGAGTTAAAATTTGCAATATCTTTTCAGTTGATAAAATGTTGTTCAATGTGCGGTCAGCTTTAGTGTTCATAGCAGAAGAGTGTAAAAATGGAAAATGAACTACTGTATACTGCAGTTTATTCAGGGCCTTGTTGACCTATCACATCCAGTTTTTTTGGACAGGATCCATGGAAAACTGTATTAGAATGAATACAATGGTGAATTTTAATGACCTTTAACTTGAACGTTGCCAAAGTCATTGCCTTGAGGTGTTAAATAGACATAATGGACTACATAAGGAACGAATGATAGAAGCACTGTGAATAATGAACAGGAAGCGAGTAGGATGAATCGGTCAATGAAGAAGCAGAGATACAGTAAATGAGCAAGAGAAGCTTTACAAGATGCTAATTTAGATATGCATATTTATAACGTTAATCGCCTGTTCAGGGTTTCTCCAAACAATGCAGAGTCGACTTGACCTCCCTAATGGTGAAGTCCTTTGGGAAAATTTGAGATCTGCTGTCAGCTTCTTTATGTTGAACGTTATGTTTTCTATGGTGTCCTTGAAGTCTGTCCTCTCACTCAGGTCACACACACTGCTCTCACTATACTCATGCTGGACAGCTGGCAATGGCCTATGAATATTTATAGGTATACATTTATACTTTATTCTGATAAGTGAAGTTTCTTAAGTATGTATACTGTCACCATTTCTACTGTCTATGTAGCTAGCGTTCATTAACATTTTATTTCTAGCTATCTATTAGTATGGGATTATCACATTCAGCACCTTGGTGATACTATTTTACTCTGCACTTGTATTATGGTAATGTACAGCATTGTATTAATATGGTTTCTGCTTTATTTACACAGGAGCACAAAAATAACTTAAAATGGGAAATTTGAAGGTAAATCTTTTCATATGAAGTGGAACCTATTGTAGAAATTCTCATTATTCGCTAGCAAAAAAGAATGCAGCTGTTCAGAGAAAGATCATACAATTTCACAAATACAAAAATAATCCACTTCATAACTGCTATAGTTAACAGTTGAAAGAATATATAGAGTATACAAGTATCTTTATGTCTCCCACACAGGACGCAGGAGAGCGGTTATATATCAGCAGGTGGGCAACATTCTGCATAGCCATCCCAGCAGAGGTTTTAAATGGTGCATCATGGAACATCAGGGACAGAAAAGTACAAGGACATACAGTCATATGAAAAAGTTTGGGCACCCCTATTAATCTTAATCATTTTTAGTTCTAAATATTTGGGTGTTTGCAACAGCCATTTCAATTTGATATATCTAATAACTGATGGACACAGTAATATTTCAGGATTGAAATGAGGTTTATTGTACTAACAGAAAATGTGCAATATGCATTAAACCAAAATTTGACCGGTTCAAAAATTTGGGTACCCTTATCATTTTATTGATTTGAATACTCCTAACTACTTTTTACTGACTTACTGAAGCACAAAATTGGTTTTGTAACCTCACTGAGCTTTGAACTTCATAGCCAGGCGTATCCAATCATGAGAAAAGGTATTTAAGGTGGCCAATTGCAAGTTGTTCTCCTATTTGAATCTCCTCTGAAGAGTGGCATCATGGGCTCCTCAAAACAACTCTCAAATGATCTGAAAACAAAGATTGTTCAACATAGTTGTTCATGAGAAGGATACAAAAAGTTGTCTAAGAGATTTAACCTGTCAGTTTCCACTGTGAGGAACATAGTAAGGAAATGGAAGACCACAGGGACAGTTCTTGTTAAGCCCAGAAGTGGCAGGCCAAGAAAAATATCAGAAAGGCAGAGAAGAAGAATGGTGAGAACAGTCAAGGACAATCCACAGACCACCTCCAAAGAGCTGCAGCATCATCTTGCTGCAGATGGTGTCACTGTGCATCGGTCAACAATACAGCACACTTTGCACAAGGAGAAGCTGTATGGGAGAGTGATGCGAAAGAAGCTGTTTCTGAAAGCACGCCACAAACAGAGTCGCCTGAGGTATGCAAAAGCACATTTGGACAAGCCAGCTTCATTTTGGAAGAAGGTCCTGTGGACTGATGAAACAAAGATTGAGTTGTTTGGTCATACAAAAAGGCGTTATGCATGGCGTCAAAAAAAAACACAGCATTCCAAGAAAAACACTTGCTACCCACTGTAAAATTTGGTGGAGGTTCCATCATCCTTTGGGGCTGTGTGGCCAATGCCGGCACCGGGAATCTTGTTAAAGTTGAGGGTCGCATGGATTCAACTCAGTATCAGCAGATTCTTGAGAATAATGTACAAGAATCAGTGACGAATTTGAAGTTACGCCGGGGATGGATATTTCAGCAAGACAATGATCCAAAACACAGCTCCAAATCTACTCAGGCATTCATGCAGAGGAACAATTACAATGTTCTGGAATGGCCATCCCAGTCCCCAGACCTGAATATCATTGAACATCTGTGGGATAATTTGAAGCGGGCTGTCCATGCTCGGCGACCATCAAACTTAACTGAACTGGAATTGTTTTGTAAAGAGGAATGGTCAAAAATACCTTCATCCAGGATCCAGGAACTGATTAAAGCTACAGGAAGCGACTAGAGGCTGTTATTTTTGCAAAAGGAGGATCTACTAAATATTAATGTCACTTTTCTGTTGAGGTGCCCATACTTTTGCACCGGTCAAATTTTAGTTTAATGCATATTGCACATTTTCTGTTAGTACAATAAACCTCATTTCAATCCTGAAATATTACTGTGTCCACCAGTTATTAGATATATCAAATTGAAATGGCTGTTGCAAACACCCAAATATTTTGAACTAAAAATGATTAAGATTAATAGGGGTGCCCAAACTTTTTCATATGACTGTAGCTAAAGGATCATGGGCCCCCTAACCCTTCCCCACAACTTCTTCTTATGGTGGACTACCAGTAACTGGCAATGTTTCTTTTAAGGCTACGTTCACACGACAGTGATTAATGGTGTGATGTCACATGGCAGCATTAGATTCAATGTCAGTGAATGGGGGCTATTCACATGAACTAAAGGTCATTTCGTATTTTTGGCCATACACTCAAATGTATGGGGAATCCATGAAAAATGGTGCCCCTTGAGTGCAAGATGGCTATGAAAATTGATGTGGTTAATGTCTCTGTCATGTACGTGCCATCCTAGCACGTGATGTTGGTGAGGCTGTGAGGCATCAACTCACTCCACTTACTCAAACTTGCACTCACCCGTCACTCAGGCTGCAAATTGAGCATAAATCGCATCCCAAATACAACCTGCCACCACCACTGATTTGATGGCTCAGCAGAAACCACACTAACATATACAAGTGTCTCTCCAACAGTCATACACGCCTCAAAATGGGTAATGGGTTCATACAGCAACAAATTTATCTTAAATTTAACAATTTAATACCCAAAAGGTTCAGTGCTATATATATAAGAAAAGGTAACAAATGACACAAATTGCAAATATCCTTAAAATACATGGAAGAAAAACAGAAAAATACTTAAGGGTCCCAGGAAGCTTGGGTATCTTCTGATGAATGGACACACCACTTCTCTTAGCTGACTTCCACAGATGTGACATCAGTTATAAGGTACCATAGCCTCTAAAGGCTTGTGTTTAACCACACCTCCATGCCACACCTCTATCTTTATCTGGGAAAAAGGAATTTCTTTCATTTTATACTTAAGGCCCCCTCATGCCCCCCCTCCAACTTTCTAAATAACATTTATTATTGCCTTTCTGCTGATGTTGCGGGGTCTCGGTCTAATGGATAGCCGCATCTGGGCCACTATGCCACTGTGGAGCATATTATACTGTGCATGGTAAAGGCGGCTCCCGGCACATTATGATCTGGCCACAGTGTTGTGGCTCCTAGCATAGCAAATGGCGCGGGACCTCGGTGTACAGTGCTGTAGACCAGGTCCCCGCCATTATCTATGCTAGGAGCCTCAACACTGTGGCCAGATCGCTGACCCATCTCATCTAAAGCGCTGTATAGTAAATAACCCCGTCCCCATATTACCAAAGCCCCCCCCCTAAACCACCCGCCCCGCTCCCTAGGCCCATTAGTCCAGCCCTGCAAATGTATGAGAAAGAGAGAGACATACATTTCTAACAATCATAAATATATATATAGAGAGAAATATGTAGTTGTCAAAATATTCATGTTTATGTATGTATGTATATATATATTTATGTTTAATTGAGTTTATTAAGGTTTTCGAATTAGGGAACAGAAAAAAAAGAAAGGGAGGGAACAACGCTGAGACAAAAACATCAAATAAAACATAGGGGGCCACATGAGCCGCCCAGAACATAGATGAGGCACCAAAGTAAGTTAGAATAAAGGGCTGTTAAGGCCCACAACTAGAAAATCAGCGATGGGTGGTGTAGTATAACTAAACAAGAACTATATTATTAGGGAAGTGGTAGTCAGGAAGACAAATGTCAAACTATATATATTTATATATATACTGTATATATTTACCAAATGCCAATAAAAGCATCAAGAATTCACTGTTGTCCTGAAGCTTTCTCTATGTGACTGTAATAATGATATATGGAGGTGATTACAATATTACAACCAAAGGAGAAGGTTATTGTTTGAGTGAGAACTAGGAGTCTAAAGATGGCTGCTGAGGGTGTAGTGGGTGGGCTAGGGAAACAGGAAGGGGAGTGAGTGAGAGAGTGAGAGAGTGAGGGGGAAGTGAGTGAGTAAGGGAGGGGGAGTGAGTCAGCTCTGAGTGCAGTCCAAGGAATCGTGGGAGTTGCAGGAAAGGCACAGAGCAGGAAGATGCCGATTTAAAAAATGTAAAGTATGCCAGGAGCTCCCAGAGAACCCAGAAATCACTCAAAACATAACGGCATTTGGGTGCACTTATTAAATTATTAATAGCCCTAACAGACATTTTTTGAAAATTATTTTTTTTTGCCTGGAAAACCCCTTTAAGTAATAACACATACACAACAATACATAGCTTATTGCATCACAGTCTCCATTCCTGGTGATTTATGGCAGTAAAGGTGTTATAGTCATCATCACATCAAGTTAGTAATGGTTAAAGTAAATATTTAGGAGGGTCAAGAAATTGAAGGATTAATGTCAGTATACCTGGTGGTGTTGAAAAGTAAAGGGGTTAATTCATATATTACTGGTGATCTAGGACAGTGAAGGGATTAATGTCAGTACACCTGGCAATTTATGTCAGTGAAGGGGAACATTTCATTATGCTTGGTAACCTAAGGCAATGAAGGGGTGGTCTGGGGCCTTGTGAATCTGTGGAAAAGTACATTTCCATGATTCATCTTCTTGCTCTTACTCTCTGGGTACCCCTCCCTTCTTCATTCTTCCCAGGAATACACACACAAACTGCCTGTGTGCAAACTTCCTCCCTGGGATCTGTGTTGTATCAGATTTCATCTTCAGTCCATGCAGCACCGCTCTCCTCCACATATCTAACCAGGTAATAAATTACTCCTATATCCGAGGTCAGTTCAACTAGCAAGGAGGTCACATTCTGCTGTGATGTTTTGTTTGCTGGCTGAACTACTTACATGGAGGGGTAGTGAGCTTGTAAACTAAACTTCGAAACTGTGGTCAGCTACCTGGAAATAAAGCAGATAAACTGTGCATAATTTAAACAGGATATGTAATATGAAGTGTTTTGTATTGATACATCCTGTTATTTGGACCATATTTTTTAAAAAAAAAACTAGATAACCCCTTTAAGATCCTTGGTTGTTTTCAATGGCAGAGATGAATACTTGTGTTTTTTTTGCTGAAAAGAGAAGTGTCCTGCTCAATTGCATGGCATATCCATGTGCAGAACCAATGGCACAATTCTATAGCTGATTACCCCCGTTGTTTCTAAGGATAATCTGCAAGTAAACCTGCAGCGGAAAGCCAAAGTTCTGGGTTACTCAGGGCTGGAATTTGGAGTGGAATACAAGAAGGAAGAGCAATTTCCAAAGTGTGAATGGATCCTTATACTTTTTCCCTCTACTAAATGCACCCCTAGCTATGGCTCACAAAAAACAAAGCAAAATCTGCAACAAAAAGCGCAACTTCTCCGCAATATATGGTTACATTCATTGGCATTGACGTTCACCTTTGGATCCCGCACCTGTCTCTAATTCAGAAACCAGTCATTTAAGATGTTCAATCCTTTTAGTATTTGGAGCATAATGTCCCTTAACCCTGAAAATGGGTCTGCCGAAAATCCTAATTTATTGAAATTATTTTTTTTTTGTTTCAGGTAAAAAAAATTGATCATTCTCATCTTCAAAGATATGGTTTCAATATCTTCAGACCTAAAGAGTTAAGGAGCCACGCCTGTGTATGTTGCCATTTTATTTTTGTGTTCACTTCTATACCTTATATTTAATGTGTACATCAAAGCTATAAAGAGTTCTGACAAGCGCATTGTTAATATATAACCAGACACCGCAGGAAATTTTCTACGTAGTTTTTATTTTTGAGCAGTTAATTACTAGATGTAAAATCCTTCCACCAGGTAACATTCAAGATCACAGGTGGAACTTTTTCCAAAGATATATTTGTATTGCACAGTCTAGTTAAGAGTTTTACAAGGCTTTAAATCTAAATCTCAAATTTCTCCTCCTAAAATGCATTTTTCAACCCTCTGGTGGCTCACATCTGAACAGCAGCCCAAGGTCTGGTCACCCTTTTCCAGTCTTCACATCTGCTCTCCCCAACATGAAGATGCTTCTCTCCTTTCTCATTCACAGCCCATTTAAACCCTTAGAGATTGCCTGTATCTTGTTCTCTTTCATCAGCGCTATAGCTCATACGTCGGCTCCAACAATACAGAGTGCTCAGCTCCCCTCCCTCCTGCTGTAGAAGACGACGGCAGAACAGCCTCCTGTATATGAAAAGGGTATTTGTCACCACCGTCTGCAGCTAATGAAAGCCAGTGATAACCCCCTTGGGCGGCCTGTCATAAGATCTGATGTTTTTGAGAGCTTCTGTTTATTCGTATCATCTTCGTCCTTCTTTGTCAAGAGGGAAACTCCAAGCTATTTAGAATATTAGAAGAACACAATTGCCGGGGCCTTATTTCGCAGTCAGCCTTTTTGCATTGACCTAAAGGTATCTCAGAGGAATATTAAATTCAGGCTTTGATTGTCAAGAACATATGTAGCTTTATTTCATCTTATATATTAAATATTTAAGCGTTGCTATTGAGATTAATGGCTTTTTTATACAGGGGAAAATTTCGAGGCGTTCGGATGTGGTTTAACTAACGTCTTGGTAGCAATTTAGATGGTTTACGTAAAAATCAGCGCTATTATAATGAGGTGTGACACAACTTCTGGGCGTTCAGTAAATGCGGAAATCAACTTAATCCTGGATTCTAATTAAGGGTTTAGGAGCGGCAGCTACATATGAACACGCATTTTAGGCTATGTTTTAGGCTATATTCACATCTGTTCCAATTACTTTTTTCCAAATATGAATAAAATAAATTAAATGTGAATGCTGTCTCTCCATGGATGCATTTATTGTAGTTTAACCAACACATTTTGCATAGCAATAGCTTGGCTTTCTTTCACTTAGGGCAATGATTCGATTCTTCTGTCCCTATAATTGAAGATTTGTCCACCCTTCATTGAGCTCAGACTTGCTGAAAGCATTTCCAGGACTACATATTGATGACCTATCCTTAATATATATGAATATTTAACTTATCCCAAATGTTAGACCCCCCACAGTTCATCTGGTTAACCCCCTAACAGTCACATTAAAATTGCAAAGACCCTCCTGAAATGTCACTTTTTTATTGCAGATTTTGAATGTATGACTCAGATAAATATTGCTGTACATTTTACATAAAACTTTTTGATTATTTTTTATTACTTTTTGTTTTTGAGAGGTGAGCTGAACACAAAACATCAATTCAGGAATCTGAATTTTAAGGTCTATGGCTTTCATCATGTAGAATATTTTATTTTGGGGGTTGTTATGGATGTGTTGATACAATTGTGTGGTTTTTATTTCTTTTTTTCATTAACAAGAGAAAAAAGTCAATTTTTACTTTTTTTTCTGTAAAATGATTTAGATGCTGCTGTGAGCATTGACTGCAGCACCTAAGGTGTTAAATGACAAGTATGCTTTCTGATTGATAATGGTATCCATGGTATCCCCATATCTGAAGTGACAGGGACACACTGCACACGGTCAGCTGCACATGTTCTCCTACACACTGGTTAAAGTGAACGTGCGAATATATGCAGCTTCGCTTCAACCAGTGATATCTCAAGATCCAGGTGGACTATAGACATAATCTTGATCTTATTTTAAAGTAGAGAATCTGGAGTTAGAGCCACTTTAAGTGACTGCTCCGTGTGCTCTGGGTGAACTCTAATGCACTTTGTGAATGCTAATGAACTGTGTGTGGGGGGAAGGGGAAGTTAAAGAGTCGGCAGTGTTTGGTTCAGCGCAGCATGTTCTTCACTGAATATCAATCACAGCCTGGTACATGGAATAGGGCATATACTTGGTATGGCTATTTTAGCCCTATTCACTTGAATGTAACTGAGCTGCAAACAGGCCACATGATGAATTAATATAATGTCACTGGCCTGTGAAGTGGAAGGGGCAGTCACCCTCCAGAATGTGTAAATAACCTGGGTGTCAGACCCCACCAATCAAATGTTGACCTATCCTAAGAATAGGTCATCAATATGTCCTGGAAAATTCCATTTGAGGACACCACTGAATTGGTTCTTCATGAAAAGAAAATGAAAAGAAACAAATAGGTGGCTGTACATAGACACATATAGTATACAACTGTGTCATACTATATCACGAAAGAGTGCTGAAATAATATCTTTTGACATACAGTATTATGCAAAAGTTTTCAGCAGGTGAGGAAGAAATCCTGAAATGCAAGAATGCTCTCAAAAATAAGTGTTAATAATTTATTTTTGTGACTTAACAAAACAAAGTGAATGCACGAAAGAGAAATCTAAATCACATCAATATTTGGTGTGATCTCCCTTTGGAAGAGGATATAGCCCCCACAGAGCCGTGATCTCAACATCATCCAGTTGGCTAGGATTACCTGAAGAGATAGAAGAATTTGAGCAAGCCTACATCCACAGAAGATCTGTACTTAGTTCTTCAAGATGTGAACAATCTCCCTGCTAAGTTTATTCAAAAACTATTAACATTTATACTTTTGAAAGTATTCTTTTTCCACACCTGTCTAAAAGTTTTGTGTAGTGCTATTCATAGCTGGATGGAAAAGTAAGGGAGGTCACATCTATAAATACAATGGAAAAGTCAGTGGCTGGTTGGCACTTCCAGAAACCCAACCTTCTGCTTCAGACCGGCTTAAGGAATCATATATTTCCACACCCTGATTTTTGACTAAGCTGTTCAACTTTTAGCACTCTGATAAAACTAATCTTTCCTCTGGTCGATGCTTATGCTTTCCAACTTGTAGTAGGCATAGAACTCTGAATATGTCCACCAAGGTTCTACCTGCAATGCACTTGGTCTGTCGTGGACTTGTTTGTAGATAAATTACCTTACAGATCTATTGAACATAGATCAGCATTGCAGACTTAGTAAAACTCATTACACTCACAAGAGTAGAAAACAAAAGAAGACACATGAAAGTAAAAACATGCAACTCAACAGTTGCGGGGAAAAAAGCCAAAACCATGAAAGCTATGGTCAGGCAAGGAACTGGTGCTACAAGTGCTTTGTCTTGTGTTTTTACTTTTATGAGCATAATTAAATAAGTTTTTAGTAATCTATTAAATCTACTAAATGTTACCTTTGCAGTGCTTATCTATGTTCAATACACAAGTGGATCCCTGACAGATCAATCTCTTTGGAGATACTGATGAACCTTTGAGAAGTGACATATGTCGCATTCTGTGCCTCCAACTCTACATGATGAAAAAGAAGAAGTTTCATCCAGAGGAAATCTCAGTTTTACATTACTGGCTGTCAGATCGGTAAAGCTGAGTTGTTTCATTGCATTTAGAAGTGAATTGAACTCTCTCCTTCATTACCAGCTCTGGTCTATGGAATTAAGCTATTTTTATTGTTTCTGTTTTAGAGCTGCTCTAAACTTAGTAACTCTCACAATCACCAATGTGGGAGGTCTGGCCTGTAGTGAAATCAGCAACAGACCATGAGACCATTGTGGTATATTTTTTTTACTGTGTTCACCGTATAGGATAACTAATGCTATTTTTGGATAGTGGGGGCTTATACGCACATGGGAATACCTAACATGTTTGTTTTTTGTTTACATTATGTGTTTTTTTTTAATCTAAAGGTGTTTTTTTTTTACTTTTTTATTGTTTGTTTATTTTGTATTCTTTATTGTTAACTTTTGAAACTTTTTTTTTTTTAATTTTTCCCTGTCCCACAAGGGGACTTGAACCTGGAATCTCAGGGACTTGACAGGGAACGGCAGTCAGGGGGCCATTGCTTGGCCTCCTGGCTGCCATGGTAACCCCTAGGACCCTGCAATCTTACCAAGATCACCCCCCCCCCGAGTGCCGTGATCAATAGCGTAGATCACAAAGCTCCTGTGTCCGAGGCATTACAGTGTTGTACTACTACACCGATGAGTGTTAATTATGAACGTAATAGTGATGTAATAGTACAGCGCAGAGCAGGAAGGGGTTAAAGACTATGGAGAAAATGTATGAAACTACATAAATGCACCATAGCTTTGGCTTATTTTACATACACAAAGTAGGGTGCATGTTGTGAAATTTTATTATGTATTTTATACACTTTTTTTGGCTCACCTGATATGTTTGGTGTCCAATCAGTGCTGATAGTATCTGAATGTGCGTTGACATTCCTGTCAATTTATTCATAAAACAAAATAAAAAAAAAAAAAAAAGAAAGAAAAACATAGGGAAAACAACTGTTTACTAAAACAGACATGTCTTTAAGCATGCTATAAGTACCATGAACAGCTCCGAAACACATCACACTGGCCCAATTTACTAATACTGCCTTAAACAGGGGTAGGCAACCTTCGAAACTCCAGCTGTTGCAAAACTACAACTCCCAGCATGCATACTTGTTCTACTGTTCTTGGAACTCCCATGGAAGTGAATGGAGCATGTAGGGAGTTGTAGTTTCACAGCAATTGGAGTGCTGAAGGTAAAAGCTAGACAATGCAAACTCAGACTAGACAATCTTAAACTGCACCAGGTGTCTGATGCTGTTTGATAAATCTGGTGTATTCTTAGACTGTCTGGCCTAACTTTACACCTCCTATTAGTTGACTTAAAAATTCTTGGTGCATTTGTGCTGCATTTTTGGCACACAGAGATGCACATTAGGCAATGCCCCTTTCCCGCAAAGTCACACCCACTTTTTGGTCCAAGTGTCTAAAAAGTATCTAAACTGTTTTTTGTGCACAATATGCCAGAATTCTGATGCATTTTGCATAATAAATATCCCCCATTATCTTATAATAGACGAAGACCAGCATGTAATTCCATATAACATTTGATATGGACATTAGGCTATGTAACAAGATATAGCAGAAATGAGGAGGAGACTCACAATAGGCTGTATCTCTGGTTTTATACCTAGATATCTGAACATGAGATATCGATAGTTAAAAACACAGTCAGGAATTTGAAGTTAATATATAGCAGTTCATGCTGTATATAAAATCACATTCCCGACTGTGTTTTTAGCTAGTGATATCTCTAATTCTTTTATAGCTAGTACTTCAGTCTTGGTACATGAAAGCTGAGAATCTCATCTTTTACACTTCAAAGGGACTGGATATTAATGACCTCTTTTTAGGATAGGTCATCAATAGAGTTGAGCAAATCGAAGCTGCAGAAGTGGAATTTGATCCAAATTTCAGGAAATATTCGATTTGCATTTAGTTCAAAATGGCTGCTCTACATGGGGCAAGGGACTCTGGGAACGCAGGATTACCCACAATGCCATGCGTGCAGCCAATCAGCAGCCAGCCCTGTGACGTCACATCCCTTTAACCCCTTTGCGAGTGCCCACAGCATGTTTGACCTCTGCATCCAAGGTGTTAAATCTCCCCGATCGGTTATGGAGCAGGGTGTTAGCTGTAACTGACAGCTAACACCCTGCTCCATAACCAATCCGGGGTTTTAATAGTTTGGATACCGCGGTCAAACATGACCTCAGCATCCAAGGGGTTCCACCATTTTGCCGCCCACCCCGGCTCTCTGCAGCCAATAAATAGCTGTTTTTGGTACGCGATTCGCTGCGATTTAATTCGGATCGAATAGAATCATATCACGAAATTTGTCGAAGTTGCCGAATCTAATTTTTTAATACTTCGCTCATCTTTAGTCATCAATATCAGATTGTAGAAGACTGACATCTGAGAGCCCTATCAATCCGCTACTAAGAGCACAGTGTACAGAGCTGAAAGCAGACAGCTCTGTACATTGTATACTGGCCATTCTGCTCTACTGCAGCTTAGCTCCCATTCACTTCAATGAGTATACAACAAATTACAGCTTGAAGAGATCTAGAAGACTAGAGGATTTGATACATAAAGTATATGGGTAATTTGCAGAACTTTTCATTATACAAACAATAACATGTATTTGCTGAAACTGGACAACCCCTTTAATGTACCATATGTAGATGATCAGCAGGTGCAATATCAATGAAAGGAACCATTATATTATAATTTCCTTTACTAAACCCTGTTTTACCATTTTTATTTCCAGAAAGCTAAAAAAAAATGATGCGGTTTTATTGAAAATGAATGTGTCTTAATTTGCACAAGGCTGTGCTGTGCTGGGAATTATAATCACATGTCTTTCCAAAATGTTTGTAGAACATGGGAGGAACCTGAAACACCAGGAGGGAAACTAAAATTCTATTCTTTCCCTGAAGAATCAGTAGCTTGGCCTCAATTACATTCTAATATAATCACAACAGTGAGTGCACAGAAGTTCAGACATAACATTTTTTTTTAATATGTAACATTTTTTCTATGTTGAACTATCTTATTTAATGCATTATGTTATATTATATTAATTATATTAAACATGTCATCTAAGCACAACACAACGGTATGTTTCTCTGTACAATTAATTAATTAACACAGGATTTCAAGGGCAACATTTAACCTCTGTTCAGATCTATATTGGAAGTTCTCCTTAGCAGATTCCATCAAAATTACTGCACAAAAATTATGCAGCAAGTTAGTCTTGGCATATATATATATATATATATATATATGTATATATATATTTATTTCTGAATTGATTTGGCAAAAATTGTTTCATGTCATAGGAGAGAACAACAATTGGTAAATTTTAGTTTATGGTGCCTTTAACTACTGGCACTGTGGATGGCAATTATGCTTTCTAAATGGACATACAGTAGTAGAAACCCTGGCAGCTTCCAGAGGAAAAAACAATAGCATGATATGCTGGATGCCACAGTCTTATATCTCACGCCATATGAAATCCTATGGCTTAAATACCTGAATGAGGTACAGTAAAGGATCATAGAATTACATGTGATACATTATAGACCTATAGACCTGCATAAGATACAGTATGGTCGTAGACCTGCATGAAGCATTTATGGGTTTGTATGACTATATGTGATACAATATAGAATGACAGTCCTGTGTGAGGTACAAAATGGATTCATATGGCTGCATAAGGTACAGTACAGACCAGCAGATGGTATAGTACGATCCAGCTTGCTTGAAGTGCAGTATGGACTGCATTAGGTTAGGTACAGTATGCGCCCATAGACCTGAATGAGGTGCAGTACAGACCCATACACTTGCTTTAGTTACATTATGAACCCATAAGACTACTTGACATAAAGCATATGCCAATAAGATTGCATATAGCATAGTATGGACTCATATGCCTGCATGAGGTACAGTCTGGACCCATATGCCTGTATGAGGGATGTAATGTGCCTGTGGGTCTACATAAGATACAGCATGCATCCATAGGTCTGAATGAGATACAGTATTGACATACGCTATCGACCTACATAATGTACAGTACAGACCAGCAGATTTGCTCCATAATGCAGCTTGATATAAAATAGGGGCCCATTATATTGCTTGTGCCACAGTGTGAGCCCATAGGCATGCATAATATACAGCACAGGCTGTAAACCTGCATAAGGGACAGTATGGGCCCATATGCCTTTTGATGTACTTGGGTGAGGTGCAATACATTATAGGAGCATGGGCCTGTATGAGGTATAGTATGGGTCCATAGGCCTACATGAGGTATAGTATGGGTGGTCCATAGGCCTGCATGAGGTATAGTATGGGTCCATAGGCCTGCATGAGGAATAGTATGGGTGGTCAATAGGCCTGCATGAGGTATATTATGGGCCCATAGGCCTACATGAGGTATAATATGGGTGTCCCATAGGCCTGCATGAGGTATAGTATGGGTCCATAGGCCTGCATGAGGTA
Source organism: Leptodactylus fallax (assembly GCA_947044405.1). Lineage (NCBI taxonomy): Eukaryota > Metazoa > Chordata > Amphibia > Anura > Leptodactylidae > Leptodactylus > Leptodactylus fallax. The sequence goes on from CAMRHE010000249.1 coordinate 1,415,264, forward strand.
TAGTATGGATCTATAGGCCTACATGAGGTATAGTATGGGTCCATAGGCCTATATGAGGTATAGTATGGGTCTATAGGTCTACATGAGGTATAATATGGGTCCATAGGCCTACATAAACTATAGTATAGGTCCATAGGCCTACATGAACTATAGTATGGGTCCATATGCCTGCATGAGGTACAGTATGGGTCCATAGGCCTACATGAGGTATAGTATGGGTGGTCTATAGGCATGCATGAGATATAGTATGGGCCCATAGGCCTACATGAGGTATAGTATGGGTCCATAGGCCTACATGAAGTATAGCATGGGTCCATAGGCCTGCATGAGATACAGTATGGGTCCCTAGGCCTTTATGAAAAACAGTATGGGCCTACAGGCCTCCATGAGGTACAGTACAGGCCTACAGACTTGCATGTGGTGTTGGGGGGAATGATTCTAATATACAAGGGCAGGTTTATCAAAGGTAAAGTTTTACTTTAAGAATGTGAAAGCAGTTAACTAAGTACAATGAGAATTACAAAAAAACAAATTGCATTTATAAAGAGCTTAATAAAAATCCCGGTGTATTTCACCTCAAGATTCTTTACCGTGAGACAATTTGCGAGCAGATTTGGAACAGATTTCTTTTCAATACCTTTTGCTGGGAAATGTGGCTAAATATACAAATTATCTGGAGAACCTACAAATAACTTCAGCACGTTTTAGAAGCTAAATCAGCATATAAGCAGTAATGAGCCTCAATTAGAGGTTTTATGCGATAACCTGTTGCATTCTTCTGATATAAAGAAATATTAAACCGTGAACATTTGCAGATTTATGAAGGTATAAGTATTCATCGGAAAATGGAGACTGTTACACGATTAATTATTACACATAATTCTCACTATACTGCAGTTTACGTGCAGAATAGGTAAGACAGCTCTGGCAGTAACACAGCATACAGTCATGGCCAAAAGTTTTGAGAATGATACAAATATTAATTTTTACAAAGTCTACTGCTTCAGTTTTTCTAATGGCAATTTGCATATACTCCAGAATGTTATAAAGAGTGATCAGCTTAACAGCAATTACTTGCAAAGTCAATATTTGCCTAGAAAATGAACTTTATCCCCCAAAACACATTTCAACATCATTGCAGCCCTGCCTTAAAAGGACCACCTAACATCGTTTCAGTGATTGCTCCATTAACACAGGTGTGGGTGTTGATGAGGACAGGGCTGGAGATCAATCTGTCATGATTAAGTAAGAATGACACCACTGGACACTTTAAAAGGAGGCTGGTGCTTGCCATCATTGTTTCTCTTCTGTTAACCATGGTTATCTCTAAAGAAACACGTGCAGTCATCATTGCACTGCACAAAAATGGCCTAACTGGGAAGAGTATTGCAGCTAGAAAGATTGCACCTCAGTCAACAATCTATCGCATCATCAAGAACTTCAAGGAGAGAGGTTCCATTGGTGCCAAAAAGGCTCCAGGGCGCCCAAGAAAGACCAGCAAGCGGCAGGACCGTCTCTTAAAAGTGTTTCAGCTGCGGGATCGGGCTACCAGCAGTGCAGAGCTTGCTGAGGAATGGCAGCAGGCAGGTGTGAGTGCATCTGCACGCACTGTGAGGCGGAGACTCTTGGAGCAAGGCCTGGTCTCAAGGAGGGCAGCAAAGAAGCCACTTCTCTCCAGAAAAAACATCAGGGACAGACTGATATTCTGCAAAAGGTACAGGGAGTGGACTGCTGAGGACTGGGGTAAAGTCATTTTCTCTGATGAATCCCCTTTTCGATTGTTTGGAACATCTGGAAAACAGCTTATTCGGAGAAGAAGAGGTGAGCGCTACCACCAGTCTTGTCTCATGCCAACTGTAAAGCATCCTGAAACCATTCATGTGTGGGGTTGCTTCTCAGCCAAGGGAATCGGCTCTCTCACAGTCTTGCCTAAAAACACAGCCATGAATAAAGAATGGTACCAGAATGTCCTTCAAGAGCAACTTCTCCCAACCGTCCAAGAGCAGTTTGGCGCTCAACAATGCCTTTTCCAGCATGATGGAGCACCTTGCCATAAAGCAAAGGTGATAACTAAATGGCTCAGGGAACAAAACATAGAGATTTTGGGTCCATGGCCTGGAAACTCCCCAGATCTTAATCCCATTGAGAACTTGTGGTCAATCATCAAGAGACGGGTGGACAAACGAAAACCAACAAATTCAGACAAAATTAAAGCATTGATTCTGCAAGAATGGACTGCTATCAGTCAGGATTTGGTCCAGAAGTTGATTGAGAGCATGCCAGGGAGAATTGCAGAGGTCCTGAAGAAGAAGGGTCAACACTGCAAATATTGACTTGCTGCATTAACTCATTCTAACTGTCAATATAAGCTTCTGTTACTCATAATATGAATGCAATTATATTTCTGTATGTGATAAAAACATCTGACAAACACACATAAAAACCAGAGGGCAGCAGATCATGTGAAAATATAATATTTGTGTCATTCTCAAAACTTTTGGCCATGACTGTACATCATGAAGCCTGGGTGTCTAGTCTAAACGAACCTGTTTATCAAAAACTATAAAGTTGATTTATTCTTGGATTGAGTAAAGGTGTATTCACATGGGTCTGTAGTGTGCCCTGTGGCCAAAAACTGCATAAAAATTGTATTAAAATCTGTTTAATGTTACTGCAATACACTACAGACTTTTGAGAATAAGGTGTCAGGGTGTCCCAATCCACTCCGACTACAGCAACTAAGTGTTACCCACCCAGACTTACCTCCTATTACCCCAACATATCCAAGGACAGGGCAGCTGGATCCTGCTTCTTTAATGGACTAGTGCCAAGTTGGCGAACCTATGGCACATGTGCCAGAGAGGGGACGCAGAGCCCTCTCAGTTGGCACATGCGCTGTCGCCATGATCGCTCACTAACGGGGAATCCAGTACAGGATTCCCTGTTAGTGAGCGATCGCTTCTTTCAGCTCTTTCAGCTGTATATACAAATTTGCACATACAATTGTGCTGTCAGTGTAGGCCAAGGTCCACAGGACCGCTGCTTACACTGACTGCAGAGTGTAACCTCTGCCCCAACGCAGGCGCAATGACGTAAGTCATCAGTGCCTGCGATCAGAAGAAGAAGGTGGACGCTCTTCATGGGACTGCAGCCATACTGGGTAAGTAGCATAAACTACTGTGTGGGGGCTCACTGTGGAGCATATAATACTGTGGGGGGGACCAAAGTGGAGCATATAATACTGTGTGGGGGGCCTAATATGGAACATATAGTACTGGGTGGGGACCACTGTGAAGCATATAATACTGTGGGGGGTACCAAAGTGGAGCATATAATACTGTGTTGGGGCCCACTGTGGAGCATATAATACTGTGTGGGGGCCCATTGTGGAGCATATAATGCTGTGTGGGGTCCACTCTGGAGCATATAATACTGAGTGAGAGCCACTCTGGAGCATATAATACTGTTTAGGGGCCACTTTGGAGTGAATTGTCCTGTCTGGGGGCCACTGTGGAGTGCATTGTACTGTGTGGGGGCCCTTCACTATTTATATCACGCAGTATCTGTTTTATAGCAGACGTGATATTATTACATTTTTATTCTTTATATACATTTTATTTCTTTCTACACACAGTGATATTATTACAGGCTGTAATAACATTGCACGGTCACTATAAAACAGATCCGGGTTAATTTAAAGTTAAATTGCTGTGTTGGCACTTTGCGATAATTTAGTGGGTTTTGGGTTGCAGTTTGGGCACTCGGTCTCTAAAAGGTTCGTCATCACTGGACTAGTGTCTAGTCTAGAAATAGACTTTACTCACACAGGCTTGTTTTAAAATTTATATAAAATTTTTGAAAGATCAGGACATGACACTACAAAAAGATAATTCTGTATAAAGTATCCATTTAGTAACCCTTTGCACCATTTTAGCTCTGCACATTGGCTTTTCATAAGCAAGTATAAAAAGGCAGTTTAATGGCAGCAGTAATAACATCTATTACATATACATTATTGTGTCTATATATGATTTACAAATGTCAAAAAGTGAGCAAATATCCAATACACACAATACACTGATAGCAATAACAATAAAATCACCTATTGCCCAGGTTCCCCTGGTGCTACCAAAACAGCTTGTATCCATCAAAACATGGACTCCTCAGGATATCTTAGGGTGTGGACTGAGATCTGGAAAATTGTAAAGTCAAGTGAACACCTTGCACTCTTTGCCACGTTCCTCAAGCCATACCTGTGAGATTTCTGTAGTGGAACATTATCCTTCTATAGAGGCCATTAGGGAAAACTGTTACCCTGACGGGGTGTACAGTACTTGGTTTAGGTAAGTCGTATGTCTGAAAAGTTGACATAAACATGAACGCCAGCATCTAAGATTTCCTGTACAATATTGACCAGAACATTACACTATCTCTGCAGACTTATCTACTTCCCATAGTGTATTCTGATTCCACCTCTTCCCCAGGTATACAAGACGTGCACACAGCCATCCATATTATATAAAGCATGATTCACCAAACCAGGCTGGGTGGTCCAGTTCTGTTGCTCACATGCCCATTGCCACTAGTACTCTCAGTGGTGGACAGGGTTCAGCATGGTTGCTCTGATGGTTCTATATATGTGTATACAGCAAGCTTTTCTCTTTTTTTAGAGTAGTTAGCATTAACATTCTCAGCAACATGTGCTACAGTAGCTCTTTTGTGGGATTAGACCAGTCAGGCTAGCCTTTGCCCCCAACGTGCATCACTGATCCTTGGCTGTCCATGACCCCATTACCAGTTTTGTTGTCCCTTTGACCCACTTATTTACCCATCACTTTGGCCCCTGTGAAAGTCACTCAGATCCTTATGCCTGTCTATTTTCCCTGCTTCTACCACATAGTCTTCAAGACTTGACTTTTCACTTGCTACGTATTATTGCCTTGCAGCTATAACCTTTGGCAGACAACGTACATGAATTTGCTATTGTGTTCCATGCTGGAATCTTTCTTATGTATACTGTATATTAAAAGTCAGTGTGTGCATGTGATAAATACTAGAGTAATTAAGTAAATTACTAATATTGTTTTCTTCTTAAGAGGCTATTTTCTGTACTATACAAATTTACTCTAGGTCCCCAAAGGCTGAACTCCAACAGTTCTTACATATTTGTAAGATTAAAAAATGTTCTGGGGTGTCATGCGTAAGTATAATCCTGCTAATTTTTTACTTATTACATTTTCTTTAAGATGCAATTAAGTCACTGCATCCTTGCCTTAGTCTCTCTTGTCTCCTCGCTCCTCTGTGATGTGTATTTAATGTGCATCTTAATGATTTGATTACAATGGGGTAATTACATAATTGCAATTTATTACTAGGCGCTCTCTTGATATTGTACATTAACAGGAAGCTTGCAGAACTGTGAGCCCTGGATGAGAGAGTAGATACCAACTGATATAAAATAAAATGGGAATCATATGTATTTCCTATTATTAAGGAAATATGTAGAATAGATATGTACCAGGTGTTTTCTTTTTCATCTTGGAATTTTTTTTTGTCTTGAAATATTGGAACATTTCATCGATCTTTTGTGTTTACCAATCTATGGTTGTGGGCGAGATATAATACTGATTAACATGTTGCAAGTAGATTGCTCTATCATAGACTATAGGTAAGCATAAGTTCTTACCATGTTGTAGACATTGAGGCAGGTTGGGAAGACTACAAGGCCATCTACTCAATGTCCGTTGGCTCCTTGAATAGTTGTTTACATGTTGCTGATACATTGGTTGATCAGCTCAAGTGATAATATGAAATGATTTTTATTACTTATTTTAAACACGATTAGGGAGTTAAAGGGGTTGTCTAGTTTTTTTTATTGATGACCTATGCTTAGGATAAGTCATCAATAAAAGATCAGTGGGGTCTGACACCAGGAAACCCTGCTGATAAGAGGTTTGAAGGGGCTGTGGTGCTTGTGTAAGCACAGTGACCTCTTCACTGTTTACATCATGTGCTGTTTGTTTCCTAGTGGCCAGGCAGTGTAATGACTGTCTTATCCAGTAGAAGTGAATGGGATGAGGCTATAATTATAAACAGCCATGCATGTCATTATTCATATGGAATTTAGGCCCCAAAACTTTCCCCGGAATGTGTAAAAAATTAAGCTAACTCTATTTTCTCCACAATCCGAGGATAGACTGTTGTCATTTACACAAGTTTTAGACCCTAAGCCCCAGTTGCATATTGATATGCAGGGTGTATAGTGATTCCAAATCACCCAGCAGATTCCCTTTAATAAAACAACGTCCTCCATTCAGGGCCCATAGTTACAAACCAGAGTGGAGAGCAACCTCTTAGATCCAAGATGTCCATTGATTACATTAACAGCCTGGTGGCTTCAAAAAGAACTGTGCAATACTTTCTTTCAGTTTCCCCTATGGTAGCGCTGCAGAGAAATTGAACACTTGTAGCACATCACAGATGATCACTGAGATTTCTAAGAGTGGAGTCCTTGTCTTATTATTAGGTGTCTGATCTAACAAGAAGGCATTATTTAACATGGACAACCCTCTTAAGTAACATCATTATAGTAATGTACAGTGCCTTGCGAAAGTATTTGGCCCCCTTGAACTTTTCAACCTTTTGCCACATTTCAGGCTTCAAACATAAAGATATAAAATTTTAATTTTTTGGTGAAGCATCAACAAAAAGTGGGACACAATCGTGAAGTGGAACGAAATTTATTGGATATTTTAAAGTTTTGTAAAAAAATAAAAAACTGAAATGTGGGGCGTGCCAAATTATTCGGCCCCCTTAAGTTAATACTGTGTAGCGCCACCTTTTGCTGCGATTACAGCTGCAAGTCGCTTGGGGTATGTCTCTATCAGTTTTGCATATCGAGAGACTGAAATTCTTGCCCATTCTTCCTTGGAAAACAGCTGGAGCTCAGAGAGGTTGGATGGAGAGCGTTTGTGAACAGCAGTTTTCAGCTCTTTCCACAGATTCTCGATTGGATTCAGGTGTGGACTTTGACTTGGGCATTCTAACACCTGGATACGTTTATTTGTGAACCATTCCATTGTAGATTTTGCTTTATGTTTGGGATCATTGTCTTGTTAGAAGATAAATCTCCGTCCCAGTCTCAGGTCTTTTGCAGACTCCAACAGGTTTTCTTCCAGAATGGTCCTGTATTTGGCTCCATCCATATTCCCATCAATTTTAACCATCTTCCCTGTCCCTGCTGAAGAAAAGCAGGCCCAAACCATGATGCTACCATCACCATGTTTGACAGTGGGGATGGTGTGTTCAGGGTGATGAGCTGTGTTGCTTTTACGCCAAACATATCGTTTTGCATTGTGGACAAAAAGTTCGATTTTGGTTTCATCTGACCAGACCACCTTCTTCCACATGTTTGGTGTGTCTCCCAGGTGGCTTGTGGCAAACTTTAAACACGACTTTTATGGATTTCGTTGAGAAATGGCTTTCTTCTTGCTACTCTTCCATAAAAGCCAGATTTATGCAGTGTATGACTGATTGTTGACCTATAGACAGACTCTCCCAACTCAGCTGTAGATCTCTGCAGTTCATCCAGAGTGATCATGGGCCTCTTGGCTGCATCTCTGATCAGTCTTCTCCTTGTTTGAGATGAAAGTTTAGAGGGACGGCCGGGTCTTGGTAGATTTGCAGTGGTCTGATACTCCTTCCATTTCAATATGATCGCTTGCACAGTGTTCCTTGGGATGTTTAAAGTTTGGGAAATCTTTTTGTATCCAAATCCGGCTTTAAACTTTTCCACAACAGTATCACGGACCTGCCTGGTGTGTTCCTTGGTCTTCATGATGCTCTCTGCGCTTTAAACAGAACCCTGAGACTATCACAGAGCAGGTGCATTTATACGGAGACTTGATTACACACAGGTGGATTATATTTATCATCATCAGTCATTTAGGACAACATTGGATCATTCAGAGATCCTCACTGAACTTCTGGAGTGAGTTTGCTACACTGAAAGTAAAGGGGCCGAATAATATTGCACGCCCCACTTTTCAGTTTTTTATTTTTTACAAAAGTTTAAAATAACCAATAAATTTCGCTCCACTTCACAACTGTGTCCCACTTGTTGTTGATTCTTCACCAAAAAATTTAAATTTTATATCTTTATGTTTGAAGCCTGAAATGTGGCAAAAGGTTGAAAAGTTCAAGGGGGCCAAATACTTTCGCAAGGCACTGTTTATGTCCACACACATCTCACTATTTTGTTTGCCCTTGCCAATAAAATTTGAAGGAAAAGTAAAGTCTAAACAGATTTCAATGTTTCTGTCAGGAATTCGCTTTGAACCAAACATGAACATAGATTTTTTTCCTTGACAGAGGAATGTTGGATGTGAAATTTCTGTCTGAAATGTGTTTAAAACCCCATCCCATATTTTGGCTGACATCTTCTGTTCTGTAGAAATATCCATGTAGTTATACCTTTTCCTAGGAAAACCAGCCATAAATAAATCCTCCATCACAAGTTTCATACAGTTTATTTCACACTTTGTTCTTTTGTCCCATTCCAGATGTGTGAAGAATTTCATAGCGTCCCATAGTTAAAAAAAAAAACTGTATACTCTCCAATATATGATTTTATTACTCTGTGTCTATGCATAAAACAGAACACTCTACTACTGTAATATAGCGGAAAAAAAACGTATGCCACACCATACAGGGCTGGTATATAAGAAAGAATACACTCTTTTGGCATACACCAGGTTCCATGTACAGTATATACCGCTAGCTATTCTGGCACATACGATATAACACACATAATGCAGTAACAAAGTGTGAATATGGCAGCTTTCTCATTCCCTTGAACAACAAATCTGCCTAGTTTTTTTGTGGCATGTCCTTCACTTCTGCATAACTACATAACTATTCAGAAGACTGGTATAATCTGGATGAAAATAATGAAGTTTCTATTTCAGAAAAAAGTAAAATATTTCCCCACTATTCAAATTAGACATAAAAAGTGGAAAATCATCTGTATGTGTGTCAAAATGGTATGTGACTTTCACCTCTGGCTGATGTGCCTGAGCAATAAGGTACTTTCAGTTTCCTGTACTGTGCAAAGGTGTTATTCTGTTCTGATCTGGGTCTTGTTCTCGGACCATGTCTTCTTTCCTTTGCCTGCCCTAACCTTCTGCCTGTTTTCTGTGTTGCCTGAATTATGTAAGGCCTGACTTTGTGGTAGTGACCAGGGGATTTCCCCTGGAGCAAAGCCCAGATCCCTGTACAGGGGTTAAAGCATGAATACCAGGGAATCTCTTAGACTCCACTCTCAGGTTTAGTCCCAATCCAAATCCATTGCAACACACTGGATCCACACTTGCTATATATGTGATAAATTCATCCTTGCATCATGGTCCATGGATAAAAATTGCAGTCACAACTGTGATGGAGATCCTATTGATAGCTGTTAGAAAAAGTAAAAACAGCTGAATAAATTTTTTACCCACATAATAGAACAGGCAATTCAAAGTCTTAGATTAAAAGGGGATTTTTAAGGAGAATTGTGAATGAGCATTTGTCTTCTGTACAGATGTTTCCAATCTTATCTCTGTTCTAATTTGCTCTAATATTGTGACATGCTAGCCATAGCTGCAATTCACATCACCACCATTGGGTGGCGAAATTTTAGACACATTTTGAATAGACATCTTGTGACAGAGTATTGCTGAATCATGTTTTCTTTTTAGCAGTTCATCTTCTGCTTCACATCTATAAGTGGTGGACAAAATTCATAATAAAAATTCTGAAGCCAAAGCTTTAGATAGAAGACATGGGCGAACCACTTCGGCACGACCTGGGTTCGACCTGAATATCCCAAATTGGTTGGTTTTTAAAGAAGCTGAAGAATTTGGGATTTGTCTCTGATGAGCTGAAATGGCCACCACAACATGCATTGTGGTAAATTAAAATACTCTGGGGTCTGTTCAGAGGTGGAGGTCCAAGGGAGGTGAAAAAAAAACAATCCGGGAACATGACATTGTCGAGTAGATCGAGAAAGAGCACCGGATGCCTCAAGGAGGCCCAAGAGAGGCGAGGGAACGTGAGTATAATTTTTTTTTTTACACCTCCCCTGGTCATCCACCTATTTTACTCTGAGGTATGAAGAGACCCCATAGTATAATAATTTTACTTACAGTTTTATCCTAACACAAGATGAAACAAATCTTTAGAGGTTCACCTATCTCTATTAGATACCATACAATCCATATCTGAAAAAGGCTCCTGTTTCCACATTTGTGGTTACTCAATATAGCTCTTCCCCATCCTCTATAGCAGGAAGCACAGCAGTAAACTACTGAATTGCAGTTGAGGGCTGACATCAAGTAATAATTGAATGGAACAAGAAAATCCCTTAGAGAAAAAAATATTGAAGCACGGTTTTATAACTCATAAGAAACAAATCCAAATGGAACAATAAAATACATGCATAAAACCTGTCCAGGGATGTTTAATAACATACCGGAAACTATAGTCCTATGGACTAGGTGGTAACCCTAGACATATACCCTGCAAGAATGACAAATCTCTAATAAGATGCTCCTAGATGTGTGATATCCTCTAACCATGGTATTTACTGTGCTGGGTTTTTGTTTATATCCCTACCTTTGTAATCATTGATCTGCCATGTGTAATCCTTGGAGCATATCTATCAGCCTTACACAGTACATATACTCTAGATCTGTCGGTACGACTCAAACCTTCTCCATCCCACTGCAGATTTGCGATTCCTTGCAATATTCCCTTTATTTACCTTGTAGAAAGCAACTATCTATGTTACTAGAATCCTCACCGAATTTTTAATAGATGTAGATGTGGAAAATAATATAGTTATCTCCTTCCTGATATATAAAAGGATGCAGATGTACTGTATATACAGTAGATTAATTCCATGTGTACGATAGAGGGATATTACTGCTAAACAAATAGGATTAAAGAGGTTATCTCAAAATTTTAGCATAGATGGCCTTAGGGGTTTATAACCCATGCAGTTGTACAAGGGGCTTCATTATGACTACTGAAAGGGGTCTCACTGGCTCTAATGGCCTGAACCTTGTACCGTATGTATACTGGACCTAGCTGCATCCCTAGCTATAGTGAGCAGGTGGTGTTATTTAACTATGTCTCAGGGTCCTTTGAACACAGTATGGTATGGTTATTTGTATACTTCATGCTTCTATTATTTGGTATCTTGATATCTACAAAAGAGAAGGTACTATGCAGACACCATTCAACCAGAAGATGGCCATTGACCTTCAAAAGCTGCTGGCTGAATACTTGTTAAGACATTTATTTTCCACAAGCCTTCATACATATATACGCTCAGTTTGGCCAAGCGTGCTTGTGCTGTGAATGGGAATATGGGAGTAAAATACTGTTGTCTATATCATTCTGCTTTAATTCTTCCTTCTGCAGAAAGTTGTGTTACCTGTTGCTAAATTTGTAATGCTAGACAGCTCTGACCGTGACTTATCTCTTAGCAATGTAAAATTCAAAATGTGACATTTTCCCCCATTACCAGTTGGGGAGAGCTGGAACACCTTTACTTATATCATTCAGTAAACTCTGTGAAAATTGATGGGTTTACCAACATTAATCTAATGTACATGGGAACCTTAAGTCTAGCTCGGTTCTTTAGGAAACCATTCTGCTAGGATGTAGAAACATCATGGGGCGAGGGAGGCGTTACCTGTTTGGTACTGTCAAACCTAACTTATCTTTTATTACAGGGGTTGGCCTTGCAAAGGTTTTATGCCATCAAGAATGTTTATCCTTTATCCATAGGATAGATGATAAAGAGCTTACTGGTGGTACTCTTTCCACTGAGACTATCAGCAATTCTGAGAATGCTCTGAATTTAGCTAGACCACAGCCAGGATACGTGTTAGTGTATCACTTGGAAGATGTGACAAATTCCCATTCACTTTGGCTATCTCCAGTATTCCCATTGAAATAAATGGTAGTGTGGACACATCCCGTCCAGCACAGGCACGTCTACATTCAACCTAGCTGCATTCACTGGGGGGAGGGGCACAACAAAACAGTGGACCCTAAGCTGAACCCCCCAACTGTCCCTGGCTATTTGCCCGAACTGTCCTAGGCGACAGCCAGCAACTGGTCGACAGTCCCTCTTTATACTAAGTGATAAGACAGAACGCAGACAGGACGAATAACAACAAAGAAAGGTCAGCTAGCCAAGTGGTCGGTAAAAATTGAGCAATGCAGTACAGAATCAAAATCCAAGGGAAAAGTCAAAGGTAAGCCAGAGGTCAAGAATAAGAAGAACAGGTAACAAAGAGCAAGGAGTATAGCCAGTACGTGCAAGGCAATAGCAAGTGCCAATAGGAATGTGAGCAAACAATAAATAGGGAGAAAGAACCCGCCCCAGACTTGATAGGAGGATAGGCTGTCAATCACACAGGTAAGACTAAAGTTAACTCTTAGAGGAGCAGAGGGAAAGCAAGGTGAAGGAGAAGGGTGTGGCGGAAAATCAATTAAGGAGGTGAGGGAATAGGACAGTGCTCAGACAATACAAGAAAAACCCAAAGGAAGGAATCACAACCGGACACGCCTCCTGCGCCGCAGCATGCGCCCGAAGGATGGTGCCAAAGCCCGGACTGGCAAGTATGTTACAAATACATCTTGTTATAGAAATATGTATCCCTCTCCATTTATCAGGTTGAGCTGCTTTTTATATAGAAGTCTATGGAGAGGAGAGGGGGAGTAGGAAGCTGCTAGAAAAGACACACAAAGAACTGCAGCTGCTACATTCTGCAACTCTTTGGCAATGCTGTATTTCAAGATAAAAGTCCACCACAGAGTGATGCAAAAATCTTTCCCCCTCTACATTTCTGTGTGTGAGGTGAGTATGGAGACAGAACCTATATAAACAGTCTGAGTGAAGATAAGAAGGAGGAGGGGAACAGCCTATTAAGTGGAGAAAGAGACATTTTTTATAAGATATATTACAAAGTTACTTATATTCTCTTGTACTGTTCATTTATGAAAGGTGGTTCTATAATTAAAGATACACTTTAACCTCTATGGCCAGTCTTGTACTACATAGAGATGTCAGGTCTGGCTAAGAAGATAATTCTCTTTGTTACAGGCTTTTTGCTCTGTCTTTTAGATTAGTCAGAAATATCATGCTTCGGGCATCATAAATCCATTTATAACAGAAGTTTATGAAATTTAGTTCATGGGAAAATTGGGGCTGTTGACCATAACAATCAGATTCCAAGTTTCATTTTTAGGCTAAGGCTCCACTTACAATTGCATCTCAATAAATTAGAATATTCAATTGAAAAAGTGAAACACATATATTTTATTGAGTCATTACAAACAGAGTGAACTTTTTCAAGTGTTTATTTCTATTAATGTTGATGATTATGGCTTACAGCCAAGGAAAACCCAAAAGTCATTATCTCAGAAAATTAGAATGTTATATAAGACCAACTGTAAAAAAATTATTTAACACAGAAATGTTGGCCAAATGAAAAGTATGTACAGTAAATGCCCTCAATACTTGGTTGGGGCTCCTTTTGCATGAATGACTACATCAATGCGGCGTGGCATGGAGGCGATCAGCCTGTGGCACTGCAGAGGTGTTATGGAAGCCCAGATTGCTTTGATAGCAGCCTTAAGCTCATCTGCATTGTTGGGTCTGGTGTCTCTCATCTTCCTCTTGACAATACCCCATAGATTCTCTATGGTGTTAAGGTCAGGTGAGTTTCCTGGCCAATCAAGCACAGTGAAACTGTGGTTATTAAACCAGGTATTGGTACTTTTGGCAGTGTGGACAGGTGCCAAGTCCTGTTGGAAAATGAAAATTCCATCTCCAAAAAGCTTGTAAGCAGAGGGAAGCATGAAGTGCTCTAGAATTTCCTGGTAGACGGTTGTGCTGACTTTGGTCTTGATAAAACACAGTGGACCTACGCCAGCAGGTCTTCTCTCCTTGGCCCAGGTAAGACGCTTCTGGCGTTGTCTATTGGTCATGAGTGGCTTGGCACATGGAATGCGACACTTGTAGCCCATATCCTGGGTACGCCTGTGTGTGGTGGCTCTTGAAGCACTGACTCCAGCCGCAGTCCACTCCTTGTCACTCTCCCCCAAATCTTTGAATGGCCTTTTCTTAACAATCCTATCAAGTCTGCGGTTATCCCAGTTGCTTGTGCACCTTTTTCTACCACACTTTTACCTTCCACTCAACTTTCCATTAATATGCTTTGATACAGCATTCTGTGAACAGCCAGCTTCTTTAGCAATGACCTTTTATGGCTTACCCTCCTTGTGGAGTGTGTCATTGACTACCTTCTGGACATCTGTCAAGTCAGCAGTCTTCCCCATGATTGTGTTGCCTACTGAACCAGACTAAGGGACCTTTTTAAATGCTTAGGAAGCCTTTGCAGGTGTTTTGGGTTAATTATTCTAATTTTCTGAGATAATGACTTTTGGGTTTTCCTTGGCTGTAAGCCATAATCATCAACACTAACATAAATAAACACTTGAAAAAGTTCACTCTGTAATGACTCAATATAATATATGTGTTTTACTTTTTCAATTGAATTACTAAAAAAAAAAAATTACTTTTTGATGATATTCTAATTTTTTGAGATGCACTTGCAGCAAGCCGCAGCTGAAAAACGTTGCAGAAAAGACTGGGGAAACTCTGTGGACTTTCTGCATTATTATACCTATACAGAAAACACCAGCATTTCCATAGGTTTAATTGACATGTTGCGATTTTCAAAAATGTTGCGTTTTTGCAACACGGAACCCCGGCCTTAAAGAGGATTTTGGAAATTTAAAAGGTAACTTTGATCAGTTACTCTTGCACAAATTTCCAGTTAGAGTGCTTTCATGCTTGAGTCATTTCAATCCATTCTAGCCTGTCATAGGAACAGATGAATGGACTAAATATTAAAACTGATCCGAGGACCCCATTGACATGTAAGAAGATCCATCATGTTTCCATTATCTTCAATGACATTAAAGATTTGCATTTGCAGGGCTTTTATATCAACTATTTTTGATGAACTCTGTGCTGGAGTACCTGAAAGAAAGCCACAGAAACATGGGAAGTACAAGCAAAGTCCATGCAGATGGTGTCCTGGTTGGATGAAAACCCATTGGCTTTGCACTCCTCAGTGTCTCATGGGGTCTTATTTAGATAAACATAAAATAGTTTATTATATTAGGTTAAAAGATTATCTGCATTGCAGAAATTCATGGCATGTCTCTGGAATATGCACCAACATTTTTGAGAAAAAGACATGGACCGCACATCACAGCATTATACATTGATCTTAATCTTCTCAGCCAATTGTACAAAACTGAACACGAGGTTCTTAGTGTCTATATTGATCAAGGTGTATAAGCCCACTAGCCACTTCACGGCGACTTCTGTATTGCAGGTCCCTACTCTACTGGGTGCAGCGCTGCACAGCAACTACCACCACCGCAACACAGTACCCACAGGGAGAGCGACCCAGCAACACCCTTCCTGCCAGGTAAAGCCCCCAGGCTCTGGGCCACTTCACTCTAGATCCACTGCATTGGCAGACACTATGCAGCACCGCACCATGTGAACATATCTCAAAACATTCACCTTACCATGTGGCCTCAGTCAGAGGACTGAACCAATATAAGGGTCCCATAATTAAAAACACTTAGGCCAAATGGGAGGAGTGCTGGTACCAAGGGAAAACAAAAAATGGAAAAAACAGAACTTCTATGTTGCATGTCTCTGGAATATGGCATCAGTCTGGAACCCCACTGAACCTAAAGATAAAGGCCCCATATATCTGTTTCCTAACTTTGCAGTTAAATATGTACAACAATTGGAGTCATTTTGGAATATGGGAAATAAAGATATTGTATTTTAACCCTACTGGTGCTGGACCAATGACATTTTGTTATGTTTTTACAACATGCCTTTTCCACCATTTTTCCCTGCACAGAATGGAAACTGCAGCATATTCCCAGTCAAGTGAATGAGTCTGGCTGCAGCTACCTACACAGTCAGGTAACCGGGAGCACTGTTGTTCAGTAAAAACATAGAAGAAGTAAAAACATAGAAGAAGATGCAACACTAAATCAGTTCCCTTCATTTTCAGGATAAGTGGGGGTCCTATAGGTCAGACCTTCACCAATCATTAAGAGATGACATATCCTAGAGTTGATATCTCTTTATAAAATAGGAAATAATCCTTTAAATAAATGCATTGGTCACCACTATATAGCAACCATATACGTATATATGTATATCCCTTTGCTACTCTGTAATAAAATATTGCCTACAAGCATATGGATAACAAATGAGCGTGATCAGGTTTTTCCCCTCTCGTATATTTGAATTGTTAATATCCCCAGGACAAGAAATTTATTAGATTCAATTACTCTTCTACCTTTTGTCGTCTTTGTTTTTTTTTTCTTTCTTTATGCTTTTTTTGTGTTTAAATTAGTTTTTTTAAAAATCTAATAAGAAGTTATTACAGAGAGACTGGCAGTGATGTCTCATATATCCACATGTAGGTGTAGAGGAGTTGATTATATAACTGTATCCTGAAGGAAAGGTTCACCAAAGCTGATATATTAAGGAATTCATAACAATTCCCTGCTATTTATCAGATAGTTAAATCGTTGTACAAATTAGCTCTGGGTATTTGTTACTTTTTCTGGATCAACATCCTATACCGTCTATATAGTTATGATCTACATACAAAGTTCAAATGTTATGGCTTTGTACAATTTTTGTTTTTTTCTTAATAAAATGTTGCCATGTTTCAGTATTATGGAGGTGTCCTCCTTTAGAACTGTTGCTTCTACAGTAGAGTACAGTATCTACTTTATACTGTGTATGGCACTACAGAGGTGTGATATGATGACATGCAGTATGGGACTGCAGTGAATCCATGTGCTCTTAGTGCATGCAGTTCTATGTGAGCTTACGAATTACTTGTCTTATGCTAAGTTATAGCCTATTTTATGATCCAGAGCTGCATTTATAATTCTGCTGGTTATTACTGAAAACAGTAAACACATATATTGTTACTAACATTTCTAAAAGCTTTGCTCGACTCTTTTATTACAGTAAAGTAATAATACATTATGGCAATGGTTCCCAAATCAGAATACTGTGCCATGGCCGGTGTAAAGGCTACCCATCCCATAATGCAAATCACCAAAGCAAGCTCTCTGCAGACAATGACAAGGAAAGCTGGGAGATTTCAGCTCTGATGCTTACAGAACCAGGCTCGGACTGGCCCACCGGGGAACCGGTGAATCCACCGGTGGGCCCCGAGCCCCGACTATTAGTCCTCATGTCATGGGGGCCTCTGACCAGTGGCGTAACGACCGGGCTCGGTGGGGTATGGGGCCCGTGGCCAGCTGGAGATGGCCGGGGCCCCGGACCACTATGATAGTGGTCGGGGATTAGCCTGGTTCCCCGACCGCTATACATACTGTTATTGGAAAGGGGCCAGGGCATATTGCCAGGCCCCTTTCCAATAGATGGCAGGGCAGGGGAGGTGACTGAAAATAATAAATACATATTCTCACCTCTCCAGGGCAGAGCGTCTTCTCCGGTGTTCCTCCGTCATGTGACTGAGGCCTGTGATTGGGCCCCAGTGGTCACATGGGGCGCAGCCGTGTAATGATGTCAGTGCGCCCCCACGTAACCGCTGAGGCCCAATCAGAGGCCTCAGCAGCGACGTCGGAAAAGGTCCTGAAGACGCTGAAGACGACAGGATGGAGCGAGGATGCCAAGGAAAGGTAAGTCAAGGTGAGTATGATAGTTTGTTATTTTTAATCACTTCCATGGGCCTCCGATTATTATACTCTGGGGTCTGAGGAGACCCCAAAGTATAATAATAGCACTGAAGCGGAGGAGGGCTATTGGGCGCATATGTGGGGGCCACTGTGGGGAGTATATAATACTGTGTGGGGGCCACTGTGGGGAGTATATAATACTGTGTGGGGGCCACTGTGGGGAGTATATAATACTGTGTGGGGGCCACTATGGGGAGTATATAATACTGGGTGGGGGCCACTGTGGGGAGTATATAATACTGTGTGGGGGCCACTATGGGGAGTATATAATACTGGGTGGGGGCCACTGTGGGGAGTATATAATACTGTATGGGGGCCACTATGGGGAGTATATAATACTGGGTGGGGGCCACTGTGGGGAGTATATAATACTGGGTGGGGGCCACTGTGGGGAGTATATAATACTGTGTGGGGGCCACTGTGGGGAGTATATAATACTGGGTGGGGGCCACTGTGGGGAGTATATAATACTGGGTGGGGGCCACTGTGGGGAGTATATAATACTGGGTGGGGGCCACTGTGGAGCTTATACTCCATACAGTGGCTCCTTCATTTATTTTTTTAATTACGCCGGGGCAGGTGAAAAAAAGCAAAACCAAAAAAAAAAAAACCAAACTTTCTCTCCTGTCCCCAGTGTCTCCCAGCGCAGTTCGGTCCTGCAGTTCTGTTGTTTTCTTCCAGCTGAAGTTCCCCCTGCACATGACTATCTGTGACGTCACGTGACCCCTGAGGCCAATCAGCGGCCTAAGGGAAGGGACCTGGCACGTCACAGCCAGTGAGGACTTCTGGCAAAAGAAGACAGCGGAGCTGCAGGACCGGACCGTGCTGGGAGGACACTGGGTGCAGGTGAGTATGTTTAGTATGGTTTTTTTTTTGGGACGGGGGGGTAGGGGGGATTCACCTCCCCCGGACTAATTATAAAAAAGAAAAAAATTATACTGGACAACCTCTTTAAAGTGTGGCACATTAGGGGGGCCCTGGGGGGTATATTAAAGGGATTGTCCAGGCATAATTTGTTATGGTTTATCCTCAGGATAGGCCATAGATACCTGATCTCTAGGGGGCCGACCCCGGACCGATCAGTTGTACAGAGCCACTTCTGATGCCCGTCCTGTACACAATACAGGGCCAGAAGCAGAAAGCTCTGTCCACTGTGTATTAGCCGGGCACCTTCACTGTATCTCAGCACTTATTGAAGTCAGTAGGAGCTGAGCTGCAGTGAAGGCGCCGGGCTGCTATACAGCGGATGGAGCTATCTGCTTTCGGCCCTGTGTTGTGTATAGAACGGGTGCCGGAAGTGGCTCCGAACAGCTGATGGGGCCGTGTGTTAGCCCCCTACCGATCAGGTATTTACGGCCTATCCTGAGCATAGGCCATAAAAAAGATTAACCCTGGACAACCCCTTTAATATGCATCACACAGTTTAATGTCCCCCCCACAGGATAACAGCCCCCATCACTGCTCCCACACAATATAATGACCCCATCACTATTTCCCATACAGTATGGGGGAACCAGTGAAGAGGCCACTATGTGGGGGGACCAGTGACGTGACCATAGAAAAATTTGGCCCAGACAACCCCTTAAAAGAGGTTGTCCATAAACTGGAGCGACCACTGTGTCGGCCGCCAGGGAGGTGTAAAAATAAGAAAATTTAAAAAAAAAAGCATACTCACCTGTCCCCAGCACCCCGTTGTCCCCAGCCAGTGTCTGTTCGGTCTCATGGCGGCACCTCATTTCTGGAAATCCTGTACCTAATTGGTCTTAGCGATCACATGAGGTGCAGGACTCCCAGCAAGGAGTCACTGGCATGAGACTGAATGGACACTGGCAGTGGACAATGGAGCGCCAGGGACAAAGTAGTATGCTTTTTAATTTACTTATTTTTTACTTTACACCTCCCGCCAGCTACATGGGTTGCTCCAATTCCTAGACAACCTCTTTAAAGGATTTATCCATCTTTCTAATATTGATGGCCTGTCCTTAGGATAGGCCACCAATATTACATCTGCGATGATACAACAGCCAGGACCTCTGCAGATCAGCTTTTCCAGGACAGTGTGGCTACAGGTAAAGGTAGCAATTCTTGGAGCCACGCTGTTCACTTGCCATACAAGGTGTAGCAGTAGGTTTAGGTAGTGCAGTGGTGCACATGGTATAGTGGGTGAGCAGCATGGCTCCCGGCATGTTATTACCTTTAGCCGCCCTGTCTCGGTACCACTGATCTGCAGGGGTCCTGATGGTGGGCCCCTAGAAACAATTCCACTGGTGGGCCCTAGACATCCCAGTCTGACACTGTACAGAACCGTGCCTGCGGCTGTTCATCATAATACATGCAACGCAAGAACAACTTGTCTGGCCTTGTTCAGACCCCATAGTATAATAAATGGAGGCCAAGGGAAGTGTAGAAACATAATAACCATTCATACACACCTTCCCTGGGCTCCCTTTGTGGTGTTTGGGGCTCTTCTGACCTCATAGGTGATGTCAGCAGCCTCATTCAGTCATTGGGCTTCAGCAGTCACAAGGGGTGCATCAACGCCATGACACGATGAGGCAAGCGTCATGTCAGCCTATACCACGTGACTGCTGAGACCCAACCACAGGCTTTGGAGGTATCCCACTAGAGGGGAGAGAAGGGGAGTATGACTGTTTAATATTTTTCTGCAACTCCCCTGGGCCCCCACTTATTATACTCTAGGTCTGAAGAGACCTTAGAATATAATAATTATTTGCAGGTGGCAAATCACAAAAATGGCAGGTTCAGCCAAAAAAAATCACAATGAAACCAATTTAATCATCTCTAATAACATATTCATTAATCTGCATATTATGGATAGGATAATTGTGGGGTAATGACATGTAGAAAAAAAACTAAATACTGCTCTGCTAGCTGGGGATGCTGTGGATTTAGAACCTGCAGCATGTCAAATATTGATGCATATGATGCATGATGTTTTCATCTTTTGTAGTGAAAGGGTTAGAAACTGCTCTATCTGCAGGGGTAAATGTGCAGCAAAAAGTGTGTTTTCTGTGTTGGGTCTGCTGCAGAATAGTGCATTTCAGACATACCACAGCAGACCACCACATGTGGCCGTAGTCTAAAGAGGTTTTCCAGGACTAAAAAACTATTTTAGAAAAACTCTGCATGGACTGTGCCTGGTATTGCAGTGTGGCTCCATCTGTATTGTAACTCGTAACATAACTCATGGACACACAAGTCCCTGTTCGTGGAACTCAGGTCAAACTTTTTTTTTCTTTTTACTAATGCTGAAGAAATCTAGCACATCAGCGCAGGTTTTAATTTATTAATTATAAATATAAATGAATACAATATTTAATTCTGGAAAATGTACAGTATTGTGCAAAAGTTTTAGGCAGGTGATGGAGGGGTGGCTACAAAGTAAGAATGCCTTGAAAAATAGAAGTGTTTAGTAGTAGTAATAGTAGTAGTAGTAGTTTTGTCAATAAAATAAAGTGAACAAAAGAAAAATTTAAATCAAATCAATATTTAGTGTGAATCCTGGAAGTGATGATATGACCCCCACAGAGCCCAACATCATCCAGTCTGTCTGGGATTAAATAAAGAGACAGAAGGATTAGAACAAGCCTACTGTAACGTCTCTGCCGTTTCGGGTCTCGGCGCCGCCCTCCGCTCGCACGCTGTGGCGAAAGAGGCGTCTTCAATTTGGTTCTTTGTGTAAGCTTCTTGATGCTCAGTCTGACCACTGTCCTAGTTCTCTTGCTGTGTAAAACCACACCCGTGTAATTAGGAACATTTCTCTCTGGACTGCATAGAGTTAATCTCTTCCTGGCCTGAGTGATTGACAGCCTGTGTACCTATCAGCTCTGGGGCTGGTCCCAGACTTTCTATAAACAGGTTGTCAGCCCTCACATGGTTGCCGGTTATTGCTCTGTCTTTGCCTGCTCTCCTTGTGATATACCTTACTACTTTGTTACCTTATTTTCTGACCACTGGCTTTGACTTTGACTATTCTCTTGGATCTCGATTCTGTGCTGCAATTGCTCGATTATTACTGACCCCTTGGCTAGCTGACCTCCCTTTGTTGTTGTGCGTCTTGTCTGCGTTCTATGTGATCACTTATTATAAGGAGGGACTGTCGACGTGGTTTCTGGCTGTCACCTAGGACAGATCGGGCAAGTTAGCCAGGGACAGTGGGGGGATTCAGCTTAGGGTCCACTGTCTCGTTGTGCCCCTCCCCCCTAGTTCTCCAGCAGCTTCTGGGGAATCGCTCCTCTAGTGATTCCCTTACACCTACATCCACAGAAGATCTCCAAGTTGTTTGGAACAAACTCCCTGCTGATTCGCATCAAATCCGGATTTCCTCATGCTTCGTGGTATTGAATTGCATTTTAAACTAAGGACACATCGGAATAGCCTTTAGAAAGGCTATTCTACTCCTACCTTTGCCAGTGCATCATGCCCCCTGCGATGTCCTGGTCCTCCTAGCTTGTGTAGTAAAACAATCAAGATGGCCAGCGGCCATCTCGATTCTATTCCGTGCAGCTCTGCGCATGCCCGGCGGCCATCTTGATTCTATTCCGAGTGGCTCTGCTCATGTCCGGCGGCCATCTTGATTATATCCCATACAAGACCATTTCTGCGCATGTCCGATGGCCATCTTGATTATATCCCATACAAGACCGTTTCTGCTCATGTCCGGCGGCCATCTTGATTATATCCCATACAAGACCGTTTCTGCGCATGTCTGGCGGTCATCTTGATTCTCTTCTGAGCGGCTCTGCGCATGCCCGGTGGACCAGGACATCGCAGGGGGCGTGATGCAACGGCAAAGGTAGGAGTAGAATAGCCTTTCTAAAGGCTATTCTGACATGTCCTTAGTGTAAAATGCATATCCCCAGGCTCACTGCAACCAGGAAAATTGCTGTTTTTAACGTGATTCGACGCAAAGTAATTTGGATCGAAGCAAATTGGTTTGGGAAATTCAGCGAAGCTGCCGAATCAAATTTTTGAGAAAGTCACTCATCTCTAATCAAGATGTCCACTGAATCTTGACTCCAGGATCCTTTGATGTGATGAATGCCTCCATATGTAATCTTATCCCACATGTCATATTCAGCATTATGCGGCAACCAATGATAAATTATTTTCCATTCAGAATGAGTCTCATAATTTATTGGGTTTCAATTTTTTGATGGAATGAGACAAGTGTATATGAAGTGCTAAAAACAAGCCAGGAAGCTGTGTTATTTTCTGATAAGTGGAACCTAAGCAAACGAGAATGTAGTGCAAGAAACATTTCTGTAGGTTGGCGTGAAGAATGCTAGTGCACAAATGATAAAATAATCATATACTACACTATGAAGAGAGTTCCCGCTATGATCCTACTGAATTGAGTCTGTGTATCTTATTTATTAAGGATTTAGGCCTTTAGAATACTGAATTTATTCATTCTTCTGTAAGCTGACCAGATGACCAGACCTGTCACGAGACCTTCTATACAATTGTTTGCAACTATCATTGTGATTGTAGTCTTTAGACGAGAGATGTGAAGCTCCTGGGCCCTAGTGCAAAATCTGTACCAGCCCCCCCAACTATAATGTATCATTTATAGTACTGACCTCCTCATAAAGGGAAGATACACCTTATGGGTTCCTTAAGGTTCCTGAGTAGAGATGAGCAAATCAAATCGGATTCATCCCAAATGTTTCAAAAATGTTGGTGTTCAGCATTCATAAACTACTATTATATTCTAGGGTCTCTTCAGACCTCAGAGTATAATAGGGGGAGGCCAACGGGAGGTGAGAAAACATAATAAACACTGATACTCACCTTCCCTCAACTTTCCTAAGCATTCTTGCGGCATCTTGTGCTCCCTTGGTGTCTTCTTCTGGCCTCTTTTGTCTTTTTGAATGATGTCATGGGCTATATGAGTGCGCTGATGTGAAGACACTTGCCTGTGACATCATCCAGGAGGCCGGAAGAGGACCCAGAGAAAGTGCCAGGTGCCATCATAGTGCCCAGTAAGATAAGGGAAGATGAGTATAGGTGTATCTGCAGCTCCCCTGGGCCTCCACTTATTATACTCTGGGATTTGAATCATGTGAGGTTCGCCTATCTTTACTCCTGGACTTGGGCAAATCTGCAACCTATGCACCCCTTCCTTGGTTTAGGCTATTTTAAGATAGGAGACCCCTAGGACCTCATGCACAGGGCAGATCTATGTGCACAGAGAATGTACAGTGGCACAATAGGTAGTGGAGTAAGCCAAACTTCCAGCTCTGACTTTTCCATTTTATTACATCTCGATTTCAATTGAAAAATTCTATTATGTAGCAAAGCACCTTGTCTATTGCAAAGCAAAAAGCCTTAGAAGCAGAGATACATCCCAACAATTTATTTTGGTAGATAGAACAGGCAACTATCCAGAGAATTATTTATAATATCCAGAAAGTGCGCCTGGAGCTTTTAGAATAGGTCAAAAGAAGTAAACCTGGGCTAGAGGTGGCTGCACTCACTAGCAAAATCATGGTCGCAAGAACATCTGTCGCTTCTTACAAGTGAGGATTACAGTAAGGATGAAACCAATGCTGAAGTCATGTTATAGAGACATCTCAGGCTTGAGAGAGAGATTTAGGCCTTGGAGACCAAGGTCAGACAGAAACAGCAGAACATTGGGAAAAAAAGTCAGAAACCGTGATGAGAAAGCAAGAGAACAACACACCACAAAAAGATGTTATTTGTAGAACTGTGTGGATCTGTGGATGTTCGTTTCGAGTCAGGTATGCTCGAGTGTCATATCATTTTCATGATCTAAAGGTTAGATCATATGGCTTGGATTACTCTAGGCCATTGAAAATAAAGAAACAACATCCAATGACAACAGTAAGCTACGAACCTAATCTTTCCGCTGCTTTATTGTGGTCATTGATCTACTTTTGAACGTAAGTCAATGACCACTAGTAATCCGGGCCACCAGTGGCGTAACTAGGAATGGCTGGGCCCCAAGGCGAACATTTGACACGGCCCCCCCCCGAATCGGTTATGGGTCCCCAAACAGTAAAATATGCTCAACAGTGGCCCCAGATAGTATGATATGCTCGACAGTGGCCCCCACACAGCATTATATGCTCCACAGTGGCCCCCATACAGCATTATATGCTCTACATTGCTCCCCCCACACACAGTATAATATGCTCCCCACAGTGGCCCCACACAGTATAATATGCTCCACACAGTGGACCCCCACCCTGTATTATATGCTCCCCACAGTGGTCCCAACCCAGTATTATATGCCACCGACAGTGGGCCCCACCCAGTATTATATGCACCATAGTGGCCCCCACCCAGTAGTATATGCTCCACAGTGGCCCCCAACTAGTAGTATATGCTCCGCAGTGGGCCCCACCCAGTAGTATATGCTCCACAGTGGCCCCCACCCAGTAGTATATGCTCCACAGTGGACCACACTCAGTATTATATGCTCCACAGTGGCCCCCACCCAGTAGTATATGCTCCACAGTGGCCCCCACCCAGTATTATATGCCCACAGTGGCCCCCACCCAGTATTATATGCCCACAGTGGCTCCCACACAGTATTATATGCTCTACAGTGGCCCCCACCCAGTATTATATGCTCCACAGTGGCCCCCACCCAGTAGTATATGCTCCACAGTGGATCCCACTCAGTATTATATGCTCTACAGTGGCCCCCACCCAGTATTATATGCCCACAGTGGCTCCCACACAGTATTATAAGCTCCCAACAGCCCCCTCCGCTTCGGTGCTATTATTATACTCTGGGGTCTCCTCAGACCCCAGAGTATAATAATCAGAGGCCCAGGGAAGGTGATAAAAAATAACAAACATTCATACTTACCTTGCCTTACCTTTCCTTGGCATCCTCGCACCATCCTGCCGTCTTCAGGCCCACTTCTGACGTCGCTGCTGAGGCCTGTGATTGGGAACCATCTCAAGGAGGATTAGAAGGAAATGGACAGCATGTGAGTTAAATATGAGTGTCACATACTTTCTGTACCCACTGTAAAATGACCTCATAGATTGCTATGGGTACAGTTTTATGGTACTATATAAATCGGAGGTTGTAAAAAGCTGTGGCAAGCTGGAAATATAAGATTAGCCTTAAGATATAGTTACAAGAAGAGGCTTTCTACTAATCGGCAGATTCTGTAAAGAAAACCAAATTAGAGCTAGGTGAAAAGTGGACACATTTCTATGGATGGGGGGTGACTTTGTGAACCCTTAAAATTAAAAGAATGTTGAATTAAAAAAAAAAAATCTAAAAACTTTAAAAATGATAAATATGGATATTTTGTATTTGCATGTACTAATTAGAAACCTGAATTTATAACAAGTAACTATCTGCAATAACTTTTACTGCATATGTGTGCCCAAAGTGTGCCTAGTGCAAAAGGTCAAAACCAGCTTTACCCCTGTATATTAGAAAATGGCATACAGTGCTGGCCAAAAGTATTGGCACCCCTGCAATTCTTTCAGATAATACTCAATTTCTTCCAGAAAATGATTGCAATCACAAATGCTTTGGTAATAATATCTTCATTTATTTTGCTTGCAATGAAAAAACACAAAAGAGAATGAAAAAAAAGTCAAATCATTGATCATTTTACACAAAACTCCAAAAATGGGCCGGACAAAAGTATTGGCACCCTCAGCCTAATACTTGGTAGCACAACCTTTAGACAAAATAACTGCGAACAACCGCTTCCGGTAACCATCAATGAGTTTCTTACAATGCTCTGCTGGAATTTTACACCATTCTTCTTTGGCAAATTTCTCCAGGTCCCTGAGATTTGAAGGGTGCCTTCTCCAAACTGCCATTTTGAGATCTCTCCACAGGTGTTCTATGGGATTCAGGTCTGGATTCATTTCTGGCCACTTTAGAAGTCTCCAGTGCTTTCTCTCAAACCATTTTCTAGTGCTTTTTGAAGTGTGTTTTGGGTCATTGTCCTGCTGGAAGACCCATGACCTCTGAGGGAGACCCAGCTTTCTCACACTGGGCCCTACATTATGCTGCAAAATTAGTTGGTAGTCTTCAGATTTCATAATGCCATGCACACGGTCAAGCAGTCCAGTGCCAGAGGCAGCAAAGCAACCCCAAAACATCAGGGAACCTTTTCTTTGAAGGCCTCTTTTTTTTTTTCCTGTAAACTTTATGTTGATGCCTTTTCCCAAAAAGCTCTACTTTTGTCTCATCTGACCAGAGAACATTCTTCCAAAAAGTTTTTGGCTTTCTCAGGTAAGTTTTGGCAAACTCCAGACTGGCTTTTTTATGTCTCTGGGTCAGAAGTGGGGTCTTCCTGGGTATCCTACCATAGAGTCCCTTTTCATTCAGACGCTGACGGATAGTACGGGTTGACACTGTTGTACCCTCGGACTGCAGGGCAGCTAGAACTTGTTTGGATGTTAGTCGAGGTTCTTTAGCCACCATCCACACAATCTTTCGTTGAAATCTCTCGTCAATTTTTCTTTTCCGTCCACATCTAGGGAGGTTAGCCACAGTGCTATGGGCTTTAAACTTCTTGATGAGACTGCGCACGGTAGACACAGGAACATTCAGGTCTCTGGAGATGGACTTGTAGCCTTGAGAGTGCTCATGCTTCCTCACAATTTTGCTTCTCAAGTCCTCAGACAGTTCTTTGGTCTTCTTTCTTTTCTCCATGCTTAATGTGGTACACACAAGGACACAGGACAGAGGTTGAGTCAACTTTAATCCATTTCCACTGACTGCAAGTGTGATTTAGTTATTGCCACCACCTGTTATGTGCCACAGGTAAGTAACAGGTGCTGTTAATTACACAAATTAGAGAAGCATCACATGATTTTTCAAAGGGTGCCAATACTTTTGTCCACCCCCTTTTTTATGTTTGGTGTGGAATTATATCCAATTTGGCTTTTTGACAATTCTTTTTGTGGTTTTCCATTGAAGACAAATTAAATGAAGATATTATTACCAAAGCATTTGTGATTGCAATCATTTTCCGGAAGAAATTGAGTATTATCTGA
Organism: Leptodactylus fallax; assembly: GCA_947044405.1. Taxonomy (NCBI): domain Eukaryota; kingdom Metazoa; phylum Chordata; class Amphibia; order Anura; family Leptodactylidae; genus Leptodactylus; species Leptodactylus fallax. The sequence goes on from CAMRHE010000249.1 coordinate 1,443,167, forward strand.
CAGAATTGCAGGGGTGCCAATACTTTTGGCAGCACTGTATATTGTATCCATGGGAATCTATGTATGGAACATATCCATAAGTGTTTACTGCACTGCAAAGCTCTATATATTACCAGAGTATATCATATCTGCTCTTGAAGAGATTTATATATAGTAAAGTAGCAGAATGAACAGCTATAGATATATGTGAGGTTATTAGGTTTTCGCCCGTCTACAAATCATGAGTTTGACTTTGGAATCACAAATGAGAGCAAGTTTTATAAACTTTTTTAAAAGAAAATACATTTTGAGAAACGGATTGTTCAGCAATTCTACGAGTTCATAATATCACAGCATATGATGGATTAGTCTTCCAGATATCTTGGCAGGTTACTACAAAAACATTGTGACCCACGTCTCTCCGACGTCTGCTCACATTTCAGGGGGTGAAGTGCACTCTTTTTTTCTATTATTGGTTTCAATTACCTCCTTTCTTACGTGGAACATAATGTACCTTCAGTAATGCTAAGTCAAACCCAAAATATCCTAAATTTCTGCTCCTAAAGTTAAAGGGGTATTCCCATCTTCTGGCTCATATTTGAACTTGTTGCTTAAGCTAACTGAAGTGTTTTACCCAATACATTGCTTACCTATCTTGCTCAGTTTGTTAGATACAGCTGAATATGTTGTCTCAGTATTTACAGCATGTTGTCTAGGTTTTAGACCACTTCTGCTATCTAATAGCAGTGATCGGTTTGGTGAATTCAGTCCCTGCTCTCGGCCACCTTGATTCTCTTCTCTCCACTGTGATTGAGGCTAATAGAACAGTTTGTCAGTTCTGAAAGGTGCACTTAGATACTGAGCCTGGATGAAAGACAGAACAGTGCTTGATCAGTGCCAGTGTTATCTCTGGATGTAAATCCAGAGATAACTGTGCTGGTTAGAACAAGTCTCAGGAGTACACTGCTGGCCTGACCTGTACATCACAAAGGTTATGCCAGCCCACTAACTTGTCATTGAAATCAGAAAAAGGAGGGAGGAGAGCAGGTGAAACACTGAGATGGGTAAACTGATATAACCCTTTCCCAACATCCAGGAATGGTGGCAGATGTTGGGTCTTTAAGGATGGAAGTCACACAGGAGCTTAGTGGCCTCCGTAGCTATCGGCTTTCCACTGTCTTACACAGTGAAGACCCAACGGCATTAGCCCTTTAGATGCATTTGTGAAACATGACTGAAGCATCTATTTACTGCCAGCACATGTGCACCATCATAACCAGGGGTGACAATCTGTTACTATGTCAGCCGGGAGCCTATTGAAGGTATAGGTCAATCACAATCAGCCTGTAACAGAACTCTATGGATTTTCTATTATACTGCAATGCATTAGCATTGCAGTATATTGTACTAGGGATTAGACCCCCTGGAGTTCAAAACCCCTAGGGGTCTAAAAAGAAAGTAAAAAAAAAAAAAAAAATAAACTTTAAAAAAAATATAAATATAAGGAAAACCTAAAAATACAAATCTCGTCCCACCCTCCACCCAAATAAAAGCAAACATAAACCCATTAGCTATTCCTGTGTCTGAAAATGTCCAAATTACAAAAATAAAAATATTTTTCCAATAGGGGGAAAAAAAAAAATCAAAATGGACGAACTGCCAGTTTTTCGCTATTTCACCTCCCCAAAAAAATTTAATAAAAAGCGATAAAAACATCAGACATCCCCCAAAAAAGTTATAAATAAAAAACCCACCTGGCTCAGCAAAAAACAGCCCCATATACAGAAATATTTAAAAAAAGTTATGGTGTCAGAATATGGCGACTCCAAGAATTTTTTTTTCAAAGTTTTAGATT